>OX940737.1:12620000-13962500 GCA_954870855.1 Scutellaria minor
CATGGATCTAAGATCCATGCACCTAGTGCACATGAGACCAACTCTATATTTATTTGTTTAATTTTCATCCAATTTCCCTTAAAATTTCTATTTTTGCTTACATGAACTTTGAAATTAGTGATGTGGAATTTTTTTATTTTGACATTCACATATATAGAAATTGATAGATTTGAAAAAAAAAAAATAATAATAATAATTAAAGTACCAATACCAGAATACATCATGATGATATAAAAATGTGCAGTACCTAAATTATAGGATGTAAACTGATATTTTCCCATATTATATTAATATGTAATTATTTATTTTAGTTTTGGTGGATTGTGAACAAACTTGATTTAGTATAATTATTTGTTTAGCTTGATTTTATTGCATTTTGTGTGATTTGGAATTTTTTGATTCAAAAAAATCATAGTAATTAGGAATTCTTCATATTGGATGAAGTCGAAAGAACCATTCTATTAGGTTCAAATCCACGACAAGATAGCCCAAAGCAAAGAACATTTCATATCGAATTATTTCAAGTTTTTTAGTGAAGATTCTATTCCAAAATTCTTGAAGTTGGGTATGGTTTTTCACAAACTATACATTTCTAATTAAATAAATTATATATGTCACCTTGATGAATGATTAGGGGATTAATTAAGAAAAACTTAAACTCGATCAATCGATACTAATCGAGATGGGCTCGACTACTTTACGAGTTCAATTGCAAGCTCAACAATGCCCTACTAGATAGGATCATGATATCGAATTTTGGATACTTTATCATTTACATTTAATATGTTCAAGTGGAAATGATTCACATATAAATATATCTGATTATATTTTGGTACCTCTTTGAATGAATGGAACTAATACTTGGTTTTTTAAATTTATTAATTTGAGCAATATTCAGCAGTTTGAATTTTTTGTTACATTTGATGTTTCATTTTGTATTTCTATGTATTACCAAACACTATATATTAATTAGTGATGTCATTATATATACATGACATGTGATAGTTATTTATAAATAAAAGATGAAATATAGAGTGAAATAAAATATCACTTATGTTGATAGAATGAAATAGTGAGATTAAAATTTGTATAAAGAAACGATAGTTTTATAGTAAAGGTGTGGCAATGTGATAAATGAGAGATTATTACACAAAATATACATATAATGTTGGTTAATTAGGAGTTGAAAGGGCAACCGTTTTAGGGCCTATGAATAAGGTTGTAACAGTCAGATTTTCTGGTTTGAATGCAAACAGAAAGACACAACAGAGACAATTACGTTTCACCATTCCCATTTACCCCTTTCTCCACCCACCCCATTGCCGCCGCCTCTCATCGCCATGCACACCACCACCACCACCCTAAACCCCTTTTAACAAATCACAATTCACATATGTATATATATCTGGTTGTAATTGGGAGAGAAAAAAGGAGATCAAGAGGAGGGGATACTGATCATCATTGTCCGCTGTGATAATGGCGGACATTGTGAAGCAGATCCTTGCGAAGCCGATCCAGTACGCCGACGAGGTTATCAAGCTCGCCGATCAAGCCAGCTCCTTCCGCCAAGAGTGCCTGGAGATCAAGGCCAAGACCGAGAAGCTGGTGGGCCTCCTCCGTCAGGCGGCGCGTGCCAGCAACGACCTGTACGAGCGGCCGACTCGGCGCATCATCGACGACACGGAGCAGGTCCTGGACAAGGCCCTCACCCTTGTCTTCAAATGCCGCTCCAACGGCCTCCGCCGCATCTTCACCATCATCCCCCAGGCCGCCTTCCGCAAGATCTCCCAGCAGCTGGAGAACTCCATCGGCGACGTCTCCTGGCTCCTCCGCGTCTCCGCCCCCGCCGACGACCGCGACGACGAGTACCTGGGCCTCCCCCCCATCGCCGCCAACGAGCCCATCCTCTGCCTCATCTGGGAGCAGATCGCCATCCTCTGCTCCGGCTCCATCGAGGAGAGGACCGACGCGGCCGCCTCCCTCGTCTCCCTGGCTCGCGACAACGACCGCTACGGCTCCCTCATCATCGAGGAAGGCGGCGTCCCCCCTTTGCTCAAGCTCGCCAAGGAAGGCAGAATGGAGGGCCAGGAGAACGCTGCCAGGGCCATTGGCCTCCTCGGCAGAGACCCCGAAAGCGTCGAGCACATCGTCAACGCTGGTGTCTGCCAGGTCTTTGCCAAAATTCTCAAAGAAGGACACATGAAAGTGCAGATAGTTGTGGCCTGGGCTGTCTCTGAATTAGCTGCCCACCATCGCAAGTGCCAGGACCCTTTCGCCCAACACAACGTCATCCGATTGCTCGTCAGCCATCTCGCCTTCGAGACCATTCCCGAGCATAGCAAGTACGCCATAGCTAGCAAGCAAAACATGACATCAATCCACTCTATCGTCATGGCAAGTTCCAGCTCCAAGAACAGTAATTACAGCATCGATCAAAGTGGGAGTGGGAATAGAGATGATGATAGGACCACCCATTTGATGAACCCGATGGAGGCTCAAAGCTCTTCGATGCATAATCTGGTCACAAACACCATGTCTATGAACACGAAAACCAAGCAGAGCCCACAGCATTTGCCCGATCATCGCCACCAGCAGAAGAACAAGCACCAAGGCGCACTCCCTGGAAGCAGCATCAAACGTAGAGAGTTCGAAGACCCTGCAACCAAGGCCGAGATGAAATCCATGGCAGCCAGAGCTCTACGATACCTCTGCGCAGGCAATGTCGCTATATGCCAGAGCATAACGGAGTCGAGAGCCCTTCTCTGCCTCGCAGTTCTGCTTGAAAAGGGCGAGGATGAAATAAGATACAATTCAGCAATGGCACTAATGGAGATCACAGCAGTTGCAGAGCAAGATGCAGAGCTAAGACGATCCGCCTTCAAGCCAACAGCTCCGGTCGCAAGAGCAGTAGTCGATCAGTTTCTCAGAATCGTGGAGAAAGCAGATTCGGAATTGCTGATTCCAAGCATAAGGTCTATTGGGAACTTAGCAAGAACATTCAGGGCAACAGAGACAAGATTCATTCCTCCATTAGTGAACCTTCTTGATGACAGAGAGCCAGAGGTGAGCAGTGAAGCAGCATTGGCTCTCAACAAGTTTGCATGCCCCGATAATTTCCTCCACGACACCCACAGCAAGTCCATAATCAACGAGGGAGGGCTTAAACATCTCGTGCCATTGATTTACTTTGGAGAGCAAATGGTACAGATTCCTTCCTTCATATTAGTATGTTATCTTGCACTGCATGTGCCTGATAGTGAGACGTTGGCTCAAGAAGACGTGCTAATCGTCTTGGAATGGTCGACCAAACAGTCTCATCTAATGCAGGACGAAGAAATTGAAACCTTGGCTTATGAAGCCAAGAAGAGATTGGAACTCTATCAATCTAGAGGATCTAAACTATACCACTAATCCCTTCTTTGTAAAGCTATGTATGTAGATGACAATTTTTTTGGTTTCTTTTTGTTTTTTTCTCCTCATGTTTTATCAGCTTAGATAGCAGCTTAGAACTAGAATCTGTAGTATATATACCATCATGTGATACTGTTTATTGGAGGATTGATCAAATATATGAAGTGTTCCATAACTTCTGTTTTCTTGCTTCACTCTTTTGTTTTTCCAAGTATTTATGAATGTGCTTTGTTTTGCTCAAATTCAAATGTTTTTTACTCTGAAATTTCCTTCTGATATTCCATCATACTTATCGATAATATGTGTACACTCATCATATATCATTGAAGATTTTATGCAGTTGATATACATTGAGGAAATTTATTATGAGATACAATACTAAATTTTCTAGAATAAACCTATAATAGCTAGTCGAGATACTAACTTCTACCTAGGCTAGATTGAAAATTTTAAACATCTTCCAGCATGAGTGTTTCCTCCCTATTGCATTGGATGTACTATTGTAAAAATATTGATTCTCACTGAAGGTTTTATTGACATTTTACTAGGTGTACCATTTTTCAAGATTGATGATCATTATATTCATATGCATGACTAATTTTCGTAAGCAAAACTAGAGGGTGTTTGACATTGCTTATTAGGATTGTGCACGGGTCTCGGAGATCACCGTAATCCGGATCGAAAGGATTCTAAACTGAAAATCTCCGTTGACTTTTTGACTTTCATCGAACCGAATTGAACCAAATTTCTTTTTGGTTTGGTTCTGGAGATTTTTCAATTATCCGAACTGAGAACTGAACCGAATTGGAACCGAACCAAATCGAATTGGTCCGAACCGAAGAACCGATTTTAATATGTCATTTCTTTTTCTATATCTTGATATAATTACATGATACATATTTTGATTAAGATAATAATTTATAAATGCTATAAATAATTTAATTTTTTTATTTTTTAGTAATTAATAATTAATAATAATGAACTACATTCTAATGACTCTTTTCAAAAAAATCATATATCTTTTTAAATTATGAAACTTTGTAACTTTTGATATGAAGTATGTAGTATTTTGTTGTCAATGAAACTTTGTTAATACATGCTAAATTAGTTTTTTGTAATTTATTTTTCAAATTTAATTTGGTGCATTTCAACTTATTTATTTTTTTTATTTTAACTTTTTTAAAATCTCTGAATATCCGATTATCCGTCCCGAACTAATCCAGACCAGTAGACCCGAAGCTCTAAATCGAAGCGAACCGAAATTTAGTTTGGTTTAGTTCTAGAGAATTTTTTTTTGGTTTGGTTCTGGAGAATCAATTTTGATTTTTCGAAATTTGGTTTGATTCCGGAGATTTTCAAATCTCCGAACCAACCCAAACCGTGCATACTCTTGTTGCTTATATTAAGCGATTCTTGATTTTTTTTTTTTTTGGTAAAAAAGAGTTATCACAAGCATTTTTGAGATCAATTTCTGCATTAAAAAAAAAAACTTCTAGCCAAAATGGATTAGAATGAGGTTTTTTTTTTTAGCTTGTTTTTTAAAAAATTATTTATTTTTGATAATAAATAATTTTAAGCCAAAATATTTAATTTCAACCATTATTATTTTTAAAGTAAAAATCATCGCACCGTATATAGGGGTAACAATTTTCGATACGACACAACGACATGACACGAACTTAATACAAAACAACAGAATAGGGTTGATATTCTACGGGTTTGGGTCAGAAACGGGTCGAACCCGTGGGTTGACCTGCTAACCCTTTTTTTTTATCATATAATATGTGTAAGTTAGTTTTGTAAATTAAACATTCAATGGATTAAATAATTACAATAGTTGTTTGAGAACTATTTGTTTAATTGTAAATTGTAATTTTGTGAACTTCTCTCTCTTATTTCTTTTATTAGTTCCAAAAGATCTCTTAATTTAAGGTGATATTACATTTCGAATATTTAAAAATAAATTTATATTTATAATTTTCGTGTCAAACGAGTCAGGTCGGGTTGACCCGCGAAAGTTTTTATTCGTGTTCAGGTCAAGATCTTTGACACAAAAAGAAAATGGGGCTTAGATTCGAGTTTATGTCAGAACTTATTATTGTGTTCCAACCCAACCCGCCACCCCGACCTGATTGGCGCCCCTAAGTTCCTAACTGCATATTGAAGTTTATTTGGATTTTAGTTTATGAGTTGTGTTGTAAAATATATCTACACTAATATAAAAGTATGAATGTTTCTTACAAAATAGGAATTGCCTAATATATCCATCTTAGGGCATCTCCAGTGGTGTGGGTATAATTTGGTGCTACATCATTGCCACATCAAAAGTTAATAACCCACTACAATTCTACCTATTCCTCCCCAATCATCCAATGTATAAATATATTTTTTGGGGGTCCCACATTCAAACCACTCATTTTATTTTCACATTTTCAATTTATTAAAATCATATTTACAATTTTCACTCATACAATTAATTAAAATTAATATTCATGAAAATATTTAAATTAATATATTTTGCTGAATTTTTTTAATTCTTTTTTTTTTTTAAATTTGATAATAAACTTAACATTGTACTGAATTTAACATAATTTTTTATAGGGTTAATTGCACCAAATCCCCCTGTGTTTTGGAAATCATGCGTCGCTCACCCCCGTGTTTTAGAAATTGCATCGTTTACACGTGGGTTATCAGAAACAGTGCACACGTCCCATTTTTTAGTTAGAGGTTTAACGGTGTTAAATTTTACCCTAGACTTCCCGTTATGTCCCTGATATTACCCCAAATTTGTCAAACGGGAAGTCAAAGTGATTCCAAACCGTAGCCATAGAGAGAGAGAGAGAAAGAGAATTAGGGTTCCCGATTCTGAAACCTTGCACCCAAAAAACTCTCTGTTTCTTCCCAAAATCTCCACCCATTTCTTCCCATTTTACCAAAATCGAGTGTCTAAACTAGCAAAGAGTGAAAACCCCGATGATTTTTTCCTGAAGGTCATGATATTGAAGTAGCGATGGAAGGTGATATCGAAGAAGGCCGACAGAAAGAGTAAGTTCGATTTGGGTAAGAAGTGAGTGAGGATTTACACATTTTTGTCACTCATTCTTCTTTACAACTTTGATCTTTTCACACACACAAACATGCACTCAAATCCTTGCATAATGACAGCTTTATCTAATTCTTTTGTGGTTTCTAAGCGCCCTTCGCTCAATTTCTCTTCTGGTAATTCATTTCATTGTAATGGTTTGTTTTTCATTTTTTGTTTGATTGCTCACAATTTCTGTCGCTATTTTTCACTGTTTCTCGTGAATGTAGGGATTAAATTATGTGTATATTTTCTGAAATCGCAATCTGTTTTAGATTTCTTGTTTCCTGTACCTTTTTTGGTCTGATTTTTGTTTCAAGTTATAATGTGGGTGGATTAATTGAGCAGCTTATGATTTGCTTCAGTAATTGAAAAAAATAAATAATAAAAATAAAAATAAAAATTATATATATATATATATTCCCCTTTTTTTGGGTGATTTTTGTTATTTGCAGTGTGTGTTTGTTGTGTTGGCTCAAACTTAGCTAGTTTGCTTAAGGTGGTTCATGATTCAAATTTGTTATCATATTGATGAGCTTTTCTTTTCATCCATTTTGGAACTTGTAAAAATTGTTGTTCAATGCGTAATCTCACTGTGCTTCTTGTGTGAATTAAGATATGAGGTTAACAAATGTAAAATATGTTAGTTGTCAAGCCCCTCATTGGTGATTATTTGTCAAGTATAAGTTCTGTGATGAAAGTAGTCCCACCATTTAATCACTTCTGATGATTTTGCGTAGTAATACCTCGTCATATATGACATCTTATGTCTGTGTATTCGATTTTGTTCTTTGTGTAAGGTTCTTCTGTGAAATCAACAGATGGTTTAAGGTCCACCAGTTTGGCCTTCAGTTTTAACGGCAAGGGAAAATCGTCTGACAAGAGAAAGGCATTCGTTGTTCAAGCAAATTTTAGGTATTGACTTCGAATTCTATTTTCTGTCGCATGAGGTTTTAGGTGCGATAAAGTTGTTCTTGATACCAAAACGTGGTTGTGTTCTTTGCTTTGTTATGTTTATTTTTACTTAGAGCCTGAGCAATACAGTGGATTCAGGAATGTCAATATTGTTAATTCATTCAGTAATTCTCTTTATGAGATCCTCGATAGTGAATAATGAAGGGTTGTTTTAACTTGCTATAAATGAGTACGAAATGACACTGCAACAATTGAATGTAAATTCAACTAATGAGGAAAGAGTATGCTTTCCATTTTTCATTTTGATGCATATCAAAAAAAGTTATCTAACTAAGGGATCTTTGTATGTGACGCAGTGATGGTGGTAGGTCAGGCGGTGGTGGTAACGCCTTTGTTAGTGGCTTTGTTCTTGGGGGATTAATTGTTGGGACACTTGGCTGTGTGTATGCACCTCAGGTACGTAACCAAGTGCAATTAGTAAAAAATAGATTTTAGTTCATCTTAGCCTTTGTATCCTGACTTCTAAATATTTGCATTAATATTTTGTTAAATGAATGTTTGTCTGTTGTGGATCTGTGATTTCAGGTTATAGCTTCTTATGATGGTGCTACTTTTATATTTGATGTATGGGTGGGGGGTAGTTTTAGGATGCTTGCAAAATTAAGATATGTGGGTGGATGGAGGGTATATACCACCAGTAGAAATTGATAGGTTTAGTTTTCATGATGTGCTGGAAATCTATAAACAATCCAATGGGAAAACTAGTAATGTGGAAGTGTATTCATGTGCTCCTAGGGTAGATCTTGACAAGGGGTTGAGGGTCATTAGTAATGACAATGATTTAATCAATTTGTTTAATGAATACCAAGGAAGGCATTTCATTCCTTTGTATTTTGAGGACCACCAAGGCCTCTTCTTGCTGTGGATAGTGATGGAAATGTGATATCCACACAAGAATCAATTCCTTCAATCTGTTGTGGGCCAACTGGGGTGGGAGGTAATGATGAGCAGGTTGATAAGGGTGTGAGAGAGGGGATGCCAGAGGCAGAGGAAGAGGGTGTGGGAGAGGGGGGATGTGAGGCAGATGGTTTGGCAGAGGGTGTGGGGGAGGGAGTGGCAGAGGCAGAGGGGTTAGAGACTGATGTTGATGATTCATCTGATGAATCATATAAGGTTGATTCTGATGATTCACAAGAATCAGGTCCCTCTTGGATGCTAGAGGACTTTGAGGGGCCTGAAGATGATGATATCTTTACCAATAGATCTCCAGACCATGCAAGAAGTGTCTTTAGGAAATGTAGGCAACTGCTAAGGGAAAGAAAAAAGAAAAACCAGGCAGAGGGGTTAGAGAGGGAAGAGGCAGTCTTAGGTAAGGATGGAGAGGACTGGTACAGTGATGAGGAGGTGGATGACAATCATTTAGGAGAGGGAGGGAATTTTGAATGGTCAGAAGGGGTAGACATGAACCAATTTGAGTTGGCAGTTAGGATGAAATTTCCTAATAGGGTTGTGTTTAAAGAAGTGTTGCAAGATTGGGCAGTTAGAAAGGGCTATGAATTGAGGTATATAAAAAATGAAGCTAAATTAGTTACTGCCAAAGTGCAAGAGTGGGTGTGATTGGAGTTTGAGGGCATCTATAGTGCAGAAAACCACAACATTCCAGATTAAAACTATAAAGGGTAGACATAGTTGTGCTTACAGGGTTGAAAACAATCAGGCTGATTATAAGTATCTAGCTAAAAGGATCCTTGAGGCAGTAAAAGATAATCCTAATGTGGAACTGACTGTACTTAAAAACAGAATCAAGAGGGATTGTGGTCTTGAATGTAGTATACATAAGGTGTATATGGCCAAATGCCATGCATTGAAACTGTTAACTGCTGATGTATTTGAACAATACAACAGATTGTATGATTATTGTGCAACTGTGGTTAAGCATAATCTTGGCAGTTCACTTGTGATCAAGGTTGATAGGAACTTAGAGCCACCTAAATTCCAGAGGATGTATTGTTGTTTGGGTCCAATTAAACAAGGGTTTTTGAGTAGGTGCAGACCAATTATAGGTTTGGATGGATGTTTTCTGAAGGGGTTGCATAGTGGTCAGTTGTTATCAGCTGTAGGAAG
This sequence comes from Scutellaria minor, assembly GCA_954870855.1. Lineage (NCBI taxonomy): Eukaryota > Viridiplantae > Streptophyta > Magnoliopsida > Lamiales > Lamiaceae > Scutellaria > Scutellaria minor. The sequence goes on from OX940737.1 coordinate 12,629,533, forward strand.
GGATGTGAATGATAACATATACCCCTAGCTATAGCTTATGTTGAGGTTGAGAAGCAAGATAGCTGGGAGTGGTTCCTAAAGCTGCTGTTGGATGACATTGGAGCTGCTGGTGATAAAGATTGGGTTTTTGTGAGTGACAGACAAAGGGCTGATTGAGGCAGTGAATGAGTTGACACCAAATGCTGAACACAGGTAATTTACCAAATTCACCAAATGCATCAATGTTTTATGCTTTCAAGGTTCCTTGTTCAAACATATATGAAGTTATGTCTTTAATTCAATCTGAGAGTTTGAATGTCAATTATATTACAATTTTGTATGAAGTTATGTTTAATGAAATCTGAATTATATTCTTTTGAATTATATATGAAATTGTGTTGGAATTATATATGAAATCTGAATTATATTCTTTTGAATTATATATGAAATAGTGTTGGAATTATATATGAAATTTGAATTATATTCTTTTGAATTATATATGAAATTGTGTTGGAATTATATATGAAATCTGAATTATATTCTTTTGAATTATATATTAAATTGTGTTGGAATTATATTCTTTTGAATTATATATGAAATCTGATATATTCTTTTGAATTATATATGAAATTGTGTTGGAATTATATATGAAATTTGAATTATATTCTTTTGAATTATATATGAAATTGTGTTGGAATTATATTCTTTTGAATTATATATGAAATCTGATATATTCTTTTGAATTATATATGAAATCTGATATATGCATTCCGATATTGTTTTTTTTTTTTTGATATGTTTGTCTGCTAGGTTTTGCCTAAAGCATATGTATAATAATTTCAAGGTCAAGTTTAGGGGTTTAGAGCTTAACAAATTCTTCTGGAAAGCTGCAAGTACTTATAATGTTAAAAGCCATCATAGGATAATGAAGGAAATAGAAAGGTTGTGTCCTAAAGTTGGTGATGAAACCACAACTTATGAGTGGTTGAGAGGGGTGGATGCAAAACACTGGGTTAGGTGTTTCTTTTCTAGTCATGCTAAGTGTGATGTGATAGTGAACAACCTATCAGAATCTTTCAACAACTTCATATTACCAGCTAGGGACTTGCCTGTAATTGACATGTTTGAGTGGATAAGAAAAAGGCGCATGACAAGAATTCAAGTTAAAAGGGTTGGGATGTTGGGATATGGGGAGTCAATTTGTCCTAATATCATAAAAAAGATTGAAAATTAAAGGGCATTGTCCAGAAATTGTTTTGCAAGTTGGGCTGAGGATGATAAGTTTGAGGTGATGCACTTCCTAGAAAACCATAGTTGAATTAAAAGAATTTCACTGCACATGTGGTTTCTATCAATTATGTGGTTATCCCTGTTGTCATGCAATGGCTTGCATAGGCTTATATAGACTGAATGTTGAGGAGTATGTGCACTCTTTCTTTAAAAAAGAAGTGTACATGAGAGTCTGTAGTCATATGATTAGTCATGTCCCTGGTATGCATGACTTTGAGGAGTCCAACAGAGGTCCAATAGCCCCTCCGGCTGTAAGATTAAAAAGGGGTAGGCCAAAGAAGAGGAGAAAGCCTGATGGGAATGATCAAAGAGATGTTGTACTTACAAGAAAGGGCCTCACACATACTTGTTCAATTTGCAACAAATTAGGCCACAACAAGAGATCATGTCCCAACAAAGAAACTGTTGCACAAGAAGAAGTGAAATGTGCTTAATTTCCTGTCAATTTTAATTGATTATTGCACATTAACTGATTATTTACTTGTGTTTTTTTATGATAGATGACCTCTCAGGTAGATCCACAAGATGCTTCTGCTCAAGACCTCAACTCCCAATTTGGTTGGGCTCTACATGAAGATCAGGTATAAGTCTTAACATTCCTTGGTCCTTGATCAATTTTTTTAACCTAACCATTTACACTGTCTGCAGGCACCACCTAATCTAACACAACAGTCTACTCAAGCTTCAACTATTGCAGATCCTACTCAAGCATCAACTATTGCACAAGAGCAGGTACTTGAGTACCATATTTTAACTAATTGTGTATTGGGTTGAGTACTATACCTTGTGGCCTAATTTTTTTATCCTCTGTTGCTTGATAGATGTCTTAGTCTGGAGGTCCATCTTTGAAGAAGCCTAGAAAGAAAAAAAATCCCAAACAAAGACCAAAAAAGGATGGTGCTGAGAATTGAAGTTGTGTTTTAGGGATACATATACAGGTAGAATAGGTTGCATATTTTGGTAGTTGATGGCTGTGTTGGCATCTTTTTTTTATGGATGTAATGGCACTGGGTAGTTATTTTGATGGTTGTGGTTGGAACATATTTTCTGATGGGCATTTTGATGGATGTAATGACACTAGGTAGATATTTTGATGGCTGTTGGATGCTAATCATATATTTTGGGTACATATTGTGTAGTTTTGGGTCTAATTATAGGTTTGGTTGGCTGTTTTTTGGTTAGTCCAACCACAGGGTATTGGTGTTGGAATTGGTGTCCACATACAATTGTGTAAAACTGTTAGTTTGATACTTGATATGCAGTTTGCAAAAGTTTGCTAATGACAAGAATTTTGTGTTTTGCTCTTTCATTTGTTATTTTGGCACAGTCAATGTAAAATGAAAATGACAGTGTAATAGGAATAGAAAATCACATAATTGCAAAATGATATTCATAGGTTTGCAATTCATGAACACATTACTACAAGGTACTTAACAATGATATCATTACTTGAGAATTACAATGACAAGAAGAACCAAAACAATGATAGCAATTATTTTCATAGTTGCTTGGTTTTTGTCGAGCTTTTCAATCTTTAGTGAGAGATCATTGTATTTCGAAATTAGTAAAGTAGAATTATTGTCGACTCCAACATAAGAAGAGTCCATTTCTTCTTCCAATTCTGGCATTTACATTTCGCTCGTACAATTTTTCGATCCAACTGATGTGGGTTCGAGCCAAGCTGTCACGTCCCAAAATCTTTTCATATTTTATCAGAGTTTCACATGGGCGTGAAGTGAGAAAAAACAAGGGACACAAAACACAAGCAGAAAGAATAAGTAAGAGACGACAGAAGAAAAGAGTAAGAGACGAAGTGAATCTTCCACTTAACAACAATCGGCCTCTGCCGATAGCAATCAGTCTCACTATTGATAAAAATACAACATACGCAGCGGAAAACATCAGGATCTCACATCCTTTCTTGTATCAAATATTATTACAAAACGTGATATAACTTAAAATATTGTTTGAAAATGTTTGTGTGGAACCACATCCTAAAACATAGGTTTTCATCATTCAGAAATCACCAATCCACAAATCAGCACCACCTCTCTCCACCTAGGGTTCAACATGCTCACCAGCTCCTGTAGTGTGAGTACAGATTAAGGGGGTGAGTGCATGGAATACACTCGTGGGGATAAAGTCCGCCTCTTGTGACTCTCAACAGATATAAAATACTAATAAAATAACCTTAAGTCACGTTGTCACAACACGTAAAATGCATAGCAGATATTAGAAATGGCAAGGGACGAATAGGTGCGGGATCAGCCCATCTTACCCTATAAAACGGTCTCAATACCGTTAGTGTATTTCAAGAGGCTCACCACACCTCCATCAGAGTGATAGCAATAGTAAGAGACGACAGAGTAGTAGAATGTAGCAATGAATGCATGATCAGAGTGGACCTCTGTCATTTCATAGTTATATTATGGCACAACAAACAGGTTAAGAGATAGAAATTACCCCCACCTTATTCCTCAATCATGCATTTACTTAAACACAACACTTAGTATTCCTCAATCATGCATTTACTTAGGGAAAACAGTAAACAGGTTAAGAGATAGAAATTACCCCCACCTTATTCGGTGGTTACCACGTGATCAACGAGTACCGACAGATCAGATATCACAAGCAAGTACCAAAGGATCCAATATCACAAGGTTCAACTCAACAAGTAGCCTACACAAGTTATGACGTTCCTTAGATCCTTAATAAATTATAATTAAAGCTGTAAAAGGTTCCGTTGGAAATCGGTCGTTAAATACTCGACGGATCGATCGATCTAAAGATTGAGATTTTGGAGAAAAGGCTAGAAGTCAAGTCTAAAGGGCTGAGATGATAAGAAATCAAATAAGGATCGCAACGCAAAAAGAATGAGCTCAATCGGAGTTGAAACGAGCTCAAACGAAGCGTTTAAGTTTAGGGGTAAAATGGTAATTTTGGTCAAAGGGTTGACTTTGACCGGGCCCACGGACCCCGATCAATGATGTCTCGTCATCGGCGACTCGATACGGATGAACGATGGAAAGAAAACGAGATTCGGATCGAAAACACGGCGTCGGGTGCGCGTCGGCACCCGGTACTCGACTGCCGAGTTTTCTCGGCAGCTATGCATGGCCCAACCCGACTTGTCGAGTTTTCTCGGCCAACCCCTGCCCAGAATTCCCGACGGTGGCCTGCTCGAGCAGGCCACTTCCCGGCGTCGCCTGGCGCGGCGGCGCCACCTCCAGCCACCACCACCTACCTCGCCGGATACCTCGCACCGCCGGCTACCACCTCCGGCCATCCATCTTCGGATTCCGGCATGAATAGTGCCTGGAAATTACGCCGCAAAACCCTTCGATACACTGTTTTTTCCAGATTTTCAACTCTAACCAAAACTCCGGCCGGCGACTTCCCGTCGCCGGCGACCACCCCCAGCTCCTCCGCCGGCGACTCCCCGTCGCCGGCAACCTTTCCCGGCCAGCCCAACACCCTTATACATACATATACACCCATACGCATACACACACTATCACACGGTAAAACACACACACATATCCAATAGCTTGGCCGGCGGCCACCCGCCGCCGGCCACCACCACCAGCTCACTCTCTGAACACCGACCAGCGACTCCCGGTCGTCGGCAGCCCCCCCAAACCCAGCCACCAACTCCGGCAGCTTCACTATCACACACACGCATGCATATATGTAGACACACACACACTGTCAACTCTTGGCCGGCGACTTCCAGTCGCCGGCCACCCTCCCCACGGCCTTGCCGGCGACCTCCCGTCGCCGGCCACCAGTTCACACACGGCGGCGCCACCATGCGTCGTCCCAACAGTGAGCACAACACACACACACACCACAACACCTTCAAACACACACACACACACACCATGCAATACACATATATACATCCACTGTTCGTCTCCGGCGCCGCCAGCCATGGCGGCGCCGGCCCTCCAGCCTACTCCCGTATCATCGGCGAACCTTCGGTTAGCAGCTCCGGCGAGAGAGAGAGAGAGAGAGAAAAACGAAGAGAGATAAGAGGTGGTGAGGGTTAGGGTTTGGCTATTTTTCGCTATTTTCCGGCGAACGAGAAGTCGGATTTGAAATTCGAGACCTATCCTAGATTCATCTCGTCGAGACGAACGTCGTGTACAAAAATCGTCCGATTCCGACAACATTGAAATTTTCCGGTGATCGGCCGGCGGCGCCGCCGACTAGGGAACCAAAAACTGGAAAGAGAAGGGAGGAGAGAGAGACTTACTCATTTTCGGCGCATTCGGAAAAACGGTGAAAAATGAATCGGGAGAGCCTCTATTTATAGAATTTCGGAAAGTTACTATTCATGAGAAATATCCAAGTTACTGTTCATCGGTTGACTTTTCCGCATCACTATTCATCGATAATATCTCCGTTACTATTCTCCGTAAATATCTTCCGATTTTTCCGAAACTTCCAGTTTTGCCATTTCCGTCGCCGTTCGAGTTACGGGTCTCCGATTAACCCCTAGTTTGTTTCTATCTTCCCGTTTTTTCGATACGCATCTAATGGTATATAAATATCCTATGTTCCACGTCTAATAAAATTATCGATCTAAAACGTGCATTAAACACTTATTTAAAACGCACGAAATTAATTAAACAGTCAAAGCATACGCACAAAATTATTAAATCATAGGTTAAAATATTTAATTAATTAATTATGCTTGTTTTGATCCGGGGTGCTACACAAGCAAAATACCCACATTCACGCGATCGGCACGTACAAAACAGTTTGCCCACTATAGCTTTAGACGGCCCAACAACTTTAATTTCAACATTTTTACGACAATAACACTTTTTGTTACTATACCTTAAATTTAAAGTTTCTTCCTTTTTGGATATTGAGGGCCTAAATGTGGAAGACATTTTTCCTACAAAAATTAGTACAAAATTAAATAATAAATAACATTAAACAATAATTCAAGTAAAATAAAAAATGTTAATTATATTAAGTCAACATAAAAATCAGTAATCTGAACTAGCATAAATATAAATAGTAAAATAAAAAATATTAATTAAAATCAACATACAAATCAGTAAATTAGGTCACATTAAACAATAATTAAATTAAATTAAAAATTGATAAGTACAGTAAACTAAAATGAAGTTAAAAAAAAATTACCTTGCTATTGATAGTCTGGTAAAGCACTAAAGTGAAAGGGAGTGTTGCAATTTGTACAAGTTATATATAACATTAAGAGAGGGTTATTTTTGTCAATTCACACTCAAAAAGTAATAAAATAGCAAGAAAATTCGCACTCCAGTCGCGTGTGTTACACATCAGTTATGTTTGACGATTTAGGGGGAAACGCGCAGACTTTACGATAACCTACGTGTAATCCTTGCAATTTTGTAAACACAGGGGGAAGCGACACATATTTTCCATTTTAGAGGGGGGACTGACCCATTTTACCCATTTTTTATATATAATATTATTAAAAGGATGAATTTTTATAAAATAGAAAGATGCATACAATTCGAAATCGAAATTACAAATAATAAACGTTTTAGATAAAATTGAAATATAACTAGTTATTGCTGCATCGTGCCCAAAATTGCTCAATCAAGTCGGCTCAAAGTGATGATATTTTTCCCTATCATGTAGCTCTAAACCTCTTTTTATGTAGTCGTTATATCCTTCAATGGAGCCTTGAAAAAAATGAGAGGTAATGTTGTCGTTGATGTTAGGTTCGTCCAACTAATTGGGCGTTGTATCCCCCTCGTCTTCAACTATCATGTTATGTAAAATAATGCAAGTATACATGATATCTTTCAAGTTACTCTTGTACCAAAAATGATCTGGACCTTTAATTATTGCCCAACAAGCTTGCAATACCCCAAATGCTCGCTCGACATCCTTTCTTGCAGCTTCTTGCGGTTGCTTGAAATGGCTTCTCTTTGGATCAGTAGGACATTGAAAGTTCTTGACAAAAGATGCCCATTCAAGATAGATTCCATTAGTTAGATAATACCCTCTACTATATTACGTACCATTTGTTGTGAAATGTATATTTGGGGTTTTCACTTGTAAAACGTGATTGAACAAAGGGGATTGGTTGAGCACATTGATGTCATTATTTCAACCTGCAACTCCAAAAAAAAACATGCCATATCCACAAGTCTGCAGATGCAACTGCTTCAAGCATTATCGTTGGAACTCCAAGATCACCTCTAGTGACATTTCCAAGCAACTGGACAGTTCTTCCATTCTCAATGCATACAATCAAGACTACCCAACATTTTAGGAAAGTCATGTCTCTGCTCATGTATATGGAGCAAACGTCGGCAGCTAGCAATATTGATCTTTCTTAAGTATCTTTCACCAAACACGTCGATTACATAGCGACAAAAGTTAAACAAGCAATCAATACCAGTAGTTTCAACAACTCATAGGTACTCGTTAAAATGGTTGGCTGGACCTCCATATGCCAATTGACGAATTGCAACTGTGCATTTTTTAAGTAGAGAGAAACATTTTCTCCCTATTGCATCAACCCTCAACTGAAAATATGGATCATAAGATTCCAAGGCGTTCACTATTCGAGTGAACAAGTCTTGACTCATTTGAAAATGACGTCGAAATACATCACTACTCTATGTTAGGTCGGCACAAAGGTAATCCTTCACAAGATGAGTGTGGGCTCCATCACGATCTTGTTACATGTATCACTACAAAAAAAATGCTCATAGACAACGGTTTTTAACCGTTGTCGTAGCCTGTTTTGGACAGTTGTCGTAGCCTGTGTTGTGGTAGGGGTCCGACAATTTTCACTCATAGACAATGGTTATTAACCGTTGTCGTATCTATCTACGACAACGGCGGAGACAACGGTTTTAAACCGTTGTCTTTTCTATCTACGACAATGGCAGGACAACGGTTAATAATCGTTGTCGTAGAGTTTATGACATCAGCTAGGCAATGGTGATCCTATGACAACGGTTAAAGATTTGTTTTCAACCATTGTCTTTTCTATCTACGACAACGGCAGTACAATGGTTAACAACCGTTGTTGTAGAGTTCATGATCCATCAGCTGGGCAACGGTGATCCTACGACAACGGTCAAGGATTTGTTTGAAATCGTTGTCTTAGCTAGCAAGGACAACAGTCTACTTAAAAAACCATTGTTGTAGCTTTTTTTTTTAAATTGTTGAATACCTTTGAAATTATTGAAACTAAATAAATTAAATAATACTAAAAATAAAACAATATGAACATTGAATCCTCAAAATACAAATTACAATAAATTAAAATATTATCTTAAATCAAAAATATTCATGTCACAAGTATTTATCCAAAGTATTCAATTACATCACTTGAAAATTCACAATATATCATGAGACTCAGCTCGTACATAGATCCTTCAATTACTCCCACCACCAACCAAACATGATGAACCTGCAACACATAATTAAATTCCACATTTAATTTTATATCTCGAATAACCATACAAAAATCAAAACCCTTTTTATTGAGTCGAATATACCTCAATTAATTGAAATACAATACATACCTCAAGTCAAACATATACAACTCAAGATTCAACCCATCAACAAAATAAGTACAATATCACTCATTATCAAACTAAGACATAAATATCATACTCAAAGCAACATATACCTCAATGTATTGAACCTCAATTCACCAAAAGGCATACAAAAGCAATAAGTTGACCTCATTCATTACCAATCCACAAACATCATCATCTACTCAAAGCAACCTGTATTTCAAGTCATTGAAACACATTTCACCAAAAGCCGGCCTAAAACATACACTTAAAGGTGTTCAACTCATCAACAAGTATAATTGCATTCATCACCATGCATGAACATCTACTGAAAGCAACCTACCTCGAGTGTTTGACAACAAATTTCACCCAAAGTAAAAAAATACCAAAAAAAAACTAACTCAAAAACAAATATATTATCATTCATTACCTAAAATTCATATATATGTTCTTGTACACGTTCCGCCCACTCCTTACGCACTTCATTAATCTCCAGTTCAGTGTAGTAGTCTTCAGTAAACTGTCAAAACACTTTCAATAAGCTTTCAATTATATTCAACCTAAAACATTTAAAGAAATGATATTTTTTTACCAATGCTTGTAGCGAACCAATCTTCTCAATCGTATCACACTCAACTATTTCCTTCATATACTTCATCACATAATAACCACATTGGAAAGCGTCCAGTTGTTTAGGAGCCTACATATATTTGAATCCAATTGTTAATGACTTAAACTTATTAAAAATCTAACCTTATGATGTTATTACACACCTTAATTACTGTCCATGTAGGTTTTTTTCTTCCTTTGCTCATTGTGTCTGCACTAAACATCTTTAAGGCCCTTCATAGGTGATATGAGTTGCATAATTTAGTAACAATCATATGTTAAAGAAATATAGACCATTGATGCCTTATGTGACAATGTCTTGCATATATTTCTTTTATAATATATTTTTGATATTTTTCAATTTTCTATTATTAATGCATTTCTTTGTTAACTTTTATAAAACCATTACTTATTAATATAAGTAATTGATTTCCAATTTTGATATATTAATATATATATATATATATAATTGAATGATTAATGACTATATTAATAATAATTAATATAATTTTCAAATTATATATATATATAATGAATATATTTATAAAATTAATATATTATTCAAATTATATATATAATTAATATATTTATAAAATTAATATATATTTCAAATTATATGTATAATTAATATATTTATAACATTAATGTATTTTTCTCATTAATATATTTATAAAATTAATAATCTATTGTACATATCTTCTAAAATTTCTTTATAATGAAATAAAATTTAATTCTCAAAATTAGTTTATTTCATCAATTTTATTCAACAATATATTGTAATATTTCATATACTTCTTTCATTTAAAAAAAATTGTAATATTTGACTTTTTTTTTTAAATATTAGTCTACGACAACACTTCTACGAGGCTACGGCAACGTTAGAAAACAACTCATGTGACATTGTCTTGCATATATTTCTTTTATAATATATTTTTGCTATTTTTCAATTTTCTATTATTACATATTTTTTGTTAGCTTTTATAAATTAAGTACCATTAGTTATTAATATAAGTAATTGATTTCCAATTTTGATATATTAATATATATATATATATATAAATAATTCAATGATTAATGACTATATTAATAATAATTAATATAATTTTCAAATTATATATATAATGAATATATTTATAAAATTAATATATGTATATTAATAATTAATATATTTTTCAAATTATATTTATAATTAATATATTTATAAAATTAATAATCTGTTGTACATATTTTCTAAAGTTTCTTTATAATGAAATAAAATTTAATTCTCAATATTAGTTTATTTCATTAATTTAATTAATTCAACAATTAATATATGCATTTCTTTGTTAACTTTTATAAAGTACCATTACTTATTAATATAAGTAATTGATTTCCAATTTTGATAGATTAATATATATATATATAATTGGAAGATTAATTAATGACTATATTAATAATAATTAATATAATTTTCAAATTATATATATAATGATTATATTTATAAAATTAATATATTTTTCAAATTAATATATGTATATTAATAATGCATATATTTTTCAAATTATATATATAATTAATATATTTATAAAATCAATATATTTTTCAAAATTATATTTACAATTAATAAATTTATATAATTAATGTATTTTTCAAATTAATATATTTATAAAATTAATAATCTGTTGTAAATATTTTCTAAATTTTATTTATAATGAAATAAAATTTAATTCTCAAAATTAGTTTATTTCATTAATTTAATTCAACAATATATAGCATTTCTTATATCATTTTGAAAAAAAAATATTGTAATAGTTGACTTTTATTTTTAAATATTAGTCTACGACAACGCTTCTACGAAGCTACGACAACGTTAGAAAACAACTCTTGTCTTTGCTTTTCTCATATTTCTAATATATTAGAAAGTCTTTTTATTATTCCTATTTTATTTATAATTAATTTTAAGTAATCCAGGTTTTATTTGTGTTAAGTAATCAGCATTTTTTTGTTTAATTTAAGCTTATAATTTGTGGTTTATAATTTGTTGTAAATATTTACAAAATTTTATTTATAATGAAATAAAATTTAATTGTCAAAATTAATTTATTTCATTCATTTAATTCAACAATATATATCATTTTTTATATCATTTAATTAAGAAAAAAATTAAAATAATTGTCTTTTTTTTTTAAATTTCAGTCTATGACAAGGGTTTTAAAATGGCTACGACAACGTTTTCTAACTCTTGTCTTAGGGGTCCTAGGACAACACGTCTACGACAACGGTAGGTTAATACCATTGTCTTGAGAGAAGTTTTCGGGCTATGACAACGGTTTAAAAATGTCTACGACAACGGTAGCTAAAACCGTTGTCTATGAGAGAATTTTTGGGGCTACGACAACGGTTTTGACAATGGTTGCTAAAAAACCCTTGTCTATGAGAGAAGTTTTTGAGCTACGACAACGGTTTTGACAACGGTAGCTAAAAAACCCTTGTCTATGAGAGAAGTTTTTGATCTACGACAACGGTTTTATCTACGACAACAGAATTTTAGGCTACGACAAGGGTTTTTAGCAAAAACACATGTCGTAGGGGTGTTGTCTATGAGAGAATTTCTTGTAGTGAGTGGATCCAACATTCCAACTTTCTCATTGTGAGGATCGATAACGGTAAGAATCCAATGTGCACTACATATATACACAAACAATCGGGATTGGGTGCATGTAATGTTCAAGTAAATTTAATGATCAAGTCAATTTAAAGGAAATAATATTCTTACTTACCCCACATTACATGGAACCAAAACAAGTTGATTGACCAAGGTACCGACAAGCCCATTTGCCAAAGCACGCGCCCTTTGCTCCATTCCATCATTGAGACTCTTCTTATCTTTTTTCGTGTATGGAATATGGCCAATGTTCCATGGATCAACAAATTTAAATCTCTTCGACATGCTTGAGCTCCTAATCTTGTTGTATAAATGCCTATAGATTAAAAAAAAGTTAGTAATATACATTTCGTATTCAAATAAAATAAGTTAATTAACTTACAAAATATTTCAATATAAATATACCATATGTAGACAGCAATACACGTATACGAAATTGGCTCCAACTTGCAAAAAGGCTCGACATCCTCGATGTGTACATAAAGGGTGTGATCTTGTCCAAAAACACCCTCATCGAGACTTATCATGACATTGCCCCTACCTTCAAGAGAAGCCTTGCAATAACAATACACCATACGTAATGGTGTTGGTATGGTCGAGAAATCCATCACATGCTTACTCTTTTCAAGCTTTTTTTTCTTTTTCGGTTTCTAAATATTGCAATTTCACACATTAGAAACGTCAAACAAGTTCATATTATTATATAGTAACTATTGAAGTACTTGCCTCGTCTTGCAACTTGAGAAGATGCACCGGCCATGCAACATGAGATCCCACTGCATCACCAATGCTCAAGCACTCATGTGTTGGAATGGGCAATGCAACATTTTCATCAATTGCTTCATCGATGGCAACTCGCATGCAATTTTCAGGCAATTGCATTCCATGAATAAGCTCATTTGGACCATAAGGTCTCACAATAGTGCCATACGCAGCGATGTTGGTGCCCGACTCCAAACTTAATGCTACAAGTTTTCCCTACAAGATATATGTAAAAAAAATAACCATTACAAACAACTACTATGATTTGACAACAATGATAAAACATGTTATACCTGTAATGCCGTATTGTTATCAATCAATTGCACATCATCCACATCTAAGTTACGGATGTCATCCACATTTTCAACTGGAACAGGAGTTATTTCTCGTTCAATACCCTTCAGGTCAGTTGAAGAAGGCTTGTACTTCACCGAGCAACTACCCTTCTCATCAGTATCAACTTCATGTGCAACGTATTTGTTTAAAGCAGCTTCCAGTCTTGCAATGCGTTCATCCTGTTCAGCATTTTTCTTTCTTTCTTCAATCAAGTCACGTTGTTGGATGTCATACATATTATGCTTCTTTGACCCCTTTCCCCTTGAAACATTGTAATAAGTCCCCTGAGTGATATGACCTCCAACACCTCTTAAACGCCCATGGTGTTCTTCAGAGCCAAGTGCATTTGCAAGTAAGGTGGATTTGTGTCCCTCTAATTTCAAAATTCCTTCCTTTTTCTAGGTTATAAACTCATCCTAGTATTGTAATATCCAATAAGATGATTAATGTAATAAGTAAATAAGATTGCAAGACAGCTAATGAAATACAAAAAAAAGAAGCTGAGCTTACAATATTCGTAACTTTTTCTTTAAGGTTATCTCCTTCATGTACCCCATCTTTAGTCTTTCGTCCTTCAACCCAAAGCCTAGCCTGATTAATTTCAGCATCTTCACACAAGATCTGAGGCTGCATACATAAATAATTACAAATCTAAGATCAAATATTTGCTACATATTTTTCTTAATATATACTAATAACATTTATTTAAAGTTACTTACATGATCCTTTGCATACTGTGCATACCCCTTTCGAGATAAACGATGAGGATATTCATGTAGAGCTCTTCGTTCATGTTGTTGTTCGCTCAATTTCTAGAGAACACATGCAAACATTTAACAATTAGCTTATAGATTTTCAAATGTAGATAACATTAAATACAAAAGTATAAAATACACATGTTACCTTGAAGTTATCAGACAGACGACTGATGACAAAAGCACTCCAATCTTGAGCTTCAATACTAGGATATGCAGCCGGTGGCGTGTTCAAATCAGGTGACTCTAGCCTTCCATAAACAAACTCACTAGTGAGTTTGGCCTTGAATTGACGCCACTTGGAATTGGCTGAGTTAAGACATCCTCCCTTCCATTTTGAGTCAACATCGAAGGACATCTATGAAATGTAAAAGAAAACATTAAAAAATAAGATAAAATAAGAACGTTGCATGAAACTAAAAAAATACTTTATTACTTACATTAACAGACTCCCAAATAAGCTCCTTCACATCATTTGGAACAACTTTCCAATTTTCGTAAGTAATCTTCACTTTTTCCCACGCTAGAACCCCAATGTAACTTTGCATTTGACATGCAATCTCTCCAACTGGCTGCCCCAAATCATTAAACTCGACAAGTTTTTTTATACCTTGAACCCTTTGCACTGACATATAATGCATTACCGTTCGTCCTCTTAGTGATCTTGTAGATTGGGTGCTTGATGTCAATGTATCTACTTCAACTTCATCATCAATCTCATCAACCAACCTTCCTTTGCCTTTGTCTTTTCCCTCATCTAATAGTGTTTTTTTACTCCATGTAGTCATTGATGTAAGAAATCTGCAATGTAGAAAATAAACAATTAACCACACTTTCATATTCTATTAAACAATGCAGTTCAAATTAACTTAAGATAAACAATATAACATAACACTTTGAAACTCAACGTGCAGATTTCAAGTATTTGTAAAGAGGCAGTTCATATTTAAGGACAAAATCAAATAATACCAAAGTTATTTAATTGTTTGCATGGTCAATCCAAGTCCCATCACAATCAACACGAATACATGAAGGGTTATCATCATCAGCATCATCATCTTTAGTAGGCATCTCTTTAGTAAAACAAGGGTGGTGGATTACCGCATCATCGAATTCACCACTAGCTGTGTAATCAAAGTACTCCCTAGTAGGTGTTGCAAGCACAACGGACCATTCATGATCCATAGGGTCTTCAATATAGAAAACTTGTCTTGCTTGACTTGCCAAAATAAAGGAATCATGTTTGAATCCAATTTTACTAAGATTTACCAATGTGAATCCAAGATCATCTATCTTGATGCCACTTTTATTATCACATCATTTACATTTGAACATTGGTATCCGATGCTTGTGGTAATCAATTTCCCAGATCTCTTCAATAACCCCATAGAAGACCATGTCGGACACAACTGGTTTTTTATCTTTTGCACTAGCAAGTTGCATGGTCTTTGCAACTAAGCTTACTCCAGAGTTCTGAACAGTTCGTACTGCATCATGCTCTTTTGTGTAGAAAGTAACCCCATCAACTAAGTAACTTGCAAACTTCAACACATGATTGTTAGGTCTCTGTGCTATCCATTTCACCCTGTCTGATATGTCTTCAGTGCTGCAATCCTTTTGATTTGCAACTTATTACAATGATATGTTAAAATTACAATATAATTGTCTACTTCACCATAATACTAGAATATATACGGTAATACACTTACTCGATCACGTAACCAACCAGCAAACAATTTATTATGTTGATCTTGTAACCATTTTGCGGACTTAGCCCTTATATGTGATGTCGTCTTCAAACAGGTCATGTGCTCACTAAACACATATCAGTGAAATTATTTATTAGATCACGAATAATCTACTTAACATTGTGTGAGTTTTGATGACTTACTCGATATAAGGATCAATGTCAACATCATTAGCGAGTACATGACGATGAGCCTGTAACAACTCCTCATCACAAACATATACCACTTCAGCACTTGATAGAGGTTTTGTATGTTGGACGTGGTGATGCGTTGCTGGGATGCCACATGTTTGCATAGTTGACAAGTATTCTGAGCAAAATTCCACGGCCTCTTCAGCGATATAGCATTCAGCAATACACCCTTCAGGTCGACTTCGATTTCTTACAAAACCCTTCAAGACTCGCATGTATCTTTCAAACGGATACATCCATCTATACCATACTGGTCCACAAAGTTTGACTTCTCGTACTAGGTGAACAGTTAAATGTACCATGATATCAAAGAACGATGGAGGAAAATATTTCTCTAACAAACACAATGTCGTTACAATCTCCCGTTGAATCTCATCGAGCTTTGACACATCAATCACTTTACCACACATCATATTGAAAAAGAAACACAATC
Organism: Scutellaria minor; assembly: GCA_954870855.1. NCBI lineage: Eukaryota > Viridiplantae > Streptophyta > Magnoliopsida > Lamiales > Lamiaceae > Scutellaria > Scutellaria minor. The sequence continues at coordinate 12,645,818 of OX940737.1, forward strand.
TGGTGATAGCATATCTGACATTATCTGGTAAGACACCACGAATTGCAACGGGGAGTAATTGTTGCATTAAGGTGTGACAGTCATGTGACTTAAGTCCAACAAGTTTCAAATCCTTGAGTGAGACCAACTTGTTGATGTTTGATGAATAATTAGTTGGGACTTTCATTCGTGATAAAGATTCACAAACTTTTCTTCTCTCATTCCTGCTTAATGTATAACATGCAGGAGGTAAAAACGTCTTCTTTTCCCCAACAATCGGGGCCAACTCAGTCCTAACCTTCATCTCCAGAAGGTCTCGTCTTGATGCTACACCATCCTTTATTTTTCCTGGGATGTCGAGTAACGTGCCGATGAGACTTTCGCATATATTTTTCTCAATGTGCATTACATCGAGAATATGCCAAACATGTAGATGTTCCCAAACTCCAATTGAAAGAAAATTGACTTCTTCTTCCAAATCAATTTGTCTCCAACCTCATTTGCTTGAGAATTTCTATTCATCTTCCCCCAGTTGCATTTTATTGAGGAAACTCTTTTTAAAACATCACGGCCAGCCAACGTATTTGGTGCAATTTCGAACTCTTGTGTTCCATCAAATGCTTTCTTCTGTCTTCTGTATGGATGATTTTTTGGGAGAAACCTTCTATGACCTGTGAATGACATCTTCCGACTAAACTTCAACCTTTTTGCATAAGTGTTTTCACCACATAAAGGACATGCATGATATCCTTTCAACTTGCATCCTGATAAGTTTCCGTAAGCAGGAAAATCATTTATTATCCAAAGTAAGACAGCTCTAAGTAGGAAACTTTCATCTCGATAAGCATCATATGATCGAACGCCTACAGACCACAATTGCTCTAAGTCATCAATTAAAGGTGCTAAGTAGACATCAATATCATTTCCAGGTTGTTTAGGACCAGCAATCAACAAAGTGAGCATGATAAACTTCCATTTCAAACACAACCAAGGAGGAAGGTTGTAGGTGATTAGTAGAACTGGCCAACAACTATATGTAGAGGTCATCAAACTATAAGGATTGATCCTATCCGCTGACAATGCCAATCTAAGATTTCTCGAATCAGAAGCAAACTCTGGCCATTTATGGTCCACAACCTTCCAAGAGGGTGAATCGGCTGGATGGCGTAGATAACCATCACTGACCCTCTTTTCAGCATGCCAAGTTAAGTCCTTTGAAACTTCCTTATTCCGAAACATTCTTTGAAATCGTGGAACAGGTGGAAAATACCACAAGACCTTTGCAGGAATTAAGTTCTTCATAGTGGAATTCCTGCCAACTTTCCATCTCGAGGCTCCACAAGTAGGGCAACTAGTAGATGCCTCATACTCCTTCCGATACAAGACACAATCATTAGGACATGCATGGATTTTCTCATAGTCCATTCCCAAAGCTAATAAACTCTTCTTTGCATCGTATAAAGATGAAGACAATTGATTACAGTCCGGCAGCATATCTTTCATCAATGTGAGAAGGTTATTAATATTACTATCACTCCAACCATATTTGGCCTTCAAGTTGTATAGTTTCACAATGGCAGATAACTTTGTGAATTTAACACAACCAGGATATAGTGGTTTCTCTGCATCCTCAAGTAATTTTATGAATTCTTTTGGATTGTCTGTTTCTTCACATGCAGCGTGTACCATATCAATTGGGTCTTCATAGATAAAATTATTCTCACCATCACCAGATTGATCCAAATCATTTTTTGAGTAAGTAGATCTTTCACCGTGCCATATCCATGTATGGTATGTTAAATCCATACCATTACTCAACAAATCCAACCTTACAAGATCAATTTTTTTCCTCTTAAGATTTCCACATGTTGAGCATGGACATGACATTAGATCACTATTTGCTACATTCTGCAAAGCAAAGTGAATGAAATAATCTACTCCCTCTTTATACTCACGTGACAATCTATCCTTGGACATCCATGATTTGTCCATTATCAACCTAAAACAGAAGTAATGGCAGATTCCAAAATAGAAAATAAGCTTTCATACTTCCTAAAACAGAATAAGTTGTAACATAAACGTCTAAACCATCTAATTCAATCTAAGCAATGAAGAAGTGGTGGTTAAGTTGTGATTATGATGAGAAGTAGAGTCTAAACCATCTAATTCAATCTAAGCAATGAAGAAGTGGTGGTTAAGTTGTGATTATGATGAGAAGTAGAGGGTATATGCAACAAAAAGTATAAAAACATCTCCTCGGGGCCAACAGTTTTTCCCACGATTGATTACTTCACATGTAACTTACTAAACTAGTGATTTGCTTTACAACCACCACACATTATCACCAGCAAGAACATCAAACACTTGAAGATAACAATGAAATAAACTTATGAAAAAGTATCCACAAAAGTAAAAACCTGGTAACACTACTCTACATATAAACTCGATGAGAAGTAGTTTGTCAAACAATGGGTCCATTTTTATAACCTTATATGTAGGGCTCTGCACTTTTAAGTGTATTAACAAATAAAACCATTCATCTACTAATAACTATAGTATTTGACTTTTGGTAAGGATTTCAATACCCCTCACTAGGAGAAACCCTATAGGTATGGAAGGGCACCTTGTTAATTGGCATGACCTAAGAATAACAGTGAAAATAAGGTGTGTCATATTTGCATTCACTAAATCCAATTTGACTTTCCAGAATATTACAATATCACATGAGTACAACTATTGTAATCATATATAGTCACTAATAGTCACAGACATTTCAAGTACTATTATTACAGCCCTAAAGTTGTCTTTTGATCTGATTGTTAAATAGATATTAATAACCACAATTCACATGATATATATATATAAGTAGTCTCTAATTTATCATTTATAGCTGAGGAATAATTGTATGATAAGAAAAACTCAAAATTATGTACTTAATTAGAGGATGTTTGGATAATTTTACAATATATACCATATAATACTTGGTAGTTATTCTTTTCTTTTCTTTTCATCTTTTATATATTCAGAAATGTAAAAATATGATAAACCCCTTTAAAAAATTATTGAAATCTTACTAACTCTTTCAACACTTAATTGTCATTACTAACATTAAGTTAAAACACTATTTATATGTATATATATCTAAATAATGACAGCTTGAAAATCTGATTTTCATTGCATTATAATATGACAGAAAACTGAAAGAAAACTTGTATACATACAGAAGCTTTTAATTGTTCATAGGTCATATTAACAGCTAATTGGGAGTTCTTATGGTTTCAACTTTCCTAAAAAATTTTATGATTAGCTTCTTTTTTTCAATAAATACAATCAATTCTTGAAGGCATGATCTCAAAAATGGCATAACTTGTTTACTAAATATCTTCAACTTGGCTAATACCCCTTCTATTCATGACAAAAGTTGTAAATCCTTAACATCCACAGGCATATGATATCTGAGGTTTAGTGTATGAAATAATGAACTAAATGACTACTCAATTAATTTGAGCCATATCCTGCTAGGTGTATAATAGAGAATAGTTCATAAGATTTAGAGATAAGTAAGGCCATTACTCTTTGGTATGAATCATTACTCTTTGTCCAGTTAAATTTCACTTCGACTGTATTCACAAAGAAAAATGCAGGGAAGTAGATTAGGAAGTAGATTAGCAAGTGATAGATATAAATTAAGCCAACTTTACAGATTCAAATTTAATTTCATGATAAGCACTAAGCTTATATCACTGTTTCTCAGTTACATGATGGTGATGGTTTTATGACCCTAATTCCTTAAAGACATACTAGGATTGTTGTGCAGTGTGGGTAGTTTTCTTGGTATGAAACAGTAAGAACCATATCTGTCACAGGTTTTCATGGGCAAGACCTATTTTAAATATGTGTGACTTATGAGTGACATCTCTGCATCAAAAAATAGCTACAGCAAAAGTGATGGTTTATCCATCACATCTAGTAAATAAAACGATATGGAAGACCAAAAAACATATTTAATTCATTCAGTATAAGTCTAGAAGAGAAAATTATTCATATATCTCAAGTACTAAGCGATAAAAAGATGGAAACAAATGACATTATCACTTTATGAAGTCTACTAACCTCCTCATCCAACCACCACAGAACCTAACCCCACCTCCGCCTCCAACTTCCAACCCCATTGCGTTTAAATTTTACTTGAATTTTATTCAATCCAGTTCATTATCCTAATATAGATTAGGATAATGAACTGGATTGAATAAAATTAAAATACTCAAAATATTTTTCTTACTCTATTGTAGAATAGCAAGTTCTAGTTTTAGGTAGTTCTTTAAGTTCCTGATTTATTTCCCATTTGATAGAGAACATGATAGTGGTGAGTTGTTTAAACTCTAAAGTCACCATGACTCTTGGCTATGCTTCTGTTCTCTCTACTCAACCCGAGACAAAATCTTCCATAATATCACTCGAATACAACCTCTCCAAGAACATATGAACATACTAGTGAAAAAAGCAAATGTTACTAATTTGAAATCCTGAGATAAGCTAGATGGGGTGGCAGGAAACAAATTTGGTGTAGATATGAGATAGATCTTTTGTATTTCTGCTCTTCCCTAACTTTTCAATATGCACTGCCTTGGCTCTAAGTGCCAGTTCATCTTTCATGAAGGTTATTCGAGCTTTTCCTGAGAGTATGGTGGATTGGATGAATAATTGACACTTCTAGAAAATGGAGCAAAACGAATTTTTCATAAGATTATAATTATTCCACATGTTTCAGTTTTCACAAAACAAAGTTTCATAATTCTAATTTAGAGAATATGATACTCTCTATGAGGCACAAACAACTAACTTTTGTAATGATCTATCCAACTTAAATATGAAGTACAGGTATAGGATCTTACAATCTCACGTTGTAGTACAGATAGGGAACACAGAGAAGTCACATTACCTTGCAGTCCAATTCAATCCTCACATAATCAAATATTCAAGGGCTCTATTAAACATTAGACAATAGTGGCATTTTGATAACTGAACATCATGCCTGACAAAATCCCTTATTCATCAGATTCAAAAATCTGGACTTTATTTCAAGCATCATCATCAAAGTCAGAATTATATAAATGTTCCTCATCACATGCCTATACATTGAATTCAAAGAATTAAAAAATAGAAATTACTACCTTTACTGATGTAAGAATTGGACCAGTTGGTACAGCTAAAGGTGATGTAATTAATCTTGTCAATCTAGCTAAATAAATTTTATTGATTAAAGAAAAATTGATACCTGAAATATTTGTTGTTACAAAACTGGTGAGATATACTTTCAAAATAAACTGCTCGAGTTTTTACTATCTGAAAGAACATTAACATAACAACATTAAGACAACATAAAACCAGCTCCATGAAATAATAGCGTTTTTGTAAAATAAAATTCAATTTTACAGATAGTGATCATAACAAGTTTTATAGCAAGCATCTCAACCCAGAGAAGTCAAACTTCTAATCAACCTTCAAACTAAACAACACTCATATTCTACAAAGCAGAACACCAGAAGCATGTGAATTGAATGACTTGCATTGTATCTTTCCTTCAATTACAGGAAAAAAAATTCAACACTCTTTCGGTCCCTAATTATATTATAATTCTCTCAGTTCCCCAAATAAAACAATGAATAAAGTCAGAAAAATTATGAAAACCCACAAAGCAAAACTTCCAAAAAAACAGAAATCAGATTGCATATGAGAGAAAGAGAGAGAGGTATCAGCGGCGAACCTGCAGCGGCGGCGGCGAGCTCAAATTGATTTTCAACTTCAAAAATGACGACTTCTCTGTCCAGTGACTTAGTGACTCCAGTCCTCTATTTCGAGAGAGAGAGAGGTATCAGCAGCGAACCAGTACTGAGGTGAACCTACGACGGCGGCGATGAGCTCATAGTGATTTTGAATTAACTTCGAAAATGGCTTCTTCTCTGTCCAGTTCCTCGATCGGGTTCTCTATTTCAACCGTAGGCAGCCTCTAGATATGCCAAGTGCTGGTGTGCAGATCGATTAGGTTCCCTCAGTACTTCTCTGTCTTTTGGGGATTATTTGGGGATTAGGTTTTGATTCATGATTTCATTTTCCCCTCTTACTTATTTCTCAACTTTAATTTTATTTGTGTATTGATGGTGTTTCACCAAAATTTTACTTTTGGAAATTTATGTAATAATTAAAAATAATAATTAGTTTATTTCATTAATTTAATTCAACAATATATAACATATATTTCTTCTTTCATTAATTTAAAAAAAAATATATTTTAATATTTGACTTTTTTTTAAATTAATTAAATTAGTCTACGACAACGCTTTTATGAGGCTACGACAATGGTAGAAAACAACCCTTGTCTTATGGTCCTACGACAACACATCTACGACAACGACAAGTTAAAACCGTTGTCTATGAGAGAATTTTTCGGACTACGACAACGGTTTCAAAAGTCTACGACAACGGTAGGTTAAAAACCATTGTCTATGAGAGAATTTTTTGGGCTACGACAACGGTAATTTATGCTACAACAACGATTTTTTCAAAAAACCGTTGTCTTAGAGGTGTTGTCTATGTGCATTTTTCTTGTAGTGTATCTTCCTCTTTTAAGTCAGCTGGATGAGTCTTCTGTAACATCCAACAACATTTTCTGCTGATTTATAATTTGGAAAAACATTCGATCATCTGTGTAGTCAATAAAATGTTCGAAGAACTCATCATCATTTTCGGTATTGGTGGTGTTGTTGGGATTTGAAGACATTTTTAATTCGTAATGGTTGAAGAAGAAGATATGAAGAGAATTAGATATTGGTCAGATTCTCCTACAAATGAAGTATCCCCTTCCAGATATAGATCAAATCATAATGGCTAGTTTATAACGGTTAGTTTGTAACGGCTAGTTGAAAAACTAAGATATTAAATTTAAAATTACACTCCATAAAACATTACATAAACACGCTAATTAAACTACATTACATAAACACTATAAAAGTACAAGAAATAAAATGCAAACAACAAAGCAGAACACTCAAATTTTAAATTACATCACTACTACATGCCCCATCCTCATCTCTTCTTAATTTCCTCACACACTTGAAGGTGCAGGCGAAGTTGATCCAGAGTCATCCCTGTGGTATCTCTCATGAAAATATCATAATCTTTTGTTTAGTTACGTACTTTAAGTTCGGCTAGTTTTTGCTCTGAAATGGTCCTACACTCCTCCATATTGTTATCGATAGCCACTTTTATCTCTTCGTAAATGTCCATTTTCACTTTGTCTTTCCTTTTCGCTACTTTTTACCTAATTGGATGAGTGTGATCTGAATCATCATCCTCGTTGTTGGAAGAGGATGTGTATGCCCCCGACATAGAAGTTCTTGACTTTTTTTTACCGCGATGATCATGGTCTTGTTGGTTAATCCATTTAGGACAAACACTAAAAACCTTCCACATGCCAAGAAGTTTATTGAAATTATTAGACTTGTTAGTATTTTTCAATTGCTGCAACGCCTCAACCAGTATATCAGTATCACTGCGCCCGCTTCTCCAATTCTCCTTTAGAGAAATGTAATGTTGGGATATTTCAATTGTTATCTTGATAAGACAAAACACTAACTTAAGAAGAAAAGAACAGTTTGCTTAAGGTACTAATACCTAGTTTCCACATCACATGATCAAGGAAAGATCATGTAATGGTTTTCCAAGATTCAAGGAAAACCAATCTTAGAAGTAGTAAGAACACTTCTAAGGGCTAGCATGTTGTAGGAACATCAAACTAGTAGAAGTATCCTGAGCTGAAGAAGAGTCAGGATACTGGAAGAAGCATGCAGCAGATTGTGAAGAAATCGGAGTCAGGAAGCTGCAGACAGTAAACCAGGTTGCTACTATGTAAGCTGGCCTAGGTTGCGGAGCAGGTTGCTGAGCAGGAAGCTGTTCTGGAGAGAGAATTCAGAAAGCTAGCTGCTGCTGCAAGAACCCGACAAGAGCTGCAAGAACGCGTGCTTACAGCAGAGGTTGTCGAGGTTACAGGACTGGCCGAGGAGATGGAGTCCTTGCTGAAGACCTCAGGAGAGGCTGTTGTTCTGACAACACTCTCTGAGGATAAGAAGACCTCTGAAGGGGCGACTGTTGAGACAGTACCCTTAGAGGATGATCGAGGTGAAACAGAGGTAACCGCTGAACAACTAGAGTACCTCATAAGGAGGTTGATACTGCTGCTGCAAGCTCACAAGAACCTATCCAGGTTACAGCAGCAGAGGTTACTAAGGAAGCTAAGTCTGCAAGAAGCTGCTGTATGAATTCATATACAACAAAGCTGCAAGAAAGCAGTTACAGCAAGCAGCAAAGCATGAAGGAATGGCGTGCAGCATCCCTGCAAGAAGAAGATACAGGAGTACTGCAAGAAAGGTTACAACAGTACTGTATGAAGACACTGCAAGAAGGTCTATGTTACAGCAGCACTGTAATGCACTAACAGCTGCAAGCAGATCTAGGATACAGCGCTCATGACAAGAGTCAACCGAAGAAGTATCCAGCAATCCGAGGAAGGATAAATGCAGTAAGAAGGAGAGATCCGTTCGAGAGAAGACTGAAGTTACAGACACGGAGCCAATGCGAAGACGTCATCTGGACTGACGCGCTGCAGAAAGCTGCGAGCCGCAATCACCGCAATAAAAGCTCCAGAAGAGTCAAGTCACATTAAATGCAAACCATGTCGTTGGTCAAGTAGCTCAGATGCATTTAATGTGACCTCAAATGAGATCTTGGAGATCAGAGCTTGATTTTGAAGAAGCAGAAGTATCTCTCTTCAACGGATACTTCTCAACGGATAGAAACTCTCAAGATCTATAAATAGAAGGTGTGGCTAACTGAAGTAAGTGCTGAACAAAGCCTAGTGGAAATTCAGATATCATCCAAAGCTTTTTAGCTTTCACTTGTTCAAGTCACTCAACCTTCTAGGAGCAATCAACAACAACAGATGAGCTTTCAGTGAATAAGACTGCTCCGCACCAGTTGAAGACTTTGTTTTTCTTTTTAACCTTAAAGCTGTGTGCGTATGTTCTTTAGGTGTTAAACAGTTGATAGGAGAGATCCTTGTTGTTTGTATAATTGTCTAGGTGCTAGACAGCTTTCCTGTGTGGGAGTGTGGAACCCTGTGTGGGTTAGCCTTTAGAATTTACAGTGCTGTGTGATCTCTCGATTCTAGTTGGCGGGCCTTTATAGTTTGCAGTGCTGTGTGATCTCTGGACTCTAGTTGGCGTTTGCTTTGTAAGTTGATAGGTTGTGAGGAAGAGTCCTGTAATTCAATCTTGCTTAACAAAGTTCCTGCTCGAGGAAGTAGTAGAGTGGATGTAGAAGACTTATACCACCTTCGAACCACTATAAGAATAAGTGTTTTATTGCTTTACTATCTACGCTTTATCTTTCATATCCTTATATGGCATATGCATAAAACATCTTGAAAGGAGCATATATGAGAAAACCAACCAGCCTTGTGTCTTAAAAGAAGTTTATTTTTCCGTTGCGCTTAAAACTCAAGTTACAGCGAGCAACACTGCTTTTCGGTGTTGTAAGCAGTAACTGACTGGTGCTGCAAGTTCTAGTAGCTTACAGAATAGTTTATTTTGAAAAGATTTTCAAAATCGACCAAGGTTCATTCACCCCCCCTCTGAACCTCAGACACCACTTGGGACCCAACAAGTGGTATCAGAGCAGGTTGGGTTATATGCTAACATGTCAGGCTACCTACCCAGATCCAACCTCTTATGCTGGTTAAACCGCTCCATCGTTTTCATCAGATCCATACTATGTCTTCATATATGCATAACTATCCAAGCTCTCATTCCTAATCGATATATTTTGTTTATGCGAGGAACGAAAATCTGAGAAAATCAACGAAGAAGACAAGGAGAAAGCAAAAGTATCCATGACCAAAGGGCTGAAGATTTCTAACACACAGATCCACCAAACATGAAGTCTCACAACAAAGATACTTGGAAAGTTGCTGAAATAATCATGACCACATCTCTTATAGCAGCTAAAAGTTACTAAGAAGGGAACTACGAAGGCTAATAAAAGAAGAAACAAGCACTACCAACAAGTGGAGCCTTCATCGACAACATGGAGTATCTATCTGATGAGACAACAAGTGATATCACAATCAATAAGTGATGTGAAATGATCAAGAAATCAGACAGCTCAGAAACCTAGCTCAATATCAACAAACAATTCTTCTCAACAAAGGATCATCAGCAACCAACTAGAGTACTGTATCTCCAACAAGTGGTATCTTGCAGCAATCAAGCTTTCAGAGCTACATACAACAGAAGTTGTAAGATATCAACAACCAGAGGAATGATAGGATTCTGCAAGGACATCACAGGATGCGCAACGTAATATCTAACGAGTGATATCTCTGACAAGTGGTGCCAATCGTAAAAGACACCGTGTAGAAGCTACAGAGAGAATGGATGCCAAGATTCTTGCAGCAATCAAGCTTTCGAAGCTGCATACAGTGGAAGCTGCAAGAAACTAATAAGTAGCAACATGTGGGATCAAGTGCAGAAGATACAGTGCAGAAGATACTAAGAATGGACGCTGAAACTCTTGCAGCAGTGAGCTTTCAGAGATTCATACAGTGAAAGCTGCAAGAAATCAACAAAGAGCTATCAGGGGAAAAACGCAGAAGCTAAGGGGAATATTTACATAATTGCGAGGAGCTACAAGTATAATGCTGTAAGCTGCGTTTGCATACAGCGCTGGGTTCAAACAGCACTGCATCTTTTATTCTTACAGTACAACAAGAATACAAAAGGACGTCTTGACTGAAAAAGGTGATAGAAGATCTGGAAAGGCGGCTAACCTATCACATCAACACAAAAGCAAGATCTACCTTTTCAGAAGATAAAAAGGCGGATTTGAAGACCTATCCAAAGGAACTGGCAAGTGACGGTAACTGTCTTGAGAAATAAAAGGGAAATCCCTCCACCCTTTTAGGATTGACCGTCAGATCGTGCATTTTATCTTCCAACCATTGATCTAGAAACTGCTCAAGTGCGTCTATAAATATACTCGACCTCTCACCATTCTTCTACACATTTATTACTCACTTTTCCATCAAGTGATCTATATTTCCCATGTGAGTTACATTCTCAAGAGAAGAAGATGGAGAGCCAAGAAGGCGGAGAAGGAGATGGAGATGAAGACGACAATGAAGATACTTCTCGGTTATCCTAGAAGCAGAGAAGGTCTTCAGAAGAATAGAGTGTAGAGGAACTGTTTTCCTAGAAGTAGAGAAGGTCTTCAGATAAGAAGACGACCTCTATAAGATGGATGCCAAGGAGCCGACATTCATCCTTCATTCAGATGATACAGGTCCGGCTTTCTCAACCCAAGATAAAGATTTGGGACCAAGAGGAGCCATCAAGGACCAATCCTTGGACAGAGTGGACATCTGCAGCCATACATGGAGACAAACAGAACTGCAGGTGGTTTCACAAGGCATACAAGGATCAAGTGTCAAGCAGCTTCAAGCTGGGAGTCTGGACTACTCAAGGAAATATATGCCAAACCAGTTGTCATCTAGGATCCAAGGTGAACGTGTCTGGATCTTGACGAAGCTGCACAGGTAAATTGATCATCCACCGATCAGTTTCCTGATCTCTTGTCGCGTGTCGAAGCCGAGCAGCTTATTCTCTAGGGTAGGAATAAGAAGGAGGATGCTTGGTGGGAAGTACGAGCAGGTTACTGTCCTATGGCCTTGGGCAGTAACTGATGAGCAAGAGAAGACCCTAAATCGCTAGACCTGGTGTTGTAGTTCCACTCCTCCCTAGTAACCATATGAAAGAAGATGATAAAAAAGGGGAAGAGCTGCAAGTCAAGAGCCAAAAGATGTTGAAGCCTTACAGCAAGGGGGAAGCATATAATAATTGCGATTAGGAGTTTCCTACCATCTGAAGCACATCAGAGCAGAAAGCTGGTCATCCAAGAAGACTGATTGAAGGATGCACCAGGCTGATAAACATGCTGAAAAAGGCATGCAAAGATCAGAGATGGTAGAGAGGGAGGAAGAAGAACTCCCTGGTGGAAAAGTGTGGAAACAGCAAACTGGTTGAAGCTGAAGAAAGAAGTGAAGCTAGATGGAGTAGGAGTAGCTTACTTACTTTTGCACCTTAACAGAATTTGTACTTGTACAATATCTTAGTTTCAGCATTCAATAAAGAGTATTCTTTTCTTATTGACTCTTGACTTGTTGTGTTTTGTCATCATCAAGATAAAGGGGGAAATTGTTGGGATATTTCAGTTGTTATCTTGATAAGACAAAATACTAACTTAAGAAGAAAAGAACAGTTTGCTTAAGGAACTGATACCTAGTTTCCACATCATATGATCAATGAAAGATCATGTAATGGTTTTCCAAGATACAAGAAAAACCAACCTTAGAAGTAGTAAGAACATTTCTAAGGGCTAGCATGTTGTAGGAACAACAAGCTAGTAGAAGTATCCTGAGCTGAAGAAGAGTCAGGATACTGGAAGAAGCATGCAGCAAATTGTGAAGAAACCGGAGTCAGGAAGCTGCAGATAGTAAACTAGGTTGCTACTATGTAAGCTGGCCTAGGTTGCAGGAGCAGGTTGCTGAGCAGGAAGCTGTTCTGGAGAGAGAAATCAAAAAGCTAGCTGCTGCTGCAAGAACCCGATAAGAGCTGCAAGAACTCGTGCTTACAGTAGAGGTTGTCGAGGTTACAGGACTGGCCGAGGAGATGGAGTCCTTGCTAAAGACCTCAGGAGGGGCTGTTGTTCTGACAACATTCTCTGAGGATAAGAAGACCTCTGAAGGGACGACTGTTGAGACATTACCCTTAGAGGATGATCGAGGTGAAGTAGAGGTAACCGCTGAACAGCTAGAGTACCTCATAAGGAGGTTGATGTTGCTGCTGCTGCAAGCTCACAAGAATATATCCAGGTTACAGCAGCAGAGGTTACTGAGGAAGCTAAGTCTGCAAGAAGCTGCTGTATGAATTCATATACAACAAAGCTGCAAGAAAGCAGTTACAGCAAGCAGCAAAGCATGAAGGAATGGCATGCAGCATCCCTGCAAGAAGAAGATACAGGAGTACTGCAAGAAAGGTTACAACAGTACTGTATGAAGACACTGCAAGAAGGTCTATGTTACAGCAGCACTGTAATGCACTAACAGCTGCAAGCAGATCTAGGATACAGCGCTCATGACAAGAGTCAACCGAAGAAGTATCCAGCAATCCGAGGAAGGATAAATGCAGTAAGAAGGAGAGAGCCGTTCGAGAGAAGACTGAAGTTGCAGACACGGAGCCAATGTGAAGATGCCACGTGGACTGACGCGCTGCAGAAAGCTGCGAGCCGCAATCACCGCAATAAAAGCTCCAGAAGAGTCAAGTCACATTAAATGCAAACCATGCCATTGGTCAAGTAGCTCAGATGCATTTAATGTGACCTCAAAGGAGATCTTGGAGATCAGAGCTTGATTTTGAAGAAGCAGAAGTATCTCTCTTCAACGGATACTTCTCAACGGATAGAAACTCTCAAGATCTATAAATAGAAGGTGTGGCTGACTGAAGTAATTGCTGAACAAAGCCGAGTGGAAATTCAGATATCATCCAAAGCTTTTTAACTTTCACTTGTTCAAGCCACTCAATCTTCTAAGAGCAGTCAACAACAATAGATGAGCTTTCAGTGAATAAGACTGCTCCGCACCAGTTGAAGACTTTGTTTTTCTTTTTAATCTTAAAGCTGTGTGCGTAGGTTGTTTAGGTGTCAAACAGTTGATAGGAGAGATCCTTGCTGTTTGTATAGTTGTCTAGGTACTAGGCAGCTTCCCTGTGTGGGAGTGTGGAACCCTGTGTGGGTTAGCCTTTAGAATTTGCAGTGTTGTGTGATCTCTGGATTCTAGTTGGTGGGCCTTTAGAGTTTGCAGTGCTGTGTGATCTCTGGACTCTAGTTGGCGTTTGCTTTGTAAGTTGATAGGTTGTGAGGAAGAATCCTGGACTCTACTGCTCGAGGAAGCAGTAGAGTGGATGTAGAAGACTTACACCACCTTCGAACCACTATAAGGATAAGTGTTTTATTGCTTTACTATCTGCGTTTTATCTTTCATATCCTTATATGTCATATGCATAAAACATCTTGAAAGGAGCATATTTGAGAAAACCAGCCAGCCTTGTGTCTTAAAAGAAGTTTATTTTTCCGCTACGCTTAAAACTCAAGTTACAGCGAGCAGCACTGCTTTCCAGTGTTGTAAGCAGTAACTGACTGGTGCTGCAAGTTCTAGTAGCTTGCAGAACAATTTATTTTGAAAAGATTTTCAAAATCGACCAAGGTTCATTCACCCCCCTCTGACCCTCTGAACCTCGGACACCACTTGGGACCCATAAATGGTTTTAATTTCCATAAGAAGGAAATCCATAAGAAGGAGGCGACATGAAAGGAAATTAAAAACATTAATTCACGTGGATACATAAAATATGGAGCACCCGGGGTAGCTATCGGTATCATGTTGGGTCGAATGGTGAAATTTTGGGAAGCAATGGTAGAATTTTGAGGACGAGGATTGGAATTTTCTTCCAAACTAGAAGAATTATTGAACTAATTCGTCTAAGAATTTCCTACCATTGTAAGAATAACAATTGCCAAAATATAGAGTAGAAAATACTAGGAGAAAATTGTAGAAATTGATAAAATAAATGAAAGAATTGTCATGTATTTATAGGTGATTTTTTTTTTCAAAATTTATCAACGGCACAATTTAAATAGTAAAAATTACCGTTGGAATAGTGAAAGATGTATTCTACAAATTGCTGTTGGAATATGAATAGTACTAGCTAGTAACAGTGCATTCTCTTAATATTTAATAAAACATTGAATAAAAAAGCACAAAAGCTTGGCAACACACAAAATAGGCGTGGGCCTCACTCTCTTTTGCAACAAAGTTGGGTACAATAATTAAATGTACCCCAATTTTCTCTCTCCAAAATGTACCAAATTCCCCAATAGCATTTGTACCAAGTGGGTGGATACAAATATGTAATTGTACCCCCATTGGAGGTGTCCTTAAAGATAATTATTTAAGGTCATAATAGTAATATAATATTTTTATATTTATATAATTTTATATTAAAATCCAAATCCAAAATCCGACTATGTTTGGAAGAGATTTGGCATGGCAGGACATCAAAATCCTAATGTATGCTTGTTTTTGTATTTAAATTTGGATTACAAAATTGAAAAATAATTATTATTACCTATATTACAATCAACTATCATTATCAAATACACTTTTTCAAAAAAAAAAAAAAAATCACATCAACCCACATTTTCACAACAAAATATTACATCAACCCAGTTTTTTCAGGATTGATTTGACATTTACCATATAATCCTACCCTACTAAATCCTCTAACAAACATATATTTTCACTAATCACTTTTACTACAAAATCCAAGATTTCAATGATAGGATTTCCTCAATTCCACATAAACTCCTTCCAAACATATTAACTTATTATGAGTGGAAGTCTAATATATATTAGGACTTAATATATTAGAAATTATTATAGAATCTTATTATGAAAAGAATTCTAATATATTAGGACTCTAATTTAATATACATTATATATATATATATATCCTTATTAAAGATTATTATTTAATATCATAATAGTAATTTAGTATTTTTATATTTGAATAATTATTCTATATTAGAAGGCTAATCAAAAATCATTTAGAATCCCAATCCTAATCCAAGTATTTTTGTATTTTCTAAATTTATATAGAATCATATTCAAAAATCCTTCAAAATCATAACCTTATTTAATATCTATGAAGTTATATAAATAATATTTTATCATATAATGATTAGGACTCAATTATATTAAGACTTTAATTTAATATAAATTACTTTATAAATGGGTTATTTGTTTTATTTCATATCAAAGAATTTTTTTTTTAGAATGAAATTATACATCACAACCTTTTGGTATCATGACCATTCAATGAATGTTAGAAAAATAAAGCCACTAATAAATTTATCCAATAATAAATTCAATGTCAGAAGTACATTTGCTAAAAAAATGATGAATTGCATTTGAAAATTTTGGAACTAACCCGTTACCTTTGTGTGGTATAATTTTCAACAACATACCAATATGTAATTATAACTAATAACTATGAGTATTTTTTCATTTATAATTTTATGAAACACCTCTTCAAGTCATGCACATGAATTTCACGTTAATAATATACTATCTGGATTTTTTTTTCTTTCTTTTATCTCAAAATAATAATTTCAACTTTTGTGACATACCAAACAAATTTTTATTAACAGTTTCCAAATTATTCATATAGAAACAACTATTTATGTTTGAGTGCTATTTGAATGTTTTTTAAAACTTAAAAGAAGTATTTTTTTTTATTTAACTTTTGAACGCCTAAAAATCCATCTTGCATCAAGTGAGTAGTTGTGTTTCTATAATTTCATAATTACTCAATAGTTAATTCATTGATTCTTGATCGTACTTATTTTGTTTGATAAATCATATAAATATACAAACTGCGTCAGAAGTATATTGGTTAAGGAGAAAATGTTGCCATGAAAAGAAAATATTTCAATTTTAGTACTCTTTAAATGATAGAAATGTATAAATGAGAAAAACACGTTAACGTCTCATTCAAACGTTGAGTTATGGATTTGTATGATTGATATATATGTATACCTTCACTACTTCATTCATTTATATTTGGTGCAACTCTAATATTCCAATGATATTTTGTATATCCTTGAGCATGTCTAGTAGTACTAGGAATGTTAAACTGGCTATGACCCGATGGACCAACCCATTTAACTCGAAAATTTTATTAAACGTTCTCCAAATTATTCATTTAGAAATAACTATTTATAGTTTGAGTGTAGTTTGAACTTAATTTTGTTTATATATATATTGAGTAGTAATATTTGGATGATCATCGAGTATGACAATGAAATATTAAATTCAATACAACTTATTGATATTGATTTTCTGACAATTTTTTGGTTATTTATTAAACGTTGAGATAACAAACAATATAGGATTGATGGAGCTCAAGTATAAAAACATCTCTATTTCAACAATGTATTTTACTACAATTCAATAATTCATTGTATCTTCAATTGTTTGTGTTTACTAATCTCTTTTTCTTTTTTTTGTGTGTGAAATAACACATAATGGGGTGAGTAAGTTTGAAGAAAAACTATATTTGATGGGTTGTTAGAGTTGAGTTATGGAGGCTAATAGTGTGAAATAAATCAAAGATTATGACTGATTTGGTCTTTGATTATATCTATAATTTAGGGATCATATATTGTTTAGTTGACCTTTCCTTGTACAGATAAGGCAACTTGTAACATCACCCATCTCCCAGTATATATTGAAAATTGTATTCTCACAATTAATCAATGCAAATACAATTTTATATTAACATGGTATCAGACTTTTGCAACTGAAACCCTTATTCTCGCCGTCAAATCTCTTTCTCCTTCCTCTTACCATCATCTTCCCCCTCAGATCAGTTCATAGCCTCTCTCCATGGCTACTTCATCTACCTCATCTGATTCTCTCCCCTTTAACACTCATTTATATGCTCACAATTTTAAGTTTACTTCGTCCAACTATCTTTTGTGGCAGAGTCAAGTATATCCTCTTCTCATTGGCCAGGGTCTCATCAGCCTTGTTGATGGTAGCTGTCCGCCACCACCGATTGAAGTGCAACAGGATGGTCGCTCGATGCCTACCTTAGAAAAAATTGGAACGCTTATTCATAAGTTGTCGAGATAGTTTATCTTTCCTCGTTTCCTTCAAAACCTAAAGGAAGTAGTTTGATGTCTTGAGATTTTTCTATTCTTTGGTTGCAACTCCCAGTCTAATATTGCTGATCTTTGTTTCTCTTCATCCTATTAGCTACTACGTGAGAGAGTGTAGGTCTAAGTAGGAGGTGTGATGCATATCTAAGTAGGAGGTGCCATGCAAGGCCTTATTCATCAAGTTGCACGAAAGATATTTATATACATATATTTAAACGATAGTTTTTATTTCCCTTTGGTTTTTCTTTCCTTTTCCTTTTCTTTGATCTCTTTTTTTATTAATGTATATTTATATATGTCTATATATGTAAATTTAGGTATTTATATATGCTCATGATCACTAAAAAAAAATAAAAGATAATACTACAATAATGTAGATTATAGAAAAGTATATTTACTAGATAAATTTCATTACAAAAGTAGGTAAATTATTCATATGATGTACTTGTTTTGATGAAATGATATTTGATACTTATTATGATACATAAATACATGTTCAACTAAAATATTTTTTATCACGTAAAGTCACATATAAGGATCATTAAATAAGAACATTCATAACACAACGAGTAAGCTTAATATCTAAACCTAATATAATTTTACTTCATTTAAACTTGTTTTTCAATCTTTTATTTTCATCCATGATTGTCGAATGCATTTTGATCAAACTCGATTTTCCCCTTATTTTCTTTTTTTTATAATAATTATTGTTGTTGTTGTTGTTATTATTTAAGTCTCATTTCAACTATAAAAAATTCTCATTATATTTACGTAGTTGAATTTTAATTTGGGATGTCGTACAGATTCGAGTAGAGGTGCTCCACCGATTTCGAAAATCGGAACCGGGCCGGTTCCGAACCACCGGTCAACGATTTGGCGAACCGTTGACCCGGTTTTAGTTCGAACAGAAACCGTGAACTGTGGTTACATGGTTCGGTTTCGATTCTGAGTATTTCGAACAGGCAGTTTAACCAGCGGTTCCAACCACCGGTTAAACCGGTGGTTTGTCTATTTTTAATTTTTTTTTAAATGGATAATACCACATGTACGAACGAGATGATAGAGTTGTTGATGATCAATGACTCTGATTTACTAGCCGTTGGGCAAACCAACGGTTTGAATCGCCGGTTCGAAGTTCAAATTTCATCAACGATCGTGATTAAACGACCATTGATAATGGACGGTTGTGATCGTCGAACCGCCGGTTCAATCGAACTGGAATCGGCTGTTCGAACCGGCCGAATTAAATTTTTTTATTTATTTAATTTTTTTTTAATTTTCATTGAAATCTATAAATACCCTTATTCCATTTGTGATTTGCATACCAATTTTATCATTCTTGATTAAATCTCTCTCTCAAGCTCACATTTTCCATCTTTAATCAACTTTCAATTCATACTTTATTTTTTTTGTTCTTCAATTCTATTTCATTTCTATTAAAAAAAATATCTAGAAGAGGTTCTTCTTCCGCCGGTTCATCTCGTGGAAAAGGAAATTGTTCGATGTCAATGCCGCCATCACAATCTTTGCATGATGATGATGATTATATTGAATTTTTTTCTCAATATAATCAAGATGATTTTGAGGCCACGTTAGGCCCTAATACCGCCGCCGCCGTTGCCGAAGAAGAAGAGGAGGTGCCTAGGAGAGAAATACAAGTGACAATACAACACGCAACACTAATCTAAGAGCACCTTCTACGCTTCAAAGTGATATTTTCTCCTTTCATTTTAAGAAGGATAAAGTACCGAATATCAACGTTGATTACATAGTCACGTGCAACCATTGTGCAAAAATGTACAAATTCAAGCATGTAGGGGGCTATGGGACATTCAACAATCATGTGTGAAAAAACATCCCGACAAGATGGGCATTGATCGATCTCAAATACAACTTTGGGGATATACCGCTTCTTCTCAAGGTGGAGGTATGGATTCTCTTACTTTTAAATTTAGTCAATTGAACCATAGGAGAGACATAGTCGAATTAATTATCGAAAAACATCTTCCATTTCAATTTTCTTGTGATGATAGTTTTGAAAAATATACTAGCACTTACTTACAAGTTACAACCTAGTAGTAGAAAAATATCTAGAAATACCATTACACGGGATATATAGTGATATTTGGAAATACCATTACACGAGTATAAATTTAAATTAATTGAATAATTTAAAACACTATAAGAAAACTGCCCGACAGTGACGGAAAAATTCGTCACTAAAACCAAAAATTTTGTCACTAACATGTATTAGTGACGGATTCCGTCACTAAAACCAAAAATTCTGTCACTAACATGTATTAGTGACGGATTTGTGACGGAAAATTTATGTCAAAAGGAGTTTTGTCACTAAATTTTAGTGATGGATTTTATTTGGTCGCTAAATTTCCGACAGAATTTCCGTCACTAAGATGAAAATTTCCGTCACCAGATTTGTGACGGAAAATTTCCGTCACTAAGGAGCTTTGTCACTAAATTTTAGTGACGGATTTTATTCCGTCACTAAATTTCTGATAGAATTTCCGTCACTAAGATGAAAATTTTCGTCACCAGATTTGGTCCTCATTTTGACTTTCTGGTATGAAATTAATGACGGAAATTATCCGTCACTAAGATGAAATGATCTCATTTTGACTTTCTGGTATGAAATTAATGACGTAAATTATCCGTCACTAAGATGAAATAAAATTAATGATGGAAATTATCCGTCACTAAGATGAAAAGATGAAAATTTTCATCACCAGATTTGGTCCTCATTTTGACTTTCTGGTATGAAATTAATGATGGAAATTATCCGTCACTAAGATGAAAATTTCCGTTTGGTCCTGTCACAAGAATTTTCGTCACTAAGATAAAATTTCCGTTGACTTTCTGGTATGAAATTAATGACGGAAATTATCCGTTGATCCTGTCAAATTATCCGTCACCAGATTTGGTCCTGTCACAAGAATTTTCGTTGGTATGAAATTAATGACGGAAATTATCCGTTGATTTGGTCCTGTCACAAATTATCCGTTAACTTTCTGGTATGATGGTCCTCCGTTGACTTTCTGGTATGATGGTGTAGTACCCCGGACCAAATATAAAGCATAAATGGTTAATTAAATAATTAAACCCGTGATAAAAATATTTTATGTGCGTTAATTTTTAATTGTTTATGTGCGTTTCAAGTATACGTTAGGGTATGATTTAGACTGATGAAAATTCTAGGCATGGACCGTAAAATATTTTAGTTCCATGAGATGCGCAACGGAAAAACGAGAAAATAGAATCAAACTAGAGGTCAATCGGAGACCCGTAGCTCAAATGGCAAGGAGAAGAGCCGGATACGAAGGTTCGGTAAAACGGAAGGGGTAGAATTTGAATGAACGGTAAAATGGAAAATAATATTTTAATGAATGGTAAATTAATTTTACTAGGTAAATAGTAATTTTGAAACTCTATAAATAGGGGCTTAGTCAATTCAAAAATTTTCATTTTTCCGCCGACGACGAAAGCGACGCGAACAAGTAAGTTTCCTTTTATTTTCTCTTTCTTTACTTTTTTTTAGTCACCGGAAAAGTCGTCGGAGCGCCGCCGGAAAAGTCGCCGGAGCGGCTGCCGAAGCCGCCGCCGCCGTCGTCGCCGGAATCGCCGCCACCGCCGTGCCGGAGCCGCCGCCGCCGGCAGTGGTGCTGGTGGAGGTGGTGCGCCGGGTGCCGGGTGTGCGATGGTGTGCGAGTGCCGGGTGCCGGTGTGTGCGTCGGGGACGGAACGTGCGTGTCGGGGCGAGCGTCGGGGGGTCAGGTGCGCACGGGGGCTGGGCGCCGGGGGCCGGGTGCGCGCGCGGGCTGGGCGCCGGGGGTCGGCGGGCACGAAGGTGCCGGGCGCCGGGGGCACGCGCGGGTGCGCGCAGGTGACGGGGGCCGGCTGGCCGAGAAAACTCGGCAGCCGGGAGCTGGACGCGGGCGACGGGGCGAGCTGGCCGAGAAAACTCGGCAGCTGCCGAGCGCCGGGTGCCGGCTGGCCGAGAAAACTCGGCAGCTGCCGAGTGGGCGCGCCAACGCCGGGTGCTCGCATGCCCCGACGCACGCAACGCCGTGTTTTCGACCCAAACCCCGTTTTTCTCACCGTACGTCAACATCGAGACGTTTTTGACGAGATGTCGTTGACCGAGGGTCGTGGGCCCGGTCAAAATCAACTCTTTGACCAAAATTACCGAAATACCCCTAAACTTAAAATGCTCCGTACGGGCTCATTTCAACTCCGATTGAGCTCATTCTTTTTGCATTGCAATCCTTGTCTCGTTCTCTACCACCTCAGCCTAAGAAACTAAACTTTCACCTTTATTGCTTCAACCTCAAATTTTGAGATTCCTCGATCCGGCACGCGTTAAACGATCGTTTCTTTTTTGAAATTAATTATGCCTTTACATATATTTATTAAGAATCTAAGGAACACTGTAACTTGTGTAGGTTATCAGTTGGGAGTTTGTGATACCTAGTACTAGCTACTCGACAAGGTGGGGGTAACTTCTAAATCTTAATCTGTTTATTGTTTTCCTAGTATATGCAGGATCTGCGAAATACTATGTGCTGTGGATTTATTTGTGGTGCCATACTTATACTATTCTGGGCATGCATTCTTCCCCGCTTCTCTTCTACTACTCTCGAGGTTTGGTGGTCCTCATGAAATACACCAGCGGTATTGAGCCCGCTTAATTGGGTGGCGGGCAGATCCCGTACCCATCCTTTCCCTTTCTAATATATGCTATGCATTTTACGTGTTATGGCAACGTGCTGGTAGATAGTTACTTTCTGTTGATTATCTGTTAAGTGTCATAAGATGAGGATGTTATTTCCCACGGGTGTATTCCACGCACTCACCCCTTACAGGAAATGAGGAAACTGGTGAACCCTAGTAGGAGATTGGTGGTGCTGTCTTGGGAGTTTATAATTTCAGGTTGTTGTTCCCCAAACACTTTCAAACTATGTTTTAAACAATTTATGTTTTGCGATGTCTGAATACGTATGATGAATGTGGGATCCTGATGAAATATTCCGCTGTGTATATTGTAAATATCGGTAATGAGACCGATGGATTATCGGCGGGGGCCGATTGATGTGTGAATGGTATATGTTTTGTTTCCTTATCCCCTTTCTTCTATCGTCTTTAACCTCCTTCTTTCTGATGTGATATGTGTTCCTCTCTATTTTCTATCTTCACGCCCATATGAAAACTCTGATATTTTAAGTGAAAGAAAACGGGGCGTGATAGGTGGTATCAGAGCATGGTTCTACCCTTTGTAGGACTTTGCTCACGCCTGATTTCAAACATGTTTTAAATGTGAGTCGGGTTTTGAGAAAAAAAAAAGATATAGATATGCACCATCCTCTCTCCATAGGTGTCCCTCCTTGATTATGATATTTGTGAAAATGTGTTTATTTGTTATGTGATTCTATATTAGCATGATATAAATTATTGGGATATAGAAGGAGTGATTGTGGATATAAACTGACGATAAAAATTCATGTAATTTCTATATGACAGATGAATAGAGTATTTATTGCTAGGATGCGGCCACCAGCTGTAGAATCTCGTGAGGGGAGGCTTAGGCGTCGTTTTTATGAGAGTCGGGTGACAGAGGATAGGTGTATAGGGGAGCATATTGCCCGACTGTTGTACTGTTGGAAGGAGTTGGGAGGTCTCAAGGGTAGTATTAGTGGGGTACAGGGGTGCTTACATCTGATTCATACTATGCCGAAGGATTGAGAGGCTAGGACACGTGCAGCATATAGAGATGAGCTCGTGCACTCATCAATAGACTTGGTACCATTTGCCAACTTTGGGAATGTGGCACGGGTGATGTTAGATGTGTGGGGACGACATGGTCTTCTAATTCAGGATGAGCCTAGTCCTTATGATCCATCCGGTAGTAGTAGTAGTTCCGAGTCTGATGATGATATAGATGAGGACCCCCAGGAGGATGAGGACCCGGATGAGTATGATGTAGGAGCAGCACCAGGATCACCTTGACCACCGCCTCCAGCCGCAGTTGCCTAGACTAGAGATCTTACAGATGTGTTTGTGTACTACATATGATATATTTTCCCTGTGTAGGTGGTAGCTTTTGTTTCATGTAGGTAGTGTACATAATCTTTTTGGCATGATGTGAAGGCTACCCCTTAGTTTGGCAGATATATGTATATATATATGATGTCCGTGTAATCCCCTGTTGGTGTTGGGATACACATTTATATCTCTTTCTTGCATATCACGGTTATTTTTCCCTCTATCTACATGTTATTATGTATGATAATGATATATATACGTGTATAGATAAGTTAACAGAGTTATGCCACCTAGAGGACGACCCCGGAAAGTGCAACCACCGATAGCTAACCAGCCAGAACCACAAGTGGCTAATCAGCCAGAACCACAAGCGGCTAACCAGCCAGATATAGTAGATAATGCAAATATGGGAGATTTAGCTGCAGCAATAAGAGGGCTAACCCAACACTTTGAGGTAAACCAAGCCAACCCCCAGCCAGCACGAGCTGATCCCAACCTCATATATGAACAGTTTAGGCGTTTTAGTTCGCCAATATTTGACGGAAAGGGCGAACCAGCACACGCGGAAGAGTGGATACGTTCACTTGACCGGCTATTCGGGCATATGACTTATACCCCCGAATAGAAGGTCTCCTGCGCAATTTTTCAACTTGCGGAGGAAGCAAGTCATTGGTGGGACTCATATGAACGAACCCTCTTGGCTGCCCAAAAAGATGGAATGACTTGGGAGGAATTTAAAGATGTGATTTCTCGTCATTTCATCCCTCAGTCGTATCGGGATAAAAAGGAGACAGAGTTTTTACACCTCCGTCAAGGAAATTCGACGGTGGGGGAGTATGAGCAGAAATTCAATCAGCTCAGCCGGTACGCCATGCACTTGGTAGATACCGACACCAAGAGGGCTCGAAGGTTTGAAAGGGGCCTTTGTCCAGAAATTGGATCTATTTTAGCTGGGCAGGAGGAGATGACATATGCCAGTGTCATCAGAAGGGCACAGGAAATCGCCTCTTGTTTGCATTTGGATAATGCACCTCCTAAGAGAACTTTCTCAGCTCCTATAAAAAGGACGTGGCCCGGCTCAAGCCAAAATTCTGCTCCGAACAAATTCCCACGGTCAGACAATGCTCCTCTTTTTCCTAATCCCAGACTAGGGAATCCGTGCCCTAGATGCAAGAGAATGCACGTGGGACCGTGTCAGCCAGAAACACGGACCTGCTTTAGATGTGGGGCATCGGGGCATATAATGGCCTACTGTCCGAAGGCGAGGAACTCACCAGCTACAGCCCCGAACTCGAGGCCAGTGGCAGGCAGGGCACGAGCCTTTGCCCTCACTCGTCCAGAAGCTGCAGAGGAGGCGGAGACGATAACAGGTATGTTACCCGTATGTGATATACCTGCCCTCATTCTATTCGATACTGGAGCGACGCATTCCTTTATATCTATCAACTTCTGTAATTTGCTGAAGCATGAGGATGATAGGATAGTCGCTCGAACCCTAGAAGTAAGTATTCCTTCAGGAAAGACAGTTAAAACAAGACACCTTTATCGTGACCTTAAGATTGCCTTCGAGGGTAAGATTTTTCTAGCCAATCTTCATGCGTTGGAGATGAAGGACTTTGATGTAATATTAGGAATGGATTGGCTGGAATCCAATCATGCGATAATTAAGTGTCACACACGAGAAATTGTCTTCCAAGCCCCAGGAGAACCGGAGTTCATCTTTCAAGGAACACGAGTTGGGATTGACTCAAGGATTGTTTCAGCCATGAAGGCAACCGAGATGCTTAGCAAAGGAAATTGTGAAGCTTGGTTAGTCAACGTGGTAAATCCTGAGCAAGAGTCAATGTCTATTGAGGAGGTGCCAGTAATAAGGGAATTCTTGGATGTCTTCCCAGAGGATTTACCCGGTCCTCCACTAGATAGACAGGTGACTTTTAAGATTGATCTTATTCCAAGGACAACACCGGTATCGAAAGCTCCTTATCGGATGGCACCGAAAGAATTACAGGAATTGAAGGTTCAAATACAAGAGCTTTTGGATAAAGGTTTTATTAGACCAAGTGTGTCACCTTGGGGAGCTCCAGTACTTTTTGTAAAGAAGAAGGATGGCAGCTTTCGGATGTGCATAGATTATCGAGAGCTGAATAAGCGAACTATAAAAAAATAAGTACCCGCTACCTCGGATCGAAGATCTTTTCGATCAATTACGAGGTGCCAGTGTGTTCTCTAAAGTTGACTTAAGATCTGGATATCACCAGATGAAAGTCAAGGACACTGATATATTTAAGACAGCCTTTCAGACAAGATACGGCCACTACGAGTTCGTAGTGATGCCATTTGGACTCAGTAATGCTCCAACGGCCTTTATGGACTTGATGAATCGCATTTTCCATCCATACCTCGATCTCTTCATTATTGTATTCATTGACGACATCCTCATTTATTCATGTGATAGAATGCACCATGAACAACATCTCAGAATTGCATTGGAGGTTCTGCGTAAGGAGAAACTTTACGTAAAATATAAGAAATGCAAATTTTGGATGAACAAGGTAAATTTCCTTGGTCATATTGTTTCTTCCCAAGGGATCGAAATAGATCCTGAGAAAGTGGAAGTAGTCAGTAAATGGGAAGCTCCAACAAACGTCAAAGAAGTACGAAGTTTTATGGGTTTAGCTGGCTACTACCGAAGATTTATAGAAAGATTCTCTAAGATCGCTGCTCCTATAACTCGCCTGACAAGGAAGGACGTAAAATTCCAATGGAGCGAGCAGTGTGAGTATAGCTTCCAGGAGTTAAAGAGGAGACTAACAGAGGCATCAGTCTTAACAGTCCCTGATGCAACTAGGGAGTTCGTAGTTTATAGCGACGCATCTAAACAAGGATTAGGATGTGTTCTAATGCAACAGGGAAAAGTAGTGGCATACGCATCACGCCAATTGAAAGTTCACGAACTGAACTACCCAACGTATGATCTGGAGCTAGCAGCGGTGGTACACGCTCTTAAGATATGGAGATACTATCTCTACGGCGCGAAGTGTGAGATCTACACTGACCCAAGAGTCTGAAGTACTTCTTTGAGCAGAAGGAGCTCAATATGAGGCAGCGAAGATGGTTAGAGTTGGTGAAGGATTACGATCTTACGATCCATTACCATCCTGGAAAGGCAAACGTAGTAGCAGATGCTCTTAGCCGAAAAGGGAAAGGGATGGTAACATCTATGACCACCAACCAATACCAACTGATCGAAGAAATGTCAAGGCTGAAATTAGAAATAGTCACGCCTCCAGACAACATCGAAACTAGGATCGCAACGTTATCCATAAAACCCACATTGCGCGATCGAATCATTGAAACGCAGAAGGAAGACAGCTTTCTAATGAAGATGAAAGCTCATATGGATAATGGACGAGCTGAAGATTTTTCTTTAGCGTCTGACGGGGCTCTTACCTTCAGAGGGAGAATCTGTGTGCCAAAGGATGAGAACCTAAGAAAAGAAATCCTCGAAGAGGCACATTACACGCCAATGGCAGCACACCCAGGAGGTACAAAGATGTACCAGGATTTGAGGGTAAATTTTTGGTGGAGGAGTATGAAAAGAGACATAGGACTTTTTGTTAAAAGGTGTCTCATTTGTCAGCAAGTGAAAGCGGAACATCAACGAACGGCTGGGATGCTAACTCCTTTAGAGATACCAGAGTGGAAGTGGGAGCATATAACCATGGATTTCGTGGTTGGATTACCGAACACTAGACGAGGGAACCACGCTGTGTGGGTAATAGTTGATAGACTAACGAAGTTTGTCCACTTTTTGCCAATTAAGATGACTTCTGGATTGGATAAGCTGGCACGAATATATCTTGAAGAGATTGTTCGATTGCATGGTGTGCCGGTTTCCATCATATCAGATAGAGATCCTCGGTTCAACTCTAGATTCTGGCAAAGTCTACAAAAAGAATTAGGAACCAAGTTGTCTTTCAGTACAGCCTTTCACCCACAGACTGACGGTCAAACCGAAAGGACTATACAAATCCTAGAAGATATGTTAAGGGCATGCGTTTTGGATTTTCCCGGAAGCTGGGAGGACCACTTGTGCTTAATAGAATTTGCCTACAACAACAGCTACCAATCGACAATTGGAATGGCACCCTATGAAGTCCTCTATGGAAGGAAATGTCGCTCACCCATTTGTTGGGACGAAGTGGGCGAAAAGAAGCTTTTGGGGCCCGAATTGGTAGATCAAACGGTTGAGGTAATAAGGAAAATCCGGGAAAGAATGCGAGTAGCCCAGGATCGACAAAAAGTATATGCCGATAAGAGACGGAGGGAATTGATTTTTGAAGTGGGAGACAAGGTTTTTCTCAAAGTGTCACCCACAAAAGGAGTCTATCGTTTCGGGAAAAAGGGAAAGTTAAAGTCAAGATACATAGGGCCATTTGAAATCTTAGACCGAATTGGGGAGGTTGCATATCGTCTAGCTCTACCGCCAGACTTTGCCGGAGTACATAACGTCTTCCACGTATCTATGCTCCGAAAATACGTATTCAATCCGAACCACGTAATTAGTCAGGAAGGCGTAGAACTTGAGAATGATCTAGCCTACGAAGAGGTACCAATAGCCATATTAGATAGAAAGACCCGATGATTAAGAAATCGGGAGATGGCTATTGTAAAAGTTCAATGGAGCCGTCATGGAAGGGAGGAGGCGACTTGGGAACTAGAAGACGATATTCTAAAGAAGTATCCTAACCTACCCATATTAGGTACGCGTTTAATTTCGAGGACGAAATTTCTTTAAGGGGTAAGGGATGTAGTACCCCGGACCAAATATAAAGCATAAATGGTTAATTAAATAATTAAACCCATGATAAAAATATTTTATGTGCGTTAATTTTTAATTGTTTATGTGCGTTTCAAGTATACGTTAGGGTATGATTTAGACTGATGAAAATTCTAGGCATGGACCGTAAAATATTTTAGTTCCATGAGATGCGCAACGGAAAAACGAGAAAATAGAATCAAACTAGAGGTCAATCGGAGACCCGTAGCTCAAATGGCAAGGAGAAGAGTCGGATACGAAGGTTCGGTAAAACGGAAGGGGTAGAATCTGAATGAACGGTAAAACGAAAAATAATATTTTAATGAATAGTAAATTAATTTTACTAGGTAAATAGTAATTTTGAAACTCTATAAATAGGGGCTTAGTCAATTCAAAAATTTTCATTTTTCCGCCGACGACGAAAGCGACGCGAACAAGTAAGTTTCCTTTTCTTTTCTTTTTCTTTACTTTTTTTTAGTCACCGGAAAAGTCGCCGGAGCGCTGCCGGAAAATTCGCCGGAGCGGCTGCCGGAGCCGCCGCCGCCGCCGTCGCCGAAATCGCCGCCGGAGCCGCCGCCGCCGGCAGTGGTGCTGGTGGAGGTGGTGCGCCGGGTGCCGGGTGTGCGATGGTGTGCGAGTGCCGGGTGCCGGTGTGTGCGTCGGGGACGGAACGTGCGTGTCGGGGCGAGCGTCGGGGGGTCAGGTGCGCACGGTGGCTGGGCGCCGGGGGCCGGGTGCGCGCGCGGGCTGGGCGCCGGGGGTCGGCGGGCGCGAAGGTGCCGGGCACCGGGAGCACGCGCGGGTGCGCGCAGGTGACGGGGGCCGGCTGGCCGAGAAAACTCAGCAGCCGGGAGCTGGACGCGGGCGACGGGGCGAGCTGGCCGAGAAAACTCGGCAGCTGCCAAGCGCCGGGTGCCGGCTGGCCGAGAAAACTCGGCAGCTGCCGAGTGGGCGCGCCAACGCCGGGTGCTCGCGTGCCCCGACGCACGCGACGCCGTGTTTTCGACCCAAACCCCATTTTTCTTACCGTACGTCAACATCGAGACGTTTTTGACGAGATGTCGTTGACCGAGGGTCGTGGGCCCGGTCAAAATCAACCCTTTGACCAAAATTACCGAAATACCCCTAAACTTAAAATGCTCCGTACGGGCTCATTTCAACTCCGATTGAGCTCATTCTTTTTGCGTTGCAATCCTTGTCTCGTTCTCTACCACCTCAGCCTAAGAAACTAAACTTTCACCTTTATTGCTTCAACCTCAAATTTTGAGATTTCTCGATCCGGCACGCGTTAAACGATCGTTCCTTTTTCGAAATTAATTATGCCTTTACATATATTTATTAAGAATCTAAGGAACACTGTAACTTGTGTAGGTTATCAGTTGGGAGTTTGTGATACCTAGTACTAGCTACTCGACAAGGTGGGGGTAACTTCTAAATCTTAATCTGTTTATTGTTTTCCTAGTATATGCAGGATCTGCGAAATACTATATGTTGTGGATTTATTTGTGGTGCCATACTTATACTGTTCTGGGCATGCATTCTTCCCCGCTTCTCTTCTACTACTCTCGAGGTTTGGTGGTCCTCATGAAATACACCAGCGGTATTGAGCCCGCTTAATTGGGTGGCGGGCAGATCTCGTACCCATTCTTTCCCTTTCTAATATCTGCTATGCATTTTACGTGCTGTGGCAACGTGCTGGTAGATAGTTACTTTCTGTTGATTATCTGTTAAGTGTCATAAGATGAGGATGTTATTTCCCATGGGTGTATTCCACGCACTCACCCCTTAATCTGTACTCACACTACAGGAAATGAGGAAACTGGTGAACCCTAGTAGGAGATTGGTGGTGCTGTCTTGGGAGTTTATAATTTCAGGTTGTTGTTCCCCAAACACTTTCAAACTATGTTTTAAACAATTTACGTTTTGCGATGTCTGAATACGTATGATGAATGTGGGATCCTGATGAAATATTTCGCTATGTATATTATAAATATCGGTAATGAGACCGATGGATTATCGGCGGGGGCCGATTGATGTGTGAATGGTATATGTTTTGTTTCCTTATCCCCTTTCTTCTATCGTCTTTAACCTCATTCTTTCTGATGTGATATGTGTTCCTCTTTATTTTCTATCTTCACGCCCATATGAAAACTCTGATATTTTAAGTGAAAGAAAACGGGGCGTGACAGATGGTCCTGTCACAAGAATCCGTCACCAGATTTGGTCCTGTCACAAGAATTTTCGTTGGTATGAAATTAATGACGAAAATTATCCGTTGATTTGGTCCTGTCACAAGAATTTTCGTCACTCCGTTGAATTTGGTCCTGTCACAAGAATTTTCGTCACTCCGTTGACTTTCTGGTATGATGGTCCTGGATCTATCCCATTTTTCGGGTTAACCAAAGAGATTCATTACATGAGTTTTAAACTGAAATTTGGATTAATAATCTGTTTTCTTTCGTTTTATCTTTTTTCCCACCTTTAGAATAAAGAAATTTAATGACGGAAATTATCCGTCACCAGATTTGGTCATAGACAATCCGTTGACTTTCTGGTATGATGGTCCTGGATCTATCCCATTTTTCGGGTTAACCATAGAGATTCATTACATGAGTTTTAAATTGAAATTTGGATTAATAATCCGTTTTCTTTCGTTTTATCTTTTTTCCCACCTTCAGAATAAAGAAATTTAATGACGGTCGGGTTAACCAAAGAGATTCATTACTTAAACTGAAATTTGGATTAATAATCCGTTTTCTTTCGTTTTATCTTTTTTCCCACCTTCAGAATAAAGAAATTTAATGACGGTCGGGTTAACCAAAGAGATTCATTACTTAAACTGAAATTTGGATTAATAATCCGTTTTCTTTCGTTTTATCTTTTTTCCCACCTTCAGAATAAAGAAATTTAATGACGGTCGGGTTAACCAAAGAGATTCATTACATGAGTTTTAAACTGAAATTTGGATTAATAATCCATTTTCTTTCGTTTTATCTTTTTTCCCACCTTCAGAATCTTTCGTTTTATCTTTTTTCCCACCTTCAGAATAAAGAAATTTAATGATGGAAATTATCCGTCACCAGAATCTTTCGTTTTATCTTTTTTCCCACCTTCAGAATACATAAATTTAATGACGGAAATTATCCGTCACCAAATTTGGTCATAGACAATATTATGTGTTGTCTGGGAATCGAACCCAGGACTCGTGGTGATACTCTAACCACTAGACCATTGATGTTTTATGTAATAATATTCTACATGCAGTTTTATATATGTATTTTTGATATTTTTCAATTTTCTATTATCACATATTTTTAAAAGGTTAACAATATATATATATATTTATATATATATCAAATATATATATATTTTTGATATATATATAAATATATATATATTTTTTATTTTGATATATTTTTATATATAAAAAAAACTATATATATATAATTGGAAGATTAATGACTAATTAATATATTTAGTAATGTTTAATCTAATTTCATTTTAAGATAATTATAAAATATATATACTAGTGCATATTTTTAATATATTTTATAAAAATACTAGTTTTATAAAATTATGAGTTTGGTCATATAAGATAATATTAATGAAAATAATTATATAAGATAACATCATAAAATAATTAAACTTTTCAAATTTAATTTAATTAAAAAAATTAATATTATCACATATTTTTAGGGTTTACTTGATTGTTAATAATCACAAATAATATTATTAATAATCACATATTATCACAAATTAATTGTTAATAATCACATATTAATTAATATTATCATTTCTTGATTGTTAATAATCACATATTATCACAAATAATATTATCACATATTTAATTAAAAAACAATTAATATTATCAAATAATTAAATTTGAATTTATGTAGTGACGGATTATTCCGTCACAAAATAGTGACGGATTTATATCCGTCACTATTTTGAATAAGTATAATTCTTCAAAAAATTGAATTCATTAGTGACGGATTATTCCGTCACAAAATAGTGACGGATTTATATCCGTCACTATTTTGAATAAGTATAATTCGTCAAATAACAACAAATTCATTAGTGACGGATTATTCCATCACAAAATAGTGACGGATATAAATCCGTCACTATTTTGAATAAGTATAATTCGTAAAAAATTTGAATTCATTAGTGATGGATTATTCCGTCACAAAATAGTGACGGAATAATCCGTCACTACATAATTTTGATAGAATTCTTGACGGAAAAGTTTCCGTCAACAATTTCCGTCACAAGTCCGTCACAAAATCTTTTCTATCATTATTCCGTAACAAATTTTTGACGAAATATTTCCGTCACTAAAATCCGTCACCATCGGGCAGTTTTCTTGTAGTGAAATTTTAAAACAAAAACTTTCTATATGTAGTGATATTTGGAAGGATCCTTATAAGATGGATGATTATATGGGTATTACTTGTATTTGGATAGATGATGCATGGAACACACAAAAACGTTTAATTGCATATATTGATTTTGATGAAAAACATTCGGCTATACACATTGCACAAAAATTTAGACATGTTTTAAATGATTATGGTATACTACGAAAAATATTTTCCATTGGATTTGATAATGCTAGTGGTAATACGGCTAGTTTACCTTCACTTATTGAGTTTTGTAGATTTTTCCATAATGCTAGTGGAAGTAAATTTTTCCATATTCGTTGTATGTGTCATTGTTTAAATTATGTGT
This sequence comes from Scutellaria minor, assembly GCA_954870855.1. NCBI lineage: Eukaryota > Viridiplantae > Streptophyta > Magnoliopsida > Lamiales > Lamiaceae > Scutellaria > Scutellaria minor. The sequence continues at coordinate 12,679,281 of OX940737.1, forward strand.
TCAAGATGGCTTAGAATCATTACACGATAATATTGAACCTATTAAAGAGGTAATTTATGAAATTACTAGATCTATGGCATATCATAAAAAATGGACTAAGTTTTGTAGGAAAAATGGAATGGAAGTTAAAAAATTTGTAGTCGATGTGCAACATCATTGGAATTCTACATATTACATGCTTCAAGGTTCTTATTTGAAAATCCACGTGATAACATTGTTTTATTTGAAAATTCATGGGATGCATGTCTTAATTTGATTCAACTTTTAAAATTTTTTGAAGAGGCAACTAGAGAATTACCCTGTTGTTATTATCCCACTTCTCCATTAGTTTTAGATCATTGTGTAAAAGTTGCTCTTATTTTGAATGAGTATTCAACATGTTCTATTTTTGGAAATATAATTATAGTGATGAAAGTGAAATGGTTAAAATATTTTCATGAGATACTCAATTTATTTTTATGTGCTAAATTATTAGATCCTAGAATTAGAGAAGATGGCTTAAAAGAATTATTAAAAATGTATTATAATGCATTGTTCCCACATTTGATATTGGGAGAATATGATGAAGTTGATTATGTTCCTAATCCTATTGAAGTTGTTGGTAGAGCTACACATAACTTATACGAATATATAAAGTATTGTTTGGTGATTCTAGTGATGATGTAGTAGTAGGTAATCAAAATATAGGAGGTAGTAGTCAATCCTCTTCTTCATCTAGTTTTGTTGCGGCTCCAGCTCTTAGTCAATTTTACAAATTTTATGATATTAGAACACAAAAATGAGCTAGAGTTTCTAACACTTGTCAAGAATTAGATTCATATTTAGGTCCTACTTTTGAACAAATTTTATTTGAAAATCCTATGTATCTATTGAAGTGGTGGTCAAGAAGGACTACCATTTATCCTATTCTAACAATTATTGCAAAAGAAATATTTACAAGTCCCGCCTCAACCGTTGTCGTAGAACATACATTTAGCAAAGGAGGTCATATGTTGAATCCAAGAAGATCAAAATTGACGAAAGAGAATGTACAAAACATAACTCTTCTTAAAGATTGGGTGAGAGCAAATAACTGTCAACAACATCATGATTTCTTCTATTTAGACGACGATGGATAAGATACGTATGGATACAATTCAAACACATCCTCCTCCGCTGGAACCAATGTTGACGAATGAAGATAAGTTTAGGTAAGAGAACTACGTGAGCTTTGATTCCTTCATTTTGACAAGGATACGTAGACAATTTCATTCTAAGTTTGGAAGTCACACTTCCAATCTTAGAATGAAACTCGCTCTTTCAATTTTTTATTTTTTTTCAAGTTTCAATTTATTTATTTTATACAAAGATGAAAAATTGTAATTTTTTAACTTCAAGTCTTCAATATTGTAGTATGATTCATCATTCATGATTGTAATATATTGAGTTGTAATATTTTTTTAATTCATAATATTTGAATCTTGTAGACTCAAATTGTATTATATTTATGTTTTATTGTAATTTTTTGAAAATCTTAAGTTGTAATGTTGTACTTGTACTTCTAATGATTGTATTTTATTCCATATATAAATTGTATTTTATTAATTTAAAAATTATTTTACTTAGTTTAGACTTAAAAATTTATTAGAAATCTAAAATTATTGCACAAAAATTTAAAAATGCAAAAAAAAAAAAAAAAATATTCAGCCCGGCCGACCGGCCCGTGTTCCTGGAGCTCGGCCGGGTCGTCTAACAACATGAAACAGAAGGTTTGGCTCGAGTCGTGCCCCCAGCGCCAGGACGTGCAATAAAATTAAAAAAAAAAAACGATTGAACCGGCGGTTTTCAAATCGGAACCGAAACTGACAGTCCGTCGATTCGGTTTTGGTTCCAACTCAACCGGTTCGCCGAACCGTTGGTTCGGAACCGAAACCGATGATCCGAACCGATTGAGCACCCTAGATTCGAGTTGAATCTGGACCGACTCGATTACATGATGCAGTAGTTGCGCTGAGACCTTCTCTTTAGATTATCAAATTGAAAGTCATCTACTATAAATCATATTATATGTTTGTAAAGGGATATCAAATAATCACAAAATGAATGTGTGGATAACATGAAAGATTTTAATTTGTTGGGGGACTAATTGAATAAAAAAAACCTCATTTTAGAGGATTACGATAATAAAAAATCTTTAAAATATAATTTTTTTCATCGTACATAGCTATTTACTAGTTGACTTAATTTCTTTCCTCACACACACATGTGACTCACATTTTTCAGATGAATTTTATTGTAAGAATTGAATGTAAACGATGTATTTTGACTTAATAATAAAATAAATTAAATTAAATGAGATATGGTTTTAAGAAAGAAGATGTATATTTTAGCAAGCGAGGCTTTTCGTTGTGCGAGAGTTTTCATGCCAATTACGCGCTTACTCTTAGCCCCACACGTTTTAGTGGGTCCCTCTCTACCTTCCATCTCTCTCCTCTCTCTCTGACTGACTATACAGCCCGCCGATCATCCATGAAACCAAGAGAACACTAATCAGCCCGCAAAAACCCGCTCTTATAACCCTCTGAACAATCCCATAAAACCATAAACCCTTTTGCTAACCATCCTGCTTCTTACTTTGGACGCTACTGACTAGTATAAAAAACATAATAATTCTTCGTTTTTTTGTACCCATTCGCAATCCCTTCTCATCCTTTCTCCATTTCCAAACAAAGGAAAGGACCCATATCTATATAATCAGATAACATCCACCTCACACACATATTGTAGTTTCTATCAATTATTATGGTGCTTTTGTTTTCTTGTCATTAATTTTTCATAGGATTATCGCATGTTGGTCTTTTTGTTCCCTCAACAAACAATCTTGCTGCCTCTCTCTCTCTCTCTCTCTCTCTCTCTCTCTTTCTCTTCTTGGTTTGGTATTTTTGTGGGTTTGGAATGTACAATTGTCAAAGCTTAGAGGGCTTGTTTTGTGATATTTGATTTCTTGGTGGGCCTCTGGAAAATGTCGCAGAAGCGGCAACAACAAGAGGAGAGCTCTTCCTTTGATGAGAGGCGTCCCAGGAAGACTCCATCTTTGAAAAGGTAAAGCTTTGTTATTTGTGTGTAACATTCTCTAATTTCTTGATATGATGCTCTTTCCCAAAAGAAAATGAGTCACATTTTTATAGCTGAAGGAGTAATTAAGAGCTGCACATGAATGTATGTTTTGGTAGTCTCTATTGCTTGGGAGTTTTAATTATAATTTTGGTGAATTCCCATTTGAGTTTGTCTGTTGCTAAGTACAGTGTTTGGTTTCTAGAGACACTAAGGAAATTCGAAGTGATGGTTTAGCATTTGATTTAGAATATGGTTGAAGCTTTTGTGTGTGTTTTTTCTGTAACTTTACCTTAAACAAGAGAATATATAGTTCAAAATCAACAAACTGAAGCCTCTGGGACCGTGGCATTAACGAGATAAGATGAGCTGTGTAGGGTCGTTGATCAATGCTTTCAGAAATAGTTAAAGCCTTAATTTCCCAGTAGTTGAGAATGTGTATTTCTGGGGGATTTCAGAAAGTTTTGGGTTGGTGATTTCACTGATTCTTTTCTGAATATTGTAGTGCGGGACTGGAGGTAATGAACCTGCGCAAATTACAAAATGCCATGGAGCCTATTCTGGAGCCTTTGATTCGTCGAGTTGTAAGTTCGTGGCTTAACAAGTACTTGCTTTGGAAATAATTTCCTATTTGGTTGTAGTGGACTAAGTTTATGACAATTGCTCCTCTTTTGCTTGTTAGAGAATCACCATGCATTAGGTAGCTTGATTTATATCACCTGTGGTTTTTAAACTTGGTCAGATGAATAACTGTGATCTTAACTTGGTCAGATGAATAACTGTGATCTGTAAACACTGATCTTGCCACAGTATTTTTGGGTATAACATCTATGTGTGAAATATGCCAATAAATATAGTCTCCAACCTCTGTTCATTAACAAAGCTTCTGTCATGCATCTTATGAACTATAAATTCTATAATTCATAGGTATAGAGTTCTGCTGAGTTTCTTTATGCTGAAATGACGTACACTTATTGATATTTACTCATTTATTTTGATGTGAGGGCACAGGTAAAAGAGGAAGTGGACTCAGCATTAAAAAAGTATATGAATATAAAAAGGTATAGTATCAGATCTTTAGAAGAAGTAAAAAGATTGCTAATATAGGTTAGATCGCCGTTCAGATATTCACTTGCTGTTTGAAAAATTCTAGGAATTGTGAGAAAGATGTACACCCTTCTGAATCAAGGAGTTTACAGTTACAATTTTTAAATGCTATATCACCTCCAGTGTTCACTGGAACTCGCATTGAAGGAGAAGGAAGCACCAGTATGGAAATCTCTTTGGTCGATTCCCTTACTGGGGAATTCATTTCCAGTGGTCTTGGGTCCTCTGCGAAGGTAGAGCTTGTAGTTCTTGAAGGAGATTTTGATGGTGATGAGAAAGACAATTGGTCACCTGAAGAATTCAGAAATAATACAGTGAGAGAACGGGATGGCAAGAAGCCCCTCCTAACCGGAGATGTGATCATGGCTCTTCAAGACGGCATGGGTTTGGTAGGTAATGTTATGTTCACAGATAATTCAAGCTGGACAAGAAGTCGTAAATTTAGGCTGGGGGCTAGGCTTCTGGAGAAAATTGGTGACATTAGAGTGAGAGAAGCTAGATCAGAACCTTTTGTGGTCAGAGATCATCGTGGAGAATGTGAGTTCTTCTTTTTCATTGCATGTTGTTGTCATTTCCTTTGGTTATCATAAACTTATAGAAACTGTGTAATCTGATGTTGGAGAAATTTGTGTAATGTAGAATTTGCTGGTTCTTGGGATATTCCATTCCTCTAGTTGCTTCTCAACAGTCTTGGATATAATTTTGTTGGCGGCTATACAATCAAAATGAAATTATGTGAACCAACAATATTGCATTTATAATTTGTTTTATGGATCGTCTAGTCAGTCTTTTCCATTTTGTTGCTGCAATAGTCCTCCCTCTCATGAGTTACAAAGAGATGAATATTTGCATTGCTACTGTTATTATTGTTACTATTGCTAATGTTGTCTTATGGAACTGTTTGAATTGCTTAAATGGGGTATAACATGTATCATTGACTGGCTTTTACTTTATGTAGCCCCTTCCCTGTAGCTTGCTTTGTAGTGAACAGTTTGAGAAAATAGCACTATAGTTGGAAATCACTTGTCTGTAGTTAACATCCTGATTGACGATTCTCGTTGGTGAATGTCAATTCTCAGTGGCCACAATATTATTGATTGCTGTTGGGACTTGGTAGTGTAGAGATAGACTGGAGGTAGTTATTTACTTCTTTCTATAATGTCCAAGTACCGAATTATCGTTTTTTGGTACTAGAATCCGTACTTGGACTTAATATAGACCTGAAAAATTTATGTATGTGTGAAAGGCTGAAACTTGGTTGAATTATGTTCTCTTTGTAGTGGGTTTTCTCTGAGGTGTTAATCTTGCCTCTCAGTATGCTCCTATCCATTACAGCTGATAAAACTGGAAAAATTAGGATTACTTGGAATGCATGCACTCTTTTATATCTGAAACCACATCTAAAAGCTATTGAACATCGTGAATATTTTTTGCATTGGAATAGCTATTCCACCCATTCGTTTTTTTGGTATACCTAAATAATATACCTAACGAAGCACACCAAAACAAAAGGGGGATGGTCTTCTTTTTCTGTATTCAATCAAGTATCTGAAACCACCCACTCCCCCGCGCCCCCCCTCCCCCCCCCAAAAAAAATTTAAATAAAAAAAGGTGTGCATATAATGACTGACGTGACATGATTTCCTTTTCTCAAGTGTACAAGAAGCACTACCCTCCATCTCTTTCTGATGAAGTATGGCGGCTGGAAAAAATTGGTAAAGATGGAGCTTTTCACAAACGTTTGAGGAAGGAAAAAATCAATACTGTGAAGGACTTTCTGATGTTACTCTTTCAAGATCCCATAAAGCTTCGAAATGTAAGATTTATATGATGCTTTTTGATGCTTGTACTAATTGATCTTGTATTCTGAAGGTATATATATCAGCAGTTTTAGATTGTATCATTTAGTGTATAAAGATCTCACTTACACTCATTTCAAAGCCCTTATTATTATTATTATTAATATTATTATTATTATTATTATTATTATTTTGGCCAATATCATGACACTGAGAAAGTAATTTCAGATACATACACTGTGACAGGGCTTCATCCCTGTTGAGTGGATGTGTATATTTGTTCTATTTGTTATCATAGTTCACCTTAAGATTTCCATATTTTTTTGAGTAGCTCATATGGAAAGGAATGCATTTTTCTAAAGCTGGGACGCTTTTTTCGCTTGAGACATTTTTCATTGTTAACTTCGTCCAACGATAACATTTTCCTATATTCTGCAGATCCTTGGTGCTGGTATGTCAACTAAAATGTGGGATATCACAGTGGATCATGCTCGAACATGTGTTCTTGACAAGACATCCTACTTTTATAGCACCTCTCCAACAAATGGTGTTGTTTTTAATGTTATCGGACAGGTGATGGGGATTTTCTCAGATGGCCAGTACGTCCATACTGATAAGCTATCTGAAGCAGAAAAGGCAAGCTGCTTCTATCACTTATGCCCTTTTCTTTTATGTAAGGGATAATTGCTGCAAAAATCACGAACTTTCCCAAAATTGAAATTTTATCATGACTTTTGGCTATTAATAAATTTAACATGATTTTCAAGGTCCCGTGCATTTGTAACCAAATGGGCAGATTTCAGATGTCTTTTAACTCTATAAATTGAGTTATAAATTTGTATTTCTAGGTCAATTAATGTATGTTTATTACATATAGCATCAATTGGCGGTTTTCTTCATAATTTTTTAAAATTTGGAGATTTCTGGAATGCCCAAAATATACCCATTAGTTACAGATGCACGAGACCTTGAAAGTCGTGTTAAATTTGCTAATAGCCAAAAATCATGTTAAAATTGCAATTTTGGGAAAATTTGTATTTTTTACGGCAATTACCCCTTTATTTAATTCCAATGTTAATCATTCGTTTTTTATTGAGAAACGGTAATAGGGAGGGAACTAACTACGTTCGGCCCTTGTTTTAGGCTTATGCCTGTGAGTTGGTTGGCTCTGCATTTGCTGATCGTGAGAAAATTGTCAGATTTGATGATGAATCCTCTCCGATTATGCCTACTTCATCGAGCTTATCCATTGTTCAATCTTGTTCAAACTTGCCATCGGAAAGTAGTTGTTACCTTGAAGATTTAAGTTCATCTTACTTGCAGCAAAACGCTTCTTCCCCAGACTACATGCAGTCGGTATATTCAGTTGGAGGCTTCGATGATTGCTTACAAGGCATTGACCCTGTTGACCAACCACTCGACTACTCCACCCAAGTTGCAGACAGCTTAATCAGCAATGTGGACACAGTGAATCGAGCAAATGAGCACTTGCAATACTGTGGTGCAATCCACACTTCTCATTTGGAGTTATCAGCTGATATACAGGGTGCTATCAACGCATTTATACCATATTCCCAAGTTCCTATCCATAAAGCTCAGAGGGGTTGGACTATTCTGGTTTCCGTGTTGAGATGGTGTTTCTCAATAAAACGAATGGCTCGAAAAACCCGCGATGGAAAAATACCGCCAATATATTGTTAGTTGATGTTCCAGACAACAATCCGATCAGAGATCGTCTAGGACAAGATTTCTGAGTTTTTACAGATGCATATACAGATGTTAGGTGAGTCCAAATTTTTTTTCTTAGAAGAAAAGGTGTAAAATTGTATAGAGTTTCTGAATGGGTGGTCTAGTTTTCATCCATGGACTACCTTCATGTACATTCAATATTCTTAGAAAGAGATCAACTGGATTTGAGTTACTACTATCATATATGTTATATATCAAGCGGAAACTATCTTTTATCATACAAAATATGCACATTTTTAGATAGGGAAAATATCATTTTTTGTCATGTAAGTTAGATCTGTCCAATTTTGGTGTAGTAATTATGCATTTTTCAATTTTGGTCCTTTAATTGTCGATTTTTTTCAATTTTAGTACGATTTTAGGTTGATGTGGCTGTTGGAATTAAGTTTTGACTAATTTTCTCATGGCTCTCGAACTCGGACAACTCTGATCGACAAAAATGCAAATATTCGATTAAATTAGTGAAATGCAACAAATAAGAAAAGAGTTTGATGTATAAAATCTGAAAATACATATATTTGAATGGGTGCGGCTATCCGTACCCCACAAATTACTAAACACACCGCATTTCTAGTGTTACTGTTCACAAATGAAGTGAACAGTAATATTAGAAATGTGATGTGTTTAGTATTTCCTGGGATGCGGATAGCCGCACCCTATTTGAATACATATATTACTAGTTGTAGGAAGCTTGAATACCCAAGTAAAAAAAATTAAAATAAAATTGAGAGACTAAGCAAGCGGTTGAGGATCGGAGATTTGGAGGTGGGAATATTTGATCAAAAAAATACAATAAATTCGTTGAAATGTTGCAGAATCACATGCTTTAAATCCTTGAATTATTATGGGATTTTCAAGCCCTATTTTAATTGTAGCAACTTGTAGGTTGCTTTGTCAACCATTACTATAATTGCAATTTCGAAGAAAGTGGTATAAAGTTGAGTCTTGGATTTGGACTTGTGTCTACCATTTTGAGGTGTCAATTTGGTGATAATGATCATGAATTCAAGTCTCCTCTTCTTAATTAGCAGGGACGATGAAACGAAGCATCGCTGCAGTTTCCTCAACTTTGACATTACAACAATTCTCATATTTTCTTGATTTCTCTAAATATTTCATACTTTATCCTTATCTTTCTTTGCAGTTGGGTAAATGTACAAGAAATGACATAACATCCTGACTATTTCTGAGAAACATTCAGTTATTTATGACCCTGATCATCATTTGACTTTAGAGATTCTTGGATTTAATAACTGAAGTAGAATATTCATAAATGTTGTACTCAGAAGACATAAGTGAACTCAGATTGGACTCGAAAGTAGGGTCTCACACGCTTTATACACTCTTCCCACACGACATTAATGGGTTTTATAAATTGACCTCAAATTCATTAGTGCAAAGGTTCTGGTCTAAAGCTAGATCTTGTTCCCTTGTTTTGGTTTTTGTGTAGGTACTCTGTAATCATGAGCTAGAAAATAAGTTTTTTGTCTGAGTTTGATTAAGAGGAGAAATATAGTTGGAGAGACATGAAGAATAAGCTTTCAAAAGCTAATTCAGTGCTGCAAATTGTAAGTCATATAGTATGTTTATATGCTAAATACAGCTAAGAATATATTCCTGTTTTACTTTTGATATCTCTGATTGGAATATCCACTGTGTGAAAGTGTTGAATTGACTAAGATCATGTGTTGATGTATATCTTATTGAGGTTGAAGAGGAACTTGAATTGACTAGAAAGAGGATTTTCAAAAGAATCAAAAGGTGATCAAGACTGATTGTTTCTGATCTTCTTTATGCTCATAAAAACACCATTATCTAAATATCCTCGTCTTTTCTTCAGGGTTTTCAGTGATGGGAGTCAAAAAGCTGATCAGAGAAACATGAAACTGAAGTTCATGAACAAGATCTCTCAAGAAATCTTGACCGGAGACGAAATCAAAGGAGAAGGAGACACTCGGATTGAAGTGGCCCTCGTTGATGATCCATCGGGCAACCTTGTAGATGTTGGACCAGAAGCCTCTGCAAGAGTTAGAATCTTTCTTCTTAAAGGCCAAGTTGAAGAATTTGATGACGACATTGTCCCTGAGATTGAAGGAAAATTGCCTCTTCTTTATGGAGATCTAACTCTCCAACTACATAGAGGCATTGCTGTTTTGCAGAATGTAAAGTTCAGACATCGCGCGTACAAACTAAGCCTATCGGAGTTCAAACTAGGGGCAAAACTCGTTGATTCATTTGATGGCGTTTCTGTGAAAGAAGCCAAGACCAAATCATTCAAACTTAAGGATTATCACAACAAATGTAAGCCATCTTCTTAGTATAATTATAACATGTTGTTGTTAATTCTGAATTTTTGCATATCTTTGTTGGTCTTAAGATTACAAGAAGCATGAGATTCCGTCTCTGTCTGATGAAGTGCCGCGACTAGTCAACATTCGTCGAGGTGGTAAGATAGATAAGCGTCTTCGTGCTAAAAATATCTATACTGTCGAGGATTTTCTCATTCAACTGCTCATAAATCCTGCTGAGCTCAAAAGTGTAACCTTTTCACCCTCTTCATTCTAGTACTAAACTTGCAAGATTTGGTACTATAAATATATTAGCTTGTAATTGGTCTTATGTTTTACAGATTGTGAATTTGGGGACGAAGAAATGGGAGGCAGCAGTGAACAATGCTCGAGCATGTTCCTGTGACGAAAGGATGTACTGCTACGAAGATGTTGACCAGAAAAAAGCAGTAGTTTTTAATATTTTCGGACAAGTTCTAAGACTATATCACCAAGGCCAGTGTGTTCCGACGAGTATGTTGTCACAGAAAGACATCATGGTATGCTTTCTAACGAGCTTAACTTCTCGTTGGTTCAATTAATCATTCTTCTAAAAGATTGGGTTTTATGATAGGTTGAAGGTCGGAAGTTATTACAAGGTGCTTGTGAAAACTGGGGAGATGTGAAGGTGTTTAATGATGAGTTGAACACCAAGGCTTCTGAAATGGGAGAAGAGTCATTCCACAGTGTAAGACAAGATTTTGATTCTACATTATTTGGTATTGATGTGGAAATTATGCACGAAGCTCCAATCCCCGCTTCTTCTCCTCTCGATTTTGGTACAATGATCTCCGATTGTGATGCCTCCATACGGCAACTTCAGACTAGTAATCCACCAAAGAGGTGGAGGATATTGTTTTGTGTGTGGTTATCAATCAGGAAAATGTTGTCTCTTGATGTTGCTCCTAAATTGTAAGAAGCTCAAAATTACTAAACTATATTCTAAAACATGTCAAAATACGATGCACCTTGTGTGCGTACGGATAAAAGATTTGAGCTGCTCGAAGAAGAAGAAGAAGATTAATTGTAAGTAGAACTAAAGGGTGACAATTCTTCATTCATTGATTTGGTGATGTATAGATTCTAGAAATTCAAGAGTTTTATGTTTTACTTAGCAATAGAGACTTGATTTGTTTTGTGTTTGGAGATGTAATGGTACACAAGTTAGTTTTTACAAGTTGGTTTAACAAATTGTTCAATCTTCTGTAGTAAAATGATGTCTCTCTTATTTCTTCATCGTGTGATCATTCATTGTATTATAAATTTATACACACTATACTGATGAAATAAAATCCAAGATGAAATAGGTTAAAGAGAAATTATTGTACATGTTTTGGTTGTTTACTGATTATATATACTCAAGTGATTCAATTTAAGCTATTTCGAAAGGGTTTGTTATCTGGAAATACATTTTTGGTGTTTATCTGTAATTTTATGGAAAATGTATTAGAATAGAAATACAATATCCTCACTGATAACAAGTGAAAGTTTATTAGAATGGAAAATGTATTTTAGCAAAGCACTTTCAGTTAGGATTTTTTGACACAATCAAAACTGCAAATACTACAAATTACTTTGTCATAACCTCTATTAAAAAAAAAAATGCTTCTTAAAAAATTGAAGGTAGTTAATCACAAGCAATTTTAGGATATATTTGGTCTAGTCTTATATGAAGATGAAATTTGGATACCAATTTTCGAAATCCAGACCTGTTATATATGAGATTCACATTCAAATTTCTTCATCCATCAAAAGCCTATCCCACTTATACTTATATCTAAATCTAGTAACACATATTTTTCCAATTTCAAAAATAATAAAAATTAAATAAAAAATCTATTTCATCCCTTCTCATTCCACATTTCCCAACACATCAACCATCATGAACACTACAAACAGTGTACACTGTTTGCAGTATTTACTTGATATTAATAATCACACTCTATATACAATATCAAAACTAACACACAATTTTACTATTCGGGAATTTAGTTTAAGATTTCCTCCAACCCACTTAAATAATAAAACCTAAACCAAACCAAACATACCATTTGCTTCAATTTAACTGGATTTTTTGACTACTAAGAATATTTAATTTTACTCTTCCAATACTGCCCCCGTTTTTTTTTTTTTTTTTTTTTCAGATATTCATTTATACTAAATAATCATAATCTTTGTTATAAATTTTATAATTATTGCACCTCCTTTAGTACTCCAAATTTGAATATTGTGGGGTGATTTCATATATATGCATAGCTATAAATATTAAAGGGTTAATTGTCAGTTAAATTACGACATTTACTTTAACTACGAATGTAACCAAACTTTGGGATATTAACAAAAGAAACATGATTTTGAATATGTTGTGTAGTTTGAATAATATATTGGGTGAATTTTGATTTTGAATGTTCTGACAAATTTAAAGTGATAAATTTACTATGGTTGTATTTTTACCTCGGGTTGTAGATGAAATATTTGTTTGTTTTGGTAATATCAAAAATAGAAACATCCTTGATGTTTGCACAATTTATGCAATTATTTGACCAAAATTGCAATTAAAGTAAATATCATGAATTAACATATAATTAACCCAATATAAAATGTTTCTTTAATACGTGCATAATAACCTTTAGCGACATATAAATTAAAATTGAAGAAGTATTATCCAGTATACAACATATGTAAGTTAGAAAATATTGAGGTGGGAAGGCATGCCTAGAAATTCTTATGAGATTCTCAATTTCAATATGTAATATGTTTTATTTAATATTTCAAATTAATAACTACCATTAATATATAATTCATATTTTTAATAATATATATTATGTGGATTAAAAATAATGAAGAACCAAAACAATTATTCTATTAAACCTTTGAGCCTAAAAAAAGGGCAATTATTAATCATTAAAGGGAATAAAAGACATTTAAAGTTGTTGTCAGTACGTAGGTCCCAATAAGGCAATAACAAGGAAAAGACAATGTGGTGGTTGGAGCAGAAAGAAAAATGGCGTGCTAGATATATGTTAGTAACATTACCATAATCTACGTCATACGTGTGACGTATCTGTAATTTTCTCATTATATGTTATATGTTATTATGTGAAATTATGATAATATACATACTATAACAAAAATGAGTATTTGTGATAAAGTTTTTGCAATAACAAAAGTAGTCGTAAAAAATCAAATTATTGCAACAACAAATTGTCGTAAAAAATATTCATATAAATTGACAATACGTTGTCACAAAAAATAATTGAAAAAAAGTTTTTTTGCGACAATATTATTGTCGCTAATACAATGTTGATGCAAAAAAAAAAAAAAAAACTATTTTTAAGAAGACTTTTAATTAATAATTTAGCGATAAAATGTTGTCGCAAAATATTTTTACGACAATTATCAATGTTTTTGCGACAATATTTTGTTATCATAAATACTCATTTTTCTTTTAGTTGAGTATAATAGAATTAATATTTTCTTTTTCAATCTTTTTTTTGAGCACCCACGTTATAAGTCTTGTGATTTGTGTTATTTTAATTTTCTTACCAATAATAATAGTAAATGAAACACTTACCCTTTTGTTTATCTTTTATTTACTATATGTTATAGTTTATATTTTTTAATATACTCTTTCTGTCTTTCATGTTTTATAGAAACTACTTAAAGCATCCCAGTGTCAAACACTTAAGGGCATCTCCAACCCAGCTGGAACTTCGGACTCAAACCTAAATATGGTGAAAAACTCTCCTCCAACCCAACGGCAATTTCAGACGTAATTTGCCATCGGTGAGCGTGGCAAATTTTTCTTTCTTTTCTTATTTTTTGATTTATTTCCATTTTGTTGTTTCAAGTATTTTTAATCTAGTTATCAAAATTTTAAGTATTATATGTAATATTATTTGATTTATGACAAGTTTAAAAATTTATGCCGTATAACATAGTTGTATTGTAATATTCTATTAATACGAACACAAATTGTAACTAAGAGAAATATATATTTATGATGAATTTTATAATAGAATTTTGGTATTTTACAAAATTTTCTTACACAATTTTTTTCATATAATTGAAATCAATATGTTTAATTTTTTAATTGAATTAGTAAAAAAAACATTTGATAAAATAGAATATTCAAAAGATAAAATTTGATCAGTTCAATGATTGAAAATGATTTTACTATTTGTGCCAATTTTGCCACTACAGATTGAAGATGGTCTTACACTTGAAATGATAATTAGAAGCAGGGCCGACCCTCTTATAAGGTCGGTGAGTCCCACCGGGGTTTGATCAATTCATTATTTCTGTACTTTTGTTTAGTTTTCTTAGGTTTTCTTTTATTTTTATTATTGAATTTTCTACTTTTACTTATAGTATATATAATTCTTAAATAATGTTATTATTTTGACTTTTCTTCTTATTATACATAGTTTTAATTAATATAGTTTATCATTAGTTATAATGTCACTACAAGAAAACACCCAAATTCCAATGGAAAATTTCCAACGGAATAAAAATCCGTTGGAATTTTTAAAATTCCAAAGGTATTTCCAACGGAAATTTATTCCGTTGGAAAATTCCAACGTTAATTCCAACATTTAGAACCGTTGGAAGTTACCATTGGAAAAACCGTTGGAATTTTTGTTTCCAATGAAAATTCCAACGGCACTGTACCGTTGGAATATTTCCAACAACTATTCCAATGGCAGTATATCATTGGAAATATGAATGAAGGAATATCAATTGAAAGTTCCAACGAAATTAAATCATTGAAATCCGTAGGAATTATGTCAACCTAAATTCCAACAGTAAGTGTCCATTGGAATTTTTCCCCCCAAAATGATTTCCCCTAAATTTATTTCTTCATTTTTGCTAGGGTTTTATTTTATCTTCTCCATTCTCCTGCACGTACTCAAGGAAAATAGCAGCTCCTACTTCCTTGTTCCTCTATGGCTGCGACTATAGCGACGGCGACGACGACGGCGTCGATGGTGTTATCTGTGCTTAGGTTTCGTTTCAAACTCTTTAGGAAAAGGTATGGTTTGATTTCTCTTCTCTATTCTTCTATTTCACACAAGGTTTCGATAAGATGTACGGTTTGTCATTAGTCTCAAATTTTGTTTCTCAATAACCTAGAAGGTGTTTGATGAAATGTTTGACTGTGGATTGAAGCCGAGTAAACCACTACATGATCTGCATACTCTCTCTATTTTTGTTGTGAAATTTTCTCTTTTCTCTCATAAGCGTTTGTCAAGGTATATTTCGTTTTCTCTAATCTTGAATTTTGTTCTCAAATTTCAGTAGTACATTTGAGATAGTAGATTCAATTGATTTGAAAAGTTAGATTTGATGCACATTTGATAGTCTATTAAATGAGTTTGTCCACATTTCAGTTTTATTGTTGAGACTTTGTGGAAAGGAGTTGAAAGTTTCTTCCTTGAAAATAAAGGACACATATCAAAGATTGCAACCGTCAAAGAACTAAGCAGGCTCTTTACTAGATAGAGCTGCAATTATTCAAACACTTTTAGGAATGAACAAAAAATCACAGGAGAGATAGTTAGGAAATAAGCTATCCAATTTCTCGTCTATAATTGATAAACAAAAAAAAAAAGACTCACGGATTTGGTTTAGAAACCACAAACCAAGAGCTTACCAGTCAACTAGAGTCCAATTTAGCGATGTGGCTATTTCCTGAGCTCTTAGCACAAAATAATTACATGCATCTTTACCAGTCATATTATGATCCTGAAGCCTGTATATTGAATTTTGTAACAACAATCAAACATTATAGGTAGAAATTGTGATGCCAAGTCCTGCATTGAATTTTGAAAGCAACAATGCAGAGATGCTTAAATTTAACAATTGTTTATCCATTTTCTTTTGTTTTTCTTATTTTTAGTTTTGAGATTCTTTTGTTCATCCATTTATTCTTCAAGTACACAGTTTGCTGCACTGTCTAAATCAATTTTTACTTATTTGATTGGATAGGTTTTAATTTTCTGATTCCTTATCTGCATTCTGCTCCTCATTTAATCAAATTATATTATGGTTGTTTGTATGTAGCTTAGTTTATTATCGATTTGGTCTATTGTGGGCAGGGGATAGTTAGAGGAAAGTTGGATCAGCCTTGGAGCTTCCATAGAGTTTGTTGTTCTGCTTCCTATGGTATTTTTCTTTTTCTTTTTCTCCAATGGCATGCATGTGATCTGTGAAGAGTTTTTTCATTTTTTTAGAAATAAAAAATCAAGGCTCTTTTAATAGGGAGCTCCTAAGCAATGACAAGGATATCTTGACTTCTGATTTATGAAATTTTATATTATCTGGTACATATCCATGCCTGTTTATGTGTTCTTACAAATTGGAAAATTCAGTTACCATATTCATATTGATGTATTTTTGGGTTGAATTACATATTTTTCTCTATGTGTTTGCATTTATGGGGTGATTAATTTCATGTCTTGATTTGCTAACCTTTCCCATTTCTGATAAGTTTCTGTTTTATGATGGAGTTCGGGTTCTAATTATGAAATTAATTTCATCATACTTCCTTAAGGTAGAATGTATGTATTTAAGCCTTTTGCATGGATGTAATTTCATCATACTTCCTTAAGGTGAAAAAAAATATCCTTTCTGAAGTTTAGATGTGGCCAACGTGATTGTAATTAAAGAATCAAAGTTTCTTGTAATGTTTTCTTCAACTGGAAATGCTAAGGATAAAACTATTGGTGGAAATGAAATTCAATATTGTGTTTTTTTGTGTTGCAAAGAGGAATAAGAAACCTGTATGTAGTCTTATCTATTAGTGCAACTAAAATCCATTAGCAACTAAAATGCAGACTTTAATTATTTATTTTTATTTTGGTTCATCCCTTCATTCTCAGTATTGTTGCTAAATGACTTGAGAAATTGGTGAAATTGATTGATGATTACTTTGCTAATTTCCGATCAGATTAAGCTACTATTTTTTAGGTGTGAATACTTTAATGTGTTGGCACTAGGCACTGACAGTTGCCCAGAAATAAAGAAGGACGAGCAGGAGCAGGCACCACCTCCGCCTCATGCAGCCACCGCCGGCAACCCTGCTCTTCTAAACTTTCGCTCACTGCTAATGAAATGCGCCATTGCTTCAACCCCACCTCAAATGTCGCTCACTCTCCCTCAAAAAACCTTCATCGAAAAGCATTGTCAAGATTTCTTTCCCACTATTCACACCCCTGATCACCCCCCTTATGCTTGGGTACTTACAATCTTCTCTTTTCTCCTTAATTTTCAACCATGCATATGGATGATCTTTTTTCCTTTTAATTTTTGGGCACTTTTTTTTTGATTTGGTGAAGCTTTAAGCTGTGATTATGTTGTAGGTTATTTTCACTGATTTGAATGTGCATTTACTTGCTTGGTTGTGGCTGTGATTGATTATTAAGGTGTTTATTATTGATTTTTTTTAATTCTTTTATATAATATGATGTGATGCATTACTCTAATTTAACCTAACATTGAAATTTATTGTGTTTAATGTTGATATGCAGATGACAGGAAGAGGTGATCGTGGTGGTTTTCGAGGACGATACAGAAGCACTAGTTCAAACGCTGGTAGATGTAGAGGTAGAAACACAAGTAAAGGAACTGTTGGTCATCTTCCTTATCCCACATCCACGAACCTGAACGATCACCCACTAAATGAGAGAGAACTTGAGAGAGATTTTACACCATCTGAAAGAGCATCTGAGAGAGCTCATACTACATGTGAGAGAACATCTGAGAGAGGTCTTGAGAGAGCTCCTACTACACTTGAGAGGGAATCTGAGAGAGTTCATATACCATATGAGAGATCATTTGAGAGAGCTCATTCTACGTTTGAGAGAGGTCCTACTCTATCTGAGCGAGCATCTGAGAGGCCTCCTACAAGTAGCTCATCGCAGCCGAATCGTCTACCATCTGCTGAGAGTTCTTTATCTGCATCCGCAAGTACACCATCAGGGTGTGGATCGACAATCAGCAAGTTGTTGATACAACCAAATGGAGATGAGTATGATTTTCTAACTATTTACATTTTAATATAAGCTTATTTTAAATGCATTTATTTATTTTTTTTATGCAAAATTAACTATTAATTCTAAGTTAATTATTACGAACAAGTTCTTTCCTTCTGAAGCAATTAAACTTATCACCACAGTCATCAAGTCTAAATACGAACAACCATGGCTTAGGTGGAGCGAGATCCCTGAGAATGTGAAGAACATGTGGTTTATGCAGTTTAAGGTGATATCATTAGCTTATGATAAGATTAAATTGTAAAAGTTTGTTCTATTATATTTCAATCTAAAATGATATTAGTTTTTTAAGTAGAATTCTTGTAGATGGGATCCTGAGCATGAAGATGATATTAAGCGGATATGGAAATATAAAACTTCTGCCCTGGTGCGTTCAAGCTTGGCAGATATTCGTAGAAAGAAGTCAAAGGGAAAATGGTTGCCTGTTGCAGTCCTTGAGGCATTTCGAATCAAATGGGACACAGATCCTAACTTCATCAGCATGTCTTTGCAAAACAAGAAGAATATATCAGTTAATAATGATGGTTGTCTGAATCGAGGTGGTGCTATTTCTATTTCTGAGCATATAAGGAGATTGGTAAGTGTTGTTTTGAGTTAATTTTTATTTGTAATCAAAGGTTAGTTTAAATAGATATTAATTGTGTTATTAATTTAGGAAATTGAGTTAGGTAGAGATGCTACCGTCCCTGAGGTTTTTATGAGGCTCAATTATGACGAGGAAACTGGTCAATGGCGAAATTCTCGGGCTGAGGGAGTTTCTGTAAGTATTTCTATAACATACTAATTAAATTTTTGGAAAGTGGATATTAGTATGATACATGTGTATTCACATCTTATTTGGTTTTCTATACTTACAAAATCTTATCTTCGTACGGTTTGAAACTAAATGCAGAACAAGTATAAGAAGTTGAAGGCTAGTAGATTATCTGAAGATGTAGATGAAGCTGACATAGATGATTCTACTATTTTTTACGAGGCTAATGGAGGGAAGAACAAGAGAGGCATGTCTTATGGATTTGGATCTGAAGCAGCTTTCTATACATCTTCGATTTCAAGATCGAATGCAAGAAGTAAGACCACTCAACCTACTAATGCTGAAGTTCAAGTGTTACAATCTCGTTTGAGTGTTTTTGAGAGTGAATTGACTTCCTTTCGTAGTCTTTTTGCGAAGTTGAACAATGGATCTCTCACCCCTAGTACTTCTTCTATAGACGTGGCTCCCCCTTGTGAAGGTGAGAATGTGGCTAATGTTGATGAAGATGTGGGTAATGAAAATGAGGAGGATGGAAATATGGGTGCACATATAAATCAATACCCATATTTCCATCACATTCTCAGGGATCTTCACATTCTCAGATGTTCTTCACATTCTCAGGGATCTCGCTCCACCCAAGCCATGGTTGTTCGTATTTAGACTTGATGACTGTGGTGATATGTTTAATTGCTTCAGAAGGAAAGAACCTGTTCGTAATAATTAACTTAGAATTAATAGTTAATTT
Organism: Scutellaria minor; assembly: GCA_954870855.1. Lineage (NCBI taxonomy): Eukaryota > Viridiplantae > Streptophyta > Magnoliopsida > Lamiales > Lamiaceae > Scutellaria > Scutellaria minor. Next base: position 12,698,909 of record OX940737.1, read on the forward strand.
TGCATAAAAAAAATAAATAAATGCATTTAAAATAAGCTTATATTAAAATGTAAATAGTTAGAAAATCATACTCATCTCCATTTGGTCGTATCAACAACTTGCTGATTGTCGATCCACACCCTGATGATGTACTTGCGGATGCAGATAAAGAACTCTCAGCAGATGGTAGACGATTCGGCTGCGATGAGCTGATTGTAGGAGGCCTCTCAGATGCTCGCTCAGATAGAGTAGGACCTCTCTCAAACGTAGAATGAGCTCTCTCAAATGATCTCTCATATGGTATATGAACTCTCTTAGATTCCCTCTCAAGTGTAGTAGGAGCTCTCTCAAGACCTCTCTCAGATGTTCTCTCACATGTAGTATGAGCTCTCTCAGATGCTCTTTCAGATGGTGTAAAATCTCTCTCAAGTTCTCTCTCATTTAGTGGGTGATCGTTCAGGTTCGTGGATGTGGGATAAGGAAGATGACCAACAGTTCCTTTACTTGTGTTTCTACCTCTACATCTACCAGCGTTTGAACTAGTGCTTCTGTATCGTCCTCGAAAACCACCACGATCACCTCTTCCTGTCATCTGCATATCAACATTAAACACAATAAATTTCAATGTTAGGTTAAATTAGAGTAATGCATCACATCATATTATATAAAAGAATTAAAAAAAATCAATAATAAACACCTTAATAATCTATCACAACCACAACCAAGCAAGTAAATGCACATTCAAATCAGTGAAAATAACCTACAACATAATCACAGCTTAAAGCTTCACCAAATCAAAAAAAAAGTGCCCAAAAATTAAAAGGAAAAAAGATCATCCATATGCATGGTTGAAAATTAAGGAGAAAAGAGAAGATTGTAAGTACCCAAGCATAAGGGGGGTGATCAGGGGTGTGAATAGTGGGAAAGAAATCTTGACAATGCTTTTCGATGAAGGTTTTTTTAGGGAGAGTGAGCGACATTTGAGGTGGGGTTGAAGCAATGGCGCATTTCATTAGCAGTGAGCGAAAGTTTAGAAGAGCAGGGTTGCCGGCGGTGGCTGCATGAGGCGGAGGTGGTGCTTGCTCCTGCTCGTCCTTCTTTATTTCTGGGCAACTGTCAGTGCTTAGTGCCAACACATTAAAGTATTCACACCTAAAAAATAGTAGCTTAATCTGATCGGAAATTAGCAAAGTAATCATCAATCAATTTCACCAATTTCTCAAGTCATTTAGCAACAATACTGAGAATGAAGGGATGAACCAAAATAAAAATAAATAATTAAAGTCTGCATTTTAGTTGCTAATGGATTTTAGTTGCACTAATAGATAAGACCACATACAGGTTTCTTATTCCTCTTTGCAACACAAAAAAACACAATATTGAATTTCATTTCCACCAATAGTTTTATCCTTAGCATTTCCAGTTGAAGAAAACATTACAAGAAACTTTGATTCTTTAATTACAATCACGTTGGCCAAATCTAAACTTCAGAAAAAGATATTTTTTTTCACCTTAAGGAAGTATGATGAAATTACATCCATGCAAAAGGCTTAAATACATACATTCTACCTTAAGGAAGTATGATGAAATTAATTTCATAATTAGAACCCGAACTCCATCATAAAACAGAAACTTATCAGAAATGGGAAAGTTTAGCAAATCAAGACATGAAATTAATCACCCCCATAAATGCAAACACATAGAGAAAAATATGTAATTCAACCCAAAAATACATCAATATGAATATGGTAACTGAATTTTCCAATTTGTAAGAACACATAAACAGGCATGGATATGTACCAGATAATATAAAATTTCATAAATCAGAAGTCAAGATATCCTTGTCATTGCTCAGGAACTCCCTATTAAAAGAGCCTTGATTTTTTATTTCTAAAAAAATGAAGAAACTCTTTACAGATCACATGCATGCCATTGGAGAAAAAGAAAAAAAAACTACCACAGGAAGCAGAACAACAAACTCTATGGAAGCTCCAAGGCTGATCCAGCTTTCCTCTAACTATCCCCTGTCCACAATAGACCAAATCGATAATAAACTAAGCTACATACAAACAACCATAATATAATTTGATTAAATGAGAAGCAGAATGCAGATAAGGAATCAGAAAATTAAAACTTATCCAATCAAATAAGTAAAAATTGATTTAGACAGTGCAGCAAACTGTGTACTTGAAGAATAAATGGATGAACAAAGGAATCTCAAAACTAAAAATAAGAAAAACAAAAGAAAATGGATAAACAATTGTTAAATTTAAGCATCTCTGCATTGTTGCTTTCAAAATTCAATGCAGGACTTGGCATCACAATTTCTACCTATAATGTTTGATTGTTGTTACAAAATTCAATATACAGGCTTCAGGATCATAATATGACTGGTAAAGATGCATGTAAATATTTTGTGTTAAGAGCTCAGGAAATAGCCACATTGCTAAATTGGACTCTAGTTAACTGGTAAGCTCTTGGTTTGTGGTTTCTAAACCAAATCCGTGAGTCTTTTTTTTTGTTTATCAATTATAGACGAGTAACTGGATAGCTTATTTCCTAACTATCTCTCCTGTGATTTTTTGTTCATTCCTAAAAGTGTTTGAATAATTGCAGCTCTAGCTAGTAAAGAGTCTGCTTAGTTCTTTGACGGTTGCAATCTTTGATCTGTGTCCTTTATTTTCAAGGAAGAAACTTTCAACTCCTTTCCACAAAGTCTCAACAATAAAACTGAAATGTGGACAAACTCATTTAATAGACTCTCAAATGCTAATTATCAAATGTGCATCAAATCTAACTTTTCAAATCAATTGAATCTACTATCTCAAATGTACTACTGAAATTTGAGAACAAAATTCAAGATTAGAGAAAATGAAATATACCTTGACAGACGCTTATGAGAGAAAGGAGAAAATTTCACAACAAAAATAGAGAGAGTATGCAGAGCATGTAGTGGTTTACTCGGCTTCAATCCACAGTCAAGCATTTCATCAAACACCTTCTAGGTTATTGAGAAACAAAATTTGAGACTAATGACAAACCGTACATCTTATCGAAACCTTGTGTGAAATAGAAGAATAGAGAAGAGAAATCAAACCATACCTTTTTCTAAAGAGTTTGAAATGAAACCTAAGCACAGATAACACCATCGACACCGTCGCTATAGCCGCAGCCAAAGAGGAGCAAAGAAGTAGGAGCTGCTATTTTCCTTGAGTACGTAAAGGAGAATGGAGAAGATAAAATAAAACCCTAGCAAAAATGGAGAAATAAATTTAGGGAAAATCATTTTGGGGGGAAAAATTCCAATGGACAGTTACCGTTGGAATTTAGTTTGACATAATTCCTATGGATTTCAATGATTTAATTCTGTTGGAACTTTCAATTGATATTCCTTCATTTGTATTTCCAACGATATACTGTCGTTGGAATAGTTGTTGGAAATATTGCAACGGTACAGTGCCGTTGGAATTTTCATTGGAAACAAAAATTCCAACGGTTTTTCCAATGGTAACTTCCAACGGTTCTAAAATATGCTGGAATTAACGTTGGAATTTTCCAACGGAATAAATTTCCGTTGGAAATACCGTTGGAATTTTAAAAATTCCAACGGATTTTTATTCCGTTGGAATTTGGGTGTTTTCTTGTAGTGTAAAGACTTTGTGGTTGACGAAATAGTATAATACTAAAAATTATATTATACAATTATACGTTTCAATAATAAAAAATAAAATGTAATGTTTGTGTTTGTTTTCATATTAATTGATTTCAAAATATAAAATTAAATAAAGACCACAATGTACGAAATTTGATACACTTTTATACATACAAGTATACAACAATCACTGTGGTGTTGCATCTTTTTCTCAACTTCCTCATCACAATTTAAAGATTTTAATATAGTTTTAAAGTTATGAAATGTAAACATTAAATTTTCTATCTCTCTTAGATAACATGATTTGTAGTGAAATATATATGTTATTTGATAACTTAGAAAATGTTTAAAAATACCTAATGTAAATTATATTGACCAAATTAATTTGAATAACACCTTAAAAATAATTTTTTTCAGAGAATATGAGGATAATTTCAGCTCGTATTTTATATTTTTTGTAATATGAATTTATGAGATTGGTGAAATTAATATTCACAAAAAAAAGATAAGACAAATATATTAAGTTCGGAATGTTTTAAATAAATGTGAGATCCAATTCTTCGTTGTGAATAACATAAACCCTCTTTGAATTAAGTTCAAATTTTTATATTTTTTAAGATTAGTTAGAAAATTTGAGAATTTGATACTTAAAAAATTAAATGGCAAAGTCAAAAATTAATATAAAGCTCTTTTAGTAATATTTACATACACTATTTCATGTAAATTAGTGGCAAATTTCATATATGAAATAGTTTTTAGTAATATTCAATACAATAATTTTGTAGTTTTCTTTATATATAAAAACTATTTTTTAAAGAAATATTGACTATTTTCTTAATAAGTAGTGTTTCTGTGCATCAATTTCACCATGCAACTAGGTGCGCGCGAGTTGGATTGGGTCGGATACTATGGTGCCCCCTTCCCACTAGGTCGAAGCCGAGCCGCCCTTAACTTGCATTCATTCTTTAAATCCTTTTTATACATTACATCGGAAGGCTAAACAAGACCACAAGTTATTTATGCTTATTTCGTGTCGTTCCGACATTTCCAAGTCAAAACTCATACTCACGTATTAATAGTAAACAATTTAAAATATAAAAGGGCCAAGTAGAAAATATTTACTCAAAACATACTTTTATTACCATGTAAAATGCATTCTTCTAAATTCTACTATTACTAATTACATAACTTATTTTACCACATTTGTTTGTTTGTACTACTTTTATCCATAATATAATCTTCTAATAATATAAAAGGACCCACGTCATCGTACCTTAAAAAGTATTTTAAATATCATCATGGGACCTCTCCAAAGAGGAAGTCCAGTGGGATAACTGTATGTTCTAGAAATACTGAATAAACTAGTTATTAAGTACATACTACATAACTGTGACTGTAATTAATTTAAAAGAAATCTGAAGGGTATTCTCGTCCATAAGATCCTACTATAAATCGACCAGATAGGCACTCTTGCTCCATGACCTACACTCGATAGTGAAGCTTCTGTCGATTATAGCTACGGGATCTCTACCCGTAGATTTTCATACATATCTTTTCAACTAAGCTATGCATCATTAATAAGAGGTAGAAGTTACCCACTTTAGAAAAGCGACTCCAACAACAAGGATAGCTTTAGGGATCGTTGACTCTTTCACACCGCACTCGACACGTCTAATTTCTTAATTTTATCATTCATTAACTTTATTTAATACATACTTGACTCATATATTGAATTTTAAATATGATCATGTCATACCTCAATCATTCAAGCATGATTAGCATATATGATAAATCAACATACTTAGGATATAATTTTTAGACACTTAAACTAGTAATTTTAGACCTAAAATGACACATAAAGTCACAAAATTTTTGATCATTCATAGATAATTTCTAAAATCACAAGAATATTTACATGATCATATATTAGTGTCAGCTATCATATTCTAAAAATACACAATTTTTCAGTTTATATAAATAAATAAAAATAGAATCCTAAACAAGATTTTCACTTGAGATTCAGTTCAAAAATAGTCTACAATGCAAAATTCACACAACCTTATAAGATTTATTAAAACCTTTGAAATTTCTATATAATACATGTAACATACTAAAGAATATATATCACAATATCAACTAAAAATAAGGTTCTCATAATTAGTTTTGAATTTTTTAAGTTGGTAATTTCTAAAATCACAAGAATATTTACATGATCATATATTAGTGTCAGCTATCATATTCTAAAAATACACAATTTTTCAGTTTATATAAATAAATAAAAATAGAATCCTAAACAAGATTTTCACTTGAGATTCAGTTCAAAAATAGTCTACAATGCAAAATTCACACAACCTTATAAGATTTATTAAAACCTTTGAAATTTCTATATAATACATGTAACATACTAAAGAATATATATCACAATATCAACTAAAAATAAGGTTCTCATAATTAGTTTTGAATTTTTTAAGTTGGCAGAAAATAAGACACCACCTAAGTTGAAAACAGGTTGTCTTGTAAAAATTGTCAAAATTTGTAGAAGACTTTAAAAAGTTTATAATAAATTAGTACTACAATATAGTAAAATATCACTTATGAATTCGAAGCATATAATTGAGAAGGGTTTTAATCAGACCTAAAAACGGAGTAAATTTGTGCAAAAACAACAGGTTCTTAGAAAATTCATAGAAAAATAACTAAAAATCTTATTAAATTTTACAGACATGTTCTTCACTACATATACTTGAATGTGGTAAAAGGGTTTAGTCTAAATATATTTCTAAAACTTTCATAAAATTCCAGAATAGAGAAGCAGAGCATAGAATTGAATTCTAGCATAGGAGCAAACTATTTTTTACATTCAAGTGAACATTATAAACAGAAAATTCTCAACCTAATGCTAAAGAACATCTTTGGACCTTCTAATCTAAACTATAAGTCATGAAATATCATAATTTAAAGAAAGAGTTAAGAGAATTTTTGCAAAATACCTTTAAAGATCAAGAGAGAAAAGTGTGCTTTGTTTTGTTGCTACTTTTTTTTCTTCTAAGATCGGTTGTACCTTTCTATTCCTTTTCTTTTCAATTTGATGCATGAATAGGTAGTATGATATGAAGTAGGAGATGTGGGAGGTGTAGTAAGAGGTGTAGAAAGTGAAGTAGGAGGTGTTATGCCATAACTCAGTCATCAAAGTGTGATATTTATACATATATACTTAACTTAGTTTACTATCTTTTTTTATTTTCTCTTTTTATTTTCTTTGATCATATATATGCATATATTATACACTCATATATATATATTATATGTATATGTATATGTTTATTATCATGAAAAGAGGATAAAAATGCTACTACCTTACATAATTTTTTATAAAATTTTAGTTACTAAATAACTTTCATTATAAAAGAAGAGACAATTTTCATTTCATGCATATATGTTGAAAATTGCATACTATGTCTTAAGATTTTTGAAATGATATTTTTATATACATTATGAAGCATAAGCATGTGTTCAAGTAAAATATTTTTATCACATAAAGTCACATATAAAAATTATATAAACAAGAGCATTCATAACACAACAAGTAAGCTAAGTATCTAAGCCTAATATAATTTTAATTCATTTAAACTTGTTTATTATCTTATCTTTTTACTTCATACATGTTTGTTGAGTGCAACGTGATCAAGCTCGATTTCCCTTGTATGTTATACCTGCAAAACTCTTTAAAATCATAAACGAAACATTAGGTCATAAAATCTTTAAAATCATCAATCATAAATTACGTAACTCTGGTGAACTATTTGTAATAAAACATGTTGGTTGCACTGTTAAAATCCAATCAGCTAGGTAGATGTTTCATCTTCTTGTTCATGTAAGCTTCACCTCATTGGTCTGGTTATCCTTGATCAAACATTTGTTGAGGTTCAATTCCACAAAGTATCCTTTGTTAAAGAAGTGACTGATACTCAGAAGGTTGTATTTTAATCCTTTCACATAGGATACTTCATTGATGCATGCATTACCTATGACTAAGTTTATTGTGTCCTTGGTGCTTTCTCTTCAATCATCTTCAAATACTACCTTAGGGCCTTTGTATGGTTGTACATCTTTCAAGGCTTCCTTGTTTCAACTCATATGACTTGAGCAGCCACTATCAATATACCATACATCACTGCTGCTTTCTGGCAATTGTTCTGCATACAGTTCAAATAGATTTAGGTACTTATACAAGTAAAGGTCTTTTGGAGTTAGTTCATTTGGGAACCCTACTTGCTTAACAACAATTGGTTTGTTGTAAGTATAATTAGTTCTCTTTCTATAAGTAGTCTTGATAGCATGTTGCTTGTGTACAATATGTGTTGGAACTTTTCTTTTGTTTCCTACATCATGATGATATGGTCTTCTAATATACATACCTGGAGTATGGACTTCTCTAGGTTTATACATATAGGTCTTGGTATAAGTGGGGTAAAAATTCTTTTGTTGTAACCTGTAAGGATGATGCATCATGTCTTTACTTACAACAAATTGATCTTGTTACAAGTTGTGACTTCTTGCGGTCTTACTTCCTCTAGTTACAAGTAGGGGTTTCTTTCTCTTATCAGTTTTGTTTGGTTTGATTTGTAATTTCTTTTCTTTGGATAACTCATTTAAAAATAGTATTTCTACTTGAACAACTTTGAAGCTTTGGATGTACTTGTTGTATTGTGAGAGATTTCACCATTGTATCCTAGACCAGTTCTTTCATAAGAATTTTGGGTCATCATCAGATAGACTTGTACATCTTTCGATGACTTGCTGTATACATCAATGATATTTTGTAAACTTTTTTGTCCTCACTTTCTAGCTTCGTGACCAGTAGCTTGAGCTTAGAACTTCTGCTCTAAGGTTATGAGCTTCTCATGAGCTGAGTTTATCTGCTCAAAGTCACTTATAATCTGCCTAAAAGATTGGATCGTGTTCAACCTCTCATTATTAGAATCAGCTAGGGGTTGAAAGGTTACCCTTTCATTGTCTTCTTCTTCACAGTCCTTGGTCATCAAGTAAATTAATGTTTCATCATCAGATATTGAACTGTCACTTTCATTGTTAGAGGGGCTTTGCTCTTTTGTTTCTTCTTTAGGAGAGCTTGCATCTTTAGCAGCTTCAAATTCTCCAAGAAATGCTCTCAGCTTCTGCTTATCATTCCTTCTCTTTTCTCTTTTTTGTTTTCTCTCCTCTTCAGAGTACTTGTGTACTTCAAGATATGGACAGTTTCTAACATAATGGCCTAGTTTTCTTCAATTATAACACATCAGAATAAACTATTTTAAATTGTGGTTCAGAAGTTACCTATGGTTTGGAGATTTCTTCTTAAATTATTTGCCTCTTTTGTTGTTCTTTAGGAACTTCTTGAATTTCTTCAAAAGTAGGGCCATGTCCTCTTATGTATCCTCTATATGCAGCTCAGTCTGTCTGTTGCTACTTGCAGTTATTGTATTATTGGAGGATCTTGCAGTGAGTGTTGTAACTTTGGTACTCAACTCTTCTGTCTCTTTTCTTTCTTCAGATGATGTCAAACTCAAAGACTTTCAAATCAGAGAATTGGTCAAATGTACTCATGGACGTCAGGTCCATGGACACTCTCATAACCATAGTTTTGCTATCCCACTCTGATGGTAAAGTTGTCAGCATTTATATGTTCTTTTCCTTTTGGGTGTAGTGTTTGCCTAGAGTTTCCAACTCGTTTATAATGGATGTAAACCTTAGAGCGACCATATATTTTCATAAATTTTAAAATAAAATAAATATGATGTTTTTTTTATACATTATTATAAATCCGTACATCCTTAACTATATGGAAATATTTCTTAGTTTTTATTAATTTAGCTATTTATGTTGGATTGACTATTTTCTTGATATGGTAATTAAATATTACTCAGTTAATTATATAATATTTTCTCCGTCTCACCATTTAAGATAAGCGACTACAAATGTTTACACAAATCAGTTGTAATTATAATATCTTCTGTGTTTTTTACATTTTATTACAACACTAAATGAATATTATTAATTTATAATTAAAATTACTCAATTGAAAGAAGATTTTTTTTTAAAAAATAAAGTGTAGTATTAAATAGGAGTGTTTCAATAAAATGAAAAATAATTAATTGCTCATTAAGGAAACATAACTATAATTCAGGACATATAAAAATAAAAAACATGTCGATCTTCATGAGATGGGGGCCGGGGATTATAGTTTAATTTGGAGATATTTTTTCCGACAACTATAGATCATAAATATATATTTTAATATTCATAAATACTTATTCATTTGTATTCAAATATTCGAAACAACCCCAAATATAGAGAAATCTCATTTCAGCCGTTTCTCATTTCTAATACTCTATTGATAATTGGCAATATAATTTGATAAAGTGGAGATGAATATCTTGTTCAGAGAAATCGAAATACTATTATATCAAGGCGGGATAAATTATTATTTCATATAAATTAACTCGAGTGATATATTTCGAAGATGTAGATATTAGAATATCTCGCTAACCTTAAGATAAATTTCGGGGTCCTGAAGCCTTTATCTTACATTTCGAGATATAACGTCGAGATACATTTATGTAGACGGGAAGCATACTTCAGTTCGAATACTTCATCTCGTCGACAAAGATGGCGAGAAACTTTATTTTATTTCGAGCCCACGTCCTTGAGCCTTAGTAACTGTTCTTTGTTAGTGGCTTAGTGGTGCTATATTTCAGGAACGGTTAAACCAATTTGGACCTAGGTATAAATATCATTTTTTCACTATAAACAGAAAACAAATAGAGATTCAGAAACAAAGAGAGAAAAAGTATTTGAGAGTAAAACAAATTGACGCCGTCTGTGGGAAGCAACTGATTTAAGGCGTGAGATTTTTATGATGGTGGACACACGAAGTTCTCGAAGAAGAAGGGAAGTTGGGGAAGGATCCAGAGCTGCACCGAATGACGATCAGTCGGGAGAGTCAAATGCGGTTCCAAATCATCCTCGTCAGGATACCATTACTTTAACTAGGGAAGAGTTATCTGAGATAGTTGTTGCGGTAGTGCAAAAAGCTTTGAACAAACGTCCCATGGCATCATGTCAGGGTGATATAGATGAGCAACGGGAACAAGTATGAGGGGAGAAGAGACATGTGGAAGAGAGGGAAAGTTGTCCCTTATCTCCTGTAACTAAAAGGCGATTGCATGATGATTTATCAGAAAAGGTAGAAGATTTACAAAGGGAGATTCGGGATGTGAGGAATAATGTTAGGGTGAGTCATCGGGGAATAAGGGGAAATCCTTTTTCGGAAAGTGTGATGGAAGACGATTTACTAGCCTTCTTTAGGCCGGTAAACTTTGAATATGATGGTACCTCAGACCCATGGGATCATGTATGTCGATTCGAGAATACGGCCTTATTATATCGTTATACTGATGGGGTGAAATGTAGGGTATTCGCTACTACACTGACGAAGTCAGCACAAACATGGTTTAGTCAGTTGTCAGAGGGGATCATTCATGATTTTGACCAGTTATCGGCTCTCTTTTTGCATCAGTTTGCCGGATCTCGTCGATAGATGAAATCGACTCAAATGTTGTTTGGAGTTAAGCAAAAGGAAAATGAATCTTTAAGGGCTTTTGTAAAGAGATTCACTGCCGCCACACTGGAATCTCCTGAGGCTTCGGATGATTTAATTACCAGCGCTTTTATGCAAGGGATCAAAGAAGGAGATCTACATACTTCATTGGTAAAGAAAATGCCGAACAATTTTGATGATTTGCTTTAGATAGCAACCAAGTACATTAACTTGGAAGAAACGTTCCGAATTAAGAAAGATGGAGTTGTATCTCAGGAAGTGAAAAATAGAGATTCGAATAGAATAAAGAAAGAAGTGGATCCGCGAGGTTAAGGATTGGTGTCGAATACTCGGACAGAGATAAGAAGAGGTCCTAGATATGATATATACACCCAATTGACATTACCACCCGGACAGTTATTAATGAAAATTTGGAGTCATCCCCAACTACGATGGCCGACCTCGTGGGCTCCTAATCCGAGAAACCCTCCAACATTTGGGAATGGAAAGTTATGTCGATTCCATAATGAATATGGTCACAGTACTGATGAGTGCATACACCTTAGAGATGAGTTGGAAAGATTGGTTCGTGATAATAGTTGGCAAGATATGCAGCTCGATCCCGACAAGACAACAACTATAGGAGAAATGTTCGAGAAGAAGCTCAGCGAGATCAAAGGACACAGGGAAAATGAGTAAACCTTCGAGTTGATCCACCAACGCCACCTTTTCCTCGTCGAGATCAGCTAGTTCGGGAAGAACGACCGACTATTCATATGATCATGGAAGGCCCTACAGATGGAGATTTAAATCACGCTAGAAAATCTCGATTAAATTCTATTCAACGAGGGTATGGAGTACATACTATTTTTCAGGATGTTGTAATAGAATTTGGAAAAAAAGATGTCGTGAATATTCAAGCACCTCAATCTGATGTTATGGTGATAACTGCTGAGATAGATGGATTTAATGTTGAAAGGGTTTTTGTGGATACTGGCAGTTCGGTCGATATTATGTTTTTGGATTGTTTTAAAAAGATAAGGTCGATGGTGGAAGTAAAATCAGTTGAAACATCTTTGTATGGGTTTTCGGGAGATTCTGTTAGTGTTTATAGGAAGGTACAATTGTCCATAGTACTTGGTGAAGGATCATGGAGACAGACTAAGACCATTACTTTCTTGATTGTGGATACTCCTTCGCAATATAATGTTATATTAGGTCGACCATCTTTGACAGAGTATGCAACAATTATTTCACCAGCTCACTTGATGATGAAATTTCTAGTAGAGAATGAAAATGGAGCGACAGTTGGAGTTGGTGTGGTGCGAGGTAATCAACAAGTTGCTCAGAAATGTTATGTAGCAGCAACAAGGCATTCGGAGACCAGGAAAAGAGCAACCCAACAACGAGATGAGATGGATAAGGCATTGGAGAAAGAAAGGTGAAAAGGAAAAGAACTATGAATTTCTGAGTTTGAGCCGGGAGAGTTGATGAGTGTCGAATTGTTACCTAATAACCCTGGTCACTCAGTTAGTATCAGAAGTCAGTTGGAGGGAGAAATAGGAAATGAGGTCATTGAGGTGCTCAGAATGAATGCTGACTTATTCGCTTGGGAGCCGAAAGATATGACGGGAATTGATACTAACCTAGCCATGCATAGATTAAACATGAGGCCAGATGCTAAGCCCATAAAGCAAAAAATGAGGCATTTCGGAGCTGAACAGAATAAAGTGATTGAGAGAGAGATGCAGAAATTGTTAGAAATTGGACATATCGAGAGAATACAATATTCAAGATGGGTAGCCAATGTGGTATTGGTACCTAAACCGGAAAGTAGATGGATGATGTGTATTGATTTCCGGGATTTAAATAAAGCTTGTCCAAAAGATCATTACCCTTTGCCGCTGATTGATAGGCTGGTTGATGCTACTGCAGGGTGTGAGTTATTAAGTATAATAGATGCCGCACAAGGGTATCATCAAATAGCGTTATATTCGGAGGATAGGCCGAGTGTTTCTTTCATTACTTCGTCAGGGACCTCTTGTTATACAGTAATACCATTCGGGTTAAAGAACGCAGGGGCTACATATCAGAGAATGATAGATGAAATGTTTAAAGACCAATTGGGTCGGAATATGGAAGCATACGTTGATTATATATTGGTAAAAAGTAGACGAGCTGAATCCCATGCTTCAGATTTGAAGGAAACTTTCTCCACAATTTGACACTATGGTATGAAGCTCAATCCTGCAAAATGTTCATTCGGAGTCCGAGCTGGTAAATTCTTGGGCTATATGGTTACTCAGCAGTGGATCGAGGTGAATCCGCATAAGATACGAGTTATTCTGGATATGACTCCACCGAAAACTATTAAGGAAGTTCAAATGTTGACAGAGAGGATAGTTGCTCTTAGTCGATTCATTTCGAGATTGGCAGATCGTAGTTTACCTTTTTTCAAAATACTTCGAAAGGGAAGAGAGTTTAGATGGACAGAAGAATGTCAGGTTGCATTCGAACAATTGAAGGATTTTCTAAGCGGATTACCGAGATTGAAGCAACCTATCTTTGGATCTCCGTTGATTGTGTACTTGGCGATTGGGAAGGAGTCAGTTAGTTCGGTAGTAGTTCGTGAGGAAGGGAAAGATTAGTATCCTATCTATTTCGTCAGTCGAGTATTGCATGGTGCAGAGGTGAAGTATTTTGACATTGAGAAAATTACATATGCCTTGGTTATTTTATCTCGGAAATTGAGACCGTATTTTTTGGGATTTACCATTCTCGTGCGAACTAATTATCCACTGACTTCGGTATTGGGAAAACCAGAGGTGTCAAGATGAATGGTGAAATGGGCAGTAGAACTTGGTCAGTTCGATATTCACTATGAGCCATGGACAACGATTAAAGCACAAGCATTAGCCGATTTCATCAAATAAACAACCCGGTTGAGAGATAATCCAGAATGGGAATTGTACGTAGACGGGTCATCAAGTCGGTTGGGGGTAGGAGCTGGAATACTTCTTGTCAGTCCCGAGAAAGATGAGTTAGAAGTTGCCTTGAAATTTCAGTTTAAAGCTTACAACAATGAAGCTGAGTATGAGGCCCTTTTGCAGGGATTAAAGTTAGCCGAACAAACCGGGATCAGATGTTTAAAAGTGAAGTCAGATTCACAGTTAGTTACCCGAAAGTTGGCGAACCAGTGTGAGATCAGGGAAGATCGGATGCGAACGTATGTGGAAAAAATCAGGGAGCTCGAGAAAAGATTTGAAAAGATACAGATCGAATAGATATCCCGAGATGATAATCAAAAAATTGATTTCTTAGCTAAGATAGGGAGTTCATTACAAGAGTGTACGAAGAGAAATATCACAATGATGGGAGTTCCTAAAGATCAGGATGTGTGGCCCTGGAAAGGGATGAAGAGGATTAGAGGTATTCGATACAGCAATATTTGAAGGGACTTCGAAATGGAACTGCTAGAGAAAGAGAAATTATGGAAAAACGAGCAAGATTCTATTATTTGTTGAATAATGTGCTTTTCCGAAAAACATTTTCTCCAACAGATGCGAGATGTCTTTCTCATAGAGAGGGTTTGATGGTGTTAAGAGAGGTACATGAGGGAGGATGTTCGGAGCATGCGAGAGCTAGATCATTAGCCCGGAAAGTTGTTCGAGCCGGGTTCTATTGGCCTACCTTGAGGAAAGATGCAGAAGAGATGGTGAAAAAATGTCCAACTTGTCAAAAATACGGTTCGAGGATTCATACACCAGCAGCTGAATTGATTGCAGTTACTTCACCATGTCCATTTGCAAGATGATGGATAGATATTGTTGGGCCATTTCCAAAAGCAAAAGGGAATAAGCAATTTATAGTCGTGGCTGTTGATTATTTTACCAAGTGGGTAGAAGCAGAACCCCTAGTCAAAATAATTGAATTTTAGATGATGAAGTTTATGTGGCGAAATATTTGTTGTTGTTTTGGCTTACCACGGATATTGGTTTCAGACAATGGGCCACAATTCCGAGGGGAAAAGATAGAGAAATGGTGTTCTGAAATGAAAATTACACAAGTTTTTACAGCTGTAGCACATCCACAGGCTAATGGGCAAGTCGAAGTGATCAATCGCATTTTGTTAGATGGTATAAAAAAGAGGTTAGGACATGAGAAGTCTAACTGGGTTGAAGAGCTATCCTCTGTTTTATGGGCTTATCGAACCACACCGAGATCTACTACGGGGGAAACGCCTTTCAGTTTAGTTTATGGGGCCGAAGCAGTTACTCCAACCGAGATACAAGGAGAAGCCATGCGAATTGTATGTTTCGACCCCATTCAGAATGATGAGGTATTAGAGGTAGATAGAGTTTTTCTGGAAGAAAGGCGTGATGAAGCGAGGGCTAGACATGATCATTATAAGAAGAAAATGCAGGCTGTGTTCAATCAGAAAGTAAGGAAAAGAGATTTTCAAATTGGTGAGATGGTCCTCCGACAAACAGATACTCTGAGAGAAATAGGAAAGTTGGAGGCAACATGGGAAAGACCATACAAGGTGACCAAAATCTTATCAGGTGGAACATACAAGTTACAAGACAACAAAGGGAAGATTTTACCTCGGCCATGGCACGTTAGTCATCTTAAGAAGTATTATTTTTAGGATCATGTTATAGCATGTTGTAATTTTTCTTTCTTTTATTTATTTTGTTTTTACTATGTATTTCGTTCAAACTTGGTTAGTAGTGAACCTCTTTAAAACTCTCCGTGGATGTAGATCTCGATTATATGAGATCGAACCACGTAAATCGCTTGTTCTGTTCTTGATTTTCGACAACTATCAAAAACAGGAGATCGAGATCATTGTGATCCGATCTAGGGAGTTGACTAACCAAAAGGTTGTCAACTATCACAAACGGGAGATCGAGATCATTGTGATCCAATCTAGGGAGTTGATTAACCAAAAGGTTGTCAACTATAAAAAATGGGAGATCGAGATCATTGTGATCCGATCTAGGGAGTTGATTAACCAAAAGGTTGTCATCTATCAAAAACGGGAGATCGAGATCATTGTGCTCTGATCTAGGGAGTTAATTAACAAAAAGGTTGCCAACTATCAAAAACGGGAGATCGAAATCATTGTGATCCGATCTAGAGAGTTGATTGGCGAAAAGTCAAATCAACTATAAAAAATGGGAGATCGAGATCATCAAGATCCGATCTAGGGAGTTGATTGACTAAAAGTCAAATCAATCATTTAAAATGGCAGAGTGAGATCATCAAGATCCGATCTAAGGAGTTCATTAACTAAAAAGTGATCCTTTATAAAGATCTTGTGGATTTAAGCGAGTTAATGGAAAATATCATAAGCAAAATGAAAATGAATTTGTTGATAATATATTTCCAAGATAACCTAAGAAATTGAGTTTTGATTACATCGACATGTTTCCGAAATAATTCAGAAATTCAAGTTTAATTACGGACGAATAAAGTATGAATCTAACAAAAGAGGCCATTGTATCTAGCATATTTCATGCTTCAAAAAATACATAAACAAAAGGGAATTGTTTTCAATACATTTTCATTATAACCCCACATTTCGGGGACCTTCATTGCTAAACATCTCCTCAGGCAAGTCGATCAAAGTAGTATCGTCTTCTACACCACCTAAGGGCACCACTTCGGCTGAAGACCGAGAAGACTCTCCGATCAAGTCACGAGGTAAGGGAAGTGGATCAGGCAAAGGATTAGCGAGAATTGCTTGTTGGAGAAAGTCTTTCCACCACTCGACATCTTCTGCCTCTTCCATATCTCCATGCCAATTCGGAGGAGGCCCAGAAGACATTTGGCTTCCCAGTTCGGCTAGATTGAAAATCAAATCACCTTCTGGCAGGGAGATATTATTCGTAGCCAAGTGAGCCTTCGCTGTCTCTAAATACTTGTTGACTTTTTCTTGGCAGACTCGAACTCCTTCAACGAAAAAGGACTCCACCATTGGAGCAGCTTTGGAAAGAAACAAGACTGAGTCCCACATCCGATTAAACAGTCTGGACCTATACTCTTCGGAAATCTTCTTCATTAATTCACTCTCCGGAAAAGCCGAAAACCCCTTCTGATACCCTATCTTCAATCCGTCTGATTGCCCCTCATGAAAGCAGTATTCAGCCTCCATTCTAGGATTAGATCAAGCCATAGCCAAATTGAACATTATATTTCGGAAATGATGGTTCAATATAGTGGGGTTGACGTCTGACGCGCCCTTACTCGCATATTGGGGTTTTTATCCGAACGCCGAGATAGCCAGGGGACTTGATTTAGGTTGTATCTTATTTTTTTTTATTTTTTTATTATTTCGGATAATTTCGATAGTTGACATGTCTAACTTTTGAATATCTGATTTTGTAGATATGTCGATAAACAAATGGTTCTCCTTCATGAAGGATGTTCCTAAGGACGAACAAACCCCTTTCCTTGCATCTGTGCATGCTGTGGATCCCGCTCAAGCTCAGGTTAATCGAGTAGAAGCAGAAGCTCGTTTATCCATTGACCGAGGTCGTTCCATTCCTCCTTTCGAAGTACCCTTCATCTACCCCGGATCCAGTTGACTTAACCGGCGAAGCTAATAGTGAAGAGATCGAAAAGGAACCTACTCGAGCAACTCAAAAAGAAAAGCCACCGCTTCTACTTCACTTCAACCTCGATCGAAGGCACTTCGTACGCGTTCTAACACCTCCGCCGAAAATCACGACATGATACAAGACACTGCTCCTATTTCTTCTTCTCCACTAGCACTCCAAGGAAAAGCTGTCTTGGTGAGGACTGACATTTCAAAAAAGTCAGATAGAGTGACTGAATACAGGAGGAACATATCTCGCTTAGCTGCTGCTCAGAAATATCTCACTTCCTTGGCCAAGGAGATGGCACAGGATGAAGAAGTAATCAAACAGCTGAGGGAGGAAAAGCAAACTGTTGACGAAGACTTCGCTGTCTTCCATAGTAAGATTAACGAGCTGTCTGCAAAGGTGGAGAAACGAAAAGTAGATCTGGCAATGGCTCGATCTGAAACTGAAAAGAAAGATGAGCAACTTCGCATTCTGAATATCGGGATGCTGGAGAAGCATAAAGAAATCAGGAGTAGAGACCTCGTGATTTCCGAATTGCGGAAAGAGTTAGAAGAGGAAAAAGAGAAGAGGGGAATGGAGGCCGAATTCTGCTTTCATGAGGGGCGATCAGACGGATTGAAGATAGGGTATCAGAGTGGGGGGTCGCGCCCTCTCTTTGTTGTTAAAGAAAATGGGATGCTCTATTAATAGAATAAAAAAGTTGTTAAGTTTCTCGAGGAAGGTAGGCATGGGTTTTCAGCTTTTCCGGAGAGTGAATTAATGAAGAAGATTTTCGAAGAGTATAGGACCAGACTGTTTAATCGGATGTGGGACTCAGTCTTGTTTCTTTCCAAAGCTGCTCCGATGGCGGAGTCTTTTTTCGTTGAAGGAGTTCGAGTCTGCCAAGAAAAAGTCAACAAGTATTTAGAGACAACGAAGGCTCACTTGGCTACGAATAATATCTCCCTGCCAGAAGGTGATCTGATTTTCAATCTAGCCGAACTGGGAAGCCAAATGTCTTCTGGGCCTCCTTCGAATTGGCATGGAGATATGGAAGAGGCAGAAGATGCCGGGTGGTGGAAAGACTTTCTCCAACAAGCAATTCTCGCTAATCCTTTGCCTGATCCACTTCTCTTACCTCGTGACTTGATCGGAGAGTCTTCTCGGTCTTCAGCCGAAGTGGTGCCCTTAGGTGGTGTAGAAGGCGATACTACTTTGATCGACTTGCCTGAGGAGATGTTTAGCAATGAAGGTCCCCGAAATGTGGGGTTATAGTGAAAATGTATTGAAAACAATTCCCTTTTGTTTATGTATTTTTTGAAGCATGAAATATGCTAGATACAATGACCTCTTTTGCTAGATTCATACTTTATTCGTCCGTAATCAAACTTGGTTTTCTTAATTATTTCGGAAACATGTCGATGTAATCAAAACTCAATTTCTTAGGTTATCTTGGAAACTATTATCAACAAATTCATTTTCATTTTGCTTATGATATTTTCCATTAACTCGCTTAAATCCACGAGATCTTTATAAAGGATCACTTTTTAGTTAATGAACTCCTTAGATCGGATCTTGATGATCTCACTCTCCCATTTTAAATGATTGATTTTTTAGTCAATCAACTCCCTAGATCGGATCTTGATGATCTCGATCTCCCATTTTTTATAGTTAGCAACCTTTTGGTTAATCAACTCCCTAGATCGGATCACAATGATCTCAATCTCCCATTTTTGATAGTTGACAACATTTTGGTTAATCAACTCCCTAGATCGGATCACAATGATCTCGATCTCCCGTTTTTGATAGTTGACAACCTTTTGGTTAGTCAACTCCCTAGATTGGATCACAATGATCTCGATCTCCCGTTTTTGATAGTTGACAACCTTTTGGTTAGTCAACTCCCTAGATCGGATCACAATGATCTCGATCTCCCATTTTTGATAGTTGATAACCTTTTGGTTAGTCAACTCCCTAGATCGGATCACAATGATCTCGATCTCCCGTTTTTGATAGTTGACAACCTTTTGGTTAGTCAACTCCCTAGATCGGATCACAGTGATCTCGATCTCCCATTTTTTATAGTTGTCGAAAATCAAGAACAGAACAAGCGATTTACGTGGTTCGATCTCATATAATCGAGATCTACATCCACGGAGAGTTTTAAAGAGGTTCACTACTAACCAAGTTTGAACGAAATACATAGTAAAAACAAAATAAATAAAAGAAAGAAAATTACAACATGCTATAACATGATCCTAAAAATAATACTTCTTAAGATGACTAACGTGCCATGGCCGAGGTAAAATCTTCTCTTTGTCGTCTTGTAACTCGTATGTTCCACCTGATAAGATTTTGGTCACCTTGTATGGTCCTTCCCATGTTGCCTCCAACTTTCCTATTTCTCTCAGAGTATCTGTTTGTCGTAGGACCATCTCACCAACTTGAAAATCTCTTTTCCTTACTTTCTGATTGAACACAGCTTGCATTTTCTTCTTATAAAGATCATGTCTACCCTCGCTTCATCACGCATTTCTTCCAAAAAAACTCTATCTATCTCTAATACCTCATCATTCCGAATGGGGTCGAAACATACAATTCGCATGGCTTCTCCTTGTATCTCGGTTGGAGTAACTGCTTCGGCCCCATAAACTAAACTGAAAGGCGTTTTCCCCGTAGTAGATCTCGGTATGGTTCGATAAGCCCATAAAACAGAGGATAGCTATTCAACCCAGTTAGACTTCTCATGTCCTAACCTCTTTTTTATACCATCTAACAAAATGCGATTGATCACTTCGACTTGCCCATTAGCCTGTGGATGTGCTACAGCTGTAAAAACTTGTGTAATCTTCATTTCAGAACACCATTTCTCTATCTTTTTCCCCCGAAATTGTAGCCCATTGTCTGAAACCAATATCCGTGGTAAGCCAAAACGACAACAAATATTTCGTCATATAAACTTTATCATCTCAAATTCAATTATTTTGACTAAGGGTTCTGCTTCTACCCACTTGGTAAAATAATCAACAGCCACGACTATAAATTGCTTATTCCCTTTTGCTTTTGGAAATGGCCCAACAATATCTATCCCCCATCTTGCAAATGGACATGGTGAAGTAACTGCAATCAATTCAGCTGCTGGTGTATGAATCCTCGAACCGTATTTTTGACAAGTTGGACATTTTTTCACCATCTCTTCTGCATCTTTCCTCAAGGTAGGCCAATAGAACCCGGCTCGAACAACTTTCCGGGCTAATGATCTTGCTCTCGCATGCTCTGAACATCCTCCCTCATGTATCTCTCTTAACACCATCAAACCCTCTCTATGAGAAAGACATCTCGCATCTGTTGGAGAAAATGTTTTTCGGAAAAGCACATTATTCAACAAATAATAGAATCTTGCTCGTCTTTCCATAATTTCTCTTTCTCTAGCAGTCCCATTTCGAAGTCCCTTCAAATATTGCTGTATCGAATACCTCCAATCCTCTTCATCCCTTTCCAGGGCCATCACATCCTGATCTTTAGGAACTCCCATCACTGTGATATTTCTCTTCGTACACTCTTGTAATGAACTCCCTATCTTAGCTAAGAAATCAATTTTTTGATTATCATCTCGGGATATCTATTCGATCTGTATCTTTTCAAATCTTTTCTCGAGCTCCCTGATTTTTTCCACATACGTTCGCATCCGATCTTCCCTGATCTCACACTGGTTCGCCAACTTTCGGGTAACTAACTGTGAATCTGACTTCACTTTTAAACATCTGATCCCGGTTTGTTCGGCTAACTTTAATCCCTGCAAAAGGGCCTCATACTCAGCTTCATTGTTGGAAGCTTTAAACTGAAATTTCAAGACAACTTCTAACTCATCTTTCTCGGGACTGACAAGAAGTATTCCAGCTCCTGCCCCCAACCGACTTGATGACCCGTCTACGTACAATTCCCATTCTGGATTATCTCTCAACCGGGTTGTTTCTTTGATGAAATCGGCTAATGCTTGTGCTTTAATCGTTGTCCATGGCTCATAATGAGTATCGAACTGACCAAGTTCTACTGCCCATTTCACCATTCATCTTGACACCTCTGGTTTTCCCAATACCGAAGTCAGTGGATAATTAGTTCGCACGAGAATGGTAAATCCCAAAAAATACGGTCTCAATTTCCAAGATAAAATAACCAAGGCATATGTAATTTTCTCAATATCAAAATACTTCACCTCTGCACCATGCAATACTCGACTGACGAAATAGATAGGATACTAATCTTTCCCTTCCTCGCGAACTACTACCGAACTAACTGACTCCTTCCCAATCGCCAAGTACACAATCAACGGAGATCCAAAGATAGGTTGCTTCAATCTCGGTAATCCGCTTAGAAAATCCTTCAATTGTTCGAATGCAACCTGACATTCTTCTGTCCATCTAAACTCTCCTTCCTTTCGAAGTATTTTGAAAAAAGGTAAACTACGATCTGCCAATCTCGAAATGAATCGACTAAGAGCAACTATCCTCCCTGTCAACATTTGAACTTCCTTAATAGTTTTCGGTGGAGTCATATCCAGAATAGCTCGTATCTTATGCGGATTCACCTCGATCCACTGCTGAGTAACCATATAGCCCAAGAATTTACCAGCTCGGACTCCGAATGAACATTTTGCAGGATTGAGCTTCATACCATAGTGTCGAATTGTGGAGAAAGTTTCCTTCAAATCTGAAGCATGGGATTCAGCTCGTCTACTTTTTACCAACATATAATCAACGTATGCTTCCATATTCCGACCCAATTGGTCTTTAAACATTTCATCTATCATTCTCTGATATGTAGCCCCTGCGTTCTTTAACCCGAATGGTATTACTGTATAACAAGAGGTCCCTGACGAAGTAATGAAAGAAACACTCGGCCTATCCTCCGAATATAACGCTATTTGATGATACCCTTGTGCGGCATCTATTATACTTAATAACTCACACCCTGCAGTAGCATCAACCAGCCTATCAATCAGCGGCAAAGGGTAATGATCTTTTGGACAAGCTTTATTTAAATCCCGGAAATTAATACACATCCTCCATCTACTTTCCGGTTTAGGTACCAATACCACATTGGCTACCCATCTTGAATATTGTATTCTCTCGATATGTCCAATTTCTAACAATTTCTGCATCTCTCTCTCAATCACTTTATTCTGTTCAGCTCCGAAATGCCTCATTTTTTGCTTTATGGGCTTAACATCTGGCCTCATGTTTAATCTATGCATGGCTAGGTTAGTATCAATTCCCGTCATATCTTTCGGCTCCCAAGCGAATAAGTCAGCATTCATTCTGAGCACCTCAATGACCTCATTTCCTATTTCTCCCTCCAACTGACTTCTGATACTAACTGAGTGACCAGGGTTATTAGGTAACAATTCGACACTCATCAACTCTCCCGGCTCAAACTCAGAAATTCATAGTTCTTTTCCTTTTCACCTTTCTTTCTCCAATGCCTTATCCATCTCATCTCGCTGTTGGGTTGCTCTTTTCCTGGTCTCCGAATGCCTTGTTGCTGCTACATAACATTTCTGAACAACTTGTTGATTACCTCGCACCACACCAACTCCAACTGTCGCTCCATTTTCATTCTCTACTGGAAATTTCATCATCAAGTGAGCTGGTGAAATAATTGTTGCATACTCTGTCAAAGATGGTCGACCTAATATAACATTATATTGCGAAGGAGTATCCACAATCAAGAAAGTAATGGTCTTAGTCTGTCTCCATGATCCTTCACCAAGTACTATGGACAATTGTACCTTCCCATAAACACTAACAGAATCTCCCGAAAACCCATACAATGATGTTTCAACTGATTTTACTTCCACCATTGACCTCATCTTTTTAAAACAATCCAAAAACATAATATCGACCGAACTGCCAGTATCCACAAAAACCCTTTCAACATTAAATCCACCTATCTCAGCAGTTATCACCATAGCATCAGATTGAGGTGCTTGAATATTCACAACATCCTTTTTTCCAAATTCTATTACAACATCCTGAAAAATAGTATGTACTCCATACCCTCGTTGAATAGAATTTAATCGAGATTTTCTAGCGCGATTTGAATCTCCATCTGTAGGGCCTCCCATGATCATATGAATAGTCGGTCGTTCTTCCCAAACCTGTTGATCTCGATGAGGAAAAGGTGGCGCTGGTGGACCAACTCGAAGGTTTACTCATTTTCCCTGTGTCCTTTGATCTCGCTGAGGTTCTTCTCGAACATTTCTCCTATAGTTGTTGTCTTGTCGGGATCGAGCTACATATCTTGCCAACTTGTTATCACGAACCAATCTTTCCAACTCATCTCTAAGGTGCGTGAACTCATCAGTACTGTGACCATATTCATTATGGAATCGACATAACTTTCCATTCCCAAATGTTGGAGGGTTTCTCGGATTAGGAGCCCACGAGGTCGGCCATCGTAGTTGGGGATGACTCCAAATTACCATTAATAACTGTCCGAGTGATAATGTCAATTGGGTGTATGTATCATATCTAAGACCTCTTCTCATCTCTGTCCGAGTATTCGACACCAATCTTTTACCTCGCGGATCCACTTCTTTCTTTATTCTATTCGAATCTCTATTTTTCGCTTCCTGAGATGCAACTCCATCTTTCTTAATACGGAGCGCTTCTTCCAAGTTAATGTACTTGGTTGCTCTCTGAAGCAAATCATCAAAATTATTCGGCATGTTCTTCACCAATGAAGCATGTAGATCTCCTTCTTTGATCCCTTGCATAAAAGCGCTGGTAATTAAATCATCCGAAGTCTCAGGAGATTCCAGCGTGGCGGCAGTGAATCTCTTTACAAAAGCCCTTAAAGATTCATTTTCCTTTTGCTTAACTCCAAATAACATTTGAGTTGATTTCATCTGTCGATGAGATCCGGCAAACTGATGCAAAAAGAGAGCCGATAACTGGTCGAAATCATGAATGATCCCCTCTGACAACTGACTAAACCATGTTTGTGCTGACTTTATCAGTGTAGTAGAGAATACCCTACATTTCACCCCATTAGTATAACGATGTAATAAGGTCGTATTCTCGAATCGACATACATGATCCCATGAGTCTGAGGTACCATCATATTCAAAGTTTACCGGCCTAAAGGAGGCTGGTAAATCGTCTTCTATCACACTTCCCGAAAAAGGATTTCCCCTTATTCCCCAATGACTCACCCTAACATTATTCCTCACATCTCGAATCTCCCTTTGTAAATCTTCTACCTTTTCTGATAAATCATCATGCAATCGTCTTTTAGTTACAGGAGATAAGGGGCAACTTTCCCTCTCTTCTACATGTCTCTTCTCCCCTCATACTTGTTCCCGTTGCTCATCTGTATCACCCTGACATGACGCCATGGGACTTTTGTTCAAAGTTTTTTGCACTGCCGCAGTAACTATCTCAGACAACTCTTCCCTAGTTAAAGTAATGGTATCTTGACGAGGATGATTTGGAACCGCATTTGACTCTCCCAACTGATCGTCATTCGGTGCAGCTCTAGATCCTTCCCCAATTTCCCTTCTTCTTCGAGAACTCCGTGTGTCCACCATCATAAAAATCTCACACCGTAAATCAATTGCTTCCCACAGACGGCGTCAATTTGTTTTACTCTCAAATACTTTTTCTCTCTTTGTTTCTGAATCTCTATATGTTTTCTATTTACAGTGAAAAAATGATATTTATACTTAGGTCCAAATTGGTTTAACCGTTCCTGAAATATAGCACCACTAAGTCACTAACAAAGAACAGTTACTAAGGCTCAAGGACGTGGGATTGAAATAAAATAAAGTATCTCGCCATCTTTGTCGACGAGATGAAGTATTCGAACTGAAATATGCTTCCCGTCTACATAAATGTATCTCGACGTTATATCTCGAAATGTAAGATAAAGGCTTCAGGACCCCGGAATTTATCTTAAGGTTAGCGAGATATTCTAATATCTACATCTTCGAAATATATCACTCGAGTTAGTTTATATGAAATAATAATTTATCCTGCCTTGGTATAATAGTATTTCGATTTCTCTGAACAAGATATTCATCTCCACTATATCAGGAAGCATACTTCAGTTCAAATACTTCATCTCGTCGACAAAGATGGCGAGATACTTTATTTTATTTCGAGCCCACGTCCTTGAGCCTTAGTAACTGTTCTTTGTTAGTGGCTTAGTGGTGCTATATTTCAGGAACGGTTAAACCAATTTGGACCTAGGTATAAATATCATTTTTTCACTGTAAATAGAAAACAAATAAAGATTCAGAAACAAAGACAGAAAAAGTATTTGAGAGTAAAACATAATTAATCCAATTAGTAATTGTCAACTTCAGCACGTACTACCAAAAGTAAAGTTCACACAAATACCAGTCCAAGTCTAATAGTATTTTGGACTGAATTACTATTGACTTCTTAAAATTCATGAAATATACTAGGAAAAGTACGTATTAAATTAGATTGTTTTAAGTTAAATACAATGGATATTTATAATATAGTAAGAAAATTTTTATTAAACGTTTTCATGTGAAAGACCTTGGAAATATGTCTCTGATGGTTATAAAATATCTAGAATTAATTTATAATTAGATAATAAGTTGATTATCTCAACACGGTGCAAAATTAAACTTTTGGAGCAAAATCAAAATTACGCGGACACGTATACAAGCACAATTGACTCTCTTCTTTTTTAAGTCGTTGTATTTTTTATTTTTTTTAATGGTAATTAATACTTCGACTTTCGAATAAAAAAAGATTTGGGGTTGAAATTGTCAAACTTTTTGCGTTGTGATTTTTTTCAAATAGCAAAATTAGAAAAAAAAAAAACACTAATATGATCAAGTAATTGGAAATATTCATTGGCACGGGTACCTTTTTGTGTTTTCAATTTCTCGTTTAAGATTATTACAAATTGAGCTTTATAATTTGTAAATCAATTCGCATGTTAAAGTACTCTTGAGAATATAATTGTCGTTATTAAATGTGTCTCATTATTATTATTATTATTGGAGTAGTCCGTGTAATACACGGATTTTACATAAAAAAAAATATATTGAATTTTGCTTGATTATAATAATAATAAAAAAAATATTAATTGTTGGCAAAAAATAATGTTATATCATGTAATATTTAAATATAATATGATTTGATTAATATATTAGTAAGGTCTGCGTTCGTATATTATACGAAATTAATTTCAATACAGATAAATTAACAAAATGAATATAAAAACTATAACTATATACAGAATAAAAAGAAAATTAAAATATTCGTGATTAATTTTAATAATAAAAAAGAATAGGTAAAAACAATATAATTTTTACAAAATATGATATTCAAATTTCATGAATATTTACATGTATTGATGTATCAAGAGGTTATATATTTAAATTATTATCATTATTAAAATATAAGAAATGAGAAGTATTATACTTAATTAAGTTTCATTTTAATTAAGAGTTAAATTTGTGTAATTATAAAAATTCATATTCATGACTAAATAAATTAGAGATACATGTATGGTTAGAATTAATTAATTTTAGGAGGGAAAAAATTGAACTACAAATTAACATGTGTCTATAGCCTCTTTTAGTATGTATTAAAGATATTCAAAATTATTTAAATACCAGTTGTCCAATTATTTGCGAACTTAGCTTTAAACTTATATTTTTAGTAGGACAAAAACTTTTGTGCATCTGTTACACAAATCTGAAACCGTGCACTCGCTCTCCACGCGCCCGCACGCACCACAAGATCGTGCACAAATTCGTCCAAATTCGATACCAGGTGTCATACCTTTATGTAGTCTTAAGCATATATTTACGTAGTGTAAAACATATCTTTTAGATTTTTACCTATACCTTAACATATTTTCAGACAACTATTAATACCTTTCATACATTTTAATTATATTAGTCATAAATTCTAGTTATGTTAGTCATACCTTTTAGTTATGCTAGATGTACTTTTATATATTACATAAAGGTATGTTTTTATTGATATAAATGTATAAATAATATAACATAAATGTATGATTAACATCACATAAAGGTAAACATGTACAACTTGTGCCGAAATTAGGGTTTTTTTTATTGAGTTAAAGTATTACATAAAGGTATGATATTTGTATATAAAGTTATGACTAATATAACATAAAAGTATGACTAAAATAACATAAATGTATGGCTAACATAATATAAAGGTCAGCAAATTTATTTTTTAAGTTAAAGTATTGTACTAAGGTTATGAAATCTGGACATAAAGGTATGACTAATATAACATAAATGTATGACTAACATAACATAAAAGTATAACTAATATAACATAAATGTCAAGACTAAAAAAAAAAAAGGAAAATGCACAGATTCGAGTCGGATCCAACTCGACCCGATCCAAATATATAAATCTAAGATCCATGCACCATTTGTATAGGAGACCTACTCTTTTACTAGCAGTTAATAGTTTCACTAGCTAAGCTAGTTTCCATCTGCAACATTAATAATTGAAAGAATGTTGGATTTACATTAAATAACTTAATTTCATAATTGAATTGAATACAAGTAATTTACTATATGTTTTAAGTTCAACACAAACAGGTGTTGTGAGAATGTTTGGCCACGAATTCATATCATGAGATTGTTAGGGATATACTGAAAAGTATGCTTTTAATGTTACTTTATATATAAACTGATTCTTGTATTTTATTAGAATAAATCTTTTATCACTGTTTACATTAAATATTATGAATGTTATTTATTTATTGCATAAATGTTCAATATACTTTACATTGTAGACAATGTGGTGTGTAGAAGATCACATTGTCAGATTCTTGTAATAAGTATAGTAAACTTCACAACTTAGATGAAATTGAACAATCCATTGGTAGAAGTTGAAGTGTAAGGCTCGAATTGGTTTGTCTTGACCAAGAGATTACACTAGTACATTTGATGTGCTGAATAGGACCTACAGTGAGATAATTCTTCTAGACTGACTTGGAAAGAAGAATTAGATCTCAGTGGTTATTGATTTCTTATTTTTTGTCACTTAATTGGGATTGTATATAATTAATTGATATTGTTTTGATTTATTATGGGTAAAGGATCAATATGATTCAATACTTTGTATTTTGGGCAATATTATTAATCATATGACAGATTGCTAAATTAATACAGAAAATCGTATCTTGATACGTCAAGTTGATAATGTCCTCTTGGTGGGTTCAGAACGTTTATCATATCAAATCTGTCCAGTGGATTAATTTTCGATTTGATAATAAAGTTGAGCTGTCTTTTCCCAAGGAATAAAAGATATTAATTAATTAAAGCATTCAGTAGCTTAAATTAATAAATGGACATTGGATCTTAAACACGGGAAATAATAACTAGGAGCCATATTTCATAATATGAGTTAGGATGGATAGTGCAATATTAATTCTATAGTGGAATGAATTAATATCAATAGGCTAGAATAATATTGTGGCTCAATATTGGTTTTTAGGCCCATTGGGAGGTCCAATCCTAATTCTCCTAAAGGCCCCTTAAGTAGCCCAATAAAAATTCATTTAACTAAGGTGGTTAAAGATAAGAATTAATTATTGTTGCTAGATATGAGTAGATCATATCTTTTGATATATTGTTGTTAGATATGAGGAAATCATATCTTTCGATATATTGTTACTAGATATGAGAAAATCAAATCTTTCGATATATTGTTGCTAGATATGAGGAGATCATATCTTTCGATATATTGTTGCTAGATATGAGGAGATCAAATCTTGATATTTCTTCTCCTCCAAGACTCAAATCTTCGGCCAATGCCTATAAATAGGGGCTGAATTTTCAGCCCCATAAAGTGTGCATATACAAGAGTGCTGATTTTTTAGAGCAACAAAAAGTGAGAAATTAATTCTTCCTACAAGAGTAAAAAAAGTTCATTTGATTTCCCACCAAATTTACGAACTTGGACTTGGGGAATACTCAAGAAGGTGTTTGGGTTGAAGCTACTAATCTTCTCAACGGTGTCTCTACGATCAAGAGGTAAATACATATCCCTTAGTTCCGCATGTTTAGGGCTATGCATGATTTATCGTTTATTCAAAGCATGAATTATTTGATTTAATTGCTTTAATTCATAAGGTTAGATTTATGATAATTCTTATTTAAATTACACCCGAATAGATCCATGTAGATCCCCAACATATGGTATCAGAGCCATGGTTTTGGGCTTTGTTATTTAAATTAGAATTTAAATCTATTTACATTGAATTGAAATTGAATAGTAGAATTGTTAGATCTTTTTTGCAGGTATCCAATTATCATGGTTTTTAATGTATGTTTTAAATTCATGTTGTTTGAATGATATTTTTTTTAATCTGATTCGTTCAGATTCATTTTTCCCATGAGAAAATCCACGGGTAGATTAGGATCTAGATGTTAGATTTATTTTTTTTGTAAATAAATTGTAACAAATCAAAAATGAAGATCGAAGAGACAGATTAAAAAGATCGGAGACTACAACGGGTGTACGATTGTCGGATGTCGTATGCAGACGGACTGAGCCACTGTTCAGGCTGCCCAAGTGGTTGCGGCTGCTGCTCGGATTTTTCGAAATCCGGGTTCTTGTTTTTGAAATGGGAAAGTAAACCATGATAATTGGAATTATTTATGTATTTAATTTGGGTTTATTGTTGTTATTAATTTGATTAATTATGCATGTATATCCATGAAAAATCTTATTGTATTAAAATTACTAAGTATGTAATTTAATGAATTTATTTTGGATAATAAATTAATTAATTGGCCTCCATAATTGATTTATTTGTGAAGTCTTTGGCTACGCATTGGCAAGCATCTCTCTCCTTAACGGATAGGCCAAAGACAAGTTCACTTGAATAAATTTCTTTGGATAATTGTGGATTATTATTAGTAGCGATATGACCTTCCCAACAAATGACTTATTCAAAACAAAATAATAATCCTGTATTAAATTATGGTTATTACTTAAGTGTAAAATTGATATATTAACTCCCCAACAGAGTCCCTGTCAGTTTTATATGGTCAAGTGGGAGCCAACTATTAATTTTGAATTAAAGGTTTGTAATTGTCTTTGTTTGTAACCTGCTCAAATGTGTTTGAGTAAACGTTCACACTCAACGTGACTTACTTGAATTATTTTGAGATGTTGGCTGATGACATGTTTATATTTTTTTGTTTTATAGTACATATGATCGAATTATGTGATAATTTTGTGTTGATTAGATATTAATACAAACTGTATGTTTTATTCTCAATTCAATATGTCGTCACCTTTTAATCCACTGTTTCATGTACTTAAAGATAACAAATTAGAGGGAGAAAACTATGTAGATTGGAAAACACTTACTAATAGTCTTGACTGCACAATCGCATAAGTTTGTCCTTGACGAACCTAAACCCGCTGAACCTACGGATGAAACTAGTGAGGAAGATAAGGAATATCATAAGCAGTGGTTGAAATCCGATGAAATGGCTAGGTGTACCATCTTGGCTTCAATGTCAGATGTTTTACAACACCAACACCAATACATGCAAACCACTACAGATATTATGTTAAACCTTAAGGAACTCTTCGTTCACCAGAATTGTACGGCAAGGCAGATGGCCATGCGAGATATGTTGTCATTGAAAATGGTTGAAAGGACGCCCGTGAGGGATCACGTTCTTAAAATGATGGGTTTTCTTAACAAACTTGAGATTCTTGGTGCCGAATTCGATGGGAAAACCCAAGTCGATTTCATACTCCATTCTCTACCAAAAAGTTTTGAGCAGTTCCAACTGAACTATACCATGAACAATCAAACATATACGTTGGCTCAGCTCATGCAAGCTTTGGTATCGGCTGAGATGCTAAAGGGACCAAGAGAAAGTCAAACCTTGTTGACAAACGGTCCATCTTCCTCTTCCGGACCTAAAGGTGGGAAGAAGAAGAAGAAGACAAGACAAATGGTCAGAAACAAGTTGACAAAGTTGGAAAGGAAAAAACATCCACTGATGGTGGTGTCAAGAAGAAGACAACCAAAGGAAAGTGCATTAACTGCGGTCTGAAAGGACATTGGAGAACGACCTATCCTCAGCCTAAGAAGGCTGAAAAACAAGATAATTCTCACACACTAGTAATTGAAACGTGTTTAGCGGCGTATTCTTCCCATTCGTGGGTGGTGGATACAGGAGCCACTGATCATGTTTGTTTCACTATGCAGGGGTTCCAACTAACCCGGCAACTTAGTGGGAGTGAGATCATCATCACCAGGGGCGATGCTACGAAAGTGGCAGCTGTTGCAGTAGGAGATGTGCATCTACCTTTTAGTGATAAAGTTTTAGTTTTAAGAGATGTTCTTTTTGTTCCAAGTTTTAGAAAAAATTTAATTTCAGTTTCTAAATTGTTCATGGATGGATATTCAGTTTCTTTTAATAAGAATGTCAATATTTCTCGTAATAATGAAGTTACATGTTCAAGAACATTAATGAACAATCTATATAATATTAACTGTGCATAACCCACACACATGCAAAATGAATTATATAACTCATCATCTATTTCTAAGAAAAGAAAGCATTCTTCAAGAATGAACGAAACACTTCTATGACATCTTAGACTTGGTCATATTAATCTAAAAAGGATTCAAAGGTTGGTGAGTGACAGCTCGTTGGAATCACTCCATGTTGAGCCGTTTCCAACATGCGAATCATGTTTAGAAGGTAAAATAACTAAGAGAGCTTTTGAAGCTAAGGGGAATAGAGCCAGTAAAGTGTTAGAACTTGTTCTGATGTATGTGGTCTGATGCTGATTCAGGCAAGAGGTGGTTTTGAGTATTTCGTTATGTTTATCGATGATTACTCGAGATATGGATATATTTTCCTAATACAGCATAAGTCTGAAGTCTTTGATAAGTTCAAAGAATTTAAGGTTGAAGCAAAAAAACATAGGGGAAAGAGTATCAAGTTTCTACGATCTGATCGTGGAGGCGAATACCTCAGCAACGAGTTTTTGGACTACTTGTCAGGGCAAGGGATTGTATCCCAGTTGATAGCACCTGGAAC
This sequence comes from Scutellaria minor, assembly GCA_954870855.1. Lineage (NCBI taxonomy): Eukaryota > Viridiplantae > Streptophyta > Magnoliopsida > Lamiales > Lamiaceae > Scutellaria > Scutellaria minor. The sequence continues at coordinate 12,731,830 of OX940737.1, forward strand.
CCCTCAACAAAATGGGGTCGCAGAGCGAAGAAACAGAACTCTTTTGGAAATGGTCAGATCTATGATGGGTTATTCAGATTTACCCAAATCGTTCTGGGGATATGCTTTGGAAACAACGGCTTATATTCTTAACTTGGTACCTTCCAAATCAGTTCCAAAAACCCCTTCAGAATTGTGGACTGGACGAAAACCCAGTTTGAGACACATGAGAATTTGGGGGTGTCCAACATACGTGGTGGACAAGAAAGCTGATAAGTTGGAATCTCGTTCAGAATTAAGGTTGTTTGTAGGATATCCTAGAGGAACGAAAGGGGGATTATTCTATAGTCCTAAAGATCAGCGGATCGTGGTAAGCACGCATTCTAGATTCTTAGAAGATGACTATATGAGTAATAGAAAGCCCAAGAGTGAGATTACCTTAGATGAAATGAGGGGGCCAACTCCTATACCAACTGTACAAATAGATATACCAAGCGATACACAAACACAGCCAGAACCTCATCGTAGTGGGAGGGTTATTCGACAACCTGAACAATTCATGTTCGTGGGAGAGTCTTCAGACTTGGTCCCCGTAGAGGATGAATCTGATCCCTGGACTTACAACGAGGCAATCCAAGACAAAGATGTAGATTCTTGGCAAATTGCAATGGAAGTAGAAATGGGATCTATGGATCGCAACAAAGTGTGAGAGCTTGTTGAACCACTCAACGGCGTAAAACATGTTAGATGTAAGTGGGTTTACAAGAGAAAGAGACGATCTGATGGGAAGGTTGAGACCTTCAAGGCTAGGCTTGTAGCAAAATGATACACTCAGAAAGAGGGGATCGATTATGAGGAAACCTTTTCACCTGTAGTCATGCTTAAGTCTATCTGTATTCTCTTGCGATAGCTGCGCATTTAGACTTCGAGATATGGCAAATGGATGTCAAGACAACTTTCCTAAATGGAAATCTTGAAGAAAACATCTACATGTGTCAACCCGAAGGCTTCGTTGAAAAAGACTAAGAAAACCTTGTATACAAGCTTAAGAAGACAATCTATGGCTTTAAGCAAGCATCGCGAGCTTGGAATCAATATTTTGATCAAGTAATCCAATCATATGGATTTGTTCAAAATGAATTTGAGAGTTGTGTTTATAAAAAATGTGTCGGAACTGCCTTGGTATTCTTAATACTATACGTAGATGACATTCTGTTTATTGGAAACAATAGAAATGTGTTGTCAGACGTAAGGGTATGGTTATCAAAATAGTTCGACATGAAGGACTTAGGAGAAGTTGGTCATATCCTTGGGATAAAGATTACTCGAGATTGCCAGAAAAGGATGATATGCTTATCTCAAGCCTCATACATCGACACTGTTTTGAAATGATTCAGCATATAAGATTCCAAGAAAGGTTTTGTACCTTTCAGGCATGAAATTCATCTATCAAAAGACATGTGTCCTAAGACACAAAGAGAAATAGATGAGATGAGGAAGGTTCTATATGCTTCGGCAGTTGGAAGCCTCATGTATGTAATGTTATGCACGAGACCGGATATATACTATGCAGTAGGCATGGTAGCGAGATATCAAAGTAACCCGGGGAAGGAACACTGGACTGCGGTTAAAAACATTCTGAAGTATTTGAAAAGAACTAGAGATAGAATGTTAGTTTATCAATCAGACAGTCTATGCCCCGTGGGTTACACAGACTCAGATTTCTAATCAGACATAGACTCTAGAAAATCTACCTCGGGAAATGTATTTTGTTTGGGAGGTGGGGCCATAACATGGAGGAGTGTGAAGCAGAAATACATCGCTGACTCAACCATGGAAGCTGAGTATGTCGTTGCTTGTGAAACAGCGAAAGAAACGGTTTGGCTCAAGAACTTCTTAGTGGACTTGGATGTGGTTCCGGATTTGCCTAGCAGTATTACAATCTATTGTGATAATGCTGGAGCAGTTGTAAATTCAAGGGAACCATGGGCCCACAAGGCAAGCAAGCACATTGAAAGAAAATACCATCTTGTACGAGATATCGTTAAGAGATGAGATATAGTGGTGGCAAAGATAGCGTCGACGGACAACCTAGTTGATCCTTTCACAAAGAGTCTGCCTCAGATTACATTCGAGAGACACGTGGAAGGAACGAGAGTCAAGTGCGTCGCCAAGCTGCTTTGAGTATAAGTGGGAGAATTATTAGGACATGTTGTAGTATACTTAAAAGCAGACTTTAAGTATAAGTGGGAGATTGTTAGGGATATACTGAAAAGTATGCTTTTAGTGCTACTTTGTATATAAACTGATTCTTGCATTTTATTAGAATAAATCTTTTATCACTGTTTGCATTAAATATTATGAATGTTATTTATTTATTGCATAAATGTTCAATATACTTTACATTGTAGACAATGTGGTGTGTAGAAGATCACAGAAGATCACATTGTCAGATTCTTGTAATAAGTATAGTAAAATTCACAACTTAGATGGAATTGAACAATCCATTGGTAGAAGTTGAAGTGTAAGGCTCGGATTGGTTTGTGTCACACCCCGGTTTCTTCCATACAAAAATTTATCAGAGTTTTAATTAAAAACAGAGGCGTGCAAAAGAAGAAGAAAAGGATAGAAGACATCAGAATCTTTCTCATAACATATCGGACACAGCCGACTTTCAAATCATACAAAACATCGGTCACAGCCAATTCTCAATCATCATCACAGCGGAAAATACTAACAGGATCCATCATCATCAGAAATTACAGAAATTATATTTACATTACAAAAGATTGTGATCATTGTTTCTTGGTTCTTCGTAAAATACGTTTTATGAAAATCTCAAAAGTGGCACCATCTCTCTCTCTACTGCTCTACTGTTTGTCATCTCCTGTAGTGTGAGTACAGATTAAGGGGTCAGTGCATGGAATACACTGGTGGAGATAAACTCTGCATCTTATAACATTCGACAAAGATGTATATATAATAAACCAAAATTCACAATAAAGAGGCACGTTGTCATAGCACGTAAAAGCACAACAGACATTAGAAATGGTAAGGGACGAATAGGTGCGGGTATTCCCCGTCTTATCCTATAAAACGGTCTCATTACCGTTGGTGCATTTCCAGGACCACCAAACCTTCAAGAGTAGTAGAATAGGGGTAGGGGACGAATGCATGTTCAGAGGTGGACCGCAGCCCATGCACAATATAAATATGACACAACACTTATAATACACAGCATTTAGCATTTCTCAAACGAGCATCAAAATAGGGAAAACAGTAAACAACTTAAGAATTAGAAAATACCCCCACCTCGATAAGAGGTTATCACGTGATCTGACAAGATAAAGAGTCAAGCCTAATGCGTACAATTCAACAGATGGCCTACAAAAGTACCGTGATAGCTTAGATCCTTAAAAGATTAAAAGACGGATATAAATAAAGAAAAGAACGATCGAGGAGTCGGGACGGATAAGAAAGACTCGAAGATTATGGATATCGAGAAGAGTGTGGAAGGTAAACTTGGTAAAAGGGTTGACTCGACCGAGATCCCCGACTTCCGACAAAACAACGGAAACAAACGACTTGTAACGACCCGTGAAAACGCTCGCTGGTGCGCACACGACGCACACCTTCGCACAACCCTCTCGCACGGTCGTGCAATTCGAGCACGACCGTGCCCTACAACACTTGACCGTGCCCCACCACACTCAACCGTGCCCCACCACACTCGACCGTGCGCCACCTTCCAGTGGCCGCGCACGGTCCTGCGCGCAGCAACCCACACCAGCACGCCACCCACACCGTCTTCTTCCTCTAGCTCCGGTCAGCGACTCCCGTCGCCGGCAACCCTTCTACCACCATAGCCGGCAACCTCCAACAACACACAACACAACAACCCAAGCAAGAATAACACACACACAACCAACAACACACACACACGAACTTAAGCTTTTCCACCCCAAAATCATACACACACAAACCCAACTCCGGCTACTCCGACCGACGGCTCCACCACCCCAACCCGAGGACAAACACTCCGGGATGGTTATCTACCACTCCGGAAAAGAAGACGAGAGAGAGAAAGCAAGAAACGAGGAGAGAGAAATGATGATGGACTCCAAACTAGGTTTTTGGGGCGGTTGACCGGCGATTTGCCGGTGATCTAACCGTCGGAATGGAGAAACAAGACTGTCACTAGACTCACCTCGACGAGAGCTACAACCTATGTGAAAACCGTTCAATTCTGAGCAAGTTGACTTTTCCGGCCACCGGCGGCGGCCGTCGGAAAAAGAAAGAGAAGAATGAGAGAAAACTTACGTGTTTTTTGATTATGAGCTCGTGTGACTTATCGACTTAAAAATGCCTTATATATATTCCTCCAAAAAGGCTACTATTCACCATAAATATCTCGTATTCTACCCTTCACATACGTCTCGTATAAGTTGTATTCTTCGTTTTCACTGTTTTCTTCACTACTTGAGCTACGTAACTCCGATTGACCTCTTGTTCGTTTCAATTCTCTCGTTTTTCCGTTACGCATCTCATTATATAACAATCTTCTAGGTTCCATGTCTAAAAATTACGTCCTTCTAAACCAGCATCAAACACATATCTGTAATGCACATAAATAAATTTAAACACCCAAAATTAACACACATGGAATTATTTCAATTAAGGGTTTAATTATTTAATTATCCAATTATGCTTCGTTTTGTCCTGGGCGCTACAGTTTGTCTTGACCAAGAGATTACACTAGTACATTTGATGTGCTGAATAGGACCTACAATGAGATCATTCTTCTAGACTGACTTGGAAAGAAGAATTAGATCTCAGTGATTATTGATTTCTTAATTTCTGTCACTTAATTGGGATTGTATATAATTAATTGATATTGCTTTGATTTATTATGGGTAAAGGATCAATATGATTCAATATTTTGTATTTTGGGCAATATTATTAATCATATGACAGATTGCTAAATTAATACAGAAAATCGTGTCTTGATACGTCAAGTTGATAATGTCCCCTTGGTGGGTTCAGAACGTTTATCATATCAAATCTGGCCAGTGGATTAATTTTCGGTATGATAATAAAGTTGAGCTGTCTTTTCTCAAGGAATAAAAGATATTAATTAATTAAAGCATTCAGTAGCTTAAATTAATTAATGGACATTGGATCTTAAACACGGAAAATAATAACCGGGAGCCATATTTCATAATATGGGTTAGGATGGATAGTGCAATATTAATTCTATAGTGGAATGAATTAATATTAATGGGCTAGAATAATATTGTGGCTCAATATTGGTTTTTAGGCCCATTGGGAGGTCCAATCCTAATTCTCCTAAAGGCCCCTTGAGTAGCCCAGTAAAAATCCATTTAACTAAAGTGGTTAAAGATAAGAATTAATTATTGTTGCTAGATATGAGTAGATCATATTTTTTGATATATTGTTGCTAGATATGAGGAGATCAAATCTTGATATTTCTTCTCCTCCAAGACTCAAATCTTCAGCCAATGCCTATAAATAGGGGCTGCATTTTCAGCCCCATAAAGTGTGCATATACAAAAGTGCTGATTTTTTAGAGCAACAAAAAGTCAGAAATTAATTCTTCCTACAAGAGCTAAAAAAGTTCATTTGATTTCTCACTGAATTTACGAACTTGGACTTGGGGAATACTCAAGAAGGTGTTTGGGTTGAAGCTACTAATCTTCTCAACGGTGTCTCTCCGATCAATAGGTAAATACATATCCCTTAGTTCCACATGTTTAGGGCTATGTAGGGTTGAAGCTACTAATCTTCTCAACGGTGTCTCTCCGATCAAGAGGTAAATACATATCCCTTAGTTCCGCATGTTTAGGGCTATGTATGATTTATCGTTTATTCAAAGCATGAATTATTTGATTTAATTGGTTTAATTCATAAGGTTGGATTTATGATAATTCTTATTTAAATTACACCCGAATAGATCCATGTAGATCCCCAATAGAGATGGGTCGATCCAATTCAATTAATAATGTTGATCGGTCGATCAACATTGTTGACCTAAAAGTATTATTTGATACACAACAAAGTTTTTTTATGGTAAATACTCTTTTTTCTTGTTGGGGTTTTGTTTTATTGGGTTTTCGCTTAGTAAGGTTTTAATGATGCTTGCCTTTTAGAGCTTAAGTCGGCATGTGACTTCCTCCTTCTTCTACTCTTCGCTTTTTTTTGCTTTCTTTTTGGTAATATATTCTGAATTTATATAAATAAACACAACAAAGAATTATATATGTTACTTTTATAAATGTATTATGTGATACATTCAAAAATATTACATAATACACATAAATGTATTATATAATGTGAATAAAAATATTACTTGTCAAATTACAATTCTCAATTCATTCATTGATTTGAAGTCATGAAACTAATAATATACTCACTACGCATAAAAATGTTATTTTATAAAAACAAAAGTATTACATAGTATTAATTATCAAATTATAATGTTTCGAAAATATTACAATGATTATAAAAGTATTTCCTATTAAATTGCAGTATTCTAATTAATCATGGATTTAGAATTTTGGAAGTAAATATATTACATGATACATACAAAAATATCACATGAAATACACAAAAATATTAAATAATATTGTTTGTCAAATTATAATTTATCAAAAATATTACGTTATACACATATATAAAAGTATTATATAATACAAAAGTATTATATAATATAAATAGAAATATTACATTTAACTGTGTTAATCCAAACATTGACTGTTGATTGAGATATTGACCAAATCAAATCGGTTATCTTGCAAAATGAGATTCATAAGACGGATTTACCAATTTTTTTATATTTCCAATTGTTTTATATAAAGGTTTATTTATAGATGGGATATGAATGATGAGTACCGAATACATTTATCTTATTGAAAAATAATAACGTATAATTATATATGATATTCGTTTAATAACTCGTGTTGGAACACAATAGTAACATTCATGAAGAACCAACTAGCTAGCATCATCTAATAATTAGCAACTTGCCAACATTGATGCCCATTTTGGATGAAAAACATCTAACATATAATTTTTTATTGATGCTTCAAAAACTTTATCGTCGTGGCACTCCATCACATTTGTATATTAGAGGAAAATTATTATTGAATTGAATGGCTACTGCCGTAAAATGTATTCTTGGATATACATATACTTTTACATACATTTTCATGAAAAATAACAATATAAATAATAATAGATTTTTTATAAATTTTTCTTTAACAAAAAAAAAATCCTCATTTTGTACAGGTCACTAGCAATAATAAATTTGAGAGCATAAAACGAGATAAACAAGACAAAAAAAAAAAAAAAAAAGGAAAAACGTAAATTTAAGAATTACTGTAGCATAATAATTGAAGCGACAATAATTAAATTTGTGAGATAATTTAAAATAAACTTTGCTATTTATGTTGTTATGAGGTTGCAAATCAACCCCACACGTAGAAACGAAAGATTTAACTCTTGAAAAACATTCACATTGCTTGTTTGGAAAAAAGGCTAATACAAAATTTAGAAAATCAAAGTTTTCTCTGATGAGAGAGTCTTCATGATAGCAGTTATATATATATCATTATCTACTTAAAATATCTAGTACAAAAATCTTGGTTTTTTTCCTCTTTTTTTTTAACCATTTTTTCACTCATCCACAGAGGAAGTGTAGAGGGGTGTTGCGACCATTAGGGGTGTAAACGAACACGGTTTGTGTCGGACCCACAATTTTTTAGTTAGACAAAAATAACTAGTCCAAATCTGACAAGTGTTTTTTTTCCTATAAATATGCACACAATCTTCTCTCTTGTAAGTTAAACAAACATTTAGTTATTGGTTTATTCTTCAAAGATCTTTGGGCCGAAAGAAATACTGTTCAATATGCAGGTAGAGGGCACCAATAATGGTGGATCAGAACAAGCCAGCTGTTCAGATGATGGGCAAATTCTCGTAGCTTTAAGAAAGTAAGTATATTCTTTAATGATTTGTTAATCATTTGCTTTTCTCAATTTGGATTGTGAAGTTGAGAAATGAAATGGGATGAGTTAATGTTTGCCTTTTACGTTTTGTTGGAATTACCTTATTTGGGAATTTTTAATTAGTTAAGTAGTAACAACAATGTAAGTAGTTGCTGCAAGAATCACTTTAAAGTTCAAATTTGACTTTCTTGTTGCTTCTTGATTTTGACATGGCTTCTATTTCCCTTTTTGAAGGATGATGAAAAAGGAAGTTGAGGTGATGGTGATACGTATCATTGAGCGAGATTTTTTACCAATTATTGGGGATTTGGTTCAGAAAGTTGTGAGTGCACAATGAATCCGATAGAAAATATTTCGATCGGAAAATTTTTCAGATTTCACATGTTTTGTTTTCATTTGCTGATGAATTGATGGTTAGTAAAAACAATGAAGATAAGTTATGTTCTATATGACAGTGAACTTGTGGTGGGTTGTAGTTCTTGCAACTGTGCAATAAGCTCTCAAGATACGGATATTGTTAATTAAAACTGTTGTAATTAGTTATTTTGTTAGGTTAGTTTAGTTGGTTAATTCTCTTCTTCTTCGGCTAAACTATCTTTATAAATAGGGAGAAGATATCTCTCATAACTCACACTCTAGATCATATTTCGATCAATCTTACCTCTCTCTATACATTTTATACTTTTCCGACATGGTATCAGTTTAAGCTTCGGGTTGTAGTCCGATCTTAATTTCCGATGTGTCTATTACGATTATTGTTTTCTTTGCTTCTTGATGGATTCTCCGATGGCTGAAGATACAGGTCGATGCGATCCATTATCTGAACCAGTTCCACCAAGTTCCAATTCTGTTGTCTTCAGAACGTTAATAAACTTATGAGTAGGATGCATATACATTTGAATTTAAGTTGAGGAAGTCTATAATGGTTGATATCTGAGTCTGGAATTCTTGTGGGCTACTAGTTTATAAACCATCAGTTGGTTCTTTATTTTAGGTAAAAAAGGAAATTCAAGCAGTCGAAAAGAGGCTTTTTAGTGGAGGGACTCGGTAAGAATTCATATAGTAGGTTGCAAGATTTGTTAAACAAGATTTGTTAAACAAGATTTGCATTATTTGTAATGTGTTGACGTAGCTTCTGTTTAGGAATGCAAATGAGATCACCGTGTCGAAGGAAACAAGCTTACAGCTACAGTTCTCAGACGAAGTATCTGGTCCTGTCCTAACGGGTAAGATTCTTAAAGGAAAAGGAGGTAATTCTCTGACAGTGGCTCTTGTTGATAGGGCAACTGGGCAGGTCGTGAACTGTGGACCTCAATCTTGTGCAAAGGTGGAGATATTGGTTCTCGATGCGAGTCGTGATGATAGTGAACATGCCTGGACTCTTGAAAAATTTAACAATAGAATCATAAGAGAAGGTGACAAGAAGAAGCCCCACTTTGCAAAAAGTATGTATATATATCTCAAGGAAGGTGTTGGTGTTTTAAGCAACGCCAAATTGGGACATGACTCAACCTGGACCAAGAGCTGTACGTGCAGGTTAGGGGCGAGGATTATGGAGAGCTTTAGTGGAGTTAGTGTGCAAGAAGGGACTACTGAGTCGTTTGAGGTCTCAGAAAAACGTAGTAAATGTAAATACTTGTTCTAGCTTTCAAAATTCAGTAAAGCTTGAGGTTGAACAAACTTGTATGTATAACTAACTGGTAGTTTGATTTTGCAGTGTATGGGAAACATTACCCTCCATCTCTGTGTGATGACGTTTGGAGATTGGATAACATTGGGAAAGGTGGTGATCCACGTAAGCGTCTGAACAATGAAAACATCCGGACTGTGCAGGATTTTCTGTTTTTGCTCTCTCTCGATCCTCAGAGGCTCAAACGAGTACTTATTATTTACCCTCTTCAAATCAGCATTAGTTTACTTATTTGACTTTAAAAACTCTCATTTTTGCTCTGTCACAGATACATTAAATGAAGTTTGCCTGTTAGTTAACTTCTCGATATTTGTGGAATATGACATCTGAATTCTTCTCTTTATGTTTTGGCATGAGAAACATGAATCGCTGTGCTCTATGTCTACAGACAGTAGGTGGGCGTGATAGGATGTGGGAGGCCACAGTGGATCACGCTAGGACCTGCAAAATTGATTATAAAAAGATGTACTCACACACTCCTTCCATGGAACCTAAAATGGGTGTCATTTTTGATGCCGTGGGAGGACTCAAGGGGATAATCAATGAGTCCCACTATGTTCCGGTTAATGGTCTATCAGATGATGAAAAGGTTTGCTTTTCAAGAATTAATTGTGTTGTTATTATTAGGATTGATTGATATAACATTATTTGTTCTAATATATAGGATTGCGCCAAGAAGTTACTACTCTCTGCATTTGAAAATAAGGAAGAAAGAAGCTCGTTTGATGATGAAGCTTCTCTTCTGCAAAAATTTCCTTATAGATCAAGTAGTGACATTAATGGTTCCTCGATCCAAGAGGGCTCATATGGCAGTGGTCTCGGTATTTCTGATATTAATGGGTATTATCCTATAGAGCCAGGTACTTCATCTCAGAGCATTGATCCATATAACGTCGATCATGTTGGCTTTCTTGAATCAACAGAAACGGGACAAACATATGACCCAAATGACATCTTACATTTTGGATCACCAATGATGGGACAATTCTACGAGATCCCAAGTTGTGAGTTTTCTTCTCGTGAGTTCATTTTAGAATCTTTTGGTGATAATGAGAAGCTGATGTCTTTAATTAATGGTGGGGAGAGCCTCAGGGAAGAATCACCTACTCATAATGCTCAAGTCTACCGCTTAAGATGGTCTGTGGTGAACGCTATGCTTTGGATGCTTCGAGCTAAGAAGAAGAGAGTTTTGGCTTTAAGAAGAGATATTCATCCTCGCAAAAAGCAGAGAACTTAACCATATGATTATTGGCTTAGTTTAGTTCTTCAATATTTATCCAAGTGACAGAAGAAATAAATATAGGAGTTTCATCTTAGAACATAGATCAGAAACTTAGTTCAGATCTGCCTGAATACACTTGAGCTTGTCACTGAATCCCACAAAACTTGTGTATCCCATTGCGCAAGAGACATTGGTTGCACCATATCGATGCAGAAGACAATAGGTTTTAGTCACCATCTTTTGAGATGAAGGCAGCTTCCAGCATGAATATGCAAAGATAGCATCTTTTTTTTTTTTGTTGTAAAGGTCGTGATCTATCCATTCTTTAATTTTGTTAAACAAGCAGCTGTGATTCAAGGATGGTGGATTTACCAGATTTTGGGCATGGAAAGGTGAAGTATCACTTTTATCTCCACTATTTATTAATTAAATCTGTCATTTAAACTTTGTCACAATATACTATTATAAATTATAGATTTTTCAACCAAATAATAACTTTAGCTTTTAGAGAGAGAGAGAGAGAGAGAGAGAGAGAGAGAGAGAGAGAGAGAATAGGATTTAATGAATCAACTCCAAAAAATACTCTAAAAAAGTTTAAAAATCAGCATTAGGAAAAAGTTTAAAAATCAGCATTAGGAGGGTGTTGATGACCGTGGCCCCTGATTGAGTACGTGCCTTTCACGCACAGGGATGGAATGTGTGTGGTTGACAGATGGGGGCCCAACCTTTGCACCTTGCAGATTCGGATCATATGATGGCTTAAATGCATATTATAATATACACTTCCTATGAATCAAGTGCACAAATTTTAGATATGTGTAATTACGTCAACCCAATCTGGGAATGTATTTTATATTTCATAGGCACACTTCACGTGTGAAAATTCTAGTCGAAATCCTAGTTTAATAGTTATATTTATTTAATTTTTTAGTTTGATGAACCTAATATTTTAGTTATGTTTGCAAAATCATTATATTTTTGCTAATTTGATCTTTTAAGGTGTATTTCAAACCTATAACACCTTTTAAACATCTATGTTGTAATAATACAACTTTTATGTATAATAATTTAATCTTTCTGTTATAATAATATAACCTTTATGTTGTTTTTTAAGTACAAAAATGTTATGATATTTGTATATAAAAGTTATACTAATATAACATAAAGGTTTTCAACTATACTACAAGAATTTTTATACTGAAAAAAAGTCTAAGTTATTCACTTAAAGCTTATGATATCAGTACATAAAAGTGAGATTAATATAATATAAATGTTATACTATTACAACATAAAGGTTACAGCATAAATTTTTAAATAAAAAAATCATGAGCGGGGATCTGGGTCGGAACTGACCCGACCCAACCCGCGCCCACCCAGTTCCACGGATCATAATCTGTGCACCTAGTCCACACAAACACTATTTTATAATATAACATATCAATAATAATTATATTTAAATGAATTTCTCAATAATTATTTAAATACATATTATAATAAAACATATCAATGTAAAATTGTATTTATAAAAAGAGAAAGAATGAAAACAAGGCAAAATACAAACACAAGATGTGGGGCTAAAATTTCTCATAATTATTTAAATACATATTATAATATGACATATCAAGAATAAAAATATGTAAAATTACATTTATAAAAATAAAAAGAATGAAAACAAGGCTAAATACAAACACAAGGTGTGGGATTTTCAGCCCCCCTAGAGGATTCAAACCAGTAATTTGCAGGCTTGCAAATGCTTTACCTCTTTTTTTTTTTTCCTTTATTTATAAAATTCATAATGGAAAAATTAAAATTATGAAAAAGTTGAATAAAAAAAAAAGTTAATTCAACTTTTTGATCAACAGTTATTGTGGGATGGATTATGGTTGGAATCAGATTCATCTATTGTGGTTCGATTGCTTGAGGAAAGACGTGAGATTGTCCGTGGTACTTGAAAAGTTGATGGTTGACAATGCTTCGTATTCTGAGGGATTTTGATTTTCGAGTCTCCCATATTTTTAAAGAAGGAAATCATGTTGTTGATACCCTATCAAAGTTGGATGTGCAAGAACAATGGTGGAGTTTTCCCCCGGATTGTGTGAAATCAAGATTGGCCATGGATTCGTGATCAATTCGATTTTGTTAATTTTTATGCATATTTGTACATACTTGGTACTCTTTTTTCCTGTTGTGGTTTTTTCCCACTGAATTTTACCATAACAAGATTTTAATGAGGCCAACATATGTTTTTCATTTCTTTCTTGTAAAACGCCTCCTTTCTTCTTTTTATAATAATATTTGGATTTAGTTAAAAAAACTTTTTGATCAACAGTTGAAAGTAAGAAAAAATGTTTCCCATCATTCAAATTTAGAAAATAAATTAAATTCGTTTTTTATTTTCATATTATCCAATGAATTTTTATGTATATTTAAAATAGGGTAAAATCTTTCAACACCCATGTGATTTCAAAATTTGGCATCATCCCCCTCTGTTACTAGACTGACAACGTTTATCTATATTTATCTATATATAATAATAAAACCCAGACGGGATCCACTGTGCCACAAATCCTGTGCCATTCCTGTCCCTTTAGTTAAACGATGTCGTTTAGTAAAATAATTAATGATAAGAGTCTTATTAATTTAACTTTTTTTAATGGTAATTAATAAAAGAAATCTTCACAGCGCGGCTGAGCCAAGCCAGTTCAATCTTTTCCTTATATTTTTCTGATACACTTTTCCTTCTTTTCCAATTTTTTCTTCCTTCAATCTTCTTCTTATATTTTTCTGATACATTTTTCCTTCTTTTCCAATTTTTCTTCCCACGTTCTTCTGTTTTTTTTATGATTCTTAATTAGCATCAACCAAACACACCACCACTGCCGTTGCCGTCGACTTTCGCATTGAAGTCCCAACTCGTTGTTCAACCTGGTACGCCCACAACCTGTTGCAATTCGAGTTGGTGGTCTCATATTCTTTGATTAATTTGTAAGAATTCTTGTTCTAATATCACTTAATTATTTTTCAAATTCTTGCCAGAATTCTTTTCTTAGTTGAAATCGAAGTCAGCCCAATCTGATATAATTAATTTTTGGTAGAAATATCATTCAGTTGTTCTTCTCGTTATCCACAAAGACGTAATTATCTTTCTGATTGGGTAGAAATATGATTCAATCCTCTACAAATATGAATGGGTAGAAATATGATTCAATTGTTTCCACGTAATTATATTTCTGATACTCCGCCTAATGATTCTCAAGAATATCTTTTGGAGATTTATTGTTCATCCATCCTTTTGTATTTGCCTTTTGTATTTGTTAATATACCTTTAACTTATTTTTTGCACAAATTATTGTCCATATGGTCTCAAGTATTGCTTTGTAAGTCTGTATCTTAAGTCCCTTTCCAGCAATTAGTTGATGCCCTTAGCAAGTCCTCTAGATCAAAGTTGAATGAACACCCTTCAGACACTATCACCCTAATCTTCTCTAATTCTTGAACGACACTTCCAAAAGCCTCAATCACGACATTTTCATTATTTCCACCATTTTAGCTCTTAACTTCAATCACTCTAGTAGCACCATCATCATCCTTCTTCTTCAAACAACATAATACATAAGTCAAAATTAGAATAATTAGAACAGCCCCACCAATTTGGATATTAATGATTGATCCCCTGTTGAGTTTTCTTGATATTGCAGCATTTTGCCTCTCGAGTGCAATAGAAGATGGAGTTCAGTGATCACAGTTTCTAGAAAAAAGAAAGGATGAAGTAAACGGTTCATATCATGTATGTGTTCTATGATAGAAGTGGTAGAAAGCAATCAGCCAAATACGTCTTCAAGATTGGCTAATAGGAACCTCAAAGCTTATGTTAAGAGGCTACAACCTTAGTCATTGTTGTCAGATAGTTTTGAGAATGCAAGCTTGTTTAGACGATTCGTAATCGGGTTCGTCCACACCTCGTCTGGACAAATGAGCATTTCCAATAAAGGAATAAACAAAAAATTTGTTAATGTTGGATATTGCATGGTTGGAGTTGATTGGATGAATGGTTGGTGTTGCTGATGATTTGTTAAGGGTGAGAAGAAACGTTTTTCTGTTTGTTACTTTTTTTTTCTCTTAATTCATGTTTCATGTTTTTTGTTACTATGTATATTGAGGCATTGCAACTTGTTTGTATTCTCTTTGTATCACATCTTTTTCCTTATGATAATATATATTTTATGGTGTTTTTCCTAGATATGTATTACTCTAAATTTCTTGAATTGCATACTTGACATGTTATTCAGTTCTTTACTTCAGCTAATGTAGATTTATGTTTTCCAAACAATTGTGACTTTTTATTAAACTTGCAAGATATTCATTAACAATATATATAATAAGAATTAGAATTTATTTGCATTAACTTGATATGTTGAATAGTTGAAACATTATCAATGCATATAATAAGAATAATAAATACATTAATGAACTTGATTGTTGAATAGTTGAAATATAAAGAAGTGTAAGCTCAAGAAAATGTACCAACTTTCAAATAATAAAAGAATTTTGAAATATATCGTATCACCATAAATCTAAACATCATTTTTATTTTTTATCAATTATATATTTACAAAACATGTCACCGAGACAAGAAGATGACCAACCACATTTATCATTATAGCTAGCACTACCTCCACCTACTTATAGCTTACATTATTGCCCATCAAACAACCAACATTTTGTGGTTCTTGCGCCTACAACAATAGTGAAAAAAAGTGAGGGATTACTAAATTGTGGTTTATATAAAAAGAAAAAATCATCATTACTAATAGGGTTACAAAAACGATACCATTAGTAAATTAGTCATGCCCATAAAAAATGGTGAACTTCCAGTGAAATTTTGTTGACTTGAACTAGCAGACTGCTACAAAGAGATACAAAATAAATAAATAAATATATTACACTCTACTATCAATAAAAAAAGAATTTATTTCTCAAATTTTATATTGTACCTGAGAATGTTGTAATGAAAAAGGATATTGAGAGTGAGTTTCGACCATACTCGGATTCTGAGCATAAGTACCATGTGGTTGCATTTGATTTGCAGACTAAGAAATTGAAAAAATATGTATATACATATCAATAAATATTCATTCATCACAAGAACAATCTTAATAAAAAATATATAAACGAACCTCAACTTGATTAAACTTTTGATATAATATGGTGGGCACGCTAGAGATAGTTCCAAAATTTTCTTCAATACCCTGCTAAAGACAAGGAAGAAATATAACAAAGAAAAAAAATTAAAATTATAAAATTTTCATCATGTATGTTAATAATTTATGAAGAGCTAAACAAATTGAAAAACAAAAAACCTCAATTGGTAATAATTGGGATGAATCAGTAGTGGTCACTGAAGGTTGTCGGTTTTTATTGACCACTTTCTTTTTCCTTGAAACCTTCTCTAACCCACGTTTCAATCTCTTACCTGAAATTGTTTTCTTCTTAATTTTAATTCCTTTGACACTGAGAGTGTTGTTTGCATCAATTTGTGAATCAGTACGACTTAAGAGCTTCATTGTGTCGTCTGCATATTGGTCTGACTCTTCATTCTGCAATTTCACATTTGAAAGTTTAACATTTAATTCTTTACTTTGTGAGCTCTCATCCACCATCTCAATTGTCTTGAACAGACTATCTTTAACAATCTTATAAGAGACTTCATCGTCAACTGCTTTTGTAACCAACTGGGCATACAAACCACACAATTCTTTATATCGCATATTTCGAAGTATCTTCGGATCCAAATTGCTATGATTGACATTTGAATCTTGAAAATATCCAAATTTCGCTTTTCGTGTCCACCTCTTCAATATGTACTCATTTGGAATTTTCAAGATACCTCTCAAAGTAAATACTTTCAAAATATGTAAACATAAAATCCTAGCAAATTCAAACTTTCTACAGCTACAATCGACTTTCCCACTTGATGAATCAATTGTAACTGCATGGTGATAACTCTTGTTGTGAGGAGTAATTTTATATTTTGCAAGCGTTCCAATATCCTCAAAACATTCTACACAAGTATCATGAGATTTATACCACTCTTGCTGAAACCACTTGAAAACCTCAAGAGTGTATATACTAGCTGCATGCTTCAAAATTTCAACAGGATACAACAAAGATGGAATGCTTGTATTTGATCTGAAGTCAGCTTTAAGTTCCTCATATCAACGGTCTTCAAGAAGTCTCTGGAAGTGATTAAAAAATTCTAAGAACTTGTGTTGATAAGTAACATACATTTTCAAAACACTATTCATGCTTTCACTTCTTTGGGTTGTAGTCATATCTGCACAAAACATTTGTCGTCCATAGACTAACGCCCACTTTTCCTTTAGACCAAACATACGCTTTAACCAATCATTTTCTTCAAGTCCATAGTTAGTCAACATTTTGTCCCATGCTGCAAAGAAATCTTTCTCTTCTTCAAAATCATATATGCATGAACCAAAATCTTTAGCAAATATTTTGAACTGCGAAAATACCCCACTCAAATGGATTGCAGCATTTTGATAAATGTGCCAAATACACAAACGATGATTAGTTTCAGGCCATTTGGAAACTAAAGCTTTTGCCATTGCTGCATCTTGATTCGTAAGAATAGTTATTGGTTTCTTCTCCCACATAGCTTTGGTAAATGTATCAAATAACCACTCGAATGTCAAAGTGGTTTCATCATATAACAATGCAACACCAAAAACTACACTCTGTTTGTGATGATTCACGCCTACAAATAATGCAATTGGACGACCTTCATTATTCTTTCTGTATGTTGTGTCAAAGCAAACAACATCTCCAAAATTTGAGTAATTTGCTCTCATCTTTCCATCAGACCAAAAGATATTAGTAATCAAATCATCTTCATCAACTTGAATTGAATAGAAAAAATTTGGATCATCAAATTGCATCTTATGCAAATATTCTAATACTCCTCCTGTATCTCCTTTCATAATATTTCTTGTTCTTTTAGATCTCAAATAATTTTTGTAATCCACAGGAATGAAACCTAAAATTCTCCATTCCCCCTACTTGTCTCACCATAAGATCATAAGATGTTTTTGGTCGGATACCCACATCATTTGCCATTTGAATCTGCATCGCTGCTGATGAAGTTATATTTCTATGGCTACTGTGTAAGTATGTTTTGCTCGGGCTTGAAAGATAATGGTTATGATTTTCAACAAATTGAACCACGTAGTAATTACCAGTCTGTCGATTGCTAATTTTCATTTTAGCATCACAACCAAATCTTGTTTCTGGATGAGGTGCTTTCACATGAGTATCTCGTTTGTCATTTCCTCTTTTCCCTTCAGCACTACAACAAAAGATTCTGTCAGCTAATTTACCGGATTTATCTTTATGACTTTTGCTCCTCCTTATACCAAACCCAACTTGTTTAGAATATTTCAAATAAAATTGATATGCATCTTCTTCATTGTCAAACTCCATACCAATCTTCGGAATCAATTCTTCGGGTGCAGATAGATTAGAATTTTCTAAATCTTTCTCACTCGCAAAGTTGGATAGCTTCAATTCTTCGGGTGTAGATAAATTAGAATCTTCTAAATCTTTCTTACTTACAAAATTGGACAACTAATTTTGGCAGAGTTCATTAACATCATTGGAACTATCTTTCTTTTGTTCTTCATTAACATCTTCAAAATTCAATCGACGATATGATGTGTGTTCACCTTCCATGATATTATTAATCTGAATAACCCTGACATAAAATATAAAAAATAAAAAAAGAAGAAAGATCAAATAAAGTCACTTGAAACTATAAGAATTGTAACCGTAAAAAAAGAAAAATACAAGTTAAAACAAAAAAAAGTTGCATTAAACTTTTAATTCTAATTATTATAAATTCTTCAATATGTATCCTAGCCAATCCTCTAGATCTTTGACCAATTGATTGAGAAACAAACAAAATATTAAATAAAAAAAATTAAAATAATTGTACTGTTGTGGTTATTAACCTACACAAAGTACAATATTTTTAATTATATTGAGAACTAGAAGACCTTCTCTGATACAAAACATCTAAATATATTAATAAACACAAGATGTACTATAAGAAATCTCAAACATGTTTGACTACAACAAAAATATACAAACACTCTATTTTTCCTTGTTCATCTACATTACAAGCACAACCATGATCACCATTATCGCATGAAGCATATGCGAACGAGAAGAATAACTGAATGATATTTCTACCAAAAATTAATTATATCAGATTGGGCTGACTTCGATTTCAACTAAGAAAAGAATTCTGGCAAGAATTTGAAAAATAATTAAGTGATATTAGAACAAGAATTCTTACAAATTAATCAAAGAATATGAGACCACCAACTCGAATTGCAACAGGTTGTGGGCGTACCAGGTTGAACAACGAGTTGGGACTTCAATGCAAAAGTCGACGGCAACGGCAGTGGTGGTGTGTTTGGTTGATGCTAATTAAGAATCATAAAAAAAACAGAAGAACGTGGGATGAAAAATTGGAAAAGAAGGAAAAATGTATCAGAAAAATATAAGAAGAAGATTGAAGGAAGAAAAAATTGGAAAAGAAGGAAAAGTGTATCGGAAAAATATAAGGAAAAGATTGAACTGGCTCGGCTCAGCCGCGCTGTGAAGATTTCTTTTATTAATTACCATTAAAAAAAAGTTAAATTAATAAGACTCTTATCATTAATTATTTTACTAAACAACATCGTTTAACTAATGGGACAGGAATGGCACAGGATTTGTGGCACAGTGGATCCCGTCTGAATAAAACCATCTATATATATATGCTAATTAATTTCCCCGCCCATGAGTTGCTATTATATTTGGAAACCTAGAATTAACTACTTTGGAATCTCAAGGTTGAGCTTTATGAGAAGAAATTAAATGGAAAGATATTAGTTAGAAAATAAAGAAAATTAGAAATTTAAATTTTTTAATCTTTTCAAAGCAAATAGTTTTTCCTTTTTCTTGGGTCAGGGGCGTGTCTTGGGAGATGGATCGGTGGCAAGAATTAAGAATGGAAGATTATGAGTTTTTTTAATTAAATATCTTTATTTAAGTTTGTTCTTAATGTAGTGTATATATGATGAGTTAATTTAATGGGGGTAATATACCAATATACCATAAAAACTATTTTTTAAACCCTCAAATGCCATCAAACATAATATCATACCCCAAAATACCACTTTTTTGTAAAAAGACCAAAATGACCCCAACTACCCATGTGCAACCATTTAACTACTTCTTTGATTTTGTGATTTAATTATTTATTTCCCTAAATATTCAATTTAATTCATTCTAAAAATATTTTAGGTTTAATTATCTTGAAATAAGTATATCGGCTGGAATACTTCCCTCGTGCCAATACTGCCTAAAAAACAGTGGTCTGGGATGAGTAACAACGCCACGTACAAATTTCTTTGAGAATTAAACTGAAAAAATCATGAAAATATACTTGTTGTATCCGACCCAAAAATGGTATCAGAGCCTAGGTTTATTAAGAACTTATTGTTATATTTATTATTATTATGGAATTAACCTTTGGTGAGGAGAATTTCTCGCAAAAATATGGATCTGGACAATTGTCCAAGATGTATACCATATAGGAGATATCGTCAAATTTTGGCGATATATAAACAGGAACACCAGGGCAAGAAAATGCAGGAGCTTGTAGGGAAGCCCTGAGGCAATGCAATGTACAAGCAGCCTATCATTTGGATTACCTTGAGGTTAACCAAATGTTATATGCTGAACTGATAATCTTGCAAGAAGCAGCCCATCAGAATCATGGTTCCTGAAGGAGAACCAGATTGGAGTGAGATACTTCCAGATACATCTAAGTTCTCTATAGATCTTAGAGAAATCCAGAAGACGGTGTAAAATTATGGCAACCGCCATAATCATCTACCAACACAAGTCCATCAGATCCAGAACCAGATGGAGACGATGGTAAAATATCAGAAGGAAACTCTTGAAATCCTTCATGATATACAAAAAAGAGTCTAGAATCTGGAGGACAGACCAAGTCTTTTTGGAGGAAGAAAACGTATAGATTTCGGAACGGTTCCCTATTTACACCAAAAAGGAAAACCAACTGAAGTCATATGACCAATGACCCGAGATGAAAAGCTCATTGCTATCATAAAAGGAAAATCCATCATAAATTAAGGTGATGGATATGGAAAGGATGAATCTTGAAGATCTACAAGAACTTGCCAAGTTCTTTGCAGGATTAGGTATTGTGGATCTAAAGATGCAAACAGGAGATGGTTCAGCCTTGGTTACTCGTGACCAACACCCAAGACCACCTCCACAACCACCAGTAGATCCCAATGTTGCAGAAAGTTCGGGTTCACATCATGTGGATGAACCAATGCCACATGCTGGAGATTTTACTACCAAAGGAGATCCTATTGTTTCGGGAACTCGACAACGTTCCAAAAGGCCAGATCTAACCAATACGCCTTATGGAAAATCACAGCTTAATCCGATACATCCATACGGATTAATGCTAAATCTAGATATTCTAGATTTCAAGAATCGAGAAGTCCTTATTGATGATTGGGCATCGTCGATGAGGATTGCAGCAGGAACCCTTGATCTTACAAAAGAAGGATTCATTTTACTTCTAGAAATGAGTCTTGAAGAATTTGTAAAGAGGGCATGGGATATGACACCACCAGAGATGAGGAACAATGTAACAGCTGGTGAGTCATTGAAAGGAATTGTCGATAATATGGCTAAACTATTCAAAATCCATTTTATCGGCATAGGCTATTTTGAGGGATTGGAAAAAGAAAAGAGAAAAAGATATAAACAAGCCCTCTACTGCCTCGAGTTACATGATATTTGTCATATAGATGAATATATCAAGTTATTTACCGAATACCGATGGAAGTCCAAGGTGGATGACAAAGAAGCTTCGCAACTTTTCTTTGTGAAAATTCCGAGTCCCTGGAGAGAAATGCTCATAGGGAATACAAGAGTGCAGACGATTTGGATACAATGGCCAGAAGGATGTCCTTCCTAAAAGCCAAGCTATCTGAATGGTGCCACCAGACAACACTCTACAAGAACTACAAGAGACTATGTGGAATCAATAAAATGGTTCCCTTATGTTGTGAAGAAAACGATATCCCAACAATTGTGGGAGGTCAACCACTGAGGCATAAAAGGAGGAAACAGAGAAGCCATCCTTATAGCCGTGGAGAAAGCAATAGAAGGTATAGTTATAGATCTTCATGGAGACCTAGAAAGATGTGGTCTAAACAAAAAGCCCGGAGCTATAAGACAGGACAAAGACCAGCACCAAGCAGGAGTAGAACCTCATCAACAGGTTCAAACCAAGGAGGTTCTAGCAGAACTATGAGAAGAAGAACTTTCAGGCGTGCTCACACTAGAGCTAATGAAAGTTTCAAAGACTGTAATTGCTGGACTTGCGGAGCAAGAGGGCATATCTCAACGGATTGCCCAGATAACCAAAGAAGAGGTCTTAGACAATTCGAAGCAATACTAGAATTCGAAGAAGCTGTCTATTACCAAGATCTTATACAGGTGTATCAATTTGAGTATCTACCCTCAAATGAAAGCATCTATGAAGAAGAGATCTATTCGGATGATGGAAGCGAATCCACATCAGAATTGGTATGAAGAAGAAATTCTTCAAATGACAAGAGAGGATATGTCAGGATTCCTCTCTCACACGACGGTATCTGATAAGACTCTTATGAGGATTATGAAGGAGGATCCAAAACTCCAGATGTATGATGGTTTTACTATCGGAGTGATGGAAAAAGCTTTGGATAAGTTTGGATTTCGTAATAGAAAACACCAAATTATCCATAGGGTTACTATTGGAGAATTTGTCATCCCAATGGAATTCACTAGTAACCTGATCGAGATGTAGTTGATCCCTTACCAAGAAGTGAGGGATATCAAGAGCAAAGTAAAAAGAGATGTTACAAATACACTCTCATAGATTCATATTGGAGCCATTAGAGTTGTTATTAAAGCAACCTTCAAGGAAGGAATTGATTCGCCACTCAATCTTGCCATATTTGACAAGCGGATCTCCAATCTCAAGGATTCATGCCTTGGAGCGGTCATAGGAAACTTGTATGCAGGGAAATTGGCATTCAATGTCTATCCTCGAATTGCATACAATCTGGGAGATCGAGACTTCAATCGAGTCTTAACCCTTCATCAAGATTTCAAAAGAGAAGATTTGATGAAAGAAGGGAATAGACCCTACTCGATCACCTACAAGATTTCCTATGCTCTCTCGAATACACATCATTCAAAAGTATTCTTGAGAAAGGAATTTATCGAAGTCCCAAGAATTTTTTAGGATTTCGCCAGGGTGGTGCTACCAGAACTCATTGAATCTCCAACTATAAAGGAGATTGATATGAAAATTCAAGATCAATCGGTCTTCAATAGAAGCCAAAGTCTCAGATTGGAGACAAGGAGAATGTATTTCCAACAAGATAGAATGATTAGCAGTAATCGTTAGGAAAAAAGAAGGCCTAGTACAGTTCAGCGGATCCTAGGTGTGTTCAAAACACAAGGAGAGCTGAAATGTCCAGAAGGATGGCGAGAAGTAGAAATAATATTCGACATCACCCAAAAGGATAATATTTTTCCTTGTGACGTTCTATATTATCTCCAACAACCGATAGTCGGACGATTTCAAGGAATCTTAAAGATGGGTGAAATTGAAATGACTATCACAGGAGTTACAGGAAAGATACCAGAACAATTAATACTGGGTATCGACTTTCTTGAGGATCATAAACCTTGGGAAAGATTACAAGATGGAATGGAGTTCACAGTGGCTAATAAAAGATATCAAATCAGGTGACCACTAGTCCATTCTCCATATACATCTCTATCCGGATGATATATGCTAAATACAAGGCGGAGTATTTTGCGGCCTATATTGATTCAGGAGCAGGGATTTGTACTGCAAAATGGGAGGTTTTTCCCAAAGAAATGGGAGAAGATCTACCAGCCATTGCGGGACGAGATTTTTCCAAAAGGATTCTTATCCTTAACAGAGGAATTAAACAAGCGGAAATAATGATCGGAGGCGCGGGTGATACCCCATGGTATAAGGTGAAGACGCCACCAATATATTTTCATGATACAGGAGCAGATGTTTTGCTAGGAAATAATTTCCTACAAACATTCAAGCATTTTACACAAGAAAATGAGACAAGAAGGCTTATTTTCACAACGTTATGTGATCATAAGATTATTATCCAGAGACTGCGAGAAGCATTTTACAGAAAAATGCCCTTTACTTTTCGCAGCAAACGTGGTGATGAAGCCAAACTTCGACATCCAAAGATGAAGGATAAAAGAAGATTTGGTGATGCCTTATTATCCTTTCGACAATTTGGTTCAAAACAAAAGGATACCAAGAGATGGGATAATACTTTGTATTCGTTCAGAATACAAGGAGAAGAACGAGTTCCTCCAAAGGCTATTGCAGAATTACGGAAAGCCCTACTAGAGAATCCACAGAGTGATGTTACCATTGAAGAACAAATATCACTCGAAGATTTCAAGAAAATGATCCAAAGGAAATACAATGAAGATCCTTTAGCATGGTGGGACAGGAACGAGCTCAAAGCATCCTTAAAGGTTAAACCTGGAAAGGAACACGAGTTCGTGAGACTCAAACCAATCCTGATGAATCAAAATGATCGTGAGGATATGCAGAAGATACTTAAGGAACATCTGGACCTTAAGTTGATATCACCAGGAGTTTCTCCATATAGCAGTCCGGGATTCCTTGTGAGGAATCATGGAGAAATCAAAAGAGGTAAACCTAGACTTGTTATTAATTACAAAGGGATTAATAACATTCTGGAGTTTGATGGATTCTATATCCCGAGTAGAGAACACTTGGTTAACTGTATCAAAGGTGTCAAGATATTCTCTAAGTTCGATTGCAAGTCTGGTTTCTACCAGATTAAGATGGAGGAAGAAAGTAAGAAGTTTACAGCTTTTTCCACACCACAAGGACATTATGTCTGGAATGTCATGTCTATGGGTTTGGCAAACGCACCCCAGATATATCAGAGAAAGATGGATAATCTCTTCAAGGATTATTTCAACTTTATGTTCATCTACATCAATGATATTCTCATCGCATCAAAGAACATGAAAGAGCATCTCAAACATTTGATAATATTTTCAGACATTTGTCACAAAGAAGGATTAGTGCTTTCGGAAAAGAAAACATTGATTGCTACAAGAAAGATTGAATTCCTCGGAATTGAAATCGATGAATCTGGAATCATTTTACAAAATCATATTGTAGAAAAGATATAAGGATTTCCAGATGATCTCAAGGACAAGAAACAACTTCAAAGCTTTTTTAGAGTTGTTAATTTTGCTGGAATGTTCATCAACAATCTAGCATTTCACAGGAAGGTGTTCAGCCCATTACTTAAAAAGGATGTTATATTCAAATGGGAAGATGAACATCGAGAAGGTATAAAGCAACTTAAGAAAGTCTGCAAAAAGCTTCCGAAACTTGCTATACCTCAAGACAATGATGAACTGGTTTTATACACGGATGCCAGTGACTATTGGTGGGCAGCAGTTCTTATGAAAGCTACACCAAATGAAGAAATGTCATACAGATATTGTAGTGGTCTGTTTACAAATGGAGAAGCAAATCGATGGCATATCAATGAGAAAGAATTCTTCGCAGTCAGAAAGGCTTTTAAAAAATGGCCTCTATTTCTTCTAGCTAAAAAGTTTACTTTGAAAATTGATAATTCTAGTGTCAAAGCTTTTCTGAAAAATAAAATTGAATCTAAACCAGAAAAGGCTAGGATACTTAGATGGCAAGCTGAATGCCAATATTATGATTATGATATTGTCATTGTGAAATCTCATGAAAATGTTCTTGCAGATTTCTTAACACGAGATGGAAGGACACGTTGTTGACGAGGTCCTTAAACGAGTAAGACATCTCAGGGAAAACCTGGAGAGTCTAGAACGAGAATTTAGGACGTTATGTCTCAATGCTGAAGTTGCTGGACGACTTCAACGAGAAGATCAGAAATCCGTTTCTGGTCTAATACGAGCATGCCAATACGCTTAGGGACATTTGTTCCAAGCGTTGCATAAGCCTATCCTCCAGACTGCATCTCCCACGGTGCAAAAAGGAGTGATTAGAGATCGGGACTCTAACCCGAAGGCTATGGATTCAAATAACATGCCTACGAGTGTTACAGGTGATGCATTCCTTGAGGATGTACAACCTGCAACGAATGTTGAAGCTCCAGTGTCACAACCCGAGTCTTCAAGTCAACCCAACACCTCTGGGGTAAAAGAGGGAGAGTTGAACCTGAGGCCATAGACAGGCCAAAATAAGGTTCAAATTAACGAGATTAAAATTTCTCCTATGCAGGTATATCAACGGCAATGGGAGAAGTTGGTAACTAGAAAAAGAATCAACCCAGAAAGAACGGTGGTTGATATTTCTGGAAAGTACCCAAGAGTTTGGATGAAACATGGAAGTCATCCAAATGAAGTTCAAGAGTGGTATAACTTTGGAACTTTGGCTTCAATACATACCACATCACCTGGTTTCCCAAAAATTTCGAAGTTACCGAAATGGATTGGGGAAGCAGTCCACGAGACTTGGGCAAATAACCCACATTTGTCCAGAGACGATATTTTGGAGTTATACTTTATTAGTGCAGCTCCAGAACCAGCCAAGAAAGGCTTCAATGAAGCTTTTCATTTCATCAAGCTAAGGAGGCCGGAGATAAATGTCTTAAAAAACATCAAGGCAGCTTCACCGGAAGAAATCCCAATATTGGTAGGTGCATTTTCAGAAGATGAAGCTTCTACAAGACGAGCATGGAGATTTTGGGTTTGTCTAACCGAAATGGACAAAGTCAAATATCCTTTCAAGTTTTTCCAGAATTCAGCGAATGGGTCATTCCTACTGAATTCTATGACTAGATCAACGACAGGATTTGTAGAGGAGCTCTTCGAAACCAAAAGAAGAACCCTCTGGGAAAATAAGATTTCGGCAAATAAAGAAACTTACCGAAAGTTCTGTAATATGGCGCATGTAGGAAGATGGATAGATCGAATCTGTCAAGCATGCCCAGATCAGAAAGAGCCCGAGTTTGGGAAAGGATTCCAACCCAAACCCGACCGACAGGAACAAAGGTCTGAAAGAGAAAAGGGTCCCGCCCAAAAGAAACGTTATCCGCGAGGACCACGCAGACTGAATTTTTAAGAGAAAGATACCCCGACAAACAGACATGGGGTGAATCACGAGAGAAGACAAACATCACATAGGCTGAGCCATGTGAAGAAATAAATGGTTCCCCGACAACTCCAACCACTATCACATGAGATGGGTCAAGGAGAAGAAAAAGAGGACGAGCACTAATAGCTGAAAGTGACTCCCCAACAAACTATCACATGTGAGCACTAAAGGAATAAGCCAGCTGGTGATCAACGAGCTTTGGAATCCGCATTTCAAGTCCGGATTCTTGCCTATAAATAGAGAGTTAGAAGGAAGCTGAGGACATTGACCATTCCCCTTAGTTTTCTCTAAATAAAAATCTTTGTAATATTCTGAGTGTTTCGAGTTTATGTGTTTACGAGTTCAAGCCTTCTCTATGAGAGGCTAAACCAGTAATTCTCCTCCCAAAAGGAGATTACATATGTTGTAATAAATATTTCTAAGTTCTTAATAAAAAGGAGGTTTTTGCTTTCAACATGTGGTTTTAGTACGGTTAGTTAGTCCCCTGGAAGGAATACTTTGTACATCTGGTGTAGGAAACGAACTAAGGTTGTGCTGTGCAGTTGCTGAAGGAGCTGGATAACTTGCAAATCATCTTCCCCGAGGGTTGAAGTTGAACAGTGAGGAGTTGTTCGTAAAACGGTCTGGGGGCAGTGATTTTCCAGCTGGTGGCTTTGCAAACCATCTCACCCGGTACTGTTGCGGTCAAAGAAAGGTATGAATTTTAGGGGATTAATTAATTTTACGGAAGCATGTTGGGTCTGATATTGATCTGTTTACAATTTATCCGGATATAACAAGTATATGGAATGGATATGGAATGGATGTTGACAAACATGGGAATTAATGCATTTTGGAAGATAGTTAAAAGTCAAAATTCACTATTTATGGTTGATGGTATTTGGGGGTATAGTTTTATAATAGATGGTAGGGTAAAGGTCCCAAAATACCCCATTCCATATAACTATATCCTTTTCTACCCCCTAATATAACAAAAATCCCAAACTACCCATTTCTTAGTCAAAGGACATTTTTGAACCCTTTGAACCCTCTGACCCACATTTCAATCATTTAATTTTAACTACTTCCAAGCACATTTTTCTATATCCAATCTATATGCTTTCTTATTTAATTATTAATTCCACCCCAAATATTGAAAATCCGGACCCGTGCCGATACTGATTAAAAACCAGTGGTCTGGAATGTGTAACAATGCCACGTACAAATTCATTTGGAAATGAAAATCTGAAAATAAGGTATAAAATCGGATGAATAACGTATGCTGAAAATGGTATCAGAGCCTAGGTTTATTAAGAACTTTTATAATATTTATTATTGTTATGTAATTAACTTTGGTGAGGAGAATTTCTCGCGAAATTATGGATCTGGACAATTGTCCAAGATGTATTCCATACAGGAGATATCGTCAAATTTTGACGATGTATAAAGAGGAACACATACACAAGATGACATATTGGGAAGACCAATATGTTGAACGAGCCAATGTTGGAGCTTGCCAAGAAGCTTTGAGGCAATGCAATGTACAAGCAGCATATCATTTGGATTACCTTCAGGTTAACCAAATGTTATACGCAGAACTGGTGACCTTACAGGAGGCAGCCCATCGACAGGAGCATGGGTCTTGAAGGAGAACCAGACTAGAGTGAGATAATTCCGGATACATCTAAGATCGGCCTTGATCTTAGAGAAATCCAGAAGACGGTGCAGAATTATGGCAACCGCCATAATCATCTACCGATACAAGTCCATCAGATCCAAAACCAGATGGAGATGATGATTAAATATCAGAAGGAAACTCTTGAAATCCTTTATGATATTGAAAAAAGAGTCAAGAATCTGGAGGACAGACCAAGTGTTCCCGGAGGAAGGAGACGTATAGATTTCGGAACGGTTCCCTATTTACATCAAAAAAGGAAACCAACTGAAGTCGTACGACCAATGACCCGAGATGAAAAGCTCATTGCTATCATCAAAGGAAAATCCATCATAAATTAAGATGGATATGGAAAGGATGAATCTTGAAGATCTACAAGAACTTGCCGAGTCCTTTGCAGGATTAGGTATAGTGGATCTAAAGATGAATACAGGAGATGGTTCGGCCTTGGTTACTCGTGACCAACATCCAAGACCACCTCCACAACCACCAGTAGATCCCAATGTTGCAGAAAGTTCAGGATCATATCATGTGGATGAACCAATGCCACACGCTGGAGATTTTACCACAAGAGGAGACCCGATTGTTTCGGGAACTAGACAACGATCCAAAAGGCCAGATCTTCAGAATACGCCTTATGGAAAGTCGCAGCTTAATCCGATACATCCATATGGATTAATGCTAAATCTAGATATTCTAGATTTTAAAAATCGGGAAGTCCTTATTGATGACTGGCCGCGTCGATGAGGATTGCAGCAGGAACGCTTGATCTTACAAAGGAGGGATTCATTTTACTTCTTGAAATGAGTCTTGAAGAATCTGTAAAGAGAGCGTGGGACATGACACCACCAGATATGAGAAACAATGTCACAGCTGGTGAGTCATTGAAAGGAATTGTCGATAATATGACCAAATTATTCAAAATCCATTTTATCGGCATAGGCTATTTCGAGAGAATAGAAGAGGAAAAGATATAAACAAGCCCTCTACTGTCTCGAGTTACATGATATTTGTCATATTGATGAATATATCAAGTTATTCACCGAGTACCGATGGAAGTCCAAGGTGGATGACAAAGAAGCTTCGCAGCTTTTCTTTGCGAAGATACCAAGTCCCTGGAGAGAAATGCTCATTAGGGAATACAAGAGTGCAGACGATTTGGATACAGTGGCCAGAAGAATGTCTTTCCTCAAAGCCAAATTATCTGAATGGTGCCACCAGGCAGCACTCTACAAAAATTACAAGAGATTAAGAGGAATCAATAAAATGGTTCCCTTATGTTGCGAAGAAAATGACATCCCAACAATAGTGGGAAGTCAACCACGAAGGCATAAAAGGAGAAAGCAGAGAAGTCATCCTTACAGCCGTGGAAACAACAACAACAGAAGAAGTCATAGGTCTTCATGGAGACCTAGGAGGATGTGGTCTAAACAAAAAGCCCGGAGTTATAAGTCAGGGCAAAGACCAGTACCAAGCAGGAGTAGAACCTCATCAACAGGTTCAAACCAAGGAGGTTCCAGCAGAACTATAGGAAGAAGAACTTTCAGGCGAGCTCACACAAGAGCCAACGAAAGTTTCAAAGACTGTAATTGCTGGACTTGCGGAGCAAGATGGCATATCTCAACAGATTGCCCAGACAATAAAAGGAGAGGTCTTAGACAATTCGAAGCAACACCAGAATTCGAAGAAGCTGTCTATTACCAAGATCTTATACAGGTGTATCAATTTGAGGATCTGCCCTCAGATGAAAGCATCTATGAAGAAGAGATCTATTCGGATGATGGAAGTGAATCCACATCAGAATCAGAGTGAAGAAGAAATTCTTCAAACAATGAGAGAGGATATGTCAGGATTTCTCTCTCACACAACAGTTTCTCATAAGACTCTCATGAGGATTATGAAAGAGGATCCAAAGCTTCAAATATATGATGGTTTTACCATTGGAGCTATGGAAAAAGCCTTGGATAAGTTTGGAATTCGTAAAAGAAAACACCAAATTATGAAAGCCACACCAGACAAAGAAGTGCCATGCAGATATTGCAGCGGTCTGTTTTCAGATGGAGAAGCAATCAGATGGCATATCAACGAGAAGGAGTTCTTTGCAGTCAGAAAGGCTTTTAAAAATGGTCTCTCTTTCTATTGGCTAAAAAGTTTATCCTAAAAATTGATAATTCAAGTGTCAAAGCTTTTCTGAAAAATAAAATTGAATCTAAACCAGAAAAGGCTAGGATACTTAGATGGCAAGCTGAATGCCAATATTATGATTATGATATTGTCATTGTGAAATCTCACGAAAATGTTCTTGCAGATTTCTTAACACGAGATGGAAGGACACGTTGCTGACGAGGTCCTCAAACGAGTAAGACATCTCAGGGAAAACCTAGAGAGTCTTGAACGAGAATTTGGGACGTTATGTCTCAATGCCGAAGTTGCTGGACGACTTCAACGAGAAGATCAGAAATCCATTTTTGATCTAATACGAGCATGCCAATACGCTCAGGGACATATGTTCCAAGCGTTGCATAAACCTCTTCTCCAGGCTGCATCTTCTTCGGTGCTAAAAGGAGAACTTTGAGATCGGGACTCTAACCCGAAGGCTATGGATTCAAATACCATGCCTAAGAGTGTTACAGGTGATGCATTCCTTGAGGATGTACCATCAGTGATGAATGTTGAAGCTCCGGTGTCACAACCCGAGTCTTCAAGTCAACCCAATACCTCTGGGGTTAAAGAGGTCGAGTTGAACCTGAGGCCGCAGACAGGCAAAGCTAAGGTTCAAACTCACACTAACGAGGTTTCTCCGTTGCAGGTTTATCAGCGTCAATGGGAGAAATTAGTGACGAGAAACGGTATCAACCCGGAAAGAACGACAGTTGATATCTCGGGAAAATATCCCAGGGTTTGGATGAAACCAGGCAGTCATCCAAACGAAGTCCAAGAATGGTATAACTTCGGAGCTCTTGCTTCAATTTATACTACATCACCAGGATTCCCAGAAATCTCGAAATTACCGAGATGGATAGGAGAAGCAGTTCATGAAACCTGGACAAACAATCCACATTTGTCCAGAGGAGACATCCTGGAGCTCTATTTCATTAGTGCAGCTCCAGAACCAGCTAAAAAAGGCTTCCATGAGGCCTTTCATTTTATCAAGCTTCGGAGACCAGACGGAAATGCCTTAAAATACATAAATGCAACATCCCCGGAAAAGGTACCGATACTGGTAGGAGCATTTACTGAAGATGAAGCTTCTACACGACGAGCTTGGGGACTTTGGACTTGTCTAACAGAGATGGACAAGGTCAAGTACTCATTTAAGGTCTTCCAGAATTCAGCTAATGGATCATTCATGCTGAATACAATGACTGGATCGACAACAGGTTTCGCAGAGGAACTTTTTGAAACAAAAAGAAAGATCCTTTGGGAGAACAAGATTCCGGCGAGCAAAGACACTTACCGGAAATTCTGTAATATGGCACACATCGGAAGATGGATCGATCGGATCTGTCAAGCGTGCCCCGAACAGAAAGAACCCAAGTTTGGGAAAGGATTCCGACCCAAACCCGACCGACAGGTAGCTGGATCCAATAAAGACAAGGGCCCAGCACAAAAGAAGAGGTATCCCCGGGGACCACAACGACCAAATTATTAAAGCGCCCCCGACAAAGTTAAATGGGATAGGACGAGAAATCACATGGGTTGGACCATGTGAAGAAATAAATGATTCCCCGACAAATCCAACCACCATCACATGGGATGGGTCAAGGGGAAGAAAAAGAGGACGAGCACTAACAGCTGAAAGTGACTTCCCAACAAACTATCACATGGGAGCACTAAGGAAAGCAGCCAGCTCATTCAAGAGGGATTGAGATCCGCATTTCACATCCGGATTTCACTCTATAAATAGAGAGAACGAAGGAAGCTAAGGATATCGAGCATTCCCCTCAGTTATCTTCAAAACATCTATCATTCTTAGTTTCTTCTGTAATAGTAAGAGTGGTTATAGTTTATGTGTTTAGGAGTTCAAGCCTTCTCTATGAAAGACTAAACTAGTAATTCTCCTCCCAAAAGGAGATTACATATGTTGTAATAAATATTTATAAGTTCTTAATAAAATAAAGGCTTTTGCTTCAACATGAGTTTCTAGTATTATTAAGTTCGTCCCCTGGAAGGAATACTTCGTACACCTGGTGTAGGAAACGAACCAAGGTTGTGCTGTACAGTTGCTGAAGGAGCTGGATAACTTGTAGACCATCTTCCCTGAGGGTTGAAGTTGAACAGTGAGGAGCTGTTCGTAGAACGGTCTAAGGGCAGTGATTTTCCAGCTGGTGGCTTTGCAAACCATCTCACCCGGTGCTGTTGCGGTCAAATAAAGGTATGATTTTTAGGGGATGAATTTATTTTACGGAAGCATGTTGGGCCTGATTTCGATCTATTTATGTTTTATCCGGATATAATTGATAGTTGGAGTGGAAGTAGAAATTATTTACGAAAGCATTTAATGTGTAAAGTCAAAATCTTGATATTTGGTTAAATGTCATAAATGCTAATGATTGAAAGGGGTAGATAGGGATGTGTTTTTATAAAAATGGGTATTAAAGGTGTATATGTTATATTGAAGGATAGAAAAGTATTGTGCTATAGGAAAATGGTTAGTTTGGGATGAGTACCCATAGATGGTATATGGATGTATGGTATTATGTTTGGTGTTATTTGAAGGTGTAATAAATATGTTTTGTGGTATAAAGGGCATTCAACCTTTAATTTAATCCTTTTATTTGTTATTTTAATTAGGGAAAACTACAATAGCCGTATAATCTTTGGCCCTTTTTACATTTAACTATAGATAGTTTTTTCGGCTACAGATTCCCATATAAGCTTTGCAGGATTAATAAGTAATCATATTAAATGGATTCCGGCCAACACATGACGTGCTTTGCACGCTCCTCTTTAAACAGGGGCTTTTTTGTCATTTTTCTTTAATTAATTAAAAAAAAAAAAGCAAAAGAGAACACAAGAAGCAACGTTCTCTTCACCTCTTCATCTTCAACGTAGGGCTCCATCTCCACTAAAAAATTGCAGCAAGAAATCTTCCGAAATTAAGGGGTTCTTCACGCGAAAATGGTTTGACGGCTTCGTACTCGTGAAGGCGCAAAGAACATACCCGAAGGAAGGCTATGGCCAGATTACGGTAAGTGGACGAAACTGTGTGCTCTTTTTTGTGCACGAAATGAGACTTAATCCAAAGTGGGACTTAAGCACGAGTATAAATTTCGAATTTTTGTATCTGTAATTATGTTCTCTTTTCTACAAATTTAATCCAAAATGGGATTTAAGCACGAAATGGGTTCTTACCCATATTCCCAAAAAACAAAATTTGCAATCCTCTCAGACTAAATCTCTCACATGCCCAAAACCTCCTTCCAGGATTCAAGTTGATTTAGGAGGTGTTTCTTTGAGCAGGTCGACCATATAAGTAAAGACCTCCTTCCATGGTGTTTCTCCTTTCTCTCTCTTTGATATTGTTTCTTCAAGGCTGCACATGATCTTGAGAATGGAAGATAAAATGATATTCAGATATTTCATTAGGGCAATTGAAGAGAAATGGCAAAAAAGCCCCTGCTTAAGAAGGAGCGTGTAAAGCACATGACGAGTTGGCCGGAATCCATTTAATATGGTTGCTTATAAATCCCACAAAGGTTATATGGGAATCTGTAATCGAAAAAAGTATTTATAGTCAAATGTAAAAAGAGCCAAAGGTTATATGACTATTTGTAGTTTTCCCTTTTAATTATAATTATTATTTTATGTTTGTAAGTTTGAGAATTTTTTAATTAATGTAGCATGTAGTATGATGGCTTGGGGTGAGAAATTTTTTGAACAAATCATGCTTTCAAATTAGATAACTTTTTCATTTAAACTTGGATTATAATGTATGAAACAAATTTATCATTTTTATTTGTAATTTTGGCTATCATAAATTTTATTTTGCTTTTGTCATTTTTATGGATGGGGTGGGGAGATATAAGATGTTTTCAAATAAAGTATAATTTCAAATGAAATAATTTCTTCATTTAATTTTTTTTTGATGCATGATATATCAAATTTATAAAAAAAAATTAATAAATTATTTACATTGCATAATAGAAAAGGTAAATTATCAAATCTAATATTTAAATTTTGGTGTATTTAAGTTTTTTTTATTTCTTTTATTGTAGTCTTGACAATAGTACTAGTCTAAAATGTGGGAGGTAAAAAAGTTTTACGTTAAAAGTGTACTTAAAAAAATTATAATAATACGAAAATTAATAAATATTATTTTCAAAATTTTAAGAAAGAGTGAGATATTTTGAGTAAATAATTTACAAACAAACCATTCGATAGAATTATTTGCTCTGTTTTTCTTAGTTCAAGTGGATTGAATGCAAGGTTACGTCTAATTTTTAGTAATTTTATTTAAAATATGGATAGAAAGCGAATTTAGGTATTTGATAAACAGATGTTTTTATACTTGAATTTGAAATAATTAAGTTATTTGCATTGGTTGGACCAAAAATTTATATATCTATCTATAGTTATGAATACTAATAAAATACTTACTCATTATTTTTTTTAATAAACCAGATATTATATATAATGATAATAACCTTACAAAAAATATTCTATTCATTAATTTTAGTACTTAAATCTATATTGATTTCAATACACAAAACATATTTTTAGGACTTAAAAAATATATTTTTTTTAAATTGCTACTATTTAATATTATGATACCATAAGTTTTTTATGGTGTACAAAATTTGTAAAATTGATCACTTCTATTTACCTAATATTTTGATCACAAAAAATTGTATGCCCTAGGGCACGGACCCCGACCCGACCCGGGCTGATATGGGTTGGTATATATATAGTGTTTTTTTTTTTTTTTTCTTTTCTTTTCTATTTCTTCTCTTCGCGGGTTTGAGACGGTTTCTACCTTCAAATTTGTTCTCTGATTTCAGTTTTTTCAAACGGTTTTCTTCTACTATTTTTGTGTTGCTTGTTAAGGTGTTGAACATTATCTATAGTTTTGAAGAACATTATCGATTTTCGCTTAAAATCGATAGAGGTAAGTGTTGTTGCTTTTGTGGAGGGTTTCATATGCTCAAACCTTTAATTTTGTAATACTTTTAGAATATATAACTAGTAGATGTAAAATATTTTTATAATAATATAAATTTTTATATACATGTAGTTCAAGTATGTAATTATGTAATACCTACAGAGTTTATATCTAATACCATTAGTTCATACATAAAATACCTGTAGATAAGTTTTATAATACCTATAAAACAAATGTTTAATACCTGTCATTCTGTATAGTCTATATTTAATACTACCAGTTCTGAAAATGGTGTGTAAGCTTAAAAACATTATTGTCTAACTACTAATTTCAATACATATGACTAACAATTTTGTAATTTTGTAATGCTTATAGAACATATAATTAGTAGATGCAGTTCAAGTATATAATTCTGTAATACTGTGGAGTTTATATCTAATACCATTAGTTCATATATATAATACTTGTAGTTCATTTATGTAACACTTATAGAATAATTCTATAATACCTCAGAAATATTTTCCAAAAATTACATATCATTGAAGCATAAATTTCTGTAATACCTATAGAATATACCTAAAACATAATTTTTTGTATAATAGTGAGCAATGTAGTTAATCTAATTGAAATAATAAAATCAGAAATAAACATGCACTGGAAAGTTAACAAACAGAGTGAATTGAAACAAATTAATGTTAATTACCTTCATTTACTATCTGAATAACTTGATTAAGAAAAATAGATGTTGTAGAATTTTCTTCATCTTCTTCACTTGACAATACGAGAATTGTATTTGATATTTTGTAGTTCAAATCTTCCAACATTGTTTGATAGAGTGTTTTGATTACAAGATAAAAGTAATCCTAGGTTTTAGGTACTGTGAGAAGAATTGGGTGCGGTGGTGCTGTGCGACGACGGTGGTGTTGTGTGAGGCGGTGGCAGAGGAAATGAGGGCTTTGTTGATAAATTTGTCAACGAAGCCGACGGCGACGACGGTGGTGCGATGACGGAAGGAATAGCAGAGGAAGAACGTGTTGAGGGGTTTGTTGAGGAAGAGTAATGAAAAAAAAACTATATATACCGACCCATATTCAGCCCGGGTCGAGGTGGGTCGGGGGCACGGATCCTAGGATCCGTGCCCCAGGGTACAAGAGTGCTCCTATATTTTGATTATGGACTTTTCAATGTATAATTTATTTATGCATTTGTATATATTCTTTTGAATTTGATAATTATTATATTATCAAATCCAGCTATTTAGAATGATATAGATATACAATTAAGATATCTTAATAATTTAAATATTTAAAATATTATAAAATCATGTCATTACATTATGTCATCAAACCGTGCAACGCACGGGAGAATTATACATGTGCATTGAATTAAAAACTTTAACATCAGATTAATCACTTTTAATAATTTTAAATTTAGTTTTTAATTTATATAATCTAAAGTTTTAAAACACTTAATATAATAATTTTCAAAATCTCATACCCGTGTAATGCACGGGAGAAACACTAGTATATATAACAATAAAATCTTTGGAAAATTTTATAAAAATGTCATTTCTCTGCTCAAATTGTAGGGGTATTTTTAGAAATGAAATTTTAGGAGAAAAATTTAAAAAAAAAAAAAATCACAAATAGGGAGAGAATTAAAAGGAAAGAACCATCATTATTGTTTTTTTAGGATTGCATCAAAGCTGGAAAAGCTGCATTATTAGGGACGGGGGACGGCTGGTTTAGGAATTGGGATGAGGGTTGGTTATGAGAAGGTTTTAGCATAAAATCATAATTTAAAGGAAGGGTGTTTAGTTTTTTTTTATATATATTATAATTTTAAATGAAATAATTTCTTCATATAAATTGATTTTTAATGCATGATGTTTTAAATTCATCATTCTTATTTATACTTTATTTATTCTCGTTTTTATTAATTTGATATTCATAATTTATGTGGGGTGGATGATAATATTTTTAAGCAAATTTTATATTCAAATTAAATTAATGCTTTTTAATTTACTATTTACATTGCATGTAGAAAAGCAAAATATCAAATATAAAATGTTTAAATTTTCGGTGCATTTAGGTATTTTGTATTGATTTATAGTAGTTCACTAAAATGTGGCGTTAAAAAAATATATATGTGTTGCAAATAAAAATTATATTAATAAGATTACAAATACAAAATAAAAGTTATAATAAATAAAATTATAACTTAGAAAATTAATGAATAAATTCTTTATATTATTTTGGAAAATTAATAACAAAGAGACTTTGATATAATGTTTTTGCCTATTTGTATCAGTTCAAGTGGATTAAATATTGGGTTAATTATTATTTTTAAATAGATAACACATATTTGAGGTATTTGATGGGTTGATATATATAATTTTTCTTCGATTTGGAATAATTAAGTTATTTGTGTTGGTTGGACAAATTTTTTTAAAAAGAAATTACATAGTTATCTATAGTTATGAAAACTAATAATCATTTGCTCATTATATATATTTTTTAATAAAATCTCACGCACACATAACAATAAAATCATAAATAAATATCAATAAATGGGGTATATAAAGAAGCTTTTAAAAATTTATAATTATTAATTTATAGTTATTAGTATAGACAATTTTAAATTTTTTTTATTTATGTTGATTTTTTTTTTTTTTAAATAAAAGTGTTAATCTCTTAAGATAATATATTTTATAGTTTAACTAAAAATATCACAATTCGTAAAAACTATGGAGAAATACTAGTATCTATAGTATGGATAAGTTACGTGTAATCACCAAAATTGTCAAACTTAATATGTATGTAATACACTCTCCTCATGTGCTAATTGTGGTGGATTTCACCATTTTATGAGTTGTATATTTACTTTTCTACCAATTGAATTGTGTATAACAAGATATGTATTGATTTCAAATTTTTATTTTTTACTTTACTTATTCCATAATTCTTTTTTTTTTAAATTTTTTTTTAATATTTTTTAATATTTAAATTTTGTTTATTTGTATAATATGTTTATGTGTAATTGTAGTTCTCCGAATTAGAATTAAGCAACAATTTAAATTTTTTGACATA
Organism: Scutellaria minor; assembly: GCA_954870855.1. NCBI lineage: Eukaryota > Viridiplantae > Streptophyta > Magnoliopsida > Lamiales > Lamiaceae > Scutellaria > Scutellaria minor. The sequence goes on from OX940737.1 coordinate 12,770,944, forward strand.
AATTGATCAAACCGGGTTACTAAAAATACGTTTTATTCAATTGGATTTTAGTTAGAAAGCTTAATATTAATTTGACCATAGAATTTATCATAAAATATATTAATGGATAAAAAATCAGTTATAATTTTTTGAGCATGTATTAAAATATAACATTATGAAATAAATCGAATATAATTATTACATTCCTGGATATAAAGAGGTATAAACACCTTAAACTACTTAATGATACTTGTCACGTGCATGGATTTAAAAAAAAATTTTATCTTTTAATTAATTCATATTTTATTTCTAAATTTATTTGAATTCTGATTTACTGCACTATCTTCATCTCCTTTATTTTGCTTCGACCACTGCGCCCCCGTCATGCCGTCGTTGGCTTATACCAAAATTTTTCGTTCTCTTGCCCAACTTCACGAAATAAATTCAAATCAATCAACTAATCATTTTCCAATCCAAATTTTCAGTAAAACATTGCTGAAAAAATATAATAAATGTTAGGAAATTAATGTTTAGATTTTGATGAGACAAAATATAAATGTAATAGGAATATTGAGTACCCCATTTTTTCACAATTGTTTAAGTGAATTTAGATTAGATTTTGATTCCTTAGAATAAGATGAAGAATGAGAAGAAAGCAAGTCAAGACCTTGCTGCAAGCTATAGAAAACAACTGCTGCAAGCTGCACGGAGAAGGGGTCGCTGTAAGCTGCACTAAGACGGTCGTTGCAAGCTGACTATTGAACATCAATCTAATCAAAACAACATGAAGACAAGCCACTAATGTAGTACAAGAGAGATCAATATTAATCCAAGAATCAGTTATGTCAACGGGTAGAAAACAACTGGTAGAGACATGCAAAAGGTTACAGAGTTGCAATCCAATGAGAAGCTGCCACCCGACCTGACAAACTGCTTAAAGTTGCAACCTAATCGAATTAAATATCACCTGAAGAAGAAGATAAGACACATTCAATGCAGACCTTGTACAAGTTTAGAGGAATTCAAATGCAAGGATTTCCAGTCTTTTTCAACCGACAAAAATCCACTCCTATAAATAGTGGAAGACTTGACTGTAACAACAACTGAAACTACAACTATTCAAACTTACAAGCAAGAAAAGAACTCAACCTGCAAGCACTCAAGCTCAAAGTTTCAGTCACTCAACCTCTAAAGCAAGCCAAACACCCAAGCTCACAAAGCTCTGACTTTAAAGATTCAAAGGCTTGCTTGACACCATTTGAAGAAATCTTATATACTTAACATTTATACTATGTATTTAGGTTGTGTGTTTAGGTGTCTTTAGTTGATAGGAAGATAGTTATTTAGCGAGTGTATATTGCTAGTGTTTAGCAATCACCCTGTGTGGGTTAGAAGATTTTGTGTGGGTTTAACATGTCTGCTTGCAGTAACTTGTATGGAAGCTGAGCATAGTAGGTTATATTTGTTGAGTTTAGTGTTTGTTTGGAAAAGAATTCTGTAAATCAAACAACACTAAGTTCCTCTTTGTGAAGGAGTAGAGTGGATTAGACAGATTACACCACCTTGAACCATTATAAGACCGTGTGTGTTTATTTACATTATCTTGTATCTTACATATCTATCTATTACATTTTATATCCCGTCTTATAGCTTGAAAGACTAGTGAAAATTCATATTCAAAAAAAGTTTTCAAAAGGAACCTCTTAGGTATAAAAAGTTCCTACTGTACGAACTCTTATAAGAATTGCTTACAACACTACATTGTGTGCTGCAAGTAGAAGCTGTTGTCTTCACTGCAACCTCAAGTAGCTTGCAATGTACAAAAGAGTTCAAACGTTTAAAATTTATAGAGGTTTATTCACCCCTTTGAACCTCTATGCCACTCGGGACCAACAAATGCCATTATTGGCATCTCTCGCCGAAAACTCCAATTGTTGTCCACTAATCTTCAAAATTCATTTTCTTTCATTTCTCAACCAAAATACATGAATTTTGTATCAAAATAATCTTCTACTCAAGCTCAAACATATCCCCATGTAAATTTATAGAAAATCATTCGATTTTTAGTTAATTTGATTGAAATTTGATCGAGATTTCACAGAAAACATATTTTCTTGAGTTCTCATTTTAGCATACATTTTCACAAAATTGATTTAGGGGTTATAATTCCTATGATATTAACTTTCCTATATCATTTGGTTTAGTGGTGCTTTGAGAAGAAATAGAGTGGGATAAGAAGAAAGGGATGGAGTGACTGTAACACCCCAATATTTTATAACAAGTCATTTTGAGATATGTATTACCAATTAACTATTATTAAATTTTTAAGAAATTAAGATAGATTAAAAGAATCTTAAAAGAAAAAAAATCGTTTTTAGAATCTGGCAGCAGACGTTTATTAAATAACAAATCACATTTCCTTAATTACTAGAAAAAAGAAAAATAGTGTCAATTAAAGAATGTATTAAAAGCATTTTAGAATTGATTTTGTGTAAAAATATTTGAGTATTTATGCATTAGTTCCTTTTATCACAATGAAAAATAAAATTACCATGGTATTTAAAATATTACATTCTTACAAGTAATTAAAAGATAATAGACAATATTCTTCAAAACCAACAATGACAATTCTTATAGAATTTTATAAATTGAAGAATTCCTTTATTTTGGCCAAACATCTAAAGTCATCTACTCACATCATGTTCATGCATAGAGATGTGTAATAATGGGGGTGAGTATATTAATTACACTCAATGGAAAATGATCATCATAATTGCATAAATTAAATAATAAAAGATGCAGTTAATATAATTGGGTTAATAGCTTGTCCTACCATAAAACCAAAAATCAAAAACTAAACTACCATTTCAAATATAAATTTGACAAAAATACCACTTTTCTAATAAAATATTCTTTTCTACCACAAATCAATAATTACTCATTAATTACTTTATACCAAATTCCAAGGATTTGTCCTCATGCATTAATTTCCAAGCTAATTTACTTATTCCACTCCAAATAGTAATTATATCCGGATAAAACGTAAACTGATCAAAATCAAGCCCAACATGCTTCTGTAAAATTAATCTATCCCCTAAAATTCATACCTTTCTTTGACCACAACAGCACCGGGTGAGATGGTTTGCAAAGCCACCACCTGGAAAATCACTGCCCCCAGACCGTTTTACGAACAACTCCTCACTGTTCAACTTCAACCCTCGGGGAAGATGATCTGCAAGTTATCCAACTCCTTCAGCAACTGCACAACACAACCTTGGTTCGTTTCCTACACCAGGTGTACAAAGTATTCCTTTCAAGGGACGAACTAACCGTACTAAAAACACATGTTGAAGCAAAAACCTTTATTTTATTAAGAACTTAGAAATATTTATTACAACATATGTAATCTCCTTTTGGGAGGAGAATTACTGGTTTAGCCTCTCATAGAGAAGGCTTGAACTCGTAGACACATAAACTTGAAACACTCAGAATATTACAAAGATTTTTATTTAGAGAAAATTAAGGGGAATTGTCGATATCCTTAGCTTCCTTCGCTCTGTCTATTTATAGAGAGAAATCCGGACGTGAAATGCGGATTTCAAATCTCCTTGAATGAGCTGGCTGGCTGCTTTCAATTGTGGCCAATCAGTACTCTTTCCTCTATTTGCCTCGTGACTCAACCATGTGAAGTCTGTCGGGGAATCTCTTGCTTTTTGACTCAGCCTACCATGTGAAAGTGGTTGGAGAGTCCATTTCTCGTGGCCTATCCCATTTAACTTTGTCGGGAACGCTTTAATAATTTGGTCGTTGTGGTCCTCGGGGATATCTTTTCTTTTGTGCTGGGCCCTTTTCTTTATTGGCTCCAGCTACCTGTCGGTCGGGTTTGGGTCGGAATCCTTTCCCAAACTCGGGCTCTTTCTGTTCGAGGCACGCTTGACAGATCCGATCGATCCATCGTCCGATGTGTGCCATATTATAGAATTTTCGCTAAGTTTCTTTGCTTGCCATAATCTTGTTTTCCCAGATGATCTTTCTTTTAGTTTCAAAAAGCTCTTCTGCAAATCTTGTTGTCGATCCAGTCATTGTATTCAGCATGAAGGATCTATTGGCTGAATTCTGGAAGACCTTAAATGAGTATTTGACTTTGTCTATTTCTGTCAGACAAGTCCAAAGCCCCCAAGCTTGTCGTGTAGAAGCTTCGTCTTCAGTAAATGTTCCTATTAGTATCTGAACTTCTTCCGGGGAGGTCGCCTTTATGTATTTTAAGGCATTCTCATCCGGTCTCCGAAGCTTGATAAAATGAAAGGCTTCATGAAAGCCTTTTTTAGCTGGTTCTGGAGCGGCACTAATAAAGTAGAGCTCCAAGATATCTCATCTGGACAAGTATGGATTGTTTGCCCAGGTCTCGTAAACTGCTTCCCCAATCCATCTCGGTAGCTTTGAGATTTCTGGGAAACTAGGTGCGATGGTATACACCGAAGCTAAAGCTCCAAAGTTATACCATTCTTGAACTTGGTTTGGATGACTTCCAGGTTTCATCCAAACTCTTGGGTATTTCCCGGCTATATCAATGATTGATTTTTCCGGGTTGATCCCTCGTCTTGTTACCAATTTCTCCCATTACCTTTGGTATACCTGCATAGGAGAAACCTCGTTAGTGTGAGTTTGAACCTTTACTTTGCCTGTCTGCGGCCTTAGGTTCAACTCAACCTCTTTAACCCCAGAGGTACTGGGTTGACTTGAAGACTCAGGTTGTGACACCGGAGCTTCAACATTCATTGCAGATGGTACATCCTCAAGGAATACATCACCCGTAACACTCGTAGGCATGATATTTGAATCCATAGCCTTCGGGTTAGAGTCCCGATCTCTAATCTCTCCTTTTTTGCACCGTGGGAGATGCAGCTTGGAGGATAGACTTATGCAACGCTTGGAACAAATGTCCCTAAGCGTATTGACATGCTTGTATTAGACCAGAAACAGATTTCTGATCTTCTCGTTGAAGTCGTCCAGCAACTTCAGCATTAAGACATAACGTCCCAAATTCTCGTTCAAGACTCTCCAGGTTTTTCCTGAGATGTCTTACTCGTTTAAGGACCTCGTTAGCAACGTGTCCTTCCATCTCGTGTTAAAAAATCTGCAAGAACATTCTCGTGAGATTTCATAATGACAATATCATAATCATAATATTGTCATTCAGCTTGCCATCTAAGTATCCTAGCCTTTTCTGGTTTAGATTCAATTTTATTTTTCAGAAAAGCTTTGACACTTGAATTATCAATTTTTAAGATAAACTTTTTTAGCCAATAAGAATAGAGGCCATTTTTTGAAAGCCTTTCTGACTGCAAAGAATTCATTCTCGTTGATATGTCATCGATTCACTTCTCCGTCTGTAAACAAACCGCTACAATATCTGCATGGCATTTCCCTATTTGGTGTGGCTTTCATAAGCACTGCTGCCCACCAATAGTCACTGGCATCTGTGTATAGAACCAGTTCATCCTCCTCTTGTGGTATAGCAAGTTTCGGAAGTTTCTTGCAAACTTCCTTAAGTTGCTTTACACATTCTCGATGTTCATCTTCCCATTTGAATAAAACGTCCTTTTTAAGTAATGGGCTGAACACCTTCCTGTGAAATGCTAGATTGTTGATAAACATTCCAGCAAAAGTAACAACTCCGAGAAAACTTTGAAGTTGTTTCTTGTCCTTGAGATCATCTGGAAATCCTTGTATCTTTTCTACAATATGACTTTGTAGAATGATTCCAGATTCATCGATTTCAATTTCGAGAAATTCAATCTTTCTTGTAGCAATCACTGTCTTCTTTTCTGAAAGCACTAATCATTCTTTGTGACAAACATCTGAAAATATTATCAAATGTTTGAGATGCTCCTTCATATTCTTTGATACGATAAGAATATCATCGATGTAGACGAACATGAAGTTGAAATAATCCTTGAAGAGATTATTCATTTTTCTCTGATATATCTGAGGTGCATTTGCCAAACCCATAGGCATGACATTGCAGACATAGTGTCCTTGTGGTGTGGAGAAAGCTGTGAACTTCTTACTTTCTTCCTCCATCTTGATCTGGTAGAATCCAAACTTGCAATCGAATTTTGAGAATATCTTAGCCCCTTTGATACAATTAACCAAGTGTTCTTTACTCGGGATATAGTATCCATCAAACTCCAGAATGTTATTAATCCCTTTGTAATTAATAACAAGTCTAGGTTTACCTCTTTTGATTTCTCCATGATTCCTCACAAGAAATCCCGGACTGCTATATGGAGAAACTCCTGGTGAAATCAACTTAAGGTCTAGATGTTCCTTAAGTATCTTCTGCATATCCTCACGATCATTTTGATTCATCAGGATTGGTTTGAGTCTAACGAACTCGTGTTCCTTTTCATGTTTAACCTTTAAGGATGCTTTGAGCTCGTTCCTGTCCCACCATGCTAAAGGATCTTTATTGTAATTCCTTTGGATCCTTTTCTTGAAATCCACGAGTGATATCTGTTCTTCAATGGTAACATCACTCTGGGGATTCTCCATTATGACTTTTCGCAATTCTGCAATAGCCTTTGGAGGAACTCGTTCTTCTCCTTGTATTCTAAATGAATACAAAGTATTATCCCATCTCTTGGTATCTTTTTGCTTCGAACCAAATTGTCGAAAGGATAATAGGGCATCACCAAATCTTCTTTTATCCGCCATCTTTGGATGTCGAAATTTGGTTTCATCACCACGCTTGCTGCGAAAAGGAAAAGACATTTTTCTGTAAAATGCTTCCCGTAGTCTCTGGACAATAATCTTATGATCACATAGCGTTGTGAAAATAAGTCTTCTTGTCTCATTTTCCTGTGTAAATCGCTTGAATGTTTGTAGGAAATTATTTCCTAGCAAAACATCTACTCCTGTATCATGGAAATAGATTGGTGGCGTCTTCACCTTATACCATGGGGAATCACCTGCATCGTCGATCATGATTTCCGCTTGTTTGATTCCTCGATTAAGGATGAGGATCCTTTTAGAGAAATCTCGTCCTGCAATGGCTGGTAGATCTTCTCCCATTTCTTTAGGAAAAACCTCCTACTTTGCAGTACAAATTTCCGCTCCTGAATCAACATAGGTTGTAAAATATTCAGCCTTGTATTCAGCATATAACATCCTAATAGAGATATATATGGAGAATGGACTAGTGGTCATCTGATCCTGTATCTTTTATCAGCCACTATAAACTCCATTCCATCTTGTAATCTTTCCCAAGGCTTATGATCCTCAAGAAAGTCGATACCCAATATTAATCTTTCTGGGATCTTTCCTGCGGCTCCGATGATAGTCAATTCGATTTCACCCATCTTTAAGCTTCCTTGAAATCTTCCGATTATTGGTTGTTGTAGATAATATAGAACATCACAAGGAAAAATATTATCCTTTTGGATGATGTCTAATATTATTTCAACTTCTCTCTATCCTTCTGGACATTTCAGCTCGCCTTGTGTTTTGAACACACCTGGGATTCGCTGAACTGTACTAGGTCTTTTTTCTTTCCAACGACTGCTACTCATCAATCTGTCTTGTTGGAAAGACATCCTCCTCGTCTCAATTCTAAGGCTTTGACTTTTGTTGAAGACAGGTTGATCTTGAATTTTCATATCAATCTCTTTTATAGTTGGAGATTCAATGAGTTGTGGTAGCACCACCTTGGCGAAATCCTCAAAGATTCTTGGGACTTCGATGAATTCTTTTCTCAAGAATACATATGAATGATGTGTATTCGAGAGAGCATAGGAAATCTTGTAGGTGATCGTGTAAGGTCTATTCCCTTCTTTCATCAAGTCGTCTCTTTTGAAATCTTGATGAAGGGTCAAGACTTTGTTGAAGTCTCGATCTCCCAAATTGTATGCAATACGAGGATAGACATTAAATGCCAATTTCCCTGCACACAAATTTCCTGTGACTGCTCCAAGGCATGAATCCTTGAGATTTGAGATTCTCTTATCAAATATGGCAAGATTGAGAGGCGAATCAATTCCTTCTTTGAAGGTTGCTTTAATAATAACTCTTATGGCTCCGATATGAATGCATGAGAGTGTATTTGCAACTTCTCTCTTAACTTGGTTTCTGATCTCCTGAACCTCATGGTAAGGGATCAACTGCATCTCGATTAAGTTACTTGTGAATTCCATTGGAATGACAAATTCTCCCGTAGTAACCCTATGGATAATTTGGTGTTTTCTTTTTCGAATTCCAAACTTATCCAAAGCTTTTTCCATAGCTCCAATGGTAAAACCATCATAGATCTGAAGCTTTGGATCTTCTTTCATAATCCTCATGAGAGTCTTATGAGAGACTGTTATGTGAGAGAGAAATCCTGACATATCCTCTCTCATTGTTTGAAGAATTTCTTCTTCACTCTGATTCTGATGTGGATTCACTTCCATCATCCGAATAGATCTCTTCTTCATAGGTGCTTTCATCTGAGGGTAGATCCTCAAATTGATACACCTGTATAAGATCTTGGTAATAGACAGCTTCTTCGAATTCTGGTGTTGCTTCGAACTGTCTAAGACCTTTTCTTTGGTTATCTGGGCAATCCGTTGAGATATGCCCTCTTGCTCCGCAAGTCCAGCAATTACAGTCCTTGAAACTTTCATTTGCTCTAGTGTGAGCACGCCTGAAAGTTCTTCTTCCCATAGTTCTGTTGGAACCTTCTTGGTTTGAACCTGTTGATAAGGTTCTAATCCTGCTTGGTGCTGGTCTTTGCCCTGACTTATAGCTTCGGGCTTTTTGTTTAGACCACATCCTTCTAGGTCTCCGTGAAGACCTATGACTCCTTCTGCTGTTGTTGCTTCCACGGCTATAAGGATGGCTTCTCTGTTTCCTCCTTTTATGCCTCCGTGGTTGACCTCCCACCACTGTTGGAATGTCATTATCTTCGCAACATAAGAGAACCATTTTATTGATTCCTCGAAGGCTCTTGTAATTTTTGTAGAGTGCTGCCTGGTGGCACCATTCAGATAACTTGGCTTTTAGGAAGGACATCCTTCTGGCCACTGTATCCAAATCATCTACACTCTTGTATTCCCTGATGAGCATTTCTCTCCAGGGACTCGGAAGATTTGAACCCGTGACATTTTGTACCCAAAACAAACGCGCTACCAAGCTGCGCTACATCCCTCCAATTGTTATACAGTGTCATTGTAGAGAATTCCTGTCCTGTTTTCCACACCCCCCATTTCGCAAAGAAAAGTTGCGAAACCTCTTTGTCATCCATCTTAGACTTCCATCGATACTCGGTGAATAACTTGATATATTCATCAATATGACAAATATCATGTAACTCGAGGCAATAGAGGGCTTGTTTATATCTTTTTCTCTTTTCTTCTTCCAATCCTTCAAAGTAGCCTATATCGATAAAATGGATTTTGAATAACTTGGCCATATTATCAACAATTCCTTTCAATGACTCACCAGCAGTTACATTGTTTCTCATGTTTGGTGGTGTCAAATCCCACGCTCTTTTTGCAGATTCTTCAAAACTCATTTCAAGAAGTAAAATGAATCCTTCCTTTGTAAGATCAAGAGTTCCTGCTGCAATCCTCATCGATGCTGCCCAATCATCAATAAGGACTTCTCGATTCTTGAAATCTAGAATATCTAGATTTAGCATTAATCCATATGGATGTATAGGATTAAGCTGTGATTTTCCATAAGGCGTATTATGCATATCTGGCCTTTTGGAACGTTGTCGAGTTCCTGAAACAACAGGATCTCCTCTTGTAGTAAAATCTCCAACGTGTGGCATTGGTTCATCCACATGATGTGAACCCGAACTTTCTGCAACACTGGGATCTACTGGCGGTTGTGGAGGTGGTCTTGGGTGTTGGTCAAGAGTAACCAGGGCTGAACCATCTCCTGTTTGCATCTTTAGATCCACTATACCTAATCCTGCAAAGGACTCGACAAGTTTTTGTAGATCTTCAAGATTCATCCTCTCCATATCCATCACCTTAATTTATGATGGATTTTCCTTTGATGATAGCAATGAGCTTTTCATCTCGGGTCATTGGTCGTATGACTTCAGTTGGTTTCCCTTTTTGGTGTAAATAGAGAACCGTTCCGAAATCTATACGTTTCCTTCCTCCGAGAACACTTGGTCTGTCCTCCAGATTCTTGACTCGTTTTTGGATATCATGAAGGATTTCAAGAATCTCCATCTGATATTTCACCATCGTCTCCATCTGAGTTTGGATATGATGGACTTGTGTTGGTAGATGATTATGATGGTTGCCATAATTCTGCACCGTCTTTTGGATTTCTCTAAGGTCTATAGAGAGCTTAGATGTATCTGGAAGTATCTCGCTCCAATCTGGTTCTCCTTCTGTCATCAATGATTTTGATGAACAATTTCCTGGAGGTTTATCAGTTCGGTATATAACATCAGGTTTACCGAATGGAAACCCCTGTAATATTCCGCTTGTTTACTGCAATTCCTCAAGGTTTCCCTATTGGCTCCTGCATTCTCTTGTTCAACATATTGATTCTGCCAATAATTGACATTATCTCTATGTTCTTGTTCATACATCGCTAAAATTTGACGATATCTCCTGTATGGTATACATCTTGGGCAATTGTCCAGATCCATATTTTCGCAAGAAATTCTCCTCACCAAAGGTTAATTACATAACAATAATAAATATAACAATAAGTTCTTAATAAACTTAGGCTCTGATACCATTTTTAGGATCCAGTTTGTTTACATTAAAACCCTTTTAGATTCCTTTTCCGAAGAAATTCGTACGTGGTATTGTTACACATTCCAGACCACTGTTTTTTAAACAGTATTGGCACGAGAAAAGTATTTCAGCCTATATACTTATTTCTGAAGAAAATCGATCTTTAAAGGTGCTCCGAGATCCGATCCATATTTGGAGTAGAATTTATTAATTAAATTGGAAATTTTTATATAGATTGGAATTAGTAAAAAGTGTTTGGAAGTAGTAAGAATTAAATGAATTAAATGTGGGTTCAAAGGGTTCAAAATTCTTTTTGTTTAGATTTATGGTATTTTTGTCAATATTATCTTGGAGGTGGCATTTTTGCCATTCCATATAAGGTTTTGGGTATAGAGCTATTCCCCCTAATATAATTCGTGAAAATTGTAGGCGGAAGCCTAGTGTAACCAAAAATAAATGGTGCAGGTAGAGCAAGGAAGAAAATATCGCGATAAATCGGCGATATATCATGAAAATATGCCAACCGATATCGATATGCTTCGACGAATTTTTCTGTCAAAATATCGGCGATATATCGATATCGGTCACTTTGTGCACAAATTTGGCAAAATATCGCCGATATATCGGTTGTCGGTGGAATTTTTTTTTTTGAATTTTTTTTAATGGTAAATTAATTAGGCTAGTGTGTTAAACAATGAAATACATATTTGAATTCAACTATATTTTTAATTAAATAATTAGTAAACTTATATTTAGTAAATTATTTGAATTTAGGTTCCTCATATAAATTAATTAGGCTAGTGTGTTAAACAATGAAATACATATTTGAATTCAACTAATAGTTTTAATTAAATAATTAGTAAACTTATATTTAGTAAAATATTTGAATTTAGGTTCCTCATATAAATTAATTAGGCTAGTGTGTTAAACAATGAAATACGTATTTGAATTCAACTAATAGTTTTAATTAAATAATTAGTAAACTTATATTTAGTAAAATATTTGAATTTAGGTTTCTATCATAAATTATCATGGCTAGTGTGTTAAACAATGAAATATGTATTTGAATTCAAAATTTGTCATGTTATCGTAACCAGTGAGGAAAATGTTATTATAAGAGACAACGTTTATATAATAGTTTATCTCTAAATTTGTTGTAAACATAACTTTTTATTTGAAATTTAAGTTCAATATATGTATTAATGTTACTTATAATATTATATAAAGTACTAGATATATTTTACAATTTTTTTTCAAATTTTTTCAATTTTTTGCGCAAAAACCGATATATCCACCGATATCGATATATCCGTCGATATATCCGTAAAATCAAGGTACCGATATATCCACCGATACCGATATTTTTGTCCTTGAGGTAGAGTCAATGCAAATCACGATGTAGGCTGAAATCTAGAAATAACTAAAAGTAGGTGCAGGTTGAAGCCTAATATTTAACTGAAAGTAGATGCAAACTGTAATACCCAAATTAAACTTTAATTATGTAAAATATAATGAGAAATTTTTTTAGTTAAAATAAGACCTAAATGATAGTAATATAAATTATTTGATTAATAGTAGTATAAGTTATAGAAAGAAAATATTTAATATATATATATATTTATTTGTCTGTGAAAGTGTCGTGTTTAGTGACAACGTGAATTAATTACTTTACTATCCATTACTCATATTTAGGAGCATTAATTTAATATAGTATTATATGATGTTAATTTCAAGAAAAATACTATTTGCACGTAAGCAGAGATATATTTCAGATGCTAAAGTCAAGAATGGACAACTTAATATTTTTATATATATGGTTATTCGTGTAAGTGAATGGGAACTTGCAGTACACTTGCCATAAGCACTAATAATATAAAATTGATAAAATAAAAAAAATAATAATAAAAAGCTTATAAGGAAAGATACTGAAAGGCGGATGTACTGATACATATGTATACTTTCATTCTTTGACTAAAAAATGGGATAGATACACATTTCGTTTGCTTATAAAGGTAACTCATTCAATTGAAAAAGGGCGGGGGGGGGGGGGGGGGGGGGCGCTCATTCAATTACACAATAAAAATATTTGTAAAACCGTCCGAGTTTTGATATAAAGAAAGTTTGAGAGGTGATTAGAAGTTGATACATTCAAAATCCTCAACAGTTCAGGTGAGTAGAAATTCATTTGCAACTACAATGCATGAACGTAGTACGTCATGGTTATATATTGCTTAAGTGATATTACGTGATTTTACGTATTTTTGAGAATTGACGTGTTTGAGTGTGTTATGTGAAATGATATTATACGATTTCATGTATCCTTGAGAATTAATGTGGTTGCAAATGATGCTATAGGGAAGTATATGTGATGCATTACGAATATCAATCATGAGCATCAACACGTGCATATGTAAATGATGAAAGATATTGCATTCTGCACGCAAGACATGATTTAAAGATGAAAAATATTTTATTGAACACTACTAGCACCGATGCATGTAATCATGCTTACGATATATTATATGGGTAGCCGGGGGCCTGTGAGACATGGCTACGACTTGATTCACTCAGTTGGGGGCCTGTGAGACATGGTTACGGCTACCATTACTATATGTTTAGCCGGGAGCTTGTGAGACATGGCTACGACTTGATTCATTCAGCTGGGGGCCTGTGAGAATGGCTATGACTTGATTCATTCAGCTGGGGGCCTGTGAGACATGGTTACAACTATAATGATGAATGATGGTATATTGAGCTCTATCCGGTGCTTAGTAGCGAGGTGGTCAATGGGCCCAATGAAGGAAGATGATTTTGTAAAGAAATGTTTTCATTCATTAGCATGCATCATTGACATCATTTCATACCATTAATGTTATGTGCATAATTTCTGCTTACTGAGCTTATTAGCTCATATAGTTCATGCATTGTAGGTGAACTTGCTGATGCATAAGCTCATGGACTTACTGACTGTGCAGTTGAGTTCCTAAGGGTTAGGAGATGGTGTACATGGATGACGACCTGTTGGGCTATGCTATGGGCTTATTTTGCTTTAAACAATGTTTTGATGAAGAACATGAATTCTGTTTTATCTTCACTTTCTTTTGGGGATAAGTATGTAAAATATAAAAGTGGATGTGGCTTGACTTTATGATAAATGCTATGAAGCATGCTACATATTTTCTTATCTAGTTTCGAGTGCAAGAAAAGTTATTTATTACAGCGTTTAAAAAGAAAAAAAAAAGTCACACATTTACTTACAGGTCTTTTAATATGAAAACCTATTACGTCTAGCCATGTTAGAAATGTGGTCGTGACACAAACCGAAGCCTAACTTTTAACTAAAAATAAGTGCAAGCTGAAGCTTACCGTTATTCTGAAATTAAATGGTGTCGGTAGAGCCAAACTGACCATACATGAAGATAAAAATCTAACGTAATACTGAAAATTAAATGGTGTTGGCAGAGCCAAGCTTACCGTACGTGCAAGCCGAAGCTTAGCATAATACTGAAAATAAAATATTGGTAGAGACAAATTGACCATACATGCAGGATGAAGTTTAGCATAATATTGAAAATAAAATGATGTTGGTAGAGCCAAGCTGACCGTATGTGCAGGCTGAAGCCTAGCATAATACTAAAAATAAAATGTTGGCAGAGACAAATTGACCATACATGCATGATGAAGTTTAGCATAATATTGAAAATAAAACGATGTTGGTAGAGCCAAGCTGACCGTACGTGCAGGCCGAAGCCTAGCATAATACTAAAAATAAAATGTTGGCAAAGATAATACATGCAGGATGAAGTCTAGCATAATATTGAAAATAAAACGATGCTGGTAGAGCCAAGCTAAATGTATGTGCAGATCGAAACCTAGCATATATTAAAGCATGTAAAATAATTTAATAATGGCAATTATAATAATTTAATATTAATCACTCCATGAAGAGTCGAAGTAAATTCTCCACCACCTTATTGCTTAAAGCTCTTGGATGTTTTCTTTACAACCTACGAGTATAACATGTTAGATCTTATAATAAATAAAAATAGGTAAAATATTATGACCCCCATGATTTGAAAATTTCACGTCACTTCCTCCGACGTTTACATCTGTGATAAAAATAAATCGGCACGTTATCTCCAAAACTATAAAACTTAACGAGTGTGTAGTACACTCGCTTCATGTATGACTTGTGGTAAATTTTTATCGCTTTAGAGATATATTTTGACTCTTATAGCCATTGAATTTCGTATGTAAAGATATATCATGATTCAATTTAATAAATAACATAGAACAACTTTTCACACCACTTTTTTACTTTTACTCTTTCTAATATTTTATTTTATTTTTACTATTTTTTTAATATTTAAATTTTGTTCATTTGTATGTTATTTTTATGTGTAATGGTAGAACTCCAAATTAAAACTAAGTGATAATTTGATTTTTTAACTAAATTATGCGAGATGTAATTGAGAACAATAAAAAAAAAAACGTCCAAAAGACAAAGAAGAAGCCGAATAAACGACTATTCTAGAAGAGACAATGCCTCGTTATAATCCTTATGCAGAAAACCCAAAAGGGGAAAAACCTACATAAGGGATAAAGAGTACCCTGCTCCTGTTAAAAAAAAAACGATAAGAAACAAGTCTAGAAAAATCTCTAAACATAATATAATTCAAACCAAGAACTCTTAGCCAGTGATTCCTGTGATACCAAGGCACCATCGTCGATTTATTCAAAATAAGACCAACCACATAAGCCGAATCCGATTCTAACCACAAATTCATCCATCCCTTGTTGAAAGTTGTGTCAAAGGCAATCATAGCAGCAATGAGTTACGAATCAAACACATATCCTACACCACAGGAAAACGAGAAGCAGCCACAATAGCCTGCAACTTGCCCGACGTCCCCTTACACACCTATTAGTATTGACCTTAACCCAGTCAAAAAGAGAGGGATACCATGTGAGGAGCTCGACCCAATTTGCCCAAAATACATAGTCGAGAGAGGCACAACAGATTTGACTAAGAGTTGCTCATCACACCTGAGTTGAGCATGTTTGCCTCCTTTATAAACGTCATGAGCATTGCAAGGACATCACAAGGATAGCCTGCAAAGTAAAATTATGAAAACCAGAAGCCATGACAATTTGAAAGTTGAAATTCAAATCTCCATGGAGAATCTAAAATGGAGAATACATGGTCAACTGATTCAGCTTCTGCGAAGCAGAGATATTATATCGATGGGCAAATAAAACCAGTAACAACAATGCAATTGTGGATGATATGCCAAAGGACAACAGAACGCCTGGCTGGAATAAACTTCTCCCAAATCCACTTCCCCCAGATCACAATAGGAAAGGACTCTTGCAAATGCTCCTAGGCAACTGACGAAGCATTACATGGCCAAACTCTAGTATCCTCGCAATTATCAATCATTAGAACCTTAACAATGACATCAACAATTATCTAAGCAATAATTTGATTGTGTTGATATGTTACTAGAAATACATTTTATTTAATTACATTTTTAAAAACTTTAATATTAATTTAACCATAGAATTTATGATAAAAATATTTTTACAATATATAAAATTATCAGTTAATATTTTTTATGCATAAAATATAACATTTTAGAATAAATTAAATACAGTTAATACATTTCCCGATATTAAAATGAGGGTGAAAACACCTCAAAATTACACTTACCATGTCCATGGATTTTAAATTATTTAAGCATTTTGTCATGTGTTTAAAAAAGTTTTTATCTTTTAAACAATTTATATTTTATTTTTAAATTCATTTAAATTTTGATTTACTGCATCATCTTCATCTCCTTCCTTATGCTCCGATTACCGCGCCGCCGCCGGACCACTACCAACAAATATCAAAATTTTTCGTTTTTTTACCAAACTTCCCAAAATGAATCCAAATAACCAACAACTATTTTCCCTTCTAAAATTTCAGAAAAAAAATTATTGAAATAATAAAAAAATTAACGCCACTATCGCCACATCTCGTTGGAAAAATTCCACTGTTGTTCACAAAACTTCATACTTCGATTTATTTCAATTCTCAATAAAAATATATAAAATTTATACCAAAATGATCAACTACTTAATCCCAATAACCCTATATCAACTTATAGAAAATCATTCTATATATTAAGTCAAATCGATCAAAGTGTGATAATTTCAAAGCAACTGTTTTCATGAGAAAGAAAAATAGAGGGGGAATAATCACTCCAAGAAAACACTTCTGCATCAAGTTTGACATCCAAGAAAACTACAAGAGGTACTCAACTCCAAGAATTTAATGGGGAAAGAATAAAACTAGAAGAAAGAAATTGAGAAAGAATGGTTGCCGCGCTACCTATGCTGAAATTTTTATTGATTTTTTAATATTTTAAGGTAAGATTTTTTTAATTATAGTATTATTTTATTTTAAGGGTATAACGAGAAATCAAGATAAAAATTAATGTTGTTTAACTTAATTAAAAAAATAAATGTTTGTTGATTTATTGTTATCAGACGTGTAAATATTACTATTGTGATAACAAAGGGGAAAGCGGCGCAAAATTTCCAAAATACAAGGGGAATTGGTGCATTTTACACAAATTAAAACTTAAATAAAAAGAAAACAAGGTAAATAAGTTTTTAGAAAAGAAATGACAATTTTTTAAGCAAACTTTAGGATGAGTTTCCTGTTGTTCGAGGTGTTGGCGAGAGAATATGGTAGTGTATCAGTCACGCCCCGTTTTTGACTTAAAAATATCAGAGTTTTCTTTGTGGACGTGCAGGAAGAAAGGGAAAAGAGATGTATGTTTGAAAACAAAAAAATAAGATAAAAGACGAAATCAAGATTTACATATACAATACTTCAGCACCATAAAAAACGAAATCAAGATTTACATATACAATACTTCAGCACCAGCCGAAGTAAAACATTGTAAAACCTTGAGCAGCGGAAACACATACAGGATTCATAACAAAAAAAAGAACAGTTTATCTTTTACAAACGTAAAATATTAACATATCGTTTCAACAAGTTTTAGAAAGCAAAAAGAGAAATCTTGCTATATCACCACCCTCTCTACACTTCTTGATTCTTGTCACTTCTTGTAATGTGAATACACATGTGGGTGAGTGTGTTTGCATACACTCGTGTGAATAATTTCCATGTTTTAACATTTATTTAACAGTTAATTAAATTAAACATATATGAGTTCACAGCCCGTAAAATGCATAACACATAATTTAAGAGCACACTGCTCTAAATAGCACACTGCTCTAAATAGGTACGGGGGCAGCCCGTCTTATCTTATAAATGGACACATAGTCCCTGACTTATTATTTACGGACCCCAATTACCCCGTAATATAAAGTAGACCTTCGTCCATTCAGCATGAAGCTGACCTTTGTCTCTTCACATGAATGTGGACTTGCGTCCCTTCACATCTACTCATAAAGTATTCATAAACACATTAATCACATCATATAAACACAACACGTAGATTTCAATGATTCATTTAACATTTATTTAATATGCATGCGTTCGTTCATCATCATTGTAAGTTAAATACATAAGCGTAAAGTTATTAGGGATTAGAAGTTACCCCCACCTTGTTCGATGGTAACCCTCGTGAACTCAAAATCTTAAGCCTTAGATCTTTCCTTAACGTGAGGGCCTACACATGTAAACGAGGTTTCTCAGATCTCATATTACAATAAAATATATATACTTTAACAGAACTCTCTTGAAGAAGGTTTGAAACTCGATCATAAGAATGAAAAAACGAGTATGGAAGGTTAAACATCCGATCATATGGTGTAAAGGAAAAGATTAGAGTTTGAATGGAGGAAAAACGGGTTAAAACGGAGGAAAAACGATCTCAAACGGAACATTTAAAGGTGTAGGGGCGTTTTCGTAATTTATCAAAAAAAGGTTGACTTTGACTAAAACCCCACCCTGTCGCCACACACACAACACGACACCCGATCGATGACTTCCCATTGTCGGTGACACGACAACACGCACGCTATGGACTGACACAAACACATGCACACCGGCGCGTCCCGGTAGTACACGACGTGTATACAGCGTGCTTCGGCCTCCTCGGCGCGTGCACACACGACACCGGTGCTCCCACGGCGCACGCACTACGTGCATACTTAGCACCCGATGTCCCCCGACGTGCACACAGCGTGCATACACGACACCCAGTGCGCTCCCGTCACGCGCGCAAGCCCTCGTCGCACGTACCAGTGCCCCCGTCGGGTTTGACAGCTCCCAACTGCAACACCTTCACTTCCAACTCCAACCGGTGACTTCCAGTCACCGACGACGGCACACCACCACCCCCCAAACCTCACCGGCGCATCCGTCGTGCCGGCCAACACACAACACGACGCCATCACACACGGTGACGCTCTCCAAGCATACATACACACGCACACACAAACACGGCCGGCGACCTCCCGTCGCCGGCGACTCCTCACAATACACGGCAGCGCAGTGAGGTGCCGCCCCAACACACACCCACACCACCACAACAGCCACGGTGAGGAAAGGGAGAGAAGAGAGAGAGAGAGAGAGAGAGTAGTGAAGAGAGAGAGAAGGAGATGAGAGAAAAATTAGGGTTTTCCGACATTTGACCGGCCGTTTCTTGACGAATGAGATGAATGAGATGTCGGAATGCAAAACCGAGCTTAGATTTGGAACGGGCTCGATGAAACCTATAAGCTGTGCAAAAATCGGCTGAAGTCGAGAAAAAAAGATTCCGACAGTGGCGCGGCGGTCGCTGGCTGGAAAAAAATCAGCAGATAAAGAAGAGAGAAGAAATATCTTACATTTTTTACCTTTCGTTTGAATTATTACTTTTTACGATTTGTTTCATATTATATATGCACATTTTCAAAATATCTTACTTTTTACAAAATATCTTGATTTTTACTTTTTAAACGAAAATATCTCTTTTTCGATTTTTCGTATTCTTCGTGTTTTGAGCTACGGATCTTCGATTGACCTCATTTTCATTTCTATCTTTTCAATTTTTGATTACGAACCTTTTGATAAAACATAACCTATGTTTTTCGATTAAACTATACTTCTGATATATAATTATGTATTATAACATTTTTATGAAACGCACATAATTAAATCAAACAATTAGAGGTTTAATTATTTAATTAACAAATTATGCGTTGTTTTGTCCAGGGCGCTACATCCCTTACCCCTTAAAAGAATTTCGTCCTCAAAATTTAGATGTGTACCTAGAGACGGTAAAATTGGCTACTTTGCCAAAATCTCGTCCTCTTGTTCTCATGTTTCTCCTTCCTTTCCATGGCGATTTCATTGGATTTTCACTATAGTCATATTTTGATTCCTTTACTTTCTTGATTGATCACGTGGCTTGTATTGAATACGTAGTTTCGCAACATGGATTCGTGAAAGACATTGTGTATATCGATGAAATCCACCGGTAAGGCTAGACGATATGCGACTTATCTAATCCGCTCCAAAATCTCAAAAGGTTTCACATACCTTGGTCTTAACTTTCTTTTTTCCTTCGAAATGATAGAAATTGGTACGTCGTGTAACCTGACGATCTCTTCTAGATAGATCCGAGCAACTTATCTAAACTATAGGTCATCTTGATCGGCAAGAAATGAGCTGACACTACAAGAAAAATGGCCTTTAACAACCCCTCAAAGACAACCCTTTTTATGAATTTGTGTTGTCTTTTTGAATTAACAACCCTTTTTGCAATGCAAGCGTTGTCTTTGTTCAAAAAATTCGACCAAAGACAACGCTTTTTTTGGATAAGACAACGCTTTTTTCATAGGGTTGTTAAATAGTGAATTTTTTTAAAAATAGACAACGGTTTTTTTGGATAAGACAACACTTTTTTCATAGGGTTGTTAAATAGCGAATTTTTTTTAAAAATAGACAACACTTTTTTTGGATAAGACAACGCTTTTTCGTAGGGTTGTTAAATAGCGTATTTTTTTAAAAATAGACAATACTTTTCTGCAACGCTTTTTTCAAAGTGTTGTCAAATAGCTTATTTTTTAAAAAATAGACAACCCTTGTATGCAATGCTTTTATGCGTTGTCTTTTCATAGTTCTTTTTCGCCAATAGACAACACATTGTGCAACGCTTTTTTTATGTGTTGTGTTAATTATAAATTAATTGTTTTTTAATTTAATTAAATTTAAAAAATTTAATTAATTTATAATGTTTTCTTATATTATTTGCATTAATATTATCTTATATGAACAAACTCATAATTTTAAAAAATAGTATTTTTATAAAATACTATTTTGAATTAATTAAGAAACTACACCTAAAATATTACTATCACCCTTTTATATAATAATACAAAATTTATATATTATTTTAAAACATAATTCGAAAATTATGTTTTATAATTCATAATTCATAAATTATAAATGTTTTTCTAAAATAAAAATAAAGATAGAATGAGTTTGGTTTTAAAATTAATGCAAAAAACATAAATTATTTTAAACAATTATTTTATAAAGAAAAAAAAGGATATATATAAATCATACCAATTATATGTATATATTGTTAACCTTTTAAAATATATTAAAAATACAAATAATAAAAATTAACAAAAAATATGTAATAATATTAATTATTTTTTAATTAAATTAAATTTGAAAAGTTTAATTTGAAAATAGTATTTTCATAAAATATATTAAAAATATGCACTAGTATATTTTATAATTATCTTAAAATGAAAATAGATTAAACATTACTAAACATATTAATTAGTCATTAATCTTCCAATTATATATATATATATATATATATTTAACCTTTTAAAATATATTAAAAATACAAATTATAAAAATTAACAAAAAATATGTGATAATAGAAAATTGAAAAATATCAAAAATTGAAATAAAACAAATGCATGTAGAATTTTATAACATAAAACACTAGTGGTCTAGTGGTTGGAGTACGACAATGGCTCTCGGGTTCGAATCCCAGCCAACACGCATTATTTACCATGATGATGTGTCTACAATATGGTGATGTGGCATGATGACGTCAGCACTTTGTTGACGTGGCATGATGATGTGTCATCACATGGATGATGTGGCATGATGACATGTTATGCCACGTCAGCGTTATGATGACATCAGCATCCTATTTAATATTAATTAAAAAAATATTTAAAAAGTGCTGACGTGGCATGATGATGTGTCATCACATGGATGATGTGGCATGATGACATGTCATGCCACGTCAGCGTTATGAAGACATCAGCATCCTATTTAATATTTAATTAAAAAAATATTTAAAAAAGACAACACTTTCGTGCAACGGTAGAAAAATGTTGTCATATCTACACAAGACAACACTTTTAGTGCGTTGTAAAATGGCGAAATTTTTTTTTGCAACCCTGGCTACGACAACGCTCAAAAATTGGCTACGACAACGGGTTTTACCCGTTGTAAAAACCCAAATTTCTTGTAGTGTGACTTAATCAATTTGTCCACAATCACCCTCACGACATGATTTCCTCACTTGGTTCTCGGCAATCCCACAACGAAGTCCATGACGATGTGTTCTCACTTCCACTCCTATATTTCTAATGGAGTTAATATCCCAGTTAGTACTTTACTGAGTCCAAATGCATCACTATAAATTTGTAATGGCTATACTTCGTCTTGAAGGCTGTCTTAGGTATGTCAGCATCCCTAACCTTCACCTGATGGTATTCAGACCTCAAGTCAATTTTTCGAGAACACATTTGTATCTTTCGGCTGATCATACAAATCTTCAATCCGAGGCAAATGATACTTGTTCTTGATTGTTTGCTTATTCAGCTCCCGATAGTCAATACACATCTGAAAACTCTAGTCCTTCTTCACAAAGAGTACTGGAGCTTCCCAAGGTGATACTCTAGGACGAATGAATCCTTTGTCCAAAAGTTCTTGCAGTTGAAGAATCCTTTAGTGCCATCCGATATGACGCATTTGATATTGGTGCCAATCTTGGTATGAGATCAATCTCAAATGCAATCTGTCAATTTAGCGGAGGATTGAGTGGATCTTCCGGAAAAACATCTATATACTCTCTCACGATAGGCACCTTCTCAACGAGACTCGTTTTTTGTTCGAAATTCACCACATTCACCAACCAAGCCTTACAATCTCCTTTGATGAGCATCTTGGTTGTCTTCATAATTGATACGACCCTCGGGTTGACTTCAACTCGCGTTCAACAAAATGTGAACTCCTCGTCTTCAAGTATAAAAAAATATGATCTCTCTTGCATGACACTTGATCACTGCGTGATTTGCCTTAAGTTAATCCATTCCCAAAATTACATCAAAGTCCTTCATCTTTAACGCACGTAGATCTACTTAAAGAATTCTATTCCCAAATGAAATTCTTAAACCTAGTCAAAAGTGTTTTGTTCGTACCATTCTTCCCGATGGAATACTAACTTCTAAAGTTTCAGTGACTACCCTACCGTTCTCATGCTTCAATAAATCACATAGCTTTGATTAGTGTACACCAATACGCATTTTATGATATAATTATATGCTTTAAACAAAACTAGTATATGTTATTACTTTCGTGAATTCCTAGGAAGGAAAAAGACATCATTTTAAAGGCAACATACGAAAACTAACCCTTATATTCTTCCCCACGTAACCCAACAATATAAATAATAACAGATAAACAAATAACAGGTAACATGGTACAGATAAACATTATTTCATAAATCATTTAATAACCTCAAGAGATTTCTCTGTCATTCGTTTATCATCATAGCATAACATTGTCATGTAGGATAACATATACCCAACTTGCATATACCAACCAGAAAAGTACATCATGAAACATATCATAGACATCCACACATGGTCCCCATAAACCTCAAGCATAAGTTGCAACTTTATGTATTACACTCACGAACTGAGAAAAACACACCCACTAGCTCACCCTGTTGTAAACAAGAGCCCATGGTAGTTTCAACACACACCCATTAGCTCACCATATTGTAAACAAGGGCCCATGGTAGTCTCAACCACCTTTTGTATCACCGCATCAACTCTTGCGAATGATCATTTACGCACACGAGCTCACATTGTTGTAGTCAGCGGTCCTGTGGTTATGGACATGAGCTCACGCTGCTGCAGTCAGCGGTCCTGTGGCAGTGGCCAAAAATAGTGTGTCGATTGTAGTGACATCAAGAGGTAAAAAGATCATCATCCATCACTTTAAAAAAGATCTTTCCCGTTAAAACACGTTTGAAAAGAAAAATGAGCTTGAGCAGAGCCCTACAAAGGGTAGGACTTTGCTCTGATACCATTCTGTCACGTCCCATTTTTGTACTTAAAAATATAAGAGTTTTCTTTATGGGAGTGCAGGAAGAAATGGAAAAAAGACGTATGTTTGAAAACAGAAGAATAAGATAAATGACGAAAGCAAGATTTAAATATACAATACTTCAGCACCAACCAAAGTAAAACATTGTAAAACCTTGAGCAGCGGAATAACATATAGGATCCATAACAAAAAGAAGAACAAATTATCTTTTACAAACGTGAGATATTAACATATCATTTCAACAACAAGTTTTAGAAAGTAAAAAGAGAAATCTTGATATATCACCACCCTCTCTACACTTCTTGATTCTCGTCACTTCCTGTAATGTGAATACACATGTGTGTGAGTGCGTTTGCATACACTCATGAGAATAATTTCCATGTTTTAACATTTATTTAACAGTTAATCAAATTAAACATATATGAGTACACAACCTGTAAAATGCATAACACATAATTTAAGAGCACACTGTTCTAAATAGCACACAACTCTAAATAAGTGCGGGGCAGCTTGTCTTATCTAATAAATGGATACATAGTCCCTGACTTATTATTTACGGACCCCAATTACCTCGTAATATGAAAGTAGACATTCGTCCCTTCAGCATGAAGCTGACCTTTGTCTCTTCACATGAATGTGGATTTTCGTCCCTTCACATCATACTCATAAAGTATTCATGAACACATTAATCACAACATATAAACACAACACGTAGATTTCAATGATTCATTTAACATTTATTTCATATGCATGCGCTTGTTCATCATCATTGTACGTTAAATACATAAGCGTAAAGTTATTAGGGATTAGAAGTTACCCCCACCTTGTTCGGTGGTAACCCTTATAAACTCAGAATCTTAAGCCTAAGATCTTTTCTTAACGTGAGAGCCTACATATATAAACGAGGTTTCTCAGATCTCGTATTATGATAAAATACGTATACTTTAATAGAACTCTCTCGAAGAAGTGGCGTTGAAGGAAATGAATCAAAATGAAGGTTTGAAGAAACGAGCATGGAAGGTTAAACATCCGATCATAGGGTGTAAATGAAAAGATTAGAGTTTGAACGGAGAAAAAATAAGTTAAAACGGAAGAAGAATGAGCTCAAACGGAGCGTTTAAAGGTGTAGGGGCGTTTTCGTAATTTATTAGAAAAGGGTTGACTTTGATCAAAACCCCGCCCCGTAGCCACACACACAACCCGATACCCGACCAATGACTTCCCGTTGTCGGTGACACGATGACACACGCGCCACGGATTGACACAAACACACGCACACTAGCACGCACACGACGCGCCCCGGCACTACCCGACGTGCATACGACGTGCCTCGGCCTCCCCAACGCGCGCACAGCCTGCACACACGGCACCCGGCGTCCCTCCAGTGCGCGCACAACGTGCATACTCAGCACCCGATGTCCCTAAAGTGCTCTCGTAGCACGCGCAGGCCCCGGTCGCACGCACCAGCACCCCCCATCGGGTTTAACAGCAACCCAACCCTGACTTCCAACTCCGATCGGTGACTTCCAATCGCCGACGACGACACACCACCATCCCCCAGACCTTGCCGGCGCATCTGTCACGCAGGCCAACACACAACATGACACCATCACACACGGTGGCGCCCCCCAAGCATACACACATGCACATATTCAAGCACACACAGCTACGATCGGCAACCTCCCGTCGCCGACAACTCCTCACAACACACGGCTGCGCGACGAGGTGTCGCCCCAACTCACACTTACACCATCACAACAGCCACGGTGAGGAGAAGGAGAGAAGAGAGAGAGGACAACGAAGAGAGAGAGAAGGAGATGAGAGAAAAGTTATGGTTTTCTGACATTTAACCGGTCGTTTCCCAGCGAACAAAATGTCGGAATACAAAACTGAGCCTGGATTTGAAACGGGCTCGGCGAAACCTATAAGTTATGCGAAAATCGACCGAAGCCGAGAAAAAAAGATTCCGGTGCTGGCACCGACGGTGGCGCAACGGTTGCCAGCCGAAAAAAAATCAGCAGAGAGAGAAGAGAGAGAAGAAATATCTTACATTTTTGACCTTTCGTTCGAATTATTACTTTTTACGATTTGTTTCATATTATATATGCACATTTTCAAAATATCTTACTTTTTACAAAATATCTTGATTTTTACTTTTTAAATGAAAATCTCTTTTTCGATTCATCGTGTTTTGAGCTACGGGTCTCCGATTGGTCTCATTTTCATTTCTATCTTTTCGATTTTCGATTACAAACCTTTTGATAAAACATAACCTATGTTTTTTGATTAAACTATACTTCTGATATATAATTATGTATTATAACGTTTTTCTGAAACGCACATAATTAAATCAAACAATTAGAGATTTAATTATTTAATTAACAAATTATGCATCGTTTTGTCCTAGGCGCTACAGTATCGATAATCTATGACACGAGAGATGTTTAATGGTTGTGAAAGTTTAAGAAATGGGAGAGACCGATGATGACTACGACAGATATGAAAGCATGAGGTTGTGACTTCAACAATGGTTTTTCAGCAACTTTTAGCAGAGTTTCCCATTATTAGAGGTGTTGCTAGGAGAATGGGGTGGTGTATCGATAAAAAATTTGACCACGCTTTCCCGACGCAATAAAATTAATTATATCATTCTTAACCTAACTAACTAGTTGCTAGGACAAGTCAGAGTCGATCCCACAAAAGTGAAGAATTAACTATGGCCCCTTCAATTCAATAACAATAACAATGATGAGGGTTTTCATATTAATTAACTATCACTAAAATTAACTAATGAACTAGGAAACAAATTAAATGAGAAATCAATGCATGCAAGTATTCTAGTTAACAGTTCACTTATCCCCTAATATTAATTATTTTCTAATCAATGTAACACCCCTCTTTCAGATTATCATGGAATTATCACCCCTAGTGTAAAAACATGCTCTGTTAAACCGAATTGTTTCTTGAGATTAGCTAAATTAGGGTAAGATCACTAATTAACCCTATTTAATTGAACAACCTAGAAAATCTCTTTAGATTTAATTCATTAAACACATTAATTACTAAGACGATAGGGTGAACTAGATTCAAAATACACAAGCTTGATTTGATAATCTAGGATTACGCTACACTAGAGATGCACGACCTCTAGTTTAACATTTATGAAAATTAAACCACAACAATTAAGATTCATGATTTCAAATTCTAGCAAAAAATTATTAAACACTTAACCTAGATGATTAGGCTAAATCAAACATCAATAATCGAAAACAATATACATTGATAACATAATCAATTCAAATCAAACATCAAGAAGGGGATATGAGATTAATAAAAAAATAAATAGATATACAAGTTCAAATATCCCTACTAACCTAAATTAAGAAATTAGTCAAACATCCTTGAAATCGAATCCACAAAAGCATTTAAAGGATCCATCAAAATTAATCTAGAAAAGTATTGTTTTCTCTCTGTCGCAGAGTATGAATTGGATGCGGCTCGAATTCCTCTCCCTGTAGGCGAGTGATTCCTCCCTTTCAAATTAGGTAATGGACCTCTCTTTTTTTCTTCAGCCCTAATCCTCTCTAATTCTTAGCCCACAAGAGATTTGGGCTTCCTTCTTTTCCCTTCACTAATCCCTTCGGTCCAGCATGTATTCTGCAAGTGGACATGGGCCTTTTATTAATCTTCCCAGCCCGTCACAATTCTTCTTAAGGCTTTGGACCTTCTCATCTCTAGGTCCAACTGAAAATAATGGCCTTCTTGATAACTAAATGGCATTCAAATGGCACTCTGCTAAATTACTTAAAAAACCATACTAAAAAACAGTTACATCTGCTAAATTACTTCCTAAGATTTATTGGGTCATCTATCAAAAACATATTCTTAATAATCATCACTACTAAATTCCCTCAGTACTATTATAAGTAGACAAATATTATGGTTTAATAGAGCAGACAAATTACATAGTAGAAGTGTTAAACCAACCCAAACACAAACACAAAATAAAATAATGTAATACTTTTATAAATAGAGCATAATAAATAAAATGTAATACTATAGCTATAAAAGAGGTAATACTTTTGTTCATAACATGTACTACTTTTATTAATAGTATGTAATACTTTTATAAACATAATGTAATACTTTTATAAATACTTTTATAAAAGTAGTTATAATTTTATAAATATACCGTAATAATTTTATAAATTTAAGGCAATATTGCATATAACTACGAATGAGATAATACTTTAGTTCATAACATGTAATACTTTTATTAATAGAATGTAATACTTTTATAAATAAATATATATATATATATATACATAAAGACAATTTATTCTCTCAATTGTTGACACATGGACATCTATAATGTTGATCAGTGACGGAACATGAGAACCAAGGGGGGCACTGGGCCCCTTGAGATTTAAAAAAAAAAAAATTATTTTAAATATTTTTATATTTTTATTCAAAAAAAATATGAATATTAATTAATTTTACTTGTATATTATCAAATTCTTATTAAAAATATCAAATTTTAAGATTTTTATGGTAAATTGTTCATATATCTAAACTCATTATTTATTTTTCTTCATTGATTAATGATATTATTTTAATTTATTTGATTATCAATTGTTATAGAATATATAATATATTCATTATTTTGGCTTAATAAAGTATGAAGTGATTGTAAAGAATTATTATCATTGATTATTATTTTATGAATTGTTAGCTTTGAGTTAGCATTGTTGATAAGTTAGATGTTGATTTATAGTTTGTATAATAGTAATGTTAATTTAATGATATTTAATAATTCTAATTTTATCTTATCTTTCATAAATAATGAAAAAATATTATAGAAAAATATCAATACTAATATTAAAAAGTGTATCAAAATGAACAACATTCAAAGTTCACTTTTGAATCCAATGAGCGATATACTATTGAATAATTATTTAATAATACATCAGGAAAGGATGTATTTGGAAATGTTAGCAACGAAGGTATCTTGCAATGATTTCAAAATAGGAAAAAATACAACATAAATATTGTAATCTTTTTTTTTCTGTCATGTTGAAATTTTATAAAAATATTGATTTTAGATGTTATTTTATAATATGATGCACTGACTTTATCGTAATTTTATGATTTTATTCTTAGAATTATTGTTATTCTTTTATTAGTTGGGCCCCCCTCGATAAAAATCCTGAGTCCGTCACTAATGTTGATACATCAAAATTTTTAGGCTTTCTTATGGTGACATGTGTCTCTTCAAACACATTCTCATTAATATATATTGATACGAGGAAAATATGTGCAAATTAGTGGTGTTTAATGTGAGATTTTAAGATCGTTTATTTGATTGGATGCACTATTTTCCTACATATGTGTTATTTGAGTCTTCAAATACTTCATATATCATTTCCTTGTTTATTTTAGGGATTTATGGAGTGTTTTAGAGTAAAAGAAAGATTTGGACTCATGAGGAATGAAGAATAGAGATAATGGGCTTATCAATTTATTTGAAGAATTAAAGAAGAAAGACTTGAGCTAGTAATTTAAAGAAAGAAGCAAACAAAGGCCCATTTCATTTGAAGGAAGGCAATTCACGTCACCACCAAAACCAAGCCCTATTTTAGTTGACTTTTCCCGCAAGCCAAGGGAATATGAACTCTCCAAGCCATTCAACACTGTGTAGGTAGAGATTAGAGAGAGAGATTTAGAGAGCGAAAGGAAGTTAGGTTTTATTCATAGTTTCTTTATTTTAGAGATTAATTTGAGGATGAATTTCTCAACAACTATTGTGGATTCAATTTCGAAGATGCTCGGCTAATTTCTCAATTCCGGTTAGTAGGGATGTTTGAACCCGTATATCTATCTATTTTCTAATTAATCTCGTATTCCCTTCTCGATGTTTGATTGGAATTGATTATGTTATCTGTGCATAATATTTTCAATTATTATTGCTTGATTTAACTTAATCACCTAGGTTAAGTGTTTGATAATTGATTGCTAGAATCTTAAAACATCGTTGAGGTTTAATTTTCATAAGTGGTAAACTAGAGGTCGTGCATCTCTAGGGTAACATAATTCTAGAATCATCGAATCACGTGTGTTGATTCGGAGTCAAGTTCATCCTATCGTCTTGGTAATTAATGCATTTGATGAATTAAATCTAGAGAGCGTATCCTAGGTTATTCAATTAAATAGGATTAATTAACGAGTGTATCCTAATTTAACTAATCTTAAGAGACGATTCGATTTAACGGTGTGTAGTTGTAGACTATGAATGATAATTCCATGATAATCTGATAAAGGGGTAATACGTTGATTAGAGAATAATTGATATCGGAGGATAATTGAACTGTTAACTGGAATATTTGCATACATTGAATCTTTGTTTAATTTGCTTGCTAGGTTTATTTAATTTAATTTAGTGATAGTTAATCAATCTCAAAACCCCCCATAATTTGCTATTTGATTAAATCGAACATAGGTGGCATAGTTAATCATCACTCCTCGTGGGATCGACTCTTACTTGTCCTAGCTACTAGTTGGTTAGGTTAGGGAAGAAATTAATAATTTTATCGCATTACGACGCGAGGTCATATATATATATATGGGTTAATTTCATATTCCAACCTGTACTTTGCTAGTTTTTTAATTTTGCAACCCAAACTTTTTTTTTACCGATCACATCCAGAACTTCACGTTTCCTTAATTTCTGCAACTTCCGGCCATTTTTCCCGATGAAAAGTGTGTCACGTGAGTTTCACATGGTATTTGAGGGGTAGATTTGTCATTTTAGGTGTTATTAACTAGGGTTAATTTCATTTTCCAACCTGTACTTTGTCTGTTTTTTAATTTTGCAACCCAAACTTTTTTTTTTACTGATCACATCCTGAACTTCACATTTCCTTAATTTTTGCAAATACATTACATCATTATGTCCAAAATTGAACAAAAGACTGAAAATTGGAACTTTGGACAATCTTAAGCATAGCCTACTGCAACTAGAATAAATTACATACTACTTATAAACTACTACAACTAGATTGCAATTACATACTACTCTTAATAATTGCAATCTTCTTCTAAAATTTCAACAAGTACATCAAACAATCAATAGCCAAAACAACCCACAACCACTTCTCTCTTTTTTTCACACGTCCAAGCTCCTCTTCGACAATGACAATTCTACTCACTTCATCCTCACTACTGTTCAATCTGCCCAACTCATCTTGAAGATGATTGACACGTCGTAATAGGCCAGGTATTATCTGTCTAGCTCTCTCACCCATTGGTGGATCAAGCCAGAAGAAATAATCACACCCATTTGTTGTCTAGTCCATTTTCAACAAGGAAAAATCAAATTCAAGGTTTCAAAAATCACACTTATATGTAATCTGGTCTATTTTCAGCAAACAACAATAAAAAAATTAGAGTTTTAGATTGTAAAATCATACACGAAATCATTCACAACAAGCATAGCGACGCCCAGGGTTTAACTCCGTCCAAGATATTCTCTCAATGGCAGCAACACCACACCTACAATGGAGATCCATAACTTCTAGTTTGAGGTGGTTTGGGAGATGATTATAGGTTGACTTTGATTTAGTCAAGTGTGAGACTGATTTTAATGTGGAAAATGGCAGATGAAGATGATTTGAGAGGTGGACTTCCCGTGTGGCTTTGCAATTGAGGGTTTTATTTTAGGGATTGAGGGGAAATTAGGGTTAAGTTACATTTTGGAGGGAGAGTAGTTAATAACACCTAAAATGATGAATCTACCCCAAATACCACGTGAAACTCACGTGACACACTTTTCATCGGGAAAAATGGCTAGAAGTTGCAAAAATTAAGGAAACGTGAAGTTCAGGATGTGATCGGTAAAAAAAAAAGTTTGGGTTGCAAAATTAAAAAATGGGCAAAGTACAGGTTGGAATATGAAATTAACCCTAGTTAATAACACTTAAAATGATGAATCTACCCCTCAAATACCACGTGAAACTCACGTGACACACTTTTCATCGGAAAAAATGGCCGGAAGTTGTAAAAATTAAGGAAACGTGAAGTTCAGGATGTGATCGGTAAAAAAAAAAGTTTTGAGTTGCAAAATTAAAAAATGGGCAAAGTACAGGTTGTAATATGAAATTAACCATATATATATATAAAAGAAAAAAAGGTGTTGCATTATAATTAAAATAATGCCTCCAATTATTAAAAAAACAGTTGACATCGTGCAAATGAATGCTACATATTTGAATGTTCAATGAGTTAAATATAGGTTGGATAGTCTTTTCATGTGATTTATATTTGAAGGTTTAATATCTAAGTGTTCTTTGTGAAAATAGGAGTGTAGTGCAATTTTTTGGTTCAAATGTAAATTCTTGGACTCATTGTTTGTGCTTCTTATTTCACAGAGCAGTTACTCTCCACAAATTTCTGTTGGGATTTCAATGTTTAGATTTTGATGACACAAACCAAGGATGTTATAGGAAGTTTTAGTACCCCATTTTTCACAATGATTAAGTGAAAACATAGACTAGGATTGAGTCTTGTTATGGAAGCTGAAAGATGGAGGTACACATGCATATAATGCTGTATCGAAGATTTCAGAATGACGCTGCTGTAAGAAAGCAGATACAACAATACTGCAAGAAGACAGCTACAACATTTCAGCATAGTATGAAAGAACGGCATGCAACATCGCTGCAAGAAGAAGATATAGGAGTACTGCAAGAAAGGTTACAACAGTAATGTACGAAGACACTACAAGAAGGTCCAAGCTATAACAACAATACAAAGCATAAACAGATGCAAGCAGACCTAGGATACAGCGCTAAGCTCCTGCTCAAACTATCAAACAACGCTAATGACAAATAGAATAAGTATCCTGAAATTCGAGAAAGGATAAATGCAGTACGAGGAATGAAGATTCAAACAAGAATAATTAGAGCCGTTCCAGAGAAGATCAAAGTTGCAGATACGGAGCCAATGCCAAGACGCCACGTAGACTGACGCGCCGCAAAAAGCTACGAACCGCAACCATCGTATTAAATGCTCCAAAAAGATAAGTCAAGTCGCATTAAATGCAAGCCATGCCTTTGATCAGCTAATCTAAAAATTCAAAATGAGAGATATCTCCTTCAACGGATATCTTCTCTACAATTATAAATAAAGGATGAGTAAAACTGAAGCTAACAACTGAAACTACAAGATCTGAACCGAAATCATTTTGCACAAAAGCTCTCAAGCATTCAAGCTATACGTTCAGTTTCAGTCACTCAACCTCTGTGAAGTGGAGCAAGTACAAAACTGAAAGATCCTTTGAAGGATTCAAAAGCTCACTTCATCGCACCAGTTGAAGAACAAATTTATATACTTCTTAACCTTGTTGCTGTGTGCGTAGGTTGTTTTAGGTATCGTACAGTTGATAGGAGAGATCCTTGCTGTATGTATAGTTGTCTAAGTGTTAGGCAACTTCCCTGTGTGGGAGTGTGGAACCCTGTGTGGGTGTGTGGAACCCTGTGTGGGTTAGCCTTTAGAGTTTGCAGTTGTTGTGTGGATGCTGAACTCTAGTAGGTGGTTAGCTTTGTAAGTTGATAGATTGTTAGAAGTGTCCTGTAATTCAATCTTTGCTTAACAAAGTTCCTGCTCGAGGTAGCAGTAGAGTAGACATAGAAGACTTACACCACCTTCGAACCACTATAAGCCATAAGTGTTTTATTGTTTTCTTATCTGCGTTTTATCCTTCATATATCTCTATCATATGCATAAAACATTTTGAAAAGGATCATATTTGAGAAAACCAGCCAGCCTTGTGTCTTAAAAGCTTTATTTTTTCCGCTGCGTATGAAACTCAAGTTACAGCATGCAGCACTGCATCCTAGTGCTGTAAGCAGTAACTGACTGGCGCTGCAAGTTCAAGTAACTTGCAGAACAGTAAGTTTTAATATATTTTCAAAATTGACCAAGGTTCATTCACCCCCCTCTGAACCTCGGACATCGCTTGGGACCAACAAGTGGTATCAGAGCAAGTTGGGTTAAAAGCCAACTTATCTGGTCACCTACCCAGATCCACCTTTGTCTCGCTATTTTCTCTGCATCCTGAAAATCTCATTCTCTTCAGCATATCATGGACTCCTCTAATCATAAGTTACCCATGTTTTCCATAGAGGAATATAATGATTGGAAGATAAGAATGCAGACACATCTTTCAGCAATGAATGATGAGATATGGACGGTCATCACCGAAGGACCGATTATCCCAATGAAGGTAAACCCCATGTTCGGTAGAGAGATGGAAGAAGGAGCACAACCACCACCCAACTTCCTGGTCAAACCAAGATAAGAATGGAACAATAAAGACAGAAAGAGAGCCAACCTAAACAACGTGGCCAAGAATGCTTTATTCATCACCTTGGATAAAAGCACATTCAGCAAAGTCAAAACTTGTAGAACGTCCAAGAAAATTTGGGAAAAATTGGAACAAATATGTGAGGGGACAGAACTCACTAAAGATAATAAGATCTCCAATGCCACCCAACTGTTTGAGCTCTTCGAGATGAAGAATGAAGAAACTCTTGAGCAACTAGATTTAAGATTCACATCCATTGTGAATGAACTAGAAGCTCTAGGCAAGCACTACACTCAAAAGGAGAAGAACATGAAAGTGCTTAAAGCCCTGCCCGCTGAGTGGGATATCAAGACCACTGCCATGAGAGTGTCCATGGATTTGAAATCCATGAGTATGTTTGATCTATTCTCCGACCTCAAAGCATTCGAATATGATATCAACAAACGGAGAAAGAAGACAGAAGAATCGAGCTCCAAAGTTACAGCGCTAACTGTCAGAGGACCTAAAGATACAACAACCATAAGTTGCAGCAAGCAATTAGAGGTTGCAGTTGAAGACGCTGGAGAGGAGATGACTCTTCTTCTAAAGAAATTTAGAAGATTCATGAAGAGCAACAACAACAACAACAACACCAACCTCAATAAGAAGAATGACTTCAAAAGAAGTCATCTACCTCCTCAGATATCCCCCTCTCCTCGCTCAAATACGACTGATCTTGATTTGTGCTATAATTGCAGGAAGCTTGAACATTTTGCCAGAAGCTGTCCACACCCAACGGTGCACAAATATCCAAAAGAAGAGAGAAATCAAAGAAGAGAAAAGAGAAGAGAGGATAAGTACAAGCTTCGAGCTCTCATTTGAGAGATGGAAAAGGCCAAGGATACATCAGTCTCAAAGGAGATACTGAAAGCTGCAGAATCCTCTGACAGCGACATTGAAACCTCATCTTCCGATGAAGAAGCACTGATATGCCTGATGGCAAACAACTGTAAGGACAGTGATGAAGAAGAGGTAACCTCCCAACCGTTGTCTATACCAAAAAAAGAGGAGCTGAACATGATCCACTCTTTAAAGAGGATCATGAGTGATTTCGAGCAGATTAACTCAACTCATGAGAGCTGAAAGTCGAGAATGAAAATCTAAGAATCGATAATGAGGTCCTCAGAGGCAAAAATATCAATATTACTGAAAAGCTCGTTGCATATGAGTCTGATAACTCAAGGTACAGTAAGTTACAAAGAGAGGTCTCAAGGCTCAGTCTGCTGGTCACTAAGCTAGAAACTGAGAAGGAGAACTTGCAGTCCACGATCAGAATATTTAGCAAATCAGCTAAGGACGCAAGGGAGTGCATAAGTTAAAGCAGAAGTCCTTTTGAAAAATCAGGCATAGGATACAACACTCACACCTCTCAGGATACAGCAAGTACATCCAAGGCTGCAAAATTTGTTCAAGCTGAAACTTCAATGGAGATTGAGTTACCTTGTAACTCAAAAAGAATCTTGAACAAACCAGCATTGATAGATAAGGAGAAGAAACCCCAATGCTCAGCTATAAAAAGTAAGCCTGCATCTAAGAATTGGCTACAGCAGAAGCTATCTGTTGTAAGCAGCAAGAAGATGCAACAACCCACAAAGTTGCAGCACAAGAGAAAGTTCCCCATTTATACTAAGACTTATATGTCTAAACCTCAAAGAGGATATACTTAAGGGAAGTATGGTGGAAGACCACA
The DNA here is from genome assembly GCA_954870855.1 of Scutellaria minor. Classification (NCBI taxonomy): domain Eukaryota; kingdom Viridiplantae; phylum Streptophyta; class Magnoliopsida; order Lamiales; family Lamiaceae; genus Scutellaria; species Scutellaria minor. The sequence continues at coordinate 12,807,126 of OX940737.1, forward strand.
CCACAAGAGTGTTGGTAACACATATTTAGTTTCTGCACACACAGTTTTTAAGCAGTTTAATAATAAAACTGCATACATTCAGAGATCCAACAAATCTTACAGCAAAACAGTGACTGTTAAGAAAATATGGATTCCCAAAGTAACTAACCCCAAAGGACCCTTACAGAAATTGGTATCTAAATCTGCTTAAATTTGTTGCAGGTTTCAATGCCAGGTTGCAGCAGCGATGTATGGTACATAGACAGTGGCTACTCAAGGCACATGACAGGCAGTAAAGAAGTTTTGAGAGACTTCCAAGAATGCAAAGGACCAAAGGTCATTTTTGGAGATGATTCCAAAGGACGCACAAAAGGAAGTGAATGCCTAGTCAAAGAAAATGTAAAGATCAAAGATGTATCCTATGTGAAAGGCCTCAGATACAATCTTCTGAGCATCAGTCAATTTTGTGACAAAGGATACTCAGTGGAGTTCAACCTCAACAAGTGCTTAATCAAGGATAGTACATCAAATGAAGTCAAGCATACAGGAACAAGAAGAGGAAACATATATCTTGCAGACTGGAACTCTTCTATTCATCCAACATGCTTCATTGTGAAAAGTCCACCAGAACTGAGCTGGCTATGACATAAGAGATTAAGCCACCTGAACTTCAAGACGATCAACAAGCTAGCAAGAAAAGGTCTTGTAAGAGGATTGTTGGATGTGGCATATAAAAAGGAGAATATATGTAGAGCTTGTCAGAAGGGAAAACAAGTGAAAAGCTCATTCAAAGACAAGTTGCAGAAGTCATCTCACAGGATTCTAGACCTTCTACATATGGACCTCTTTGGACCAGTAGAACCAGTAAGCATAAGTGGGAAGAAGTACTCACTTGTGGTAGTAGATGACTACTCCAGATACACATGGACCATATTCCTTGCTAAGAAATCAGAAACACAAAGCAAGCTACCAGACCTCATGAAGAAAATTCAAAATGAAAAGAGCTTGAACATTGTGAAGATCAGATCAGACAGAGGAACTGAGTTCACAAACAAATTCATTGAGAAATTCTGTTCTAATAATGGTATTAGTCATAAATACTCTGCTGCAAGAACACCTCAACAGAATGGTGTAGCTAAAAGGAGGAATAGAACCCTCAAGGAAGCAACAAGGACAATGATAGCAGAGGCAGAAATACCCAAGAGATTTTGGGCTAAAACAACCAACACTGCATGCTATACACAGAACAGATGCTTAATCAACAAGGATCTAGATAAAACCCCTTATAAAGTCTGGAATGGATATATCCCGAATGTCTCACATCTGCATATCTTTGGATGCAGGTGCTATATTCTCAACAATGGAAAGAAATATCTAAAAACCTTTGATGCAAAATCAGACGAAGGAGTATTTTTAGGATACTCTGTTGTAAGTAGAGCCTTCAGAATCTTTAACAAGAGAACCTTAGTGGTTGATGAGTCAATCCATGTGGTGTTTGATGAACCACATTGTGACACAAAGAATCTAGAAGAACCAGCTGAGGATACAACCCCAAGGAAAGAAGGTTATGTTTCATATGTTGAAGGAGTTCTGCATACAGGAGAAGATAAAGAAGAAGAAGTTGTACCTCTGGATGCAACAGATAATCTTACAGCAGCAGAACCTCAAGTCCTACAGCAACATGAGGAGCAACCTAGACCTGTACATGTTTTTGAACCTGACAGGACATGACTGAGAAATCATCCTAGAGATCTTATAATTGGAGATCCATCCACAGGAGTAAGGACAAGAAGGTCCATACCTCATGAAGCAATGTTTGCATGCTTCATATCTCAAACAAAGGCCCAAAATGTTGAAGAAGCCTTACAAGATAACAACTGGGTGCAAGCCATGCAAGAAGAACTAAATGGATTTGAAAGAAATCAGGTTTGGCAAATAGTTGCAAGACCAACTCATCAAAGAGTTATTGGAACAAAATGAGTCTTCAAGAACAAGCTAGATGAATCTGGATGGGTTGTGAGGAACAAAGCAAGATTAGTTGCTAAAGGATATTGTCAGGAAGAATGAATTGATTTTGATGAGACTTTTGCTCCAGTAGCAAGGCTGGAAGCCATAAGGATGTTTTTTGGCATATGCAGCTCACATGAATTTCAATGTATATCAAATGGATGTGAAGAGTGCATTCCTTAATGGTATTCTTACAGAGGAAGTGTATGTAGAGCAACCTCCAGGTTTTGAAGATCAAGTAGAAAAAAAGGCGTTCAGGTTACACAAAGCCCTGTATGGACTCAAGCAAACACTAAGAGCTTGGTATGACACCTTATCTATCTATCTGCTGGAAAATGGCTTCAAGAAAGGAACAGTGGACAAAACTCTGTTCAGGATACAGGATGGAAATAGCATACTTCTCGTACAGATATATGTGGATGATATCATCTTCGGATCCTCCAACAAAGAGCTTTGTGAGAAGTTCTCCAATCTGATGCAATCAAAATTTGAGATGAGTATGATGGGAGAATTAAGTTTCTTTCTAGGGATGCAAATAAAGTAGCTGGCTGCAGGAACCTTCATCAGCCAGGTCAAATACACAAAGGAACTCATCAAGAAGTTCGACATGGAGAATGGGGCAGCAACATCTGTTCCTATGTCTACATCGATAAGCCTTGACAAAGATGAAGATGGTAAAGATGTAGATATCACGAAGTACATATGATTCATAGGATCCTTGCTGTATCTTACAGCAAGCAGGCCAGATATCATGTTTGCAGTTGGAGTCTGTGCAAGATTTCAAGCAGCACCAAAGGAGTCACACCTTTCAGCTGTCAAAAGGATTATCAAGTATCTGAAAGGAACTCAGGAAGTAGGGCTATGGTATCCCAAGGAAGGAGGATTCAAGCTCAAAGGATATTCTGACTCAGATTATGCAGGCTGCAAGATTGATAGAAAGAGCACCAGTGGGACTTGTCAATTTCTGGGAAATAGACTTGTTTCATGGTTCTGCAGGAAGCAAACATCAATTGCAACATCTACAGCAGAAGCAGAATATGTTGCAGCAGAAAGTTACTATGCGCAAATTCTCTGGATACAGCAGCAACTAAGAGATTATGGGATTGAAAAAAAGGAGACTCCAATTCTCTGTGATAACACAAGTGCAATTGCAATTACCTTTAATCCCGTATTTCACTTAAGAATGAAACATATCGATATACGACATCACTTTATTAGAGATCACGTGGAAAAGAAAGATGTTGTGCTCGAGAAAGTTCATACGAATCTCCAACTTGCAGATATATTCACTAAACCATTGAGTGAACCGAGGTTGTCTATGCTTAGAAACGAGCTAGGAATTCTGAATTTATGAAGAGGAAAGGAAAATGCAGAAGCCCAGGAGGAATATCTACATGCTTGTAAGAAGCTGCAAGTATAGTGTTGTAAGCTACATCTACATATAGCGCTGGGTTCAAATAGCACTATATCTTTATTCTTACAGCTCAGAAAGATAATGAGAGAGTAGGCAGCACCTGGTTACAACATTTATTTCAAAAAGTATTTAATACTCTGCAACCTCGTAGCCAGGCTGCTGCAACCTTAAAAGGACAATAAATTGGGCGGCAAATCACATGTCTTTCAGCATTTAATGCAAGCTCACTATGTCAGAAGACGAAGAGGCCCGATCAGAGTCCACGTTTGCGCAAGTCATGATTATTTACGATTTGACCCCTCCGTCTTTTTTTAAGGACCGTAAGATCATTTCCATCTTTTTAATCTCAATCGTTGATCTTACTATTCATCCTTTGATATTCTTCTCAAACCCCATAATCTTCTCTTTTCAAATTCATTTCGCCTTCATCACAAAGAGAAGTTTCCTTTCATCGTTATTTTCCCTGAGTCCCAATATTTTCAAACCTCTCTCAAATATTCATCCATGGCGGCTCATCAAACCATAGTACTGGAAGGACGCTTGATCAACCAGGAGCACGTTTACGCTTCTGGGTTGTACAACAACACTATCATCTGAAGAATTTTTGATACCCTGGAACAGACCCAAATCCTAGGGTTGTTAACCACCACCTACACTGGATTCTCTGTAGAATCAGTTCAAATATTCTATGCCTTTGCCAAGACTTCTCAGGAAAGAAACTGCATCCGGTTCAAGATGGGTGGAGACGAAGAAGAAAAGTCTCTAACCGTCAGAGACATAGCCACCACCTTCAGCATCTCTTCAGGAGGCTTGACCCCCAGTCAACTTGCGACTTATGGGGAGAAGAACGCACAAGAGATGTGGGATCTCTTTAGGGTAAGAGATGCAGAGGCAGAGATCAAGAGAAGCGCCCCGAAGAAACTCTTCAAATCGGAGTTTGAACTGCTCCACGATATCTGTGCGTACTCCATTGAAGGCAGAACTGGGAGTTATGACAAATGCACAGATCTCCGGTTCCGGATCATGTCTGTCATCATTGCCGGAGAAAAGGTGAACTGGGCTAGGTTCATCGTGAAGAGAATATGGGAGAAAGCAGAGAAGAACACAGTAAGAAGGAGCTATGGAATCACCATTTGCTCTCTGCTCTGCAAGCTAGATGTTCAGCTCGCAGCTCCCATTCTCATTCCTGTTGGGAAGTATCTTGGAGAGAAGAAGAAATGTAAGACCCAACCAAAAACAGCTGCTGCTGGGGTTGCACGGAAGAAAACCAAAGATAAAAAGAATGCAACCCTGACACTGCAGGATGAAGATGCAGGCAACAGAAGTGAAGATGGTGATAATGATGATGAAAATCCTTTTCCCGTCATCAAGGGGCCACCAAGGAGGACAGAACCTGAACCTAAGTCCTCGTCCTCAGATGATGATGCACCCCTGGCCAGAAGGGCCCCGAGCAGCAAGAAGCAGGCTGCTGCAGCTGCTTATTCCCAACTCTCTACTGCAAGTTTGTCAGTAGATGCTGCTGCAGATGAATCACATCAGCAAAGGGTTCAGCCAGATGAAGAAGTTGTTCAGTCTGTGCTCGATCCAACCTTCCCAGCTGCTAGAAATATGGAGCAGCAATACAGTCTCTGGAGGGAGATGAGACTGTCCAAGGGAGAAATCTTGATGCAATGGAAGGATTTCCTCTCTATGGAGAAAGAAGTCCTGGAGTGGGCCAATTCAGAAGATATTATGGCACTCCTGCAACCTGAGTATACAGCAGAGGTACAAGATAGATCGAGAAGCACCGCTACTCAGGAAGCAACGGATAAAAGGAAGGGCAAAGCTCTTGCAGAATCCCACTCTGCAGAGTTGCCGATGAAAGCAACAACGGAAGATGCTCAAATCTTCCTAGCCCCGGCTGCAGAGGCTGTAAGAAGGGGCGATGACGTTGCATTTATGCAAGAGCAAATCGACACCTTGGGAGTGGAATAGGCTGAGGAGGCCATGATGCAACAGGCGCTACAAGCAAGTGTCAAGAAGACAAGGATGCAGCACACTCCTAAGAGGATGCGGGGAGAAGGATGCTCAAGTCGCCTCAATTCAAACTCTCCCGCATATGAGCAAATGGTTGAAAGCCTCTCCAATATAGTCACGCTTGATTCTTTGGAGGAGGAGGAGCCTCAACTGGTGGATTATGAAGATTCTCCGGTGCACACCGTTTTTGATGTAGATGCAGACACTCAGGGGGAACCAATCGCCACCATCAGAGATGTTCACTCTGACAATGCTGAGATTGCCGATGAAGCGATCATGGAGGAAGTTGCAGAGGCAGTACTCCCTGTACTGGTAGAGACAGCAGTACAGCAAGCAGCCACCCTATCAGAAGCTGCAGAAGATATAGGAAGGGTGGATGCTGAGATTCTTGCGGCAATCGAGTTTTCCATGCTGCATACAGTGGAAGCTGCAAGAAACCAACAATAGCTGTAGGAACCCATTCTTGCAGCAGAGACTGTCGAGGTTACAGGACCAGCCAAGGAGACGGGGTCCTTGCTAAAGACCTTAGGCGAGGCTGTTGTTCAGACAACACTCTCTGAGGGTACAAAGACCTCTGAAGGGACAGCTGTTGAGACAATACCCTTAGAGGATGTTCAAGAAGAAGCTGAGGTAACCACTACACAGTTAGAGTCACCTTATGAGGAGGTTGATGCTGCTGCTGCTGCATGCTCAAAAGAACCTATCCAGGTTACAGCAACAGAGGTTACTAAGGAAGCTAAGATGGCTGAATTTCTCCGGATAATGGCTGAACGCAGAAGAGCCAAATATGGAAATATTGGTGACGTGACAGTCACGATATCATCCGATGAGGAGGAAGAAATAACTGAAGAAAATCCTACCTCAGGCTGCCCAAGTCCCATATCAAGCCTACATGAGGATGATGATGAAGAAATTGAGTCGGAGGCTCCAAAGCAGGATGCAGCACAACCCTCAAGTTCTTTAGTTCCTTATGCTGCATCGGCTACTGCCTCTCAAAGACGGAATGCAGGCCTAACCCCTGATGAATCGATTGACAGGATAGTCGATGTTGTTAGACACCTGATTCATGCTCTTCAGGATCATGAGTCTAACATGCAGAACAACATGAAGGTCGGCGCCAAATTCCACGCTGAAACCATGTCCGGCTTCAAGGAAGATATTGAAGCACTGCCTAAGATGATCAAGCAAAATCTGAATGAAAATGCTAATAGGTTGTATATGGACAGGGTTAGAATGGAGGGTGAACTGAAGAGAAAAGCTCAACTCACCCGAAATGAAGTCAAACTCTGCAAGAAGCATGCAGAAACAACATCGGAAAGACTTCAAACTCACGCCTTGGTGCTAGAGACACTTATGGATCATGTAACCGACCAATCCAGAAGAACCAGAAGTGTTGACGAATGAGTGGCGAACCTGGAGATGATTATAGGTGAACTGAGGGACCACATTATGGTAAAGCCCCAGCACCAGTATGCCCAAGTATCCAGGAAAGCCCCAGCACCTGTAAGAGGACTACGGTCTAAAGTAGTTCCAAGTACCCCTGCTCCAACCCCGACTTTTGATGATGCCAAAAAGGGGGAAGAATTTCAAGATAGATACAGGAGCGTTGGGGAAAAAGAAGGTGAAGAAAATGAGGAAGAAGATGATGACCAGCCTCTAAGCAGGAGGAGGAAGAGGTCTGGATCATTTGCTGCTGCTGACGCTCCTTCTCCAAAATGAGGGAGAAAAGATTATGAAGGAGGAGCGGGTGGTGCAGCTGCTGCAAGCAGATCAGCAGCAGGAGCTGCATACAGCAGCGCTGCAAGAAAAGATGCAACACCTCCCTTCGATCATCATACAAAGAGAGGGAGAGAGAGCCAACAACAAGGCTCAAGAAAAAGAGTAAGCAGAGCCGAGGTTGAAAGGCTCTACAACAAGAAAATGGCTGCTCAGAGGGTGGAGAGAGCCAGAGCAGAAAGAGAAGAACATGCCTGGATACAAAGGCTTGGAGTGATTGGTGAGAGGAGAATCTTTGACAGAGATCTCTACCAATACCCCCCTCAAGAAATTCCATGTCTCGACATGGACAACATATTAGCTGAAGTATCAGTGTTGATGGATCAGAGGCTTGATGGAGAGAACATGGCCTGGAACTTAAATATCTTCAAGGCAATCGAATTGCCTACAGATAGGAATCCATCCTTTGAAGCAATCAAGCTGTATAAGAGATCCGAGTATCTCAGATATTTCAGATTTTTGTGCAGAAAGGGCAAATTCAGTAGATTTCAAACCTGTCAATCTGCACTGAGAAGATATGAAGAGCTTACTAGGGCTGGAGAGCTTGATATTCAGAATTACTACATAGACCTAGTGAAGAAAGGTCATATAGTGCCTTATTGTAAAGACTTCTGGCTTAGATGGATTTAGATTCCAAAGATTAAGGAGAAACTTGAAGAATCCTATCAGGAGTCCATTCGAGACTGGTGGAAAGGATCAAGAGAGGGAGCAGAGCAAGAAGGAAGAACTGCTGAAAGAAGACCAGATGAAACGTCTACAAGGAGGTCCATGTTTCAGCAATAATCTTTTTGAGGAGTAGACAAGATACATCGCTGATACATTCAGGGTTATTTGCTTTTATGCTTATCATTTATGTAATCCTGATGTAATTTGATTTGATGCAATGAAAACTTTCCTCATGAACGATATTATGTAATGGTTTTGTCATCATCAAAAAAGGGGAAATTGTTGGGATTTCAATGTTTAGATTTTAATGAGACAAACCAAGGATGTTATAGGAAGTTTTAGTACCCCATTTTTCACAATGATTAAGTGAAAACATAGACTAGGATTGAGTCTTGTTATGGAAGCTGAAAGATGGAGGTACACATGCATATAATGTTGTATCGAAGATTTCAGAATGACGCTACTGTAAGAAAGCAGATACAACAACACTGCAAGAAGGCAGCTACAACATTTCAGCATAGTATAAAAGAACGGCATGCAGCATCAATGCAAGAAGAAGATACAGGAGTACTACAAGAAAGGTTACAACAGTATTGTATGAAGACACTGTAAGAAGGTCCAAGCTACAGCAGCAATACAAAGCATGAACAGATGCAAGCAGACCTAGGATACAGCGCTAAGCTCCTGCTCAAACTATCAAATAGCGCCAATGACAAACAGAATAAGTATCCTGAAATCCGAGAGAGGATAAATGCAGTACGAGGAACGAAGATTCAAACAAGAATAATTAGAGTCGTTCCAGAGAAGATCAAAATTGCAGATACGGAGCCAATGCCAAGACGCCACGTAGACTGACGCACCGCAGAAAGCTGCGAACCGCAACCATCGCATTAAATGCTCCAAAAAGATAAGTCAAGTCGCATTAAATGCAAGTCATGCCTTTGATCAGCTAATCTAAAAATTCAAAATGAGAGATATCTCCTTCAACGGATATCTTCTCTACAAGTATAAATAGAGGATGAGTAAAACTGAAGCTAACAACCGAAATCACAAGATCTGAACCGAAATCATTTTGCACAAAAGCTCTCAAGCATTCAAGCTATACGTTCAGTTTCAGTCACTCAACCTCTGTGAAGTGGAACAAGTACAAAGCTGAAAGATCCTTTGAAGGATTCAGAAGCTCACTTCATCGCACTAGTTGAAGAACAAATCTATATACTTCTCAACCTTGTTGTTGTGTGCGTAGGTTGTTTTAGGTGTCGTACAGTTGATAGGAGAGATCCTTGTTGTATGTATAGTTGTCTAAGTGTTAGACAACTTCCTTGTGTGGGAGTGTGGAACCCTGTGTGGGTGTGTGGAATCCTGTGTGGGTTAGCCTTTAGAGTTTGCAGTTGTTGTGTGGACGCTGGACTCTAGTAGGTGGTTAGCTTTGTAAGTTGATAGATTGTTAGGGAGTGTCCTGTAATTCAATCTTGCTTAACAAAGTTCCTGCTCGAGGTAGCAGTAGAGTGGACGTAGAAGGCTTACACCACCTTCGAACCACTATAAGCCATAAGTGTTTTATTGTTTTCTTATTTGCGTTTTATCCTTCATATATCTCTATCATATGCATAAAACATTTTAAAAATGATCATATTTGAGAAAACCAGTCAGTCTTGTGTCTTAAAAGCTTTATTTTTTCCGCTGCGTATAAAACTCAAGTTACAACGTGCAACACTGCATCCTAGTGCTGTAAGCAGTAACTGACTGGCGCTGCAAGTTCAAGTAACTTGCAGAACAGTAAGTTTTAATATATTTTCAAAATCGACTAAGGTTTATTCACCTCCTCTGAACCTTGGACACCGCTTGGGACCAACAATTTCTATACATATATAGTTGTAAGTTGTAATCCACATTTCACAATAAGATTTCAGCATAAAAAATTATAGAAAATTCGCTCTTCATCTAAATTCATTTCCGTCAACCACGAATCCATTGCTCAATTTCCAATGGCTTATGTCTTGCTCGGAGCTCCATGGCAAAGAAAATTTTTCACTTTTTTATTGGAAGATTTAATTTTGGCCTTTTTTTTTCTTTTTCTTCCTCAGAGTTGTGGATGGCTTGGAGACACAAAGCAGGTCTGATGTTGATTGGTGTCATTATTTAAGTTTCAAGGTTACTCGAATTTACTAATTTACTTATTTCGCATGATACTTTCTTAATCTTTACAAAAATGTATTTTGCACTGTTCCAACTGAAGAAAGATATGTGTTGAAAAATGTTAGAAAACGATCGGTGCTAATGGTCCAGGAACTAATGATAATGATGCCCATCTGTAAGTTTGCTTCACTTGAATGAATACTTCTTACCTTCCAAATATGTGTTAGATCAATATGTTGTATTACATAGCAATCACTTGGTTATAGATAGATAAAGAATGACAATTTATGAAAATAAGCAACCAACTTTTGTCTTTTAAGGCATTACATTTAGCATGTGGAGCTGAAACTTATGTGATTTGCATTTTTCCCTTTCACAAAAGCCAGATAATTAAGTAGCAAATGTTTAAAAAAAAAAAAGGCATTATTATGAGTTAGCTAAATTTAGTAAGATTTGGACGTTGTGATCTAAAGTTTTTTATAGACCTTGGTCTTGCTTAAGAATCTCTAGAATCATGTGTTAACCTATTCTCTGATGAATTGAGTGGGATCTACTTGGAGTAGAAATTTTATTAATAGAATGAAATACTAAATCTTTAACTGAGGTGATACTTTTTATCATAATATGTACTACTTTTATTAAAAGAATGTAATACTTTTACAAATATAATGTAATATTTTTATTAATAGAATGTAATACTATAACTATAAATGAGGTAGTACTTTTGTTCATAACATGTACTACTTTTATTAATAGAATGTAATACTTTTATAAATATACCGCAATACCTTTATAAATTTAATGCAATATTACATATAACTAAAAATGAGGTAATACTTTAGTTCATAACATGTAATACTTTTATTAATAGAATGTAATACTATATCTATAAATGAGGTAATACTTTATTTCATAACATGTGCTACTTTATCAATAGAATATGATATTTCTCTGAGATTTTCAACTTGTCAACAATTAAGAGCTAATGCAATGCCATATCAAATGCTACTTTTCATATTTTAGAAAATAATTTTGTTATTCATACCTAATACTTTCATGGATTGAATGTAATAACTGGATGAAATGAATGTAATACTTTTATAAATCTAGTGCATTACTTTTATTTTTGAAGCCATCAGCATATCTGAACAGTCCTCTTTTACTCCTCATTTTCACTTACTACAAAATCTTTATCTTATCTAAGAAACATAGTTCTCCATGTGGCAAAATGGCTTATAATATCAAAGATAGCAGAAACTATAGTGAATGATGTTGTTAGTAAAGGGTTGGATGGACTTACTCAATGAGCATCATTTGTTTTAGCTGGCATTTTTATTTCAATCTTTGATGGTTGTGTTTTTATGGCTTTGATTAGTCGTTTTAGAGCAACTCTGGTCGTTTCAATATTTATGTATATGCAATACTTCGATAAAAAAAATATATAATACTTTAAAATATTACATATTCCCAATTTCCTAGTTCTCTACTTCATTATGTCTTCTTTTCTTCTTTTCAGTTTTCACCTTCTCATGCATTGCCATCACTTCTTAAACTTCTCTTCTCACCCTTTTTTTCTTCAGGAACTACACCCTTCTTCTCATGCATCTTCTTATTGACTCCATGCACCTTATTCTTTTCCATTAAATTCCTTGAAATCTTCTTTTATATTTCTTCAATCATTTAGCAAACCTAATCAAATAATTAAAAATAATTCCACAAGATTTAGAGAAAAAGGACATTCAAGGTTTACAACAGATGGATAAACAATGAGAAAGACTACTGAAATAGAATATCAATTAAAACTCATGAATTTTATAAACTAACAAGTTATAGATATTAATTAAGCATGACACAAATTAATGGTAAAGTCAAATTTATATTTAAATCTTCTTCACACCTTCTGGATTTCAAAATTATTTGTTTAAGGTAACATATATACCACCAATTCCAACTCATATAGAAGAAGTTTACAAAGAAAATCAAGAACTATATATTCACATACAAGCTATAAAACTAAAACGATACATAAGCATACTTTGAAATGAAACATTATATGAACTTCAACGTTCATCCAAACAATCAGTAAAAGCAAAATTTCACTGATGTTCATTCAAGCAATCTCAAATCATTAGCTAGCTCCTAAAGAAATTTTGATAAATTGTATGTTCACAACAAACCAAACAATGAAATAAGTAAATCTCAAGCAACAATCACACACCAAGAAGAAGCGTACTTTTAGTGTGCACAAATCACTTTCAACTCGATAGAGTTTGAAAATCCTAATCCATCTTAAAACACTAAAGTTTAAACACACTTAATGAGCTGGGAAGGAGTGGAAACACGTTTACGATTGTAATTTTGGGTTGGATCCATTCATTATAATTAGGACTGACCCGACTTGACCCCTCTCATGAAAAAAGGATACATAAGACGGTCTTACGCAAGACTTTACCCCAAACATAATATTAAAAGTAAACCAACTTTTCCAACATTCAATAAAAAAAAAAAAATTCAAACTACACTTTATATACGATTTTGTCTAACTAACCCAACCAACAATCAAAACAACCTTAAAAAAAAAAAAAAAAAAAAACAAATGAGAACCGCAATTTTCGGTTGGCCAATTTTAACAAATTAATTATAATTTTTAAAATTGAATAACAACTTAAATAAATGACTAAAAATTCAAATAAATGCCTAAAAATTCATTTCAAGCCTCTTGTTGTCATCGTCGGATTCGCCATACCTTTTCCCGCCATCCAATGCAACGACATGGTTTCATTCAAATCTCCACAAAATCACTCTCTCAATTACTGAGCAAACGCCCTCCAATCTCTCAGATTAAGCAAATTCACGCACAGATCATCACTCGATCACTCGCATCATCACGCATTTCTTTGACTGATTCGCTCATCCATTGTTACCTTCACTCTAAAAACGTCAACTTTGCAAGAACCTTGTTCGATAACTACCCTTTGTCGTCGCCGCCGACTCTGCTATGGAATCTCATGATTCGTGCTTACTCGAAGCTTCGACATTGTTTGGAACCCATCTGGCTTTTCCGTCAAATGCTCGCTACTGAAGCAGTACCCGATAAGTATACATTTACTTTTGTGATCACTTCCTGTGCTCACCAAATTTCAGTTTTATATGGGCAGCTTTTTCATGGAATGTCAATAAAAAATGGGTGTTATTTGAATCTGTATGTGGGTAATTCTTTGATTAGTATGTATGCTGATGTTGGGAGAGTGGATGATGCATATGAAGTGTTCGGAGAAATGTCCGAGTGGGACGTGTTTTCTTGGACTAGTTTACTGTCTGCTTACGCTAAGAACGATGATATGCTGAGAGCTGGTGAGATTTTTCGGAAAATTCCGGTGAGAAATGATGTGTCTTGGGCTGTGATGATTTCGGGCTATGTTAGCTGTAGAAGGTACACTGAGGCCCTTACATATTTTCACAATATGTTTTATGAATTTAAGCCCAACGAGGCTGTTCTTGTTTGTGCTCTCTCTGCCTGTGCTAATCTCGGGTCTTTTGATCAAGGACAATGGATTCATGGTTATATACAAAACAATTGTACTTCAGTCAGTTCCAATATTATGACTGCACTTATTGATATGTATGCCAAGTGTGGGAGGATAGATTGTGCATATCATGTATTTGACAATATTCCAAGACGAGACGTTCAAAATTTCACTAGTATGATTTCAGGTTCATCAATTCATGGCCTTAGTGAGGAAGCTATACGCTTGTTTCAGCAAATGTTAGCCGAAAAGTTGAATCCTAATGATATTACTATTCTTGGGGTCCTAAATGGATGTAGCCATTCAGGTCTGGTGCAGCAGGGCTCTTCTATATTCTATAGCATGGAGAGTTTGTGGGGCATAGTGCCTAAGATTGAGCATTATGGTTGCTACATTGATTTGCTTGGCCGTGGTGGTTATCTGGCGAAGGCGTTTGGAGTAGCTAAAAGCATGCCTGTTAATCCCGACGCAATCGTGTGGAGGGCTTTACTTAGTGCCTGCAGGATTCATCGTGAAGCTGCTTTTGGGGAGCGCATAATAACTTACATAGAGCAGCTCGAGCCTCTTACTTGTCCTGGATCTGGTGTGCTACTCTCCAACTTGTATGCTTCTCTAGGGAAATGGGAGAAAGTTTGTGCAACGAGAAAGATGATGGTAAAGCAGAAGAAGTTGGCAGATATTGGGCGTAGTTGGATAGAAGTGAATGGCGTTGTTCATGAGTTTCGAGTTGCAGATATGCTTCATCCACAGATAGTAGAGATTCAAGAAAAGTTGAGTGAAATACTGAGGAAAGTTGGGGTGGTTGGGTATGCTGCAGATGCGACACATGTGTCGTTTGATTTGAGCGAGGAAGATAGAGAGGAAGCAGTAGCATGGCATAGTGAGAAACTAGCAATGGCTTTTGGGCTAATGAAAACTAGACCTGGGACTTGTGTTCGAATAATGAAGAATCTGAGAACGTGTGAGGATTGTCATACGGTGTTCAAGGCTATATCGAAAGTTTATGATAGAGAAATCGTAGTTAGAGATCGTTCCCGTTTTCACACCTTCAAACAAGGCAAGTGTTCGTGTAAGGACTATTGGTAGTGTAAGGTATGAAGCTTCTCTTTTCTTTAATAAAATTGGTTATTTTACCATAAATTTTGTCATACGGATGTTATAGAAATTTTAATTATTATCAATTTTGAACTTATGCAATATGACTGTAAAAAGAAATTTTTAGAAAACATAACTTGATTTTTTAACAGAGTGAGTAATAGTTACATTGGCAAGAATTTTTGAAACTAAGAAAATGATGCGGACAATTATGCTTGAGAAACCAATCATATCATTAAATTTATGAGTGTGTAATAAGTAAAGGAAATTTTGTCCAAAGATAATTATATTTGACATTGTTTATATGTTAATCTAAATTTGAATTCTTTATTAAGAAATGAAAGATCAACTTTTTGGTACTTCAAAAATACTTTTTTTTTTTGAATGATCAATTAATGTTAATACACAATCAGTGAAGATAAATCGTTCGTTTTTTACCCTAAGATTCCATTCATTTTGCAGTATTACATTTACATTTACCTTCTACATTTTATTTCTTTACCTATAGAGTACTCCAATAGTATTATTCACCATTATTTTTACTATTTGAAATAAAGTACTTGTGCATCCATGTGCTTGTTTGTAAGGCTCTCAAGTGATCCTTCACTTCAACTGGCATAATATTTTTTTCTTTTGGCAGTAAGAGACAATGATGGTAAAATAACTTATTTCTTGTCTTAGACTTAAAATGATGAGAGAGAGAGAGAGAGAGATTGTAGATGAAAAAGTATCTCTAATCTGCATAAACACAGTGCCTGTAACTGTAAGCATATTCTCCACAACTGGATGTGATTTTCTGCTACAATTTTGGATCATTATCAAACTATTTTTGGGAGATTTAATCCAAAAAAACAGGCCAATAAAAAGAAAAAAGAGAAACAAATAATTAAGAAAAATCAGCTTCCAGCTTCAGAAATAGCTTTTAATGATGGTTGCCACCCCTTGGATTTTGGTACCACTGAATTTACTGCTGTATTATTCCTTGATCTCTGCCTTTCATGTTTTACCTGAACAAAGTACATCAAATTATTAATTTTAATTTTTGGAACTATTAGCTGTGTAGCTAAAATAATTCTCTGGCATTTCATATATATACAGGTTGCCAGTTAAATATATTTGCTTGCCAGTTAATATTAATATTGTACAAACATTAATTATATGATAATATCTCGCAAATATAATTTCATCACATAAATAAAAATATATATTACTCAAATTCAATTTCATAAGTTAATTTCTATTCGGTGGGTTGTTGATTAATATGTATCAAAAGAGTACTACTCATATTATTGTATTCTATTGTTAATAATGATCACTATGTTGAACTGTATGTGTACTATTTTTTTCTTTCTTTAATTATATAATAATTGAGTAAATAATAATTTCAAGATCTACAGATTCTTAAACCAACTCATTAATTTACAATATCAACTCCAGAGTTTTTCATTAAAGAAAAAAAAAAGTGAGACTCCAACAACTGTAAAATATTTTAATCAGAATTAATTAATAAACCAGGGGTATCTCAGATGTACTTTGGCAGTAGAAATTACTTTTTTTAAGGATCTAATCTGGATGGTGAAAACCAGATAATAACTTATTCTGGGTATTTAATTTTAAAAAGAAATCAACAAATATTTACCTGTTTGGTTTTCCCCAATTCTTTTTTCCTTATTACAGCTTCAAAATCTGAACTTATTTTCTCTGTCATAATCTTTCCATACTTGTCTCCACATGACCCAGGTTGTTGCTGCTTCATCTTGCCTTGTTTCTTTGCCAACAACCCTTTCATTACTTCTGCAAGAATATTAAAAAACAAATAAATTAAATAAAAGGTCCTTGAAATTTGAAAAAAAAAAAATAATAATAATAATTAATTAATCACAAACCTTGAGATGTAACAAGCCTATAAACATGGCCAAGAACAAGAGTATCAGTTGGCCTAAGAAGTTTAATCCTTGTTATCCGAAGTGGGATATTTTTATTATTTACAGCGCCGCCGCCGCTCTTGGCGGCGGCAGAGGCGGCGGCGGTGGATGAATACAAGGTGGTGGTGAGGAGGAGAGCAACATAATGGCCAGGGTTCATCTTCATGATTTCACTAGCAGCAACAGGCCAATATAGCTTATCCACTCTACCATTTGGATGTTGTATCACTAAAGTTGCACTATCAATGGCTTGACAATTTCCCATTTCTTCTTCCAATTTTTTCTTCGATTTTCTTTCTTGGCTTTGGTGTTTTTTTTATCAAGATTGGATGGAGATGGAGATGTGAGTTTTTTTCTTCAAGACTCTTTATAGCCACACCCCACCACCTCTAATTTTGAGCATCATCTCACCTCTCTATATATAATACCACCACACACCCCACCCCCACCCCCCATCTCATAAAAAAATAAAAAAATTAAAAAGTGGGATGGCTGGTTTTTTGTTTTTGTTTTCGTGTATCACTGTCAAAATGATGTAATTTTGGTATTTAATTAAAAAATTAAATTATAATTACATAATTTTAACAATAAAACACAAATGAGACATGGAAAAATTAGATCCTAATTATTGTAAATTTTGTCAATTGAATCATAATTTGACTAATTGTTGAATT
Organism: Scutellaria minor; assembly: GCA_954870855.1. NCBI lineage: Eukaryota > Viridiplantae > Streptophyta > Magnoliopsida > Lamiales > Lamiaceae > Scutellaria > Scutellaria minor. Next base: position 12,824,344 of record OX940737.1, read on the forward strand.
GTGTAAAATGACATAATATTGGAACATAAGTTGTAACACGGGGAGTGCATTTAAAAAAAAAAAAAGCACCATGCATGAGAGTTTTTTTTTTTTTTTTTATATAAAATAGAGAAATGATAATTTAGTGTCTGTTCTTTAAGTCAATGTAATGCTGGTTAGGACCACTTAGTACTAAATGATGAATTCGCAAAACTTTTCTTTTTTACATGTAAAGACTTTATAACGTTTAAAATCATGCGAGCTATAATAGAGATTGCTTTGTTTTGCACTGTATGTGTCTTTTGTTGTTAGAATCTTTTATCTTTCCTATGCAATAATACAAACATATTATCATTATTTCATGAAGCTGGGATTTTCTATAAGTGGTTAAACGTTAAAACACTTTTTACCAACAGCTGGTCTGCATTTCTATGCGTGGGCCTGGTGAAATCATATCATTTTAAATTTTTAGTATTTTTATTTCATATTTATTTTTATATATTATATTTTAATAATGATTTTATATGATATATGTAGCAACTATTATTGATGAAATAAAATTAAAATTATAAATATGAAAGTTGCAAAATCTAATTAATTTCTTTTGCCATAATAGACCAAAACTTTAAAAAGAAAGGAGTTTGAATCCTTTTTGTTCACCTCCTGCACCTAATTCTTGTCTTATCTTTTACTCTTTAATTCCAAGCTCCATTGCCCACAATTTGTGGGTCCAATTTTACCTATTATCAAAAATTATTAAGAGTAAACATGGTATTTTTTTAAGTAATTAGTAGTATAATTTTTATTGAATATAAATTTATTATAAATTATCTATACCTGACATGTAAGGAATGGAGATGCATGTAAAATAAATCAAGTGCATATCAAGGTTCAAATATTAAGCTTAAACTAATTAGTAGGATTCTAGTGGATCCGTTTTTTACGGATATTATTTCGTGAGTCGAGTTAATTCACACAATTCACATGAGTTTGTAAAAATTAGTTTGGTTGGTGGCTAATGAGGCTCTGTCACACGGAATATATCCGATCGTTTCATAAGCACAAGTTAACTGAACAAGCATGTGTGAGCTAATGATTTCCATTTTATCCGTTTTTCACTAAGAGTGACACTCCTGTGCACAACAATACTGTTACATTATATGAAGTAATACTGTTATATTATATAAGTAATACTGTTAAAACTATATATAATATAAAAGTATCACTCATATAATTTAACAGTATTACTTCATATAATATAATAGTATTGTTGTGCACAAATTTAGATTCGTGCACCTTGTGCACAAAAGTTTTTGCCTTTCACTAATCCATCAAGCAAAATTCATGGTGCAGATTTATATTTGATTTGTTATATTTATTGAATCGAGTTCAAATAAACACCCCAATGTTGAATTATTAACTGTGAGATTATTTATATTTAAATAAACAAAACTAGTTCTTTAGTTTATTAGCTATGGTAAAGTAACCCCAAATCTCACATGGGTTTGATGATGCACCCAATTGGTTTTTTGAGCGTGGTTGAGCACCCCAAGGCCCAAGAGAGGGATGTTTCTCATTGCTCACCAAACATGTACTTCATTATTTATTTTCTTTTATCATACATTTGATGTCATAAATGTGACACACACATATATATTAATAAATAAAAATAAAATATGAAATGAACAATATTTGGAATTATATTAAATATAATGATTGGCCATCTTTGACTAACTTCGATATATACATCCGCTCCACATGCTATGCATAATACAAATGTGAAACTCGTGTGAAACAATCTCATAAAATAATTTTAAAATATAGATACTGATTCATAAGGTGTCATCTCATAAAATTATATCTGTAAAATTGCGATTTTGTGTTCGTGAATAAACAAATGAAATATAAAAGGTCAAAAAATATGTACTTTTCTTATCTCTAAAGCTATATATACACATAAACTTTCTCTCTTTCTAGAAATTAAGAGAGAGAAAGCATGCTATAGATCCCACACACCTTGGTAATAAGTGGTTGTCGCATGTGAAGGTTTGGTTTTATCTTTGTGGGATTGCTTTATTAGGATGGGTGAGCAAGGGAAATAGAAAATTTAAAAAAACAAAAATGAGCAGGTTTTGTCCATCCCTCTATCCACCTTTATCAAACATTTCCTGTCATTTCCAGGATTACCATTTCCAAAATATTGCTAACAATCCTTCTTCATTCTCTGACTTTCATCTATATCTTGTTTCCCAAACATGGAACAAATAAAGTAACCCCCACTCGCTGTTTTTTTTTTAAGGGTAAATATATTATACCTAATGTTTACCGTCAAATTATTAAATTAATCATATTAATGTTTGTGTAAAATTACAATTACACTCGAACTTTCATATATATATATATATATATATATATATATGATCTCTCTAAACTTAAAGTATAATAAGATGATATGTTATCAACAAAAAAGTTGAATGAGAATCAAATTACCAATTTTGGTTAAGATGTTGCATGTGTTTTTATATTTTTTTTCATAATTAAAGGATTGATTGTAATTTTTACAAAATTCGTGATCAATTTGATAATTTGACCAAACTTTGGGATTGATAGATGTAATTTATCTTTTATATTTTTTATTTTAACTAAAAGTAATGGGCCTTTTTTTATCTGTTCAATTTTTTAAAATAAATAAATTTGAGATTATATATATATATATATATATATATATATATATATATATAGTACCTCTATCTCAAGACATTCATTATTACTCATGCGCCAACAAGTGATGTTGTGATGTAGCACTCCTACTTCTAATAATGATGCATGAACTCTGTTTGACTAATTCGAAAGCATATTTAATTTATTTATTTTTCAAAAGAAAATATATTTTAGGTGGGATATATATTGATTATAGTAACGATATTTTTTTATTTATGATTTTCAGAGTTGTTAATATGTATATCGAGATGTTCATCAATCAAAATCTTTATGTATGAATTCATGTAGATGGACCTCTGGTGTATAACCTTTATACACCAGTTAAAAAAAAGATGAAATTATAAGTAGCCAACTATAAAAATTTTATTTTATTTTTAATTAAAAGTTTAAAATTATTCTTTTAGTCAAGAGAATATTATTTTGGACTATAGTATATTTAATAAAATTAAGCTCGTACCAACCTGTACCATCATATTTAATTTTGTACCAGTTCGTACCACCATATTTCACCTCGTACCATTATTAATAAAGTTTGTACCACCATAGTACACCCTCGTACCACAATTAATGTAGTATGTGCCACCATATTACACCCCCGTATCATTACTAATGTAGTTTGTATCATCATAATACACACCCGTTATCACGTCCCATTGTCGTTCTTAAATTATTAGAGTTTATTGCAGGCGTGCAGGAAGAGAGAGAAAAGAAACATGCATTTTTAAAACTTACAAATAAAGTAAACGAGTAAAGATTTAAAACAACAATTTAAACAGGAACTTCAGAAATAGTTATAGATAAGATTTTACATAACCAAGATCCTCGGCAACATGCCAGATAAAGATATTTTTAAAAAAAACAAAACAACGGAAATTCTACAGGATCCATAACATAGAAAGGTGGAACAGTTTCACTTTTACAAACGTTTAACATGGTTTTAAAAAAAAAAAGTTCGGACAAAAGAAGGGAAAGGTTCACAATCGATATGGCACCACTCTCTCTACGCTTCTCCATGCCCATCGTTACCTGTAGTGTGAATACACGCGGGGGTGAGTGCATTGAATACACTTATGGAGATAAATTCATATAATTACGTTCATTAATTTGTTAGCATGCAATATGATCCAACATGAATCCAACAACAGTTAAACACAACAAATATAAAACACAACACGTAAATCAGTGCACTAACGAATGACCCAATCTAGAAGGTGCAGGAGCAGCCCCTCTTACCCCTTCAATACGGGATTTTCTCCCACCGATACCTATACGGACGACCTAGTCCTTAAACGATTATCGGTGCCTTTTACGGACGACCCAGTCTAAAACCAACACAACAGATTTATACAACGAGCCCACATATTCACGGCAACTTAACACAACATATAATTCACAAGACATTACATCTAAGGATCATACCATTATGATGTGTTCATATAACATAGTAATCATGGTTCGCTTCATCATGCCAATGCTCATACTCATGTATTCATTCATCAAATTACTACTCGTACTAATATAACGTAAACATAAAGTTATTAGGGTTTAGAAGTTATCCCCATCTTGTTCGGTGGTGTTTTTCCACATGACACGAGGCTAGATCCTAAAACATTGGTTCCGAATGTGAGCTTAAACATGCAAACAACTTAACTTAGAGTCTTTCTTATGTTCGTTTAAACTTTACATTAACATAAACTCTCTCAAAAAGAAACGTCGGAGAAAAGAGATCAAAAAGAAGCTTTAGAGGCCATAAGATCAAAGAATGGTCGATAAGGGTTTGATAGGCGAAAGAATGAGCTAAAACGGATGAGAAACGAGTTAAAACGGAGCTTTGGAAGATGCAAGGGCATTTTCGTAAATTCTGGTAAAGGGTTGACTTTGACCAGGGGCGATTTTGTAAAAACAGAAGAGTTTTGGGATCTCTTTGATATTTTCAAAACTTCGGGGGTCAAAAAGTAATTTTCGGAAGTTTAGGGGTAAAAACCTAAAGCTCTAAAACTTTAGGAGGGAAATCATAGTTTTTGAAAGTTCAAGGACTAAAACGAAATTTTGGAAAGTTTAGGGGCCAAAACGTAAATAAACTAAAATCCTAGGGTTTGCAATTGGGTCCTTAAACTATCGAAAAATTACAGGGAGGCCCCTGTCTCCCCCCAAACTGATCCTGCCACTATTGCCACCCCCACCGCCTACCAACACTCGCTGGCAACACCGTGTCACCGGCGAACACCCGACAACACCACCCCACACGTCGGCGCACCTCACGCCAGCCACCACGCACACGGCAGCGCGTCCAGCGCTGCCCAACTCACGCTCAAACACACACACAAAGTGCACACATAGTGCACACACACGCACAACTCACGACGGCGCCACCTAGCACCGCCCCCGACCACCACATTCACACCACACGACAACCGCGATGATGGAAGGAGAGAAAGAGAGAGAGTCCGGAGAGGAGAGAGAGAGAAACGGGGGTGAGAAGGAAGAGAGAGAAAGAGAGAGGAGAGAAGAGAGAAAGAGAGTGTGTCGGAACTTTGACCGACCATTGCCGGCGGAGGCAGCGACCGATTGGAAATCCGAGCCCCGATTCATGATGGGCTAGCGAGAGCTTCGATTTGGTATGTACATCGAACGAAAATGGAAGAGAGGAGAAGAGAGAAAGAGAGAGAAAACGGGAAAAGATAAAGAGTTGTTGCGCCTTTACCGGCCGACTTCTGGCGGAGGCGGCGACGGCTCGGTGATTCGAGCCCGGATCCGTGATGGGCTTGACGAGAGCTACGTTTTGGTGTAAGATTGAGCGAAAACGGAGAAGGGTAGGATGGTTCCGGCGGCGACACGGCGGTGCTCCGGCTAGCTCGCCGGAAAGTTAGAGAGAGAGGGGGCTAGAGAGAGTGAGGGCTAGAGAGAGAGCTACCTTTTACAAAAGTGATCCAAAAAGTGAACCATGTGTCCAATTTTTTTACGACTTTATATTCTGTTGTTTTCGGCCCTTATTGGTTCGTCCTTTATCGTATTTTCATTCAATTTTTGGCTACGATTCCTATTAACAAATTATAATCTATGCTTTTAATTAAATTATGCATCCGATTAATTAATCATACGTTATTTCGATTTTCTGGAACGCACATAATTAAATCACATAATTAAGAGTTTAATTATTTAATTAACCAATTATGCACCGATTGTCCTAGGCGTTACACCCGTACATCATTAATGTAGTTCATACCATCATATCACACCACAAATGTTAGAAGGGTATAGTTGGCAAAAATCATTTCTCTTGGCTAAAAAGGAATAAAATTTAATAACTTGACAAAAAAGAATTTTTATAAGTATAGATGGTCAAGAATGGGGGTTACCACTAAAAAATTGATGTGATTTTAAATTCATACTATTGTCTCTATATTCATATATCGATTCATCCAACATTTTCGGATGGTGTGTTGTCGAAGCACCCACACCTAAAAATAAATCCTTTTTCACTCCACTAATTTTCAGTAGCAGCAAGTAGGGGTCGATCCTATAAAGAACAGTAAAACCAATTAAGTGCTAACATAATAAATCAAAAGTAACAAAATGGGGTGTTTTGATTGAAACTACCTAAAACTAATCAACGAACTACTAAGCAAAAACTTTCTTCCATTATCAAATTATGAAAGGTCATTCAGTTTTCAGTTCAATTATCATCCACTTTCTTCCTATTATGATCACATGCAATGTTAATTCATTTTACCCTAAAATCGTCAGCCTTTGAATGTTAATTATTCATGTCATCCCTTACGGTGTATTCAATTAAAGGTACGATCCTAATTAATCCTAATTGATAAACAACCTAATAGGTATGACATCAAGATTTAATTTACCAACAACATTGAACTCTAGAACGACAGTAGATACGAAACGTTCAACCCATTTAACTTGAACCTATGTTATCCTAATTGACATCAGTTGCTATTAATGATTCGATTATTGTAACAATTACAGATTATTAGCATCTATTCTAACAACAGGCATACAAATCATTCAATATAGCAAACCATTACTACATCAAATATTCGTAGACCATAAGTATGTAAAACAGATAATACGAAGTAACTCCGGAAAACAAACTAAACTAAATATCACTAAATCGATCGCATAGTAAGAAAGATAGGTTCAAACTTCCCTTCAAACCGAATGAATAAAACTTCTAGTTAAGCATATTGACGTCTTGAAAAATCTCCATACTTGAAAACTAGATAAAACAAAAGATAAAAGATATTCTAATGTGAATCTCTCTTATGGGCATCCTCCCTAATTCTCTAGGGTTTTAGCCTTTAAATACCAATGAGAATGGGTTACGGGCCTTAAATCTTGGACTTTAAATCAAAATCTCAAATTCTAGCTTTGCACTATTACTCAGTGTCAATAACATTTTTCTCTTAAGAATATATTCCAAAACACCTTTTATGTGTACATTTTCCTACTTATCAATGAATGAAACAAAAAAATTACATATATATACACTCGTATACCCTTCCATCGGTAAATGATTATCAACGAGAGTTTTAAAGATGAAAAATTTCATCAGTATGTCCATTGGTAAAATTGTTACTGGCGGAATTTTGAAGTTTACCAATAAAATTTTGGCAAAAACTTATACATCCCCGGTCTACATACCCCCAAAGGTATTATTAGTTTGGTATTAGTAATATACTCATAAGATATTAGTTGTATACTCATAAGGTATTAGGTGCATATTCATAAGGTATTACTTGTATAATTGAAATATATGTTTTAGTGAAATATATTAGTTATATATTCATAAGTTATTAGTTATTTACTCATAAGTTATTTACTTGTATAACTGAAACATATGGTTTAGTGAAAGATATTATTTAAGGTATTACTTGTTACATATAAATATATTAATCATATTATTTAAATGTATTATAGTTGAGATTGGGAGTACATCATACCTTAGAGGCACACAAGTCCTACTCTAAATAAATTGTATGGTTAATTTACTTGATTTTTATAGTGATCGACATAAAGGATGAGAAATATTTACTGAAACGGATGAGTGCTACAATTTTGAGGTGATTATGATTGTAAAATAATAGTTTATCATAAATCAGTATATGATTTGCGTAATACACAAGAAAAAACATAAAATTAGAAAAATATAAGTATTATTTATATAAAATATATATTTTTATGGTTTTATGAAACACACTTCACATAATTTAGAATTAAATATAATATAATTTGACTAATACAATATTTAGTTGTTGAAATATATGTTTATTATAAAGGTACATAAATATGTGTACATATATATATATATATATATTTTATTGACTATTTTGAAACATATGTATTGTTATATCTAACATATATTATTCAACTTTCCCACAATTTTTTTTTTAGTTTGATTTATTGTTAAAGTTTAGAATAACCTTCAACTTTTATTTTCAATAAAATGATAAAGAAATGAAAGCTAAAATTTCTCGCATAAATTTCATAATTTATTTTAAAACAAATTTACAAAAATCTATTTATTTTCATTAATTAATAAGATTCAAAAGTATGAAAAGTTTGAAAATCATTTTTAATTAATCTATCTTTGTTTTGATTTTTTTCTTTATTTATTTATTATATTTTTCACTAAATTTCTTAAATTAAACAAGTTTCAAATATATAAATGATTTCTATATTTGAAGTCTAGTATATGTTATTTAAAAACTTAGTTAAAATTTCTATATTATTTAGTAATGTTGATTATCAATATTAAATTTAGTATCATTTACTATTCATAATAATTAGCATTAAAATTCTTTATTATATATTTTATTTGTAAAGAAAAAAAATTAATGTGAAAAATTGCAGGTTTGTTATATGACACATCATTCTTTTTATAGATATAAGTAGTGGTGCCCACGGTTCGCCGGAAACCGGAATCGGCCGGTTCGAAACCGGCGGTCAGCGGTTCGGGGAACCGTTGACCGGTTCCGGTTCCAAACCGGAACCGTAAACCGGTTTCAGTCGGTTCGGTTTCGGTTCGTGTATTGGCGGTTCAGGAACCGGTGGTTTAATCGCCGGTTAAACCGCCGGTTTATGCTTTCTTTTTTTTTTATTTATGGACGAATGAGGGAGTGCCACGTGTCCGTCGGAGCTCCGGTGAAAAGTAGCCATTGTCGCCGGAGTCCGGCGAAAAGTAGCCGTTGTCGCCGTAACCGGCGGTTCGAAACCGAGCCGAACCGGCCCGCTATTTTTTTTTTTTTTAAATTTGACCGTTGGACACGTGTCCGGCCAGGATCACTCGACCGTTGGAGATCAACGGTCGAGATTTGCGAACCGTTGTGAACCGGCGGTCGAACCGGCGGTTGAACCGGCGGTTTGAACCGCCGGTTCCGGCGATTTTTATTTTTATTTTTTGAAATTTCTATAAATACCCCCTCCTCCCATTCATTTCCTCACACCATTCCAACACTTCTCTCTCAATTCTCTCTCAATTTTCAAGTTGCAATTCAATTTTCAATTCTAAAGTTTCAATTCTCAAGTTTCTTTTTTCAATTCTCAAGTTCCAATTCGATCGAAAATGTCTCGAAGAGGTTCTTCTTCCGCCGGTTCTTCTCACCGAGGAAAGGCGCCAATGCCTCCACCACGAGATGTTGAAGTCGATGATCTTATCGATCAATACACTCCTCACTCTCATTGGAGCGAGGAGTACGCCAATTTGGAGGAAGCTCTCGGACCTTCGACCGCCGCCGACTTTGCCGAAGCCGAAGTGGAGGAGGAGCAGCCGAAGGACCGTCCAACTCAAGAGAGTGACACACGTAGCCGATCCACTACGACACTTCGAAGTGATATTTTCTCCATACATTTTAAAAAGGAGAAAGTATCAAATTCGAACGTGGACTTCGCGGTGACGTGCAACTACTGTGGAAAGTTGTACAAATTCAAGCACGGAGGGGGCTACGGAACGTTCAACAACCACATCATCAAGAAGCATCCGGATAAGATGGGGAATGACCGCTCTCAAACCCATCTTCCTCGACAAAATATCGGTTCCACTACGGGAACCGGAGGTAACGACCCTTACTTCCTTTTTAAATTTAGTCAATTAAGTCATAGGAGAGGAGTAGCCGAATTAATTGCTAAAAAATATCTTCCTTTTCAATTTCCAACCGACGATGATTATGAAGAATTTACTTCTCAAGTTTTTCAACCCGCTAGTAGAAGAATATCTAGGAATACCGTTACACGTGACATAGATAAAATTGTAGGTGAATATAAATATGCTTTAATTGAAGAATTAAAATTTTTAACACAACGAGTATCTATTTGTTGTGATGTGTGGAAAGATCCTTACGGAAACCATGATTATTTAGGAGTAACGTGCCACTGGATAGATGATGCATGGAACATGCAAAAACGATTAATTGCCTATGTCGAATTTGATGAAAGACATAGTTCCGCAGCAATTGCTAGAAAAATAATAAAAATTGTTAATGATTATGATATAGTTACAAAAATATTTTCGATTTGTTATGATAATGCTGCTCCTAACACCGCTAGTATACCCACATTAAAGGAATTTTTTAGGCCTCCAATAGATGGTAAACTTTTTCATATTCGTTGTGTACCCCCATTGTTTGAATTTGTGTGTACAAGATAGTTTAACCGATTTGCATGATAAAATTAAACCTATTACGGATGCAATTTATGAAATTGCTAAATCAACACAATACCATAAAAAATGGGCAAGATTTTGTAAAAATAATGGAATGGAAGTTAAGAAATTTGTGATGGACATAAAACATAGATGGAATTCAACTTATTATATGCTTCAAGATTCTTATAATTATAAAGAATTGCTAATTGAATTTTATAAAGAACACCCACATGAATTGATATATTTGAATAGCAACTCTTGGGATGCATGCATTAATTTAATTCAACTTTTAAATTTTTTTGAAGAAGCCACTAGAGAATTAAGTGACACTTATTATCCTACTTCTCCATTAGCCTTAGATCATTGTGTTAAAATTGCTTTAATTTTGAATGAACATTGTGCATGTCCTATTATAGGTGAGACTATTATAGCAATTAAAGCAAAATGGTTAAAATATTTTCACGAACTTCCCGATATATTTTTAATAGCTAAATTATTAGATCCTAGGATTAGAGAAGATGGTCTACTGGAATTATTACGCATGTATTATAGTGCTTTGTTCCCCCATTTTATTTTATCCGATTATGATGCAGTTGACTATGTTCCAAATTATGTAGAAGTTGCAACTAGAGCTAAAACATATTTGTATGATTTATTTAAAGAATATAAAACCTCATTAGGGGATGATTGTGGGGATAATTTAGGTGCTCAAAATGTAGGTGGTAGTAGTAGTTCTTCACATAATCCATATAATGTTAGTGGTCTTAGTGCATTTTATGATTTTTATGATAACCGAACACAAAAACGAGCTAGGGGGTCTAATCCCACACAAGAATTAGTTACATATTTAAGTTGTACATTTGAATATATTGCTTTTGAAAACTCTGTGGATCTTTTGAAGTGGTGGTAAAAAAAGATCAACACTTATCCTATTTTAAGTCATATTGCAAAAGAGATTTTTGCAAGTCCCGCCTCCAACGTTTCCGTCGAGTGCGCCTTCTCCAAAGGACGACATATGTTGAATCCAAAAAGGGCAAGATTGACCGGAGAGAATGTTCAAAACATTACTCTACTTGAAGATTGGCTTCGAGCCAAGAAACGTCAACAAAATCTAGATTTATCTGTCTTTGATGACGATGGCCCCGACGAGTATGGCTACGACTCCAACACATCCTCCTCCACCGGAACTAATGGGTAAGTTTGAGGTAAGAGAACTACGTGAGCTTTGATTCCCTAATTTAATTTAGGGATACGTAGGCAATTTCATTCTAAGTATGAAATTCACTTTCAAACTTAGAATGAAACTCAAGCTCTTTCATTTTTTTTTCCTCACTTAATTGAAATGAGCAAGGAATGTTGTATGGTAAATGATAGTGTCTCAAACAAAGGAGGAGATAATGAGATGTATCTTAGATGCACGTCTTATTATGTCCTCCTTTCTTTGAGACACATCATTTACCACACAACATTCTTTGCTCATTACAATTAAGAGAAGTAGGAACTACGTGAGCTTTGATTCCCTAATTCAATTTAGGGATACGTAGGCAATTTTATTCTAAGTTTGATATTCACTTTCAAACTTAGAATGAAACTCAAGCTCTTTTTTTTTTTCCTCTTTCAATTTGTAATTTGTAAGTTGTAATTTTTTTTTATTGTTTGTAAGTTGTAATTTTTTTTAATTCAAATTTAGAAGTTTGTTGTTTGTAAGTTGTAATTTTTTTAAATTCAAACTTAGAAGTTTGTTGTTTGTAAATTGTAATTTTTTTTTAATTCAATCAATGAATCACTAATTATTCGTTATTTGTAAGTTGTGATTTTTTTTAATTCAAACTTAGTGTTTATACTTTGTAAGTTGTAAATTTTGGATATTTATACAAAGTTGTATATTTTTTAACATAATTTATAAATACATTGTTAAAAAAAAAAAAAAAATCGAAAAACCGGAAAACCGGCCGGTTCGAACCGAAACCGGCGGTTAAACCACCGGTTACAAACCGGGACCGGAACCGACCATACCCCGGTTCGGTTTCGGTTAGACCCTCCCCGGTTTTCCGAACCGCCGGTTCGGAACCGGAACCGGTGGTTTAACCGAACCGGGCACCACTAGATATAAGATTAGGGAAAAAAGATTTTTGATCCTCTATAAGTTATCTCATTGAATTTTTTATCATTTATCTTTCATCTTTTGCTTTTAGTCCTCTATATCAAAAAAGTTCTAATTTGTGTTTATTTACCTACTACAATATGTAAAAGTCTTTTTTTCTTTTAATTATTTTTTTTAGCATTTGACCCCTTGGATGATCAAATTTTAAATATATGATCCCCTTTAAACTTAACATATGATAATAAAGTTTGTTTCTGATAAAAATGAGTGAGTTCAAATCAAATTATTCTTAAAAATCGATCGAAATATTATGTAAGTTTCTTTTAGGTTTTTTTTTTCACAATTAATGGTTTTGTTGTAATTTTCACAAACCTTGATAGTGATATATGTAATTCACCTAAAAATAAAAAGAAATTTACCCATTGTATTAAGTAAGTGTACTAAAATTTTGATCTTCTTAAACATGGAGGATTAATAAACAATAGGTAAAATACTTAAATTTTTCTTTACAAATGTAATGTTTTTAACTATTCAAATAATTGACACATCATTTTCATACCTAGTACCTACTATATATCTCTTATTTTCATTTTGTAGATTTTTATGTTGAATATATAAATAAATAACACTATTAAATTTGAGAAAATTTGAAATTGTGTCATATATATGTCCTATAATTAACGATGATACTTTTATATATATATATATATATAATATTTATTCATAAATGTATAGTAGCAAGAAATTTAGTTGTTGATTAGTCAACACCAATCAATACCAATAAAGATGCAATAAATTGGAAGACCTAGACAAACAAAATGATTTATCATACATACTATATATAATAGATATTATGAGATTTGTATTATTGTGAATATGACTTATGAATCAATATTCGGCATGCTTATATTCCAAGTGTAAGTCCAAGTTCCATCACAAAATTGATGTTCTTCTCTTGAAAGAAACCCCTATCATTATAGATATATAATCATCACAAAAGAAAGATTGAATAATTTAAAGAATGAATGAATCGTCGCCATCAATACTTATAGGTTTTGCAAAAATAAGGATAATACTTTATTATGCTAAAAGTTACCGGTAGTGCTTTTAGAAATAAAGATGGCAATTAGTAGGGACTGAAACGAGTTAGGCCAAACCCGAAATCCGACCAATAAAAATATATAAAAAAATGAAAAATAAAAATAAAAAGTTTATGAGTAAGTCTTATACGAGACTGTTTCATAAATTTAGTTACGTGACACGGGTCGTACCTTAACCCATACTTCACAATTTATATATAAATTTATGAAAATGAATTTTGTTTGTGGATGATAAGGATCAGTCTCACAATAACTATCACTGAGACCGTCTAATATAAGTTTTTGTGAAAGTTTATAGGATTTTAAATAAATAGAGCAGATCGTGATTCTACTTGGTTAACGTTCATTTATTTTTTTATTAGGGAGAGATGAAAAACTCCCCCACCGTCCCAATCGACTGTAAATCCTCAGTCGAGTGAGATGCAAATAAAGAGATATATCTGACTGCATGCCGATATCTATGAGAGAGAGCAAATATGATACAAACTCAAGAACAAACTTACATAATATTTCAATAAAAATTTGTTCACACAAGGTTTGAATTTGTGTTGTGGAAGATTTATGTCCATATCATCACAAACATTCCTAATTCAATTGTGCCTTAAGGCGTTAACGTTGGTTTATTAATCATAATGGATATAAGTGAACAATGAAACTTGTTGGCTTATTTTCAATTAGTGTCTAATTAATGTTTGCTTCTTATTAATTTATTATATATGTTGGTCTCAAGTGGTCAGAGGTTCAGAGGGAGTGAATGAACCTCTATCGATTTTTCAAAATTTTTAACATATAACTGATTAACAGGTTTCTGTCTCACTTAAGAGGACAATATCCTGTCTCGAATCAGTAACCTGGCCCTAGGCAGAATCAAGTTACTGTCCCGGTATCAGAATGCAACTCAGCGGAATAAACTTGATAGAGTTTCTGATGAAAACCAGTTTTCTTTTCCAAATATGATTTTAGACCACACGTTTATCAGGATGCTTATGACAGGTGCAACAAGATAGATATGTAAACAATGCAATCCATCAAATAAGATAAGCAACAAACACTTATGGCTTATAGTGGTTCGAAGGTGGTGTAACCCTTCTACGTCCACTCTACTCCTTCTCTGAGGAGGAACTTCGTTATGGTCAGTTTGCTTTACAAGACTCGTCTTTACAAACCTCTTCCAAAACAAGTTAAAGCCTACTAGAATCCTAGATTCCTAGGTCTAATCCCACACAGGGTTTACAAACTCCCACACAGGGAACACACTCCCACACAGGAAAAGATAGCCTACACAAGACTAACAAACTTAGCAAGGATAGAATCCTATCAACTAAGTACACCAACTAAAACAACCTAGCACACACAGCACAATGGTTAAAAGTATATGATTTCTTCTGTCACGCCCCGTTTTCGTACATTAAATAAAATATATCAGAGTTGTCTTTGGGCGTGTAGAGGGGAGGGAAAGAAAGGAAAAAGAAACATACTTTCTTTGAAACTTATAAATAAGATAGACAGATAACGGTTTAAAACTAATATTTAAAATAAGACAGCAGAAAATCTGTTCAAGTATATAATTTCGTTACAGTTTTCCAAAACATCGGCACATTGCCGGAAGAAAGCAGTTTAAACTAACAGCGGAACTTTAAACATGATCCATCATGAATTACAAGTATTTCACAAAACATATTACAAAAAGTTTAGAAACATTGTTCGAAGTTCAAAATATATATAGGCAACAGAATTCTGAATACGGCATCCCTCTCGCAGCATATCTTAGTTTTCATTATTTCCTGTAGGGTGAGTACAGATAGGGATGAGTGCTTTTGAATACACTCGTGGGAGTAGTTTCCGTTTTCAAGATTATTTTAACAGATAAAGTACATTAAACGATAATTAACACATCACGTAATTCACAGCACTTAAGAATGCATTGCACATAACCTCTTCAAGCGCGGGTATTTCCCATCTTGCCCGGTATAATCCTCTTCAGGCATGAGTATTTCCCGTCTTGCCCGGTATAATCCTCTTCAAGCACGGGTATTTCCCGTCTTGCCCGGTATAATCCTCTTCAGGCACGGGTATTTCCCGTCTTGCCCGGTATAATGCATGATGAACGTGGACTTCGGTCCGCGTATAACATTAATCATATAATGCATGAGCACATAATATCACAACACGTAATCCCAAGGCACGTTGGTTCATATAGTTCATAACATACAATCATAGATACAATATCATTGATTAACACATAGCAGATTACTAGCATATCAGAGCATAATAAATACGGAAACGTAAAGGCCGTTAGGTTCAGAAGTTACCCCCACCTGATTGGTGGTGTTTGACTTTGTGTAAAGCAAGCTTTAAAACAATTATGCACGCTCCTACTCGCGATAGCCTACAACAAGCAAACGTGATCTATTAGTTTCATTTTAAAGACGTTACATTTATTAATTAAAGTACTCTCTCTCGGAAAGAAACGATGGTGGAAAAGAAAACGATTCAAAAGGCTTGAAACTTGATCTTATATGGAAGAGGGTTTGATTACGGTTCCATAGGCGAAAGAATGGGCTTAAATGGACGAGAAACGAGTGAAAACGGTGTGTTTTAGGGTTTAGGGACAGTTTCGTAATTTCTGGCTAGGTTGACTTTGACCCGGGGTGAAATTGTAATTATGGAGAAGTTCTGGGGTCAAAATGAAATATTCAAAAGTCTTGGGGGTGAAAGTCAAAAGGTTGGAAAGTTTTGGGGGTGGAATTGGGATTTCTAAACGCTTGAGGACTAAACTGAAAGAGGGGAAAGTTGGGGGACCAAAGTGAATTTTTCAGAATTTGCAAAGGGGTCCCTGGGGTTTTGAAAATTGCAAAGGGACCCCTCCCCTTCCAACCCTCCCCTGCCTACAAACCGCCATCGCCGCCACTACACAGCTCTGCCGGCGACACCACGTCGCCGGCCACCCTCCAACGCCACCACCACCTACTCCCAAGACACACACACACACCGCGAACAAGACACATGCACACACACATACCACACTTCGCCGACGAGCATCACTAGCGACACCAAGCACGGCGCCGCCCTCACGGTAGCGCCCCCAACCACCACACACACACCCCCGACGACGACATGCAACAGCTAGGAGAGAGAGAGAGATCGGGGAGAGAGAGAGTTCGCGTGAGGGAGGAGAGAGAGAGGAAGGAGCAGCAATTTTCAGGCAGCTTTCACCGGAGATCCAGTTGGGCGATCAACGATCCGAGGCCGGAATCGTGAAGAGCTCGATGAGAGCTTCAATTGCATGTATAGATCGGCTCGATCGAAGAAGAAACGGAGAAGATCGAAGAGAGAGAAAGAGAGGTGGAGAGAGAGAGAGACGGAGCCGCGGCTTTGTCGGCCGATTTTCGGAGAAGGCGGCGGCGGTTTGGTGAACCGAGCCCAGATCCGTGACGGGCTTGGTGAGGGCTACGATTTGATATGTGTTTTGAACGAAACGAGGAGGAGATGCAGCGGCACCGGTGGTGGGGTGATCTAACCGTCGAAAAACAGGGAAGAGGGAGAGAGTAAAATCTTGTTTTTACCTTGTGTGAAATTTGACAAAGTGGGGTGAAAGTGGGTTCAA
This sequence comes from Scutellaria minor, assembly GCA_954870855.1. Taxonomy (NCBI): domain Eukaryota; kingdom Viridiplantae; phylum Streptophyta; class Magnoliopsida; order Lamiales; family Lamiaceae; genus Scutellaria; species Scutellaria minor. Next base: position 12,841,512 of record OX940737.1, read on the forward strand.
GCCCATATTTTAACCATCTTCCATATTCATTGATTTGGGCCTATCTTGGGCCTCGTAACTCCGATCGACCCGATCCTCATTTTGTTTTCTTCGTCTTTCGATCGCGATCATTCTCATAATATAAATTCTACGTTTTTGTTTCATTTATGATTTTGATTAAATTACACAAGTTCTCCGAATTAATTACATTTTTGATAAATTAAATCGTGAAATTATTCGATAATTATAAGCAACATACGATAAATTATTTCGCGCACCAAATCGATTAATCTGAAACGCACAAAATTAAATCACATAATTAAAGTTGAATTATTTAATTGTCAAGTTATGCGTCGTTTTTCCTAGGCGCTACATCTTCAACTGGTGTGATGCAGTCTTGATCTCTGAAAGCACCATTGCTGTTGTAGACTGCTCCTACAAGGTTGAGTGGCTGAACATGTAAGAGCTTGAAAAGCTTTGGGAAATATATGAGTTTCCTCTCGACTCTGTTCAGCAATCTCTTCAATCAGCCACACCTTCTATTTATAGATCTTGAGAGTTTATCCGTTGGGAAGTATCTGTTGAAGATGGATACTTCTCCTATTTGAGTTCAAACTTTGATCTCCAAGATCTTCTTTGTGGTCGCATTAAATGCATCTGAGCTGCTCCTGACATGAGCATTTAATGCGCCCACTATTTGTTTCTGGACTTTTCTGACATTCCTGCTGACCTGTCTAGTTGGTATGGGTCCATGGATGAAGTTCATGCAACGGCTACTTGATGTCAGTTAGCTTTGCTTCTTTTTACGCTGCATGCTCTTCCTGATATTACATGAAGGAGAGTAGCACTTATTTTTCAAAAGATCCATTGGCTACTTCCTACTTTCTCTATAGATAGAAGTAGGTCCTTCTTGGTTGCTGCTCAGGATATAGTTTCACGCTGTTTTCTGTTTTGTACCAGGATTCTGTTTTAGAACAGCTTCCTATTACTGAGACCTGCAGCCAGCTTCCTGTCTGTTTGCTTTCTGTTCCGCGCCAGCTTCCTGATACTTAATAGCTTCCTGTTCCTGCATCCTGCTTCTTGTTAACCGTTGGCAGCTTCTTGCTTCTAGCTTCCTTTTTCCCTTTATGCAGCTTTCTGCTCAAAGTTTTTCTTGTTGCTTTTTCAGCATGTCGTTCTCTACAGCCTGCTATCTACTTCTTGCAGCATCCTATCTGCTTCATATGCAGATACTTCCTTCAGCTTGTTGTTTCCTACAGCTTGATGTCCCTTAGAAGTATTCTCATTTCTTCTAAGGTTGGTTTTCCTTATAACTTGGAAAACCATTACATGATCTTTTCACAAGAGAAGAATAAACTTTAAGATCATGTACAGTATGGAAACTAGGTATTGATACCTTAAACAAACTATTTTTTTCTTATTGTGTATACAGTTTTGTTTTATCAAGATAACTACTGAAATATCCCAACAATTTCCCCCTTTATCTTGATGATGACAAAACACAATAAGAACATCAAGAGTCATTAAATAAAAATGCTCCTTATTGAAACTTAGTGATTGTACAAGTACAGATACTTTTAAATACAAAAGCAAATAAGCTAATACTACTCCATCTAGCTTAACTTCTTTCTTTAGCTTCAATCAATTTGTTGTTTTCACGTTTCTCCACCAGGGAATTCTTCTTCTCCCTCTCTACCATATCTGATTTCTGCATGCATTTTTCAGCATGTTTTTATCAGCATGCTGCATCTTTCAATCAGATCTTCAGATGGTAGGTGACTCCTGATTGTCATTATTATCTGTTTCCCCCTTACTATAAAGCTTCAGCAGTGACTCTTGACTCTTGACTTGAAACTCTTTCCCCTTTTTGTCATCATCCTCCAGGTAGTTGCTCAGGGGTGGAGTTACAACGCCAAATATGGCATTTCAGGTTTTCTCTTGTCCATCAATTACTGACCAAAGAGCAGTAACCTATTCGTACTTCCCACTGAGCATCCCTCTTCTTATTTCTACCCAAGGGAATAAGCTGCTCAGCCTCTGTACATGACAAGAGATCAGGAAACTGACCGGTGGATGATCAGTTACCTGTGCAGTTTCGTCAATGTCCAGACACATTCACCTTGGATCCAGATGACTGTTGTTCTGGTTTTTCATTTTTCTTTCATTTTACTCAGACTCCAGCTCGAAGCTGCTTGACACTAGATCCTTGGATATACTGTCAGGTTGTTGACAGCCTTGTGAAGCACCTGCTGTTTTATTTTATCTCCATGAATGGCAGCAGGTGTCTTCTTTTTCCAAAGATCAGTCATTTACTTCCATATCAGCATTGACATGGAATCTTCCTCATGGGCTTTGGTTCCATATCTTCTCGGCATTGAGGAAGTTGGACTTGTGTCAGATAAACGAGGGTACATACGAATACCTTGTTTATCTTTCTCTCATCTTCTTTATCTTCAATCATCTTGAAGAGGATGTTACGAGCAATCTCCGGCTTCCCGAATGTTTTTCTAATAGCATCCATTTCATAGAGTTCCCTCCAGTGAAAGCCGCGGGGTTATCGAGATATCTTCCAAAAGTATCTTTTTCTCCTTCAACACCTATGATGACTTCTCCAAGTATCCTCATCCTCTTGGTCATCAAAGATTCCTCGTCTTCTTCGTGATCTTCTCCTCCATCTCCTTCTTCTACTTGGGTCTTCATCACCATAAGAAAAGGATAACTGCAACTATGTTTATCAAGGGGAGTTATGGGTGCTCAGCCTTGAAGTGGAGCGTTTTTGAAAATAGGTGATGAATGCTCGGATATAAATAGATGGTTGTGAGCGATGATCGACGGTTGGGAAAAGAAACGCATGATCAGACGGTTGCGACAAAAAAGGTGGAGGGACCTTTTCGTTATATGTTGATCTTCATGGATAGATTTTGAGTAACCGTCTTTCTAGCCTTTGGAAAAGGTAGATCTCTTTACTGTTGTGATTTGATAGACAACCGCCACTCTAGATTTTCTGCATATGTCTACTTCTCTTGGATCGAGGTAGCAGTAACTTGATGCTTGCTGTAAGGGAACAAGTCTTTGGCGTATATACTGATATCACTTCGATGTGGATGCTAAGAATTCTGTTGATTTCTTTTCTGCAGTCTCCTTCTTCGATCCTGTTATAGTAACCTGTTGCTGTATGTTGTGTCCTGAAACTGAATACTGTTAAAGATTCCTGTTTTGATTAAGGACAATATCCTATTTCAGTAAGCTGAATAAGTGTAAGAGTAAAATAAGTTCCCCCTTACTTAGAGACCCTATATCCTTATTCATTGGTCCAGATTTCTGGACTATTTCAATCTCGAGTGTATATCCCACCAACCTTGGTCAGCTTGCTGCTTGAGTGTTTTTGAAGAGTCTTGTCTCAGCATCTTGCTTTTCTTTAGCAAGTACACCAAATATATCTTTTAGAAACTTGATCTCCTTAGCAATCTGTTTGATTACAGAACTTGCTTTCTGGTGATCATAAGTAACTCATACTAGTGTTGCTTCTTTAGTGACTTCAGCTACTTTAATAAGCGTAACTTCAGTAGCTTCAACAACTTTTTTAGTTGCTTTGTCAGTAACCTGATCATCAAACGTGTTATCCTACTTGAGATATCACTTGACTAGATAAATGTGTTCCTCCTTTTGTGAGGATCATATCTCTTTGAGAGCTTGTTTCAGTTTACTGATCTTTCATAATTTTTCTGAAAGATGCTCTCTGCCTGAATCAGTTGTTTAGGAGTTTTGAGTACTGTGAGATATAATATTCCCCCTAAATTTCCGCGTTCTTCTATTCAGGTCTGTGCTTTGTTGATCTCTCTAGTTGGCTTCTTCCAGCTATCTGAGGATCCTCTTTGAGATAGTCTTCCTTTTGAAATTTGATGATCTTGACTTTTTGCTAGTAGAGTACTTCTATTTCCTCAGCACCTTTTCTTCTTGGTTTTCAGCTTGTTGATGTTATCTGTGGTTGTCCTTGCTTCTTCTTTGTATAACTTTGATAGTTTACTCTTTGTATCTTAGCTTCTTGGTGATCAAATTTCATCATGGTTTGTCTTTAGTCATCAGGTACATGCACCTCGCAAAAAAAAATTGGTAAGTATGAGTGGCTTGGTTTAAACGAAATGCATGCCAAAAATGATTTTTATCATATGAAAAGAAAAACAGTTTATCCAGCAGAAACGGGTGGATTTGGGTAGGTAGCCAGATACGTTGGCTGTTAACCCAACGCGCTTTGATACCACTTATTGGTCCCAAGTGGTCAGAGGTTCAGAGGGGGGTGAATGAACCTCTATCGATTTTTTAAATTTTTTAAAACATATAACTAATTAACAGGTTTCTGTCTCACTTAAGAGGACAGTATCCTGTCTCGAATCAGTACCTGGCCCTAGGTAGAATCAAGTTACTGTCCCGGTATCAAAATGCAAAGCAGCGGAATAAACTTGATAAAGTTTCTGATGAAAACCAGTTTTCTTTTCCAAATATGATTTTAGACCACACATTTATCAGGATGCTTATGATAGGTACAACAAGATAGATATACAAATAATGCAATGCAGCAAATAAGATAAGTAGTAAACACTTATGGCTTATAGTGGTTCGAAGGTGGTGTAACCCGTCTACGTCCACTCTACTCATTCTCTGAGGAGGAACTTCGTTATGGTCAGTTTGTTTTACAAGACTCGTCTTTACAAACCTCTTCCAAAACAAGTTAAAACCTACTAAAATCCTAGATTCCTAGGTCTAATCCCACACAAGGTTTACAAACTCCCACACAGGGAAAGATAGCCTACACAAGACTAACAAACTTAGCAAGGATAGAATCCTATCAACTAAGTACACCAACTAAAACAACCTAGCACACACAACACAATGGTTAAAAGTATATGATTTCCTCAACTGGTGTGATGCAGTCTTGATCTCTGAAAGCACCATTGCTGTTATAGACTGCTCCTACAAGGTTGAGTGGCTGAACATGTAAGAGCTTGAAAAGCTTTGGGAAGTATATGAGTTTCCTCTCGACTCTGTTCAGCAATCTCTTCAATCAGCCACACCTTCTATTTATAGATCTTGAGAGTTTATCCGTTGGGAAGTATCTGTTGAAGAGGGATACTTCTCCTATTTGAGTTCAAACTTTGATCTCCAAGATCTTCTTTGTGGTCGCATTAAATGCATCTGAGCTGCTCCTGACATGAGCATTTAATGCACCCACTATTTGTTTCTGGACTTTTCTAACATTCCTGCTGACCTGTCTAGTTGGTATGGGTCCATATGGATGAAGTTCATGCAATGGTTACTTGATGTCAGTTAGCTTTGCTTCTCTTTACGCTGCATGCTCTTCCTGATACTGCATGAATGAGAGTAGCACTTATCTTTTAAAAGATCTGTTGGCTACTTTGTAACGCCCCGTTTCCCTTTATTGGAAATAGGTCGTCACCCTTTACATATTTAAGAATTAAAGAAATTATAATTACTTTCTAATATACAACGGAAGACTTAAAAGTGAAGACACGAGAGTTATTAATTTTTATTTTTTAAATAAAACATATATATGTAATTATATATCAACTATTAATCAAGTCTAGTCATGTCTCACCCACATTTCTAGGAAAAATGTTTGAACCATAGACCAACATGAATTTACACAACAAAACATATATATATATATATAATAGAAGATAAGTCTAGGCCCATCGTTTTTCATATAATACATGTTTAAACAACATATTGATTTCGAAAGGAAACATGGTTCTAGTATATCTATTTTAAAGTGACAGTGAGAAATCAGCCCAGCCTGCTACACGTCCACATCATCATCTGCCGAGCCTGAAAGTTATAAAAAGTAATATCATGAGACACCTTCAGAGAGGGATCCCAGTGAGATAACTTTACTATCTAATACATTGAAGCAATTAAATCGTTAAGCAAGTACTACATGTCATCATCAAGGAATGTGGGAATTGCTCGCCCACTAAACCTTGCATCATCATCATCATAAAGAAATGTGGGAGTCGCACGCCCACTAAACCTTGCATAGACCAGACATTTACGCCCTTATGGTCAACATAAAGGAATGTGGGAATTTCTTGCCCACTAAACCTTGCATCATTATCATCATAAAGGAATGTGAGAATTTCTTGCCCACTAAACCTTGCATAGACCAGACACTCCTTGCCTTGTGGTCAACATAAAGGAATGTGGGAGTCGCTCGCCCACTAAACCTTGCTTCATAGACCAGGAATTTCTGCCCTTAAGGTCGTCGCCCAGTATGGAAGTTACATACTGGTTATAGCTACGGGCTTTAACTGTAGATTTTCATACATAACTTATCAATTCAATTATCATCATATAGTAGAGAGTAGAAGTTACCCACTTGTACGTTGATTGTGCAAAGATGGCTTTCAGATTCTCCGATCGTCTCGACTGCGCTCGACACACTTAACTGATTAGCCTCTTATGTCGTATAACATAATCTTTTGCATTTATATTAGGTTACTTTAACCTAAAACATATTCATACTTATAACGTAATTGTTAGGCATTTAAACTAGTCATTTTTGACCTAAAATGACATATAAAGATGTCATGATTTTAATAATTTACATATAATTCCTAAAATCACATAATTCTTCATATAATCACATAACTTCCTTTAGTATAACATGCTGAAATTTCATAAATTTTAACAGCTTGTACAAGGAATTAAAAATCACACATTTAACTAGTTTTTCACTTCAATTCTAGCTCCAAAACAATCTGATTTTGAATAATTAATCAATCCCTTTAGAATTCATGAAATTCTTCCAAATTTCTACAGACTATAGATACCTTACAGAATTATGACATATAAAAATATCAACCAAAAATAAGATTCACATAATTAGTTATGAATTTTCTAAGTTGGCTGAAAACAGGACATAGCACATGCTGAAAATAGAATTTCTTGTAAAAATCACCATAAATCGTACAAGGTTCTAAAAATGACATGGTAAATTTCTACATACTCATAAGAACGTGTACTACAACATAGTAAAATATGGTTTATAAATATTATCCCAATAAATAGTTGTGAATTTTAGAACAAAACTGAAAACAGGACATCATCTACGCAGAAAATAGGTTTTGTTGTAAAATTCGGCATAAATCGTACAAAACTCAAAAAAATGCATACTAAATTCCTACATGTACCTAAGAATAGATTCTAAAACATAGTAGAAGATCATGTATAAATTCGAAGTATACTGTTCCAGAAAAATATATGAATCAGACCCGAAAATAAGGCGAAAACTGTCTCCGAACAGCTTATCTTAGAAAAATCATATAAAATCGAATTTAACTCCAAATCTTCTGAAATTTTACAGACATACTCTTGACTTCCTATATTTTAATATGGAAAAAGTATTTAGCCTAATTCAATCTCTAAGTTTTTCGAACACATCCAAAACAGAAACAAAACAAAGCATATCCTTAAGCCTATTCTAGAAACAATTTATTCCTCCATTCAAACAACATATAATCCCAAACAAATTGCCAAAGAACATCTTTGGACTTTCTAACCTAAGATATTAAGCATAAATCATGAAATTTAATGAAGATTCTAAGAGAGTTTAGCCAAAATACCTTTAGGGTTTGAGGAAGAATTTGATGTGTACTTGATCTTTTCCTCCCTTTGTCTCTTTTGTTAAACTAGTTATGACTTTGGCTCATCTTATATGGTTTGGACGAGAGAGAGAGAGAGAGAGAGAGAGAGAGAGATCCTCAAGCAAGGGTGTGTTGCATGTTGCATGTTGCAAGTTGATGGATATTTTGCATGTTGCAATTAGGGTGGTGAGGTGGCTAGGCTAGTTTGCTTAGTCATAGGTTAGCAAAGACTTATCAAGGAAGCTTTAGATTAAAATAAAAGTTAAATTAATTATTTACCTTGATATTTTTGATGTTTCATATTACACATAATTATAAGTATATGCATACTTTATTGAAGGGACTAGAAATAATAATATGATGTATAATTTTTCTCACAATGTGAAAATTATTTAGCATAAAATTAAGTATTAAAAATCTTCATATGTACCTAAGCATTGCGGTTATTTTAATATTCACTATAATGCATGCTCGTTGAAGGTAAACGTCTAATTTCGTAAAAAGAAAGTATTCAAAAATGGTAACGAATAAAATTAGCATAAAACCTAAAATCATTTTATTCATTTAATTAACATCTTATCTTTTTACTTCCATTCATATGTGTCGAGTGAGTGGAGATCGAGCTCGGTTTCTTCCGTGAGCAATCCTGCAAAACCCTTAAAATCTCGAAAGAAAAACATGTCATAAAATCTTTAAAATAAACAAGCACAAGGAAATATTCATAAATCATAACTTATTGTAATATAAGATCTCACACTTAAATCATTCTTAAATGAACATTAAAAGAAATTTTAATAAATATGCATATGCAGGTTTTCTTGAAATGGGGTGTTACATACTTCCTACTTTCTCTGTAGATAGAAGTACGTCCTTCTTGGTTGCTGCTCAGGATGTAGTTTCACGCTGCTTTCTGTTTTGTACCAGGATTCTGTTTCAGAACAGCTTCCTATTATTGAGACCTGTAGCCAGCTTCCTGTCTGTTTGCTTTCTGCTCCGCGCCAGCTTCCTGATACTTAACAGCTTCCTGTTCTTGCATCTTGCTTCTTGTTAACTGTTGGCAGCTTCCTACTTCTAGCTTCTTTCTTCCCTTTGTGCAGCTTTCTGCTCGAAGTTTTCCTTGTTGCCTTTTCAGCATGTCGTTCCCTACAGCCTGCTGTCTACTTCTTGCAGCATCCTATCTGCTTCATATGCAGATACTTCCTACAGCTTGTTGTCCCTTAGAAGTATTCTCATTTCTTCTAAGGTTGGTTTTCCTTATAACTTGAAAAACCATTACATGATCTTTTCACAAGAGAAGAATAAGCTTTAAGATCATGTATAGTATGGAAACTATGTATTGATACCTTAAACAAATTGTTCTTTTCTTATTGTGCATACAGTTTTGTCTTATCAAGATAACTACTGAAATATCCCAACAATATATATACATATATATAGTTTTGATCAAATATGTACTTTTAAAATATGTATCTTACACGTTTCTTTGATATTTTTATCATTTTTCCACCCGTGTGTATGAGTTTTTATTCTTTTTATAAACGAGTAAAGTGTGCATCTACAGGTGCATGGCTATATATATATAGTAATATAGTATTCAATACTCATGTTGAAGAAAAATATTTATCTTAATTTTGAGTAAGTCATACATGAGACTGTCTCACAAATTCAATTTCATGAAATGGATCAACTCGACCCGATCAACTATTTTGACCAATCGATCAATGATGGTTAACGGTTAATGGTAAACGTTGGTCAACTGTTGGCCAACACCATTGACCCAAAAATATTACATGATGTATATAAAAGTATTACTAATTCTTTTATATGTATCATGTGATACTTTCAAAAAGTACTAATGGTATAAATAAAAGTGAAGTACTAATGGTACAAATAAAAGTATTACATAATACTTTTATTTTTATAATGTAATATTTTTATTTTCATTACATAATATTTTTATGTGTATAGTGTAATACTTTTATAAAGTATTATGTGGTAGACATAAAAGTATTCATGCGTCTATGTGTATCATGTACTAAAGTATCACATGTGATACTTTAAAAAATATTACATGATATGCATAAAAGTATTATATGATATTATAAATGTATTAAATTATAATTATAAAAATATTACTTATCCAATTACAATTTCTCAAATTAATCATCAATGCAGTCATTAAACAAATGAAGTACTTGTTACATATAAAAGTAGGGATAACACCCCTTTCTAACACAATTAATATAGTGGCTCAATGTTTACTAAATTCTTTTAGCTACTTCTATGAGTGTACAGTGTAGATTTCAGAAGTATTGAGTAAGGTCGATCTCACAGAGTCTAGTTTCTATGACCTAATTTACTACCCAAATTCAACCCCTAATTTTATCTAGACTACTGAATTTCATAAAGTTTCACATTAATTAGAAAAAAAATTAATTAAAAGCACACAAGATTAACCGAATATAACAATAAAGAACTAGTTCTTATCAAAATATCAATCTAATTAATCCAAATTCATTAATTAATTCTCCTATATGAGCAATCACAATTATCAATTAACTACTCTCCCGAGTTGAATAACTAGTTAATTATATGCTATCAAAGATATCCCTACTCAATCTGATAAAACAAATAACTCCTCAAAACACCTAAGATTGAATTCTAATCACATAAGTTCATTAATCTTTCGATCTAATTCCATATATATGTCATGTGTTTATTCTTTCAAAATTAAATATCATCTCCCGACTTTTGACTCAATTACTAAAACATGCTCAATTTTTGACAAAACAATCAAACAAACAATCAAAATATAAACACTTGAATATGGTCAATAAATAAGAACTTGAATTAAAATCAAAGAATCATAATGATTTGAATTAAACAACAAACAAATTATAGAAAACTTAAAATATTGTGAGATATAATTATTAACAAGCTCATAAGCAAGATTGAAAACATCATTTCAAACTAATCAAGAATCTAACAAGGGAAAGATGTAAAAACTCTATAAAATCTCTCGATTCTTCGATCTTTGAATTCTTCATCACTTCCTTCGAATGCTCGTATAATTTTTATTTTTCTCTCTATGTATGAGGCAATTAATTTGATCCTCAATTCTGGATATCTACGTCATCTTAGAGGTATCCTAGGTCGAATAGAAGTGGAAAATATGCCAAAAATCATAGTTTTAGGTGAAATCGGTGTCTTCGGACGATTGTGTTATGTAGCGCAGTCTGACCATGTTCGGTTGCACGATGCCATGTTTCAACACACATTTTGATTGTGTTGTCACACATGGTTGTGCTATGGCGCATGATCGGGTTGTCTGCCATTACATCTTTCTTTATTTGATTTAGTGCTATTTCAAGAAATTTTATTTATAAAAGTATATCTTATACAAACAAAAGTATTACATAGTAAAATTTATCAAATTATAAGTTTTTGAAAATATTACATGGCACTCTTGAAAGTATTACATGATATGCATAAAAATATTATATGATCCACACAAAAGTATTACATATTATTTTACTTGTCAAATTATATATTTTTTTAAAAGTATTCTCTCATACATATGAAAGTAATACATACTATGAAAGTATTACATAATATACTAAAATTATTACATTTGACTTTGTTGACCGGGCGTTGATCGTTGACCGTCGACTATTGATTGAGTCGAACTCGACCCGTCTCACGAAATGAGTTTCGTAAGACGGTCTTACTCAAGAATTTGTCTTTAACCTTTATGTCTTTTAATATAATTCAATTGTATTTAAAAATTTTATGTTACTCATATATTTTCAATCGAGTGTTCATAAATATGTATTTTTAGTTTTTACATGAATATATTCAGTTGTTTTTCTTTATAAAAAATTAATTAATAAACACATTTGTGTATCATTCGTCAACATGCACGATTACTAAATAAACAAAACATAAATAAACCTTGTAAAATTAGTGAACAAACATGAATAATAATTCTCATTCATTCAAGCTCTACTTGTTTATAACCTTTACACCATGATTGGCATGATGAAATAGAATTAGGTGAGAATGTAATGAACTCAAGAATGGAATGGTGATGAGAAATGAATAGTATAAAAATACTAATTTCTATGGTTGATATCACAAAGGAATAAGAAATGAATGATATAATCATTATAATTATATTTTATGATTGATAACTACAAATAAAATGTATAAATATTAAATTAATCTTTATTTGACCAAATTACCTCCACTATAATTTCATTGAATATTTATATTCAATATATTAAAAAAATTAAATTACTTAGCATATTTAAATTTAAAAATAATTCTTTTTACTAAAAATTAATCATTAATATTAACGTATATTATATTTATATATTCTATATTTTATTATTAGTTTACTATTTTTGTATTATTTACATATTCTTAAAGTAGTTAAATAATAATATATTTATCATATATTTATTAATTATTTTATATGATTTATATTATTAAAATTATAATCTCTTATTTTATATTATCTAAAAAAATATTTTAGTTACAATTTATTTATATATTTTATATAACCTATTATCTATACTAATATTCATTTATCTTATTTGTATGTATATATATATATTTTTTTTATAAATAAATATTATATCAGAACTAAAATTATTTGTATTATTAAAATTATATTCATACTATCTTTATGTTTTTTAAATTTTTTATATTTATTAATTATTTTTATACTATTTATGTATATAATTTTTATTTATTTTTTGCTATTTTTTATATTTTATCTTATATTAATTTAAAATTATTAATTAATATTTTATATTTTCTTGTAAATAATTTAACTTTAGGAAGTTAACTTGTGAAAACATAAAATAAGTAATAATAATTGTCAAAATTAATAAAAAAAAAGCGTTCATTTCCTTGAAGAAAGGAATACATAATAATATGGAGTAGGAAGGAATGATCATTCCCTCATCCATGGTAATATCAATTCCTGTGGGAATCACCATTCCCACTTATAAAATATACTAATCAAAGAAATAACAATGAAGGTAAGAATGACGATTCTATTCTCACCCCATTCCATCATACCAATCAATACTTGTGCATTCAATTCATATTTTAACTCATCTAGACCAACCAATCTCTTTTAAATTTGTATTCTAATATATATATATATATATATATATATATATATATATAATTTCATCATTTTAAATATTAATTTACTTATATTAAAGAAAATGTAAATAATGGCTAAATTGCAAAATTTTGTCTCATAATATATCATTAGATTTTAGCAATTTTGGTCTCTTCGAATTTGTTTAAGTCTTCTAACATATTTGATCGAGTTTAGTTCATTCTACCAACATTTTTGATCGAGTATCAATCTATCTTGAGTGAGACTAATTTAACGTGGACATATTTAATTTAAACCTAAAATATTGTCATTTCTAACTAAATATGTATGTGCCATTTACCTATCAACAATAACTTTGAATCAAAAATATGAGCACCAAATTTAAACTCGCGATATTGTGATTCCTAATTAACCTTACGCCTATTTACTGCTAAAAAAACAAATTTTTAATAGAAGATACTTATAGGGAAAAATAAAAAGGTCATCTACAAAAATATAATATGGTACGGCTCAGTACTTTTGTTTTCTAGTGAGAAGAACGAAACGAAAATGTCAAGTCGTTGGGTGTAAGAATCTTAATTTGGTGAAGAAATTAAACTGTTCGTATTATAGTTATTTAATCTTTATATATATATATATATATATATATATAGTTTGTATGTCTATATATAGATATATTGTGTGTGCACCTACTTCAATTATCTAACATTAGTTTGATGCTTATAACGCGAATCTGGTCCAATTATATATTCTTGAAAGTTGAAACTCATGTCACATACCTAAGTCATTTATTTATTGTTAATAGTATCGTGGGCACACTTCATATATACCAAGAATTATATGATTTGGGTATTCACAAAATAATGCTAGAATTATTCTAGATAGTACTCCAATGGACAGAATGGGAAAAAATCTAGTGAAAGAATGAGTCTAAAGTGCAAACCCTCTCTAATTTACGGTGATCGAATTTTATATATAAATATGTCTTATGTATATATTATAGGAAAAAAAAAATTGTGCACAAGGTGCACGGATCCAAATTTGTGCACAACAATACTATTATATTATATGAAGTAATACTGTTATATTATACTCCCTCCGTCCCACAATAAGTTTCCCAATTCTTTTTGGGTGTTGTTTTTAAGGAAAATGTGTATTTTAATGTAAGTGGGAGGAGAGAGGGTATTTAGTAGAAAAAGGTGGAAGGGAAAGTGGTTGATTAGTAAGTAGGGCCCACTTACTTATCAAAACAAGGGATGACATATTTGTAATTTTTGTGAAGTTTTCTTTGCCATTTTTAGTAAGTTTTGAAATGGGAAACTTATTGTGGGACGGACCAAAAAGGAAAGTGGGAAACTTATTGTGGGACGGAGGGAGTATATAGTTTTAACAGTATTACTCATATAATATAACAGTATTATTTCATATAATATAACAGTATTGTTGTGCACAAATCTGGATGTATGCACCTTGTGCACATGAGTGTCATTCTATATTATAAAATTATATATCGCTACAGTCATGGCAAACTTAAAGATAATTTGTCGGAAATAGTATAATTGGATGTTTTTATACATACTCATATAGTGATCTTGGAAGTGATCTTGTAAATGTTATATATGATATAATATATCAAATGTTTGAATAATACTTCATTGATCTCATGTAGTATTTAAAAACCTCATATACTGTATTATGGTTATACATGTATATAAATGATAACTAGATTTGGAACCCGTACGATGCACGGATTTCTTTTCAATTTTTCTTTGTGTATATTAGAAAATTATCATTCTATTTATTAATCTTATCTCACATTTTTTTAATCCTTAATTTTAATAATTTTTTTCACATTTTTTAATAATTTTAATCCTTAATTTCTGAGGTTTGAAGTTCTCAGCCAGATAAATAAAAGTTCTCTTTCTCTGATTTTAACTTTCTGCTTGAATGGAGGAACCTTCAAAATTAAACTATTTCCTTGCTACTACTTCTTATTTCTTCTCTCTCTCTCTCTCTCTAAATTAAGGAGGTCTCTTCATTTCCGTTTCTTGCATTACATTTCTTTTAAGTGGGAGAGAGAAAGAAGTAACATGTTTTTTCCTTAGAAAATTTGAAAAAATGCCACTTGTCAACACCTGGAGAGAGCAAACCACACTTTTATATATATAATTACAATGGAATACAAGATGAAACATCAATTTGGAATAGAGGATCCAGTTCGAAAATAAATAAATAGGATCATCTATTTTCATTTTAGTGTTTCATCTGATGTTCCAAAATGACCATCATACGCCAAGTGTAAAAGATGACATTATCAATTTACACATGACATAAATTGGAAACAATGGAATACAAGATGAAGCACCAACTTAGAATAAATAATCCAGTTCACAAAATAAATAAACAAAAAATTATACGAGACATTCTAATAACGGATATAAACTTGTAAGATAGATCCCCACTAGTTCATATGTGAACTGTGGACTAACTCGTCTCATAAAATTAGATTAATAAGGGATCTCATAAAATTAGATTAATAAGGGATCATAAGAATGATATTCTTTTTTTTTTTTTTCTGGCAAAGTGATATTATTGGTGGTTGGGTTTTGGAAACAAACAAGAGGAACAGATGAAGTGGTTTCCTTTCAAATGAGAACAAAACAAATCTTAAATTTTTTGCCCAATTACTCTGTAAGGTTTTTGTGTCCTCAAATCAGACGAATGACAATTCATGGTGGTCGACTTTTTTTTATTTTTTAAGTTATTTTTATCAATTTAATATCAGTACAATGTGGTCATACAATCTTCGAATTATTTAAAAAATAGATCACAGTACCACTTTTGTAAGCATTACAATCTTGAATCAGTACATGCACCACTTTTTACTTTAATGGTTCTGATTTCTGAGACAAAGCTGCAATCTTTCTTCAGTGTGTTCTTAGTTGGTTAGTAAAATGTACCTAAAAATTTACTTTCTAATAATAATACTGTTAATAATTATAATAACAATAACAATGATTGGGTTTAAGAAACAACTGCATACCTTCATTCCACATCTGATATTCTGATTCTTTTATACTTACATTTATTTCAACAATGAATAATTTCAAGAATTCTTTTACCTGAGTTATAGACTCGGATATGGAGATAAATAGGGTATTGAAAGGATTTAAAAACAAAAAACCTCTTGAATGGACTTTTTAACTTTTGAAAAACTACCCTTAAAAAACAAACATATTCAATTCAAGTCAATAACAAATGTGTCAATATGAGTTAGTTTTTTTTTTTCCACAAATAATTACCGTGAAACGGAATTCTATGAATTGTGGGTTGATTCGTCTCAAATAATTAGATCCGTAAGAGATCTAACCTAGAATTTTTTTTTATTTTATTTTAGTAGGATTGACTCTCCAAGCAATAGGTCAAATTAAGTGATGTAGTAACATTTATATATCCCTAGAAATCCAAATTTCCCATTAGCTTGTATATGGGCCTTAGTCTGTTGACTATTAGGCCTAAAAGAAGAATTGGTCATGATCCATTCTTATATATCAGTGAAATGAAATACAATATTAAAATACAATAAGCAATAAATAGAGAAGTTAATTTCTTTTCTTTCGACTTGGTAAAATAATTGTTATTAATCAACCAAGTCCATCTGATTCAAGATATAAAAATTTGATTTTTAATTAATCGATTGAAGATAAATATAAATGCTAGTAATTTTTCGTTCTTTTTAGATATACGATTCTTCAAAGATTGATTTATTAAATTGGAAGAAGTCAAAACTAGAACATTCCCTTTTTTTTTTCACAATAAATGTATTTTATATCATGGCATTTAAAAGGCCATTGAAAATGAAGATCAATAATATGGGACTAAAAATTAAAGTCAGCAAGAAAATTCTTTGTGGAGTTTGATTTTCTCGTATATACAATAAATATATTCACACGGTATCACTAACGGTATGTGAGACTGAAAAATAAATAAATTAGAGTATGACTTCTGTAAGTATCATGCGACAAATTCAAATTTTGAAAACTATTGTTTTCGCTATATGTTTTTTCTTTTAATATATTAGTGTTAAATTATAATTCATCTTTTTTTTTTTTTTTTCTAAATCTGTATTAAATGTTCTTTTTTCTAATTTTTATTTTCTTTGTGTTTTTTGGAGTCAATTATTTATATTTATCATCGATCGTTTAATCAACAACATGAAATAAGGGGGTATGATAGGAGTTTTGATGTACATAAAATATACTTTGTCCATTCAAAATAATTGTCCTTTAAGATTGTTTTACAGAGGTGCAAAAAAAAAAAAAGGTAATAGGCATCTTTAAGTGTATAAAATGACTATACTACCCAACATTTAACAAGCCTACTTAATGTATACAACTAAATAAATTTCTAGCATAGAAGGAAAAAAGATACGAGCAAAATAAGGAAAAAAAATATATGAAATAGATGATTTGAAATGAATTGATTTCAAATCCACTCAAATCGTGGATTTTGAATCCACTCATATTGTTAAAGAATTAGTTCAAATGAAAATAACAGATTTTAAATAAATATCTATGAAAACGCCATCGATGAATTTACTATTAGAAATGTCCAATATGTCCTTAAAACCCTCCATCCAAATGAACGCTTAATTCTTTTTTGTAATAAAAAATTTGATGGATAAATTAAAACAAATTAATTGTATTTTCTAAAACGACAACTATTTTGGAAATTGAGAGTATTCCAAATAGTTCTTTTTTAAAAAGTACTATTTTTTGTGAAACAAATGTTGGATTAAATAATGTGTCATTTGTAGATTTATGTAATGTACAATACTTTTATTATAAATATATATTGTGCACATACATATCAATTCAAATTTATATGAAATAAATTGCAAATGTACAATTGTAAGCTGTTGCATGTGCCATAGACTATAATCTAATAATTAGGCCTCTGATGCAATAATACAAGTAGTTAGCCAGCCAAAACACATTCAAATTCTTTAAGACAAAAGAGTACTCGATGTTTCCAGACATTAATAAATATATGAAGGCATGCGTTAAAAATCTGATAGATTTCACCATTTTATAATTGTCTTTTATTCGTAGAATACTCGTCATATATATTTTAAATATTTGACGACCATAAGTGCATATAGTTTGACAAAAACTTTTGTGCATCTGGTGTACGGACCTAGATCCGTGCACTCGGGTCGACCCGATCCATCACGCGCCCGTACGCGCCTCCACGCGCCTGCACGCGTCTCTAGGTCGCGGACAAAATCCGTTCAAACATGCTCCCAAATGTCAAACCTTTATGTTATGTTAACTATACATTTTAGTAGTGTTAGTTATACCTTTTAGTTATGTTAGACATACATTTTGTAAGACTAGATGTACTTTAGCATTTTTTTTAGACAGACATATTAACCTTTCATTCATTTTAGTTATAACAATCATACCTTTTAGTTATGTTAGATATACATTTTAATTATGTTAGTTGTACCTTTATATATTACATAAATGTATGACTATGTTGATACCTTTATGTAGTATTAGACATACTTTTTTATGTAGTGTTAAGCATACATTTATGTTATGTTAATTAGTCATACTTTTAATTATATTAGTTGTACCTTTATATATATATATATATATATATTACATAAATGTATGTTTATGTTGATGTAAATGTATAAATAATATCATATAAATGTATGAGTAATATCACATAAATGTAAATTATTACAACTTGTACCGAAATTAGGGTTTAGGGTTAAAGTATTACATAAAGGTATGATATTGGTATATAAAAGTATAACTAATATAACATAAATGTATGACTAACATAGTATGAAGACCAACAATTTTTTTTTTTAAAGTTAAAGTATTGCACTAAGGGTATGAAATTTGGAAATAAGGGTATCACTAATATAACATAAAGGTATGACTAATATAATATAAAGATATGACTAACATAACATAAAGGTCAGGGCAAAAAAAAAAAATGCGGATTCGGGTAGGATTCGGCCCGACCCGACCGACCCGAGTGTATGGATCTAAGATCTATGCACCAGTTGCACAGGAGAGTGACTCATATAGTTTTAGATCACGTGTGTTGTATGTGGAGATCAATTCAAAATAAGGAAAGAAATAATAATACAAATACCTTATATATAACATTTTTATATTAGAGTTCTAATTATAATAGGATTCTATAAGATTTTGAATTCGTTAGGATTCTAATATAAAATTATTGAAATATGAAAACTTAAATTACTATTATAATCTTAAATAATAATCTTTGATAGGAATATATTCGGTGATCCAGGTAATAGATATATTATTATTATTATTATTATTATTATTATTATTATTATTATTATTATTATTATTATTAATTCTTAATTTGGCATTTGGGCAAATGATGTGTATGGGCAATACCAATTTTCTTTTCATTTTCATGCATTGAAGTGGTTGAACAATGTTTTGTAGGTCACAATATCACTATCATTACATTAACATTCTAACTCCAACCTACCCTCAACACAAAAATGATTAATATCTCATCTTTTGTTACAATTTGATATATTGTTAATTGTGTAAAATATAAGATGATTTAAAAAATAAACTTATATAAGATCTCTCTACGTTATGTTAGATGAAACCTCATTATATGCCATACAAACTCATTTTTGTAGGTTAATTTTTATTTCATGGTTTATGAGTTTTGGAATGACCTGACTTCTAATACTTATGATACTATGTATATTTGACTTACACAAATGCTTCCATTCGAACTCATTCAATTCGAGCATTTAAAGTTGATTAAATTCATTTAAACATGCGTGTCAATCTTGAATTGTCAATCGAATGGAGCTCAAACAAGTTGTAATCTAGTCAAGCACAAAACAAGCATAATACATACACATTCACAAAGTGTGATGTCTAAAAGCAGCAAACCTGCCTCATTGCTGCTACATTTATATAATCAGAAAAGTTTACAGCATCATTAACAAATAATATAAGGCATCTTTAAAATGATAAAGCTATATATATTGTTATGGCCACATAGAAAAACACTCAAAGTTAAAGAACAATAATATAACTCATTGGATACTTGGTGTTTTTTGAGAGCTATATAAATCAGACAGATGGGAAGTACTTGTTGAGATTGAAGGGAAGGGAATAGAATTCCTCACTTCGATTATCGGTTTTGAAGGCTTTGAACTTATCCCACCAATGCCTGCCTCTATCTTTCCTTATCTGAGGATCCTTCTTCTCTAGTGTGTTGTCGAAGATGAACGCCAGTACACCCGCCACAAACGCTTCTGATGAAAACGGAATGTTGACAATGTCGTTGAACTACAAAGAAACAAAGGATCACAATTATTATTAGTTAATAAAAGAAGCATATATATAATTGAATTGATTTTCATCTTCATACCCATCTAGCAGAAGTGTGGGCAGGACCATATCCTTTAATGGCAGTGTACTGATTGAAGTATTGAGGCACTGATAAGCCCAGAAAAATGGAGAAGGCTAATATGAATTTGTTTCGGAAACTGTTGAGCTGGCAGAACTGGAGGAAACTCAAACCAGCAGCACCTGTGAATGTATAAATCATGGATCAAATATTTGTAACTAGAAGAGGATTATGAAGTAGTGTATACGAACCGAAATAGCCAAAGAAGAGGCAGTAGAAAGCAGCAACAATGGGAGCTGGAATCGAAGCAAAAACTGCTCCGAATTTACCAAGAACAGAGAAGAAAAGCATGAATCCAGCAGATATCTGCACCACTCTTCGACTCCCAACACGAGTCTGTGCTATTAGCCCAGCGTTCTCTCTGCAACAAAACGATTAAATAAATAAACCAATTCCAATCATAAGGAAGTTGATCATACAGATGCTTACATAGATACAGATGATCCGTTTGCAGTTCCAAATAATCCGGACAACAAAGTTGCCACACCCTATCAAAATGTCAAAACAAGTGTTGTTGGGGTTTCGTTTTAATGATCGATGCATGAAGAAGATATATTATATATGCGTACCTGCCAGCCTATACCGCGGCTGAGAATAGAAGGGGGCAAAGGGGTTGCACTAGCAGATCTGGAAACACCAATAAAGCCACCAGTTGTCTGCAAGAAAAGATATGAGAAAACACTAGTAGATGATAAAATTAGTGACATTTTATTTATTTTATTCAAACCTCTACAAGAGCAACTAAAGCAGCCATCATCATGGCAAAGGCTTCACCGGCATCGAATGAAGGTGCTCCCCATTGAAACGGATACGGTACTCTTATCCACGGAGCAGCATCAATGAGTCCAGACTGATCAGTTCTGCAGCTCGTTTGGGTCTTTTGTGACGCTCCATTGTACGCCCCGCCCACAGTAAGTATGTGGGCGTATATCCACACGATCCCCACAGATATAAGAACTGCAAACCGATCAAATATGTTCTTTCCCGGTTTTATCAGGTGTGGCAGATACTGCAGTCATGCAAACACTCTGTTCAGAATTACAATTTCAACTTTGAGCAATAAACCGATTGATATATACCTGTGAGAAGACCACCAAAAGAACGAGCTGTGGCAACCCGATTTCAACACATTTGGCAACCTGGTTGTGAATAGTTGGTTAAAATCCAAGAAGATCACTGGTATATATGAGCATAAGTTGAACATACCCCAGGAAAGGCAAATTCATAGAGCCCAAAACCAGCAAGACCAACCAAAGGAACAACTGAAATAGGGCTTAGAAACCTGCATTATTGAGTACATTAGAATGGAAACACAGATGATATATAATATTGAGTATGCAAATGTACCTTGCAACGTTACGCCAAAGACCACTGAAACCGAGGAGTATTTGAATGGTTGAAGCAACAATAAGTGCGCCCTGGGTGGCCCGCATTGTTTTCTTGAACCTCTGCTCAGTGATTTGCAGTCAAAACATGTATAAGAGAGCAAAACATTATAAAGCAAGAAGATGTAAGTAACACAAACCGATATAGGATCCGGGTCGCTCCATCTAGTAGACAGGATAATAGAAATAGTGGGAGCAACAAAGGTGTATGAAGCTCCCATGACAACAGGCAATCTGGTTCCAAACCATGTTTGCAATAGTGTGCTTAACCCAGCAACAAACAGCAGAGTTTGAATAACCTTGGCTTTCTCCTCCTGGATAGTCGAAATCATCAATATATATATATAAATATCAAGATTCACATGTTAATTTTAGCACCAACTTACGTTTCCTCCCCCCATTTGAGGAACCAGTGCAGTGGGTATTATGACTGTTGTGCCCAGCATTACAAGATAATGCTGAAATCCAAGAAGGATAGCCTCCGCTGCAAAACCAATGCACCATATTGTTGAACTATTTTGACACATAAAACCATTTCTAAAGCATCCAAAGCTAACAAACTTTAGATGATGAGATTAAGGATGTTAGTTAGATTGAAAAAGATTCTGAATAAACCTACAACAGAGCAAACAACAATAAAGAAAGAGTTGATCTTGCAATAACTCATCCTAAAGGAATGATGCTTTGTATGAATCATAATGCATAGAATAAGAATATGCATTGCAAGAATGAGAAATACTAACGCCATGGAGGAGGGCTAGTAATGCAGTAGGCGACATTGGGAAGCTGATCTTTAGGTTGGTGTGGCGCTGGTTCTTCTCCTCCTTTTGATGCCATTTCTTACTACTTCTTTTTTCCCTTCAATAGTCAACAAAAATATACAAACATTGCATATGAAATATGATTTTGAATAACGTTGAATATGCAGCACAAACAGCACATGAAAGTATGCAACACACCACCCCACACCTTTTCTGTAAGTAGAGAGCTCAAAATCAGGATAGAGAGAGAGAGAGAGAGAGCTAAGGAAATGTAATTTCTGCAAGAAAATTAAAAGTATATACAAAGAAGCTTGGAAGAAAAAAAAGGTGAATAAATCAAAGACCCCACATCAAGAAAAGTTGAAGAAAAAAAGGGGGGCATGAGAGAGGGGAAAAAGGAGAGAACTTTATAATGGTAATACTTCTTCTTGCACAAAGGTAAGGAAAAGAATTCTAGAAAAAGAGTACGCAAAATGTGAAGATAAAAAGATGAAAACTGGTCCCAATTTTATACTGTAATATCTTTATCCCTCTCTCTCTCTCTCCAATTTCTGGGCTTCTCTCTCACACTGCAAATATTGAAAAAGATCAGGAAACTGAAGATACTCTTTAACAATGTCCATATAATAAGTTCATGCATTAAATAAGTTCATATATACAATGTTAATAGTTCATGCATTAAATATCTTTGTTTTTAATATGATTACATTGTAAATTAAAAAGGTATAATCCGTTTTTTTTTTTTTCAATTAATCTCACTGTGTTATATTAATGCGACGTCAAACGTGGAAATGATCCGAACTACAATAGCAATGATCCATGCCTAAGTCAAGTTATGCTTATGCATGATGTATATGAATACTGGATTCAGGTTTTTTTATTCAAGGGTCCCACTAATTAAAAAGTATTATATCACAAACATTACAAATTAGTAACAATTTTGATAAAATCAAAAAAAAAAAAAAAATATATATATATATATATATATAGACGACGCCAAAGGAGGACCAAGGGGGTAGTGGGGCCCCTTAATTTTAAGAAATAATATATATTATATTAGTTTTAAAATTATTTATGAAAAAATACACATAAGAAATTATTTTTAATATTAATATGTAATTGAGTTACAATTATCATTGGATTGTAATTCTGTTTTATATTGAGTCAATATACATTATTTCTCTTAATTATATATGAGTTGCAAAACCTTTACATTTTGTAATAAGTTGTTATTCAACCTTTGATTTTTATTTTTTTTAATCACTTTAGGAAATTCATAATAATAGAAAATTTGTATGAGTTTTCTAGACAATTGAAATAAGTAAATTTATTTGTAGTCACGTATCTTTGTAGTTTTCAAGTATTTTAACATTTAGTTTTATCATTTTAGTCATCCATGCAACCATTAATACAAATTTGTTAAACAAAAATATTATAAATTCAAAGTTTAACATATGTATATCTCAAGTATTGAACTAGAGTTTTATCATTTTAATCATCGAATCATTCATACAAATTTGTAAAAGATTTAAAAAAAAGCCAAAGTTTAACATATGTTCACCATAAATTGAAAATATACCTAGATCCATGAATAACTTATACTTATTTCTAATTTTTATACCACTATCAGTTGGAACCCTCAAACCAAATTTCTGGCTTCATCACTATATATATATATATATAAATATATATAACTTTATAAAATAGCAACATCCATAATTAGTAACTTTATTACATTTCAACATATCATCATTAATATAAAAAATTAAATAATTGAAGCGTAATTACACCATTTTTATTTTATTTTTCATATTTTGAAAATTGTTCATGATAGTTTCATTGCTAATGTTTTCGAATACATAATGAAGCATGATAGCTAGTGGTAAAAGGTGCTGCTATCTAGGCTTAAGTCTTAGGTTCGAGACACTTTGGGGTAGAAGTGAAATTAACTGATCCTTTTAAATTTTAAAGGAGGAAAAAAAACATTTTTAAATACATCATTGTTTATATATATGTTGTCAAACAGTAATTCAATAGTGTATCATTCGATTGTCAAGTGAACTCTTAATGATGTTCATTGTGAAGCTTTTTCTACGATAAATGGTATTTATCCACAGTACCTTTCCACTATTTTGGAACTATAAAAATAAAATTTAAATTATAAAATAACATTAAATTACATTAACTAGTATACAAACTATAAATCAACATTTAACAATTGTAGCTCAAATCTAATATTTCACGTGATAATAGTTACATAATCAATGATATAATATAAAGAACTAAAACTAATAATTTCAATTTTCTTACAATCACTTCCTACTTCAATAAACCAAAAGAATGAATATGTTATATACTCCTTAATAATTGGTAATCAAATAAATTAAAATTGAATCAAAGGTCACACGCCTGCATGTAACCCAAGGTCGGGCACAAATTCACCCAGATTCGATCACAGATGTTATACCTTTATGTAGTGTTAAGCATACCTTTATGTTATGTTAGTCATACTTTTTAGGTTTTTACATCTACCTTAACATATTTTCAGACATCTATTAATACCTTTTATACATTTTAGTTATATTAGTCATACATTTTAGTTATGTTAGTTGTACCTTTATATATTATTAAAAAATTGGTTGTTGAAAGTGGTGGGTGGCACCACTTTGACCAATTGTTAAGTGGCTAAGAGTTAATCTTTTTAAAGATTTGATGCCAAAAGATTAATCTACGTTTGGAGTAGATAATTGAGGCATTTTGAGTCGCTCAAAACCAATTTTTGGTGAGTGAGAAATTAAGTATCAAAGTTGGCCACTTGAAATGAGAATTAAATGTCTTGGATGTGGAAGGAGTGCTTAACTATCCCAAATAGGAAAATGGACCTTAAAAGTGCAAGTATAAGTTAAGTAATGAGAAGAGACTTAATTATTAGTATACTATTGAAGTAGTATGCTTGTGTAACATGCGCACGTGGCTCGGCACGGCCCGGCTCAGACCCGACCTGACCTCGGTCGTGGGCCTTGGTCCTTGGCGGATGGGGCTTAGATTTTACCAGACCCAGTAAAAGTTGCAGTACCATTAACGATGTCGAGTTGCTGTGCGCCCTCATCCGAATGTAGTGGGAGCAGCATGCGTGCCCAGAAAATGCAGCGGGAGTAGGTGTTGCAGAATGCCTAGAAAATACAACGGGGAGCAGGTGTTGGAGAATGCAATGCCGTGTTTTGACTGTTTCTTAATATGAATGAGACGTTAACTTGCATTAAAAGACACGTTTTTGGGCAGTAAATTTTCATCAATTTCAGGTGTAAACACCCATGTTGGAGACCTATATATAGGGATCATCATGCATCATTTTGAAACACGAAAAATTAAAACATCTTGCATTGTTTTCCATCTTTGCATCAACTCACTTCTCAAGCACTAGAAGTTCACCGGAGCTCTCGAGTTTGTGGTGCTACTACTCTAGAGACAAAGTCATTTTATCTTCGGAAGACGATACACACGGACTAATGAACACTACCCTGGGCGTATCTCGTGTAGCACCCCGAACCAAAAACGAAGCATAATTGATTAATTAAATATTTAAACCCTTAATTTAATTATTATGTGCGTATATTTTGACTATTTAATTTAATTATGTGTGTTTCAGATACGTGTTTAAAGCATGATTTAGATGGATATTTTTCCTAGACGTGGAACATAGAATATTTTTATACCATTAGATGCGTAATGGAAAAACGAGAAGATAAAAATGAATTAGGGGTCAATCGGAGACCCGTAGCTCAAACGGTGACGAAAAGGGCAAAACACGAAGTTTCGAAAAACCGAAAGATAATTATGGTGAATAGTAACGAAGATTTTTACGGTGAATAGTGATGAAGACTTTTTCAACCATGAATAGTAATCTTGAGATTTTTACGTGAATAGTGTTTTCCGGGATTTCTATAAATAGGGGCTTTTTCGATTCAAAAATAACCATTTTTCCGAATGAGCCGAAAGTGACGAAAACTTGTAAGTCTCTCTCTATTCTCTCTCTCTTTTTCGTTGTCTGACTCCGACGCGCCGCCGTTGCCGGTGGCCGGAAAATTTTAAAATTGTCGGTTTCGGCCGATTTTCGCACACAACGTAGGTCTCGACGAAACTAGTCTAGAATAGGTCTCGGATTTCAAATCCGATTTCTCGTTCGTCGGAAAACGGCGAAAAATCTTCTCCAAACCCTAAACCCAAATTTCTTGTCAACCTTTCTCTCTCTTTTGATTTCTCTCTCTCATCCTCCTCTCGCCGGAGCAGTCGCCGGAGAAGCTGCTGGTGGTATGGTGGAGATGCCGGAGGGGTGGCGACGCTGGAGCAACAGGTTGTGCGTGTGTGTATATCGCATGTGTATGTGTGTTTAGTGTGTGTGTTGTGTTTAAATGCTGTTGAGGGCGGTGCAGGTGGCGCCGTCGTATGGGAACAGTGAGCCGGCGCTGGTGATGCACCGGCGAGGTCTGGCTGGTGGTCGCCGGCCAAGCTGCAGCAAGTGTGTGTGTGTTGCATGTCTATGCATGTGTGTATAGTATATGTTGTGTGTGTGGGCTGTTTTGGGTGGTTGCCGGCGACTGGAAGTTACCGGCCAGTGTTCAAGATAGGCTGGGGAGAGTCGCCGGCCGGAGCTGGGAAAGGGGGAAGAGAGGGAAAGAGAGCGTGACGGTTGGGGTGTGTTTGGGGCTGTTTTTTCGGCACTATTCATGCCGGAATCCGGCGAGTGGTGTCCGGAGATGGTGGTCGGTGGTGCAGGGTTACCGGCGGACAAGATGGCGGCGGTGCTGGGTGGCGTTGGGAAGTGAGCTGGGTGCAGGTGGCTGACGTCGGGTGGCCTGGGCGCGAGCCTGGCCGAGGCTGCCTAGACAAGCTGGCCATGTCGGGTGCCGGGTGGGCACCTGCCGAGAAATGCCGGTGTGTCGGGTGCTGCACGCTCGAGCTGCCGAGACCGCTGAGGGATGTGTGCACGAGTTGCTGAGAGACATACGTGCTGGTCATGCATGCCTGTCGGGACCTGCCTAATCTACCGAGTTTTCCACCCGACGTCGGGTGCGTGCGCGCGCGTGCGTCCCATCATGTGACGGGTGCGCACGTGACGCCGTGTTTTTTATCTGAATCCCATTTTTTCCATCGTACGCTATCATCGAGTCATCGTTGACGAGATGTCGTTGACCAGGGGTCGTGGGTCCCGGTCAAAGTCAACCATTTGACCAAAATTACCAAAATACCCCTAAATTTAAAACGCTTCGTTTGAGCTCGTTTCAACTCCGGTTGAGCTCATTCTTTTTCCGTTGTGATCCAAATTTCATCCTCTATCATCTCAACCTTTTTGACTGAACATCCACTCTCATTTCTTCAACTCCAATCTTTAGATCTCTCGATCCGTCGCGTCTTTAACGATCGTTTTTCCTTCAGAATCTTTTATAGCTTAAAATATACTTATTAAGGATCTAAGAAACATCGTAATTATGTAGGCTACCTATTGGATTGAGCATTGAGATAAGTGACTTTTAGTACTTGCTACTCACGTGGAAACCACAGAACAAGGTGGGGGTAATTTCTAACTTTTTATCTGTTTACAATTTTCCCTATTTTGAGGCATGATTGAGAAATACTAAATATTGTGGTTATATACTATGATTACGTGTTCATGTTATACTGTGAAAGGACTTCGGTTCACATTGCATGTTCGGAGGGTCTTATGGACCGTAAAAAAATTGTCTCTTATATTTTCTACCACCTGAAAGGACTGGCGGTCCTGTAAATGTACTAGCGGTATTGAGACCGTTTTAGGGGGTAAGATGGGAAATTCCCACACCTCATGGATGAGTTACGAGATACGTGTCTTGCATTTTACGTGCTGTGACAATGTGACTGAATGTTACATTTACGGTATTTTATATCTGTTGACTGTTATAAGAGGCGAATTTCATCCCCACAAGTGTATTCCACGCACTCACCCCTATTCTGTACTCACACTACAGGAGACGACTCATGTTACAGGAGATGACAAACATGTTGAGCTTTAGAGAGAGAGAGAGATGGTGTCCTATCTGGATATTTTTATATTCTATCTTTTGTCACATAATGATTATAAAATTCTCGTTTTGTAAGTATAACTTCATTAATCCTATGGATGATGGATCCTGATGTTTTTCCGCTGTAATGTTTTATTTCGACTAGATGTTGAGGTTTTGTTTATGCAAAAAAAATCATATGTTTTCTGCTTCCAAAGGTTTCTACTTTATATCATGCACGTCTTTTCCCCTTCTTTCTTCATGCCTGCAAAGAAAACTCTGATAAATTTTATGAAAGAAAATGGGGTGTGACATCTCGTCTTAAGGAAAGAGAGTCTTCTTCGACTTGACTTACTAAACTTTCTATTTGTTTGTTCCTATTTTCTGTTCGACATTCTCATTACCTATTGTCGGGTGCTACTTTCCAACATATATTACATAAATGTATGTTTATGTTGATATAAAGGTATGAATAATATCACATAAATATATGAGTAATATCACATAAAGGTAAACATGTACATCTTGTACCGAAATTAGGGGTTAGGATTAAAGTATTACATAAATGTGTGATATTTGTATATAAAGGTATGACTAATATAACATAAAGGTGTAACTAACATAGTATGAAGGCCGGCGAACCTTTTTTTTTTAAGTATTGCACTAAGGGTATGAAATCTGGACATAAGGGTATGACTAATATAACATAAATGTATGACTAATATAATATAAAAGTATAACTAACATAACATAAAAGTTAGGGAAAAAAAAAGGAAAATGCGCTGGCCCGGCTAGACCGAGTGCATGGATCTAAGATTCATGCACTAGTTGCATAGGAGACCTACTCTAAAATTATATTTGGTTTCATAATTTTGATGTCTTTCAATTTTTCTTCCATAATTATTATATTTTTCAATTTAGTACCGTAATTTAAGAATCTGTTCGATTTCAATCTAGTTTTGACTAAAAATTTGATTTTGTAGGAAAATGTCATGTGTTCCACATAGGGATGTTAAACGGGCCCGCCCTAGCGGGTTTCAAGTTAAACGAACTTCGAGTTAAAAATGCCAACTTAAACGGACCTTGAATATTAGGACCTAACCCTAACGGGCTTCGGGCTATTAATAAACAAAAATATTTATATACTAAATATAATTTTTTGAGTTAAAATATACATATCATTCAAAATTCACATATAAATTAAATGCTATAAATTGCAAAAACATTATAAAGTTAGATTACCATTAAGAGTATGCTTATTGCTATTTATAGATGAAACCATTAAAAAAAATGACTACAAATTGCAACAAAATATGAGCAAATTTGTTATTTGTACGCATTTATTGGCTAAATGGTTGATATTATATAGTATATATGTGTTATATAGTTATTATTTAATTTATTTCATATAGTTAATTCTTATAAATCAAATTTGAAGACATTAAATTTAGGATAATACAAATAATTTGACATTTGTATTATATTTTATATACTTAAAACTACAAAATAATAATTTGATTTAAAAAAATACGGGCTAGCGGGCGAACCAGTTAATCATCGAGCTGGCCCTAACGGGTTTCAAGCTAAACGGGTTAAATGGGTAATAAATTTAAACGGGCTAGAAATATTAAACCCTAACCCTTTTTCGGTTTAAACGGGCTGGTCCATCGGGCCATGACCCGTTTAACATCCCTAGTTCCACAATAAGAATTTGACACGTAACATTTTCGGGCGAAATTCATCAAAATTGACTACAATCGTATAAATTGATAAATTGTGGGACTAAAATAAAAATT
Source organism: Scutellaria minor (assembly GCA_954870855.1). Lineage (NCBI taxonomy): Eukaryota > Viridiplantae > Streptophyta > Magnoliopsida > Lamiales > Lamiaceae > Scutellaria > Scutellaria minor. The sequence continues at coordinate 12,871,751 of OX940737.1, forward strand.
GTGATAATTATGAAATTATAATCGGAAGACACCATAATTATGAGACAAAAATGATTTTAGTGTAACCAAGGCTAAAACCCCTAATTATATTTTTCCAATTTAGCTTTAAAAATGGGCTGCCTAATCTTGAGTAAATTACAAGGTTTAATAAGAATAATTCTTTTGTTTTTTCAACATAAACATGGTCTCTTCATTGAGAAATTTATTTGGTCATTGATAATTTTTCGGTTTTCTTTTGTTTTTTCACGATAAATATGGTCTCTTGATTTGGCAATTTATTTTTTGGTCAATGATAATTTTTCGGACATAAAAAAGCAGTGGGATTGAATTCATTTAATGTAGATAACATAACATGACAAATGCATGCATGAAAGAATGAGTGTTGCAAGGTTGTAACCCATTTTTTGCACTGAAAACTTGGAAGTTTGTTGGGTATGGCAGTTGGTATTTATAGTGTCGGTAGGTCTTTTGTGCACCAGTTACATGGTGTATTTGGATTGGTCTGGATTTAATTTGGATTTGCATTTTTTTAGTTTTTTTACACTGATTTTTATACTATATTAGTCATACATTTATATAAAATTATCATAAGTTTTATGTAGTACTTTAACTTTTAAAAAAATCAATTTCGGCACAATGTTTACATATATACCTTTATGTAATATTGTTCATACATTTATGTAATATAAAAAGGTACAACTAACATAACTAAAATGTATGACTAATATAACTAAAATGTAAGAAAAATATTAATGTCTGTCTAAAAAAATGTTAAGGTACAACTAACATTACTAAATATATGACCAACATAATATAAATGTATGACTAATATAATATAAATGTATAACATATTTGTGTGAGTTTGTGGGCGGACACCCATGCATGTGCGGCTCGTCAGAGCGTGTGGTGGGTCGGGTCGACCCAAGTGCATGGATCTAAAATCCATGCACCAAGTGCATAAAGTCTATGTGTTATAATATATATTAGATATAATATTTTATTTATTTTATTATTATTATATAGTAAAATTATTTATACTATATATATATATCACAAAAACTGTAGCACTCTGGACCAAAATGAAATATAATTTATTATTATATATTTGAACTCAGGATATAATATATATGTGCGTATGTGTTAACTGTTTAAATACGTGCGTTTCAGATAAGTGTTTAATGCTTGTATGAGATGAATAGTTTACCTAGACGTAGAACATAGGATATTTTTATATCACTAGATGCGTTTTGGAAAAACGAAAAGATAGAAACGAACAAGAGGTTAATCGGAGATCTGTAGCTTAAACGACGATGAAAAGAACAAAACACGAGGTTTCGAAAATATCGGGAGATATTTACGGTGAATAGTAAATGAGATATTTACCGGTGAATAGTAACTTTCAAAATCTATAAATAGAGGCTCCTTTCAGTTCATATTCACCCCTTTCTTCGAACGAGCCAAAAGCGCCGAAAACACGTAAATCTCTCTTCTCTCTCTCGTTTCTTTTTCGGCCTTCGGCGCGCCACCATTGGCACCGCCGCCGGAGTTCGTTGGAAAATTTCAAAGTTGTCGGTTTCGGTCGATTTTCGCACACAACGTAGGTTTTGACGAGTCGAGTCTAGAACAAGTCTCGGATTTCTATTCCGACTTATCGTTCGCCGGAAAATGGTGAAAAACCATCTCAAAACCCTAACCCTAGCCAACTTTTCTCTCTCCTCGGTTTTCTCTCTTTTCATTCGTCCTTTTAACCGAAGATGTTGTCGGAGGTTCTCATGGAGGTGAGGGTGAGTTGTTGGGGGGACGACGCCGCCGTGTGTGGTGGTGTTGGAGTTATATCGGGTTGAGTATGTTATATGCATGTGTGTGTGTGAGTTTATGTGTATGCTTGGGTGATCTCTGTTGGGGGCGGCACAGATGGTGCCGCCATAAGGAAAGTAATAACCGGCGCTGGTGATGCGCCGACGAGTGTGACGATGGGTCTCCAGCGACCTTCAATCGTCGGCCAAGCATTTTTTGGGATGTATGTGTTTGCATATATATATATATATATATGTTTGTGTGTGTGAGATGAGGTTGGGGGAGTTTGGTTTTGTATTGGAAATGTAGTGGGTTGGAACGAGTAGGGTGGAACGGGGTAGCCGGAGGACCGGAAGGGGGAGACACCGGGCAAAAATGAGGCAACCGGGGAAGACTGTCGAGCACGCTGGCGTGCGGTCGTACCGGAGTGCACGACCGTGCACTAGCCAGTAGGGGTTACTGGAAGCTGTCGTACTGTCGTGCCCCAGCTGGCAGAAGTTGCTGGAGGCTAGCGCACGATCGTGCTTGGGAAGCACGGTCGTGCGCGGCCAGGCAGAGGTTGCTGCAAGCTGGCGCACGGTCGTGCGTCAGGGGGCACGATCGTGCGCTGCATGGGCGCATCGGGAGTGTGTGCCGGGTGCGAGACGCGTGTCGGGTGATGCCGTGTTTCCAATCCTTTCCCATTCCTTTTCCTTTGTATCCTTTATCATCAAGTCTTAGCCAACGGAAAGTTGTCGACCGAGGGTCGAGGGCCCGGTTGAATTCAACCTTTGATACCAATATACTCTCCAACTTATATATGTTGTTGAGCTCGTATCAACACCGAATGAGCTCGTGTCTTATCCAATCTTTAGATCATTCAACTCGTCGCGTATACGTTTATTGCTTTAATTATAATTAATAAAGATCTAAGTATACCGTAACTTGTGTAGGCGATTTGTTGGATTAAGATTGACTTACTGAATTGGAGATAGCTTGAGTTACTCGTTGGATTGCAATTGAGTTATTTGACATTTGAGACTTTCGACTCACATGGAAAACCACCGAACGAGGTGGGGGTAATTTCTATCTTTTTATCTATTTATTGTTTTCCCTATTAAATACATGACTGAGGAATACTAAGTGCTGTGTTTATAATTGTTGTGCCATATAACTGTGAAAGGATCGAGGTCCACTCTGTTCGTCCCCAACTATTTTCTACTACTCTGTTGAGGTTTGGTGGTCCTCTTGAAATGCACCAACGGTAGTGAGACCGTTAAATAGGATAAGACGGGGGAATCTCGCACCTATTCGTCCCTTGTCATTTCTAATATTTGCTTTGCTTTTATGTGCTGTGATGATGTGACTTAAGGATTATTTTACTAGTGTTTTATATTTGTTATGAGTCACAAGAGGCAGATTTTATCCCCACGAGTGTATTCCACGCACTCACCCCTTAATCTGTACTCACACTACAGACGATGATGAACAAGAGGAACCCTAGATGGAGAGAGAAATGAGGTTATCTTTTGTATTTGCATGATTAGACGATGTAACATAAACTTTATCAAACCATGTGTCATGTGTTTTGGGTTATGTAATATTGTGATACATATAAGGATATGAGATCATGAAGAATGATTCCGCTGCGTATGATGTTTTATATCGGTAGTGAGACCGATTGTTAACGGTAGAGGCCGTATGTTTATAAGTGAGAGATTCACTTCGTCCCTTACCTCTTTTTTCTGTCGTCTCTTGCTTATTCTTTCTGTTGAGTATGCGTCCCTTACTATTTCTATCTTCATGCCCAATGGTAAAACTCTAATAATATGTGAAAAGATTTTGGGGCGTGACAAATGGTATCAGAGTTGTTCTAACATTGAGAACTTGCTCGAGTTGGTTTGAAAAGTGAGAAAAACGTGATTTCAAAAGTGTGATTTGAAAATGTGAAAAGGGTTTTTGAAAAAGATATAGATAGACACTATCCTCTCTCCATAGGTGACTCTCCCTGTTATAAGATTTATGGAATGTGTGTGTTGCTTGTTAAGTGTTATTTCGCTTTGAACCGTTGGGTTTAGAAGGGAGCGTTGCAAGTATGGAAATATGATGATAGAAACTCACGTAATATAACTTGTTAGATGAATAGGATATATAGAGCGGGTAGAGGGAGGGGGAGAGCTCTTATTCCCGAGACTCGAGAGCAGTGACTTAGACATCACTTCTTTGAGAGTAGGGTGACAGACGATGTATCGATGGGAGAGCATATAGCTAGACTCCTCCACTGCTGGAGAGAGATTGGGGATATGAGGAGTAGGGTCAGCGGGGCGCAGGCTGGTCTACACATGATCCACACCTTACCACCGGAGTGGGCAGTGAGGGCTCGCTTAATTTATAGAGACGAGATAGTGTTCTCGTCCGTGAATCTGGTACCTATCGTCGATTTCGACAACGTGGCACGGTAGATGCTGGAGCTTTGGGGCCAACATGACCTTCAGACTACCCCGGAGCCATCATCTTATGATCCTCCCAGTGGCAGCTTCAAGTCAGAGGAGGATACGGAGGAGGATTCGGAGGAGGATCTGGAGGAAGATCCGGAGGAGGATCCAGAGGAGATTGACATAGAAGGGGATGACCCTCAGGACGGACCGGGACCTCCGTCGCCTCCCACTGATGTAGAGTAGATGGTTGGGGAAGACGTTGTTATGTATATATTATAAGCTACACCTGATACGTTATCTTATATGTATAAGCATAAGAGGGTTCTTACATCGTAGATAGTGTACATACATCTTTTGTTATGGTGTAGTACTATCCTTCTTATGATCTTATGTATATATGTACATATATCTTTTGCTCATCCTATGAAGTTAGTATTCCCTCGGGGAAGACGGTGAGGACGAAACACCTTTACCGTCATCTTAAGATTGCGTTTAGAGATAAGATCCTTCTAGCTGACCTCCACGCTTTGGAGATAAAGGATTTCGATATCATCTTGGGGATGGACTGGCTGGAGTCCATTTACTCGATAATCAAGTGCCGCGAGAGAGAGAGATAGTCTTCCAAACCCTGGGAGAGCCGGAGTTTACTTTCCACGGGACTCGAGTTAAAGTTGACTCAAGGATTGTCTCAACCATAAAAGCAACCCAGATGCTTAGCAAAGGAGATTGCGAAGCTTGGTTGGTCAATAAGGTGAACTCCGAAAAGAAATCGATTCCTATCGAGAAGGTGCCGGTGATAACAGAATTCACGGATGTATTTCCAGAGGATTTACCTAGTCCTCCATCGGATCAACAAGTGACCTTCAAGATAGATCTTATCCCGAGATCAGTGCCGGTGTCTAAAGCTCATTACCGGATGGCACCGAAAGAGTTACAGGAACTGAATGTCCAACTACAGGAACTACTGGACAAGGATTTCATCAGACCGAGTGTGTCGCCCTGGGGAGCACCTATGTTGTTCGTGAAGAAGAAGGATGACAGCTTTCGGATGTGTATTGATTACCGAGAGCTGAACAAGAGAATGATAAAGAACAAGTATCCACTGCCTCGGATCGAAGATCTTTTTGATCAATTAAGAGGTGTCAGTGTGTTCTCAAAGATTGACTTGAGATCTGGATATCACCAGATGAAAGTCAAAGACGCTGATATATCCAAGACAGCATTCAGAACGAGGTATGGCCATTACGAGTTTGTAGTAATGCCATTTGGAGTAAGTAATGCTCCAGCTGTCTTCATGGATTTGATGAATCGCATTTTCCATCCTTATCTGGATCTCTTTGTTATAGTGTTCATAGATGATATTCTCATCTACTCGTGCGACAGAGCGCACCATGAACAACATCTCAGAATCGCACTGGAAGTACTAAGGAATGAGAAGCTCTATGCCAAATTCAAGAAGTGCGAGTTCTGGATGGACAAAGTGGGTTTTCTAGGCCACATCGTTTCTGTACAAGGGATCGAAGTAGATCCTGAAAAGGTGGCAGTTGTCAGCAAGTAGAAAACTCCAATGAATGTGAAAGAAGTTCGGAGTTTCGTCGGCCTAGCTGGATACTACCGATGGTTTATAAAAGGATTTTCGAAGATTGCCACTCCAATGACTCGACTAACAAGAAAGGATGTGAAGTTCCAATAGAGTGAGCAATGCGAGAGTAGTTTCCAGGAAATGAAGAAAAGACTGACAGAAGCACCAGTCTTAATAGTTCCAGATGTGTCAAAAGACTTCGTGGTCTACAGTGACACATCCAAGCAAGGTTTGGAGTGTGTTCTGATGCAGGAAAGAAAGGTAGTGGCGTATGCATCACGCCAGCTGAAGATCCACGAACAAAACTATCCGACTCATGATCTGGAACTAGCAGCCGTAGTACACGCCCTCAAGATCTGGAGGCACTACCTTTACGGCGTGAAATGTGAAATCTATACCGACCACAAAAGCCTGATGTATTTCTTTGATCAAAAGGAGCTCAATATGAGGCAAAGAAGATGGCCAGAGTTGGTAAAAGATTATGATATTACGATTCACTATCATCCTGGAAAGACGAATGTGATAGCTGACGCCTTTAGCAGAAAGGGAAAGGGAGTGGTGGCGTCGATGATCACCAATCAGCACTATTTGATCGAGGAAATGTCAAAGCTAAATTTGGAGATAGTCTAGTCTCCGATTAGCACGGCGTTATTTGTAAAACCCACGTTACGTGGCCGAATCGTGGAAGCTCAGAAGAAGGATAACTTTCTAATGAAAATGAAAGCCCTTATGGATAGTGGAAGAGCCGAAGGTTTCACTTTGGATACCGATGGAGCTCTGATCTTCAGAGAAAGAGTGTGTGCCTAAGGATGAAGAATTAAGAGAAGAAATTCTCAAAGAGGCGCATTGCACACCAATGTCTGCACATCCTGGAGGTACAAAGATGTACCGAGACCTAAGGGTGAACTTTTGGTGGACAAATATGAAAAGAAGTATAGGGATGTTCATCAAGAGGTGTCTTATCTGCCAACAGGTGAAAGCAGAGCATCAACGACCGGCTGGGATGCTAACTCCTCTAGAGATACCGGAATGGAAGTGGGAACATATAACTATGGATTTTGTGGTTGGGTTGCCGACAACCAGATGAGGAAACCACGCCGTATGGGTAATCGTTGATAGATTAACGAAGTTTATCTATTTCTTACCAATTAAGATGATGTTCGGACTGGACAAATTGACACGAATATATCTTGAAGAGATAGTCCGACTGCATGGCGTACCAGTTTCTATCATATCCGATAGAGATCCACGGTTTACTTCCAGGTTCTGGCAGAGTTTGCAAAAGGAGTTGAAAACCAAGTTATCATTCAGCACAGTCTTCCACCCACAAACTGACGGACAATCGGAAAGGACCATACAGATTTTGGAGGACATGTTGCGGGCTTGTGTTCTAGATTTTCCCGGAAGCTGGGAAGATCATCTGTGCTTAGTAGAATTTACCTACAACAACAGCTACCAATTGACTATTGGTATGGCGTCTTACGAAGCTCTCTATGAAAGAAAGTGTCGATCACCTATATGCTGGGATGAAGTGGACGAAAAGAAAATTTTGGGACCCAAATTAGTGGAGTAAACGGTCGAAGTAATAAAGAATATTTGGGATGGAATACGAGTAGCCCAAGATCGACAGAAATCATATGCGGATAAGAGACGGAGGGAACTGGAATTTAAAGTAGGAGATGAGGTTTTCCTCAAGGTGTCTCCTACTAAAGAGGTTCATCGCTTTGGAAAAAGAGGGAAGCTGAAACCTAGATACATCGGACCATTCGAAATTCTAGATCGTGTTGGAGAGGTCGCATACCGTCTAGCTTTACCTCCGAACTTCGCTGGAGTGCACAATGTATTCCACGTTTCTATGCTACAGAAGTACATATTCGATCCACAACATGTAATCGAACAAGAAGGCATAGAAATGGAAAAGGATTTGACGTATGAAGAAATCCCGATAGCCATATTGGATAGAAAGCAACAACAATTAAGAAATCGAGATATGACTATAGTAAAGATCTAGTGGAGCCGACATGGGAAGGAAGAAGCAACCTGGGAATTGGATGACGAAATCATGAGGAAGTACCCCAACATACCTTTCATAGGTACCCGTTTATCTTCCTTCTTATAGTATGCGTTTAATTTCGAGGATGAAATTCTTTTAAGGGGTAAGAGATGTAGCACCCCGAACCAAAACGAAACATAATTTATTACTTAAATATTTGAACTCAGGATTTAATATATATGTGCGTATGTTTTAACTGTTTAAATACGTGCGTTTCAGATAAGTGTTTAATGCTTGTATGAGATGGATAGTTTATCTAGACGTGGAACATAGGATATTTTTATATCACTAGATAGTTTTTGGAAAACCGAAAGAATAGAAACGAACTAGAGATTAATCGGAGATTTGTAGCTTAAACGACGATGAAAAGAACAAAACACGAGGTTTCGGAAATATCGGGTGATATTTATGGTGAATAGTAAATGAGATATTTATCGGTGAATAGTACCTTTCGAAATCTATAAATAGAGGCTCCTTTCAGTTCATATTCACACCTTTCTTCGAGCGAGCCAAAAGCACCGAAAACACGTAAGTCTCTCTTCTCTCTCTCTTTTCTTTTTCGACCTTCGACGCGCCACCACCGGAGCCACCACCGGCGCGGTGGTGCCGCCATCGGAGTTCGCCGGAAAATTTCAGAGTTGTCGGTTTCAGCCGATTTTCGCACACAACGTAGGTTTTGACGAGTCGAGTCTAGAACAAGTCTCGGATTTCTATTCCGACTTATCGTTCGCAAAAAAACGGTAAAAACCCATCTCAAAACCCTAAACCCTAACCCTAGCCAACTTTTCTCTCTCCTCGGTTTTCTCTCTTTTCCTTCGTCCTTTTAACCGAAGATGTTGTCGGAGGTTCTCATGGAGGCGAGGGTGAGTTGTTGGAGGAACGATGTCGCCGTGTGTGGTGGTGTCGGAGTTATATCGGGTTGGGTATGTTATATGCATATGTGTGTGAGTTTATGTGTATGCTTGGGTGATCTCTGTTGGGGCGGCACAGATGGTGCCGCTATGAGGAAAGTAATAACCGGCGCTGGTGATCCGCCGGTGAGTGTGACGATGGGTCTCCGGCGACCTTCGATCGTCGGCCTAGCATTTTTTGGGATGTATGTGTTTGCATATATATATATATATGTTTGTGTGTGTGAGATGAGGTTGGGGGAGTTTGGTTTTGTATTGGAAATGTAGTGGGTTGGAACGAGTAGGGTGGAACGGGGTAGCCGGAGGACCGGAAGGGGGAGACACCGGGCAAAAACGAGGCAACCGGGAAACACTGCCGGGCGCGCTGGCGCGCGGTCGTGCCGGAGCGCACGACCGTGCACCAGCCAGCAAGGGTTGTTGGAAGCTGCCGTACGGTCGTGCCCCAGCTGGCAGAAGTTGTTGGAGGCTGGCGCACGGTCGTGCTTGGAGAGCACGGTCGTGCGCGGCCAGGCAGAGGTTGCTGGAAGCTGGCGCATGGTCGTGCGCCAGGGGGCACGGTCGTGCGTTGCATGGACGTGCCGGGAGTGGGTGCCGGGTGCGAGACGCGTGTCGGGTGACGCCGTATTTCCAATCCTTTCCCATTCATTTTCCTTTGTATCCTTTATCATCAAGTCTTAGCCAATGGAAAGTTGTCGACCGAGGGTCGAGGGCCCGGTCGAATTCAACCTTTGATACCAATATACTCTCCAACTTATATATGTTGTTGAGCTCGTATCAACACCGAACGAGCTCGTGTCTTATCCAATCTTTAGATCCTTTGACTCGTCGCGTATACGTTTATTGCTTTAATTATAATTAATAAAGATCTAAGTATACCGTAACTTGTGTAATTGATTTGTTGGATTAAGATTGACTTACTGAATTGGATTGAGCTTGAGTTACTCGTTGGATTACAATTGAGTTATTTGACATTTGAGACTTTCGACTCACGTGGAAAACCACCGAATGAGATGGGGGTAATTTTTATCTTTTTATCTATTTACTGTGTTCCCTATTAAATACATGACTGAGGAATACTAAGTGTTGTGTTTATAATTGCTGTGTCATATAACTGTGAAAGGATCGAGGTCCACTCTGTTCGTCCCCAGCTATTTTCTACTACTCTGTAGAGGTTTGGTGGTCCTCTTGAAATGCACCAACGGTAGTGAGACCGTTATATAGGATAAGATGGGGGAATCTCGCACCTATTCGTCCCTTGCCATTTCTAATATCTATTTTGCTTTTATGTGTTGTGATGACGTGACTTAAGGATTATTTTACTAGTGTTTTATATTTGTTATGAGTCACAAGAGGCAAATTTTATCCCCACGAGTGTATTCCACGCACTCACCCCTTAATCTGTACTCACACTACAGGCGATGATTAACAAGAGGAACCCTAGACGGAGAGAGAGATGATGCTATCTTTTGTATTCGCATGATTAGACGATGTAACATAAACTTTATCAAACCATGTTTCATGTGTTTTGGGTTATGTAATATTGTGATACATATAAGGATATGAGATCCTGAAGAATGATTCCGCTGCGTATGATGTTTTATATCGGTAGTAAGACCGATTGTTAACGGTAGAGACCGTATGTTTATAAGTGAGAGATTCACTTCGTCCCTTACCTCTTTTTTCTATCGCCTCTTACTTATTTTTTCTATTGAGTATGCGTCCCTTGCTATTTCTATCTTCATGCCCAATGGTAAAACTCTAATAATATGTGAAAAGATTTTGGGGCGTGACAAAAACACCTATGAAACTAGTGCATGTTCTAGATCCATACAATTCAGGTCGATCCAACCCGCAACCATCTTCCATGGGTTGGCACACGCCTCCATGCGCCCAAGTGTGTCTACTCACACACTCTGCCACGTACTCATGTTCTGAAAAATATATATATATATATACACCTTTTAGTTATAACATTCATACTTTTATGTTATGACATTCATATTATATTATAACGACAAGTAATACCTTGTTTAAACATTTATATTATATTAGTTGTACCTTTATGTTATAATAATATAACATTTGTCACGTCCCGAAATCTTTTGTTTAAAATATCAGAGTTTTACCGTTGGGCGTGAAGAAGAAATAGTAAAAAACGATAGAAGAAGGGGATTAGAGACGATAGAAGAAAGAGAGGAGGGATGATGTGAATCTTTCACATATCAACAACAGCCTCGGCCGATAACGTTCGGTCTCAATACCGATAAAATATACACAACATATTAAAGCAGCGAAATAAACCATCAGGATCTCACGTTTACCGTATATCAAAAATAATTACAAAACGTGAATAAACTTAAAACATTGTTTGAAAGTGTTTGTGCGACACATCCTAAATGAACACAAGATCATGAACAGCACCACCTCTCTCCACCTAGGGTTCGACATGTTCACCAGCTCCTGTAGTGTGAGTACAGAATAAGGGGGTGAGTGCGTGGAATACACTCGTGGGGATAAAGTCTGCATCTTATAACATTCGACAAATATAAATATCGGAAAATAATCTACAGTCACAAAAATCATAGCAAGTAATATGTAAAGAAAATATTAGAAATGGTAAGAAGAATAAGCACGGGAACAACCCGTCTTACCCTATAAAACGGTCTCATATACCGCTGGTGCGCTTCATGAGGACCACCAAACCTCAATAGAGTAGTAGAAGGGAGGGAGATGATTTTTTACAGTCCCGTAGGACTCTCCGAACATGCAATATGAACCGAAGTTCTTTCACAGTATATAGTATGGCACAACACGTATATTCATAGCATTTAGTATTCCTCATTCATGCTTCATAATAGGGAAAACCGTAAACACATTAAGAGTTAGAAATTACCCTCACCTCGTTCGGTGGTTACCCGCGTGAGTCCCTAGAATCAAACGTTTGATAACTCAAATGCAATCTAACAAGTACTCAAGCTCAATCCAACTAGCACTCAATCTTAATTCAACAAATCGCCTACACAAGTTACGTTGTACTTAGATCTTTATTAATTATAATTAAAGCGATAAACGTTCACGCGACGAGTCGAAGGATCTAATGCTTGGATAAGGAATGAGTTCTTTCGGAGTTGATTGAGCTCAACAACGTATATGAAGTTTGAAAGTACATTGGTATCAAGGGTTGACCTCGAGCGGGCCCTCGACCCTCGGTCGACAACTTTTCATCGGCTAAGACTCGATGGTAAGGGGTTTAAAGGAAAATGAATGAGAAAGGATTGGAAATACGGCGTTACCCGACACGCGTCTCGCACCCGGCACCTACTCCCGGTGCACCCTGGCCGCGCACGACCGTGCCCCAGCTTCCAGTAAGTTCTGCCTGGCCGCGCACGATCGTGCTCCCCAAGCACGACCGTACGCCAACCTCCAGTGGCTTCTGCCAGCTGGGGCACGACCGTACCCCACGGCACAACCGCGCGCCAGCAGCCTGCGCCCAGCAGCCTCCCCCGGCAGCCTCGTTTCCGCCCTGTGTGGGAGTTTGTAAACCCTGTGTAGGATTAGACCTAGGAATCTGGAATTCTAGTAGGTATAACTTGTTTTGGAAGAGGTTTGTAAAGACGAGTCTTGTAAAACAAATTGACCATAACGAAGTTCCTCATCTGAGAAGGAGTAGAGTGGACGTAGAAGGGTTACACCACCTTCGAACCACTATAAGCCATAAGTGTTTACTGCTTATTTTATTTGCTGCATTTTCTTTATAGCATATCTATCTTGTTGCATTTATCATAAACATCCTGATAAACGTGTGTTGTAAAATCATATTTGGAAAAGAAAACTGATTTTCATCAGAAACTCTATCAAGTTTATTCCGCTGCGTTGCATTCTGATACCGGAACAGTAACCTGATTTTGTCTAGGGCCAGGTTACTGACTCGAGACAGGATACTGTTTTCTTGAGTGAGACAGAAACCTGTTATTCAGGTATATATTTTAAAAGTGTTCGAAAAATCGATAGAGGTTCATTCACCCCCCTCTCTAAACCTCTGACCACTTAGGACCAACATGTTTTCTTCTACTGCATTCAATAGCGGCCTTTCTTATTGTTTGTAGTATCTTCTTCTTTGATCAATTGACTACTGAATTGTAAAATCCTCAATTTTTCAACTTGTTTTCTTAACTCAAAACTAATCTAAGTTTTACTTAAATATTTTGAAAAATGGGGTACTCTAAATTACTATTACAATGTTGTTTTGTCTCATCAAAATCTAAACATAAATTTCCTAACAATTTCCCCCTTTTGATGATGACAAAACCTTTACATTATGCAAATCATTGCGAATTTTCATAGTAATATTATAGTATTTACTTTTCATACTTTTTATGTAGATAATTACATGGTACAATGATACTTCATGCATTGATTTAATCATACTAGTAGCATATCTTAGATGCTATCAACATATAAAATCAAACAAATATATCTAGCATGCTTTCCTATAGTAGAAGGTAAAATATATAAAGTTCACACATTGTGAACTTGTTCCATCAGTAGTAACTTGATTATATCAGAAGGTTACGATTACAAGTTACAGGAGTTCAGAGATTAGATACAACTTACAGAAATGATTTACAAAGAAAATACAGTAAGTTGTTGATCTTGTTTATACTTCTTCAAGATTGTTGATGTCCGAATAGCTTCTGTCTTACTATATCATCTTCGATTCTCTTCTTCTCTCAAATTTGGTTTCCTTCCACCAATTTATGATGGATTCTTGATATGATTGCTCTAGTTGCATCTTTATCTTTGGAGTGTGAATCCATCTAAACCAAAAGTCTTTGCAGAAAGGTATCTCATTTCCATTCTTTACATCAATAATCAAATACTTTTGCACTTCAAGTTCTCCTACTCTAGCTAACTCTTCATACCTTATCAAGGTATCTATGTAAGTTTTGATGCTTGTAAAAAAATTCTTCTCACATAGATATCTGAAGTATCTCAAGTATCTTGACCTCTTGAACAGGGTGATCTTTTCATATGTAGGATTTCTGTCTTCTGGAAGCTTTACCTTGTCAAATAGCTTCAAGTTCCAAGCAATATTTTACTTCAGGGGTCTTTGATCCATTAGCACAGATGATTTTGCAGAAATGATGTTCGAATCAAAGCATGGGAAATCCTGTGGTGGGAACTAATTTAGGGCATCGTCCACTTTCTTCATGATTTCTATTCTTAGTGGTGCAATAACATTTAATCTAGAGATCCAAGCATCCTGATCTCTTCTTATTTTCCCTTCAACTTCATTCAGCTCTTTCCAGTTGTTCTCATCTAGCCTTCTGACAGCAACCTAACTTAATTGTTTACTTTATTGTGGGTGTTTCTGTTGTCTGCTACATCTTCTCTGTGTGGTGGGTGTTGTATCTTTCCTTCTAGCTGACCTAGATGCAATATTTCTTACTACTTTGGATGCAACATTCCCATCACCTGCACCTCCTTCATCCTTATCATCTCTTCTTCTTTTAGATTGAGGGCTTTGACCATGTGCCGATCTTGATCTTCTCCTCTTCTTACTGGCCAGAGGTTCCTCATCTTCATCTAAGGATTTCATCACATCCTCTACTACAACAACCTCCATCTCATTTTCTCCAGATGTTTTATTCCATTCCCATTTTTTTCCATCATCAGCAGGGGCTGCTTTGGAAGATGATGTTGCTAGCTGTTCAGTAGGGACATGTTGAGGAAAGGCTCAAGTTATGATGGTTCTGAGTTTTCCAACGAATAGCTCTAGGTTGGATAGCATGTCATTTGTACTCTATGAATTGTGAATTGACTGACCTTATAAAATTATATTGAGTAACTCTCAAGTGCACCTATTGCACATGCAACTTGCGGGTCAGGTCCAGGTTGATCCGGATCCACATATTTTTCCTTTTTTTATGTTATGTTAATCATACTTTTATATTATATTAGTCATTCTTTTATATTATATTAGTCATACCTTTATGTCTGGATATCATAACCTTAGTGCAATATTTTAACTTAAAAAAAATATCATTGACCTATACTATGTTAGTCATACATTTATGTTATATTAGTCATACCTTTATCTAAAATGTTAAGTTATAGCTAAAATTACTAAAGTTATGACGAATTGTTGGTCTGAAGTGGCACAAAGAGTCAGAGGGATGGGGTGAATGAACCTTTATCGATTTTGAAAAACTTTCAAACTTACTACACTATAACATAGATAGCTTACAACGTAAGTTACTGTTACAACCTATAATGTTAGGATACAACACTGTTTGCTGAAATTAAAAGTTCTTTGCAGCAGAAACTTATATTTTTATGATAGAGTTTCTTTTGAAAATCTTTATAAATATGTGTTTTAGCGAAGCTTTTATGCAATATGATCAGATATATAAATGTAACAAGATAAATATTGGTCTCAAGTGGTCAGAGGTTCAGAGGAGGGGTGAATGAACCTCTATCAAATTTTTACTTTTAAAAACTTCCTGTAAGCAGGTTACTAAATTCTAGACAGAATACAACTTGGCCAAATCAATAATCTGGCAGAATGCTTAATCAGCTTACTATTTCAAGGTTTACAGTATGCAACGGAAATACTAGATAGAGTTTCTTTAATAAAACTTTTTCTTTTCCAAGTATGATTTTAACAATATCGTTTTATGCAATATGAGTAAGCTATATCAGATATGCAACAAATAAAGAAAGTAATAAACAAAATATAATCCTTCTACGTCCACTCTTCTACTTCAGAACGGAGGAACTCCACTAGGTCAGATTGCTTTACAAGTCTCAACTTTACAATCCTCTTCCTAACGAGCTATCACCTACTAGAATCAGTATGATTCCTAGGCCAATCCCACACAAGGTACAAATACTCACATAGAGTAAAAAACCTTAACAACTTTAAAGCTAACATTTAATGAGGATCTAAATCCTTCCCACTAAGGACACCAACTAAAACAACCTAGCACACAACAAATAGGTTAAAAATATATATTCTTCAATTGATGCTTCGAAGATAGTCTTAAGATCTTTGATAGCTTGAAATCTTGGCTTTGACTGCTTCAGGAAGGTTGAGTAACCGAACTATGAGAAAACTTGTGTTTTACTTGAGAAATCTGAGAGCTAGGAATATCTTAGTAGTTCAGTGGTCTTCTCGAGTCAACTTCACCTTCTTTTATACTTGTAGGGAAAATGAGTCTGTTGAAGAGAGACACACTCCTTGTTGAAATTCAAATCTTGATTTCATTTGATCTTCACATTAAATGCTCTTGGAAAAACTAGGAAATAGGGCATGTCCTACTCTGCATGGCATTAATGGCGTCTCTCCTCGGCAACAATGCTTTCGCAGATCCGCGGTCCAGATGACAGCACCTCATTGGACAGGTGCTAACTTCCATCTATTGGATACTTTGAAAATGTATATTCCACATACTACATTCACTCCTTCCTTGTACTACAATAAATAAGAGTAGAGAAACTTACTACTTCCTGCTCAGGTTGCAGTAAACGCTTTCTGTTCTGCGCTAGCTTCCTGTTCTGTGTTTGCTAACTGATTCTGAAACTGCTTCTTGTTTCTGAATCCTACTTGCTGATTCTGAAACTACTTCATGTTTCTGAATCCTGCAGAAAGCCTCCAATTCTCCTTACTGTATATTGTATGCTGCTTACTGATCCAGCTTGCTGATTCTGCTTACTTCTTTTGCTTACTAATTCTCTTTACTGAAAATCAGCATCTGATACTTCTTCATTTACAGAATCCAGCTACGATCAGAAACTTCCATCTTTCTGATTTTCTCATATCTTCAAAATACATCTAAAAAATAAAGCTTACCAAAACTAAGTTCCACTCAAACAATGTGGAAAAATGGGGTACTCCAACTTCCTATACAAATTTACTTTGTCTCATCAAAATCTAACAGAAATATCCCAACAATAAGATATCAGAAATGCTAAAATAGAAAGATCACACAAGGCCTATAGTGGTTCGAATGTGATGTAATCCTTCTACCTCCACTCTACTACTTCTCCGATGAGGAACTTCGTTTAGCAAGTTGTTTTACAGGACAAAATGTTACAACTATCAACCTAACAAGTTACACCTATTAAGACTTAGCTTCCACATAGGTTGCTCAAGTCCTAAAGGCTGACCCACATAGGATCCTAAAAACTCACACAAAGTCAATGTCTTTTCTCTTAAGGCTAAGCACTCAGCAAGGAACATTTTTCTATCAACTGAGAACATAAAAAACAACGTAAGCACACATCACAAGGATTAAAAGTATATGTGGTTTATTCAACGGGTGCTTGAAGTAGCTTTGAGAAATCTTGAGCTCGATCTAAGACTGCTTCTCTTAAGAGGTTGAGTAACTGAAACTTGAAAATGAATGCTTTCAGAACTTGAGAGTTTCTTGTTTTGCACTTCGAATGTGAGATGTTTCAGTGGTTACTTCAGTCAACACTTCATCTATTTATAGATGGAGTGTTATGCTCTTTGAAGAGAGTCACAACACATTTGACTTTGAATCTTCTTCAAGTGTGAAGCTCGCATTAATTATCTCTAAAGATTATATTTAATATTTCTTGTCTTGCACTCCAGGACATTAAATGCGGCTGTGTAGGTTTCAACAGTGTATCAGGCCACGTGTTCGCTGGTTACTGGTTCTCTATACTTCTTTAATCAATTTATCTCTACTGTCTAGTTTTGACTAGATGAAGAGATTGAATCTTAGACTCCTGATGATCTTCCTTCGTACTGCATTGGAGTGAGTAATATTTCACTTCATTCTTCCTATCTTCTGATCTTGTCAGTATACAACACTTTCTTCCTACAACTATTCTTTGTGTCTAGCAGTAATACAACTTGTTGTTCTTCTGTTGTAACTTTCTGTCTGCAGTAACTAAATTTATTATTTTTTCAGAATTTGCTTCCTCTAATAACTTGTTTACTGCTTTTGCAAAACTTGACTTCTTACTATTTCTGCAGAACTTGACTTCTTACTGCTTGCAGTATTTCTTTTTTTTTAGATCTTAAATTATTGAATTTTGAACTCCATCATTCTTCATCCTAAAATCTAGACTCAAAACCTAGTCTAATTTCACTCAAACAATGTAAAAAAATGGGGTACTCTACTTTCCTATTACATTGGTGTTTTGTCTCATCAAAATCTAAATAATAATATCCTAACACTAACATAACTAAAAGGTATATGATTAACACTACATAAAGGTATGACTAACATAACATAAATGTATGACACTTAGAAGGGAGTTTGTGCGAGGATACCTAGGCACGTGGCGACGCGTCAGACCTGATCCATGCACAAAGTGTATAAAAGTTTTTGTAAATTATATTTGTAAGCATTCTTAGAAAAAAAGTGTATTGTCAAGTAATTATATAAAACTATACGTAATGACATCTACTTTTCACAAAAAAATTTATACACTTGGTGCATGGATCCTAGATCCATACACTCGGGTATGACGCGCTCTAATGTGCCGTCATGCACCTAGGTATCCACATACAAATTCGCACATACTCGCTCCCAAGTGTCATACCTTTATGTTATGTTAGTCATACATTTATGTAGTGTTAGTCATACCGTTAGTAATGTTATTTGTACCTTAACATTTTAGATAAAGATATGATATTTGTACATAAAGATATAACTAATATAACATAAATATATGACTAACATAGTATAAAGGTCAATGATTTTTTTTAAGTATTGCACTACGATTATGATATCTGGACATAAATGTATGACTTATATAACATAAATGTATGATTAATGTAACATGAAGGTCCGGACGAAAAAAAAAATACATGGATCCAGGTCAGATCCGGCCCGACCCGATCCGAGTGCATTGTTCCATGCATCAATTGCACAGAAGACTTACTCTCTATTTTTTAGTATATAAATAAGTTAAAGAATAGGATCCATGTCTCTAAGCCATCTGCTTAGCTCGCGCTCGACCAATAAATATTGAATTCAATTTTTAAAAGATATTAACTAATAAGTTAAAGAATAGTCATATAACTAAAATGTATTACTTCATGATTATAGGATATCGTAAGGTTTTTCTGCTTTCATATTTCATGCTTCTTTTTATGCATTGCGACCTGCTCTTCCTTGTTCATAGTCTTCCTCTTCTTCATCTTCTTTTTCGTAGATCTAAATGATTAATCATAGACCGTGACTTCAAATTTGTTGTTGAAATTATTTTGTTAAAATGATTATAAACATTGAAAATCAGTTAGTTTCAACAATATGAAATCATTTGCAAATTCAATATGATATTGAAGAAGATGAAGATGATGAAAATCACAATTATATTCATAAGGTTTTAAACATAAACTCTATACTATAATGATACATTTTAGTTGTAACAGTAATACATTACTTTTCAATAAAACAAGAACAATTATACAAGGAATATCTTTTAGTAAAAAAATGGGTAAAATATATCGTACCCCCTAGTGTTTTTGAAATATTACATCGGTCCCACCTTTGTTAACAGAAGGACAACACTTACACCTGTAAATTAATAAAAGTTACACATTATCCCTTTCCGTCAAATGAGTGTTAATGGTGTTAACTTTTGTACTAAATTTCCAATTATACACTTATACATTAAATAATTCATATCTTTTTAACTTTATTCCATTCATTATAAATATTTTTTAAAACTTTTTATCTTTTCAAAAAATGTGGACAATAAATATTATTTAATTATCATTAATATTTGAAATTACCAAATTAATAATTAAGACCTTTCAAACATAATTGTAGATTTTCGTAATTAAATTCTTAAATTTTGATCATAATAAATCCAAACATTAAAAAAGATTTCAGAATTGATTTTATTAAACATTAACATTTAAAGAAATATGAAAATTAACTATTAACATAATTTTCAAAATAAGATTTATAACATTTTGAGATTTATTATTTTTTTAAATTATATTAAGAATATTCATATTTTAATTTTAGTTTTGAATTTGTAGATTAATTTTAAAAAATAAAAACATTTTAAAATTATTAAAATTATATTTTAAAATAATTTTCATATTTTAGTTAGATTTTTTTAAATAATATTAACAATATTCATATTTTTTATTTATATTTCAAATTTTTAGATTAATATTTAAAATATTATGTAATTTCTTGTATTTGTTTATTTTAAATATATGTCTTCTAATTTTTTTATTTATTTTTTAATTTTCATATTTTAGTTGTATTTTTACTGAAAACTATTAAAAAAACTATTGAATAGTTTTATTTTTACTTTGAATTTTTCAAGATTATTAAATTATTCTTTAATATTCTAGATTTTTTTTAATTTTTAATACTTGTATTTTTTTTATTAATCATGAGAATTTTTATATTTTTTTTTTCAAAGTTTAGTTGGATTCTTTTGAATACTTTAGTGATCATCATATTTCAATTTAATTTTCAAATTTTCAGATTTATTAAAATTATTTTAATTTCATTAACTATATATATATATATATATCTATATCTTGTAAATTTTGCTTTTTTTTATTTTACGATATTTTTTATTTGATAATTTTCCACAAATTTTAGATTTACTTAATTTTTTCGAAGATTTGAACTAGCTTTTAATTTTAATTTTTTAAATAATTTAAATTCTAAATGTTTATGTTATCGTTTCCAAAATTTATTTTATTATCTTTAAAATTATTGAGAAATAGACTATATGTATAAAAAGTTTAAAAGAAAAATTAAATCAAAGTAAAAATATTTTGAGTATAACTTCATTTTTTGAATTACAGTTGCAAAATATTGAAAAAGTATATAGAATAATCTTAAAATGAGAAATAAATATTACACATAAACAAAATACCAAAATTACAATGTGAAATAAGATATTACACATAAATAGTAATAATAAATAAAATAATAAAAATAATTAAATTAAATAAAATAGAAAACTTGGAGGGGGTGGTTTCTATGCAATATTGAAAGAAATCAATGAATAACATCTTATGTACAATATAAAGGGTATTATAGTCAGCACATAAGGCAAAAAGCAAACAAAATCAAGCCTAATTTGCACTTGAGGCGAGTAATGCACACTCTCGTTAACTTTAACAGAATAGATGATTTCGTGCAGACTTATTCATATCATGGTGTAAATGATGTCATTCTTTTAATAGATAGAGGACCGACACAACATTTTTATATCACAAGAAGAGCCAGCGCATTTTACCCTAAAAAATAGTAATATCTCTCATGTAAGCAAGAAACACTTTTTAACTAAACATGTAACATCTTTCTGTAAAACTAATAATACCCTTCAAATAAACAAGTAATACATTTTGATCAAACAAATATTTTAATTATATAAATAATCATTTTCATTAACAAATACAGGCAAGTTCAAATGTATGTGGACACACAAAAACGAGCATGTGTAATGCGTGGAAATGCATAGAGGCGGTACACAAGTCGGCCAGATCGGTAGCACATATATACAAGTTCTTGTCTTGAAGCAAACATAAACGTAGCTATTTTTATATTTCATATTTTGCATAATTTTGCAAAATCTGATCTCATATTTTAAAACATAAAAGTATTGTTATTCTGTTTCCTTAGTTGAATAGTTATTTGTATCTATGCTCTTTTTATTTTTGTTTTTTTGCATGTATTACATTAGGTGAGACAAAGTTGGCCTTGTTGAGAAAATATGAAGAAAGAAAAAAGAAAACCCAATATTAGCTATATCTTTTTAATCAATTTTGTTTGCCCTATCTTATTATTTTATACATTGTAAAATATATTAACTATGTCGATTAAATGTTGGTAATATAGCTGTTTTATTCACATAATTATATATGTTAAATATTTTCTTAATTTATGTGAAACAACCTTAAATGACAGATATATTAATAAACAGAAGGACTGACTACTTTAACATATTACCTATTATGCACAGTTTAATTGATAAAAAAGGGGGCAATTCAAAATATTTCGTTCAACTTATATATTTCATCAGTGCATATAACATTAATATATATAAAATTAAACCATACATATGTAAATATATCAATAAAATAAAGTACGGGATAAAATACTAGTGTAATAGAGGGTACACCCTAAAACGAGTGGTTTTATAGCCTTCTACTATCTCCTAATTAACTACTCCATTTCCATGATTAATGTGGTTGTGCTGAAAGTTGTAATTAATAAATAATTACAATAAATAAGAAAATAATTAGTGAAGGACAAAGGCGGTTGCGCAATTAATGTGACAATTCATAGTAGAACTTTGATGAATATATGGATTTGATAAAGTCACATTCCCCCAACATTTCTTTTTGAGAGTATCTTCATGCTTGATTCTAGGAATTCACATTTTCAAGTGATACTTTCAGTTTTAGATGAGACAGAATATTTTTTTATTATTCTTTATATTTTCAATTTATCAATACATTTTTTATTACTCACTTTATCTGTTGTTTAATATTATTTCACACAAAGAAAACATTTAATAGTTACTATAATTATATGAATAAAATGACCATGATACCTCTTCTGAAATACTAAAAGAAGAGGTTCCCACCAAAAATTACTATAATAAATAAAGATCTTCTATTAAAAAAAAAAAAAAAAACCACGACAATGGTAAGACTGAAAGAAAAAAAAATATTTTTCTTGGTAATTGAGCAACAACAAATTCACTGAAACAAATTTATTTCAAAAGGACAGTTATTTAAAAAATGAGAGAATATTTTATTATTTTTCATATGTTATCTCAATAAAATTATAAAATTAAAGCATGATAAAATTAGAAGATGATTTGTTGCTTATGACTAGAACTACCGTAGGTGTTTTTCAAGATCAAAACACTGATTCATTAACTTTATTTTTAGTAAGTGTTATGTGAAACTATCTCACATATCTCGTTGTGTGAAACAAAGTATTATATGGATCAGTCAAAATCTGGTCAACTTTTGTCAACCTGTCAACACCGATCAATGTTGGTCAACGCAATTAGTATGGTCAACATACGTCAATATACCAGTCTGCAAATTCATAAAAGTATTAATAATATATGTTTAAATATTCATTTATCGACTAAATTATTACTTTTAATATGATATTCTTAGCCATAAACGAATATGTATATATGCATTACCAATATTTTTATAACTAAAACGAATATGTATACGTGCATTATCAATATTTTTATAACTATGTTAACTCATGAACTAGTCTATTGATCGGTGTTGATCTGCATTAACTGAACCATATAATCAATATGAAATTATGTCAAACATAAAGAAATTTGTGAAATAATCTCATGAGTAGTTTTTGCATTTTTTTTATAACAATCACATAAAAAGTTGTTCTCTTCAAAACTTTTAATATTTTGTTGTATCAACTTCAAAAGTCCCTTGTGCCACAAACACATGCTACAAACAAAATGACTCATGAAATAGTCATGATTCCAAAATCAAGAAACTTAAAAGGCAAATATTTTTAGTGCTACACGGCTTCATCTAAGTAGATTCCATTCAACATATTAAAATGAATATTTCAAAAGCCAATATATTAACATAGAAACTCATCTAAAATGGTATTACAATATAAATTTATGAGAATGAGTTTCGTTATCTTTAAAGCTAACTCATTTTCATAAAATAATTGGTTGTTGATCTATCTCGTAAGAGTTCTGCTTATTTATTGACATTTTAAACCTTCAATTTTTAGTTCAACCAATTTGCTTAAATGAGTGACTTTTCTAATCAAGATTTGCTTATATGGTTATGTAATCATGGACGAAACTAACATAAGAAACAATTATTAGGCCAATAATGTACAACATTCTATTTTTATTTTCAGTGATTCCAAAACACATAATTACAATCCTCTCAGAAAATAACACAATGAACATATAAAATTTGAAGTCATTAATTAGCCATATAAATTTTATTTATAAGATTTAAAGTCATTAATTAGCCATATTAAAGGTTATTGTATTTAAAATTTCATTTATTAAAGATTTTATTGTAAAAATTTATTATTATAAGAAAAATTAGCCATATAAATTTTATTATTTATTATAATAATAAATTTTTACAATAAAATCTTTAATAAATGAAATTTTAAATACAATAACCTTTAATATGGCTAATTAATGACTTTAAATTTTATAAATGACTAATTAATGACTTCAAATTAATGTTTATAAAAAATCATTATTAAATAATATAAAAAAAATAGTTAGATTTGTTAAAATAGCAAATGTTATACTTCAGTCTTCAAATATGGAAATTATTTTTATGTTTGAAATTTGTTTAATTTAAAAAAGTTTGATAAAAATATAAATAAATAAAATCATAAAATTAGCTAAATTATGTGATATATATTGCACAAATCATATAATTTATTTTTCCTATATAAATAATATTTTCAAATTTTTAAATTTTATTAAGTTCGACATGACTTTTTTTTTAAATCCTGTGTATTACACGGGACTTATACTAGTATGTATATATATGTATATATTTCATAAATATTTGGGGAGGTATAAATTCATTTTTCCCCAAAAAAGAGAAGAACAAAAGTCTAAAAGAAAATTTTAATCTTTCCCTCACAAAAGTAAATAGGTTACTTAATTAATCATTAGAAACCATGATTATAAGTTTTTCACATTACTTGGTTTATTTTTTTGTTCCTCATTACAGAAGATGTTTAGTTTCAATCATGACAAATTGAACATTTATTAGCGAAAATATCTTTCATTTTTTGGATTGTGGAGGCCAACTTGATTAACTTGCCTCCATTAAAATAAAATAAAAAAAAATAAAAAAAACATAAATAGAGAAATTTACCTCTCTATATATACTATGTATATATTTTGGTGGGAAAATGGAGCTATCTAAATATTGTCTCTTCTAACTTTTTTAGGATCCGAACTTAAATTGCATGTATATGGATTTTACTCATTGAATTTACTTAATGAAGTACATTAGATGTGTCTCACACACAAACATATCAATATAAGTGTGAACTACTATATTGGATGATTGATCCTCTTTGAATAAAAAGTAGGGAAAAAAAAAACTACTACATTGGATGAATTGCATTTGTGTGTGTGTGTGAGTGGGGGTGTCGCTAACTAGAGAGTTGCTTTCTTCTATCTACTTTTATTCTATTGCCAAAAAGGGGGCCACTTCCCAACTTGTATATTCCCCCCTTTATTTTCCTGTATTATAGCTACAAAAGATTCAAAGAATATATTTTCCTCTCTTTTCTCACTTTCCCTCAAAGCATAAAACAAAATTTAAAAAAAAAAATTAAAAAACGCCTCTCCCAACTTTATTTTTATTGCTGTCAAAAAAAAAAAGTTTTATTTTTATAAAATTCTTACTATAAATATTAAATACATAAAGATAATCTTTTCTGAAAAAAAAAAAAAAATCTTTCTCACTTGATTTGTGCATGTTGAGATCACAAACGTTTCCAAAAACTTTCACTAATGGGCTGACTTGTGCATGGAAATTCCAATTAATACAAAAGAATTGGATATGGCTTGTATTTGGGCCAGCCCACTCAAACTAAGCTAATAAGTGGTTATAGATTAGCTTACCATTTATATGAGACTTTCTTCGTCATTTGGGCTTGTTAATATTACTAGTATTTCGCCCATGCGTTGTGTAGGGATGTTAAACGGGCAGCCTCCAACGGTTTTGGGCCAGTCCTAGTAGATTTCGGGTTAAACGGGTTTCAGGTAAAATAGATTAATTTGTTGCTTTTTAGTTTTTCTTTTTTTTGAGGGAATGATGTAAAATACCATAAAATTTATAACCCTGGATCAAAAATATCATCAAATATAATAGCATGCCCAAAAATACCATTTTTTTGATAAAATGACCAAAATAACCTTAGGACACACATGTGTAATCATTAAATAATAACTACTTCCTTGTCTTATTTGATAAATAAATCCATATTTTTCCAAATTTTATCAATTAAACCTAATCCAAATGTTTGTTAGATCTGGACCTCAAAATGGTATCAGAGTCTAGGTTTATTGAAGAAATAATTTACGATTTATATTTACAATATTGATTTTATGCTTAATGGAGGAGCAAATCAAGAAAATATGTATCCGAAATATTTTTTGAGATAATACAAGTTTCAGGAATATCAATCTGATGATGTTCAACAACAAAGATTGGAACAAAATTGTTCCTGATAGTTCTAAGATCTCCCAAGATCTTAGAGAAATCCAGAAGACCATCTAGTTCTATGGAGGTCAGATGGAGATAATGATCAAATCTCTATCCGAGATCCAACGAGAGGTTTCAGATCTGAAAAAAGAAATTACAGATCTGAAAATGAAATTACCAAAAGGATCTAACCGATCCATGAACGAACGTTTCAAAGATGCTTTTGGGGATAAACCACTTATTTCCAAAGGAAAGACTACAGAAATCCCAGAGTCAATGAGTCATGATGAACTAGTATGTAAAATCATTAGAAAAATCTGACATGGAGGCATGACGAGTTGATATCTCAGAGTTAACCGAATCACTCTCCAATCTTGGGATAGTGGATCTCGTTAATATCAAGATGAACTCTCAAGTTCCTAATCCAGAAGGAAGTACGAGTTCAAATACATCAGTCCCTAAGGCTATGTTTGGATTAGTGTTTGCTAGTCGGGATTTGGAATTTGGATTCATTCAAATCCCCATTTGTTTTGAGGTTAGAAGAGGATTATATAATCTACCAAAATCCTACTTTATTTAAATAAAAACACAATCATTAACCTTATACCATAACCTATTAATACACAAATTTCAATACACACCTAAATTTCTACTATTACAATCATCCAATCATTACTATTACATCAACTTACAATATAATATTACATAATACCACTTTTTCCAGCATTGATTTGACATCTACAGTATTAATCCTACCCTACAAAATCTCTAAACAAACACATATTTTAACTATTCACCTTTATTTCAAAAACTCAGGATTTCAAAGTCGGATTTCCTCAATCCTACATAACACCAATCCAAACATCACCTAAGAGATCAAGGGCAGAAGGTGAATCCAAGGTTGACCCGGATATTTGGACAGGGTTAAGAAGACCACTCGGGAGGAACAGAGCACCTCCTAATAGTCTGTGGGCAAAAATGATTTTAGAACCAACACATCTATATGGATTGGTTCTCACAACAGATATCATCGATTTCTGAAATATGAAAAAATTAATCGATGAATGGATGGCCTCGTTAAAAGTGACCTCAACGATGTTGGACATATAAAAAGAAAACTTCATTAGACTAATCAAAAGTAGTCTGGAAGGTTCAGCGAAGATGGCTTGGGAATCAACATCTACCCAAGTTAAAGAAGAAGCTTTTTCCGGAGATAGTTTATACGCTCTCATCGAAAAAATCAGAAGAATGCTTAAGGTCTACTTCATCAGAGATGGATACTATGACCAAAGTAAGAAGGAGAAAAGTTGAGAATATACACAAGCCCTATATGCTCTCAAGTTAAAAAGTATATGTGTGGCCGACGAATACATTTATTGGTTCCGCAAATACTACTTTCAAACAGAGGTCCCACTAAATGTGGCAACAAAGATGTTCTTTACAAAAATCTGTAGCCCATGGCGAGAAATGTTGATCCAGTCCTACCAATTATGACCGCGCGTCGTAACGCGATAAAATTAAATAATTTATTTCCTATCCTAACCAACTAGTAGCTAGAGCAAGTAAGAGTCGATCCCACGAGGAGTGATGATTAACTATGTCACCTATGTTCAATTCAAAAGACAGAAAATGTTTGGGGGGTGTTTTTCAGATTGATAATTATCACTAAATTAAATAAAATAAACCTAGAAAACAAATTAAACAAAGAATCAATTGATGCAGATATTCCAATTAACAGTTCAGTTATCCTCCAATTTCAATTATGCCTTAATCAATGTAACACCCCTCTCTCAGATTATCATGGAATTATCACCCCTAGTCTAACAACAAGCTCTGTTAAACCGAATCGTCTCTTAAGATTAGTTAAATTAGGATAAGATCTCTAATTAACCCTATTCAATTGAGTAACCTAGAATAAGCTCTCTAGATTTAATTCATCAAATGCATTAATCACCAAGACGATAGGATAAACTAGACTCCGAATACAAAATCTCGATTTGATAATCTAGGATTATGCTACCCTAGAGATGCACGACCTCTAGTCTACCACTTATGAAAATTAAACCACAACAATTAGGATTCATGATTTAAGATTCTAGCAATTAATTAACAAACACTTAACCTAGGTGATTAGGCTAAATCAAGTATCAATAATTAAAAACACTTTGCATAGATAACATAATCAACTCTATTCAAACATTGAGAAGGGAAAATGGGATTAATTAAAACATAAAAGAAATATGGGTTCAAACATCTTTGCTAACCAGAATTGAAGGATTAGCCGAGCATCTTCAGAATTGAATCCACAAAAGTAATTGAAAACTCCATCTAAATTAATCTAGGAAATTAAAAATATGTTTCTCTCTCTAACTAAACTCTCTCTCTCTCTCTCAAATCTCCAAAGCTAATCTCTCTCTCCTAATTCTCCCTAAATTCCTCACGTCCAGCCTACAGACTTAGGGGAAAAGAAAGAAAACATTTATATTATAGAATTCTGGAGTGGATGGCTGTTGGCGTGATTTGCCCCCAACAAGTCATGGCCATGGGCCTTTTTCCTTGCTTCTCAATTTGGGCTTTTGTTTCTTTCTTTCTTTAATCACTAGCTCAAACCCTTTTAGTCTTCAATTAAGTATTTGGAGACATAATTCACACATATGTAGGAAAATAGTAAATCCAATCAAATAAATGATATTAAAATCTCATATTGATCACCATAAAAATGCATGTATTTTCCTCGTATCAAATTACTACCAGGATAGGTCGACACAGTCGCAAAAATGATGTCTTTCCTAAAAGACTACCTACGAGAATGGTGTTAACAAGCAACCATTCAAAAGAACAAGAAAAAACTTAGAGGACAAATCAAAAAAACTCTTCTTTGTTGTGATAGCAACGATTTTCCATCAGTAATTGGAGAATCAAAACGGGTAAGGCATGAGAAGAGAAAGAAATACTTCAGAATTGTATCTTATGCCAATCTAGAGGATCACAGAGAAGGTCTTCCAATCGAGGAAGATCATGATGGTCTAAGTCCAAGGCCAGAACCTACAAGTCTGGTCAGAAATTCGGACCTTCCAGGTTTTCTTCACAAGGATCTAGATCCACAGGGAAGTCAATAGGAAGAACACCGACAAGGAAAACTTTCAAACGAGCTCATACTCGTACAAATAAAAGTTTCAAAGACTGCAATTGTTGGACATGCGGTATGAAAGGACATATTTCACCAGACTGCCCACAAAAGTAGAATGAAATTCACCAATTCAAGCCTACTGCAGACATCCTTGATGCGGTT
Source organism: Scutellaria minor (assembly GCA_954870855.1). NCBI lineage: Eukaryota > Viridiplantae > Streptophyta > Magnoliopsida > Lamiales > Lamiaceae > Scutellaria > Scutellaria minor. Next base: position 12,901,024 of record OX940737.1, read on the forward strand.
TTCTATGGCGATTTGGTACCAGTTTACTAATTCGAGGACATCTCTTCAGATGAAAGCATCTATGAAAAAGAATTCGAAACTGATTCAGATGAATCTTATGGATCATCAATAGAATCAGACGAATAACCTCGAGACGGAAGATAGGTTCCAAACTTCGGAAAGTCTATCAGGATTATTTTCACAAAAGACTATCTCAAACAAATCAAGGGAAAGAATCATGAGGCAAGACTCAACTCTGAGCCCTTATGATGGTTTCAGAATTGGAGGTGTTAGTCGGATCCTTCACCAGATAGGACTAAGACAACACAAGTACCATATCATCTATCAGGTGAACTTAGGTGAGTTTTTGATTTCTATGGAATTAACCGATAATAGAATTGATATACAGCTTATTCTAAAGAAAGAAATTCTTGAAGAACTGAACCGAATCAGGGAAGAAGTAGCAATAACTATGAAGTTGATCCATATTGGAACCATTGAAGTAGTAATTAAAGCTATCTTCAAGGAAGGTATTGATTCTAAACTTCATCTATCAATAATGGATAGAAGAATCAATAACCTCAGAGATAGTTATCTTGGTACAATGGTAGGTAATTTGTATGCTGACAAACTTATATTTGACATTCATCCTAGGATTGCATAGAACTCAGCTGACCAAGATTTCAGTGGAGTCTTAACCCTTCATCAAGATTTTAAAAGAATAGATCTAATGAAAGAGGGTAACAGACCATATTCTATTACATATAGAATTGCATATGCACTTTCCAATACACATCATTCTGATTTGTTTATTAGGAAAAAGTATATTGAGATTCCTAGAATTTTCTAGGAATTTGCCAAAGTAATGACACCAGACCCAATCCAGATCCCTAAGATAGGTGGTATTAACATACTAATTAAAGATCATCCTGTTCTTAACAGATCAATGAGATTAGAATTTGAAGTCAGTACTAGAATGTCCTTTTCCGAAGATAGGATACTAAGCCTAAAAAGAAAAGAACCACTAGAAGATTTCAACTCACAATAATTTAGGGTTAGTAATGTAAAAATGCATTTGCCCTGAGGGTTAGAAAGAAATCTATGTTGTTTTCGATATATCGAAAAAACTTAAGCTTTTTTCTTGTGATGAATTATATCATTTACAACAACCAGCAATTCGAAGATATGAAGACATGCTAGAAATAGCGGGCTATGAAGTATCGATCACTGGTAATGTAGGTAGAACCAAAGGTACTATGACTTTGGGTCTAAGTTTCCTCGAGGAACACAAATCTTGGGGATGAAAAGAAAGATATATGGAATTCAGTCTCGATGGACACCTCATAAGGGTGGAATGACGAGTCCATTTTCCATATACATATCCGTTGGGATGATGTATGAACAATATAAGACAGAATACTTTGCTGCTTATATTGATTCAGGTTCAGGTATTTGCACAACAAAATCAGGAGTTTTCCCCAACGAAGCTATGGATACATTACCTATTATTGTAGGAAGGGATTTTTCTCAGAAAATCCTGATACTCAATAAAGGTATTCGTGAAACAAGGATCATGATAGAAGGAGCATTTGGTACACCTTGGTACAAGGTAAAAATGCCATCGATCTATATTCACGATACAGGGGCTGATATTTTGTTGGGTAATAATTTTATCCAATGTTTTGCAAAATATGAGCAAGATAATCACAAGAACCTGTTAACCTTTACTACTAACTATAGTAGTTTGATACAGGTTTTGTGAAGAGAAAGAGTATTCAATAGAATAATATCCATTAATTTTCGCAGCAAACGTGGTGATGATACCAAATTAACACATCTTAAAATGCAGGATAAAAGGAAATTTGGTAAAGCTCTTTTATCTTTCAGGCAATAGGGTTTTGAAAGAGCATCCAAAAAAGATATCCAACTTCTGAAGAATGCCCTTAAAGAGAGCATACTTGTTGAGGACATTGATGAGGAAAAATTACTTTCCCTTGAGAATATTAAAAGACTAATCCAGAGAAACTTTAATAAGGATCCTCTAGCTTGGTGGAACAGAAACAAGATTGAAGTAACTCTGAAAGTAAATGAACAATTCTGATACGAGTTGGTTCGATACAAGCCAATCCAGATGAACATGACATATAAGAAAGATATGTAAAAAATTATGAAAGAGCATATCGATCTTAAATTGATTAAAGCTGGAGTCTCCTCTTATAGTAGCCCAGGATTTTTGGTAAGAAACCATGGTGAAATAAAAAGAGGTAAAACGAGGTTAGTAATTAACTATCAAAGTATTAATAAGATACTTGATTTTGATGGTTATTACATCCCGAGTAGGGAATATTTAATTGACTGTATTAAAGGGTTAAGAGTATTTTCTAAATTCGATTGTAAGTCTGGTTTCTACCAGATTAAAATGGAAAAGGAGTCAAGAAAGTATACAACTTTCTCTATTCCACAACATCAGTATATCTGGAATGTGCTTCCAATAGGACTTGCAAATGCACCCCAGATATACCAACAAAAAATGGATAATCTGTTTAAAGATTATTTCAAGTTTATATTTGTCTATATCGACGACATTCTAATTGCATAAAAAAATATGAAAGATTATATTAAACATCTTGAAATATTTTCTGAAGCATGTCATAAAGAAGGATTAGTGCTATTTGAAAATAAGACAATAATCGCATTCAATAAAATTGAGTTTCTCGGTGTTATTATTGACCAAAAAAGTATGGAACTTAAGAAACATATTGTAGAAAAATTATGCAATTTTCCTGATGTTTTGAATGATAAGAAGCATGTCCAAAGCTTCTTGAACAATTAATTTTGCAGGTAATTTTATTAGAGACCTGACAAAATACAAAAAGGATTTTCATCCTCTGTTACAAAAGGATGAAAAGATGAAATGGAAATGGGTATTGGAACCGATGGATCACCAACCCTATGCAATCGAAATCGGGTTCCATAAAGATATGCGCAGCGGAAAGAAACCATACCTTTTGAAGATAAACCGATCGAAGATTAGACCTCTCAATCTTCTACTGTATTCCTAGCCCTTTCTTTGGACGTCGTGTGGGCGACGATCCTCCAAAGACTCAGTAGTCTCGCCTCCTTTCTCTTTTTCACGATTCTGTATTTTTGACATACGCGTTAGATTAAGAGTGATCTCTTGTGGGAGGCGTTGATTTTAGGGTTATATATAGGCTACAACAGGGACCCAGAGAAGGAATTAGGGTTGAGCCTCCTAATGGGCTTAGGCATCCTATGTTCAGCCCGAACACCCAACTTAAGTCCATCAATTATAACTCGGTCCACTAAGGAATTATAATTGAACTACCGCCCCAATCCCATATTACAATATGGGCTCCTTTTTATTATGTGTACGTTTATTTTTCCGTGTTTAAGATATCGAATGTCCATAAATTAAATAAGTTACTAACAACTTAATTAATTTACATCTAATTCCAAGAGTAGTACCACTCATCTTTATTATCATGCCGGACTAAATCCACCTGCAGGGTTTACATGATAATCCTTATGAGCTCCTCAAGGGGACATCATCATCCTAAATAATTAGGACACAGATTCTTTCTATAATCAACAACACACCATATAAACAGTGTTATCTCCCAATTCACCGAGCTTATTGATTTATCAATAAATCTTACCCATTGACAAATTAAAGAAACAAACACTGAGTATACGTGCCCGTTATTATATAGGGATTAAGAACACGCACATCCATAATAACAGAGGTCTTGTTCTTTTATATAGTCAGTACAAATGGAACGACCTCAAATGGTCTTGCTCAATACATACAAAATATACTAGTATTACTTTATAGTCAAGACAGACTAATGCCAAATTACACTACAATCGTTCCAATGGTTTGTCCAAATCCATCTTGGTTATGAGCTACTATTTATAATCTATAAGGAACTGATAGCATGATCTTCTGTGTGACACCACATACCATGTTATCTACAATATAGATTAAGCTAGACAATTGCATTAACATATATAACAAATATAAAATGCAAATATTTGACCGAAATGATTCTCATATCAAAAAGATGTTCATACAAAAGCTAGGCTTATAGTATACATCCTAACAATGAGAATATATACATTCCCAAAGAGTTCGCGAGCTAAAACAGTTTTGTAGTAATCTGCCGAAACTCGTAATACCTCAAGATGATCAATTAGTTGTCTATATAGACGCTAATGATTTCCGATGGGCAGCAGTGCTCATGCGAAAGACATTTACAGACGAAGAACCTTATAGATATACAGGAGGATTGTTCTTAGAACAACAAGTCAAATTATGGCATATTAACGAGAAGGAATTCTTTATAGTTTGGAAGGCTTTCAAAAAATGGCCTTTATTTTTATTAACAAAAGAATTTACATTAAAAGTGGATAATACAAATGTCAAGGCATTCTTAAAAAATAAGTTCGAATCAAAAATTGAGAAAGCCCGTATTATCAGATGGCAAGCAAATTGCCAATATTATTTATTTGATATTGTCATTGTGATATCCTTGGAGCTGATTCCATCACAGTACGAGCGAGACACCTCAAGAAAAACCTTGAGAAGTTAGACAAGAGATATGGCTAGTTAAGGATGCATGTTGAAGCCGCTAACTATGTTCAAAAGGCAGATTGAGACTCGGTCCAGAAAGCCATAAGTGCTACAAGAGCAGCTCATGCCCATCTATGGGATGCGCTCGAAATTCTTCTTCTCAAAATAGGTTCACCATCTGTGACCCAGAGAGAGGTTCACAAGAAAGGTTCATCATCGATGAATCCTTAGGGTAGTTTTATACCCGAGACATGAAATCCTGCCGATACAAGTTTTTCATCAGATTTTGGTGAAAAAGACAGATAATGTCAAAATGACTAATCTATTGGACTCCGATAAAATAATTAATTTGGAAAGTCAGGAATCTGTTACGGATAAACCAAGTCAAACCAGCACCTCTGGGGTTAAAGAGGGAGAGGTTAATCTTAGGCCATAGATAGACCCAAGAAAGATTAACACTAACGAGCCACTTTCTCCTTTACAGGTTTATCAAAGAACGTTTGAGAAATTGGTGACAAGGAACGTGATCAATCCTAGCAAAATAATTACAGATTGTTCCAGAAAGTATCCACGTGTGTGGATGCTAGTTGGTATAAATCCACGAGATGTATGAGAATTGTATGATTTTGGAGCCATTGTTTCAATTCATACCACTACACTAAGCTTTCTGGAGATTTCTAAACTACCGGAATGGATTGCCACTGTTGTACATGACTCATGACAAAATAATCCACACCTTGGTCGCAGAGACATCCTAGAGCTTAAGTTTATTTCAGCAACTCCAGAAATTACAGGAAAAAGGTCTCATTCAGTCTTCCATCTCATGAAGCTACAAAGACCGGATATGGTGGCGTTCAATAGAGTTAAGACACCACCAAGCAATAGTCCTCTGGTCATCGTCCTCACTAAAGATGATATATCTACCAGGCAAACATGGAGAATTTGGGTCTGTTTCACAGAGATGGACAAGGTAAAGTACTTGTTCAAGATCTTTCAAAATTCTGTGAACGGGTCATTCCTGTTAAATTCCATGACAGGAAATACTATCGGATTTGCTAAAAATTTGTTTGAAAATAAAAGAAAGCTGATTTGGAAAAACAAGATTCCGGATAAGAAATAAGATATGTAATATGATACATATCGGATGATGAGAAGAACGATTGTGTTCTTGTTGTCAGCTACAGGAGAAGCCATTGTTCAAACAAGGCTTCAAAATCAAAGGAAACAGGCCCGAACCACAACAGAAGAAAAAAAGACCCAAAGAGGGGTTTTTAGAAAGTAAAACTCAAAAATGTAAAAGAAAGCGGTCTAAATAGACTCGATAATAAATTCTCGTGTAATGTGGAATGTAATCCTCGTGTAACATAGGAATTTTATCTTCATGTAAACTAGGATTTAATTCTCGTATAGCATAGGAATTTAAATCCCCGTGTTTGGATTAAATCCCCGTGAGTGAATAATCTTCATGTAGGGCCCTATCATGATGAAGGTTAGTTGCCACTACATGACAACCTTCAAAAGATTCCATCCGACAAAGAATGGTGGAAGGACCAAAGCTCCACAACCAACCAAGGATGGTGGGTGAAATCACATTCCACTTCCACAAACCAACAAAGAAAGGTGGGTGAATTCACATGGCCACTTACCTGACAGAAGAAGGTGGAGAGGCTGGCAGTGGGGCAAGAAAAATGACAGAAGACAAATGAAAGAAAGAATGCACATTTGAAATCCGCGGAAGTTGTCTATAAAAGGAGAGCTTCAGTCATTTGAGAAGTGCATCAGAAATCATCAATATTTCCTGAGTACTTCTCTCTCTAAAGAGTCTTAAATGTTTAAGTCTTTAGTGTCTTAGTTTATGGGGGTTTCCATAAAGGTTTAAGCCATGATCGGCTAAACAAGTATTCTTCTCTACCAGCGGAGAAATAGTATTGTAATATAGGTTGTATTTTATTTCTTCAATAAAAAAGAAGCTTTTGTTTTTTCATGCTATCCAAAAGATTTTGATTACTCTGTAAGAAAAATACCGACAGTACGTCTTCCCGTGATCTCTTTGAAAACTCTACCAGGTGGGTAGGAGTAAGGATTGTGATCTGGGTTCTCATTGTGAAGACGGAGTGGAACCACCGATTACGGGCGTGTGGTTGGATCACTGATCTGTAAAAACCAACTGGAATCGAGAGGATCAGAGACAAAGGTAAAGGTATGAATTGAATAGAGTATGATTTTAATTTTCAAAATTTAAACCTTTAAGGTTCGATTATCTTTCGAAATTAGTATATATGCTGGAATACTTTCCTCGTGTCAATACTGTCTAAAAACAGTGGTTTGGAATGAGTAACAATGCCACGTACAAATTCTTTAAGAAATTGAATCTAAAAGGATCATATAAAAATACGGAAGCATGTTGGGCCTGATATTGATCAGTTTACGTTTTATCCGAATCTAATGAAATAAATGGAATGGATGACAAAAAAGGAAAAATTAATGATTCTTGGAAGTTAGTTAAAGTGTCACGCCCCAAAATCTTTCACTTAAAAAAAATCAGAGTTTTACCATTGGGCGTGAAAAAGAAAAAGTAAGAGACGACAGAAGAAGGGGATTAGAGACGACAGAAGAAAGAGAGGAGGGACGATGTGAATCTTTCACATATCAACAACGGCCTCGGCCGATAACATTCGGTCTCACTACCGATAAAATATACACAATAATCGGCCTCTGCCAAAGACAATCGGTCTCACTACCGATATAAACGTCATACGCAGCGAAAATAAACCATCAGGATCTCACGTTCATAGTATACTCAAAAAAATTACAAAACGTGATTTAAAACATTGTTTGGAAAATGTTGGTGCGACATATACTAAATAAACAGATTCAAAAGCGGCACAACCTCTCTCTCCATCTAGGGTTCATCATGCTCAACAACTCCTGTAGTGTGAGTACAGATTAAGGGGGTGAGTGCGTTGAATACACTCGTGGGGATAAAGTCTGTATCTTATAACATTCAACAGACATATATAGATCAATAATATATAACAATTGGTACAAAGGCATAGCAAGTAAAATGCACAGCAGATATTAGAAATGGTAAGAAGGATAGGTGCGGGAACAGCCCGTCTTACCCTATGAAAACGGTCTCAATACCGCTGGTGCGCTTCATGAGGACCACCAAACCTCAATAGAGTAGTAGAAGGGAGTGAGACGATTTTTTTACAGTCCCGTAGGACTCTCCGAACATGCAATGTGAACCGATGTTCTTTCACAGTATATAATATGGCACAACAAGTATATTCACATCATTTAGTATTCCTCATTCATGCTTCATAATAGGGAAAGCTGTAAACACATTAAGAGTTAAAAGTTACCCCCATCTTGTTCGGTGGTTACCATGTGATCCACGAGTACCGACAGATCAGATTTCACAAGTGAGTACCAAAGGATCCGATATCACAAGGCTCAACTCAACAAATAGCCTACACAAGTTATGACGTTCCTTAGATCTTTAAAAACGTATAATTAAAGCTATAAACGTTGTCGGTGGAAAAACGATCGTTAATGACGCGGCGGATCGAAAGATCTAAAGATTGGGATTGAGGAGACAAGGGTAAAAGTTCAGTTTAAAGGGTTGAGATGAAAGAGGGTTCGATTAGGATCGCAACAAAAAAAGAATGAGCTCAATCGGAGTTGAAACGAACCCGAACGGAGCGTTTTAAGATCGATGGGTATTTCCCAGCGACTGCCCTACCGCGCACGGTCATTTCCTTCCCGGGGCACGACCGTGCCACCGCGCATGACCGTGCGCAATTCGACAAAGATGTATATATAGTAAACCGAAAGTTCACAGCAAAGAGGCACGTTGTCACAGCACGTAAAAGCACAGCAGACATTAGAAATGGTAAGGGACGAATAGGTGCGGGTATTCCCCATATTATCCTATAAAAACGGTCTCATTACCGTTAGTGCATTTCCAGGACCACCAAACCTTCAAGAGTAGTAGAAAAGGGGTAGGGGACGAATGCATGTTCAGAGGTGGACCGCAGCCCATGCATAGTATAAATATGACACAACACTTAAAATACACAACATTTAGCATTTCTCAAACGAGCATCAAAATAGGGAAAACAGTAAACAACTTAAGAATTAGAAAATACCCCTACCTCGAAAAGTGGTTATCACGTGATCTGACAAGTTATAAGTGTCAAGCCTAAAGCGTACGATCCAACAGATTGCCTACAAAAGTACCGTGATATCTTAGATCCTCAAAAGATTAAAAGACGGATATAAATAAAGAAAAGAACGATCGAGGAGTCGAGACGGATAAGCAAGATTCGAGGATTAAGGATATCGAGAAGAGTGTGAAAAGTAAACTTGGTAAAAAAGGGTTGACTAGACCGAGATCCCCGACTCCCGACAAAATGATGGAAACAAATGACTCGAAACGACCCACGAAAACGCTCGTCGGTGCACACACGACGCACTCAGCAAAACCCCACACACACTCTCTCTCGCACGGTCGTGCAAAAACTGCACACAACCGTGCCCCACAACACTCGACCGTGCACCACCTTCCAGTGGCCGCGCACGGTCGTGCCCCAGCGCACGATCCTGCACGGACCAGCCTACACAGCAACGCCGCCAACACCGTCTTCTTCCTCTAGCTCCAACCGGCGACTCCCGTCGCCGGCAACCCTTCTACCACCATGGCCGGCAACCTCCAACAACACACAACACAACAACCCAAGCAAAAACACCACACACACAACCAACAACACACACACACTAACTCAAGCTTCACCCAAAACCACACACACAACTCCGGCCACACCGACCGACAGCTCCACCACCTCCAACCAAAGGACAAACACCCCGAAATGGTTATCTACCACTCCGGAAAGGAAAACAAGAGAGAGAAAGCAAGAAACGAAGAGAGAGAAAAGGTGATGGACTCAAACTTAGGTTTTTGGGACGGTTGACCGGCGATTTACCGGTGATCTAACCGTCGGAACGGAGAAACAAGACTGTCACTAGACTCACCTCGACAAGAACTACAACCTATGAGAAAACCGTTCGATTTCGAGCAAGTTGACTTTTTCAGCCACCGGCAGCGGCTACCGGAAAAAGAAAGAGAAGAATGAGAGAAACTTACGTGTTTTTCGATTATGAGCTCGTGTGACTTATCGACTTAAAATCGGCCTATATATACTCCTTCAAAAGAGACTACTATTCACCATAAATATCTCGTATTCTACCCTTCGCATACATCTCGTATGCGTCGTATTCTTCGTTTTCACTGTTTTCTTCACTACTCGAGCTACGAAACTTCGATTGACCTCTAGTTCGTTTTTATTCTCTTGTTTTTCTGTTACGCATCTCATTATATAAAAATCTTCTAGGTTCCACATCTAAAAATTATGTCCCTCTTAAACCGGCATCAAACACATATCTGTAACGCACATAAATAAATCTAAACACCCAAAATTAACACACATAGAAAAATTTCAATTAAGGGTTTAATTATTTAAATTATCAAATTATGCTTCGTTTTGTCCTGGGTGCTACAAAACTAGTCAGTAGAGACAAAGTGATTAAAGTAGTATTGCCTGCAGACATATGGCCTGACACACTACTGAAACCTACAACCTAGTACAGCCGCATTAAAAACCTTGGAGTGCAAGACAAGGAACATTTAATGCAAACCTTCAGAGACAATTAATGTGGGCTCTACACATGAAGAAGATTCAAATTCAAAGTGTTATGTCTCTCTTCAACAGGCATAATACTTCATCTATAAATAGAGGAAGTGTTAACTGAAATGACTGAAACATTCACACTCAAAGTGCAAGCAAAAAGCTATCAGTTCTCAAGCATTCAAATCTACAAGCTTTAGTCACTAAACTTCTAAGGAAGCAATCAAACTTTAGTTCGAGCTCAATAATTCTCAAGGCTACTTTAAGCACCAGTTGAAGAAAAGCCTTATATATTTTTACCTCAATGTTATGTGCTTAGGTTATTTTAGGTGTCCTCAGTTGATAGGAAATTGTTCACTGTTGAGTGTTTAGCATTAGGTGAAAAGACAATAGCTCAGTGTGAGTTAGCAGGATCCTATGTGGGTCAGCCTTTAGGACTTGAGCAACTTGTGTGGAAGCTAAGTTTTAATATGTATAACTTGTTATGTTGATAGTTATAAGGGTGTGTCCTGTAAAATAACTTGTTTAACGAAGTTCTAGTCAGCATTCCAATTTGTGTGTTCTTTCTATTTTAGCACATTTCTGTTATCTTAGCTTGTTGCATTTATCTTGCCTATCATAGCATAAAAGCATTGCTACAATTTATATTTGTAAAGGTTTTCAAAAGAAACTCTATCTTAAAAGTTTAAGTTTCTGCTGCAAAGAACTCTAAGTTTCAACAAGTAGTGTTATACCTTGGCACTATAAGTTGAAACAGCAACCTACGTTGTAAGCTTTCTAAGTTACAGTTTAGTAAGTTTGAATTTATTTTAAAATCAATAGAGTTTCATTTACCCCGGAACCTCGGTGCCACTTGGGACCAACAAACATTCTATCCAATGGTCAATTCCAATTTTTATATGAAACTTAAGATTTGTTTGAAACCAAAAATATTTTTAGAGCAAAAAATGATGGTATCATCAGCAAAAGACAAAGAAGGGATATTGATACCTCTTATTTGGTATTTCAAAAGAGGATTCTCATGGAAAAGAGTAGCAAGACCAATAGAAAGAAAAATAGGAAGATTTATTTAGCTATTAATGTGTTTTCTGTTTTTTTACTAAATGGAAATTATATTAAAAAAGCATAAAAAAAAAACAACTACGAGAAGAACAAGAGAGAGTCACAAGTCGACAATCTAAAAAAGCATGCATCATTAAAACTTAAATATAGGAAAATCCGGTGGGAAATATATTAAGGAAAAAGAGTAACATGCCAAAAAAAAAAAAACCAACAAATTAGTGAAATCTAAAATATGCATGTCCAAAGAAGTCAAGAAATATATGGTAAGTATATCTTTTGGGGGCAAAGTCCCACCACTAAAATTCAACCTTCAACTTCGAAAGAAGATCAACTACTTGATTCTACTTCCTGTAAATGTGGTGTATATATATGTATATATATTATTCAAGAGGTTAAATTTATGTTGTATTTGTGAATTAACATAAATAATTTTTTATTTTTTATTTTGAAAAAAATATATATTGCTATGACTATTATATTATCCAGCCATCCCATCATTTTTTTAAATTTGATTTTTATTGTTAAAATTTAGAATAACCCTAAAAAAATTCAATGTATGATTAATAAAAGTTAAGTCAAAAAAGTTTTCCAAATAAAGTTCATATTTTATTTTCAAACACATATTCATAAAAAATATTTAATTTCATTAATTAATAAGTTTGAAAAGTTATGAATAATTCATTAGTGAAGAAAAATTAAGAATTATTAAAAATATAGAATTAAAAATAAATAAAAAATTCGATATTATTAAAAAAAATCTTATGAAAAATAGAATATTTGGCAACTCCTACAACTTATTATCATTTAGTTCAAACTCCCTTCGAATTTGTCGTGCAAGACAACTTTTTCTTGTACCACCACTTATAATGTCTTCGACGATTGATTTCAGACTTCAACCCATCAGTTGAGAGTGCATAACCAACATACAAGTGAAATATAGATGATTTTAGGGGATTTTTCACCATCTTCACTGCCTCAATTAGCCTTATATAAACAACCATAGTAGGTAATACCTCCATATCGAATTCTTCTTTAATTTTTTTCTCATCTTTTAACTTGTTGACTCATAGTGTATTTTCGAAAAAAGGAAAAAAAAAACTCTCTTTTATAGTTATAGGATAAGATAAGATATCTTGCTTTATTTAGTTTATAAAATTATGAAATTTGATTGGTCATTCGTGTTATGATGACATTAATTGTTTTAATCGGAAAAAAATTATGATATGATTTGATTTAATTACCAAATAAATTGGTAATTTATATCCATTTTGCAAGGTTGACTTGATTATCTAGAGATATAGATTTGAATACTTGAAAATAATTGATTGACTCACAATAAATCAATTATTTCACCATAGAAATTATATTTAATCAAATTCCTTATACATAAATAGAAAATATATAACATCTTACATACACAAGTTTCATATGTCCACACCAAAGATATAAATCAACGTGCTCATAGAAAAACATGTTTAGTCACGTAAACGAAAACAAGGTGAAACATTTTCTTTGATAGTGATTGATTAGTCACTGCAGATGGGTGATAATGTAACTTTCCCAAAATAAAAGGACCACATTCATAATTATCCCAAAATTCCGTGCGCCCAATGAGAAAATAAAAACTGCGTCGTTTCCTCTGGCAATCTGCTCTTTCATCAAATTTTCTCTTTTCTCAGATTCATCAAACCCCTATAGCCTGCCTTTAATTTATCTGAAAATCCTGGAGAATCGCCCCGTTTTGTATGCCGTTGGCTTCATCTCCTAAGGCCAATTCATTCATTGAAGTTCTGAATGTCACATGTTCGTTTGGATCAGAAGGCTGCATGAGTTCTTAAGTTTTGTGCTTCGCAGATCGTTGAATTGAAGCGTCTCTTTTATTTCAGGGGTTGAAGGTGTTAGTTGCCAATAATTTCGAATGATATAGGGTTTTTCGAGTTGGCAATTGAAGATTTTAGGGTTTTCGTGAAGAGGTTGAATTGCTGAGTTTTTAGGGTTTTGGGATCGCGGAGAAGCGGAAACGGTGAAAATCAGGGGCATTTGATTTGAATTGATGTTTGAGGCCGGGGTTTATAGTTGTATAAAATTTGGGGAAAATGCAAAAAAGGAACTTTTATTATGCATGGGAGGGTTCCGAGGGAAGGTGAGGGAAGTTGCAGAAGTCTACAAAGCATTATCAGTTGGCATATGCAACCAAGTGTAATTGCTGCGGATTCAAATTCGTTTGTTAAGGTGCGTAATCGAAAAATACACTAGTAAAATCTAAGTATTCGATCTTTTTATTAAATAATTTAAAAGCTGATGAATTTGTTTTGATTTTACCTACCCAACTGGATTATGATCTAGTAGATGGTTAATTTTCAGGTGTTGATGTTGTATCTTCATATTACACCCTCATGTATCAAATCACCTATCTCTTGTTCCATATCTGATTTAGGTGTGGGATTTTATAACTAAATTAAGAGCTGAAGTTGTTGATTAATTTTGCACAGTATGTGGTTCAATTGGGCTTTTTATGCCTATGACATTGCAATTGAGGTGAAGGATGTGACTTTGATTATTTTTCAATTTGTGTAAGAATTAATAGTTCTCAATCTGGTCTTTTTGCATTCCTCTATTAGCAGCAAATCATGGGAAAAATGCATAATTGGTCCTATAACTATAGGGGTGTGGCAAAACTATTTCTTTTCTTTTTAAAGTGGCAAAACAAAACCGTTTCATTTTCAATTATCGAATTTTTATTGTCCTAAAATCCTTAATTTAGTTGGAATACTACATATTATGACTAATATAGATGATGTGGCAATCTCAAAAATAATATGAACTTGACATGGAGCCATACAAGTGACAATTAACAAGAGTAATTTTAACTAATTTGTCTTACGAAGCATTATGTTGAGTTCATATCAGCTTTGGGTCGACTGAGCATCTTAAATATTTGTAGTATGTAAAGTTCTGACTAATTTTGGGACCAAAAATGCGATGGTTAAAATGAAAGTGAATAGTTTTGCCGCATTTAAATGAAAAATTATTAGTTTTACCACACCTATAGTTACGAGACAAATCTTGTATTTTTCCCGCTAATCATCAAGCATAGGGAAATCAAAATGACATCACGCATACCGGTTATTTAAAACCATTCTAGAATACTTCAGGATGAAATGAAACATAGTTGTCCAAGGCCTTAGGCGCAATAAAACCGCACACCCAAGAAAAGTTGGGAGCAGACATTCCTATAATAAGACAAATATTGTCAGAGACAATAAAAAGACATTATCAACAAGTAGCAAAACATTAATTCCCATCATTTTTAAACAAGTAGCACTGAAGCAGCCATAATCTATCCAACTATTGGATAGATGGAGGAGTAGAAAGTAGTTGAAGGATTGTATTTTATGCAAACTAATAACACAGAGAAGCGAAAAAATAGCAAGATCAGCTTCTGCTGCTCACATGGTAGGAGATCTTGCGCGAAATATTCCACTCATTTAAGCAAAATGAAATTGGGCCTTTTCCTTTTGGGGTTTTTTATTATTATTTTTACTTAAAAGCCAAATTGCTAGTAAAATCATAAAACCTCAATTTAAGTTAACAATATATATCGGTCAGTTTCAGCACTGCAGCTGCGCCTTGCGCCTGTCACTGCCTAAGTGCACCTGAGAAAGATGAGCGCCCTAGTTAACACCTAGGTGTTGCTGCATCGCCTAGTGCCCAACTCTCACGTAGGTGCGGCTTTGATGACTTTGGAAACAATTACTGTCAGTTCCCAAGTACCTGGAGAAACTTCAGTTATAAAAAAGGATTATTGAAAATTAATACATATTAATATTTTATGGAGTTCATGTAGACCTTGATAACCAATGATGAAAAACAAGAGTATTCAGAGACCTTAACTATGAACGTGCAATGAGAAGTATATGGGTTATACAGGCTATATGCTTTCTATATTACCAATATTCGTAGGATTTTCTTGGATTATAATTATTTACTGTTGTTTGAACTAGATTAGGCGCTTCACCTGTTTGTATCAGGAATGAGTAAGCTTTTCTTACAATTCTGTAAATATGTGTATTCTGCATGGGTGGGTATGAATAGATTTGAGACCATGCACCTTATGATAATCCGTATCGGACCTATGTGATACCAGTTTACATTTATGCTTTGAATATTGCCTTTTATGGTAATTGAATTTTATGATTATTAATTATTTCTGTTGCAATAGTGATACATTGGACATTGTCTGAAGAATAATGCATTAACATGTGACTAAGTTAATATAAAATATTATACTGAAGTACAAAACCCAAACAAAGCTCAATTTTTTTTTTTTTTTGGTATACAATAGTCAACTTTTCAATTCTTGAGGGTTTCTTATTTCTGGAAAGGAGGAAGTAGGCCTGAAAATCAGATTTGTCATCTCCTTGCAGGATGGTCGCAAAATCAGTGTTGGAGATTGTGCTCTTTTCAAACCTGCTCAGGGTTCTCCACCTTTCATTGGTTTGATTCGCTGGTTAACATCAAGCAAAGATAATAAGTTGAAAGTAGGAGTAAACTGGCTTTATCGACCTGCTGAGCTAAATCTTGGAAAAGGCTCTCTCGTGGACGGTGCGCCAAACGAAATCTTTTATTCCTTTCACAAAGACGAGATTTCTGTTGCCTCTCTTCTTCATCCGTGTAAAGTTGCATTTCTTCCTAGAGGCACAGATCTTCCCAGAGGGACATCGTCTTTTGTTTGTCGACGCGTCTATGACATTGAAAACAAGTGTTTATGGTGGCTAACGGATCAAGATTATGTTAATGTTAGTTACAGTGAATATTTTTTTGTTTCTTTTCTTTTTTTAGACCCTCGTTTCTATGTTAAGAAAGGGAGTGAGTAAGTTGAATCTGTTATATTTCGGAATCTTTATCTGAATTCTTTCACATAAATGATTTTGCAGGAGCATCAAGAAGAAGTAGACCAGCTTTTATATAAAACAAGGATAGAAATGCATGGAACTTTGCAGCCTGGTGGCCGTTCTCCAAAACAAATAAATGGGCTGACTTCAGCCTCACAATCAAAATCTGGGTCAGAAAATGTTCAAAATAGTGGAAGTAATCCTTCTCAAGGCAAAGGAAAGAAGAGGGAAAGAGGAGATCATTCTGCTGATCCTGTCAAACGAGAACGTTCTTCTAGGACAGATGACGGTGGTGCTCTGCACAAAGCTGAAGGTATTGTGAAATCTGATATTGCTAGAATAACAGAGAAAGGAGGACTTGTAGATTTTGAAGGGGTTGAGAAGCTTGTCCAATTAATGAAATCAGATAGAGTGGAGAAAAAAATAGATTTGATTGGTCGTTCCATGCTTACTGGTGTAGTAGCTTCCACAGAGAAGGCTGAGTGCCTTAATCGGTTTGTGCAGCTCCAAGGTCTCCCTGTATTCGATGAGTGGCTCCAGGACATCCACAAAGGGAAGGTTTCTGGTGGCAACAGTTCAAAGGATAGTGATAAATCTGTTGAGGAATTTCTTTTAATTTTACTACGTGCACTGGATAAACTTCCGATCAACCTTCATGCCCTTCAAACATGCAACATTGGCCGATCAGTTAATAATTTACGGTCGCATAAAAATGTAGATATTCAGAGGAAGGCTCGAAGTTTAGTTGACACGTGGAAGAAACGTGTTGAAGCAGAAATGATTAGTAATGATGCGAAGTCTGGTTCAATCCAAAATGCATCTGTTTGGTCTTCCAAATCACGCCTTCCAGAGGCTTCCCATAGTGGGAGCAGAACACCAAGTGGCTCTGATGTTGCTGTGAAAAGCTCAATTACCCATCATTCTGGATCGAAAACTACCTCAGTGAAGTCATCACATGGGGAAAGCAACACAAAATCCGCATCTTCATCACCTGGTCCAGCTAAACCAGTGTCACCACCTGCATCTGCCAAGGATAGCCAAGCTGGAATCTCCGTTGGTGGCACTACTGATGTCCCTCAAATCAGGGAGGATAGGAGCAGTAGTTCTAATCAGTCTCATAGTTACAGTCAATCAATCTCAGGTAAGGAGGACGCAAAGAGTCCAGCTTCAGTTTCGGCAACTGCTAGTAAGTTGTCGGGCAGTAGTTCTCGCAATCGTAAAGTTAGTGGTTTTCCTGGGGTCACTGTAGCACAGAAAGAAAACAGTTCAAACAGAAGCTTTTCAACACATAAAAGCACCACTTCAGATAAATTATCTCAGTCCGCTTTAATGAGTGAAAGGGTTCTTGAGGGATCCACCACCGAAGCGAGCAATCATAAGCTTATTGTTAAGATACCAAATCGGGTGCGGAGTCCAGCACAAGGATTCTGTGGAGTATCTGTTGAAGATCCTTCCATTATGAGCAGCCAAACATCTCCACCAGTGCCTGCAGAGAAAGACGATCAGATTGACAGTAGTTCGAAGGAGAAGAGTGATGCACATCAATGTAATGTTACTTCAGACATGAATGTCGATCATTGTCAAACTAATGATAGAAAAGATATATTGAGTGGATCCGTTGATGGAGCTGGATCGCCTGCAGTATTTCCTGATGAAGAGAAAAGTATGTCAACTGAAGACTCCAGGAGATTTATGGAAAGCCCCAAGAAGAACCAAGTGAAGTGTGGAAAGTTGCATGAAAGCTCTTTCAGCCCCATGAATGCTTTAATTGAGAGCTGCGTTAAGTATTCTGAAGCACATTCTTCATTGTCCCTTGAGGATGATGTTGGAATGAATTTACTGGCTAGTGTGGCAACTGGGGAAATGTCAAGATCTGAATTGGTTTCACCGACCAATTCCACAGAAAGAAGCATACCTCCAACTGATGATGCTTGCTTTGTTGGAGATGAAGCAAAATCGAAGTCTTCCCATGAAGATCACATTCATGGAGGTGAGAATCAGATGTCAAATGCTGCTGAAGGTAATGACAAGAAACAAGCTGTGTTAAATGGTTCGTGGTCCGAAGATGGAATGCATTTGTCTAAAAAAGTGTCACTCTCCTCTGACGTAAATGGTGGTCAATCCCATACTTCTGCAGATATACCTGCTGGGGGTAGCAGTAAACCCTCTGACTCTGACAGCGCAGACTTTAGAAGCAACACCGACCCTATGCATGAGGTTATTGAGAGGTCAAATCAGATGACCGATACCAATGAGAAGATAACAGATTGCGAAACAACGAAAGAAAATCAAGAGGATAAGGTCCCATCAAATAATGCTGTGAGTAATACTCTAACCTGTTCAAGTGGAACTAATGCCATGACTGATGATGACAAAGCTAGTAAGAATCTTTCAGATATGAATGATGGTAAATTAACGGTTGACATTGCATCATCAAGTCAATCATGTAATGTTGGCTGTGAGAGTGAAGTAAAAGAAGGGTTGGACACAGGAAATAACAGTTTGCAGAAATTTACTGCAGTTGTGAAGTCTGAATTTGCAGAAAGAGCTAATAATGAGAATCTGAAACAAACTGAACCTGGACCAAGATCAATGTCTGAAGCCGGTGATAAAGTCAAAGTTAAAGAAAGGGATGAAGAAGATACCAAGGGTCAAACTAGCAAGGTTGAAGGAGATAACATTGATAGGGCAGGGGTTAGAAATACAGCTCTTGAAGGTCATAGCATTGCTGGCTCATGTTCGTCTACTGATGGTCTCAAAAGTCGTATTTTGAATTCAGAAATGGAGAAGAAAGAAACTGCTGAGAATGTTATACCATCGGAGAGGGGTTTTTCAGTTCTGGCACATGAAAAAAACAAAAAACTGATGAGAACAAAATCTGGTGGAACCAAAGTGGATGGAGCAGAATCTATTTCCACTGTTGTACAGTTGTCTTCTTCTCCTGCAGCAGTGTCGGATCCAAATGCTAAAGTAAAGTTCGATTTAAATGAAGGTTTTAATGTTGATGATGGGAAATACGGGGAACCGGACAGTGTATTGGCCTCTGGTTCAACAACTGCTCAAGTCACTAACAGTTTGCAGTTCTCTGTAAACTCTATCCCTACTCCCCATCCAGCTTCCATTACAGTAGCTGCTGCTGCTAAAGGCCCCTTTCTTCCTCCAGAGGACCTCTTGAGAAGTAAAGGGGAGCTTGGATGGAAGGGATCTGCTGCTACCAGTGCCTTTAGACCAGCTGAACCCCGAAAAGTTATTGAAATGCCTTTGGCTTCAACACATTCTCCTGATAATGCCTCCACCTCTAAAACCGACCGTTCTATGATGGATATAGATCTGAATATAGATCTGAATGTGCCAGATGAAAGAGTTGTTGATGAAATGGCTTCTCGAGATTTTGCATTGTCTGGTGGCCAGACAATTGATTTGGTGAAGAATCATGCAATATTGCCAAATGAAATTAAATGTTCAATGCCAGTTCTCGGCCCTGGAGGGCTTGATTTTGATTTGAATAGAGTTGATGAACCAAATGACTATGGACAGTGTTCTACCAGCCGTAATCCTAATGGCGAGAATTATATGGTGCATGTGAAACCGTTGGGTGGTTTACCTTCTACTGATGTTCAAAGGGGTTTTGATCTGAATGATCGGCCTGGGGTTGATGATGCCAGTGTGGAGAACTCGGCAATCAATCAGCAAGTAAAACTCGGTGTACCATCTCACCTGCCTTTTGCTGGCCCTAGAACAAATAATCCTGGGGTAGGTAGTTTCTCGTCTTGGTTCACACCAGGTAATAGTTATTCAACTGTAGGTATTCCGTCAGTAATACCTGATCGTGCTGACCAGCCCTTTCCAATTATTCCGCCTGGAGCACCACAGAGATCATTCCCCGCTGGTATTACTCCATTTACTCCTGATGTTTATCGGGGATCGGTATTGTCTTCATCTCCTGCAGTATCATTCCCACCAAGTCCTTTCCAGTTCCCTGTGTTTCCATTTGGGCCCACTTTTGCTCTTCCATCTGCCACTTTTCCTGTTGGAGGAACCTCATATGCTGATTCCTCATCTGGTGCAAGGCTTTTCGCGCCTCCTTTAAATTCTCAGTTTTTGGGACCGGTTGGTGCAATTTCATCCCAATTTCAGAGACCGTATGCAGTTGGCCTTCCAGATGGCAGCAGTAATAGTGGGCTGGAGAACAGCCGAAAGTGGGGTAGACAGGGCTTAGACCTCAATGCAGGCCCTGGAGCTACTGAGATTGAAGTCAGGGAGGATATTCTGCCTCTTTCATCGGGTCAACATTCGATTGCCAGCTCACAAGTCCAATCAGAGGAGCAAGCCAGGATGTATCCTGCTTCAGGTAGTATTTTGAAGAGGTCAGAACCTGAGGGGGGGTGGGATAAAGAAAGCTTCAGATACAAGCAGTCGTCATGGCATTAACAACTGTGAGCTGCTCGATTACTGCATCATTAAAAGTCGTGTAAGTTTTCCTCATATGCAATGCTGCATTAGACATATGTTTGGTGTTATTGTATTTCGCTGAATATAAATCATTTGTTTTTCTGAAATGGTCTTTTTGGTAATTCATAGGTCTTTACCTTATTGATTTGTGGAATGGAGATACTGTGTGTGCCTATATGATTGAAACTCAGTATTACAACATGCTAGTTCTTAGTAACAATCTGTTCTATGTTGGGAAGTCCCCGGCAGATTTGGGTATTACATCTCTTCATATTTTTAGTAGCCGTTACTTTTATATTAGCATGTGCCTTCACTAAAGCATGGTCTGATATTATTTTTTAATCTCATACCGAGTGATATGTAAGAGGTATACTACTATACTTTTAATCTATAGGTAGTAATAGCTTTTTCAAACATTAGGGAAATCTTCTATAAAGTAATGGATCTGTATAAGGGTATGAATGTCTCACTACACAACATTATTGCTCCTGGATATAATACAACAATGCATCATATTATGCTACCTACCATTCTGAGGGTGCCAAAATTCCTTTAGTACTGAACTCTGTATATTGCATGTAGCAGCATGCTGGTTTATATCAGGATACCTCAAAAATAGGGAAAGTCATCACCCCATCTATCTGTTCCAAAAACCCAGTCGACCATGTTGAACATTTATTTGCTGCTGAAACTTTTTCATTATGTTTTATTAATTATTCTACTATTATGAAGATTTAGTTCTTCTATCAAAGAGTCATATATTGTTGCTAACTGCAAGGGATTAATGGACTCTGTTTAGTGGTATCTAATTTTCACATTTTGCTTTTCCTAGTTTTTGAAGCAGTTCCTGAATTATGATCCTGCTGGGATACTCTTCAAATGGTGGTGGTTGCTACTTGATTTCTCTGTCCATTCTCTGAAGCCCACCTCTTGTGCACATCAGTTATATGGTTTTGCGAACCATACTTGGAGGACATAGATCCTTATCCCACCTGACCTGTACATATTTTGAGTCTCGGAAAGCTTGTGGTGCTTGGATACTGAAGATTGATGTGCATAATAGTTTGATCAAACGTTTTCTAGCTAACCCTTGTGAGGCGGCTGGATCTTGAATTTATAAAAGCTCTTCTGAGTTAGAGCATTCGCTGTTTTGCTCTTTCATACTTGTTATCGTAATTTTTTGCATACATATTTTGAGTAGATTTCTCCTGAATTTTGGTGCCAAGGCCTTTTCATCTCTCGCATGGTTTAGTTGTTATGGCCTTTGTTGTACTTGAAGTTGGGTTACTTACTGTCATAACGTAGTTTCTGCAGTTTTAGCTAATGTTAAATCCCCAGCTCAAGATTAGATCTTCTACATAGTGATGATGTGATATTGTATAATCTTGTCCTTTCGTAACATGTCTAGCTGCTTACAATGTAGAGTCGAATCCGAGTACCCCTCTGATGAGTTCTTCTTCTTCTTATGGTAAGAATTGAAAATGGTGCTCTCTCTCTCTCTCTCTCCTGATGGGTGCCAACTATGGTGTCACACTACTCAAAACTAATGTCAATTCTTACCTGGAGCTTTGTTCATAGGACATTGCTTAGTTTCGGGAATCGGCTCACAACATTATGCACTTCATAAACTGGATGGAAACATTGATTTGATGCATTTGTTTCCTGTCAAAAGAGGATACGTTGCTACAGAAGAAGGTTAAGAAGTACACAGAATGTATGATCAAAATATATCAATCAATAATAAAGGTTATTCAAATTTCTTTGGACAATAACTTCCTCATTTATCTTATGTTCAAGATTTTTTTATTTAACCATTGTTTTATGTAATAAAGATTTTTTTATTTAATTCGTACTTTTTAATTAAATTTAAAGAACTCAAATTAATTACGGAAATTATATTCAATTGTTATGGATGCAGGCAAAGATGGTTTTTGTTTTTTACATTTCTACCGAATTTTTTATGCCTCATTTTAGATGGGTTTCGTTGTTTTGACAATTGTTGTACTTAAATTTGGATTAATATCCTAACATTGTGTACCGTATTTTTATTTATCTATTATTTATTATTGTGTGTGGAATGGATTGTGAAGGATACCAATTACGTTGCTCGGTTATGGTACTGCTCATACATAGCAACAGTCTCTAGTAAGAAAATTGTTATGGGTTCTTTTCGTGTTGCGTTAATATAAAATAATGTGATTTACTCTTAAACAACGATATTTATATGAGGTAAAGGTTAATAAAATTAGGAAATATAAGAGCAAAATTTATTAAATAATTTGGGAATAAAATATATGAACATTTTTCCTCAAGCACGAAACGAGCATTTTGGTCGATAAATTGTGACGCACTTTTTTTTAGTGGAATGCAAATTGTAATAAGATTTTAAATTGTATATAAGTTGATTTATATTGTAATAAGATTTTAAATTATTTTTTGATGTACCGAAATAATTGAGGAATTTCATCATTGAAATCTCAAATACCTAGTAGACTATTACTCATATTGAAAATATGGAAGAAAAAAAATATTTATATTTTAAAATAGGGATGATGTGACAGGATTGAAAGGGACAGTTTGAATTTTGTTGATTGACATTGTTGTCATGAATGGGCAGGGGAATTAGAGTGGGTCCATGCTTTGGGGGAGACAAGAGTTCATGACAGGACTGTGACGTGGCATTAAGGTTGTCTCCTCCAATGCTTGTGCCTAAAAGCTGGCAGAAAATGTCAAATCTCTGTTTTTGTCACATCTATTTATGTTCGTTAGTTAGAAATTCATAATATATTTTCATAAAAGAATAAACTTTGTCTTTTAGACTATCTTCATCAACAACCTCTCATAACTCAATCTCACAATAAAATATTAATTTCTTTCTCATCCACATATACAACTTACAATCCAACTCAATTCCAAATTTTTTATATTTTATCAACCAAATTCAGAGATGTGTCATTTCTCCCACAACTGCGTGTGTAAACCAAAATTCGTTTGTACTCCATTAAAAACATGAAACTAACTACAAAAGCTATCATATGCACTTATACATGATATTCATATAAATCAATACAAAAATGTACCAAAATATATTGGGGGTCTCGGTGGTCGGGGGTCTCGCTGAAAAATTCTAAAACAAAGCACAATTGAGAAACAAATGCATGTGAAAGTTCTGAAAAGTGCAGAAATGAATTTAAGTGTAGAATAGACAACTCAATCACATAATGAAACTTACTTTTTAGAATTACATGAAATTAACTAAACAAACACAAATTAAAATGCTTAAAAGACAATAACTAAAATGAGATAAACTAAATTACATGAAAATAAAATACAGTCACTCTCCAAACACGATCTTCATTAGATTGTGTTTCATCTCTTCATCTGCTGGGGATAAGTGGTCTTTTGCCAACAATGTATTCAACATAAGTTCTTTCATCTTCATTTGATTCCTTTGTAACTTTCTATGCTCCAATTCAATTCTAGCATTTCCCAATTTGTTCATTACTTCAACTTCGTTGTCTCTAGTAAGCCTCAATGCACGAATTTCAGCTGCAACTTCATAAGTAGTAGAAGATTCTGAGGTCTTACATTTCCTTTTATTTTTCATCTTATCTCTACCTGTAGGATGAGCAATGGTTGAGCGTCCAGTACTTGGAGTTTCTGGATTGGAGGGGATAGAATACTCATCATCTTCACTAGTCCTGGTTCTTTTTGAGCTCCTACCACTTTCTTCATTACCCTCCTCATCTGCAGAACGGAAACATGTTGAATCATGATCTAATTTTAATTCCCACTTGGGATGTTTACACATTACTTCATTAAATACAATTAAATTTTGAAACTTGCTGCCACCTGCTTCAAAAATTGTATGAGCTTCTTTCTCAACATCTTTCTGGCTCATTCCACTCCTTCTTAGACCATTTGCTTCCTTACAAGCTGCAAGCCACTTGTTTCCATTTTCATTAAGTCGTTTGAAACGACCTTTGAGTGAATCCACATTTCTTTCTTTGATATCTTCAGGATTTTCTGCTCGAGCTTCAAGAAACATTGTATGCACTCGTCCCCATATAAAGACACCTTTTTTATTTTTGACATGCACTCTATCTTCACTGATGAAACACCAAGATGACATGAGAGCAATATTTTCTTTCACACACCAACTAACCTTTTGAGAGATGTTTGTTTGTTGAACATTTTGGAACAAATTTCGGGAGATATTTTGTGATGGTTGAACTTGTTCGGTGATAGGAACTTGATTGAGATTTGGAGAAAACTGAGAGTTCTGATGATATTGAGAGTTTTGGTAATCTTCAGAATTCATAAAATTTTCAAAGTTTGGAAAATTTTGGGAGTAAGTAAAATAATTTGGATTGTTTGGATGCATAATAACAAATGATAGAAATTGTGAGAAAAGAGAGAATATCAAAATGTAAAAAAAGATAGAATTTGAGATTGAGAGAAAATAGGGAACTTCAAATTTATGATTCAAAATATGTCAATATTAGACTCTACTTATACAGCTTCCATGAATCATGGATTGTGCCTAATTTTTGATTTTTTTCTTTTTTTTAAAAAAATTATTTTGCTTTGTCCTTTTCCCACAACCGGTAGTGTTGGTTGTGAATGAAGGTGGCTTATCATTAAATCGCTATTTTTGTTAAACCTTTGACTATTCCTTTTGTATTTCAATCACACTCATGTAATAGAATTGTAAGAGAATTCCTCACACAAAATGATATATTTATAAAACAGTTTCATATAAATCTTACATAACCATTTTGTCTATTTGGAAATAGTTTTTAATTATTCTAATTAAGCTTGGATCTGATAATGCTCAACTTGATAAAGCCAAAGCGCGCGCGCTCTCTCTGCTTTAATCAGTTATTACAGGAAAAAAAAACAGTTATCCATTAATAGAACTTCTCACATAATACAAAATGACATGACTAGGTAAATGTAAGATTGGGTAGTGTGGGCGAAACAATATAGACAGAAACCCCAACTTAAAGTAGAACAAAGTCTTGGCATCAAAATGTATATAGTAAATGATGATGAACAACAAAAGCTAAAACTAAAAAAATTATATATATATATATATATATATACATTGTATATCAGAAATGATAAGGAACCCACCGCTATAAGGAACCCATCGTTGGGTTTTTTATGGAGCAAATCTGGCTTATGTGGCAACAGACGTAGATGCTAAGTTCCGCGATATTCTACTTAGCGTGATATTCTTTTCTACGTAATTTATTTTTCTTTTTTCTTTTTATATGCTTATATTTCTTTTTTCTTTTTTTACGCACGAAATTGTTTTTTTGTTTTTTTTTGTTTTTTTACGCTTATATTTCTTTTTTCTTTTTTTTACGTACGTAATTTTTTATTTTTGCTTTTTATTTTTATTTTTAACCTACGTAATTTATTTATTTATTTTTTTTTACATAACTTACCTATCATTCTTTTTTATCTTATTCCATTTTTAAATAAACTTTTTTTCTTATTCATCTCAGTATTCTATACCATTCTTTCTTATTTTATCCCATTTTTAGATAAAAAAATTTATTCATGTCAATTTTTTTCTTATTCTATATCATTCCTTTTTTTTTTTCAAATTCATCTCATTTTGTCTTAATAAATTTTCTTATTCTATATCATTCTTTAAATATTTTTTTTTTTCAAACTCATCTCATCCTTTCTCAATAAATTGTCAATTTCTTTTCTTCCCTTTTAGTTGCCATTAATATCAATAGTACTTGAAACTCATGTCATTATATCTCAGTAAATTGTCAATTTCTTTTCTTCTCTATTAGTTGTCATTAATATCAATAAGACTTGAAAAAATATTTGTTAAGACATAATTTTCATTAATTGTACATAAATTTAGAATTTGTCTAAAAGTTTCATGTACTTCTACATAGTAATCTCAACCATCTATTTTTTTAATTATAGATAAGTTTCATGTATCGTGATATTTATCGAGTAATCTCAACCACCTATTTTTTAATCTATTTTTTAATTTTAAGCGCGATATTTATTTTTTATCATCTATTTTTCTAATTGTAGATAAGTTTCATATATGTGATATTTATCGAATAATCTCACGAATCTATTTTTTAATTGTAGACGCGATATTTTATTTTCTTAGTTGCAGATAAGTTTTATCATCTATTTTTTTAATTATAGATAAGTTTCATGTAGTGATATTTATCGAATAATCTCACGAATCTATTTTTTCAATTGTAGATAAGTTTCATGTATTTATTTAATTGTATGTAACCCGATATTTCTTAAGTTGTTTTTTTTTTACCGAGTAATCTCACGAATCTATTTTTTTATTGTAGATTAGTTTTATGTATTTATTTAATTGTATGTAACCTGATATTTCTTAAGTTGTTTTTTTTATCGAGTAATTTCACGAATCTAGTTTTAATTGTAGATAAGTTTTATGTATTTATTTAATTGTATGTAACCCGATATTTCTTAAGTTTTTTTTTCATATGTACCGTTATATTCATCTCTTATTCTTCACAAGTATCAATTTCTCCTCTTTACAATATTTCTTTTCAGTTTATACCAATGGAAGAAGAAAGTGGATGTGAAATTTACACTCCTCAAGTTGCAGATCATCACAAACTTTGTATTGAACGAGAGTTCCCCTCTCATGAGGAAGCATTTGCTTTCTACAACAAATATGCAGGAGAAAGTGGATTTAACGCTAAAATAAACAACTCTAAAAGGGATAAACAAACCAATGAAGTGGAGTGGAAAGAGTTTTCATGTAATAAAGAGGGTCAAACGAATGATATGTACCAGAGGAGGTTTAAGGAAATTAAAATACGTATTGGGGAACGAAACAAAGGTGCAGTTAGAGTGGGTTGCAAAGAAAAATTACAATTGTAAAGAGCAAAGGTGAGCAGAATTGGATAGTTAAGACATTTGAAGAGGGTCATAATCATAGTCTAACAACTCTAAGCAAAGTTCACATGTTACGATCACATCGAGAAGTGTCTGCCACTAAAAGAGTGTTAAATCAACAATTATCTCAAGCAAATATACCAACTTGCAAACAGTTGTGATTGATGGAGATTGATTATGGAGGTCCAGAAAATATAGGATGCACAAAGAGAGATATCAGAAATTATGGGCAATCTTTAAGAGATTCACATAGAGGTCATGATGTCGAAACATTGATTTTGTTCTTTCAGAAAAAGAAAGAGAAAAATCCAGCATTCTTTTTTGATTACGAGGTTGATTCAGATAATAAATTTAGTAGGTGTTTTTGGGCCGATGTCGTATCAAAGAGATATTATAATTTTTTTGGTGATGTGATTGTGTTTGATACAACCTATAACACAAATAAATATGGGATGATTTTTACTCCATTTGTTGGGGTTAACCATCATGGTCAAACTATTATATTTGATTGTGGGTTTTTGAGTGATGAAAAAACCGATTCATTCATATGGTTGTTTAGTAATTAATGGAGGCAATGCCAAAAGGACCCCCAGGTATGATCATCACTGATCAAGACCCTGCAATGGTGAAAGCAATTACCCAAGTCTTTCCCCACACATTTCATCTCTACTGCATATGGCACATACTGAATAAGTTTTCAGAGAAAATTAATCCAGTAGCATATCGAGATCAGTATTATATTAAAAAAAATATGATTTTAGATTCTGAGTCACCTGATGAATTTGACAAAAGATGGAATGAGGTGGTGAAAGTTACAGAGTTGGAAGATAATGATTGGTTGAATCATGTATATGGTCTGCGACATCGATGGGTTCCGGCATACGTGAAACATATTTTTAGTGCGAGAATATCAAGTAGTCAAAGAGTTGAAAGTGCACATGATTTTTTAAAAAAGTATGTGTCAAGTCAAAACTCCTTAATGGATTTTATCATTCGATTCAATAGCGCTCTTAGAAATCAATGACATCGTGAGCTAATAGTAGATCATGTTGACATAAATGAAAGACCGAAATGTAGATTGGTATGGCCAATAGAAATTCAAATGAACAATTTGTACACAAATGAGAAGTTTTTGTGCTTCCAATATGAAATTGATGAAAGCAATGCATATAGCATTAATCTTGAGTCTAGCTGCGAAGAGAATGAAGTTTATATTGTTAGAAGGGTTGATCAAAGTGTTGATTCTAAATATCGACTACTTTTATTCAACAAACAATTAGACTTCATTTCATGCAGCTGTAAAAAGTTTGAATTTGAAGGAATACCATGCAGACATATGCTTATATATTTCAACTCAAGCAAGTGTTTGAAGTTCCTGTAAGTACATAATGCATAGGTGGACGAAAAATGCAAAAGTGGGAGTGGTAACAGATAAAAGTGGCACATGTATCAATGGAGTTGAAGATGTATCATTGATTACACGTCATGGGAATTTGTCTCATGCAGCTACATTCTTGGTGGATGACGCATCCTTAACTGAGGTTGGGACTGAGTTTTTACTTAATGTTTTTGAAGATTTACATATCAAACTGAGAGAAATTAATAGTAGTAAAAATTCGAGCTCACAATCTTTAAAAGGAAAGTGTATTGAAGACGTCCCACTTATCAATGACCCTTCAAAAGTAAGAGCAAAAAGATGTGGAAGAAGATTAAAGTCATCCAAGGAAAAGACAATTTCGAAAGAAAGATTGTGTTGTGGATGTGGACTTCGTGGACAATCTTATGACAAGCACAACTGCCCAAAATTACATGATAGGTATTCATCAATTTTCTGCTCATTTAATATTCTTCTTAGCTCAAAAAATTTTATATATATATATATATATATATATATATATATTGAATGGAGGTCCATAATAAATTATCAAACCAACTCTGATGATCATGTTAGTGAAGATGGAGATGATTATACTGAAGATGAGGATGACTATATTTTTGTTGGATGATGTTAATGGAGATGGGAATTACTTTGCAAATGTTAGTGAAGATGGAGATGATTATATTGAAGATGAGGATGACAATATTTCTGTTGGATGATGTTAATGGAGATAGGAATTACTTTGCAACAGGTAGTGTTTTGCTAACATTTTTCTATTATCACAATTCTTCTTTTACATTTTTTTTCTTTTTTAATAATTAATATTCATGATTTTTTTATAGGTTCTAACAACATTGCACAAGCACAACCGATAAGAATGTTTGGATTCGAATCATTTATAAATATTCTGGTCACCTTCTTATACATTGTGAATATTAAAATTAAAAAATAGATGGTTGAAATTACTCCATAATTTTTTTTGTAAAACTTTCAAACAATTTTTAGACAAGTTCTAAACTTATCTACAATTTCAAAAAAGAGATGGTTGAGATTACTCATCAAAATCTACTGGTCACTTTTTTATACATTGTGAATATTATGTAGAACTAAAAAATAGATGGTTGAGATTACTCCATAAAAATTCTTATGAGAACTCAAAAAAATAGATGGTTGAG
This sequence comes from Scutellaria minor, assembly GCA_954870855.1. Classification (NCBI taxonomy): domain Eukaryota; kingdom Viridiplantae; phylum Streptophyta; class Magnoliopsida; order Lamiales; family Lamiaceae; genus Scutellaria; species Scutellaria minor. Next base: position 12,931,161 of record OX940737.1, read on the forward strand.
ATAACTCATCAAAATCTACACTTTTACACCATTTCTAATCTTAGGCACAATTAAAGAAAAATATTTCCAAAGTACTATTGATATTAATGGCAACTAAAAGAGAAGAAAAGAAACTGACAATTTATTGAAAAATGATGAGATGAGTTTGAAAAAAAAAAAAATGTAAGAATAATATAGAATAAGAATATTTACTAAAATTTACTAAGACAAAATGAGATGAATTTGAAAAAAAAAACAAAAGGAATGATATCGAATAAGAAAAAAATTGACATGAATAAATTTTTTTATCTAAAAATGGGATAAAATAAGAAAGAATGGTATAGAATAAGATAGAAATTGAGATGAATAAGAAAAAAAGTTTATTTAAAAATGGAATAAGATAAAAAAGAATGATGGACAAAATTAAGTTATTTTAAAAAAAAATTACGTAGGTAAAAAATAAAAAATAAAAGCAAAAATAAAAAATTACGTGACATAGGCCAGATTGGCTCCATAAGAGCTCCATAAGAAACCCAACAGTGAGTTTCTTATCATTACTATAGAGAGAGAGAGAGAGGCAGTATGGTTAACATATAATTGGATGGTGGGTTTCCAAGAATGACAGAAATTAAATTGACGTGAAATGTCGTCCATAGTATGAAGTGAGATAGAAAAGAAATTCTCATTGTATGTATGTATGTCATAAAGCAGCCAAAAGGCATAAGATGAACATGGATGGATAATATAGATTTCACCACCTTCAGTCCTGAAATCAACTACTTTCTTCATATAGTGAACTAACAAAAGATATGTAGGTCCATTACTTTATGAGAATGTAGAAGATTTCCCCAAATAAAATTAATAGTATACTTCACACCTATCAACTCAGTATCTCAGAAATCCAAAAATAATATATGGCACACCTTGGTAAAAGCCACAGCTACTGATAAATCAAAAGATGTAGGTACCAGAATCTGTTGAATACAACATATCCTGTAAAAAATCTGACAACAAAGTATGACATTTGTAGAGATTTCCCCAATTTGCATAGTTTGTTACTAAGAACTAACTTGTTATAATACAAAGCCTGGATCTTATAATTGCAGGTATTTCCAATTCCACAAGTCAATTAAGTAGAGAAGGTTTAATTTCTCAAACTGAGCATGTTACATCAGAAAAACGAATGATTTTACAATCATGGGAATCCAATACCCCCAGCAAGCATTGAATTATACGTGGCATTGGTGATAGGAAGAAAACTTACATGATGTTTTTATCCCTGCAATTCATTCACAGTTGCTACTGCCAAGATGACTGCTTGTATCTGAAGCTTTCTTTATCCCACCCCGGCTCGGGCTCTGTCCTCTTCAAACTACTACCTGAGACAGGATACATCCTGGCTTGCTCCTCTGATTGGACTTGTGAACTGGCAAACGAATGTTGGCCCGATGAAAGAGGCAAAATATCCTCCCTTACTACTTCACTCTCAGTAGCTCCAGGGCCTGCATTGAGGTCTAAGCCCTGTCTACCCCACTTTCTGCTGTTTTCCAGCCCACTATTACTGCTACTATCTGGAAGACCAACCACATATGGTCTCTGAAATTGGGAAGAGATTGGTCCCAACAACTGAGAATTTACAGTCGGTGCAAAAAGCCTTGCACCAGATGAGGAATCGGCATATGAGGTTCCTCCGATAGGAAAAGAAGCAGATGGAAGAGGAAAAGTGGGCCCAAATGGAAACACAGGAAATTGGAAAGGACTAGATGGGAATGACACTGCAGGAGATGGGAATGACACTGCAGGAGATGATGACAGTACTGAACCCCGGTAAACGTCAGGAGTAAATGGAGTAATACCAGCAGGGAATGTTCTCTGAGGAGCTCCAGGTGGAATAATTTGAAAGTGATGGTCAGCACGATCAGGTATCACTGACGGAATTGCTACAGTTGAATAAGTATTCCCTGGTGTGAACCAAGACGAGAAACTACCCATTGCAGGGTTATTTGTTCTAGGGCCAGCACAAGGCAGGTGAGAAGGTATACCAATTTTAACTTGCTGACTGATAGCTAAGTGCTCCACACTAGCATCATCAATCCCAGGCCGATCATTCAGATCAAAACCCCTTTGAACATCAGTAGTAGGCAAACCACCAAACGGGTTCACATGCAACATAGAACTCTCACCTTTACGATTACGACTGGTGGAGCACTGTCCATTCTCATTTGGTTCATCAACCCTATTCAAATCAAAATCCAGCCCTCCAGACCCATGAACTGGCATTGAACATTCATTGGGCAATATAGCATGATTTTTCACCAAATCAATCATCATACCACCAGACAAAGCACAATCTCGGGAAGACATTTCATCAAGAACTCTTTCATCTGGCACATTCAGATCTATATTCAGATCTATATCCAACAAAGCACAACCATTTTTACAAGTAGAGGCATCATCCAGCAAATTTGTTAAAGGTGGAGGCATTTCAATAACTTTTCGGGGTTCAGCTGGTCTAAATGCACTGGTAGCAGCAGATCCCTTCCATCGAAGTTCCCCTTTAGTTCTCAATAGGTCCTCTGAAGGAAGAAAGGGGCCCTTAGCAGCAGCAGCAACAGTAATGGAAGCAGGATGGGGATTAGGGACAGAATTTAAAGAAAACTGCAAAATGTTAGTCATCTGAAGAGTTGTTGGACCAGATGCCAGTAAACTGACTGATTCCCCGTATTTCCCATCATCAACAGTAAGACCTTCATTTAAGTCGAACTTTACTTTTGCATCTGTCTCTGATGCTGCCGCAGATTTCGCTCCATCCACTTTGGCTCCAGAAGATTTTCTTCCTCTCTGCTCATCATTTTTATGCCCTTCATGGGCCAGAGAAGTGGGAAAACCTTTCTCAGACAGTGAAATACGCTCAATAGTTTCTTTTGTTTCCACTTCTGAATACATAATAGGACTTTTATGACCATCAGTCAAGGAACAAGAACCAACAATGCTATGGCCTTCAAGAGTTGTTTTTCTGTCCACCACCCCAACAAGGCTATCTCCTTCAACCTTGCAAACGTGATTCTTGGAATTATTTTCATCCCCTTCTCTAACTATAACTTCACCACCAGCTTCAGACATTGATTTAGGTCCAGATGCAGCTTGTTGCAGATTCTCATTATCAGCTCGTTCTGTAGATTCAGACTTTACAACTGCAGCAGTAAATTTCTGCACAAAGCTATTCAACATGTCCAATGATTCTTTCATATCACTCTGGCAGTCAATATTATCAGATAGATTTGATGAAACAACTTCAACCATTAATTTCCCCTTACTTGTATTTGAATGATCCTTACCAGCCTTGTCAGGAGTCATGCCATTAGTCTCATCACTAGAACAGTTCAGAATATTATCAATAGCAATGTTTGATGGGACTTTTTCCTCCTGATTTTCTTTGATTATTTCACCATCCCTTATCTTCTCATTGGCATCTGCTGTCTGATTTGACTTGTCAACAATAGGGTCAGCATTTCGTCCACTGACAGAGCCATAAGGTTCATTGCTATCTCCAAGTGGTATATCTGCAGAAGTATGGGATTGACAACTATTTATGTCAGCAGAGAGTGAGACTTGTTTAGACAAATGTAATCCATCTTCAGACCATGAACTATTTAACCAAACCTGTTTCTTTTCATTACCTTCAGCATCATTTGACAACTCATTCTCACTTCCATGAAAGTGATCTTCATGGGAAGACCTTGATTTTGCTTCATCTCCAACAAAGCAACCATCATCAACTGGAGGTATGCTTCTTTCTGTAGAATCAGTTGGTGAAACCAATTCAGATCTTGACATTTCCCCAGTTGCCACACTAGCCAGTAAATTCATTCCAACATCATCCTCGAGGGACAACGAAGAACGTGCTTGAGAATACTTAACACAGCTCTCAATTAAAGCATTCATGGGGCTGAAAGAACTTTCATGCAACTTTTCACACTTCAATTGGTTCTTTTGGGGGGATTCCATAAATCTCCTGGAGTATTCAGTTGACATACTTTTCTCTTCATCAGGAAAAACTGCAGGTGATCCTGCCCCAACAACGGATCCACTCAATATATCTTTTTTACCATTAATTTGACAATAATCGACATTCATATCAGAAGTAACATTACATTGATGTGCATCACTCTTCTCCTTCGATATACTGTCAATCTGATCGTCTTTCTCTGCAGGCACTGATGGAGATGCTTGGCTGCTCATAATGGAAGGATCTTCAACAGATACTCCACATAATCCGCGTGCTGGACTCCTCACCCGATTTGGTATCTTAACAATAAGCTTATGATTGCTCGCTTCAGTAGTGGATCCCCCAAGAACCCTTTCACTCATTACAGCAGAATGAGATAATTTATCTGAAGTAGTGCTTTTATTAGTTGAAAAGTTTTTGTTTGAACTGTTTTCTTTCTGAGCTATAGTAACCCCAGGAAAACCACTAATTTTACGACTGCGAGAACTACCGCCTGACATCTTACTAGCAGTTGCCGAAACTGAAGCTGGACTCTTTCCGTCCTCCTTCCCCGAGATTGATTGACTGTAACTATGAGACTGATTAGAACTACTGCTCCTATCCTCCCTGATTTGAGGGACATCAGGAGTGCCACCAACAGATATTCCAGCTTGGCTATCCTTTGCAGATGCAGGTGGTGACACTGATTTTGCTGGACCAGGTGATGAAGATGCGGATTTTGTGTTGCTTTCTCCATGTGAGGACTTCACTGAAGTACTTTTAGATGTACAATGCTGTGTAATTGAGCTTTTAATGGCAACATCAGAGCCACTTGGTGTTCTGCTCCCACCATGTGAAGCCTCTGGAAGGCGTGATTTGGAAGACCAAACAGATGCATTTTGGATTGAACCAGACTTCGCGTCATTACTAATCATTTCTGCTTCAACACGTTTCTTCCATGTATCAACTAAACTTCGAGCCTTCCTCTGAATTTCTACATTTTTATGTGATCGTAAATGATTCACAGATCTGCCAATGTTGCATGTTTGAAGGGCATGGAGGTTGACTGGAAGCTTATCCAGCGCGCGCAGTAAAATTAAAAGAAATTCTTCAACAGATTTATCACCATCCTTTGAGCTATTACCACCAGCAACCTTTCCTTTGTGGATGTCTTGGAGCCATTCATCCAATACAGGTAGACCCCGGAGCTGCACAAACCGATTAAGGCACTCAACCTTCTCAGTGGTAGCTACTACACCAGTAAGCATGGAACGGCTAATCAAATCTATTTTTCTCTCCAGCCTGTCTGGTTGCATTAATTGTACAAGCTTCTCAACCCCTTCAATATCTACAAGTCCTCCTTTCTCAGTTATTCTTGCAATATCAGATTTCACATTACTTTCAGCTTTTAACCGAGTTTCGCCATCATCTGTCCTTGAAGGACGTTCTCGTTTGACAGGATCAGCAGAATGATCTCCTCTTTCCCTCTTCTTTCCCTTGACTTGAGAAGGATATGAAGTACCACTATTATGAAAATTTTCTGAACCAGACTTCAATTGTGAGGCTGAAGTCAGGCCATTAGCTTGTTTTGGAGAACGGCCACCAGACTGCAATGTTCCATGCATTTCCGTCTTTGTTCTGTATAAAAGCTGATCTACTTCTTCTTGACGCTCCTGCAAAATCATTTGTGTAAATGAGAATTCAGATAAATATTTCGAACATGAGGCATTCAACTCATTCACTCCTTCCCTTTAGGGATAGAAACAAAAATCAGGTAAGGAAAAAAAAATTGTAACCAACATCAATGTAATCTTGATCTGTTAGCCTCCATAAACACTCGCTTTCAATGTCATAGACGTGTCGACAAACAAAAGACGATGTCCCCGTGGGAGGTTCGGCACCTCTTGGAAGAAATGCAACTTTACATGGATGAAGCAGGGAGGCAGCAGGAATCTCGTCCTTGTGAAAGGAATAAAAAATTTCGTTCGGTGCACCGTCCAAGAGAGAGCCTTTTCCAAGCTTTAGCTCAGCAGGTCGATAAAGCCAGTTGACTCCTAACTTCAAATTATTATCTTTGCCTAATGTTAACCAGCGAATCAAACCTATGAAAGGTGGAGAATCCTGAGGAGGTTTGAAAAGAGCACAATCTCCGACACTGATTTTGCGTCCATCCTGCAAGAAGATGACAAATTTGATGTAAAGGACTAATTTTCCTTTTCCATTAGTTAAATTATGAAAAAAGCACCCCCCCAAGAATTGACTAAATTATTTATAGGAAAAAACAATGCTGAGTTTTGCTAGATTTTATACTCAGTATATTGTTTTGTATTTGACTTATTCACACTTTAAAGCATTTTTCCTTAGGCAATGTCCAAAGCTATCAGAACTGCAACCAATAAAAAAAATTAATATCATTGGATTCACTTGTAATTAAATGCAATGTTCAAAATACAAATGAAAATTGGTATACAAAGGTCATGCCATACAGATATCATAAGCTTCTTCACTGTGGCAAGTTTATCCATACACATGCAGCATAACACATGTTTACAGAATTGTAAGAAAAGCTCCCTTATTCCTGGTACAACTAGGTATAGCCCTAACCCATACAAATATTGATCACATAAAAAGCATATAGCCTATGTATAACCCATGTACTTCTAATTGCACCTTCAAATTAATGGCCTCTGAATAATCTTGCTTTTCATAATAATTATCGGTTATCATGAAGCCCTACATGATCTCCAATGATGTTTTCTTTAAGTATTAATTTTTCAATAATCCATTTTTTTTACAACTAAAGCTTTGCCGGGTAGTTAGGGCTGAGAGTACTTGGTTCCATCATCATGTATTATAAAATGGTTTTATAATAACTGGTATGTGTGGAGTCATTAGATTTCTCATGTCTTGAAGGTTCATGTCTGCAAATTTGGCTCGGGTTTATGATCAGAAGCTGACAGAGGAATGAAAAAAACAACTAGAGCAGGGACCCAATTGGGGTCTATTAATTCTTAGGGAAACTGGAAAAAGATTGATATCCTTCACCTCTCTCACACACAGAGAAGCATACACAGTCCAAGTGAAACGCACATACATGAAACATAGGAAGCACCAACACTAAATCTATAAAATTAACAACTTAAGTTCTTACTCTAGATATAAAACCCCAGACCTAACTCAGATAAGGCACATAGGAAAGGTGATTTGAAAAAAAGTCAGCAAATGATTGGGTAGAATATGTATACAACAACATCATCAGATAACCACTGTTTCGACCGTAAATCCAGTCAGAGGCCTAAAGCAAAAAAATCATATAAAAATACATATTAACTCGTGACGAAATAAAACCTTCGAATTAAAAGTATTTGAACAAAATCAACACCTCGAACACAAACTATCAATCAAAATCAATTAAATCATCAATTTTTCTAAATTAAATAAAACAATAAACCAATTATAGTGAAAACTACAACTTTGTGTGTGTTGAGAGGAGAGGAGAACGCACCTTCAAAAATGAATTTGAATCCACAGCTATTACAGTTGGGTGCATATGCCAACTGATAATGCTTTGCGGACTTCTGCAACTTCTCTCACCTTCATTCGGAACCCTCCCATGCATAATAAAAGTTCCTTTTTTGCATTTTCCCCAAATTTTATACAACTATCAACCCCGACTTCAACCATCAATTCAAATCAATCGCCCCAATTTCACCCTTTCCACTCCTCCGAAACACCAAAACCCTAGAAACTCAGCAATTCAACCTCTTCACGAAAACCCTAAAAATCTTCAATTGCCAACTCGAAAAACCCTATATCATTCGAAATTATTGACAACTAACAGCTTCAGCCCCTGAAATGAACAAGACGCTTCAATTCTACGATCTGCGAAGCACAAAAATTACGAACTCATGCAGCCTTCTGATCCAATCGAACATGTGACATGCAAAACCTAGATGAATGATTTGGCGTTAAGAGTTGAAGCCAAGGGCATAAAAAAAGGAGCGATTCTCCGGGATTTGCAGATAGATTAAAGGCAGGCTATAGAGGTTTGATGAATCTGAGAAAAGAGAGAAAATTTGATAAAATAGCAGATTGCCAGAGGAAACGACACAGTTTTCATTTTCTCATTGGGCGCACGGAATTTTGGAATAATTATGAATGTAGTCCTTTTATTTTCGAAAATCTCATTTTGACCCTTCTGTATTTACAGTCACCATCACCATAAAAGAAAATTCGGTCACCATATTTTTCTTTTATTTGTATTTTCTTGGGATGAAAGCTATAAGGTGTTGAGTGTCGGGTGATCATGTTGGTAACAAGTATGAAATTACATGTAGCTATAATATAAATGATTTCTTTTTACATCGTATATATATTACCTATGAGTAGCATTCTCGTACAATTAATACATGAATTTTATCTATTTATTTTGATCTATATCCGATCCATGAAATATATATAGTTTTTTTTTTTTTTACCTAAATGCATCGTATTTTTCAGATTCAGGAAAATGAGTCGTGCTCTTCTCAGATTGAAGTAGATCAGCACTTGTCTTCTCAGACCCAGTCGCAAGCCATCTTCTCAAATTCAGGAAGATCGATGTACTCTTCTTCTCAAATCCTTCTCTGGCATTATCTTTTCATTTTTCTGCCCTCTCTATTTTTCTCTGAAAGTTCTTTTTTTTTTTTTTCCTCTTTTGTATGTGTTACCTCTTCTTCAACATCGAAGTGTTTATCACAGTGATGGAGTTAGGCTTCATTGAATGAATCTGGAACTTTTTTCCTCTAACATACAATCTATGTAGTAATGAAGAACATTATAAGTTGTAGAAAAAAATTTGTAGAAGGTTGAAAAATGGTTTTATTATTTTATTGAAACATATTACATAAATGTATCACTAATCACTCATAATATATAAAAGTATCACTAGTATTACATAATATTTATTTCATCTACATGAATGTATTAGCTCATTTACTAAAATATGACGTAAATGTATTATTAATTTTATCATATAATTAAGGATATTAGTTGCATTACATAAAGGTATTGTTTGTATCACACAAAGATAGTTTTACTTTATTTACATAAATGTATTACCTCATTTAATTGAAATAAAAGTTTGCATCACGTAAATGTATTAATAATATAATTTAACAGTACTCATACATCTACTTAAAATATTGTCTGATCTTACTTAAAAAAATAAAGAGAAGCGGAGAGGTCAACCTCTTTCAAATGTACAACATGGATTCTTGCAATGCAATTGGACTCTCATTGACTGCAATTTTAGAGAGACGTGAAAGCGAAAGCCTATAGGGTCGCTTCTGTAACTGGATAACCAACATTTTGTTATTAATTGAAAAATATTAGTGTATTACATAAAGGTATTAGGCTTACCACATACATATATTAGTTGTATCATATAAAAGTATTACTTCATTTACGTAAATGTATTATCTCATTTTTATGTAATGAAATGTACAATTACTACTAATAAGTGTCTCTTTTTATATGATTTAGCATATATGTATTATTTTGACTACATTTTGATACATTTTGTGGGTGATTAAAAAGATAATCATGTTTAAGTGCATTTGATGGTTTTTGTAGTTAGTTTCATGTTTTTAGTGGAAAAACGTGAGTTTAAACTTACACGTTCAATTGTGGAAGAAATGACATATCTCTTAATCTAGAAGTTCAAGGTGAGAGCTCCTTATTTTTTTTCGAAAATAAGGAGAAGATCCACATCTTTGATGTTCAACACTTTTCTCAATTATGTCACCATGAAAGAAGAAAATTAGGAGAAGACAGAAGTTGTGACATTCTATTTTTTGTCATGACAGGGCTTTAATATTTTGGCTAACTTTCTCTAAAAAATTTCTATTGAACTGAAAGTTGTGTCATTGAAAAGCTAACTTCAAAACTTACATCTTTTACAAAGAATATAGAGCCAAATTCAGACTTTGTAACTGCACACAAACCATCTAAAATTTTTTGCGTCCAGACACGGTCGACTGTACTACATAGCACGACCTTGTCGGAAGACTTCATCTTGTCCATAAACTCATTTTTTTACGTATATTCGACTTCTACTTGACTTATGAAACCTTCAAGATGTTATAAAAGTTTAAAATCGATGAAAATATGAAGATCATATAACAAACTTTAGACACAAAAAATAATTGATTTGAGAAGCATCTGAAGGAAAAGACAAGCGCGATAGATCATATTTGGAGGCGCATTAGAGGAGAAGATCAAGTACCTTAAGATTGAAGAAATGAAAGATCACATTTCCTAGAGTTTTTTCTATATCTTTCTCATAGTTAGTTTTTTTTGTTTAGATATGATATTTTTCAATTTATCTATGAATTATTTGATAATCATGTTTAGCTAATTTTCTAAGGTTTATAGGATTTGTTCGTAGTTTAATTTGAATCGTTATAATCTTTGATTTTAATTCAGTTCTTTATTTTTGAACTCTATTAGTGTGTGTATGTTTTGATGGCTTGTATCATTGGTTATTCAACCGGTAAGTAAGCATGTTTTAGTAACTGAATCAAAATTCGAGAGATGAGATTTAAATATGGAAGAATAAACACATGACATATAAGTGGAATTAGATCGGAAGATTAATGAACTTATACGATGATGTTAGGAAATTATTGTTTAGATTTTGATGAGATAAAACACCAACATAATAGGAAAGTAGAGTATCCCATTTTTCACAATGTTTAAGTGAAACTAGACTAGGATTTGAGTCTAGATTTTCAGGATTAAGAATTGAGGAATTCAAGATACAGTAACTGAAGATTCAAAGTGAAGAAATGCTGCAAGTAGTAAGAAGTCAAATACTGCAGGAGCAGAAAGTAAGTTACTGGAAACAGTAAATTCTAAATATGCAGTAAGTTTAAATTACTACAAGCAGAAAGTTACATCAGAAGACCACTAAATTGTATTATTGTTAGAACATAAATATTGGTTGTAGAAAATAAGTATTGTATTCTGACAAATCAAGGAGAAAAGAAGAACGAAGTGATATAATACACACTCCAATGCGTACGAGGAAAATCAACAGAAGTTCGAGATTCAATCACTTCAACAAGTCAAAATTAGCCAGTAGAGACAACATGATTAAAGCAGTACCGAGGGCCAGTAAGCAGCATACATATGGCATGACACACTGCTAAAACCTACAACCTAGTACAATCGCATTTAATACCCTAGAATACAAGATAATGAACATTTATATGCAATCCTCAGAGATTGTTAATGTGAGCTCTACACTTGAAGAAGAATTCAAATTCAAATGTGTTGTGCCTCTCTTCAACGGGTATAACACTTCATCTATAAATAGAAGAAGATTCGATTGGAACAACTACTCAAAAACAAAACATTCAAACTCAAGCAAGAAAGCATTCTAGTTTAAGTTCTCAGAAAGCTTAAGTTTATAGTCACTCAACCTCTTATAAGCAGTCAACCCTTTTAGATCAAGATCAATATTCTCAAGACTGCTTCAAGCACCAGTTGAAGAAACTTCATATACTTTTAACTTATGTGTTGTATGCTTATGTTGTTTTAGGTGTCCTCAGTTGATAGGAAGACTTTTTCCTAGTTGAGTGTTTAGCCTTTGGAGTAAATGCAATAACTCTGTGTGAGTTATTGTGATCCTGTGTGGGTCAGTCTTTAATACTTGAGCAACCTGTGTGGAAGCTAAGTTTTAGTAGGTGTAAACTTGTTAGGTTGATAGTTGTAAGGTTTTAGTCCTGTAAAACAACTTGCTTAACGAAGTTCCTCCTTTAAGAATGAGTAGAGTGGACGTAGAAGGATTACACCACCTTTGAACCACTATAAGCCTCTGTGTGTTTATTTATATTTTAGTATTTATGTTACTTTATCTTGCTCACCATACTACATTAAAACTTTGTTAAAACTCATATTTATATAATGGTTTTCAAAAAGAAACCCCATTAAAAGTTTAAGTTTCCGCTGTGCAAAGAACTCTAGTTTCTGCAAGCAGTGCTGCATCCTAACACTGTAAGTTGGAACAATAACCTGTGTTGTAAGCTGTATACGTTTCAGTATAGTAAGTTCGAAAGAATTTGCAAAATCGATAGAGGTTCATATACCCCCTCTGAACCTCTGTGCCACTTGGGACCAACATATGAGAAATCAATTTTAGGTGTTTTTAGGAGTTATTTGTTTTATCAGATTGAGTAGGGATACCATACCACTGATAGTATATAATCAACTGGTATAATCAACCGGTTTACTAACTCAGGAGAATGATTAATTTGAAATTCATGATTGCTCATATAGGGGAATAATTAATGAACTTGAATTGGTTGAAGTGATATTTTGATTAGATGAAAGCAACTCCAAGAACCTATCTTCATTATATTGATTTATCGTGTTCATTTGTTGTTTTATGTTGCTTTTATTATTTATTTAAAACTTTCTTATTCAGTTGCTTAAATAAAATTGGGTGTTGAATTTAGATAATTAATAATCATTTTCTAATTTGATAGTCTTTGTGGGATCGATCTTTCTTACCACTTCTATAATCTACATTGTACACTTGTGGGAGTAGCTAAAAGAATTAGTGAATAACTACTCACATAATTAAAATGTATCACTAACATAATAAAAAGATATTACATGTTGTCAAAACACAAATATAAATATAATTTAAAGATACTACTAACATAACATAAAAGTATCACTAGCATAATTACAAACATAACTAAAATATATTGCATACTTGTCAAAACGCAAACTCACGAGAGATAATGTGGACGCAAACAACTGGCGCGTGGGAGAGCGTAACATTTGGTTAGGATCGGGTCACCAAGATCCATGCACCAAGTGCATAAAAATATTTGTGTGTGTATATATCCTTATTTCTCAATTTAAAACATCATAATTAGATTGAGTTATCAATTCAAGAATAGACAAAGATTTTCAAAATTACACAAACTTATCTTATTCAAAATATAAATACATATTTAAATATAATAAATATGTAAATATAAATAAAAAGAAAAGTTGAATTTTGTCTTTGAATGAAAATTCAATCTAATCTGAAACCTAAGTAATATACAATATCAATTTTTTGAATAGTATGGGTAAGATTTTTTTTTAGATATAATGATTTTTTTTTTCATAGTGTAAAAAACAAAACCATCTTTGCCTGCATCCATAACAATTGAATATAATTTCCGTAATTAATTTTAGTTCTTTAAATTTAATTAAAAAACACGAATTAAATAAAAAAATCTTTATTACATAAAACAATGGTTAAATAAAAAAATCTTGAACATAAGATAAATGAGGAAGTTATTGTCCAAAGAAATTTGAATAACCTTTATTATTGATTGATATATTTTGATCATACATTCTGTGTACTTCTTAACCTTCTTCTGTAGCAACGTATCCTCTTTTGACAGGAAACAAATGCATCAAATCAATGTTTCCATCCATTTTATGAAGTGCATAATGTTGTGAGCCGATTCCCGAAACTAAGCAATGCCCTATGAACAAAGCTCCAGGTAAGAATTGACATTAGTTTTGAGTAGTGTGACACCATAGTTGGCACCCATCAGGAGAGAGAGAGAGAGAGAGAGCACCATTTTCAATTCTTACCATAAGAAGAAGAAGAACTCATCAGAGGGGTACTCGGATTCGACTCTACATTGTAAGCAGCTAGACATGTTACGAAAGGACAAGATTATACAATATCACATCATCACTATGTAGAAGATCTAATCTTGAGCTGGGGATTTAACATTAGCTAAAACTGCAGAAACTACGTTATGACAGTAAGTAACCCAACTTCAAGTACAACAAAGGCCATAACAACTAAACCATGCGAGAGATGAAAAGGACTTGGCACCAAAATTCAGGAGAAATCTACTCAAAATATGTATGCAAAAAATTACGATAACAAGTATGAAAGAGCAAAACAGCGAATGCTCTAACTCAGAAGAGCTTTTATAAATTCAAGATCCAGCCGCCTCACAAGGGTTAGCTAGAAAACGTTTGATCAAACTATTATGCACATCAATCTTCAGTATCCAAGCACCACAAGCTTTCCGAGACTCAAAATATGTACAGGTCAGGTGGGATAAGGATCTATGTCCTCCAAGTATGGTTCGCAAAACCATATAACTGATGTGCACAAGAGGTGGGCTTCAGAGAATGGACAGAGAAATCAAGTAGCAACCACCACCATTTGAAGAGTATCCCAGCAGGATCATAATTCAGGAACTGCTTCAAAAACTAGGAAAAGCAAAATGTGAAAATTAGATACCACTAAACAGAGTCCATTAATCCCTTGCAGTTAGCAACAATATATGACTCTTTGATAGAAGAACTAAATCTTCATAATAGTAGAATAATTAATAAAACATAATGAAAAAGTTTCAGCAGCAAATAAATGTTCAACATGGTCGACTGGGTTTTTGGAACAGATAGATGGGGTGATGACTTTCCCTATTTTTGAGGTATCCTGATATAAACCAGCATGCTGCTACATGCAATATACAGAGTTCAGTACTAAAGGAATTTTGGCACCCTCAGAATGGTAGGTAGCATAATATGATGCATTGTTGTATTATATCCAGGAGCAATAATGTTGTGTAGTGAGACATTCATACCCTTATACAGATCCATTACTTTATAGAAGATTTCCCTAATGTTTGAAAAAGCTATTACTACCTATAGATTAAAAGTATAGTAGTATACCTCTTACATATCACTCGGTATGAGATTAAAAAATAATATCAGACCATGCTTTAGTGAAGGCACATGCTAATATAAAAGTAACGGCTACTAAAAATATGAAGAGATGTAATACCCAAATCTGCCGGGGACTTCCCAACATAGAACAGATTGTTACTAAGAACTAGCATGTTGTAATACTGAGTTTCAATCATATAGGCACACACAGTATCTCCATTCCACAAATCAATAAGGTAAAGACCTATGAATTACCAAAAAGACCATTTCAGAAAAACAAATGATTTATATTCAGCGAAATACAATAACACCAAACATATGTCTAATGCAGCATTGCATATGAGGAAAACTTACACGACTTTTAATGATGCAGTAATCGAGCAGCTCACAGTTGTTAATGCCATGACGACTGCTTGTATCTGAAGCTTTCTTTATCCCACCCCCCCTCAGGTTCTGACCTCTTCAAAATACTACCTGAAGCAGGATACATCCTGGCTTGCTCCTCTGATTGGACTTGTGAGCTGGCAATCGAATGTTGACCCGATGAAAGAGGCAGAATATCCTCCCTGACTTCAATCTCAGTAGCTCCAGGGCCTGCATTGAGGTCTAAGCCCTGTCTACCCCACTTTCGGCTGTTCTCCAGCCCACTATTACTGCTGCCATCTGGAAGGCCAACTGCATACGGTCTCTGAAATTGGGATGAAATTGCACCAACCGGTCCCAAAAACTGAGAATTTAAAGGAGGCGCGAAAAGCCTTGCACCAGATGAGGAATCAGCATATGAGGTTCCTCCAACAGGAAAAGTGGCAGATGGAAGAGCAAAAGTGGGCCCAAATGGAAACACAGGGAACTGGAAAGGACTTGGTGGGAATGATACTGCAGGAGATGAAGACAATACCGATCCCCGATAAACATCAGGAGTAAATGGAGTAATACCAGCGGGGAATGATCTCTGTGGTGCTCCAGGCGGAATAATTGGAAAGGGCTGGTCAGCACGATCAGGTATTACTGACGGAATACCTACAGTTGAATAACTATTACCTGGTGTGAACCAAGACGAGAAACTACCTACCCCAGGATTATTTGTTCTAGGGCCAGCAAAAGGCAGGTGAGATGGTACACCGAGTTTTACTTGCTGATTGATTGCCGAGTTCTCCACACTGGCATCATCAACCCCAGGCCGATCATTCAGATCAAAACCCCTTTGAACATCAGTAGAAGGTAAACCACCCAACGGTTTCACATGCACCATATAATTCTCGCCATTAGGATTACGGCTGGTAGAACACTGTCCATAGTCATTTGGTTCATCAACTCTATTCAAATCAAAATCAAGCCCTCCAGGGCCGAGAACTGGCATTGAACATTTAATTTCATTTGGCAATATTGCATGATTCTTCACCAAATCAATTGTCTGGCCACCAGACAATGCAAAATCTCGAGAAGCCATTTCATCAACAACTCTTTCATCTGGCACATTCAGATCTATATTCAGATCTATATCCATCATAGAACGGTCGGTTTTAGAGGTGGAGGCATTATCAGGAGAATGTGTTGAAGCCAAAGGCATTTCAATAACTTTTCGGGGTTCAGCTGGTCTAAAGGCACTGGTAGCAGCAGATCCCTTCCATCCAAGCTCCCCTTTACTTCTCAAGAGGTCCTCTGGAGGAAGAAAGGGGCCTTTAGCAGCAGCAGCTACTGTAATGGAAGCTGGATGGGGAGTAGGGATAGAGTTTACAGAGAACTGCAAACTGTTAGTGACTTGAGCAGTTGTTGAACCAGAGGCCAATACACTGTCCGGTTCCCCGTATTTCCCATCATCAACATTAAAACCTTCATTTAAATCGAACTTTACTTTAGCATTTGGATCCGACACTGCTGCAGGAGAAGAAGACAACTGTACAACAGTGGAAATAGATTCTGCTCCATCCACTTTGGTTCCACCAGATTTTGTTCTCATCAGTTTTTTGTTTTTTTCATGTGCCAGAACTGAAAAACCCCTCTCCGATGGTATAACATTCTCAGCAGTTTCTTTCTTCTCCATTTCTGAATTCAAAATACGACTTTTGAGACCATCAGTAGACGAACATGAGCCAGCAATGCCATGACCTTCAAGAGCTGTATTTCTAACCCCTGCCCTATCAATGTTATCCCCTTCAACCTTGCTAGTTTGACCCTTGGTATCTTCTTCATCCCTTTCTTTAACTTTGACTTTATCACTGGCTTCAGACATTGATCTTGTTCCAGGTTCAGTTTGTTTCAGATTCTCATTATTAGCTCTTTCTGCAAATTCAGACTTCACAACTGCAGTAAATTTCTGCAAACTGTTATTTCCTGTGTCCAACCCTTCTTTTACTTCACTCTCACAGCCAACATTACATGATTGACTTGATGATGCAATGTCAACCGTTAATTTACCATCATTCATATCTGAAAGATTCTTACTAGCTTTGTCATCATCAGTCATGGCATTAGTTCCACTTGAACAGGTTAGAGTATTACTCACACCAGCATTATTTGATGGGACCTTATCCTCTTGATTTTCTTTCGTTGTTTCGCAATCTGTTATCTTCTCATTGGTATCGGTCATCTGATTTGACCTCTCAATAACCTCATGCATAGGGTCGGTGTTGCTTCTAAAGTCTGCGCTGTCAGAGTCAGAGGGTTTACAGCTACCCCCAGCAGGTATATCTGCAGAAGTATGGGATTGACCACCATTTACGTCAGAGGAGAGTGACACTTTTTTAGACAAATGCATTCCATCTTCAGACCATGAACCATTTAACACAGCTTGTTTCTTGTCATTACCTTCAGCATCATTTGACATCTGATTCTCACCTCCATGAATGTGATCTTCATGGGAAGACTTCGATTTTGCTTCATCTCCAACAAAGCAAGCATCATCAGTTGGAGGTATGCTTCTTTCTGTGGAATTGGTCGGTGAAACCAATTCAGATCTTGACATTTCCCCAGTTGCCACACTAGCCAGTAAATTCATTCCAACATCATCCTCAAGGGACAATGAAGAATGTGCTTCAGAATACTTAACGCAGCTCTCAATTAAAGCATTCATGGGGCTGAAAGAGCTTTCATGCAACTTTCCACACTTCACTTGGTTCTTCTTGGGGCTTTCCATAAATCTCCTGGAGTCTTCAGTTGACATACTTTTCTCTTCATCAGGAAATACTGCAGGCGATCCAGCTCCATCAACGGATCCACTCAATATATATTTTCTATCATTAGTTTGACAATGATCGACATTCATGTCTGAAGTAACATTACATTGATGTGCATCACTCTTCTCCTTCGAACTACTGTCAATCTGATCGTCTTTCTCTGCAGGCACTGGTGGAGATGTTTGGCTGCTCATAATGGAAGGATCTTCAACAGATACTCCACAGAATCCTTGTGCTGGACTCCGCACCCGATTTGGTATCTTAACAATAAGCTTATGATTGCTCGCTTCGGTGGTGGATCCCTCAAGAACCCTTTCACTCATTAAAGCGGACTGAGATAATTTATCTGAAGTGGTGCTTTTATGTGTTGAAAAGCTTCTGTTTGAACTGTTTTCTTTCTGTGCTACAGTGACCCCAGGAAAACCACTAACTTTACGATTGCGAGAACTACTGCCCGACAACTTACTAGCAGTTGCCGAAACTGAAGCTGGACTCTTTGCGTCCTCCTTACCTGAGATTGATTGACTGTAACTATGAGACTGATTAGAACTACTGCTCCTATCCTCCCTGATTTGAGGGACATCAGTAGTGCCACCAACGGAGATTCCAGCTTGGCTATCCTTGGCAGATGCAGGTGGTGACACTGGTTTAGCTGGACCAGGTGATGAAGATGCGGATTTTGTGTTGCTTTCCCCATGTGATGACTTCACTGAGGTAGTTTTCGATCCAGAATGATGGGTAATTGAGCTTTTCACAGCAACATCAGAGCCACTTGGTGTTCTGCTCCCACTATGGGAAGCCTCTGGAAGGCGTGATTTGGAAGACCAAACAGATGCATTTTGGATTGAACCAGACTTCGCATCATTACTAATCATTTCTGCTTCAACACGTTTCTTCCACGTGTCAACTAAACTTCGAGCCTTCCTCTGAATATCTACATTTTTATGCGACCGTAAATTATTAACTGATCGGCCAATGTTGCATGTTTGAAGGGCATGAAGGTTGATCGGAAGTTTATCCAGTGCACGTAGTAAAATTAAAAGAAATTCCTCAACAGATTTATCACTATCCTTTGAACTGTTGCCACCAGAAACCTTCCCTTTGTGGATGTCCTGGAGCCACTCATCGAATACAGGGAGACCTTGGAGCTGCACAAACCGATTAAGGCACTCAGCCTTCTCTGTGGAAGCTACTACACCAGTAAGCATGGAACGACCAATCAAATCTATTTTTTTCTCCACTCTATCTGATTTCATTAATTGGACAAGCTTCTCAACCCCTTCAAAATCTACAAGTCCTCCTTTCTCTGTTATTCTAGCAATATCAGATTTCACAATACCTTCAGCTTTGTGCAGAGCACCACCGTCATCTGTCCTAGAAGAACGTTCTCGTTTGACAGGATCAGCAGAATGATCTCCTCTTTCCCTCTTCTTTCCTTTGCCTTGAGAAGGATTACTTCCACTATTTTGAACATTTTCTGACCCAGATTTTGATTGTGAGGCTGAAGTCAGCCCATTTATTTGTTTTGGAGAACGGCCACCAGGCTGCAAAGTTCCATGCATTTCTATCCTTGTTTTATATAAAAGCTGGTCTACTTCTTCTTGATGCTCCTGCAAAATCATTTATGTGAAAGAATTCAGATAAAGATTCCGAAATATAACAGATTCAACTTACTCACTCCCTTTCTTAACATAGAAACGAGGGTCTAAAAAAAGAAAAGAAACAAAAAAATATTCACTGTAACTAACATTAACATAATCTTGATCCGTTAGCCACCATAAACACTTGTTTTCAATGTCATAGACGCGTCGACAAACAAAAGACGATGTCCCTCTGGGAAGATCTGTGCCTCTAGGAAGAAATGCAACTTTACACGGATGAAGAAGAGAGGCAACAGAAATCTCGTCTTTGTGAAAGGAATAAAAGATTTCGTTTGGCGCACCGTCCACGAGAGAGCCTTTTCCAAGATTTAGCTCAGCAGGTCGATAAAGCCAGTTTACTCCTACTTTCAACTTATTATCTTTGCTTGATGTTAACCAGCGAATCAAACCAATGAAAGGTGGAGAACCCTGAGCAGGTTTGAAAAGAGCACAATCTCCAACACTGATTTTGCGACCATCCTGCAAGGAGATGACAAATCTGATTTTCAGGCCTACTTCCTCCTTTCCAGAAATAAGAAACCCTCAAGAATTGAAAAGTTGACTATTGTATACCAAAAAAAAAAAAAAATTTGAGCTTTGTTTGGGTTTTGTACTTCAGTATAATATTTTATATTAACTTAGTCACATGTTAATGCATTATTCTTCAGACAATGTCCAATGTATCACTATTGCAACAGAAATAATTAATAATCATAAAATTCAATTACCATAAAAGGCAATATTCAAAGCATAAATGTAAACTGGTATCACATAGGTCCGATACGGATTATCATAAGGTGCATGGTCTCAAATCTATTCATACCCACCCATGCAGAATACACATATTTACAGAATTGTAAGAAAAGCTTACTCATTCCTGATACAAACAGGTGAAGCGCCTAATCTAGTTCAAACAACAGTAAATAATTATAATCCAAGAAAATCCTACGAATATTGGTAATATAGAAAGCATATAGCCTGTATAACCCATATACTTCTCATTGCACGTTCATAGTTAAGGTCTCTGAATACTCTTGTTTTTCATCATTGGTTATCAAGGTCTACATGAACTCCATAAAATATTAATATGTATTAATTTTCAATAATCCTTTTTTATAACTGAAGTTTCTCCAGGTACTTGGGAACTGACAGTAATTGTTTCCAAAGTCATCAAAGCCGCACCTACGTGAGAGTTGGGCACTAGGCGATGCAGCAACACCTAGGTGTTAACTAGGGCGCTCATCTTTCTCAGGTGCACTTAGGCAGTGACAGGCGCAAGGCGCAGCTGCAGTGCTGAAACTGACCGATATATATTGTTAACTTAAATTGAGGTTTTATGATTTTACTAGCAATTTGGCTTTTAAGTAAAAATAATAATAAAAAACCCCAAAAGGAAAAGGCCCAATTTCATTTTGCTTAAATGAGTGGAATATTTCGCGCAAGATCTCCTACCATGTGAGCAGCAGAAGCTGATCTTGCTATTTTTTCGCTTCTCTGTGTTATTAGTTTGCATAAAATACAATCCTTCAACTACTTTCTACTCCTCCATCTATCCAATAGTTGGATAGATTATGGCTGCTTCAGTGCTACTTGTTTAAAAATGATGGGAATTAATGTTTTGCTACTTGTTGATAATGTCTTTTTATTGTCTCTGACAATATTTGTCTTATTATAGGAATGTCTGCTCCCAACTTTTCTTGGGTGTGCGGTTTTATTGCGCCTAAGGCCTTGGACAACTATGTTTCATTTCATCCTGAAGTATTCTAGAATGGTTTTAAATAACCGGTATGCGTGATGTCATTTTGATTTCCCTATGCTTGATGATTAGCGGGAAAAATACAAGATTTGTCTCGTAACTATAGGTGTGGTAAAACTAATAATTTTTCATTTAAATGCGGCAAAACTATTCACTTTCATTTTAACCATCGCATTTTTGGTCCCAAAATTAGTCAGAACTTTACATACAACAAATATTTTAGATGCTCAATCGACCCAAAGCTGATATGAACTCAACATAATGCTTCGTAAGACAAATAGCAGACAAATTAGTTAAAAATACTCTTGGTAATTGTCACTTGTATGGCTCCATGTCAAGTTCATATTATTTTTGAGATTGCCACACCATCTATATTAGTCATAATATGTAGAATTCCAACTAAATTAAGGATTTTAGGACAATAAAAATTCGATAATTGAAAATGAAAGGGTTTTGTTTTGCCACTTTAAAAAGAAAAGAAATAGTTTTGCCACACCCCTATAGTTATAGGACCAATTATGCATTTTTCCCATGATTTGCTGCTAATGGAGGAATGCAAAAAGACCAGATTGAGAACTATTAATTCTTACACAAATTGAAAAATAATCAAAGTCACATCCTTCACCTCAATTGCAATGTCATAGGCATAAAAAGCCCAATTGAACCACATACTGTGCAAAATTAATCAACAACTTCAGCTCTTAATTTAGTTATAAAATCCCACACCTAAATCAGATATGGAACAAGAGATAGGTGATTTGATACATGAGGGTGTAATATGAAGATACAACATCAACACCTGAAAATTAACCATCTACTAGATCATAATCCAGTTGGGTAGGTAAAATCAAAACAAATTCATCAGCTTTTAAATTATTTAATAAAAAGATCGAATACTTAGATTTTACTAGTGTATTTTTCGATTACGCACCTTAACAAACGAATTTGAATCCGCAGCAATTACACTTGGTTGCATATGCCAACTGATAATGCTTTGTAGACTTCTGCAACTTCCCTCACCTTCCCTCGGAACCCTCCCATGCATAATAAAAGTTCCTTTTTTGCATTTTCCCCTAATTTTATACAACTATAAACCCCGGCCTCAAACATCAATTCAAATCAAATGCCCCTGATTTTCACCCTTTCCGCTTCTCCGAGATCCCAAAACCCTAAAAACTCAGTAATTCAACCTCTTCACGAAAACCCTAAAATCTTCAATTGCCAACTCGAAAAACCCTATATCATTCGAAATTATTGACAACTAACACCTCAACCCCTGAAATAAAAGAGACGCTTCAATTCAACGATCTGCGAAGCACAAAACTTAAGAACTCATGCAGCCTTCTGATCCAAACGAACATGTGACATTCAGAACTTCAATGAATGAATTGGAGCTAGGAGATGAAGCCAACGGCATACAAACCGGGGCGATTCTCCAGGATTTGCAGATAAATTAAAGGCAGACTATAGGGGTTTGATGAATCTGAGAAAAGAGAGAAATTTTGATAAGAGCAGATTGCCAGAGGAAACGACACAGTTTTTATTTTCTCATTGGGCGCACGGAATTTTGAGATAATTATGAATGTAGTCCCTTTATTTTTGAAAATCACATTATGACCCTTCTGTATCACCATCACCGTAAACGAAAATTTGTTGACCGTATTTTTCTTTTCTTTTTTTTTTTCTTGGATTTAAAAAGCTAAATGGGTTGTTTATCCGGTGATCATGTGGTGATAAATATGAATGCTCTGTGGTGTAGCTATAATTTCTTTTGACAAATCTTATTTATCATAATATATTTGGTAATAACCTAATATAGTTATATATTAAATGATAGTATATTTATTTGATTGTTTAATGTCAAATCAATCTATAATTTTAAGTAATTAAACAATGATCTGAAATTCATTGTTAGAAATGACATCAGCCTCCTAAAATCTTGTTAAAGCGAGACGTGAATGTAGCATTTTTTTTATAAAGAAAATGTACGAGCTTCAAAATGATTATAAAAGATGACGCAAGTGCTTTTATTTCATGTTGCTTGAGTTATTTGTCTGGTCAGTTGGTGTTAAAGAAGGTAGGGTTTTCGATTTTTTATTTCCTGATATATATTTAAATGAATACAAAAACAAGTTGGGGTCATCTTGATGCGAGAAATGTTGTGATTTTTTATTGAATGATGCCTTTAGAGTTAGGTTTCATAATGCATTCATGCAAATAGCTCTCAAACTTCATGGTTTGTAATTATGCGAATGAAGCTTTATTTGTCGGTTTAAAAAAAACTGATAACTCACGAATTCAACCTCTTTATGAAAAATCCTAAAAGAATCTTCAATTGTCAAACTTGAAAAACCCAAAGTTATCAAAAGTTAACATCTTCATCTTCCGAATTTAGATACTTGATGAAATCATTTATTTTATGTATAGAGTACTTATATAATTTATAATTTATATAATTTGCAATCAATCACATATTAAATATAAATTTTTGATAATATTTAGATTTGAAAAAAAAAAGTGAAAACTGACAACATTTATTGTTGTTGTTTTAGGAAAAACAATGGTAGTTGTCCTTTTTATGATCTATATAGAAAACGATAGTGGAGTTTAACGATTGTCAAATTCAAATCGTTATTTTTCCTATAAAGATAAATGTTATTACTGTAAGAAATAATGCGATACAATATCGTTTGCATAATAGATAACCGTCGAAAATGATGTTTCTGTTATAAACAACTGTTTTATAATAGGAAATAATAACTAATAATCGTTATGTGTGAATGAATGCACAATGGTTCTGCATCAATTAAAATTTGTTATATTATGTACTATAGACAACCGTTGAATGTATAACAATAATGTTGATTTGTTTCCTAAAGTGGCATAGACAACATAATTTGTCTATTTCAAAACTGTTGTCAGTAGCAAATTAAACAACAATTGAAATTTGTTGTCAATTAGCGACTTGTTACAACATCACTATACACAACATATATGTCATTCATTAGACAACAGATAAAATATGTTATCTATTATTATTTTTCTTACAATGGAAATAAACAAGAAGTTTTATTTGTACGATTTACAAAACACCAAAATTACAAACTTATAGAGACTCGTAATCTAATCAAACATGTTACAAACTCATATGTTATATAGAAATAACCTAAATGAATAAACTAACAAATAAAAATGAAGCCTACAAGATGTATAAAGGATCAATTTGTTCGAACTTGCTAAATTTACTTAGTGAGTTGAGATAAAATCTTTTAGGGGTTTGATGAATCTGATAAAAATAAAGATATTTTGATGAATGGGCAAACTGCAAAATGACAGTTTTTGTTTTCTCGTTGGATGCATAGAACTTTGGAATAACTATGAATGTAATACTTTAATATTGAAAATTTATCATACTACCCTATGTGTATATACATAGCTAACAATAAGAATCCTTATTTCTAACCTCAGTCATATAATAGAGACTGAAAAAAAATTCATACAATAGAAAATGAAAAAAAATATTATGTATGTGCATATTTTAATTGGAAATCATATATTAAATGAGGCCTCATGGTAAAAATGGAAAAAAATAGGGTGGGACTATCCACCCCGCCTTTACTAAATACACCCCAAAAATATAATAAATGAAAAAAGATTATAATGAAAAATAATAAAATATCCTTCTTCATTCTTCTTAAACCTAACCAGCTAACCCTAAAAACACTCCTCCTTCTTTACACATCTTCTTCATTCTTCATTCTTCTTGAAACACATTCATTCTTCTTTTTCCTTCTTCCCGTTGGAAAATAGATATTTTCTTCATTCTTCTTCTTTCTTCTTTATTCCCCTTTCTCACATCTTCACTGAAAAATATGTTTGACTATACAGATCGATCGAACATTGCACCATTTGTTCGATCTGAATATGTCAAATATAATAGTCTTTATTTGATCGAGCAAGTCGAACACAATTTGTTCAACATATTTGAGTCCAACATTCTTCACTACATTCGATCCATGATGGTCGAACATATATCTTTATGCTCGACCAACCAGGATCTAACAAGGTTTTCAAAAAATTTCATTTTTTAATTTTTTTATAAGATTTGCATTGTCCTTACAGACTTATTTCTCACGAATTAAAAAAGAAAAAAATAATTTAAGGGCTGAAAAATGATAGTGGGGAGCGAAAGCAAGAGGGGAGTTGAGGAGTGGTCAAGTCCGAGTGGAGAGGAGAGAGAAGATCGTGAGAGAGGCGAGGAGTTCATAATTTTTTTTAATTAAAGGGTAAAATTGGGATGTATTGGGGTGTGTTTAGAATTTATTTTAAGTTATAATTATTGAAGTTCAGGTGTATTTAGTATATGGGTGTGTTAAAAAAAAAAGAGGTGAGGATAGTCCTACTCAAAAAATTATGTTTGCATGCTCATATTTTAATTGGAAATGATATATAAAATGAGGTCTCATATATTACTTGATGAACAAATTGACATATAATTTTTTTTCAATTTAATGTGGATAAAATGTTTATCTTGAGTTTCGGTTTTATTGAGGAAGTTTACCTTGATATAAAAAGGATTTGTCATGAGCTCATAAAGAAAATAGTTGTTTTATCAAATTTAGATTTACAAAATAGAACTAGTCATTTCAAATGGTATCCCCACTTTCATAAAAATGCAAATTTGAATGACTAAAGCTAGTTCTAACATCAATCCAAGTATTCTAGTCTTTAACATCTTTATTTCTGTCACTCCCCCAATTTATTAAAAAAGAATATTATGAGTGGAGTCAATGAAGGAAGACAATTATTCGATGAATAGTCAGAAAGATTTTTTTGATAATATAATTTGTTTTCCTTTTTAAGTTCAATTTTTCTATCTGTATTTATGTTCTCTACTTCAGTTTACTTTAATTTAAAAGAATCCAATGTGAAAGTTCTAACCTTTGAATGAGAATTTACGAAAGCAAAACTAAAGATGGAGAAATAGATCATCAGCAATCATACCTCTCGAAATTCAACATTGTTTAAGTTTTATTGCAATCCAACAACACCACATGAGCCACTATCAATCTTATTATAGAAAAACCAAATAAATGCATAAATAAAAAATTATATGGTGACTTTAAAATATAATTTCTCCAGAGCTAAATAAATTTAGGAATTAAAAGAAATATTCACAATGATTGCAAAAGACATGATCAAATCTTGATCAATATTCTCATACAAGTGAAAATTAACGGTTTATCTTATTCAATAAAAAATGAATGATGTTTAATTAGAAAAAAGGGTTAATTGTGCCAAAAATCATGAACTTTGAAAAAATTATAAATTTAACACGACATTTGGTAATAGTAAATTAAACATGAATTTTTATATCTCGTGCATCTGTAACCAATTTTTAAAATTTGGGCATTGTTGCGCTGCCATATCAACTGACCAGATATGCCAGCTTATTGTGTATTAAAAATTAAATATAATAATCCAAGTGACAAAATGACTCTCACATTCATTTCACCTTCTCTCTCATCACTCTTGTCTCCCTCTCACCATGCTACTGCAACTTTTCATAGAAACAAGTTTGTATTTTCATCTATTTTCAAAATTATCCAAGAACTCAATTGTTTTGCCCATTCCTGAAATGCTTAACAAAGAAAAAAAAATTACAGCAAATTTTATGTTGCAAAATTAATAGTGAAAATCCAAGCACACAAGAACAAAATTTTGAGTGTGACAGTAGTGTTGTGGAATTGAATTTGATGGCAACAGATTAATGAAATCGAAGAAGAAGGCTTTGAGCGATGGTAAGTGGTTTGGGCTGATCTGGGCTTCAGAGGTGAAGGTGGTGGTGGAAGGTTGGTGATTATGGTTGTTATAGAGGAAGATGGAGGCGGGAGAAAGTGAAATGGGGGTTTGGAGGTGAGAGAAGGGGTATGTGGTCGAGCAAAAACAGTAGCGTCACAAAGGTTGCCGGAAGAAATGGCGGCTGAGCAGATCAAAAATGGAGGTAAATGCTCGATGTTGATGATAAAGAAATGGTGTGATTGCACGAAGAAGTTGAGATGGTGGTTGTGGTTGCGCATGTGAGTGATGTTAAAATAAGAACAATGGCGGTGTGCGCTGTTGTGGTGTCAGTGGTTGCGTGTGGCGACCGTGCTACACTGGTGGTGGAGATGAAAGGAGAACAAACAGGTTCAGAGGGAGGCGGTAGATCTGGATGAAGATGAATGGAGATGGTCATCGTATTTCAGATCGACGGTGGTGATAGTTGAAGATGATGGCTGGAGGATTATGATGACTGATCGACAGTGGAAAGAGAGATCGAATAATGGTACAGAACAAAGACGGAAGTGATGAGAGAGAAGGTTAAATTATTTTGTCACCTGGATTATTATATTTAATTTTTAATACATGTCGGCACGCTGACGTGTCCAGTCAGTTGACACGCCAGCGCAACAATGCCCAAATTTTAAAAATTGGTTATAGATGCACAAGATAAAAAAAAAAAGTCATGTTAAATTTGTTAATATTCAAAAATCTTGTTAAAATTATATTTTTTTAAAAATTCGTGATTTTTGGCCCAATTAACCCAAAAAAAAACTATAATCAATTTATTCTTAGAGTTTAAGACATGATTTTTTTTCTTTTCATGACTACATTTTCTCATGTTAATTTATGTAAACAAATGTTCAATATATGATCTCAATCAAATTTATAGGATCATACATGAGATTGTGGTGAAGCTATGAAACAATCCTTCAATAGGAAATTTTTTATATTAGTTTACGAAATTGTGTATGAAATCATGGAATGCGAGATCACTCCAATGAAAATTTTTATATTCCCTGCGTCTTATAAAAATAGTTTAATATTTTTTTTTCTCTATCCCAAATTATAGTCATTTTTTTATTTGTTAATGATAATTTCTCTAAATACCCTTAATTAATGTAAACTTGTGTAAGAGTATATAAATATTGATGGTTTTTTCTCTAGTCATTAGTATATATAAATAAAGGTACAAAAAAAAGTTTGTGGGCTAAATTTATTTTTTCATGTAGATTAAATGTGTTTTTTTATCACATAATGCTGGATCATTTTTTTGTTATGGTCCTAGTATACTCATGAGTTTTGTCTTTCCCACGTAATTCCATAAGTGCCCCTAAAAGCATTGATCCAACCATCTCCCATGTCCCTTTGATGACAATTGGCAATAGAGTTAATCAAGAAATCCCCAAATAACAAAGTTCCAAGTTAAATAAGATTAGTTAAACACCAAAATACAACACAAGGACATACAACATCGTTCCCCTCATCTCTCTCTACATGTAGATTTTGTCTCTACATTCCACCCTGATCTCCCTAAATCAAAGAAATTTCGCATGTATCTACTTCTTTCTCTCTCATTTATCAATGTCTGCGTATATGATATGATAATATGTAAAAACACCCATGAATATATGCATTTACTCGCATTTGGACGTGTATTTATCTTGGTAGTATAGTGTGTGAAATTACACAATACATGTTGTCGAGTTTGTTGATTGATCAATTGGTGTTGTTTAATACTTTGAACTGGTTGAACTTCAATTTGATAGGTTTTAAATTCTAGAATTGAAGTTTCGGTTTGAAAAGAAACAAGATAGGTTAGATTTACTATAATTGATGTGATTTAGGGTTTAATTTGGATTTTAGGTGATAATGAAATGCAGTCGAGATGAAGGCTTAGTCATTATATTGGTGATGCGTGTTGAAATCTAGTCATTTTTATGTTGGTAGATGTCCTAGTTTAGGTAAAGTAGTCATATTGTGTTTCATTATTAAAGTGAGAAGAGATGTTCATAAGTTGTACTAAATTCTTGCTTTGCTATGAGTTGTATAATAATATTATTGAATATATATTATAGTTAGGCATTTGAAAAACTTAAAATAGATGTATGTACAATAGCTATTGCATTCTTCTGACTTGTATATGAATCGATAATTATTGCACAAGTTTGTTTGTTAAGAAAACAAACACATATTTTTTTATTATACGAACCTTAGTATTTTACCATATTAGAACTTATTGTCATTACTATTTCATCCAAATCTTAATCTTATGCACTTAGAAACTAAATATCATAATGTTATAGGGCTAAAGATTAGAGAACTATGATGTTATGGAAGTGACATGTTTTAGGTTGCATTAACTGAAAGATTAGTGCACTTATTGTCATTTGATATGAATGTGAATCGGCATTGATATGAAGAGTTGTTGCATGGGATGTAAGAGGCTGAATACCCTAAAACAGCAGGTAATCATATACTGTATGAGGTTGCTCATTTCAGATTTTTGTTAACACTAGGAAATTAGTGAGTTTGTGTTGAGTGCCTCTTCGAATTCCACATTTTATCCTCTATAAAATGCTGAGGTTGGCATTGTTGGCAGATTACCTACATTAGCAATTACAATTTCATAAGAGTCATATTCCTGAAAGTATCTCAACAATCTTAATGCATGTACCTTTCATTTTCATTTGATTCCAGCATATATTGTTTGTTTTTGAAAGTCTGATTTCAAATTCTACACCTGCAGTATGGTACCGTGCTTCAATCTGCTGTGTGAGATATCTCCATCTAGGACGCAGTGGGCTGTAAAACTCCGCTTGATCCGCTGGTACAGTGTTCCTACATTTGGGAATCAAAATAGGATATGCAGTGTTGAATGCATTTTCCATGACATTGACGTATGAAGAAGCTTCAATTATTTTATGTAAAGATGATTTAATATATTTTAAAAGACTACATGCTGATTTCCAATGATGAAATGTGTAGCAGGGACATAGAATCTATGCAACATCAAGAGTGATCTACTTCCCAGACTGAACATGAACTTGATAGAGGGTTCTTTGTGTGTTGTAAAGAATTTTGTTGTGACTAACAATAAGATGAAATTCAAGACGACTGTTAATCGCTATATGTTAATCTTCATTAATAATGTAGCGTCCCGGATCAAAACAAGCATAATTTATTAATTAAATATTTTAACGTACAACTTAATAATTACGTGCGTATATTTTGACTGTCTAATTAATTACATGCGTTTCAGATACGTGTTAATGTGCGTTTCGGATCGATATTTTTTCTTGGACATGGTATATAGAATATTTTCATACCATAAGATGCGTCTTGAAAAGACGAGAAATTAGAAACGAACTAGGGGTCAATCGGAGACCCGTAGCTCGAACGGCGACGAAAAGGGCAAAACCCGAAGTTTCGGTCGGAAAACCGGAAGATATTTTACATAAATAGTAACATGGGAAAAGTCAACCGATGAATAGTGCCGAGATATTTTGGATGAATAGTGAATTCTGGAATTCTATAAATAGGGGCTCCTCCGATTCATTTTTCACCGTTTCTCCGAACGAGCCGAAAGCGACGAAAACGAGTAAGTCCCTCTCTCCTCTCTTTCTTTTTCCGGGATTCTGTCTCCGGTGGGCCACCGCCGGCGCCGCCGCCGGCCGGAAAATTCAACGTTGTCGGAATCGGATGATTTTCGTACACGACGTTCCTCTCGACGAGATGAATCTAGGATAGGTCTCGGATTTCAAATTTGATTTCTCGTTCGCCGGAAAACGGCGAAAAACCATCTCCAAAACCTAAACCCTAACTTTGGCCACCTTTCCTCTCTCTTACTGTTTTCTGCCGCCAACTCGCCGGAGCTGCTGCCGGAGGATTCCCAGTGACGAGGGTGACATGCCGGAGGGCCGGCGCCGCCGTGGGTGGCGGCGCCGGAGATGGGCAGTGGCTTATATGTATGTATTCGTGCATGTGTGTGTGTATGTAGGTGTGTTAGTGTGTGAGTGTGTTTGCATGCTGTTGGGGCGGCGCATGGTGGCGCCGCCGTGTGTGATCGATGGGCCGGCGACGGGAGGTCGCCGGCGGCTGGTGTCCGCCGGCCAAGGAAATCCAATGGTGTGTATGTATATGCGTAACCATGCGTGTGTGTGTGTGCACCTGTGTGTGTGAGTGCGCGGCGGTTGGTGGTGGCCGGCGATTGGGAGTCACCGGCCAGGATCACGGTGGTGGTGGTGGTCGCCGGCCAAGGATGGTGATGTGTAGGTGTGGAAACCGTGTGTGTGTATATGTGTATATATATATAGACTGTATGTAGGTGTTGGGGGTGGCCGGAGAGGTTGCCGGCGACAAGGAGGTCGCCGGATGGTGACCGGAGGTCGGGGGGTGGTCGCCGGTCGGACTTTTTGGATAGGTGTTGGTTTTTCGAAAAAACTAGGTATCGAAGGGTTTTGCGGCGTAGTTTCCGGGCACTATTCATGCCGGAATCCGGCGATGGATGGCCGGAGGTGGTAGCCGGCGGTGCGAGGTATCCGGCGAGGTAGGTGGTGGTGGCTGGAGGCGGCGCCGCCGCGCCGGGCGACGCCGGGAAGTGGCCTACTCGAGCAGGCCACCGTCGGGAAGAGCTGGGAAGGGCTGGCTGAGAAAACTCGACCAGCCGGGTTGAGTCACGCCCCGCTGCCGAGAAAACTCGGCAGTCGTCGGGTGTCGGGTAGCCAGCGCGCACCGTGCGCACCCGTCGGGTGCCGACGCGCACCCGACGCCGTGTTTCCGATCCGAGCCTCGTTTTATTTCCGTCGTTCATCCGTATTGAGTCATCGATGACGAGACGTCGTTGATCGGGGTCCGTGGGCCCGGTCAAAGTCAACCCTTTGACCAAAATTACCATTTTACCCCTAAACCTAAAATGCTTCGTTCGAGCTCGTTTTAACTCCGATTGAGCTCATTCTTTTTACGTTGCGATCCTTATTTCATTTCCTATCTATTCAGCCACTCATACAGATCTGACCCTCTCGTTTCTTGAACTCCAATCTTTAGATCGTTCGATCCGTCACATCGTTAACGGACGTTTTTCCAACGGAACCTTTTACAGCTTTATTTATAATTTATTAAGGATCTAAGGAACATCATAACTTGTGTAGGCTACTCTTTGAGTTGAGCCTTGTGATATCGGATCTTTTGGTACTCGCTTGTGAAGTCTGATCCGTCGGTACTCGTTATCCACGTGGTAACCATCGAACAAGGTGGGGGTAATTTCTAACTCTGTAACTGTTTACAGTTTTCCCTATATTGAAGCATGAATGAGAAATACTAAATACTGTGATCATGTTATGATGTGGCAACGTGGCTAAGTGTTATATTTTCGGTATTTTATATCTGTGAACTGTTATAAGAGACAGATTGCATCCCCACGAGTGTATTCCACGCACTCACCCATTTATTCTGTATTCACACTACAGGAACCAATGAGCATGTTGAACCTTAGCAGGAGAGAGGAGATGCTATCTTTGGATCTGTATTTTAAAGTTGTCGTTTCTTAAACATTTCTAAAACAATGTCTTATTTAAATCGCGTTTTGTAATATTTTGATACATGTAAAGACGAGAGATCCTGATGATATTTCCGCTGCGTATGATGTATATTATCAGTAGTGAGACTGATTGCTATCTGCAGAGGACGATTGTTGTTAAGTGAAAGATTCACTTCGTCCCTTACCTCTTTCTTCTGTCGTCTCTTACTTATTCTTTCGGTTGAGTATGCGTCTCTTGTTATTTCTCTCTTCACGCCCAACGGTAAAACTCTGATAAAATACTAAAAGATTTCGGGGTGTGACAAATAATACTAGAGTTACTGAGTTCTTTGATTTGGTTTTTCCTAAGAACATGTTTTTGTTCATGCCATTTGTTGAAGTATGCAATCCTGAAATACTGATGAGACATTGTTGATAGGTAAAATGTTAGTTGTTGGTTGGGTGCTTATTATTTTTTGTTTATTGAATATGTTTTTAACATAAGAAATATATTATTTACAGATGTTATCGGTCGTGTCATCAGTGTGAACCGA
Source organism: Scutellaria minor (assembly GCA_954870855.1). Lineage (NCBI taxonomy): Eukaryota > Viridiplantae > Streptophyta > Magnoliopsida > Lamiales > Lamiaceae > Scutellaria > Scutellaria minor. The sequence goes on from OX940737.1 coordinate 12,964,332, forward strand.
TCATGTGTTCATACCAACAATGAACGTGAGACAAAGAAGATGGAAGTTGTGTTGGAAGATTATGAGTTAATACATTTTATATTACATTTTTGTGGCTTGATTAGATATGACTTCTGCTGATATTTTCTTTGTTTGGTTTTACAGTGGTAAGCATCTGAGTTGCATGTTATGGGAGGATTTTGTTGATCAAATGATGGAGAGGGTTGGAATGGATGGTGAGGCTCCTATAATGATTTTGCAGTTTTGCCGACGCAAGCTTTTCAGAGGTTCTTTTTTCTTGATTATAGTATCAACTATTAACTAAAACATATTAGTTCATGTATTTTAATCTATTAATACTTTATATGTTATTTGTGTCGTTTTATAGACAATGTTTTCATCTCTACTACTTATAATGCCACAAGATTGATACTTGATGGTGATTTGGATTAAGTTTCTTCATTCAAGACTGGGTATGTTTTAGCATTAGACTATTACTTGAATGATAGACTATGTGGTTTTTTTGTATTTTTGTGTTCTGAATTTTTAGTTTTTTTTTTGTCTTCAAGTTTTGATGGTGGTGATGGTATGGATGAGGCAGTCCAATGTAAGTCTTTTGGTTCTATTACAGTTGGAGATTATAAGTTTTCAGATGAAGACTTTACAGTTCGTACAATTGAGCAGATTCGGAATTCGGGAGAGGTAGTTTTTTATTATTGGTTCTTGCACATGTTTAACTTAGCAACATGTATACATGTTGTAATTGTGTCTGATGTTTGAGTTATGTAATATTTGCTTTTTATATATGCTTTTTTTTTATTTAGGTGGAAACTTTCTGGGTAAATGACAGAATTGTCTGCATTGAGTCGGTTGGTGATTGGTGGTACATGTCTTGCCCTAGATGTTTCAAGAAATTGAGTAAGACTAATCAAAGGTTCTACTGCACAAACTGTGATGAGTTTGGTTCATCGGGCAATCCCAAGTATATTCTTTTATCATCATGTACTATAATTCATTATTTATTATTAAAGAATTAGTCTTAGAAGGTAAGGCCTTAACTGTTTTGTGTTTAGGTTCAAAATCCAGGTTTTGGTTCAAGATTCAACTGACAATGCATCTCTCATTCTTTGGGATTAGCATTGTGTTGAATTGATAGGAAAGACTGCTAGGGAGTTGCGTGAACAATATGTATGATTTTTAAGATTTTCAAGTTTTATTAGTTGTTTTGGATTTTAGTTAGGTAGTTAACTAAAATTTGTACCAATATATTACCAGGTTATGGATGCAGATCATTTGCTGCCAAGTGAGATTAATAATCTGCTGGACGAGGACTTGTTTTTTAAGGTACAACTTGCACCAGAACAGTCATCTAGCTTTTATGGAACATATACTGTGAAGAAGATACGGACTGAGATAGAATTTTTGTAGCGCCCAGGACAAAACGAAGCATAATTGGATAATTAAATAATTAAACCTTTAATTGAAATGTTTCTATGTGTGTTAATTTTTGGGTGTTTAGATTTATTTATGTGGGTTACAGATATGTGTTTGATGTCGGTTTAAGAGGGACATAATTTTTAGACATGGAACCTAGAAGATTTTTATATTATGAGATACGTAACGGAAAAACGAGAGAATAGAAATGAACTAGAGGTCAATCGGAGTTACGTAGCTCAAGTAGTGAAGGAAACAGTGAAAACGAAGAATATGACGTATACGAGACGTATGCGAACGGTAGAATACGAGATATTTATGGTAAATAGTAAGTCTTCTTGGAGGAGTATATATAGGATGGGTTAAAATGAAAAATCACACGAACTAATAATCGAAAGACACGTAAGTTTTCTCTCATTCTTCTCTTTCTTTTTCCGGCGGCCGCCGCCGCTGGTGGCCGGAAAAGTCAACTTTCTCAGAATCGAATAGTTTTCGCATATGTCATAGCTCTCGTCGAGGTGAGTCTAATGATGGTCTTGTTTCTCCATTTCGACGGTTAGATCGCCGGCGCCGGTCAACCACCGAAAAAACCTAAGTTTGAGTCCATCACCTTTTCTCTCTCCTCGTTTCTTATTTTCTCTCTCTCATCTTCCTTGTTGGTGTGGTAGATAACCATTCCGGGGTGTTAGTTCTCGGGTTGGGGGTGGTGGAGCCGCCGATTGGAATAGCCGGAGTTGGGTTTGTGTGTGTGTGGTTTTGGGGTGGAAAAGCTTGGGTTTGGTGTGTGGGTTGTGTGTGTTGTTCTTGTTTGGGTTATGTGTTTTGCTTGTTGGGTGTTGCCGGCGATGGGAGGTCGCCGGCCATGGTGGTATGGGGTGCTGTGCGCAGGACCGTGCGCGAGGAAGAAGAAGACGGTGTTGGTGGCGTGCTGGTATGGGTTGTTGTGCGCAGGATCGTGCGCGAGGGCATGACCATGCGCGGGATGTGAGCGACCGTGCGCTACCACTGAAGGGTGGCGCACGGTCGAGCGTTGGAGGGCACAGTCGTGCGCAGATTGCATGACCGTACGAGAGGGTTGTGCGAGAGTATGTTGCCGGGTGCGTCGTGTGCGCACCGGCGAGTGTTTTCGTGGATCGGTTCGAGTCTTTTGTTTCCATTGTTTTATCGGGAGTCAGGGGTCTCGGTCGAGTCAATCTTTTTACCAAGTTTACCTTTCACACTCTTCTCGATATCCTTAATCTTCGAGTCATCTTATCCGTCTCGCCTCCTCGATCGTTCTTTTCTTTATTTATATCCGTCTTTTAATCTTTTGAGGATCTAAGCTATCACGGTACTTTTGTAGGCAATCTGTTGGATCGTACGCTTTAGGCTTGACTCTTTATCTTGTCACATCACGTGATAATCTTTTATCGAGGTGGGGGTATCTTCTAATTCTTAAGTTGTTTACTGTTTTCCCTATTTTGATGCTCGTTTGAGAAATGCTAAATGTTGTGTATTTTTAAGTGCTATGTCATATTTATACTGTGCATGGGCTGCGGTCCACCTCTGAACATGCATTCGTCCCATACCCCTATTCTACTACTCTTGAAGGTTTGGTGGTCCTGGAAATACACCAACAGTAATGAGACCGTTTTTATAGGATAAGATGGGGAATACCCGCACCTATTCGTCCCTTACCATTTCTAATGTCTGATGTGCTTTTACGTGTTGTGACAACGTGCCTCTTTGCTGTGAACTTTCGGTTTACTATATATACATCTTTGTCGAATGTTATAAGATGCAGAGTTTATCTCCACCAGTGTATTTCATGCACTGACCCCTTAATCTGTACTCACACTATAGGAGATGACGAATAGTAGAGCAATAGAGAGAGAGGTGGTGCTACTTTTGGGATTTCATAAAATGTCTTTTAAGAAGTTTCAAGAAACAATGATCTATATCTTTTGATATGTAATATATATTTTGTAATTTCCGATGATGATGGATCCTGTTAGATTTTCCGCTGTGATGATGTTTGAGAATCGGTTGTGACCGATGTTTTGTATAATATGGAGTCAGCGGTGTCCGATATGTTATGAGAAAGATTCTGATGTCTTCTATCCTCTTCTTCTTATCGTCCCTTGTCTTTTTCTTCTTTTGCATGCCTCTGTTTTTAATTAAAACTCTGATAAAATTTGTATGGAGGAAACCGGGGCATGACAATATGGTATCAGAGTATAGTTCTACCCTCTGTAGGACTTTGCTTGATTTGGTTTGATGAAAAGGAAACGAGATAAAACGTGTTGAAAATGTTTAAAAATCTTTTCTAAAAGAAAAGTATAAGCACCACTCTCTCTCTAGGCGTGTCTCTCCTTAAGTTATGTAACTTGATATAAAGAATGTGTGTTTGATAAGTGTTATCTTGCTTACATGACATCTTGCTTACCTGATATATATCGTTAGGGTTCGAACGGATGATATGGGTAAAGTTCCATATGAAACAAAACCACTCATATAGCTTATACCTGACAGATGGCTAGATTTAGACGTACTGCTAGAATACGAGTTCCGCCGGTAGAGACGCGTGAGGAATGACTTAGACGACATTTCTTTGAAAGTCGAGTGACAGAAAATGTATCAGTTGGTGAGCATATATCTAGATTGTTTCATTGTTGGCGAGAGACAGGGGGACAGGGGTAGTATCCCTAATATGCAGGCTTGCACACATATGATTCATACCTTGCCGAATCCATGGGCGGCTAGGGCGCATCTTGTTTTCCGAGATGAGGTAGTGTATTCAGCTGTAGATAACACACCGGTTGTGGATTTTGAAAGAGTGGCGAGGAATATGTTAGAAGTGTGGGGCCGTCATAGCTATCTGACTACCCCCGAGCCTGGACCTTATGACCCTTCTAGTGGCAGCTTGGAGGATGAGGATGATGATGACGGTTTGGAGGAGGATCCTGAGGAGGAATCGGAAGATGATCCTGAAGAGGACAATCCGGATGGAGAGGACCCGAGGGATGTGGCACCGGACCTGCAGGGACCTCCATCACCTCCAGCTACTGTGGCATAGATGATAGTTGGAAGACCGTTTTGTGTATATAAACTAGGAATGGTGAAACTTTTTATATTCGTATGTGGTAGCAGCTTTAATTAGTATGTGTATATAACCCTTTTGGTGTGGGGTAAAGGCTACCCATATTTTGCTTATATTACTTTTAAGCACGTGTATCTCCTTTCTATATTATGGAATCCACGATCGTATCTCTTTACGCTTGTCGTATTTATTTTCCTTTACTTATTATATATTATTTTGAAACCTAAACGATATATATGTATACATCGTAACAGAGCTATGTCTAGAGGACGACCCCGGAGAGAACAAACACCTATGGCTAATCAGCCGGAACGGGAAGCAGATCTAAGCATGGGAGATCTAGTGTCGGTGCTAAGGGGATTAGCACAACACTTTGAGGTTACGCGAGCCGCACCACCACCAGTTAGGTCTGATCCGAATCTAATATACGAACAATTCCGGCACTTTAATCTACCGACGTTTAGTGGAAAAGGCGAACCCTCAGAGGCTGAGGAGTGGTTGAGATCACTAGATCGACTGTTTGGGCATTTAGCATGTACTAAGGAACATAAGATTTCGTGTGCGATTTTTCAGCTCACGGAGGAGGCAAGCCATTATGGGATTCCTACGAAAGGACGTTGTTGCCACAGCAAAGGGAAGAGATGACGTGGGAGGACTTTAAAGAAGTAGTTACTCATCATTTTATACCGCAGTTCTACCGAGATAGAAAGGAGACGGAATTTTTACATTTACATCAAGGAACTATGACGGTAGGAGAATACGAATGAAAATTTAATCATCTGAGCAGATATGCCACTCACCTGGTCGACACTGATGCCAAAAAGGCCCGGAGATTCGAAAAGGGTCTACGCCCGAAGATTGGATCGATTTTGGCCGGATAGGGAGTTATGAATCCGTGTCCCAGATGCCGAAGAATACACATGGGGCCATGTCAACCGGAAACACGGAGCTGCTACTCATGTGGGTTGAGAGTTCAGAATTATGTTTTAACACTCCAAGTAATCAAGGTGTGGTAATCAAGGAGTATGATGAAGAGATAGTTATGGAGAGGCCTGTAAAGCGAAAACTCATTTATGAGTTCTCAACTGCAGATCCTAAGGAAGATAAACATGTGATTAAGAAGGAGAAAGAGTGAAGAGATTTGGGCGTTTTGATTCCTGCACTTTAATTTATTTCATGTATTTGGTTTTATTTTATTATTTTGGACAAATGGTTTTGGATTGTTGGGTTTTATTCTGTGTTTTGATGAATTATGTTTTCCTTTTTATATCCCGTGGTTGGGATAATATGTTGTTATGTGTTGTTTGGAGCATTTTGGTAATTGTTGATGTTTTGTAAGGGTTTATTTGGTTGATTTTATGTTCCAGATATTTCTTTTGATTTAAGTGTTATTGCGGTTATTGACTTATGAAGTTGTGAGTTCTTATTGATGTTATATTTATATAGCATATGATTTTTGTTCTAGACTTACATGAATTATAAAATACTAGATAGAAATTCATGTAACCATATAGAATAAATAGATATCATATATAATATCAAATGCATGGAAAAAAATACATTACTCAAGTGAAGTCTTCAAATATTAATAGTATTCAAATACTGAATTTATAATATATTTTTTCCATATAGTACTTTTAACTTTTTTATTTTGATAGATAGTTCTTCAAATGATACTATGATTTATGTTAAGTAAATCTTAGATGAATAGTGAGTAATTTATAGTAAATTATGCTACAGTATAGTGAACAATTAAAGCTATTCTATGAAGGCTTAAAAGTTATATATATATATTATGTGTTTGGTATTGTTGATTTTTTTACATAGAAAAAAAAAGAATAATTGGTAAATCAAAGACAAAGTTTCGAATCATTATCTATGAGTTAATTACAACCGTTTGAATTTTTGTCTTAAGGATTTATTTTTCACAATAATATATTATACTTAAATCAATGATCTGTAAAGATAGCAGTTCACAAACGTTATCTATTTACATGTTATATATATATGTGTGTGTGTGTTTGAAATTATAGATATTTAATATATAGTTGCACATTAGAAGTCATAATAGAAAAGTTCACATTCATCATGTTATTGATAGTAATTTTGAAGTTAATTTACTTCAAAATGATGTATCAATTGGTTCAATTTATGTGGTTATAGGTATTCATGTGTATCTTATGTAATTTAATAAGTTTATATAATGTTATCTTTTGTTGTTCAGGCACTTTTCAACAACTTGATTCAAGACATCTATTTGGAAATACTATATTCACATCATCTGTAACCCCTCTCTCTGATATCACGAATGGTAAAGTATTTATTTCAAAGATTTGTTCAACCAGATATGATTGTGGAGTTATCAATAAAATCTGAATTTTCTTTTTATTCAGAGAAGACAATTCCCTGTAATTGTGTCCTATGCAATCACAATAAATAAATCTCAAGGGCAATCTTTGTCACATGTTGGTCTATTGTACAAGAAACCCGTGTTTAGTTATGGTCTGTTGCTGTTTCCCACGTGACAAATCGTAATGGGTTGAAGATTTTGATTTCTGATAAAGAAAATCAGCATCGTAGTACAACTAGAAATGTTGTTTATAAGGAAGTTTTTAATAATTTGTAGTATTTCGTGAGATTTGTCACGTTACATGTTTTGATGTGTTTGATGTATGATTTGAAAATAATAATTTGACTTAATTGTTTTATGTTTATTTTTATATTGTACGATTATAAAATAGTGTTATTCAATAATATATATATATATTCAATGCTCATATGTAATTACGATTAAAATTGTATTATATTAAAATAATTGAGTTATATTGCAAGACGCACAACGCGCGGGTACACTGTTAGTTAGATTTAATAAGATCAAATGTTATTTACACTTAGTATTTGAGTCATATAATATAATTTTATAAAATGACCTATAAAGGAAATCAAATATTCAAATAATAATTATCTTTTTACTCAAAAAGTACAATTAAAAGACCCAACATTAAAATAATAATTAATATTGGAATAATTTATAGATATACAAATAGCATGCAAATAAGTTTTATTTTCTATTATTTTTAATAGTTTTTTTATGCCATGATATTTTTGAATGCGAAAGTGATATATTTGTAATTTTTGCCAACTTTGTTATTTTTATATTAGTATAGATTTCTCCAAACAACTTCTACACCTTAATAAATATTCTTTTTTAGATCGAATATTTTAAAAATATTTTTTCCACCATATCATCAATAATTTATCATTTCATCATAATTAAGATATTTGTATTTTAAGATATATTTCATTATGTCAAAGCTCTTACTTTATTTTCTCTCATTATTGCAATTTTATAAATATTTGTACATTACTAAATATAAATATAAATATAAATGTGCATAAATTTGACTTTGATTTTTTTTTTAGTGATTTTTTAATATGATGGAAGACAAATACTAAATGCTATTCAGTAGGTCAAGAAGTTCCTTGCTTTAGGAAAGAGATTACTTGACCAAAAAAAACAAAAAGCCTAGACGAATTGGTTAAGAAGAAGGAAACCCTAGCAACCAAGCACTCCTGCCCCAAAAAATGGAGACCAAAGAACTGTCTAGAGGGTTGACAATATCCAATATCAAAGAGACTAGATGAATTGATTGAGGAAAAGGAAATCCCAGCAACCAAACACTCCTGCCCCAAAAAACAGAGACCGAAGAACTGCCAACTCACATGATCCTTCTTATTTGTTCCTCTTCTTTTGGAGGGATGAAAATATCCAATATCAATATTAATACATATAAATATAAATATGAATATTTAATATCGATATTACTAAATATAAATATGAATATACATATAGTATTACTTTTTCAGTGATTAACATAAACACTAAATGATATTGATATTTGTAAATATAAATATAAATAGTCAATATGAATATCAGTAAATAATAAATATAAATTTGAACATTCAATGATTTTATATTCTACATATCATTACTTTTATTATCAACCACAATAATATGATTAATACTATTATTCAATTTGACTAATATATTATTTAATTATATATGTTGCATTTAGAAAAATATAAATATAAATATTTATTATATATGTTGTTACACATATCATATTATTCAACCCTCCCACCAATTTTATAGTTTTTTCTATTATATATTTATTTAGAAATTTAAATATTAAATTTTACAGATATCTTTTATTTCCATTTCAATTATATTATAAATAACTCAAAATGAAAAGAAGAATACTTTTTTGAAATATTTTAAATAATAAAGAAAAGAAAAACACTAGTTTACGTAAAATTATATATATTATTTACAATAATTTATTAAATTAAATTATTGTAGCACCCCGTACCAAAATGAAACATAATATATTAATTAAATATTTTAACTCGGGATTTAATATATATGTGCGGATGTTTTAACTGTTTAAATACGTGCGTTTCAGATAAGTGTCTAACACCCGTATGAGAAGGATAATTTACTTAGACGTGGGATGTAGGATATTTTTATATCACTAGAAGCGTTTTAGAAAAATGAGAACATAGAAACGAACTAGGGGTCAATCGGAGACTCGTAACTCGAACGATGATAAAAAGAGTAAAACACGAGGTTTCGGAAATATCAGAAGATATTTACGGTGAATAGTAACTTCTGAAATCTATAAATAGGAGCTCACCCCAGTTCATTTTCACTTCTTTCTTCGAACGAGCCAAAAAGCGACGTTTACACGTAAGTCTCTATTCTCTCTTTTTTCTTTTTCGGCCTCCGACGCACCACCACCGGTGCCGCCGCCGGAGCTGCCGCCAGCGCAGTAGTACCGCCACCGGAGTTCGCCGGAATATTTCGAAGTGGTCGGTTTCGGCCGATTTTCACACACAACATAGGTTTTGATGAGTCGAGTCTAGAACAAGTCTCGGATTTCTATTCCGACTTGTCATTCATCGGAGAACGGCAAAAAACCTTTACAAAACCCTAAACCCTAACCCTAGCCAACTTTTCTCTCCTCGGTTTTTTCTCTTTTCCTCCGTTCTTTTAATCGGGGATGTTGTCGGGGGTTCTCATGGAGACGAGGGTGAGTTGTTGGGGGGACAACGCCGTAATGCGTGGTGGTGTCGGAGTTATGACGGGTTGGTTATGTTTATATGTGTGTGTGTGTGTGTTTGTGTGTGATCTCTGTTGGGGGCGGCACAAATGGTGTCGCCATGAGGAAAGTGTTAACCGGCGTTGGTGATGCGTCGGTGGGTAGTGACGATGGGTTTCCGGCGACCTTCGGTCGCCGGCCAAGTGTTTTTGGGGATATGTGTTTATGCATATATATGTTATGTGTATGAGAGTTGGGTGTTGAAAAGGGGTTTGGTTTCATATCGGAGTGTAGTAGTTGGAACGAGTAGGGTGGAATGGGGTAGCCGGAGGATCGAGAAGGAAAAAAGTCGGGCTGCCAGGAGAAGGCTGTTGGGCGCAGACTGCTGGCGCGCGGTCGTGCCGTTGGGCACAGTCGTGCCCCAGCTAGCAGAAACCGCTGGAGGCTGGCGCACGGTCGTGCGCGGCCAGACAGAACTTGCTGGGTGTTGGCGTACGGTCGTGCGCCATGGGGCACGGTCGTGCGCGGCCAGGGCACGCCGGAAGTGGGTGCCGGGTGCGAGACGCGTGTTGGATAACGCCGTGTTTCCAATCCTTTCCCATTTCTTTTCCTTTATATCCTTTACTATCGAGTCTTAGCTGACGGGAAGTTGTCGACCGAGGGTCGAGGGCCCGGTCGAGGTCAACTCTTGATGCTAATATACTCTTCAACTTATATACGTTCTCGAGCTCGTATCAACACCGAACGAGCTCGTGTCTTATCCAATCTTTAGGTCCTTCGACTCGTCGCGTATACATTTATCGCTTTAAATATAATTAATAAAGATCTGAGTACAACGTAACTTGTGTAGGCGATTTATTGGATTAAGATTTGCTTACTTGTTGGATTGAGCTTGTATCACCAGATCTTTAGACCTTTCGACTCACGCGGGAAACCACCGAACGAGGTAGGGGTAATTTCTAACTCTTCTTCTGTTTACAGTTTTCCCTAAGTAAATGTATGATTGAAGAATACTAAGTGTTGTGTTTATACTTGTTGTGCCATAATATAACTGTGAAAGGACAGAAGTCCTCTGATCATGCATTTTGTTCGTCCCCTGCTATTTTCTACTACTCTGTGGAGGTGTCGTGAGCCTCTTGAAATGCACTAGCAGTGTGAGATCGTTCATAGGATAAGACGGAGGAATTCCGTACCTATTCATCCCTTGCCATTTCTAATATCTGTTTTGCATATATATGTGCTGTGACAATGTGACCATAGGTTAGTTTTTCGGTATTTAATTCTGTCTTGAGATATATGAGGTGGATTTTATCCCCACAAGTGTATTCCACGCACTTACCTCTTAATCTGTACTCACACTACAGGCGATGATGTGCATGGGGAACCCTAGGAGAAGAGAGAAAGTACTGTATCTGGTTTTGTTGTAATGAGACGAGGTCTCTTAAACATTTTCAAACTATGTTTTGGTTAAGCTCATGGTTTGTAATATTTTGGTACATGTAAGGATGTGAGATCCTGATAAGTTTCCGCTGCATATGATGTTTTATATCGGTAGTGAGATCGATTGCTAACGGCAGAGGCCGTATGTTTATAAGTGAGAGATTCACTTCGTCCCTTACCTCTTTCTTCTGTTGTCCCTTACTTATTTCTTTCTGTTGACATGCGTCCCTTGCTTATTCTATCTTCATTCCCAACGTTTAAAACTCTGATAAAATATGAAAAGATTTTGGGGCGTGACAAATGGTATCAGAGCCGTTCTAACGTTGAGAATGTGCTCGAGTTTGTTTTAAAAAGGAGGAAAATGTGATTTTAAAGATGTGATTTGGGAACATGAAAGGGTTTTTGAAAAGAGATAGATAGGCACTGTTCTCTCTCCATAGGTGACCTCCCTGATATAAGTATGCGGATATGTATGTTTGCTTGTTAAGTATTATTTTGCTTTGAACCATTGAGTTTAGAAGGGAGCGTTGCGGGTATGAGTATATGATGTTGGGAATTCGTGTAAAAGTTAACTTGGCAGATGAATAGGAATCGTCTTACGGCTAGGATGAGTGTACCTGTTTTTGAGACTAGGGAGCAACGACTTCGACGTCACTTCTATGAGAGTAGGGTGACAGATGATAGATCGGTGGGGGAGCATGTAGCTAGACTCCTCCACTGCTAGAGAGAGATTGGGGGTATGGGGAGCAGAATTAGCGGAGTGCAGGCCTGTCTGCAGATGATCTACACTCTACCACAGGATTGGTTGGTGAGAGCTCGATTAGTTTATAGAGACGAGCTGATGTTCTCATCTGTGAATTTAGTGTTTATCGCCAATTTCGGCAACGTAGCACGGAAGATGCTAGAACTCTGGGGTCTACATGGCCTACTGATTGCTCCGAAACCATCATCCTATGATCCTCCCAGCAGTAGCTCGGAGTCGGAGGAGGATCTAGAGGAAGATCCGGAGGAGGATCCTGAGGAGGACGCCGAAGAGATTGATGATCCTCAGGAGGGACAGTAGTCTCTACCGTCTCCCGTTGATGTAGATTAGATGTTCCAAAGTGACTTAGTTATATGTATATATATTATGCTACACGAGATACGATGTTCTATATGTTTAAGTGTGAGGTAGTTTTTACACCATAGATAGTGTACATACATCTTTTATTATGGTGTAGTACTACCCTTTTTGATGCTACCATGTATATATACATGTATATCTTTTCGTTTATCATATGACGTTTGCGTTTGTGTCTCATCACGAGTAATGTGTTATCTTTTATATGTATAACGTTATTAATGATCACAACGACTTATACGTATATATATATCATAACAGTATTATGTCGAGAGGTAGACCTCGAAAGGAACCACAACAACCGGTCAACCAGCCGGAACATGAGGAAAACACCAACGTGGGGGATCTGGTTACCGTGTTACGAGGGTTAGCGCAACATTTTGATGATGACCGAACCGTCCCCCGGTCAGCAAGGAATGACCCGAACCAAATTTACGAGCAATTTCAGCGATTCAATCCGCCGACTTTTAGCGGGAAGAGAGAACCGACTGAAGCGGAAGAGTGGCTAAGGTCACTCGACCGGCTGTTTGGGCATCTAACGTGCTCAAGGGAACAGATGGTCAGTTGTGCCATCTTTCAACTCACGGAAGAAGCGGGTCATTGGTGGGACTCGTACGAGAGAACCCTATTGCCAGCTGAAAGGGAGGCAATGACTTGGGAGGATTTCAAGGAAGTGGTGTCTAGTCACTTCATTCCTCAGTCATACCAGGACCAGAAGGAAATTGAGTTCCTTCACCTCAAACAAGGGAGTTCCACTGTTGGGGATTATGAACGACGGTTCAACCAGTTGAGCCGATATGCCCCACACTTGGTGGACACAGATCTGAAGAAAGTGCGAAGATTCGAGAAAGGCCTTCGCCCACAGATCAGCATGATCTTAGCTGGGCAGGAAACGACGACGTATGCAAAGGTCGTTGGAAGAGCCCAGGAGATCGTCTCCCGAATGGGTTTGTTGCGCCGCTTAAACGAGTTTTTCCTATTCCTGCCAAGAGGAAATGGACTGGCCCAAGCCAGAGCTTCGCCCCCCGAATAAGTTTCCAAGGGCAAGCAACGTCCCACCTCTTCCCGTTTCCCGACCCGGAAATCCATGCCCGAGATGTAGAAAGGTGCATACGGGGCCGTATCAACAAGAGACACGGAGCTGTTATAACTGCGGAGCGCCGGGGCACATTGCGGCAAATTGCTGGAAGGCAAGGAGTACGCCGGCTACCAGGTTAAACTCGAGACCGGTAGCAGGTAGAGCGAGGGCTTTCGCTCTTACTCGTCCGGAAGCCGTTGAAGGGACAGAAACGATGACAGGTATGTTATCAGTATCTGATATACCTGCTTTCATCTTGTTTGACACTGGAGTAACGCACTCCTTCATATCTGTCAACTTCTGTAAACTGCTGAAACATGTTGACGGTAGGATAGTTGCTCGAACATTAGAAGTTAGTATTCTCTCGGGAAAGACGGTAATGACAAAACACCTTTACCGTCATCTTAAGATTGCGTTTGAAGATAAGATCCTTCTCGCTGATCTCCACGCATTGGAGATGAAGGATTTCGATATCATCTTAGGAATGGACTGGCTAGAGTCCAACTACGCGATAATCAGGTGCCGCAAGAGAGAGATAATCTTCCAAGCACCGGGTGAGTCGGAGTTTACATTCCATGGGACACGAGTTAAAGTTGACTCAAGGATTGTCTCGGCCATGAAAGCAACCCAGATGCTTAGCAAAGGAAATTGCAAAGCTTGGTTGGTCAACATGGTAAACACCAAGAAGGAATCGACCGCTATCGAGAAGGTGCCGGTGATAAAGGAATTCACGGATGTATTTCCAGAGGACTTACCTGGTCCTCCACCGGATCGATAAGTGACCTTCGAGATAGAGCTCATCCCAGGATCAGCGCCGGTGTCTAAGGCTCCTTATCGAATGGCGCCGAAAGAGTTGCAAGAATTGAAGGTCAAACTACAAGAACTACTGGACAAGGGTTTCATCAGACCAAGTGTGTCGTCCTGGGGAGCACTAGTGCTGTTCGTGAAGAAGAAGGATGGCAGCTTTCGGATGTGTATTGATTACCGAGAGCTGAACAAGAGAACGATAAAGAACAAGTATCCACTGCCTCGAATCGAAGATCTTTTTGATCAATTAAGAGGTGCCAGTGTGTTCTCAAAGATTGACTTGAGATCTGGATATCACCAGATGAAAGTAAAAGACGCTGATATATCCAAGACATCATTCAGAACGAGGTATGGCCACTACGAGTTTGTAGTAATACCATTTGGAGTAAGTAATGCTCCGGCTATCTTCATGGATTTGATGAATCGCGTTTTCCATCCTTATCTGGATCTCTTTGTCATAGTGTTCATAGATGATATTCTCATCTACTCGTGCGACAGAGTGCACCATGAACAACATCTCAGAATCGCACTGGAAGTACTAAGGAAGGAGAAGCTCTATGCCAAATTTAAGAAGTGCAAGTTCTGGATGGACAAAGTGGGTTTTCTAGGCCACATCGTAAGTTCTGCACAAGGGAACGAAGTAGATCCTGAAAAGGTGACAGCTATCAGCAAGTGGAAAACTCCAACGAATGTGAAGGAAGTTCGGAGTTTCGTCGGCCTGGTTGGATACTACCGAAGATTCATAAAAGGATTTTCGAAGATTGCCACTCCAATGACTCGACTAACAAGAAAGGATATGAAGTTCCAATGGAGTGAGCAATGCGAGTGTAGTTTTCAGGAACTGAAGAGAAGACTGACAGAAGCACCAGTCTTAACAGCTCCAGATGTGTCTAAAGACTTCGTGGTCTACAGCGACTCATCCAAGCAAGGATTAGGATGTGTTCTAATACAGGAAGGAAAAGTAGTGGCATATGCATCACGCCAGCTTAAGATCCACGAACAAAACTATCCGACTCACGATCTGGAGTTAGCAACGGTAGTACACTCCCTTAAGATTTGGAGGCATTACCTTTACGGCGTGAAGTGTGAAATCTATACCGATCACAAAAGCCTGAAGTACTTCTTTGAACAGAAAGAGCTCAATATGAGGCAAAGAAGATGGCTAGAGTTGGTAAAAAATTACGATATTACAATTCACTACCACCCTGGAAAAGCGAATGTGGTAGCTGACGCCCTTAGCAGAAAGGGAAAGAGAGCGGTGACGTCGATGATCACCAATCAGCACCATTTGATCGAGGAAATGTCAAAGCTAAATCTGGAGATAGTCTCGTCTCCAATTAGCATTGAATCCAGGATGGCGACGTTATTCGTAAAACCCACATTACGTGACCGAATCATGGAAGCTCAGAAGAAGGATAACTTTCTAATGAAAATGAAAGCCCTTATGGATAGTGAAAGAGCCGAAGGTTTCACATTAGCTACCGATGGAGCTCTGATCTTCAGAGGAAGAGTATGCGTGCCTAAGAATGAAGAATTAAAAGAAGAATTTCTCAAAGAAGCGCATTGTACACCAATGTCTGCACACCCTGGAGGTACAAAGATGTACCAAGACCTAAGGACGAACTTTTGGTGGAGGAATATGAAAAGAAGTATAGGGATGTTCGTCAAGAGGTGTCTTGTTTGCCAATAAGTGAAAGCAGAGCATCAACGACTGGCTGGGATGCTGACGCCTCTAGAGATACCGGAGTGGAAATAGGAGCATATAACCATGGATTTTGTGGTTGGTTTGCCGACAACCAGACGAGGAAACCACGCCGTGTGGGTAATCGTTGATAGATTAACGAAGTCTACCCATTTCTTGCCAATCAAGATGACTTTTGGACTAGACAAGTTGGCACATATATATCTTGAAGAGATAGTCCGACTGCACGACATACCAGTTTCTATCGTATCTGATAGAGATCCACGGTTCACTTCTAGGTTCTGGCAGACCTTACAAAAGGAGTTGGGGACCAAGTTGTCATTCAATACAACTTTCCACCCACAGACTGACGGATAATCGGAAAGGACCATACAGATTTTGGAGGACATGTTGCGGGCTTTTGTTTTGGATTTTCCCAGAAGTTGGGAAGACCATCTATGCTTAGTAGAATTTGCCTACAACAATAGCTATCAGTCAACCATTGGTATGTCGCCTTACGAAGCACTCTACGGAAGAAAGTGTCGATCATCCATCTGCTGGGATGAAGTGGGTGAAAAGAAAATTTTGGGACCCGAATTAGTGGAACAAACGGTCGAAGTAATACAGAAGGTTCGGGATAGAATGCGAGTAGCCCAAGATCGACAAAAATCATATGCAGACAAGAGACAGAGGGAACTGGAATTTGAAGTAAGAGATGAAGTCTTTCTCAAGGTATCTCCTACTAAGGGAGTTCATCGTTTTGGAAATAGGGGGAAGCTAAAGCCGAGATACGTTGGACCATTCAAAATTCTAGATCGTGTTGGAGAGGTCGCATACCGTCTAGCTTTACCACCGAACTTTGCTGGAGTACATAATGTATTCCACGTTTCTATGCTAAGGAAGTACATATTCGATCCACAACATGTAATCGAACAAGAAGGCATAGAACTGGAAAAGGATCTGACGTATGAGGAAGTCCCGATAGCTATTTTGGACAGAAAGAAACGACAACTAAGGAATCGGGATATGTTTATAGTAAAGATCCAGTGGAGTCGACATGGGAAGGAAGAAGCAACCTGGGAATTAGAGGATGAAATAGTGAGGAAGTACCCCGACTTACCTTTCATGGGTACACGTTTATCTTCCTTCTTATAGTATGTATTTAATTTCGAGGACAAAATTCTTTTAAGGGGTAAGGGATGTATCACTCCGGACCAAAATGAAACATAATATATTAATTAAATATTTTAACTCGGGATTTAATATATATGTGTGGATGTTTTAACTGTTTAAATACGTGCGTTTCAGATAAGTGTCTAACACCCGTATGAGAAGGATAATTTACCTAGACGTGGGATGTATGATATTTTTATATCACTAGAAGCGTTTTAGAAAAATGAGAACATAGAAATGAACTAGGGGTCAATCGGAGACCCGTAACTGGAACGATGATAAAAAGAGTAAAACACGAGGTTTCGAAAATATCAGAAGATATTTACCAAGATATTTACCGAGATATTTACGGTGAATAGTAACTTCTGAAATCTCTAAATAGGAGCTCACCCCAGTTTATTTTCACCCCTTTCTTCGAACGAGCCAAAAAGCGACATTTACACGTAAGTCTCTATTCTCTCTCTTTTCTTTTTCGGCCTCCGACGCGCCACCACCGGCGCCGCCGTCGGAGCTGCCGCCAGCGCGGTAATGCCGCCACCAAAGTTCGCCGGAATATTTCGAAGTGGTCGGTTTCGGCCGATTTTCGCACACAACATAGGTTTTGACGAGTCGAGTCTAGAACAAGTCTCGGATTTCTATTCCGACTTGTCGTTCATCGGAGAACGGCGAAAAACCTTTACAAAACCCTAAACCCTAACCCTAGCCAACTTTTCTCTCTCCTCGGTTTTCTCTCTTTTCCTCCATTCTTTTAATCGGGGATGTTTTCGGGGGTTCTCATGGAGACGAGGGTGAGTTATTGGGGGGACAACGCCGTCATGCGTGGTGGTGTCGGAGTTATGACGGGTTGGTTATGTTTATATGCGTGTGTGTGTGTTTGTGTGTGATCTTTGTTGGGGGCGGTACAGATGGTGTCGTCATGAGGAAAGTGATAACCGGCGTTGGTGATGCGTCAGTGGGTAGTGACGATGGGTTTCCGAAGGTCGCCGGCCAAGTGTTTTTGGGGATATATGTTTATGCATATATATGTTATGTGTATGAGAGTTGGGTGTTGGAAAGGGGTTCGGTTTCATATCGGAGTGTAGCAGTTGGAACGAGTAGGGTGGAACGGGGTAGCCGGAAGATCGAGAAGGGAAAAAGTCAGGCTGCCGGAAGAAGGTTGCTGGGTGCATACTGCTGGCGCGCGGTCGTGCCGTGGGGCACGGTCGTGCCCCAGCTAGCAGAAACCGCTGGAGGCTGGCGCACGGTTGTGCTAGGGGAGCACGGTCGTGCGCGGCCAGACAGAACTTGCTGGGTGTTGGCGCACGGTCGTGCGCCATGGGGCACGGTCGTGCGCGGCCAGGGCACGCCGGGAATGGGCGCCGGGTGCGAGACGCGTGTCGGGTAACGCCGTGTTTCCAATCCTTTCCCATTCCTTTTCCTTTATATCCTTTACCATCGAGTCTTAGCTGACGGGAAGTTGTCGATCGAGGGTGCGAGGGCCCGGTCGAGGTCAACTCTTGATGCTAATATACTCTTCAACTTATATACATTGTCGAGCTCGTATCAACTCCGAACGAGCTCGTGTCTTATCCAATCTTTAGGACCTTCGACTCGTCGCGTATACATTTATCGCTTTAAATATAATTAATAAAGATCTGAGTACAACGTAACTTGTGTAGGCGATTTATTGGATTAAGATTTGCTTACTTGTTGGATTGAGCTTGTATCACTAGATCTTTAGACCTTTCGACTCACGCGGGAAACCACCGAACGAGGTGGGGGTAATTTCTAACTCTTCTTCTATTTACAGTTTTCCCTAAGTAAACGTATGATTGAAGAATACTAAGTGTTGTGTTTATACTTGTTGTGCCATAATATAACTGTGAAAGGACAGAGGTCCTCTAATCATGCATTCTGTTCGTCCCCTGCTATTTTCTACTACTCTGTGGAGGTGTTGTGAGCCTCTTGAAATGCACTAGCGGTGTGAGACCGTTCATAGGATAAGATGAAGGAATTCCGCACCTATTCGTCCCTTGCCATTTCTAATATCTGTTTTGCATATATATATGTGCTGTGACAATGTGACCGTAGGTTAGCTTTTCGGTATTTAATTCTGTCTTGAGATATATGAGGTGGATTTTATCTCCACAAGTGTATTCCACGCACTTACCCCTTAATTTGTACTCACACTACAGGCGATGATGTGCATGGGGAACCCTAGGAGGAGAGAGAAAGTACTGTATCTGGTTTTGTTGTAATGAGACGAGGTCTCTTAAACATTTTCAAACTATGTTTTGGTTAAGTTCATGGTTTGTAATATTTTGGTACATATAAGGATGTGAGATCCTGATAAGTTTCCGCTGCATATGATGTTTTATATCGGTAGTGAGACCGATTGCTAACGGCAGAGGCCGTATGTTTATAAGTGAGAGATTCACTTCGTCCCTTACCTCTTTCTTTTGTTGTCCCTTACTTATTTCTTTCTGTTGACATGCGTCCCTTGCTTATTCTATCTTCATGCCCAACGTTTAAAACTCTGATAAAATATGAAAAGATTTTGGGGCGTGACAATTATCATTATAATTAGAACATTAATTGTTTTTAGATAATTAATCTTAATAATAACAATAGTTTAAAATGAAATATTAAGATAAGAATTGGGTAAAGAGAAGTTTTATTGAGAGAATGACAAATATTAAATATCATTACTATTTTACATATATTGGGAGTACTCTCGTGCATTACACGACTTATCAAATAACATTTAATAGTCATATAATTTTAATAATATAATATAATAGTATATTATCTTAATTTAAATATATAGTATTATTAGTGTTTATTAATGGAAATTTATATATTTTAAAATTCACTTTATATTATTATAAATTATTGAAAATTTAATAATATTACAAATTTGAAATACAAACAACATACAAACTTATAAAATGTATATTTTATAGTAGAAGAATTAATAACAACAACAACAATAAAGAAGAAGAAGAATTATAATGGAAATTATATATGTTTAAATTTCTGAAATAAAAAAAATATTAAAATATTATTTAAGTAAATATAAAAATATAATAAATCAAAAATGTATATTTAAAAATTATAAAGTTACTTTTAAATATCTACCCAACAATAAATAAATAAATAAAATGACCAATAAAATAATAAGTATAATGCTAATTACATTGGTCAATGTTATTTACATTTAGTAGTTGGGTCATAAAATGTATTTTTAATAAAATGACTTATAGATGAAATGAAACATTTATAATTATTATCTTTTTACTCAAAAATACAATTAAAAGAGCAAAATTTTAGAAAAAAAACAATTAATATAAAAGAATTTTAATGATATACAAATTGTTTGCAAATAAAAATTTATTTCAATTATATTTAATAGTGTTTTTATGACATGACATTTTTGAATGAGAAATTGACATATTTATAATTTTTATCAACTTCTTTACTTTTATATTAGTACAAATATAGAAATGTGTGTGTGAGAGAAAGAGATATATAAAGAGTGATTTTTTTTTTAAATATTCTATTTGAAATAGAAATATCAAACAATTACACCAAAATGAAAACACTACCAACTAGAGGTGAATATGGATCTTGGAGATAATCAAATTATGGAGAAATTCGAACAATTCGAACCAATAAAGAACCATTGATTGTTTGACTTTATCCAAAATGAAGCGTTCCAATTATTTTTTATGTCAAAACCGAATTGTACTAAACTAAAGAACTGATTTAGAATCGAATAGAACCGATTTCAAGAAAATTTTAATGATGTTTCATTATTTTTATATGTTTTATCATCATAATTATCTTTGATTATAGTTCATTTGTGTCATAATTGATTGAATTATTATTCTAATTTGTAGGAATGGACTTTGAAGAGAAATTGAGTTAAAAGACTAATTTTTGGACTTAAATTGTGAAGATGACTTAGATGGGCTTGAAGAATATCATATCAATGGGCTCAAATGAGTTGATGGTGAAGAAAGTCCAATAAGAGTTTTAATCCAATTAAACTCTTATGTTTGTAATAGATTTGCATATTTGTAGAAATAGAATTGTAATTTATGCATTTTATTAGGAGTAGAAAATCTAGATATAGATATATTTTTTTATTGCTATATTTTCCAATACGCAATTTCTCTCTCTTAATCTTTCCTCTCTTAGGCACCATACATGCTACTCTCTTAGATTTCTTTCTCATTTCTTCTCTACTCTCAAAATGAACTCTAAATATTTTTATGGAAATGATTAATCCAAGCATGCATGGCTAAATTCCTCTTTTCTAATTCATGGTTCGTTTAATTCTATTGCTATAACTGTGAGGCTTTATTTTTAGTTTAATTTCTTGCTTTAATTCAAGTATCTGATGATTCATGATTTTATTCCATAAAGTGAATTATAGTTTGGATTGATTTGACAATTCGATTTGAATTATATTATATTAACACTATCCATGAATTATGTGTTATACTTTGCTTCATCGTATGATTTTTAGGAAGATTGGTACTTAGTAGCAATAGATCGATTATACGTTGTGTTGGGATATTTATGTTAGGATTTTGATGAGACAAATAGTTTTGTATAGGAAGTTAGAGTACCCTATTTTTCCACATTATTTAAGTGGATTGTTGCTTGATAAGTTTATCTTTCCCTGAGTTATATTTTATAAAGATGTAAAAAATCAGAAAGATAGAGGATACTGATGTTAGCAGGATTCTAGATAAGAAGGAGTATCGGATGCTGATCTTCAGCAAGGAAGATCAGTAAATAGAAAGAATAAGTAGAATCAGCAGGCTGAGTCAGTAAGCAGCATACAGAAAGAAGTAAGAAGAATTGGAAGCTATCTGCAGGATTTAGGGACAGGAAGCTATTCTGAATCAGGAAGCAAACGCATATCAGGAAGCTGGCGCAAGACAGTAAGCAGTAACTGCAACCTAAGTTGTAAGCTGTAAGTTACTTAACCTTTATTTATTGCAGTACGAGGAACATATTGAATACAGTACGAGGTTTCTACATTGTCAAGTATCCATTAGATGGAAGTTAGCACCCGACCTATGAGGTGATGCTATCTGGACCGCGAGTCTACAAAAGCACTATAGCCGAGGAGTGACACCATTAATACGAATCAGAGTAGGACATGCCCTATTCCCCAGTTCTTCTAGTTGTATTAAATGCGAAGATTTTGAAGATTAATTTGAATTTCTACAAGGACAATGCCTCTATACAATGGGCATTTTCTTACCAGTATATATAGAAGGTGAAGTTGACTGTGAAGACTACTAAACTATTTGTCAATCTCTTAAGCTTTCAAACTCTCAAGCTATTCTCAAGCTTCCTAGCAGTTCAGTCACAACCTTTAAAAGCAGTCAAGCCAAAGTTTTTCGAGCTATCAAGTTCTTAAGGCTGACTTCGAGTTGTTCCAGTTGAAGACTATATACTTTTAATCATTTGATGTGTGCTGGGTTATTTAAAGTTGGTGTTCTTAGTTGGAAGGATTAGATCATCGCTAAGTGTTAGTCTTTGTGTAAGATAGTTTACTTTATGTGAGTTTTGTACCCTGTGTGGGAAGCTGCCTAGGAATCTTACTGATTCTAGTAGGTTAACTCATTAGAAAGAGGATTGCAAAGTTGAGACTTGTAAATCGATCTGACCTAGTGGAGTTCCTCCTGTGTGAAGGAGTAGAGTGGACGTAGAAGGATTACGCCATCTTCGAACCACTATAAACCCTTGTGTGTTTATTATTTTCTATTACTTGCTACATACATCTTATTTATATCTTGCTCATACTGCTAAAAGGATTTTGATAAAATCATACTTGTGAAAAGAAAACTATTTTTCAAAAGAAACTCTATCTTTTATTTCCACTGCATATTGTGATATACCGAGACAATAAGCTGAATCAGTATTCTGCCAGCTTACTGAATCGAGAGAGTTGCTGCATTCTCTGTAGAATCAACAACCTATTTATTGAATATCTTTAAAACACAAAATTTGATAGAGGTTCATTCACCCTCCTCTAAACCTCTGACCACTTGGGACCAACAAGTGGTATCAGAGCAAGTTGGGTTAAAAGCCAATTTGACTGGTAACCTACCCAAATTCACTCGTTTCTGTTGGAAAAACCATTTTTATTTTTCAAGACCAAAACTCACTGTTTTAGTATAAGCATGAACTTCTCACATTATAAACTCCCAATATTTTCCATAGATGAGTACGATGACTGGCGGATTCGTATTGAGGCCCACTTATTGGCCATGCACAATGAGATGTGGTACGTGATTGCTGAGGGACCACCAATAATCATCAAGCCAAATCCTATTTTTGGGAGACAACGCCGCGAACAAGAGTGTGCTGAGGTAGAAGCTACAACTGCTAAGATCACAGTTGGAGAGCTCGAGGGCGCAGTAACCACTGACGAAGACTTCAAAGGGGTTCTAAGACCCGTTCTACATACAACATCACCTGACTATAGGAGAGCTGCTCCACCAACTGAATACATCATCAAGACGAGATATGAGTATACAGCTGAAGAACAAAAAAAGGCTAATGTGGATAACGTGGCCAAGAACGCACTATTTCTCACGCTAGATAAAGGAACATTCAGCAAGGTGAAGAGCTGTAAAACATCCAAAGAGATTTGAGACAAGATGCAGTTGATATGCGAGGGCAATGAATTTGCCAAAGACAATAGAGTGTCAAAAGCTACTCAACTATATGAGCAGTTCAAAATGCAGCCTGGAAAGTCATTAGAAGAACTCGACTTATGATTCACAGCCATTTTTAGTAAGCTTGAATCTCTAGGGAAGTTCTACACCCAAAAGGAGAAAAACACGAAAGTGTTAAGAGCATTACCCCATGAATGGGAGAGCAAGAAAACCGCAATGAGGGTCTCACTGGACCTTAATGCGATGAGCACTTTTGATCTATTCTCAAATCTTAAGGCTTTCGAATTCGATATTGATCGAAGTAGAAAAGAGATTGAGGATTCGAGTGTCAAGATTACAGCACTTACAGCAAAAACCAAGGTTGCAGCTACTGCAAGCAGTCGTAAGCAGAAAGACAAACAGAAAGAGATGCTTGCTGAAGATGTTGATGAAGAGATGGCTTTCCTTCAGAAGAAGTTCAAGAAGTTCCTGAAAACAAGAGAGGAAATGACTTCAGGAAGAAACCTCAGACCTCAGAAAGAAGTCCCCAAGTAAGATCTACTTCACAATCAAACACAGGTTCCTCTGACTTGTGTTATAATTATAAGAAACCTGGACACTTCGCCAGAAACTGTCCTTATCCTCAAGTACATAAGTATATTGAGGAAGAGAGGGTGCAGAGAAGAAAAAAAAGGAGGGATGACAAACAAAAGCTCAGGGCTCTTCTAAGTGAAGTTGAAGCTCTAAAGGCAATAAGTAGCTCTAGAGAATAAGCCAATGAAGATTGCTCATTCGAGAGCAATTTTGACAACTCTACCTCCGATGAGGAAGCACTACTGTGCCTTATGGCCAAGGATTGTGAATATGAAAAAGATTATGAGGTAACTTCACAATCTCTTGATGTTTCAAGTTCTGAAAAGTTGAACATGATCTAGTCTTTTAGACAAATCATAAGTGACTTTGAGCAGATAAATTCAGTTCATGAAGAACTAAAAGAGGAAAACCATCAGCTCAAGAGTGAGCATGTTGTACTGAAGGAACAAGTTACTGACCTAGAATACTACAGTATAGAATGAAATAATCTTAGAGTTGAGATCTCTAAGTTCAAGCTACTAGTCACTAAGCTAGAAGTTGAGAAAGTTGGCTTGCAAAACACAATTGATGTGTATAGTAAATCAACAAGAAAAGTACAGGAATGTATCCTAGAGATCCAAAATACCTACAGAGGAAATGGTTTAGGATACTGTGCAGGTAGCTCTCAGAAAGCAGCTTGCACATCCAATGCTGGAAAGTTTGTTCAAGCCCGAGTTTCTTATACTTAAGAACTCCTTCCAATCAATGGAAGTTTGAACAAAATTAGTACAGTAAACAAGAGAAAGAAGTCCGTGCTGCAGGAAGAAGACAGTAAGTCTGTACAGAAACTCAGAAAGCAGCACAATCAGTATGCTGCAAGTAGGAGAAGAATGCAGCAATCTTCCAGGTTACAGCAAAACTCCTACCCCTCATATACCAAGACATACATGTCTAAATTCTAAAGAGTTTATGCTCATGAAAAGTATAAGGGAGTAACACCTGGAAATCTCTAGCTCACACACATCACAAATAATATCCTACAAAGGGTATTTACAAGAAGAGAACCACCAAGGCTAATGGTAAACCAATTATCATCAAGTAGGTGTGGGTCCCAAAGAGGACTAACCCCCCAGAACCCGTACTTGTATGGGTACCTAAATCTACCTGATTTACTTACAGACACATTGCCAGGAAACAACAAAGATGTATGGTATATTAACAGCGGCTACTCCAAATATATGACTGGCAATAAAATTGGATTAAGGGACTTCCAACCATGTAAAGGACCTAAGGTTGTCTTCGGAGATGACTCCAAAGAAAGCACCAAGGGCATAGGAAGCTTGATTAGAGATAATGTAAGTATCATGTTTCATATGCCAAAGGTTTGAAGTATAAGCTCTTGAGATCAATCAATTCTGTGACAAATGATGTTCAGTGGAGTTCAACCTCAACAAGTGTCTGATTAGAGACAACAAAATGAACAAGGTGAAGCTTACTAGAACTAGGAGAGACAATATCTATCTTGCTGATTGGAGTTCAACAACGCAGCCAACATGCTTTATTACTAAGAGCACTCCAGAATTAAGCTGGTTATGGCACAAGAGGATGAGTCATTTAAAGTTCAAAATGATTAACAAGCTAGTAAGGAAGAACCTGGTGAGAGGTCTACCAGATGTTGCTTACAAGAAAGAGAATGTTTGTGGAGCCTATCAGAAAGACAAACAAGTTAGAAGCTCATTCAAAGATAAAGTGCAGAGATTATCTCACAGGATATTAGATCTCCTGCATATGGATCTTTTTGGACCAATGGAGCTTATTAGTGTAAATGGGAAGAAGTATTCCTTTATGATAGTGGATGATTACTCTAGATTTACTTGGACTATCTTCCTGGCCAAGAAATTTGAAACTCAAAACAGGCTACCAGAATTCATAAAGAGGGTGCATAATGAGAAAAACTTGAGTATTGTGAAGATAGGATCTAACAGGGGAACATAATTCACAAACAGGTTTATAGAGTAGTATTGCTCAGAGAATGAGATTTATCATGAGTATTCTGCAGCAAGGGCTCCTTAATAGAATGAAGTTGCAGAAAGAAGGAACAAGACTTTGAAGGAAGCAACAAAGACTATGATTGCTGATGCTGGAATACCAAAAAGATTTTGGGCTGAAACAACAACACAACATGCTATACTCAGAACAGATGCTTGATCAACAAGAATCATGATAAAACTCCCTATGAAGTTTGGCATGAAGTAAGTCCAAACATTTCATATTTACATATCTTTGGATGCAGATGCTACATTCTGAACAATGAAAATGAGCACATGAAGACCTTTGATGAAAAATCTGATGAATGAGTATTTCTATGATACTCTTCAGTAAGCAAGACATTTAGGGTATGTTTGTTTGGAGATTATGTAAGATTGGGGAAATCCAACTTTGAAATCCTAGGATTTGTAAATAAAGGTGAATAGTTAAAATCTGTGTTTGTTATGAGACTTTATAGGGTAGGATTATTACTGTAGATGTCAAATCAATGCTAAAAAAGTTAGTAAGTGTAATATTTTATTATTAATTGATGTAATAGTAATGATTGGATGATTGTAATAGTAAAAATTTAGGTGTGTATTGAAATTTATATATTAATAGGTTAGAGTGTAGGGTTAATTATTATGTTTTCTTTAAATAAAGTAGCATTTGAGTGGATTTTATAATCCTAATTTAAATCTCCTAACAAACAAAGATTTGAGATTTTGAAATCTCAAATCCTGACTCATGAGTCTCCAAACAAACATACTCTCAGGATCTTCAATAAGAGAAGTTTGGTTGTAGAAGAATCAATACATGTGGTGTTTGATGAACCATATTGTGATACTGCTGAGTTGAACAAACTAAATGAAGATGTATCTAAGATGAAGATCAAGGATCAGACAGTAAGATACATTGATGGAGTTCCAGTACCTACTGAAGTAGTTATTGCAAACAGCACACATGTTACTGCAGTAACGCAGGATACGGAACAACAAGCAGAGAGGACATGGCTCATAAATCACCCAAGAGAGCTTGTGATTGGAGATATCAATGTGTTGTTAAAATAAGAAGATCAAGACCGCAAGAATCATTGTTCACATGCTTCATATCATAAGTAGAACCCAAGAATGTGGAGGAAGCTCTTAAAGACAGTAACTGGATTCAAGCCATGCAGGAAGAGCTAAATGGATTTGAAAGGAATCATGTATGGAGATTAGTTCCAAGGCTTGACCACCAAGGAGTTATTGGAACAAAGTGGGTGTTCAAGAACAAGCTAGATAAAACCGGAGCTGTAGTCAGAAACAAAACAAGGTTAGTGGCTAAAGGATACTGCCAGGAAGAAGACATAGATTTTGATGAGACTTTTGCCCCCGTTGTTAGGCTTGAAGCCATAAGGATATTTCTGGCCTATGCCGTTCACAAGAACTTCAATGTTTATCAGATTGATGTGAAGAGTGTATTTCTGAATGGATTCTTATCAGAAGAAGTTTATGTGGAACAACCACCAGGTTTTGAAGAGCAAACAGAAGACAAGGTATTCAGACTAGAGAAAGCTTTGTATGGTTTAAAGCAAGCCCTTAGAGCTTGGTATGATACACTGTCCCTAAATCTCTTGGAGAATGGTTTTCAAAAAAGGACAGTAGATAAAACTTTTTTCAGGATACAGGATGAAGACAACATACTGCTTGTTCAGATTTATGTGGATGACATCATTTTTGGATCCACAAACAAAGATTTATATGAAAAAAATTCAACCCTCATGCAGAAAAAGTTTGAGATAATCATGATGGGAGAATTGAGTTTTTTTCTTGGTTTACAAGTGAAACAACTAGATAATGAGATTTTTATAAATTAAGCCAAGTACACCAAGGAATTGATAAAAAAGTTTGGAATGGAGAATGGATCATCGGTAAGCATACCAATGGCCTCATCTATAAGTTTTGACAAAGATGAAAGAAGAAATGATGTGGAGATAACAAAGTATAAAAGACTTATTGGATCCCTACTATATCTTACAACAAGCAGGCTGGATATAGAATTTACAGTTGGAGTATGTGCAAGATTCCAAACAACACCAAAGGAGTCATATCTTGCAGCAGTGAAGAGGATTATTAAGTATCTGAAGGGTACTCAAGATGTTGGCTTATGGTATCCAAAGGAAGGAGGATTCAACCTCAAAGGATACTCAGATTCTGACTTTGCAGGATGCAAAATTGACAGTAAGAGTACTAGTGGTACTTGTCAATTTCTAGGAGATAGACTAGTTTCTTGGTTCTGCAATAAGCAAACATCCATAGCAACATCAACCGCTGAAGCAGAATATGTAGCTGCAGGAAGCTGTTGTGCTAAGATCTTGTGGATACAACAACAGTTAAAGGATTATGGGATTATAGAGAAAAAAACTCTCATTCTATGTGATAATACTAGTGTTATTACCATAACACACAATTCTGTCTTCCACTCAAGGACAAAGCATATTAATGTGAGACATCATTTCATAAGAGATCATGTGGAAAAGAAGGACATTGTACTTGAGAAAGTGTATACTGACATGCAACTAGCATACATATTCACAAAGCCTTTATGTGAATCAAGGTTTTCCATGTTAAGAAGTGAGCTTGGGATCATCAAGCTTTGATGTGTAAGAGTATATAAGTTCCTTAAGTAAGAGGGAACTTATGCAGTATTTTAATTTTCAGCATCAAAATTTTTAGTATTCTTAAACAACATTTTCTAACAATATTCAGTTTCAGGATACAGCAAGCTGAGTATAGGTTACTGCAATAGGTTGCTGCAGGCAGAAAACAACATTCATTAGAGACAACATTTATGAAGCCCTGCAACCTCGTATTAGGAACAATAACCTTATTCCTAATCATTTCAAACGACACTTCGGCATCCGCATTTAATGCAAAAACCGCATTTTCAAAGAAGTTGAAAAAGACATGGTTCAACTTCTGATATGACTATTCATATAATTACAGATTTGTCCCTCCACTATTTTATCTCAACCGTCAGATCATGCACATTTTTTACATCATTTGATCTAAACCGTTGATCATTTTGGAACACATATTTGAACTATAAATTGATCAAACACTCTCTCTTCCTTCTTTATGCTTACATTATTATTATTCTCAAGATTTTCTAACTCTTTACATCAAGATTTCTCTCTCTACTCTCTCTAAGCTTTTTACATATATCATCAATGACGATTCCAAGAGAAACGAAGGTTTTAGAGGGCAGACTAGTTAACACCGAGGTACTACTGGGAGATGATTCACCTTTTGATAAAGATCTCATCTCTGAGGTCTGGAACCATGTTTGTGAGAGCAAGATCTCTAGGCTCTTCACAACCAATAGCGGGTTCTCTTCCCAGTCGGTTGAGAAGTTCTACGTATATACCGAGCTGTTTGAGGACTCAGAATCCATCTACTTCAAAATGGATTATGACAGCGATGACTGGCATTCTCTAACAGCCAAAGACATTGCCAATACCTTTGACATCTCTGACAAGGGTATGGAGGTTGTTGACCTGAAGTTGTATGGGTTAGAGTACCTGGAGGAGAGCTAGAACCTGTTCAAGCAGGATTCCGTGAAGGAAAAGGTGACCAGGAACTTCGGGAAGAAGAAACTCAAGCCCGAGTATGAGTTTCTGTATGATATTTATGCTTATACCATCGAGGACAGATGTGGAAGTTTTGATAATTGCACCGATCTAAGGATGTGATTGATGACTACCATTGTTCAAGAAGAGGTAGTTAACTGGGCACAATTCCTCTTTCAGAGGATTTGGGAGGAAGCCTCTAAGGTAACCATCAGGAGGAATTTTGGAATCATCCTTACTGTTGTTCTCTTCAAACTTGGCCTTTTTCTGAAGAAACCAGTGTTTGTTGCTCCTGGCTGGTTTCTGGGAGTAAAGAAAGGTTATACCAAGTAGAAGAAGAATGAGGAAAAGGTTAAGCAACCTAAGAAGAAGAAGCCTGCTGCAAGCGCAAGGTTGCTGAGAGCGATTCTGATAATGTGCTAACACCGAGAGCTGCTAACTCAGATTCTGGCAATAATGATGATGATGATAAGCCAGCAAGAAAATCGACTGTGAAGAAAACTTCATTGAAAAGAAAACTGAAGTTGAAAGACTAAGCTGAGGATGTTCTACTCCTGGAATATCCCGTTCCTGATCAGAAAGTTGAAGAAGTTCAGGAAGCTGGATAGGTTGATGTTCAAGATATCCAGGTTGCTGATCAACCTGAAGAAGAGGTTGCTGAACCAGTTGCAACTCCAACTGAAGAAGACGTTTAGGTTTTAGAGACTGAACCTGAGTTGAAACAGCTAGCTTTGTTGCATGAGAGAAAACTGATGCTGAAAGAAAGGAAAGGTAAGGGGAAGCGCCTGATCAAACCCCATGGCCAGACCACGAGACAAAGGGTCTCAATGGGACCGATGGAAGCTCTGAGGCCAATTGCTACGATAAACAAAGTGGCGAGCTCCATCGAAGATATTGGTTCAGAGAAAATAGAGGTTGTCCTTGTAGAGACGCCTGAATCAATATGACAGAGGTTCGCAACCATCTATGATTACTAGTAGTGGATGTGACTTTGCTCAGCAAGAGACTTGCTGCAGTGGCAAGAGTGGGCAGAGGTGGAGGAGATTTTGCTCACCTGGACTGCCTTCTTTATTGAGAATCTTGAGATTCTCATCGATGAACTTCTACCTTTCTTTGATGAGAAGTTCATCGAAGGCTTTACTGAGGAGATGATCGCCAAAATTATTGTAATGTAAGAAAAGTTGTATGCTTACTGGAAGGCGAAGAGTAAGTCAGCTGTAGAAGAGGCAACAGGAGAGCAGTCAATGAAGGCTGGGGAGGACAACACATTGATGAACCCCAATATTGAGACTGTTAGGCCCCTACTGAGCTGGAGCTTGCTGAAGCTCAGTTGGCTACCCTCACTCCTGAAGAAGCTAACTTAAAGATGATGCAGATGGGAGTTACAATGACTGTGCATCGTTATGCGATAAAATTAAATATTTTCTTTCCTATCCTAACTAACTAGTAGTTAGGGTAAGTCAGAGTCGATCCCACGAGGAGTGAAGAATAAACTATGCCACCTATGTTCAATTCAAGAGACAGAAAAGATGGGGGGTTTTTTTTAGATTGATTAACTATCACTAAATCAAATTAAATAAACCTAGAAAGCAAATTAAACTAGAAATCAAAATATATATAAGAAAGCATTCCAGTTAACAGTTCAGTTATTCCCCAATTTCAATTATATCTTAATCAATGTAACACCCCTCTCTCAGATTATCATAGAATTATCACCCCTAGTCTAACAACAAGCTCTATTAAACCGAATCGTCTCTTAAGATTAGTTAAATTAGGATAAGATCACTAATTAATCCTATTTAATTGAATAACCTAGAACAAGCTCTCTAGATTTAATTCATTAAATGCATTAATCACCAAGACGATAGGATGAACTAGACTCCGAATACACAAGCTCGATTCGATAATCTAGGATTATGCTACCTAGAGATGCATGACCTCTAGTTTACCACTTATGAAAATTAAATCACAATAATTAGGATTCATGATCTAAAATTCTAGCAGTCAATTATCAATTACTTAACCTAGGTGGCCAATCCAAATTAAGCATCAACAATAGAAAACAATATTCACAGATAGCATAATCAATTCCAATCAAACATCGAGAAGGGGAAATAAAATTAATTAAAACATAAAAGAAATATGTGTTCAAACATCCCTGCTAACCGGAATTGGAAGATTAGCCGATCATCCTCGAGAGTAAATCCACAAAAGCAATCGAGAGTTTCATCGTAAATTATCTCCAAAATAATATATCAAAATTACTCCTAACCTTCTCTCTCTAAATTAGTCTCTCTAAAATTAAACTCTCCCAAGACTAATTACTCTGCCCTCTTCACGTGAACAGAGCCCCTCTAAATTGATAAGGGAAATCTTGATTTCTTTCCTTTTTGAACTCCTGGTCGTGTGAATTTCTTGGCTAGAAGGAAAAGTTTCCTTCTTTTCTTCCTCTTGAGTGATGGGCCCTTCCTTCCTTTACTCTTAAAGCTAAATTTAGTCTTTTTTAGTTCTCTTGGGCTTTAAAAGTTAAGTTAGGCCCAATCGACTTCTCGTCCCATGATCATCTTCCTCGACTCCAAAATGCTTCAAAACCCTTAAAATAATCAAGAAAATAATATATGAAGTATTTGAAGACACAAAACACATATAGGTACAGAAACGGTGCATTCAATCATCTAAAAGATTATAAAATCACAAATATGCCCTCGATAAAATGCACCTATTTTATACCTATCATGCAACAAGAGAGCAAAATTCAAACAACTTTCCAGAATACTGCAAGTAGGAGAAGGTAGCAGTGCTGTTATGAAAGCTCATGTCTCACCTACCTTTACAGGTATCACAACATTTTTCCCTCTCGTTAGTTTGGATGTGGAGACTGACGAGGAACAATTAGTTGATTACATTAATTCCCTAGTTTACCATGTTTTATCATCTAAGGGGGAACCATCACCGATCATCCATGAAGTTCTATAAGATATCAATAAGGAGCATGCCGATGAAGCAACCGAGAAGCAAGTTGCTGAGATGGGACTCCCTGTACTGGCTACTCTAGCAATACAACACGCTGAAGAGGAACCAACAATTGTTGAAGAGCAGTAGCAAGCAGATAGTGCTGAGAAACAACAGGAACCTGTTTTTGCTGATGAGGAACAAGATGTGGCAGTTGCCATTTCTGTTATTCCTTCTGAAGTTGTTAATGCTGAACTTGA
This sequence comes from Scutellaria minor, assembly GCA_954870855.1. Lineage (NCBI taxonomy): Eukaryota > Viridiplantae > Streptophyta > Magnoliopsida > Lamiales > Lamiaceae > Scutellaria > Scutellaria minor. Next base: position 12,997,304 of record OX940737.1, read on the forward strand.
AGAAAAAGAGGTTGCTACATTCTTAGTGGAATTCGAGCAGTCGATTGGACAAACCTATCAGAGTACTCAGAATCTTGAACTTTTGAACGCTGTTGTCATCAAGATTACTGAAGTTAGTAAGGTTGTTGAGGTTCTTGAGGTAGTTGATATTGCAGATGCCAAAGTAGTTGTTGATGCTAAGAAAGTTGTTGAGACAGTTTCTTTTTCGAAGACCTTGGGTGCAGTTACAATTAAGACCGTACCGGTGGAGGAGAAAGAATGGATGACTGAGGAAGAAGAAGTGCCTGTGAGAGGTAAATAGATTGTTGTTGCTGCACCTACACCAAATCCTGATGATGGAGATGACTCATCCAGCGATGATGATGAGGATCCTGAAGGTGATAGTCCTCCATACTCGGAATCTTTCAAGGTCAAGAGGACTCCTGAAGAGATAGTGAAGCAAATGCAGGATACTGAGGTTGCTGAGCAACAAGAAAATGTGAGTCAGGCCATGGTTCTTTATACTCAAGAGGAAGTAGGACCGCTAATGGTTAGAATTGAGACTCTTACTGACTCACAAGAACAATCTCTTCAAGGAATCATGGATATTGTTCAATGACTGATAAGAGCCATGCAAACGCATGAGATGAACATGGAAACAGACATCCAAATGAGAGAATGAGCACACTCTTCATCCATGGAAGAACTGAGGAATGAGTTGTTTGAACTCCCTTCCAGAATACAGAGAAGGCTGAATAAGGAGTTCATTGCTTAGTATCAGGTAAGAAAGAGATTTAAGCACACACAACAAGCTATATCTGAAGCTAGGGATACAACTCTAAATGAGATTAAGAGCTCAGTTGATAAGGTAAGGAGCTCAGTTGATGCAGTTCAAAGCTCAGTTGCTGAGATGCAAAATAATGAGGCTGCTCAAAATATGGTACTTGAGCATATGCAAGAAAGCAACACCACACAAGCTTGTGATGTTCGAAGCATGAATGACAGGATACCAAATCTAGAGCTATTTGTGGGTGAGATGAGAGCCATCCTTGTTCGAGCATTTCCTCAACACGTACCTACTGAAGCTGCTACCTCCAGTGCTGATAAGTTTGATAATGCCAAAAAGGAGAAAACAAGCAGCAAGCAGATCAGGTTCTGGATGCTGCAGTGGAGACGACAGCAAGAGAAATTGAGGAGGAGGATAATGATGAAGATGACGACCTTCCCCTGACCATCAGCAGAAAGTGCAAGCGTTCTGACTCTTGACATGGTCAGAGCATCCAGTCGAAGAAGAGGAAGGATGGTGATGATGATGAAGATAATGCAGGTGCTGGGGATACTACTTCTCATGTAGTAAGCAATACTGCAACACAACAAAGAGCCAGAGTTGCTACTATACCAACTCGTCAAAGAACTAATAGACAACAAACTGGTCGAGGTAGAGGAAGACAACAAAGAGGACTACAACAATCAGGCCAGAATCCTAATGTTAAACCCTTTATGAGTATTGTTATAGGTCCAAGACTGGATGAAGCTAGATGAAGAGAGCTGAAGGAAGCTGAAGAAGAAATGAGAAGAAAGAAGGTTGATTGGATATCGAGGCTTGGAGTTATTGGAGCTGAAAGATCCAAGGTTGCTGAGAAAGTAGAGTAAAATCTATTCTCCTTCCCATAGCAAGAAGCTCCCTGCTTTGATAGAGACTTGGTTTCTACAGAAGCCTCTGTCTTACTGGATCAGAAACCTAAAAGGGTGAACATGGTATGGGACTTCAAAATCTTTGATCAAATATATTTGCCGAAGAATAAAAATCCAACTTTTAAGGAGATCACCTTGTTCAAAAGGTCTGAATATTTGAGGTACTTCAGAAACTTATGCAGGTATGATTACTTTGCAAATTTTCCATCCTGTGAAAAAACCTTGACGACGTATGAGGAATTGACAAGAGAATGAAAGTTAGACATCTAGTTGATATTGCTGGATAAGATAAACAAATGAGAGCAGGTTCCTTTCTGTCGGGATTTTTGGCTGCGTTGGATTCAGGTTCCTGAAATCTATGAGAAGCTGGAAAAATCCTACCAAGAATCTATTTTGAATTGGTGGAAAGGAACTAAGTATAAAGAGGTTGTCAAACAGTCTCAAGCTGACTCTGGACATGATTATGTGAAGAGAAGATTGTTTGGAGATAAAGAAACCTGAGGAAGTAAAGCTTACTGCGGTTTCTTAGAAAGATGTTTGAGTAAACACTTCTTGTAAAGAATTTTATTTATTCTTTTATACCTAAATTCTTGTTATGAAGTTGATGAGCTCTGTAATTGTTGATATTAGCTCACATTGTACTTTACTTATACAAAATACTTGTAATTATGTACATCTGTATATGCTGCTTAGTATGGGTTTTGTCATCGTAAAAAATGGGAAAATTGTTGGGATATTTCTGTTAGGATTTTGATGAGACAAATAGCTTTGTATAGGAAGTTAGAGTACCCCATTTTTCCACATTGTTTAAGTGGATTGTAGCTTGATAAGTTTATCTTTCCCTGAGTTGTATTTTGTAAAGATGTAAAAAATCAGAAAGATAGAGGATATTGATGTTAGCAGGATTCTAGATAAGAAGGAATATCGGATGCTGATCTTCAGCAAGGAAGATCAGTAAGCAGAATCAGCAAGCTGAGTCAGTAAGCAGCATACAGAAAGAAGTAAGAAGAACTGGAAGCTATCTGCAGGATTCAAGGACAGGAAATTGTTCTAAATCAGGAAGCAAACGTAAATTAGGAAGCTAGCGCAAGACAGTAAGCAGTAACTGCAACCTGAGCAGTAAGTTGTAAGTTACTTAGCCTTTATTTATTATAGTACGAGAAACATGTTGAATGCGGTATGAGGTTTCTGCATTGTCAAGTATCCGTTAGATGGAAGTTAGCACCCGACCTATGAGGTAATGCCATCTGGACCGCAGGTCTGTAAAAGCATTGTAGTCGAGGAGTGACGCCATTAATGCGAATCAGAGTAGGACGTGCCATATTCCCCAGTTCTTCTAGACACATTAAATGTGAAGATTTTGAAGATCAATTTAAATTTCTACAAGGACAATGTCTCTCTATAACGGGTATTTTCTTACCAGTATATATAGAAGGTGAAGGTGACTGTGAAGACTACTGAACTATTTGTCAATCTCTTAAGCTTTCAAACTCTTAAGCTATTCTCAAGCTTCCTAGTAGTTCAGTCACTCAACCTTTAGAAGCAGTCAAGCCAAAGTTTTTCGAGCTATCAAGTTCTTAAGGCTGACTTCGAGTTGCACCAGTTGAAGACCATATACGTTTAACCATTTATTGTGTACTAGATTGTTTTAAGTTGGTGTCCTTAGTTGGAAAGATTAGATCCTCGCTAAGTGTTAGTCTTTGTGTAAGACAGTTTACTCTGTGTGAGTTTTGTACCCTGTGTGGAAAGCTGCCTAGGAATCTTACTGATTCTAGTAGGTTAACTCATTAGGAAGAGGATTGTAAAGTTGAGACTTGTAAATCGATCTGACCTAGTGGAGTTTCTTCTGTGTGAAGGAGTAGAGTGGACGTAGAAGGATTACGCCATCATTGAACCACTATAAACCCTTGTGTGTTTATTATTTTCTATTACTTGCTGCATACATCTTATTTATATCTTGCTCATACTGCTAAAAGGATTTTGATAAAATCATACTTGTGAAAAGAAAACTATTTTTCAAAAGAAACTCTATCTTTTATTTCGGCTGAATACTGTGATATACCGAGATAATAAGCTGAATCAGCATTCTGCCAGCTTACTGAATCGAGAGAGTTGCTCCATTCTCTGCAGAATCAGCAACCTGCTTACAGAATATCTTTAAAATGCAAAATTTGATATAGGTTCATTCATCCCCCTCTGAACCTCTGACCACTTGGAACCAACATGTTGCTTTATTGTATAATTACCTAATTGAATTAACGGGACAAACTGAAACTATAGATATAATAATTTTAGCTTCTGAGTTATTCAATTCTACCTATCTAGTTAGGTTTAACTGTTTTCACCATGATTTATGGGATCGGATCGGGCAGGTTCAACCGTGAACCGATCCTTGATCCGGTCCTTTTATACCCATAGAATCGAAAATGCAGTCTTTTTATGCCCGTAGAATCGGAAATACAGTCTAATCACTAAGAACCGGTCAAAAAACCGGTCTAACCAGCTAAAAACTGGTCAAAAAGTCGGTTGACCCGAATTTTTTTATTTACTTTTTTCATTTAAAAATTTGAACTTCTTTTTTTAAATGTAAACTTCTCAGCATCCCATCATAGTACATTGCCTCAATGCTAAGTTTATTCCTAATCAATGTGTCCCAACCAATGTGGGACAACCACTGCTAAGTTTGATTCCCAATCAATATGGGACAACTAATATTCCACTAGCATTATAAGATTCCCAATCAATGTGGGACAACTACTATTCCACTAGCATTATAAGAGATATTGTTTTTAATGCCAATTTTGATTCATAATCAATGCAAGATAAACATTATCATCATTTGCAATGCATTGCTTCAATGTCATACACTAGTATCATTTATAGTGGATGACTTCTATTTCATTTTAGTTGATTAATCAATGTGAGACAACTTTTACACTTTATACTACATGTTCTCAAACTTTCTTTAACTTTGTTTCAATGTGGGACAACTTTTAATATGAACTTATACACTTTACTACAATTCTAATATATTTTTAGTATTTTTTTTATGTGGGACAAGTATAATATTATGAATAAAATATAAAGAAATTAAAAATACATTCATATTTTCCTAAGAGAGAATTCATATATTATTAAACTTAAATGAGTTTTTTTAGTTTTTTAAAATTGAGGAGATATAGTTTTGATCTTTTATTCTATTTATATATATATGTAATTTTATATACTATGTACTATTTTGAATAATATTTTAGATTTTAATTACACAAATATTTTAATTTATTATTTCATTATTCCAAAAAAAATTGTGTATTATTATTATTATTGTTGATGTTATTGTTATTATACTCTTTAATTTTATAAAAAAAGATAATATAAAAAATTTCAACTAAAATATTATTGATAAATTTGTATTGACCAGTCGGACCTCCCGATTGAACCGGTCTGACCAGTTGAATCGATGGTCAAACTGGTTAGACCACTAGTCCGGTTCCACAAACACTGGTTTTCACAATAGATTAATGCAATTGTTAATTAATTTGGAGTGCGCGCCAATTAGTTGATAATTAGGTTGATTGAATGCTTCATTTGATCAATTAAATTAGGAAAACAATGATTTTTCTATGGCTTCCATGATTAGTAAGGTTAAATGCTTGAATGTGGAAGATGATATTTGTGACTCGAGATCAGTGATGCAATTGAATGTCAGTGTCCTTGAATTGGAGTTTCGTAAGATTATTTTTCCTCTTATTTATTTTCATCGTTCGTTGCAAGTTGATTCTTATTTTTATTTGATAGTTTAATTAGTAGATATTCAAAATTCCCCTTGTTTTTATATTCAATAGAATTAAACCATGTTGTCACGGCCCATTTTCTTACATAAAAATTTATCAGAGTTTTCATTGTAGGCGTGAAGAAAGAAGGGGAAAAAGACGTACATGATATAAAATAGAAGGAGATAAGAGGCTGTAAGAAGCTGTACAAATGAAACATCGGATACAATCGATTCAAAGGGTTTGAAACCTTACGCAGCGAAAAAACATTAGGATCCATTACATAAAAGAAGGACAGTTTAAATTTTACAAAACGTGGAACATCGATCAGAAAGACAGATCCGGACAAAGACAACAGGGTAAAAGATCACTGCTGACACGACACCTCTCTCTCTACACTTCTCCTTTTTCATAAATTCCTGTAACGTGAATTACAGTATAGGGGTGAGTGCATTGAATACACTCGTGGGGATACTTTCCACATTTTTAAAAGTTATTAGGTAGGTATAACAAATCAAACATATACAAATTCGGCAAATAGACACAACATATAGAATGCATAACACATAAATCGGATCCTTTATGGACACGTATTCCCATAGAGCTCATATCTACAGCGAGGGCGGGTACTCCCCGTTGACCCCAGGTGTGGGTACTCCCTGACTTATTATACGGGTCACTTATTCCCCCGTAATATGAAAGTAGACCTTCATCCATTCATCATGAATATGGACCTTTGTCTCTTCATATAAATATGGACTTTCGTCCTTTCACCACATCATCATAAACCATGCATGAACACATTAATCATAGTATATAATCACAGCACATAAGGTTCAACAATTCATTTAATATCAAGTTCATAAACATACGTTCATTTATCATCATTATGCGCTAAATACTGAAACGTAATGTTTTTAGGGTTTAAAAGTTACCCCCACCTTGTTCGGTGGTTACCACGTGAGTAGCAAGTATCAAAGATCAAGTATCGCAAAACTCAATCCAATAGGTAGCCTACATAAGTTATAATGTTTCTTAAATCCTTAATAAGTATAATTAAAGATATAAATGATTCCGGAGAAAGTGCGATCGTTAAAGACGCGACGGATCGGGAGATCTAAAGATTGAGGTTGAATAAACGAGGGTGAAAGTTCAGTTTAATAGGTTGATATGAAAGAGGGTAAGATTTGGGTCGCAACAAAAAAAGAATGAGCTCAATCGGAGTTGAAACGAGCTCGAACGAAGCATTTTAAGATTGAGGGGTATTTTGGTCATTTTGGTCAAAGGATTGACTTTGACCGGGACCCCCGACTCCCGGTCGACGACATCTTGTCGGCTACGACTCGACAATAGCATATGATGGAAAAAACACATTTCGTATCGCAAACACGGCGCCGCACGCGCACCAGTCACACGACGTCGCACGCGCGCTGCCGGTCACCCGGCGCCGGGCGCCCAGTTACCCAATGTCTCCCGGCGCGCCACCCAGCGCCTCCTGGTGCTATGTGCCCAGTGCGCCCAGCAGTAGCAACTTTCCAACCATCTTCCAGCCGCCTCCAGCTGCGGCGACGCCGCCCCCACCTAACCCGCCGGCGCCACCCGCGCTGGTCACCACCAACTCCGGGCGTGAACAGTAACCTCCTCCAAACAGCCCCCAAAATCAACTCAAACACATGCATGCATACACAAACACCATGCAACCACCACCTTTCCAACCCACTTTCGGCTCCGGCACTGTCACCCACGACGGTGCCACCACTCCTAACCAACAGCCCAACACCCCTGGAAGGTCAGCCCCCACTCCGGCGAAGGAGGAGAGAGAGAGAAAAAACCAAGGAGAGAGAAAGGGTGGAAAAAACAAGGGTTAGGATTTTTCGGCGACGTTTTTGCCGTTTCCCGGCGAACAAGACATCAGAATTGAAATCTGAAACCTATCCTAGACTCGTCTCGACGAGACCTACGTTCTGTGTGAAAATCGGCCAAAATCGAGAAAATTGATTTTCCAACCACTGGTGGCGCCGCCGGTGACCAGAAAACAGAAAATCGAGAGAGAGAATGGAGGAAAGAGACTTACATATTTTCGTCGATTTTACCTCGTTCGGAAAAATGGTGATTTTTGAATCGAAAACGCCCTTATATATAGATTTCCAAAAAAACACTATTCATCCAAAAAATCTTGGGTTACTATTCACCAAAAATATCTCGGATTACTATGCATTGATATATCTTTCATTTTTTTCCGAATCTTCGTATTTTGCCTTTTTCTTCGCCATTTGAGCTACGGATCTCCGATTGACCTCTAATTCGTTTCTATCTTCTCGTTTTTCCATTATGCATCTTATGATATAATTATAATCTATGTTCCGCGACTAAAAAATATTTTCATCTAAAACATGCATTTATCACTTATCTGAAACACATATAATTAATTTAAACAGTCAAGATTAATGCACATAATAATTCAATTAAGGGTTTAATATTTAATTAATCAATTATGCTTCATTTTTGGTTCGGGGCGCTACACATGTTCCCTGAGGATAGACCTTACTTGTCGTTATACTTAGTTGTTATTTTAGGTTAGGTAATTTATTTGTTGGTTTGACACCCACCATTAACTACATAAAAATTTGTATGTATCATTGAATTCATTATTTTATATTGTTATATTTGATTATTTATAAATTTGATTGAATTTTATTATTTTTTAATACTATTATAATTTTAAGACTTCATAAAATAAATTAACAATTAAATAATAAAGTAAAATATTTATAATGAATTATTTTGGGAGCAAAAAAAATCTATTAACTACAATAGATATTAATCAAATAATTAGTTTATAACTTATATAAAGTAATGTATAAGATATTTTAAAAGACAAACTTTCTGATTACTACTTATGAGGTGTAGAACGAGAAGATTTCAAAGAATAAAATTTAAAGAAAATTTTGAATGTAATATATTATTTTCGAGAAGAGACATACTTTAGGAATTTATCAAATCTATTTGATTAGTTTATTACTTGTTTTAAGATATAAATTAAATAATGTTGTACGATATATTTATTTATTTTTTGCATTTTGTTTCAATGAATATTTGTTTTAAATTGTAAAAATCTAAATCTTCAAAACCTGAATTGATCCGTTATTTCCGAATCTCCGAAAAAACCGAACCATCGAGTAATTTCGAAAATTCCCTTATCCCCAAATTGCTCCGGACATACTCACCCCTTACCAAGAGAGAGAAAAAAAATTTAAACTTGATAAACCAATTGTAGCGCCCCGGATCAAAACGAGCATAATTGATTATTTAAATATTTAACACATGACTTAATGAGTAGGTGCGTTTATTTTGACTGTTTAAATTTATTACGTGCGTATCATATACGTGTTTAACGTGTGACTTAGATCGATATTTTTTCTTGGACATGGTATATAGAATATTCTTATACCATAAGATGCGTCTTGGAAAGACGCGAAGATAGAAATGAACTTGGGGTCAATCGGAGACCCGTAGATCAAACGGTGACGGAAAGGGCAAAACCGGAAGTTTCGGAAAATCGGAAGATATTTACGGTGATTGGAAATAAAGATATTTACATGAATAGTAACATCGGAAAAGTCAACCGATGAATAGTGTTTGGATATTTTGGATGAATAGTGATTTCAGAAAATCTATAAATAGGGGCTCTTCCGATTCATTTTCCACCGTTTTTCCGAACGAGCCGAACGAGCCGAAAGCGACGAAAACGAGTAAGTCTCTCTCTCCTCTCTCTCTATTTTCGGGTTTCTGTCTCCGGTGGGCCACCGCCGCCGCCGGCCTGTGGCCGAAAAATTCAATGTTGTCGGAATCAGATGATATTCACACACGACGTTCGTCTAGACGAGACGAATCTAGGATAGGTCTCGGATTTCAAATCTGATTTCTCGTTCGCCGGAAAACAACAAAAAACAGCCTTTTAAACCCTAACCCTAACCCTTTCCACCACCTTCTCTCTCTTCATTTTTCTCTCTCCACCACGCCGGAGCTGCTGCTGGAGATCACCGGAGATAAGGGTGCCGAGCTGGAGGGCCGGCGCCACCACCCACGGCGGCGCCGGAGAAGGACATAATATATATATATGCATGAAATGTGCATGTGTGTGTTTATATATGTCTGCTAGTGTGTGTTTGTGTTGCATGTTGTTGGTGGCGCCGTCGGGTGGCGCCGCCGTGTGAGGAAGGTAGACCGGCGACGGGAGGTCGCCGACGAGGTGTTTTGCCAGGTGGCCGGCGATCCCCAGTCGCCGGCCAAGATGACAGGTGGCCAAGGAAATCCGGTGGTGTGTGTGTGTAATCACACCCTACGCTATGTGTGTGTGCAAGCTATTGTGTGTGTGCGTGTGCACGACGGTGGTGGTGGCCGGCGACTGGGGGTCGCCGGTCAAGGCGATGGTGGTTGGTGGTGGTCACCGGCGGCAGGTGGCCACCGGCGAGGCAGTGGATGTGTGTGTGTGTTTGCAAACGGGTGTGTATGTATATTTGTACGTGTGTGTGTTTTGAGTGGTGGAGGGGTGTGTATGCGTGACCAACAGGTGGTGGCCGGCGACTGGAGGTCGCCCGCCGGAGTCCCAGGTGGTGGGGGAGAGTCACCGACGATTGGAAGTCGCCGGCCAAAGTGGAACAATGAGTGCGTGTTTATATATGAAAGCATGCGTGTGTGTTTTATGTAGGGATGAGGGTTGGTGGCCGGTGTTAGGGGGTTGCCGGCGACAAGGAGGTCGTCGGCCGGTGACCGGAGGTCAGGGGGGTGGTCGCTGGCGATTAGGGTCGCCGGCCGGAAGTTTTTGGGTAAGATGTGATTTTGGAAAAAACAGGGCTTCGAAGGATTTTGCGGTGACATTCCGGGCACTATTCACCGTTGGAATCCGGCGAGGGACGGCCGGAGGTGGTAGCCCGAGGTACAAGGTATCCGGCGAGGCAGGTGGTGGTGGCAGGAGGCGGCGCCGCCGCGCCGGGCGACGCCGGGAAGTGGCCTGCTCGAGCAGGCCACCGTCAGGAAACCTGGGAAGGGCCTGGCCGAGAAAACTCGACCAGCCTCGTCGAGCCACGCCTCGCTGCCGAGAAAACTCGGCAGCCGTCGGGAGCCGGTGTACACCGTGCGCACCCATGTGCGCCCATCGGGTGCCGACGTGCACCCGACGCCGTGTTTTCGATCCGAATCTCATTTTCTTTCCACCTCGTTCATCCATATCGAGTCGTCGATGACGAGACATCATTGATCGAGGTCCGTGGGCCCGGTCAAAGTCAACCCTTTGACCAAAATTACCATTTTACCCCTAAACCTAAAATGCTCCGTTTGAGCTCGTTTGAACTCCGATTGAGCTCATTCTTTTTCCGTCGTGCCCCAAATTTCATTCTCTATCATCTCAGCCATAAGGATTGGATATCCACTCTCATTTCTTCAACTCCAATCTTTAGAGCTCTCGATCTGTCACGTAGGTAACGATCGTTTCTCCGCCGGAGTCCATTATCGCTTTAATTATACTTTATTAAGGATCTAAGATACGTCGTAACGTATGTAGGCTATCAGTTGGATTGAACATCGAGATACGGGATTTGAGACACAGGATTTGAGACACGAGATCTGAGATACGGGATTCTTGGTACTCGCTACTCACGTGGTAACCACCGAACGAGGTGGGGGTACATTCTAAACCTTAAACTTTAAGCTTCTGTTAATAAATGCATGAATGATGATAAACGAACGCGTGATTTGTGAACCCGTACTTAATGAAATGAACCTCAATTGTGATGCTACGTGAATATATGATTAGTGAAACGATTCTTAAATGATACGAAATGATTGAATCATATGTGTTACGTGGGGGTAACTTCTAAACTCTATGTGTTTACTGTTTTCCCTATGTGATATATGAATTGTTGAACTCTACGTGCTGTGTTTATATACTGTGTTTATTTTACGATGGTGATACTACGAAGGGACTTCGGTCCATATCTGTACTACGAAGGGACTTCGGTTCATATCTATGCTACGAAGAGACTTCGGTCCATATTTATGCTACGAAGGGACTACGGTCCATTTCTATGCTACGTGTCAATATGTGTTGTGTTTATTTGCTGAACATATATACGATTGATTTGTGCATCTGCATAATAATTGTTTGAACATGGAAAGTATCCCCACGAGTGTATTCAACGCACTCACCCCTTATTCTGTACTCACACTACAGGAGAAGAATAGAATCTTGACGCGTAGAGAGAGGGGTGCCCTATCAGTTGTATCATTTGTCTGGTTTTGTCTTTTAAAGCTATGTGAAACGATGTTCCACGTTTTGTAAAATGTTAAACTGTTCTTTTTCTATGTAAAAGATCCTGATGTTTTTCCGCTGCTATGATCTCTCCCGGCTTTGTGCCGAAGGATTTTTATCATGTAAAGTTTACTTCCGCTGCGCAAGGTGTTCAAAACTCCATTTTATCGATTGTATCCGATGTTTTAAGAGTATCTCTTCTTGTCCTCTCCTTTTTCTTTCTATTTTATATCATGCTCGCCTTCTTCACCTTTCTCTCTTCACGCACGCTGAGAAAAACTCTGATATTTTTAACGAAAGATTTTGGGGCGTGATACCAATACCTCTTTATACTTTAAATTTAAACACACTGAAAAAAATAAAATGTAGATTTTTTTTTTTTTAAAGAGGAAATGAAATTATATAGGGCAAATTGGAAAAAAATAAACAATAAAAATGATTCAATGAAATAAATCTCGAAACCCAATTATCTGCTAGATCTCTACTCGATTCCTTCCTAGTCCTCACTAAAAACTTGCAAGTGGAATTCGATCGTCATATGTAGCACTATCATTTTCGTAATCGCCATCAATTTTTGTTTTTTCTTGAACACTTTCGGTAAAATTTTATACAAATCTCTGTTTCCATGTTCTTTATTTTCTATCATCTAGCTCTTTTAGTTTCATTAAATATTCCTTTTTTCTTGAAAAGTTGAATCATGTATTGGACATGTAAATTGCCTTATCAGATAATTTCTCGTCATATTTCTTGTCGTTCAAAACTTTCGTCTTATTTCTTGTCGTTCAAAATTTTCGATAGATGTGAAAATTTTGAATGAAATGAAGCAGACTTTCCCACCATAGCCAATGACTTTTTTAATATTCAATCAATTGAAAAAGTGATTTCAACGATCATTCTACTTTATTTACTTTTTTGCCCTTTTTCTTGTAAGTGAAAAATGGGAATTTATTAAGTTCATTTAATACTTGATTCTTATTCTGTAAACTACCCTTTTATAACAAAAGAGAGGAATTGATTATGTGAATAGAAAATATATTTTTAATTTCTATAGAGACAGAGAGAAAGGGAGGGATTATAATATTTTAATTTTTTATATTTGAAGGAAAAATGGACGCGAAATCATTTATAAACCCTTGTCCTAAATCGACTTTCTCTCTCTCTCTCTCTCTCTCTCTCTTCATATTAAAACCTCCACAAGTGAAACAATGTGCAGTGAAACCAAACGGAAACGAAAGCGCGGCCGCCGTTCCAAGTCCGGCCAGCCGGAAACAACCGTACACGACGGCAGTAACACCGCCTCTCCGCCCACCGCTAGCGTCGCAGAGAATGACGTCGTCAACGACGGCGAACTCAGCAACCCTACCGCTCCCTCCTCCTCCGACCGCCACGGTCGCCGCCGTATCCGCCCCTCGAAATCCCCCAAACTCGAAGCTCTCTCCCCTGGAAAAACCCTAGTTTTGCCGCCTATGGCTAATGGCGCTGTGTCTACTGCCTTGATCAGAGAGGAGCCTGTGGAGGTTAAGGCTGTCCCCGCAATGGACGCAGTGGTGAAGGTTTTTTGTGTCCACACCGAGCCAAACTTCTCGCTTCCATGGCAGAGAAAGCGGCAATATAGTTCGAGTAGCAGTGGTTTCGTTATCAAAGGAAGGAGGGTTTTGACGAATGCGCATTCTGTGGAGCACCATACGCAGGTTAAGTTGAAGAAGAGGGGCTCCGATACGAAGTACGTGGCTACTGTGCTCGCAATTGGGACAGAATGCGATATCGGTGAGGCCTGTTTTACTGCTATTTTTTTACTCAAATTTTTAATATTGTATTTTGGAATTGATTCTGCGATATTTTAGAAACTTAGATGATGGTTTTATTGTGAAAAGGCTACTGGGATGTTTATTTTGGCTCTTTAGAGAAGCAACATATAATTACACGACAGTAGCTATCACTAATTAGTCAACTAGAAGTTGTACAACCTTTAACTGTGTAACAGAAGGAGGAAATATTAATAGGAAATATTACTTGAAGGTAAGACCTCATATTTGTATAATCTTTGTGCTTTGGTGATTTTTCATTGTTTTCTGGTTTGGATGTGAAGTAATTGATTTTACTCTGTCTCGGTCATGGTGTGACTGTTGACTGGATGCTCGACGGAGCATTATTTGATGCTTGATGATATCTTTTCTTGGCTAATCAAGTATAAAAATGTGCCATGTTGCTCTGACGCCTGGAAAATGTTGCAGTTAGGACATCTTAGGCCTTGTAGTTAAATGTGGTTGAATAATTGCATTGTAGTAGTAGTTCCTCCTTTATATTTATGCAAAATTGAAAGCTTTATTTTAAAAGAATATTAATAAGTTTCAAATAATCTGTTGTGATGTTATGTGTACTTTCTAGATAGGAACTTTGGGTGTTTTGTTTCCTATTTACATTATATTGCCAGTCTGATCTGTCGCACACACACCTCTATCATCACTGTTGCCACAGACTTCACCCCACCCACCAATGCTTTTACCAATGATGTATTTTTTTGCAAGAAATGTGGATTTGATGAACTGTAGTCCTGTTCCATTGTCCTCACACCAGCACCACCCTAAGAAAAAACGTAGTCAACTACCCACAGCTCAAATGAGAGGCACCACTACCAAATCCTTGCTGCCCTCCAAACCAAAATCTCTATCCCTGGACATTTCACCTATCACAGATAGCCCTGAATTGATTAATGAAGTGACCAGAGGCTAGGGTTGTTCCCAACATGGACTCTGTAGTGAAGGTTTATTGTGTCCAAACTGAGCACAGTGTCTCTATGCCATGGCAAAGGAAAAAACAGGTAAGGACCTGTAGTAGTGGGTTTGTGATCGAGGGAGGAAGGTTCTGACAAGTGCACATTCGGTGGCAGATTATACACATGTTATGTGAGGAAGAATAGCCCGGGCACTAAATACGTAGCTTCTGTGCTTGCCATTGGAGCTCAATGTGATATTGGTGAGGGTCTTGAATTTGTTTCAAGGTTTCAAGGGTCTTAAATAATTTAACATTTTTTTTGTTGGCTGATCAAGAGTTAATCTATTTACCTTTGTGCCCAAATTACTCCTAAAATAACATTTTGACATTGGGATTAGAATATTTGTAATTGGATAGTGTTTCCCTTTCCAGGTTCTGAATTTTATAAATGTTAATGTAGCTGGCTTTTGGAATTATAAATGACTGTTTGTGATTGCATGTGTTGTTTCTTGATTGACGTTTGAAGATTAAAAGATTGGTTGGTTTCGTGCAAAAAAAACCTTTATTTTTGACAAAACTACTTGAAATGTCAAATTTATGGAGGATTTGGTTGAATCAGTTATTGATTCAATTTTTAATGATAGTGGAAACACCAATCTTGTACTTCTGATACAAATAATAGTATTATGAACAAATCATTATATGAGGATGTTGTTCTGGTTCCTCTCACTCAGGAGAATGTGTTGTTCTTATGATGAATAGTAATTGTAGACTATTGTCATTTCCATGTGATGTGCCGTGTGGCCTTTTGTGTTCTGTCAAACTTCTCTGACATGTAATGATAGCATTCATTGATATTTGTTTTTACTAGATATATAATTGATACATTTTGAAATAGTATAAAATTGATGGACTTATTTTCTTTGTCCAAAGGAAAATGCAATTAAGAGGGTTGTGCTAGGTCAATGTTGATGGAAGCATCTGAAGAGAAGACAGATTGAACCTCCAATTGCTTGTCAGGCAGTGGATAGGGGTTAACTTTTTAAATATGTTCCGCCAAGTTTGGTATGGGCATATTGATGCCCACTTGTTGGCCTGCTGGATTTCTTTAGTGTTCAGGGAAAGTTTTCCTAGTCCTTGCACCCTAAGAAAAAAAACATATAAGATCTCATTTAATATCCATTTTGAACTTCCTCTTATAAAGGCTTGTTCTTTGTTTAAAAACCCCTGGTCCTAAAAAAGGAGTCTCGAATTGAGAGGAATCTAAGATTGGCATCTAGCAATTTATAGTGTGCTATTTTTGTTATATTCTTTCCTTTTCTTTCCATCCGGTTTTTTAGTATGGTTGATTGATTCTTGAGCTATACCTAGATTGAATATTGACCAAATATACTATGGATATGATGAGAAGTGACTGATGTTCACTTTTTTTGAGGTTAATTTTTGTTTATATGGTGCTGCAGCTATGCTTACAGTTGAAGACAACGAGTTCTGGGAAGGGGTTGCACCTGTAGAATTTGGTGATCTGCCTGCGCTTCAAGATGCTGTTACTGTTGTGGGTTATCCAATAGGGGGTGACACAATCTCTGTAACAAGTGGGGTTGTGTCACGAATAGAAATTCTTTCCTATGTTCATGGATCAACTGAGCTTCTGGGGTTGCAGGTAGTTGATTTGTAATTAAAATCCGCCAACTGTAGCTTATAGAAAAAAATTGCGCTGATGTATTTTCTGTAAAAAATGTTCCTTTTGCAGATAGATGCTGCTATTAACTCCGGAAATTCTGGGGGCCCTGCTTTCAATGACAAGGGAAATTGTGTGGGAATTGCATTCCAATCACTCAAGCATGAGGATGTCGAGAACATTGGTTATGTCATACCAACACCAGTCATCATGCACTTTATTAAAGATTATGAGAAGAATGGAACATATACTGGTATAAATCTGGGATTCTCTCGCGTTTTCTTTTTTGTTATTTTTTTTTGAGGGCTGGCATAGGAGGCATCTAGGTAAGATTTATGCTGTTATAGATATTGGGTTAAATACGGTCACCAAGACATTCACAGTCAAATTTGAGTCATCTGGATGTAGAAATCTGGGGCGCTTATACTTAATGTTCAGGATTTACTGTAGTTAAGTATCTTTCATAATGTCAACTCATTTCAACTTGATCCTTTGGACTTTCTGAATTATTGTATTATCTGTATCTTCTAGCAAATTGCCTCTGATTTAAGTTCTCATTGGCCTCGCATAGAGTGCCTTTGACGGAATCCAAAAATGATTGAATTTATAAGTTCTTTGGCATACGGTGGACCCCAATCGGATGAGCAATCTTGTGCTTCTATGTACTTGCTGTCTCAGACCATTTTCCTATTTATGATACACTTGCATAGAACCTCTCCCGGGCATATTAGGCTGTCTGTAACATGACCTATAGCATAATTTTTTATTTTTTTTCAGAAAATAAGTTGTAGATTCAGGTCTACTTTTGATTTTGGTTCTGACTTATTACAAGGTTAAATTAGAGTACAAAGAGTGTTTTTTTTTTATTATAATTTTTTATTTTATTTTATCCTTTAGGTTGTTGTAGTTCATCATACACAGTGAGCTAAATTGTTGATGACAATAAGGTAGGGATTCCTCTTGCCATTGCATTGGCTTAGAAAGATTGCCTAATCTTTTCTCTACTTTTATTCTCTCAGAAAGAGAGAGGGATGGGGAGAGGATGGTGAGTGGAACTTCATTAGTAAACTCAAATTTGCTCTTCCTTAATACCTAATAATCAGTAACATCCTCAGTTTGTATCATGGTTTTCATCGTCATGCTATAGAAATAACTCATGTACTATTGTTGTTAGCTTGCTGGCTGATTATTCATTCAATGTATTTGGAAACTTTGTGTTACTCAAATTGATTGTATCAAAGTAATTAGTTAATCTAGTTGATATTATCAATCTGGTGATACTCAATTCTCTTAATTATTTAGGCCCTTGTGGGACAGTACTTTCTAATTTTCTTTATCTGGCGTTCCACATTTTTCATTATGTAATTATGATGTCTAGTGTGTTCCCTATATTAATTCTTTCTTGAAAGTCTTCTATCATTTAGTCATTAGATGCCTGCTTCTTTCTTTCACAAACTATTTGTTGTCTTCCAGGATTTCCTATTCTTGGGGTTGAGTGGCAGAAGATGGAAAATCCAGACTTGCGTTTGTCCATGGGGATGAAACCCGATCAGAAGGGTGTACGTATAAGAAGAATCGATCCCACTGCTCCAGAGTTTAATTTTCTGAAACCATCAGATATAATCCTTAGCTTTGATGGGATTGATATTGCTAACGATGGAACAGGTATATACTGCAGATAATAGGCTTCTGTGTAATGAATAGATTTAAAACACTCAGATCTCTGCTCTTGTATATGCTTGTGGAACTTTTGCACGTTGCCATCCTTGGGCTGCCTGGAACCTACTCTGGTGGACATGTTCTGGCATCTGGACATGTGTCGACTTTGGGACAACCCGAGATGGTGAACTGCAAAAGTTTGTGTACTTGAGATGTCAAGTGGTACCTAAGAAAGTATAGTTGGCAAAGTCTAAAATCCAACATACTTCTGATGACTATTATTTCCCCTTTAAATTTGAGTATGAATTGTTCTTTGTACATCATTTTTAAGGTTTTGGCACTTCTCTGGGGTAATAATCAGTCTGCTCCCAACAAGAAATTGTTGATTCTGCACAAGCTTGGCATTGAATGCCCTAAGAAGTGTCCTTAGGCAAGTATAAAGGCACCAACAAAAAGTTGAATGTGTTTGTGGAATATGCATCAGTCATTTAGTTGAGAACTTAACATGCTATTGTTTGTGTCTCATAGAAAGTCTATTACTTTGAGTCCTGTGGGCAACTGTTGAACATGTTTATGCAAACATGTATGCATTGCATAAGGCCTGTGTCAAACTTAGCCAGGAGTATTGGTTGGGGATAATAGTAAAGAAAGAATAATAATAAAGAAAGATTAAGTGTTCAACATGTTGTCATAAATTTGTTGCTCTGATTGTTGAATTCTATTGATCTCTAAGCCATAAAACTTTATTCAACAGCATGTAAGTTGTACATTACCATTCATAGCTTGTGTTTGGCTGTTGCAGTTCCATTTAGGCATGGAGAGCGTATTGGCTTTAGCTACCTTGTGTCCCAAAAGTATACTGGGGATAATGCTGCAATTAAAGTTCTTCGTAATTCTGAAATTCTGAAGTTTAATGTCAAACTTGAATCGCATAAAAGGCTCATTCCTGCTCACAACAAAGGCAATCCCCCATCATATTATATTATTGCTGGATTTGTTTTTACAACAGTTTCCGTTCCATATCTTCGTTCTGAGGTTAGTGTTCTGCTCCCAACAGTCTACTCCCTACATCCACCTGCCTATTTCTGTATCAGTGCAAGTTTTATTTCAGACCTTTTTAAATCGCTCAAATTCACAGCCACAAGAAGTTAAAAAATTTGCATATAACTTGTCTATATTTATTTCTTTTATTTTTGTTTCTATTATTAACTTTTCTTTGTAAACTCCAAAGCGTGAAGTGCTCTATATGAGTTGTTGCATCTGTCTTAATAATGTATAATGTTCATACTTTAAAAAACAAAAAAAAAGTTTAGCCCCTTTAGGGGAGAAGTATTGCAAATGGCTCCATTTATAAGAGTTGATCATTAAAGCTTTTCTTCTCTAACCTAATAACTATGTGAGGCCAAGCTATTCAATTTGTGTACAAAAGTTTAATTATTCTCTTTGTTGTTTGTATTGGGTAAGTTTCCTACTTGTGATGTGATGCATAATGGAAAACCTACATATGGCTCCCTATCCTAGTTGGTGTGTTATGTGAGTGTGACTTGGAGTATCAGGATCACATCTTCCATATTGCTCATTCTCATGGGTTTTAAGTGGTTTAGAGTCTTAACTAAACTGAGTGTCTTGTTTGAGTCTACCTAGCTCATGTATGAATCTTTTCATGGTGGATTTAGGATGGCTCGTTGGTTGTAGAGGAAAGGTTTATGGAAAATGATTGTTCCAATTGTATGTTGGTCTATATGGCTAGAGAGGAACAAGAGAATATTATAAGATTTTGAAGAACCTGTATTAGATGTTTGGGATAGAATTAAGTTCAGGATGGGTTTATGGATGCAAGAGGTTTTTGGGTGGATGTCTTATCCGTGATTTGTATTATCCCATTAATAAAGCTTTTGTTTCTTAAAAGAAAAGACATAAATAGAAGAAACATAGGAAGAAATGAACAACTAGAGCTGGAGGTTTTGAGGTTGCCACCCCACCATCATAATTGGTAGAGCTACAACCAAGGGTTGAAAAAGGCTATCTAACCCAATTATAAAAGAACCCAATTATTATTATTATTATTATTATTATTATTATTATTAATAATAATAATAATAATAATAATATTAATAAATATCTCTCTCTGTCCTCAGTATGGGAAAGAATATGAGTATGAAGCTCCTGTGAAGTTGTTGGACAAACTCTTGCATGAAATGCCACAATCACCCGATGAACAAATTGTTGTTGTTTCTCAGGTTAGTTCCTCAGGACTGTAATGCTGATGTTTCTTATATTATATTATAGAGTGCTCATTGTGTTGTTAACACTGTTTGATTGTGAATCTTTTTAAAGGTTCTTGTAGCTGACATCAACATTGGATATGAGGACATTGTCAACACTCAGGTTAGTAATTGATAATAGCCTTATGATGCCAGGGTTAATAGCTAAAGTTCCTTGATACTTGACCTATTTATAAAAGTACTCCCATGCTTTTAGTGGAAGTTGCAATGTCCTTATACTAAAATTTGAGATGTTGAAAATATCAATTTTTTTTTTTTTTTTTGTCTCTTTAACTCTCTCATCTTTTAGAAATAAAATAAGCACCAGCCTAAGTTTGAGTTGAGGGGTGTAGTATGGCGATGATTTTTTTTTGGGGGGGGGAGGGGATTGGGACGGATAATTGGTGTAGATTCTCGTTGTGGGTTTTTGTGGTGGTATAGTTTGGTAGGGTAGTGAGATCCAACAGTTGGAGATGTGGTGCATCGGGGTTGTGGTGGTAGTTGTTTGATGGGGTTTGAAGGGGATAAGGATGGTAGCAAGGGTGCTGCGGATTGCAGGCTGATTCCAGGGTGTAAGTGAGGCTACACATTGGTCTGGTGTCAGATTGGACTGGGTAGGCTGGTTGTTGGTGGGGTATTTGGGTGGCAGGTGGATGGGATAACGGGTGGCTGGGGACATGACCAGGCCCTGGTTTGGATGGTCAACTATGATGTTAAATAATTATTTACAATGACATTCCTACAAAATTGAAAATATCACAAATACCCCAAGAATCTATCTTGCTTATCAACGTAATTTTTGAATAACCATTTCTGTGGCGAAATTGGATTTTCGCATGAGATTTATGATGATGTTAGCATTTATTACGTTAGGGCAACTGATGGAGAATGCAACTAATTAGATGGATAAATGGATGCAATTTACGAAGGTGGAAGTAATTTTGAAATATATACTTTACCCAATTAGTAGGCTAAACCTTTTGGGGTTGTTCACATAATTTATTATCTGATGTAAACTACTGAATTAGGTGGCCTTATTTATTTCAGTTATGTTCTCTTCTGCTGCTCACTTTATATTTCTCTCTCCCACTTATGAATGCATCTAGGTTCATGCCTTCAATGGTCGGCCTGTGAAGAATTTGAAGAGCTTGGCTAGCATGGTAGAGAGCTGCACCAAAGAATATTTGACATTCGACTTGGAATATCAGCAAGTCAGTTTTCTACGTTTTTTGCTGCCCTTCTTATTTGGCCAAGTACATCTATAACTCGAATCTTTTTGTTTGTACAGATTGTGGTTCTACAAACTAAGAAAGCAAAAACGACCACCTTGGATATTCTCTTGACCCACTGTATACCATCAGCCATGTCAGATGATCTCAGAGCTTGATATAGCATTGACACCTCCGATTTTTCCATTTATTACCCAGAATGTTACAATTGGCATCTCAGATAGGCTCAAGACATGACATAGAATTACCTGGGATATACTCATAATTCGGATTTGCATCATACTAGAAGAAGTGTTTTTCTGCCATCTTTACTTTCTTGTTTAAACTGTAATGGCCATTTAGAAAGTATTAGACCATAAAAATCATTCTCCAAAAGTTGAGTTAGGTAACAGAAGACTGACTCTTGAGAGTCGCCATTTTCTTTTGCTTAGCACAGGATTATTGAGTGGCCTGTGATTGGCTGTAACTTCCTTCATGAGTTTCATTGACTCATTTCTTGCACTCTTTTTTCATTTCCTTTTCATGTTTTGGAACTGGTTTTACATGATTCTGTTAATGCCATTGAGATTAATGGTGTAGTATATAAGTGTTGCAGGTGCTAATCTATGCTCAAATGTGGATGCTTTCAACTCCAGAATTGAACTGGTGAACGATGTGGTAAGCATCATCTCTTTTTGTAGATGAAAGATACGAATCAATGATATCGTAGATAGATTTAATACATAACAAATAATTGGTTATAAGTGACACTTCATGTATTACAAAATATTGTATATTATTGACAATAGCAAAATTGTACTTTGATGAGGGGAGTATAAATAAAGGTGCTAAAAATAGATTTAAGTTGTGATATTGTAAAGAAATACAATTTATGTCAATAACTCCAAAACTCAACCACTCAAATATTAGTCACTTCTTCAAACATATAATATGCTTATTTTCATTGAGTTAATGTTCTCCATCGTACGAACACAGACATCCCATTGGTACTTGGTGATTTGGAATTTATTAGTTGTATCCTAATCATGTCGATCGACAAGGTATTAGCGAACATTTCTATTTTTGAAATATCTTACACAATTGAGAAGGGTAAATTTCATAATAAGATTCAACCCTCCAATTCAAAATGAGTGTTATTTTGAAATTTTTTGTCAAAGAATAAGGAACATACAAATTGGACAAAAATGTTCTTAGACTATCAATATCTCCACACAAATTCTTAAATTAACATGAGATGAGATAATATATAAGAAGAAGTACAGCAAAAATGAGATAATGAAATATTGTAGAATCTTTTACGAATAAATTTTTAAGAGATTAAATAAGTTTAAAGATTGAGAAACACTCCTATACCCCAGTGCTCGGATCCTAGGATCCGTACCCCCAACCCGATCCGACTTGCCCATTTATATAATTTTTTTATTCTTTTTTTTTTCTTCTCTGCAACCTAGTGCCGCACCTCCCCCTCTCCTTCTCTCTTCTTCACAACCTTCTTCTTCTTCTTCTTCACAGCCCCTCCTCCTCTCTTCCTCCTCCTCTTCTTCCTTCTTGTTCTTCTTTTTCTTCTTCTCCTCCTCCTTACGTCAAGAATAATTGTAAAGAAGGTGGATAGAAATCGGAGGCGAGAAACATGTGTGTGTGACTGCAAATTTGAAGCTTAGAAAACGTAGGGTTGACGTTTGGTTTAGTTAGGTATGTGTGGAAGGATTTGCAAATTGCAGTTTTGCAAGTAATATGTTTTGTTTCAATCAAATTCGTCGTCTTCTTCTTCTTAATATATTATGTTTGATTTTAAATCTTAAAATCATGATTCCATGAAATTGATGATTATTTTATTTAAATGATCTAGACATTGAAGATGTCACACCCCGTTTTCATAGTTAAAATATCAGAGTTTCCTTTTGGGCGTGCAACAAGAGAGGGGAAAGGACATACATTTTTTAAAAGTTACAGATACACTAAACGAGTAAGGATTTTAAGACAACAGATGAAACAAAAACTTCAAAAAACAGTTGAAGATACGATTTTACATGTTTAGAACTCTCGGCATCCAGCTGGAAGAAACCATTGAAAACATAGCAGCGGAACTTCATACATGATCCATAACAAAAAGGAGAACAGTTTAACTTTTACAAAACGATCAACAGTTTTTAAAAAGGGTAGAATTGGAAAGCGAAAATGGAAAAAGATCACAGCTGATATGACACCCCTCTCGCTACACCTTTCCGCTTCCATCATTTCCTGTAGCGTGAATACACGCAAGGGTGAGTGTGTTGAATACATTCGTAGGAGTAATTTCCATGTTTTAACGTTTTATCGAACAAGTAAGCGAATTAAACATGTAATAAATAAACAATTAAACCACAACACATAATATGCACAACACGTAAGGTGCACCTAACATCATAACTCTTGTCTGCAGAAGGGTGCGGGTACTCCTCGGTAACCCTGGGTGTGGGTACTCCCCAACTTACTTTACGAACCACTAGTCCCTCCGTAGCATGAATGTTGACTTTTGTCCCTTCAGCATGAATGTGGACTTTCGTCCCTTCAACATAATTGCAGACTTTCTCCCTTCATAACATATCCATAACGTATGCATGAACAGATAATACACAACACATAACCCAAGGCACATAAGGTTTAATGATTCATAGCGATCAATAGCATTTCAACATTATCAAGTTTACATGCATGCGTTCGTTCATCATCATTGTGCGTTAAATACAGAAACGTAAAGTTATTAGGGATTAGAAGTTACCCCCACCTTGTTCGGTGGTAAACCCTCGTGATACGTTGAATACTAAAACTTACGATTGTTCCTTAACGTGGAAACCTACGCATGCAAACGAGGCTTATTAGTTTCTTATTATGATCATTGCGTATTCTTAAAAGAACTCTCTTGGAAAAGAAGAGTTGAAGGAAGGAAGAGCGAATCAAAAGCTTGAAACTTGATCATAAGATGTAAATGGATCGATTACGATTCTAATAGAGGAAAAAAGGGCTTAAACGGAGCAAAAATGAGCTTAAATGGAGCGTTTAAAAGTGTAGGGACATTTTCGTAAATTCTGGATAAAGGTTGACTTTGACCAGGGATATTTTTGTAAAAACAGAGAAGTTTTGGGGCCTTTTTGATATTTTCAAAACCTTAGGGGTCGAAATGTAATTTTTGAAAGTTTTGGGGGTCAAAGTCAAAAGCTTGAAAACTTTTGGGAGTCAAAACATAATTTTTGAAAGTTCGAGGGCCAAAATGAAATTTGGGAAAAATTCAGGGACCAAAACGTAAAATCCTTAAAATACTAGGATTTGCAAGAAGGTCCCCGAACTTATCAAAATTTACAGGGAGGCCCCTGCCTCCCCAAACCCCACCCCCTGCTGTGCCACCGCCTGGAACGACGCTAACCACACGCTGATGACTCCGCATCACCGACCACCACCACAACACTCGCCGACGCACCTAGCGCTGGCCACACACACACCCACGGACGCATGGCGGCGCGTCCAGCGCCGCCCACACACACAACACACACGACGCACACACGTACTGCCGTGGCGACTCCGACCAACCACAGCGGCGCAACGAGGCACCGTCCCAACCAACAAACGCCACGGACCCACAGCGGCGACAGCAAGGTAGAGATCGGTGAGAGGGAGAGAGAGAGAAAACGGGGAGAGAGAGAAAGGGAGGAGAGAGAAGAAGAGAGGCCATGACTTCACCGGCCATTTTCTAGCGGTGGCTCGGCGATCCGAGCCCGGATTCGTGATTTGCTAGGCGAGGGCTACGTTTCGGTGTAAAAAAACGAGCAAAAATGAGAGAGGGTTAGACGGCTCCGGCGGTGGCACGACGGCGCTCCGGCCAGTCACCGAAAAAGCTAGAAAGATGAGAGAATTTCTTTCTTACCTTGTGAAATTTTATCAAAGTGTGTAGAAATTGTTACCCTTGTGTGTGTTTTATCCTTCATTCAACATTACACTTGAGACTTGGGCCATGGGCCCTAATGGGTTGCGCGTTAACGGTTCGTTTTTCTTGATTTTTCAATTACGTAAAGCTCTTAAAAAAATTATAACATATACTCCTAATTCAATTATGCTTTCGATAATTTTAATCGTACATTCGATTAATTTAAAACATGCATTATTTCGATTTTCTAAAACGCATGTAATTAAATCAAACAATTAGGCGTTAAATTATTTAATTAGTCAATTATGCATCGTTTTGTCCTGAACGTTACAAAAGATCAATCGTGGTCTAAGTTTGGTACATGTTTTTGTAATACTCGAAAGTAATATGTGTGATATTTAAAAGATACTTGTGTAATACCTGAAAGGTATTTATGTAATACCTGATAGTAACATATACAAATACCTATAAGGTATTTATGTAATACCTGAAAAAAATATGTATGATACTTATAAGTTACTTGTGTAATACCTGAAAGGTATTTATATAATACCTGAGAGTAACATATATGTAATACCTGAAAGTAATATGTGTGATACTTAAAAGATACTTGTGTAATACCTGAGAGTAACATATACAAATACCTATAAGATGTTTATGTAATACTCGAAAGAAATATGTGTGATACTTAAAAGATACTTGTGTAATACCTGAGAGTAACATATACAAATACCTATAAGATGTTTATGTAATACTCGAAAGAAATATGTGTGATACTTAAAAGATACTTGTGTAATACCTGAAATGTATTTATGTAATACCCCTGAGAGTAACATATACAAATACTTATAAGGTAATTATGTAATACCTTAAATGATTTCATGACAATTTGAAGAAGAATAAGAAGAAGAACGTACTAAACAAATAAGAAGAATAACAAATCAATAAGAAAAGAGATTAAGAAGAAGGAGAAACAAGGAAAAAAAAAGAAAGGAAAAAGAAGAAAACAACATTGTTTCTGTATAGTACCTTAAGGGTAGATATGTGATACCTGAAGAGAAAATGTGTGATACCTGAATATAATACATTATATACAATCAAGTGCGCATGCGGCACACACCAACTATGGTGTGTCCGCGCGTGGATGCGCCTGGGAGCGGCCCACGCGCCGGGTTGGGTTTGCCTTAAAGATTAGGGTAAACTTGTGAAAAAAAAGACAAAATAACTAAAAAAAACACTTAATTTGAAGTAAATTTTAACATTAACAAAGACATTTATTTTGAATAGAAGGTTATATAATCTAACAAAATAATAAATGATGTAAATAATATATGGAATGAATGAAGTATTACTTTTCTAGACTATGAAATATTTGAACCAGTCTAGTACCAATTAAGAAAATTATCATTAGGGTTTTTCCATTTGCCAAAAGATAAAAAAGAACCAAAGCAGGGGAAAAAAAGAAAAGAAAAACCATTAACTTTCCAAATTGACAGTCTTCGTTGCAACACACAAAAATAAGAAAAACCCTCCAAAATTTTATAGCCAAAAAGGCTACCTATTGTCATGCCATTAGCCTGTCACATGATCCATTTGATATTGTGAATAAGGACTTTAGCTTTTCTTAAACAATGAATTTCAAGAATAAGCTGCAAGCACACCTTTATTTAATCATCTATTGCCACCCAATTATATTATTCTTGTATTTTGTTTCATGTACACTAAACTATATTTATATTCACAGTATCCACTGATAAAATAAAATACGAGATACAACTCCGAATCTATAAAAATCATGAAAAATAAAATCTTTTGCAAAGGGGTAGCTTATAAGCATGAAAAGAATTGGAAACCTATGATTAGTCATAATCACCCTCTTCAATAGGGAATTAGATGGCATGCGTATGAGGGAAAACAAACAACTGTATCTTTCATCATTCAAATGGGCCCTCAATAATATTTTTGTCTTTTTTATATCATCACACAAAGTTATTCATCCACTGCTTCATTTAATTACTAATTACTATGCTTTAATCTGCATTGTTCATGCAGTATTTTGCTAGTATTCCTTTGACTAGAATTATTATTTTTTGTTTCTTTTATATGGTTATTAGTCATTGAACTATAAGTACATACAAACAGTGAGTATAACTGTTTTTAATAAATGTTATTTCTCTTTCATTTCAAAATAAATTTTTATTTTGGAGGCTAAATTTTTGTTTCAAATTAAATGTCGTTTTAGATTTTTATGCAATTTTACCTAAATTATTCCTATAACTATTTCTTACCTTAAAATTTAGGGATTTAATATAATATTGTTTATGTAATTAATTTCATTCTATTTCCAATTTTGAATCTTAAATTTTTTGATTAGGATATATTTATTTAATTTTTATGTTATCTTAATATATGATAAAACATCCAAAACAACATTTATTTTGAAACGAAGAAAGAATGATTAAAACAAAATCAAAGCCAAAGTTAATATCCTAAGGCAGCATGAAAAATGATTCAGAAAATGACAACACTAAAAAAAAAAACAAAAAATGGCCTTAAATAAATGATTTTCTAAATGAGAAAAATTAATAATAAGGTGAATATTTACCACAAAATAGATAAAGACACACAATAACGTTGGTGGAAGTGACAAATGAGGGTATGGTTTGCTGAAATCAGGTGAAGTAAAAAGACAAAAACATAGTCTTGAATTGCCTCTTCTTGAAACCTTGTCTCTCTCTCTTGCAAATTACAGTTCACACTCCCAACTTTATCCCTTCTCTCTCTCTCTCTCTCTCTCTCTCTCTCTCTCTCTCCAATCTTTACGCACTCTGAGTAGTTTCTTTTAATCAAATCTTTGTTTGACATATTTCTCTGCTACAATCTTGATATTCTCAACAAGTAGTTCCATTTATTACCAACCAAAATAAATTTATCTGTGTTGATTGTTCAAATTTTCTGTCAGGATATTTTAGATTCTGCAGAAAAGTGGAAAACTTCAGACATTATTCTCTGTCACCTTTCTTCTCTTATTACAGTTGCAAATCTTGCAAATCTTTTCATTTGCTTTTTACATGATTTATTTAGTTTTACCCTCTTTTCATCTGCTCTGCTCCAGATTGAATTCCAGTTAAAGGGTCTTTCTAAAAATTGAATCTTGGGATGATATTTTTATTTCTTGAATTCTGATTGCATCAGTTTCAAAATCTTGAATTTCTTGCGTTTCCATCTTCACATCCATGAGCAGAATTAGCCCAATTATACTCTTGGTGATAGTAATTCTTGCCATAGGCTTCTTTGTGCTAGGCTTACTCCAATTGCTGATAAGGTGTTTGATGAAAAGACCATCATTTTCATCACTTTCACAGTCCAATAGACTCCCTGATGCTGCTGGGTCCCACACATTTCAAAGGCAGCTGCAGCAGCTATTCCGGCTGCACGATTCCGGCCTCGATCAGGCAGTGATTGATGCCCTGCCTGTCTTTTATTACAAGGAAATCATAGGATTAAGAGAACCATTTGATTGTGCAGTTTGCTTGTGTGAATTCTCTGATGGTGATAAGCTAAAGTTCCTCCCCAATTGTAGCCATGCCTTTCACATTCACTGCATAGAAACATGGCTATTATCCAACTCAACATGCCCTTTATGTAGAAGCCTCATTGGTAGTGGGAATCCACTTTTGTTCACCTTTGATGATTCAATGGAACAATGCAATTCATCTTGCACTCCTGATGACTCATCATCTTCTAATCAGCTGGATAATGGGATATTCTCCATTCGTCTTGGCAAGTTTAGGAGCTCGAATCAAGCATTGTTAGAGAGTGAAAGTAGAACACAGAATGAGGGTATTATTAGCAGTAGTATTGATGGTAGAAGATGCTATTCTATGGGCGCGTTTCAGTACATAGTTGCCGATGCTAATCTTCAAGTGGCACTCTCTGGTGTTGCTACGAAAGCTAAAGGCCGATTTAGTAAGGAACAATTGAGTTATATTGTCGAAACGGATGGAAAAAAGATCGGTACTAGGAGCCGAGGTGATAGCTTCTCTGTTTCAAAGATTTGGCTATGGTCCAAGAAACCCAAATACCCCACTTCTTGTCAAGTTAACCAAACTCTTGCTTTGCCTATGCCTAACACAACTACTTTTGTTTAGTTTGGAACAATGGAGAAAAAAAAGAACAACTAGTATAGTGCTTGATTACAACACTAAACATTAGTGTATTTGATGTTAGCAGTCACTAAACATAACTAATTTACTCATGTTGTTCATTGTATTTGCAAGGAATCTTGTCTATAAAAGCTTCAATTTCTTTATCTTGGATGCATTTGATAGAATCAAATGCTTCACAAATTATACTCATATACTCATTTCTTTTGTGATTATTTTCATTGTTTCATATTTTAATGTTCGTTACTGATCGTTTTTAGTTCTTGAGGAAGGTCTTTTTTGATTTCAATGATTATGAATTGAAGCCTAAGAAATGGTAAGCATAATTATAAGAAATTTGAAAGCTCTTTTTGACTAAAGTTATGGTCAATACTCAATAGGTGGTTCATGTGCAATGTAGACACTAAATAATCATTTTTATGATTGCTAATTAAAAAATATAAGTTCCTTATCGTTGTAAAAAGATTATAAATTAATATTGTAAATATAAGTAATAATTTCCTCAAAACTTGCATCTCAATGTGAAAGTGATATATATATATATATATATATATATATATATATATATATATATATATAATCCAAAAAGGCCAAAGAATTAGCTTCCTTTTTCCACCATTAGGGAGAAAAAGAAAAGCTTGAAAGTGAGCCTTGTGGAAAGCTTTATTCATCATATTTACACTAAAGGTGTATTTGGAAATGATTGAATATAGTGAATTAATATCACATTTCAACCCTCCCATCAATTTTCTAACTTTTTTTATTATGCTTTTTTTTAATATTTCAAATATTAAAGTTTATATGATAAATAACTCAAAATCAAAATTTCCAAACAATATTCATAATTAATTGCAAAAAATACTAAATTTCATTAATTAATAGGTTTTGAAAGTTTCACTAATCTTTTGAATCAATCCACCTTAATTTTAGTTTTTTCCCCTTTTTTTCTATGTTTCTGTAAAAAATTTTTATTACAATAAATTAAATGTATATAAAGAATTTTGAGGACTATTGTACTTATGTCAAATATGCCCTAGCTATTGTACTTATATACACATATAAGATATATATTTCAATTTTTGTTATTATTATTATTATTATTGTTGTTGTTATTTAGTTTTAAATAAGATGTACATAAGATGTTGATGTTTTTATAAAGTTAAGTTATTTTCAGATTTATTATTTTATATGTTTTTAATTTTACTGTTTGATGTTAAAGTTTTAGATCTAGTTCTTATAAATTTAAGTTATTTTAGAATCATATTATTTATGTGATGAATTAGAACATTAGAATAGATTGCAATATAAATAGAATATATACGTTAAAAATAGTATAGTATATAATCAAATAATAATAATAATAATAATAATAATAATAATAATAATAGCAATAATTAAATTTCATGTCATTATAAGAATTGAGTGAGAAATTTTTTATTGAGACTATAATATGTGTCACCAGAAGTTGTTTCTTTATATATAAGGATATCACACAACTACGTAATATATCTAAATATTATTTTACATCAACTATTTAAATCAAAAATAATTAATGAAATTAATATAAATGTATATAAGGAAATTAGAGGTAAAATCTAGTGTTTTAACTTTATTAACTATTTTAATAGATATTATTTCAAAGTACACATAGACTAACGTTCCATGGAACTTAATATATGGACAAAAAAATCATTACTTTTATTTATATATATATATATAGTAATGATAAGGAATTCATCCCTATGGAGTGAATCTCATTTATGTGGCCTTGTTTTCCTTTTTCTTTATTTTCTTACGTTTCAATTACCGTGTATCATTCTTTTATATTTTATTACATTTTTAAATAAATCTTCTTTTCTTATTCATCTAAAATTCTATCTCCCCACATCTTTTTATAACTCATCTCATTTTATCTTTTTTTTTTTCCCTCTATTTAACATTAATACTAATTTTTAATTTTTTTATTTCTCTTATTATTAATAATACTTGAAAAAATATTTTAAGATTTTTTTTAGTTTATATATATATGCTTAAAAATTATCGTAGTTTCCATTAATATCAATAGTACTTGGAAAAATATCTTAATTTTTTTTTAATTGTACATAAGTATCAATAGTACTTAGAAATATATTTTTTTAATTGTATATATGTTTAGAATTGTCTAAAAATTTCATATACTTACATTTCAATTAGCGCCTATCATTCTTTTTTATTTTATTACATTTTCAAATAAATCTTTTTTTCTTATTCACCTAAAATTCTATGTCCACACATGTTTTTCAAACTCATCTCATTTAATTTCCATCTTCATACATCTTTTTCAAACTCATCTAATTTTATCTCCATTTTTTTTTTTCTGTATTTAACATTAATACTAATTGTTGGTCCCAAGTGGTTAGAGGTTCAGAGGGGTGAATGAACCTCTATCGATTTTTCAAACTTTTCTAAAACATATAACTGATAATCAGGTTTCTGTCTCACTTGAGAGAACAATATCCTGTCTCGAGTCAGTAACCTGGCCCTAGGCTAGATCAGGTTACTGTCCCGATATCAGAATGCAACGCAGCGGAACAAACTTGATAGAGTTTCTGATGTAAACCAATTTTCTTTTCCAAATATGATTTTGCAACATATGTTTATCAGGATGCTTATGATAGATGCAACAAGATAGATATGTAAACAATGCGATGCAACAGATAAGATAAACAGTAAACACTTATGGCTTATAGTGGTTCGAAGGTGGTGTAATCCTTCTACGTCCACTCTACTCCTTCTCAGAGGAGGAACTTTGTTATGGTTAGTTTGTTTTACAAGACTCGTCTTTACAAACCTCTTTCAAAACAAATTAAACCTACTAGAATCCCAGATTCCTAGGTCTAATCCCACACAGGGTTTACAAACTCCCACACAGGGAAAGATAGCCTACACAAGACTAACAAACTTAGCAAGGATAAAATCCTATCAACTAAGTACACCAAATAAAACAATCTAGCACACACAACACAATGGTTAAAAGTATAAGTTTCTTCAACTGGTGTAGTTCGAAGACAGTCCTGAACTTGAAAGTTCAGATGCTTGGCTTGACCGCTTCTGAAGGTTGAGTGACTGAACTCGAAAGCTTGAGATAATGAAGAATGGTAGAATAACTTGAAGAGCTCAATTTGTTCAGTAGTCTTCACAATCCTCTCAACCTTCTATTTATAGATGTTTGGAAAATGCCCGTTGAAGAGAGGCATGATCCAAGTTGTAATTCAAAAAGATCTTCAAATCTTCATAATTAATGCGGTGTGAAAGATCAGAGCGTTATAGCATATCCTACTCTGAATCCGCATTAATGGTGCCATACTTTAGATACAGTACTTTGCAGAGCCGCTTTCCACGTGGCAGTATCTCAGTAGCTCTTCACAAACTTCTATCTACTGGTAACTAATCAGGATCCAAACCTCATATAGTTTCCAGCATTTTCCTCGTACTATATTAAATAAACTAGGACTTAGGACATGTTGTTCTGATTACAGTAGTCACTATTTGTTGTGCTTAAGGATCCTGTTCCTGATCAGCTTCCTGTTCTTGAATACTTCAATCAGCTTCCTGACTCGCGTATCCCTTCTGATTTGCTACCTGCTTCTGAACAGCTTCCTGTTCTTGAATTCTGTTGTCTGCTTCCTGATTCTGACTTCAACTAAATCTTACTGACTTCTTTTGATGTGGATCAGTCTTCCTGAAGACTCGAAGTCCAGAATCCTGCTAACAAGGTTCTACCTATCTTTCTGGTATAATTGACTTCTTAAAAATACAGCTTGAAAGATTTGATAGGCAAACAAAAATCCACTTATAAATCATGGAATATGGGTACTCTAAAAGTTCATCTAATATTACATTGTCTCATCAAAACCTAGTCAGAAATATCCCAACAATTTCCCCCTTTTTGATGATGACAAAACCCATATAAAACAGTAAAAACAGATGTACTTTTATACATGTAAGATGTACAAGTATAGTACAATGTAAGCTTTTCAAACACATCGATATATATGCTTACAATATTAAGAGAGAATATGAGGAATTTAAAAGAATACAAAAATTCTTTCCAAGAGATGTTTACTGCAGAATGATCAGAGATAATTAGTAAGCTATCCTTCATCAGATTCTTTGTCACCAAACAACTTCCTCTTTACTAGGTCATGTCCTGAAGACGCTTGCTGATTCCATTTGACGATTTCTTCATACTCCGTTCATTTCCACCAGTTTAAGATAGAATTCTAATATGATCTTTCCAACTGTGTAGCAATCTCAGGAATATGTATCCTTCTTAGCCAAAAATCTTGGCAGTAAGGAACCTCTTATCCTTTCTTGATTTTCTCAATCAAAATCTTCTGGCGATCCAATTCTCTTTCTCTCGCTAGTTCTTCATATTTCTTCAATGCTTGCTCACAAGATAGAAAATTTTGAAAGAAGTTACATTTGAGGAGGTTTCGAAAATACCTCCAGTATTCTGAGCGTTTGAACTTAGTGATCTCTTCAAATGTTGGATTCCTATTTTTGGGCAAGTATACTTGTTCGAAGATACTTAAATCCTAGTAAAAATTGATATCCTCAGTTCTTTGTTCCAACAGTACTAACACCTCAGCTGGGGCACCTTCCCTACTGAAGTTAGGGGGTTCTTGATTAAGGAATGAGTGAAGAGCTGCATCAACCTTCTCTTCAACTTTTGTTCTTCTCCCAACAATTCCCAATCTTGGAATCCACCTGATTTCTCATTCTTTCCTCATCTGCAGCCTTAAGTTGTCTCCATATTTCCTCAAAAAGCCTTCTTCTTGGGTCAACAAGTATAGCCATATAAGGTTGTAAACTGGAAACCTGACCTATTTGTTGTCTTCTTCTTCCTCGACCTCGACCAGGTTGCTGTCTGTAAGTTTTTGGTCTTGTTGAAGCAGCAGTGACCTGTTCTCCTTACTGTAATGCAGTGCTGCTTACTACTCGAGAAGCAGTACCTCTAGTACCTGCATTGTCATCATCATCTTGTTTCCTTCTTTTAGAATCACCACCTTGACCATGTTTAGAAACATCTGATCTCTTGCGCTTAATCTTGGTCAAGGGAAGTTCATCATCATCATCTTGATCAAGCTCCTTGGTGAAGATTTCAACCATCTCGGCATCTGGTTCACTTAGCTGTTTACTTTCCCCATTTTTGGCATCATCAACCTTAGCAACAGTGGGGTTAGTAATTGTAGCAGTCTCGCTTGGATAAACTCTTTCCATGATTGTCCTCATCTCTCCTAGCAACAACTCAATGTTGGAACCGACGGATCGCCGGCCCTATGCTATCGGAATCGGGATCCAAAGATAAATCGCAGCGGAAAGAAATCATACCCTTGTAGACCTCTTGATCTTCTGATGTATTCCTCTGAGCCCTTCTCGAACGTTGCGTGGCCAACGATCCTTCGAGAAAAATCAGTTCCGCTCTCTCTCACTTATCACGTGTTTTCTGTGATCTGTGTTCTGTGTTCTGAGAGGCGCTGATGAAAAGAGCTATATATAGGCTACACCAGGGACCTAGAGGAGGAATTGGGTTGGGCCTCCTGATGGGCTTTAGTATCCTGCGTTCGGCCCGAACACATAACTGAAGCCCATCAATAATAATTCAGTCCACTAGAGAATTATTATTGAACTACCATCCCAATCCCATATTTAATATGGGCTCCTTATTATGTGTACATTTATTTCCCCGTGTTTAAGATATCGAATGTCCGTAAATTAAATAAGTTACTGACAACTTAAATAATTTACATCTAATTCCAAGAGTAGTACCACTCATCCTTATTATCATGTCGGATTAAATCCACCTGCAGGGTTTACATGATAATCCTTATGAGCTCCTCAAGGGGACATTATCATCCTAAATAATTAGGACACGGATTCCTTCTATAATCAACAGAACACCATATAAACAATGCTATCTCCCAACTCACCGAGTTTATTGATTTATGAATAAATCTCACCCATTGGCAAATTAAAGAAATAAACAGTGAGCATACGTGCCCGTTATTATATAGGGATTAAGAAGATGTACATCCATAATAACAGAGGTCTTGTTCTATTATATAGTCAGTATAAAACGAACAACCTCAAATGGTCCTGCTCAATACACACAAAGTGTACTAGTGTAGTTTTATAGTCAAGACAGACTAATACCAAACTACACTACAACCATTCCGATGATTTGTCCAAATCCATCTTGGTTGTGAGCTACTATTTATAATTTATAAGAAACTGATAACATGATCTTCTGTGTGGCACCACACACCAAGTTATCTATAATATAAATTAATTGGACATTGCATAAACATATATAACAAATATAAAATGCAAACATATGACCAATGTGATTCTCATTCCATAAACGATGTTCATACAAAAAACTAGGCTTATAGTATACATCCTAACAATCTCCCACTTATACTAAAAGACTATGCTTCTATAAGCGCCGCCACACATCTAATTCCCATCCCTTCAACATGCCCATCAAAAGCTTTCGCTGGGAGGGCCTTTGTGAAAGGATCTGCTAGGTTATCTGCTGATGCAATTTTGGCGACAACAACTTCTCCTCGCTTTACGATGTCTCGTATCAGGTGGTACTTGCGCTCAATGTGTTTACTTGCTTTATGGGCTCGTGGTTCCTTCGAGTTTGCCACTGCACCACTGTTATCACAATAAATTGTGATAGCTTTGGGCAAACCAGGAATCACTTCTAAGTCCATCAAGAAGTTCCTGAGCCATACAGCTTCTTTGGCTGCCTCAGAGGCTGCCACATACTCAGCTTCCATGGTGGAGTCTGAAACGCATTTCTGCTTAACACTCCTCCATATAATGGCTCCACCTCCTAAGGTAAACACATAACCCGAGGTAGATTTACTGTTGTCCCTATCCGACTGGAAATCAGAATCTGTGTAACCCACAGGAAGCACATCATCTGCTTGGTAAACCAGCATATAATTTCTAGTCCTTTTCAGGTACTTTAAAATATGCTTTACCGCAGTCCAATGTCCTTGTCCTGGGTTACTTTGATATCTGCTAACCATGCCCACGGCAAAACAGATATCTGGCCTCGTACATAGCATTGCATACATTAGGCTTCCTACGGCCGAAGCATAAGGAACTGCCTTCATGTCCTCTATCTCCTTTGGTGTCTTAGGACACATCTCCTTAGATAAAGGTACTCCATGTCGAAAAGGTAGAAAACCTTTCTTGGAGTTTTGCATGCTAAAACGAGCTAGAATGGTATCAATGTACGAAGCTTGAGATAAGCATAACATTCTTTTCTTGCGATCTCTTATCACTTTGATCCCAAGAATATGTCCTACTTCTCCCAAGTCCTTCATATCAAACTGCTTGGACAGCCATACCCTTACGTCTGACAACACCTTGACATTGTTGCCAATGAGCAAGATGTCATCTACGTATAGTACAAGAAATACCACCACGTTTCCATCACTCTTCTTGTATACACATGACTCATCCGGACATTGAATGAATCCATAAGACTGGATTACCTCATCAAAACGGATGTTCCAAGATCTCGAAGCTTGTTTCAATCCATAAATGGACCGATTAAGCTTACACACAAGATGCTCTTTGCCCTTTGCAACGAACCCTTCTGGTTGCTTCATATAGATGTTTTCTTCAAGACTACCGTTAAGGAAAGCAGTCTTGACATCCATTTGCCAAACCTCATAATTCATATGAGCAGCAATAGACAAAAGAATCCGGATAGACTTAAGCATGGCTACCGGCGAAAAGGTTTCCTCATAATCGATTCCTTCTTTTTGAGTGTACCCCTTCGCAACAAGCCTTGCTTTGAAAGTTTCTACTTTCCCGTCTGATCCTCTTTTTCTTTTGTAGACCCACTTACATCCAATGGCTTTTACACCATTTGGTGGTTCTACTAGCTCCCAGACTTGATTAGAATCCATAGATTCTAATTCAGAATTCATAGCTTTTTGCCAAGATTCTGCATCTTTATCTTGGAGTGCTTCGTCATAGGTCCAAGGATCAGATTCATGTTCACCAGATACCAAGTCCGAAGACTCTCCCAAAAACATGAATCTATCAGGCTGTCTAACAACCCTCCCACTACGACGAGGCACTTGTGGTAATTGTGTATCATTAGTGACACATGGTGCAGACCCCTGTGGTATCTCATCTTGTACTAGTGGTACTAAGGTAGGGATTTCCCCTCTGATTTCCTCTAGAACAATTTTACTCGTGGGCTTGTGGTTCATTACATAGTCCTCTTCTAAGAATCGGGCATTTGTGCTAACAATGACCTTCTGATCCTTAGGACTATAAAATAAACCACCTTTCGTTCCTCTAGGATAGCCCACAAACAGCCGAACATCCGTACGAGATTCCAACTTATCAGCATCTCCCTTCAGCACATGTGCTGGACTACCCCAAATCCGAATGTGTTTAAGACTAGGCTTACGCCCATTCCACAATTCTGTGGGAGTAGAGGGTACTGTCTTAGAAGGTACCAAGTTTAGAATATACGCTGCCGTTTCCAGGGCATATCCCCAAAACGAATTCGGTAATTCCGAATAACTCATCATCGATCTAACCATTTCCATGAGAGTTCTATTCCTTCGTTCTGCCACACCGTTCTGTTGGGGTGTACCAGGTGCAGACAATTGGGATTGAATCCCAGCCTCTGATAAGTAATTCCTAAACTCTCCTAAGAGGTACTCGCCACCACGATCAGATCGTAGTGTTTTGATACATTTACCATGACGCTTCTCCACATCAGCCTTGTACTCTTTGAATTTATCAAAGCACTCAGACTTGCGGCGCATCAAATAAATATACCCATATCTCGAAAAATCGTCTATAAATGAGACAAAATATTCGAAACCACCTCTTGCCTGGATAGTCATAGGACCACACAAATCAGAATGAACCAATTCCAACACTTCTTTGGCTCTATACCCCTTGGCTTTAAAAGGCCTCTTGGTCATTTTTCCTTCCAAGCAGGACTCGCAGGTCGGATAGTTTTCCACTTCCAATGAACTCAAAGGTCCATCGGCTATCAACCTTTGAATCCTACTCAAGTTAATGTGACCTAGTCTTAGATGCCAAAGATATGTTTGGTTCATTTTAGAAGGTTCTTTTCTCTTATTTGAGTTAGAAGATGTATTATTAATTTCCAGTTGTTGCATCGTAGGAGTTATTGGATTAAGAGTATATAAATTGCCAACCAACGTACCAGAACAGACAATAACCCTATTTTTCTTGACAACCACTTTGTCATCAAAAGAAACAGAATATCCATCCAAAAATAACTTAGAAACCGAAATCAAGTTCTTTCTAAAAGAAGGTACGTAAAGACAATTCCTCAAAACCAAAGTCTTGTTCCTATCAAAAGATAAATAAACATCTCCCACTGCAACTGCCGCCACTTTCGTAGCGTTGCCCATGTAGATGGTAATCTCGCCCTCACTAAGTCGCCTGGTTTCCTGGAACCCCTGCAAAGAATTGCAGACATGATCAGTGGCTCCCGTATCTACACACCAGGTACCGGTAGATAACACCGCTAAACATGTTTCAGTAATTAGTGAGTAAGATTTACCTTCTTTGTTCTCCTTTTTCTTGGGACAATCTACCTTCCAATGTCCAGGCTGCTTGCATGAGAAGCACTTGCCCTTCGGCTTTTTCACGCCACCTTGTGGCCCAGCCTTTTGAGGTCCATTCGCTTTGTTTGCCGAAGGATTCTGTTTCTTTTTCTTCTTTCCACCTTTCGGCTTAGAATTAGAAACATTTTCAGCAACGTAAGCTTGAGCACTTTGACGAAATAGTCCTTCTGCCGATTTGAGTTCTGTCAGAAGTTCCGCCAAGGAATACATCCTTTTGTTCATATTATAATTAAGGCGGAACTGCTCAAAACTCTTAGGCAGTGTTTGGAGCACGATATCGACCTGGGTTTCCCCATCGATTTCAGCTCCAAGGACTTCCATCTCATTCAAATGAGCCATCATCTTAAGGACGTGATCACTCACAGGTGTCCCTTCAGACATGGTGGTCGTCATTAAGTTTCTCATTGCCTCCTGTCTGGCAGCCCGACTCTGGTGTCCGAAGAGTTCTCTAAGATTGTGCATCATATCATAGGCAGTGGGCATGGCCTGATGCTGATGTTGCAGTACATTTGACATGGAAGCCAAAATGTAACACCGCGCCATCTCATCTGCCTTAACCCACTTTCTATAATGCGCTTTCTCCTCTTCAGTAGAGTTTTCATCAGGCATGTCAGGACAGTGCTCATGGAGTACAAACTTGTACTCCTCAGCAGTTAGGACAATATCCAGGTTTCTTTTCCAGTCAATATAATTAGGACCAGTAAGTTTGTTTTCTTTGAGTATAACAGCAAGTGGATTGAAAGACATAATGAAATCCTGAGAATCATATAAATAAATAAATAAATACACAGGTCATAACATATAGAATTTAAAGCCTATATTGTTCCCTCAAACAATATAATTAAATTCACCAACACCTCAAAAACACCGTGAACTTCGCATGCCACGATAGTGTGGACGTATGCTAATTCAAACATTTGTAAGAGGAGGTTTTACCCATTAATTTCATTATCTTGTCAAACAAAATAAAATTAATAGTTGGTTTAGCTTCAGCCATGCAAACAACAGCACTTACTCCGATGGGAAGGATACTATCATATGCACCTAAGTGTGTACCATTTCTTAATACTAAGTCCATTATCTAGGATTGTATCTCTTCAGATGGAGAAGATCATACGCTCCTAAATAATTTTCTATAATTATCCTTAGAGGAAGTTTGATCCAGTGATCCGCAATCAAACTCATCCGATGTGGAAGAAGGCACTCAAAGCCAACGTGTAAGTTTAAATGCATCACTTACAAACCAGTAATGGAGGCTATGGGATTTATTCAAAATAAATCCCTCTCCCACTTAGTTATTTAAATGAGGGATTTTAGCATGCAATAACATATAACATTCAAAAGCATGCTTGATAAAACAACAAACAAATAGAAAGGCAATAAATACGGAATAATATAAATCCAACTATTATGGCCACTTCGATTGAATGTTTGCCTGCTAAACGGGGATCGACCTGAACAGAAAAAATTAGGGTTTAAAACCCTAATCAGCACCAACATCCAGCGAACAGAATCAGCGCCAAATCCAGCGATTGTTGCGCAAATCCAGCAGGTTGTTGTACAGAATCAGCGCCAATCTACTGATCTGATCGATCAGCCCCATCGAGCAATCTGTTCCAGCGCCTAGCAATCTTGATCGAACAGCCCCTTCGAACGCCAATCCTAGTTCGAATAGAAGTCTCGATCGAACAGGAATCCTATACAGAATCTAGTTCGAACATCTACCAATCCTATACAGAATCTAGTTCGAACATCTACCAAACCCTATACAGAATCTAGTACGATCAGAATACACCATATGAGATCGAACAAAATTACATCGAGAACAAATCAAGAATATGTAAAACCTAACACGACAAACCGCCGTGTTTTTACTATTACAATCATGCAACCAACCCAAAATAAAAACCTCGACAGGTCCGAGGGTTTAGATCATACATTAAACATACATACAGACCATAATAGTTGGATATATAGGTAACCTGCAAAACCGAGTTATCCTATGCAATCCTACTATCATACAATCTGAATATAAAACGTATGAAAAAGCATAAGATCGTAATATATAACCGATCCAATTACATAGAACCAGAAACCTGGCTCTGATACCAATTGTTGGAACCGACGGATCGCCGGCCCTATGCTATCGGAATCGGGATCCAAAGATAAATCGCAGCGGAAAGAAATCATACCCTTGTAGACCTCTTGATCTTCTGATGTATTCCTCTGAGCCCTTCTCGAACGTTGCGTGGCCAACGATCCTTCGAGAAAAATCAGTTCCGCTCTCTCTCACTTATCACGTGTTTTCTGTGATCTGTGTTCTGTGTTCTGAGAGGCGCTGATGAAAAGAGCTATATATAGGCTACACCAGGGACCTAGAGGAGGAATTGGGTTGGGCCTCCTGATGGGCTTTAGTATCCTGCGTTCGGCCCGAACACATAACTGAAGCCCATCAATAATAATTCAGTCCACTAGAGAATTATTATTGAACTACCATCCCAATCCCATATTTAATATGGGCTCCTTATTATGTGTACATTTATTTCCCCGTGTTTAAGATATCGAATGTCCGTAAATTAAATAAGTTACTGACAACTTAAATAATTTACATCTAATTCCAAGAGTAGTACCACTCATCCTTATTATCATGTCGGATTAAATCCACCTGCAGGGTTTACATGATAATCCTTATGAGCTCCTCAAGGGGACATTATCATCCTAAATAATTAGGACACGGATTCCTTCTATAATCAACAGAACACCATATAAACAATGCTATCTCCCAACTCACCGAGTTTATTGATTTATGAATAAATCTCACCCATTGGCAAATTAAAGAAATAAACAGTGAGCATACGTGCCCGTTATTATATAGGGATTAAGAAGATGTACATCCATAATAACAGAGGTCTTGTTCTATTATATAGTCAGTATAAAACGAACAACCTCAAATGGTCCTGCTCAATACACACAAAGTGTACTAGTGTAGTTTTATAGTCAAGACAGACTAATACCAAACTACACTACAACCATTCCGATGATTTGTCCAAATCCATCTTGGTTGTGAGCTACTATTTATAATTTATAAGAAACTGATAACATGATCTTCTGTGTGGCACCACACACCAAGTTATCTATAATATAAATTAATTGGACATTGCATAAACATATATAACAAATATAAAATGCAAACATATGACCAATGTGATTCTCATTCCATAAACGATGTTCATACAAAAAACTAGGCTTATAGTATACATCCTAACACTCAATGTTAAGAATGTTGTCATTGTTGCTTCGAGTTGTGGCAATGATTTTCTCTTGAGCTAAACTCTGTGCTGCCTGAGTACTCCTTATCTTTTCTATGATTTTATCTCGAGCCTCAAATGTAGCTTGTTGTTCTCTCTCAAACCTTTTTCTTGTTGCATGTTGAGTATTGAACTCAAAGTTCATCCTTGTTTGTATCTTTCCAGGAAGATCATCAAGTTGCTTCTTTAGAGCTTGCAAGGTTTCTGAGTGTGTTCGTTCTCTTATAATGGAATTTGTGGCCAGATTCATCTGATGTGTTTCCATGGCCCTCATTAATCCTTGAACAACATTCATCACACCTTGAAGAGTCAGATCTTATGAATTAGTAAGGGTCTCAACCCTATCCCCTGGTCTTGATTCCTCTTGAGTATATAAGACCAGGTCCTGATCCAATTTCTCTTTAGCTTCTTCCTCTGCTTGTGTCTTCTCCTATGCTTCTAAATCAGCCTGATATTTCTTTCTCTCATCCATTATCATTTTTACCTTTGTAAAGACATTGTAGGGAGAGGAGTTTGCTGGTTCATCCTCACTGGAGCTAGGTGAGTCATCACCACTATTTAGAGTTGGATCAGCAACATCAGCCATCATATTTTGCTTCCTGTGGGCACAATATCCTTCGATTTTATCCCTTTTAAATCCTCCACCGGAGCCGTCTCAACAGCATCCGTGCCGGAGGTCTCTTCCGGATTAGTAGTCTCAACAACTTCTTGAGGTTCAACATCCTATATCGCTGTGTCATTATTAACTTGTTTACCCTTAGTAACCTGTTCAGACACAGTGGTTACTTCATTGGGTTCATCATTATTCAAGACTGTTGCTTCTACAGTAATCTCAGCTTCCTGTAGGTTAGGAGCATCGACTACCTGAACAATCTCCTCAACTACTTCATCAACAACTTGACCAGTTTCATATGACTGATTGATGTCAGTAATTGCTTCAGCAGTTGGAATTTCAGCAACTTCCTTCTCAATTGCAGCAAAATCTTGATTCACTTCTGCTAGCCTTGAAGCAGCTTCATGTAGAAGTTCGAGAGTCTGATCAGGATTCTCCATAGGAACCTATTCTACTTCCATTTCTTGAGCTTTCTGTACTGCAATATTGGCCAATACATGGAGTCCCGCCTCTGCATCTTCCTCCACAGATGCTTCATCGTCATTCTCCTCTTCAATCTTCTCTAGAACACCATGAATTATAGATAATGCTTCCCCCTCAGTAGGTCGATCATGAATTACAAGAGAAACAGAATAATCAAGCAACTGGATAATAGTATCCACAGTGTCTAAATGAGTTATAAGAGAAAGAGCTGCAGTACCTGTAAATATTGGAGAGTCGTGTGTCTCCGCAACCTTTGAACTTTCTTCCCCTTGTTGCAGTACTCTGGGAGGCCTTATAGATTCAACTCTGCTGGCTTCTATTCCCAGTCGCAACATCCTTGCATTAGCTTCCTCAGGAGTGAGGTTAGCTAACTGAGCTTCAGCCATCTCCAACTCAGTAAGGTTCCTAACAGTCTTTGCTGTGGGGTTCATCAATGTGTAGTCTTCCCCAAGCTGCATTGACTGCTCACCCATATTCTCTTTTGTCTCAGCCTCGGCCATCAAATAGGCATTCAGGGTGTCCTGTCTACTTTGAATAAGAGCTGTCATTTCTTCAGCTTGGCGATGAATGTAGTCCTCACTGAAGAAATGTAGAAGTCCATAAGATAGATCATCTTCAATCACAAAGTTTTCTATCCATACTAATATGATATTCTCCACTGTAAGCCAATCAGACCATTTTATCAAGTCCACTCTAGGACCAGTCTCATTCATCTCCAATCATCATAGACAGTTGCA
Organism: Scutellaria minor; assembly: GCA_954870855.1. Taxonomy (NCBI): domain Eukaryota; kingdom Viridiplantae; phylum Streptophyta; class Magnoliopsida; order Lamiales; family Lamiaceae; genus Scutellaria; species Scutellaria minor. The sequence goes on from OX940737.1 coordinate 13,041,503, forward strand.
AATCCCTTCCAAATGGGGTTGGTAGACTCTCTCAATGTCCTGCTTGCTTCTTCTGCAGTGATGGACTCTATGGACTGTGCTACTTTGTTAAGGGTGTTGATTTCCCTTAGTTCTTCTTTGGGTCCTAACCACTTCCTTTTCTTGATAGTGGTATCAGCCTTCTTTACTAACCTTCTTCTCTTTTTCTTGATTCCTGCATCTCTTCAACAACAGGTTCAGTAACCTGATCAGAAATCTATTCAGTAGCTACCTCAGTATCTTCTTTATCCGATTCCCCTGAAGGTTGGATCACTGGAGCAGCAACCTGAACTTCCTGAACATCTTCAGAATCCTCTTCACCAACTAGAACAGAGATCTCTTCCTCTGCCTGCTTCGAAAATACTATAGCCTTTTCAGTAACTGGTTCCTCTGGTTGATCAGGAACTTGTTTATCAGCATCTGATGGATTGGATTAATTAGTAGTCATAGTAAGAGAATGTATCACAGGCCTAGAGGGAACAATATCCTTCTTTGTCACTTTCTTCTTTTTTGAGGGGGCTTTCTTCACTATCTTCTTCCTTGTTGGCTTATCGTCATCATTGCCTGAATTACTAGAGGTGTCAGGAACCTGTGGTTTGTTCGCTGGTTTCTTCTTGAGTGCTTTTTCCTTTTTCTCTCCCTTGGTGTACCCCTTCTTCACTCCTAGGTACCACCCAGCAGCATAAGGTACCCTTCTTTCCAATGGCAATCTCATCGAGGTTAGAATAGATGAAATTACAATTCCAAATCCTCTCCTCTCCCAGGGTTTGATTGTTTCTTCCCAAATTCTTTGAAAAAGAACTTGAGCCCAGTTGACTTCAGCTTCCTTGACAATAACAGTCATCATCCTGAATCGTAGGTTGGTACACTTATCATAGCTTCCACATCTTCCTTCCACGGTGTAGACAAGAATGTCATGCAAAAACTCATACTCTGGTTTGAGTTTCTTTTTAGGAAAGTTGCTGGTGGCAGCCTCCTCTTTTATTGAATCCAGTGTGAACTGATTCCAGCTTTCTTCCAGATAATCTTCTCCATACTCTGTCAGATCAGAAAGTGTCATACCTTTCTCAGAAATACCAAAGGTTTTGGCAATGTCTGCCACAGTGAGTGTGTTAACTTTATCATCATCCTCGTCGATCTTGAAGGAGATGGTCTCCTCATCATCTGAGAGTTGTGCCCAAGCATAGAATTTTTCTACTGTTATGCTAGAGAATCCTTCATATGTAGTTGTGAATAACCCATCCAGTTTGCTGTTGCACACATGATTCCAGACTTCAGAAATAAGATCCTTGTTGTCGTATAGTGACTTGTCACCCAGTAACACTCTTGTGTCAACAAGTCTTCATTTCAGCACTTTGTTAGTGATCATTCCTCCTTCCATTGAATGTTTGTGAGAGACTTGAAAGACGAAGAGAGCATTGAGAGAATTTTGTTTGCAGAGAGTTGGTAGCAATTTTTCTTTTGGGGTGTATCGTGATGTTGAAGACAAGGGAATATGAACAATTTATTTTTGAAATCTCGTTCCAAAAATATCGATGATCCAGATTAAAACATTAGAGGACGTGCATGATTCAGTGGTTGAGATGAAATGACGGAAGGACAATTATGTAAATTGCTGAAGACGTGTCAGACATTTGAACCATGCCTTTTTCGCCTCTTCTGAAAAAATGATTTTTCACATTAAATGCGAGAGCCAAATTCTCTTTCATAATCATTACATGAATAGGTTATTACTATTCCTGGTATGAGGTTGCACGACTCAATGAATGCTGATCTTAGTAAATGCTGTTTGGAACCTTCAGGAACCTATTTCAAAATACTGTTACAGGAATCTATTGCTATATACTGTATCCTGAAACTGTATACTATTAGAGAATCCTATTTTGATTAAAGAAAGTATCATGTTCCAATAATCTGAATATCTGAAAACATAGATAATTCAGCTTAAGTTCCCCCTTATTTAGGAATCCTTAAAATCTTACTCATTAGAGCTTAATGACTCCAAGCTCAGTTCTCAACATAGAAAATCTTGATTCACACAGAGGCTTTATGAATATGTCAGCAAGCTGCATGTCAGTTTGTACTTTGTTTAGAATAATGTCTTTCTTGTCCACATGATCCCTTATGAAGTGATGTCTGACATCAATGTGTTTAGTTCTTCAATGGAAGACAGGATTGTGGGTTATGACAAAAGCACTTATGTTGTCACACAGGATGAGAGTCTCTCTTTCTATTATCCCATAGTCTTTTAGCTGTTGCTGTATCCACAAAATCTGAGCACAGCAACTTCCAGCCGCTATATATTCAGCTTTCACAGTTGATGTCGCAATGGATGTTTGTTTCCTGCAAAACCAAGAAACTAACCTATCTCCCAAGAATTGACAAGTGCCACTGGTACTTTTCCTGTCGATCTTGCACCCTGCAAAATCTGAATCTGAATATCCTTTAAGATTGAATCCTCCATCTTTTGGATACCATAGTCCAACATTTTGAGTGTCTTTCAGGTACTTGATAATCCTCTTTACTGCTGATAGATGTGATTCTTTTGGTGCTGTTTGGAATCTTGCATATACTTCTACTGCAAATACTATATCTGATCTGCTTGCTGTTAGATATAGTAAAGATCCAATGAATCTTCTGTACTTAGTAATCTCCACATCTTTTCCTTCTTCATCCTTATCCAAGCTTATGGATGTAGCCATTGGTATACTTATAGATGAGCCACTTTCCATTCCAAATTTCTTGATTAACTGCTTGGTATATTTAACTTGACTTATGAAAGTCCCTTGATCTAACTGTTTGACTTGTAAACCAAGAAAGAAACTTAGTTCTCCCATCATGCTCATCTCAAACTTACTTTGCATGAGTGATGAAAATTTATCACATAGATTCTTATTTGTAGAACCGAAGATTATATCATCCACATAAATCTGAACAAGCAGTATACTGTCTCTATCCAGTATTCTAAAAAGTGTCTTGTCTACTGTTTCTTTCTAGAAACCATTCTCCAAGAGATACAGGGACAATATATCATACCAAGCTCTAGGAGCTTGCTTTAGTCCGTACAGGGCTTTCTCTAATCTGCATACTTTTTCATTTGCCTGTTCTTCAAAACCTGATGGCTGTTCCATATAATCTTCTTTTGATAGAAGTCCATTAAGGAATACGCTCTTTACATCCATCTGATAGACTTTGAAATTACTGTGAGCAGCGTAGGCCAGAAATATTCTTATTGCTTCAAGTCTAGCAACTGGAGCAAAGGTCTCATCAAAATCTATGTCTTCTTCCTGGCATTATCCTTTTGCTACTAACCTTGCTTTATTTCTGACCACAACACCAGATTCATCCAACTTATTCTTGAACACCCACTTAGTTCCAATAACTCCTTGATGATCAGACCATGGAACCAGTTTCCATACTTGGTTTCTCTTGAATCCATTTAATTCTTTTTGCATAGCCTGAACCTCGTTACTATCTTCAAGAGCTTCTTCTATGCTCCTGGGTTCAACTTGTGATATGAAGCATGTTAGAAGTGACTCTTGAGTTCTTGTTCTCCTTGTTCTAACTCCTTCATTGATATTTCCAATTACAAGTTCTCTTGGGTGATCCCTGAGCCATGTCCTGTCAGGCTCGAAAGAATAGCTAGGTTGGTGGATGGTAACCTATTGGTCTTCAGTATTCTGTGTGTGATTATTGTTGGTCTGCTGAGTATAGTCTGCTTGTTGTTCATCATTTTGTGTTACTGTATCATGGTGTGCAGTGACCTGTGAACTACTTGCAGTGATCTCCTCTGCAGGCATTGGAACTCCATCAATGTATCTTACTGTTTGATCGTTGATCTTTATATTCGATACATCTTCCTTTAATTTGTCCATCTTAGTAGTATCACAATATGGTTCATCAAATACCACATGTATTGATTCTTCCATGACCAGACTTCTTTTGTTGAAGATTCTGAAGGCCTTGCTTACTGAAGAGTATCCTAAGAATACTCCTTCATCTGCATCAAAGGTCTTCAAGTACTCCTTTCCATTGTTCAGTATGTAACACCTGCATCCAAAGATATGCAAATAAGAAATATTAGGTGTTATGCCATACCATACCACCTAGGGAGTTTTGTCATGATTTTTGTTGATCAGGCATCTGTTCTGAGTGTAGCATGCTGTGCTGGTTGCTTCTGCCCAAAATCTCTTAGGAATTCCAGCATCAACAATCATAGTCCTTGCAGCTTCCTTCAGGGTTCTATTTCTTCTTTCTGCAACTCCATTCTGTTGAGGGGTTCTTACTGCAGAATACTCATGACTGATCCCATTTTCTGAACAATACTTCTCTATGAATTTGTTTGTGAACTCAGTCCCTCTGTCAGATCTTATTTTTACAACACTTAAGCTTTTCTCATTCTGCAACCTCTTCATGAATTCCAGCAGCCTGTTTTGAGTTTCTGATTTCTTGGCCAGGAAGATGGTCCAAGTAAATCTAGAGTAATCGTCCACAATTACTAGGGAATATTTCTTCCCACTTACACTGATAGGCTCCACTGGTCCAAATAGATCCATATGCAGAAGATCCATTATTCTATGAGAGGATCTCTGAACCTTATCCTTGAATGAGCTTCTTATTTGTTTTTCCTTCTAACAGGCTCCACAAACATTTTCCTTTTTATAAGCAACATCAGATAATCCTCTTACTAGATTTTTTCTTACCAGTCTGTTGATTATTTTGAAGTTCAAGTGACTCATTCTCTTGTGCCGTAGCCAACTCAATTCAGGAGTGCTTTTTACAATAAAACATGTTGGCTGCATTGTTGAACTCCAATCAGCAAGGTAGATGTTGTCTCTCCTGGTGCCAGTAAGCTTAACCTCATTAGTTTTGTTATCTCTGATTAGACACTTATTGAGGTTGAACTCTACTGAACATCCTTTGTCACAAAACTGACTGATACTCAGGAGGTTGTACTTCAGTCCCTTGACATATGATACATCACTGATACTTGCATTGCCTCTGATCAAACTTCTTGTGCTTCTGGTGCTTCCTTTGGAATCATCTCTGAAGACAACCTTAGGTCCTTTACATGATTGGAAGTCTCTTAATCCAGCCTTGTTGCCAGTCATATGTCTGGAGCAGCCACTATCTATATACCATACATCACTGCTGCTTTCTGGCAATTGTATCTGCAAGTAAATCAGGTAGATTTAGGTACCCATACAAGTACGGATCCTGGGTGGTTAGTCTTCTTTGGAACCCACACTTGCTTAATGATAATTGATTTACCATAAGCATTGGTGGTTCTCCTTCTGTTGATATTCTTAGCAGAATACTGTTCGTGATGTGTATGTACTGGATGTTTCCAGGTTTTGTACTTCCTATTTGAAGAAGGTACTCCCTTATACCTTTCCTGAGCATAAACTCTTTGGAATATTAGCATGTAGGTCTTGGTATATGAAGGGTAAAGTTTTTGCTGTTTTCTGGAAGTTTGCTGCTTTCTTCTCTTATTGACAACATACTGATTATGCTGTTTTCCGAAGGTTTGAGCAGACTTACCATTGTCTTTCTGTAGCAAGGGTTTCTTACCCTTATCCAGAGTACTAGTTTTATTCATACTTCCATTGATTGGAAGGGGTTCCTGAGCATAGGAGACTCTAGCTTGAATAAACTTTCAATCATTGGATTTGTTGACAAGTCTTTGAGAAGTGCTGGCACAGTATCCTATACCATTCCCTGTAAAGGTATTTTGGGTTTCTTGGATACATTCCTGTGTTTTTTTTGCTGACTTGCTATAACACTGATTGTGTTTTGCAGGCTTAATGACTAGCAGTTTGGACTTAGAGACCTCAGCTCTAAGATTATTACATTCTGTACTGTAGTACTCCAGGTTAGCAACCTGTTCCTTCAGTACAATATGCTCACTTTTGAGTTGGAGGTTTTCCTCTTTGAGTTATTCATGAGCTGAATTTATCTGCTCAAAGTCACTCATGATCTGTCTAAAAGACTGGATCATGTTAAGCTTTTCACAATTTGAAATACCAGCAGATTGTGAAGTTACCTCATCTTCTTCATTGTCTTCACAATCCTTGGCCATTAGACACAGTAGTGTCTGTTCATCGGAGGTAGAGCTGTCAGAATCGCTCTCAGATGAACAGTCATCCTTGGCTTCCTCTTTGGAGCTGCTTACTGTCTTTATGGTTTCAGCTTCACTAAGAAGGGCTCTAAATCGTTGTTTGCCATCCCTCTTCTTTTCTCTTCTCTGCACCCTTTCATCCTCCGTATACTTGTGAACTTGAGGATGAGGCCAGTTTCTGGCGAAGTGACCAGGTTTCCTGCAATTATAACACAAGTTAGATGTACTTGTGTTTGTTTGTTGTTGTCCTCTTTGCTGGGGACTCCTTTCTGATATTTGAGGCTTCCTTCTGTAGTCATTTCCTTTGTGATTGGTTTTCAGAAACCTTTTTAACAGAAGTCCCATCTCTTCTTCAGCATCGTCGGTAGGTACTTCTTTTTATTTGCTCTTCAGCTTATTGCTGCTTGTGGTGACAGTATCCTGTACCCTAGCAGCACTTCAGCCTCCTTTTTTCTTCGTTCAATGTCAAATTCAAAGGTCTTGAGGTCTGAGAATAGATCAAAGGTGCTCATTGTGTTGAGATCAAGTGAGACTCTCATTGCAGTTTCCTTGCTATGCCACTCCAAAGGTAGTGCTCTCAAAACTTTCAAAATTTTCTCATTTTGTTTGTAGGTTTTTCCCAAAGATTCCAGCTCACTGACGATTGTTGTGAATCTTAGATCAAGCTCTTCTAGAGTTTCTCCAGAATTCTTGGTGAACTACTCAGAGTTGTGTAGCTTTTGAAATTCTGTTCTCCTTGGCAAGTTCATTGCCTTCACAGATTAACCCTAGTTTACTCCATATCTCTTTAGCTGTTCTGCAGTATTTGACTTTGCTGAACGTGCCTCTATCCAGTGTAAGAAATAGAGCATTCTTGGCCACATTGTCAAGGTTGGCTCTTTTCTTTTCTTCAGGAGTACATTCATATATTTCCTTGACAATATATTCCTATGGTGGAGGTTCTCTCCTGTTGCCTGATACAGCTTCTCGTGGGCCATGTCCTGGAGAGATTTTGGCATCATCATCGATGATTACTGCGTCTTCTGTTTCTCCACCTGCTGTACCTGTAGTTTCTTTAGCTCGTCTTTGTTCACGAATCTGTGCTATATAAATAGGGTTTGCCTTGTAGATTACTAGAGGTCCTTCAGTGATAACATACCACATTTCATCATGCATGGCTGACAGATGAGTTTCCATGCGTATTCTCCAGTCTTCATATTCATCTATGGAAAACATAGGTAGCTTGTGATGTGAGAAATCCATGCTTATGCTAAAATTATGAATTTTGGTCAGAAAACTAAAACGGTTTATCCAGCAGAAATGTACATTTGGGTAGGTAGCCAGATACATTGGTTGTTAACCCAACGCGCTCTGATACCACTTGTTGGTCCCAAGTGGTCAGAGGTTCAGGGGGGGTGAATGAACCTCTATCGATTTTTCAAACTTTTCTAAAACATATAACTGATAATCAGGTTTCTGTCTCACTTGAGAGAACAATATCCTGTCTCGAGTCAGTAACCTGGCCCTAGGCTAGATCAGGTTACTATCCCGGTATCAGAATGCAACGCAGTGGAATAAACTTGATAGAGTTTCTGATGAAAACCAGTTTTCTTTTCCAAATATGATTTTTCAAAATACGTTTATCAGGATGCTTATGATAGATGCAACAAGATAGATATGTAAACAATGCGATGCAACAGATAAGATAAGCAGTAAACACTTATGGCTTATAGTGGTTCGAAGGTGGTGTAATCCTTCTACGTCCACTCTACTCCTTCTCAGAGGAGGAACTTCGTTATGGTCAGTTTGCTTTACAAGACTCATCTTTACAAACCTCTTCCAAAACAATTTAAACCTACTAGAATCCCAGATTCCTAGGTCTAATCCCACACAGGGAACACACTCCCACATAGGGAAAGATAGCCTACACAAGACTAACAAACTTAGCAAGGATAAAATCCTATCAACTAAATACACCAAATAAAACAACTTAGCATACACAACACAATGGTTAAAAGTATATGTTTCTTCAACTGGTGTAGTTCGAAGATAGTCTTGAACTTGAAAGTTCAGATGCTTGGCTTGACCGCTTCTGAAGGTTGAGTGACTGAACTCGAAAGCTTGAGATAATGAAGAATGGTAGAATAACTTGAAAAACTCAATTTGTTCAGTAGTCTTCACAATCCTCTCAACCTTCTATTTATAGATGTCTGGAAAATGCCCGTTGAAGAGAGGCATGATCCAAGTTGTAATTCAAAAAGATCTTCAAATCTTCATAATTAATGCGGTGTGAAAGATCAGAGCTTCATAGCATATCCTACTCTGAATCCGCATTAATGGTGCCATACTTTAGATACAGTACTTTGCAGAGCCACTTTCCACGTGGCAGTATCTCAATGGCTCTTTACAAACTTCTATCTACTGGTAACTAATCAGGATCCAAACCTCGTATAGTTTCCAGCATTTTCATCGTACTGTATTGAATAGACTAGGACTTACTGCATGTTGTTCTGATTGCAGTAGTCACTATCTGTTGTGCTTCAGGATTCTGTTCCTGGTCAGCTTCCTGTTCTTGAATACTTCAATCAGCTTCTTGACTCGCGTATCCCTTCTGATTTGTTTCCTGTTTCTGAACAACTTCCTGTTCTTGAATTCTGTTGTCTGCTTCCTGATTCTGACTTCAACTAAATCTTACTGACTTCTTTTGATGTGGATTAGTCTTCCTGAAGACTTGACGTCCAGAATCCTGCTAACAAGGTTCTACCTATCTTTCTGGTATAATTGACTTCTTAAAAATACAGCTTGAAAGTTTTGATAGGCAAACAAAAATCCACTTATAAATTGTGGAATATGGGTACTCTAAAAGTTCATTTAATATTACATTATCTCATCAAAACCTAGTCAGAAATATCCCAACACTAATTTTCAATTTATTTTCTTATTTCGTAGTTTTATTAATATCAATATTACTTACAATTTTTTTTTCTATTTAACATTAATACTAATTTTCAATTTATTTTCTTCTCTCGTAGTTTCATTAATATCAATGATACTTGGGAAAATATTTTAAATTTTTTTTAATTGTACATAAATTTAGAAATTGTCTAAAAATTTATGTACTTGTAGATCTTTATGTGTAATCTCAACCATCTACTTTGTAGATTTTTATGGAGTAATCTCACCATCTATTTTAGTTTAAGTTTAGAACTTGTGTAGAAAATTGTCTAAAATGTGTAATCTCAACCATCTACTTTGTAGGAGCACCATCTATTTTGTTTTAAGTTTAGAATTTGTCTAGAAAATTGTGTAAAAGTTTTTGTTTATTTTATGGGGTAATCTCAATCATTTATTTTTTTAATTCAATATATCTTTAGAACTTTTTTAATTCAATATATCTTTAGAACTTGTCTGTTTTAAGTTTAGAATTTCTCTAGAAAATTATCTAAAATTTGTTGAAGTTCTTGTTGATTTTATGGGGTAATCTCAATCATCTATATTTTTAATTTTATATATCTTTAGAACTTGTATATTTTGAGTTTAGAACTTGTTTAGAAAATTGTCTAAAAAGTTCTTGTTGAAAAATATTTTAAGATTTTTTTTTAATTGTACATAAGTTTAGAAATTATCTAAAAATTTCATGTACTTGTAGATTTTATGTGTAATCTCAATCTATTTTGTTTTAAGTTTAGAATTTGTCTGGAAAATTGTCTAAAAGTTCTTGTTTATTTTATGGGGTAATCTCAATCATCTATTTTTTAAAATTTTATATATCTTTAGAACTTGTCTAGAAATCAATCATTTTTTTATTTTTTTAATAAGAATATTAGGATCCTTTTCTTTTATTTATTTTTATTTATCTCAACAACAACAAATAAGAATGTTTCGATGTTTTTCTTTTATTTATTTTTATTTATGTTTAGAATAACGAATAAGAATGATAGGATGTTTTTCTTTTATTTATTTTTGACATTTTATAGGTTTTATTTATTTATATTTATGTCAAGAACAACAAATAAGAATGTTTGGATATATGTTTTTCTTTTATTTATTTAACATTTAATAGATTTTATTTATTTATATTTGTAATCTTCACAATATATAAGGAGGTGACAAAAGCTATTAAATGACAAGTTCTAAACTTATGTACAATTCAAACAAAATAGATGGTTGATATTACACCATAAAGATTTACAAAATAGATGTTTGAGTTTACTCTATAAAGATCTACAAGTACATGAAATTTTTAAACAATTTGTAAACTTATGTACAATTAAAAAAATCTTAAAATGTTTTTCCAAGTACTATTGATATTAATGAAAACTACAAGATAGGAAAAGAAATTGAAAATTAGTATTAATGTTAAATAAAAAAAAGAATGTGGATATAATGAGATGAGTTTGAAAATGATGTATGAAGATAGAATTTTAGATGAATAAGAAAAAAGATTTATTTAAAAATACAATAAAATAAAAAAGAATGATGCGCAGAAAGAAAAAGGAAAAAGGAAAAAGGAAAACAAGGCATGAATTGCCACATAAGCAAGATTGGCTCCACAAGGAACCCAACGGTGGGTTCCTTGTCATTACTATATATATATAATAGTAGTGTTCTTATGAACCAAGTGTTGGGCCCCCACCTAGCCGACCCGGTCGAGGGGCCGACCCGAGCACGACGGTAACCCGGCCTAGTGGGTCCCAGCAAGGCGACCCGACTAGGGATCCTGGCCGGCCAACCCGACCAAACCCGCCAAGGGCCGACCCAATCGGGTCCCGACCCAGGCCGGATGTGCCGAGCCTAGTTTACGGCCAGACCACTCCGGTTGCTAGGTTTGGCTCACGATTGACCCGAGTTTAGGAACTGTAGTTTGTATGGTCCATAAGTGTTATTACTCAATGTATTTCTGGAGATCAAACAGAAGGCCAGAAATCAGGGTCATCATCATAGAATGAGCAGAAAAGACTTAGTTGATTTCAAGGAGTCATCAAGAAAGGAAACAAATCAAGATCAAATTATATCGGATTCAAATAGATTTTAACCCGATTTTTCCTTATCTAAACCCTAAAATTGGGGGATTTATGTCTTAATTACCAAGTTTCATATCTAGAGCTTAGCCTATAAATATGGCCTTAAGCCTCATTGAAGGGGGTTCCGAAATCACTGTATTCAAGCAATTCGAGATTTTCTCTCAATTCTTATATAAAAAACATTCTGTCCGGCTAAAACTGACCGGCCAGAACAAACCGAACAAATTTGCTCGAGTCGGCACCAAGCACCATATTTTTCTTATTTTATTCAGTTTTTATCTTTTTGTTCGATTCAATTTATTTGAGTCGGATCGATATTTTGGGTGTTTAACTAGGATTTTGTGCTCTACAAAATATGACGTCAACACCAAGTACACGGATCATGATCCTTGCAATTGGGCCCGGGCAAGTTGGGTCGGATCGGGTTAGGTTGGGCCCTGCCCAGATCCACGCCCATGTTATTTTTATTTATTTATTTATGACGTACCTTTATGTTATATTAGTATAATCTTTATGTACATATATCATAATCTTTAAGTGATATTACTTAAACTTTTTTCAGTATAAAAATTCATGTATATAACTGAACTTTTATGTTATAATAATTTAACTATTATATTATATTAGTCCAACCTTTATGTCTAAATATCATAACTATTATGTACTTAAAGAATAACATAAATATTATATTATTACAATATAAAAGTTTACGGGCATGATTGGTATGATTGAATGGAATTACGTGGGACTGGAATGAACTCAAGAATGAAATGGTGATGGGAAATGAATGATATAAAAACGTTCATTCCTATTATTGGTATCACAAAGGAATATAAAATGAATGAAATAATCATTATGATTATATTTTATGATTGTTTACTACAAATAAAATGTATAAATATTAAATCAGTCTTATTTGGCCAAATTACCTTCCATTATAATTTTATTTAATATTCATATTCAATATATCAAACAAATTTAAATTATTTGGCATATTTAAATTTAAAGATAATTCTTTTTACAGAAAATAATCATTGTACTAATATTAAGGTATATTATATTTATATATTTAATTTTTTTTAATTTTATTATTAATTTACTATTTTTGTATTATTTACATATATTTAAAGTAGTTAAATAATAACAATATATTTATCATATCTTTTATTAATTATTTTATATGATTTTATGTTATTAAAATTATAATATCTTATTTTATATTATCTAAAAAAAATATTTTAATTACAATTTAACTATAACCTATTATCTATACTAATATTCTTTTATCTTTTTTTTTTATATTTTACAACTATATATATATTATTTATAGAGAAATTTTATATCAGAACATTAATTATTTGTATTATTAAAATTATATACATATTATCTTTATGTTTTTTAGATTTTTATATGTATTAATTTTTTTATACTATTTATATATTTAGTTTTTATTATTTTTTTGCTATTTTTAATTTATATTAATTTTAAATTATTAATTTTTTTATGTTTTATAAATAATTTAATATTATTTACAAAATTTTATATAATAATTTAACTTTAAAATTTTATTTGTGAAAACATAAAATAAATAATGATAATAGTCAAAATTAATTAAAAAACATTAATTTTCTTGAAAACGGGAATACATAATACCATGGGGGTAGGAATGAATGGACATTCCCTCATCCAAGGTAATAACAATTCCTATGAGAATCAAAGGAATAAGAATGAAGGTAAGAATGATGATTTCATTCCCACCTCATCCCATCATACCAATCATGATTATAGGTTTGTAATACACTGTGTTAATGTTGAATTTTTCCTTTTTCTAAAATTAAATCAATTATCTTATTTTGACTAACTTGGAGATGTTTAAGGAAGTTTGTTAGTGGAAGATCTTTTAAACTAAATCTAGGAGATTTGGTTCTCTCTTATTTCTCACGTGTTTTGTAGATTAAATCAAAGGTAGAGTTTTGACAAATTCAAACACCCATTCCTAGTTTATAGGAGTAAGTTGTTATTGTTTGTTTCCTTCTTTTACTTAAGAAAATGTGATTATATTGGAAGAAAGAGAATGTGACTCATGAGAAAGAAAGAGATAGAGAACGTGAAGAGTGAAAGAACATGGAGTAAGAAGGAAGAGCATGAAGTGGAGATCATGGAAGAAACATGAAGTGGAGTTCATGGAGTGATTTCTTTTCAAGATGATTGAGCAATAAAGAAGAGATCATGGAGCATTACAAGATCATGGAGGCTCATGAGATCTATAAATAGATGAACTCATTCTTGAAGAAGTGAACACAGATTAGAGAGCGTAGCAAGAGCAAGAGTTTTCGAATCTTATAGTCTGTGAATGTTGTCTTCTGTGTTGGTCACATAACACACAACATCTCTGTCTCTTTTCATAAAAGACTTAGAGTTTGCAACTCAAGTCTTCTTTTCTTAGATAGAGTGTCTTTGAGTGATCAACTGAGTGTGTGCATGTCCTTAGATTTTCTTAGATACATATATAAGACGTGTTGAGTGTTTCAAAGAGATTCTTCTCCAAAAGATTTCTTTGTGTTTTAAAGAGATTCTTCTCCAAAAGATCTTTTTGTGTCTTTATACTTACAAGATAAATCAATAAGACATTTTGCCCTGTAGGCATTCCACGAGTATTATTATATACTCGTGGAAAATTCTCTTGTCATTTATTTATTTTTAATATTTCCGCTGTGTTATCCGTAGTGTTGTCAACATCACAGACAATATTACGTTTTTGATATTTTTATAGTTTGTGTTTTTTCTTGCACAGGAGCATACGGACATACTCTCACACTGTAAAAGGTTAAACTAACATAACATAAATGTTAGACAAGTATAAAATAAAGGTTGCACGACATAACTAAAAGGTTAGACAAAAATAACAGAAAAGTCAGGCGTGTGGGCTAGGGTTTGAACATGGACTTGGATGTACGTGTGGACATGTGTGGGCGCATGAGACGTGTAAAAATACTGTTGGGGGTGTGCGTGTGGGCATGTGTGGGCACATGAGACGTGTGAAAATACCGTTGGGTCGGATTGACCCGATTGCATGATTCCCTATCCGTACACCTAATGCATATAAATAATTGTATACATATAAAATGGGAGTTAGACTCTTTTGACACATGGAATCTCCAACTTTCGATATATCAGATTTTTAATGTCTTCTCCATCTGATACGTGTCAAAATATTTCTTAATTCTAAACATGCATTCAAGTCTTATTTTATTTTTCCTTGTAAATGCGCATAAATGGAAATATTGTTATGCTTTATTTCACTTCTTAAAATTCTAAAGAAATGTCAAAGCTCATTCATCTTTAGAATTGTAATTATATGTATTGAGTTTGAATGGATACAAGATATGCCTCGTATAGAGGAGATTACAAGGAAAAGATAAATATACAATATATGGAAAGATACAACAAATCTTTTAAAAAATACAAAAGATATTAATTTATTGATTTGTTCTAATACGCCCCTGCAAAATCGATGTGCCATCAGCCACGGAGATTTTAGAATGAAGAAGCTGAAAATGGGAGCGAGCTGATGATTTTGTCAACAGATCTGCCAACAGATCTTGTGTGTTGACATATGCCATGGATAGCCTACATTTCGACACTAAGTCACAAACAAAATGCAAGTTTATTGCAATGTGTTTTATTCTCTAATGTTGGATCGGGTTGAGTGTCAACCAATTTACGTCCATATTATCACATAAAACACGAGGAGAAGTAGAAGTGGAGAGCTCAAGGTCTTTAAATAGATGGTGTAGCTAACAAACTTCAGAAGTCGTCATGGCTAAGGCCTTATATTCCATCTCAATCAATGATCTAGCAACACGACATTACTTTTGAGACGCCACAAGATTGGGTTAGACTCGTGGAACACGACATAGGCAAAAGTGGATTTGCCATCAACCAAGTCACCACCAAAGTCAAAATCGGTGAATGTTATGATGGTAAGAAAAGAAAAATATGCAACAGAAGGCCATGATGCAATGTGCCTTTAGGTATCGAAAAAGATGCTTGATAACATCCCAATGTGAAGCTAGCGGAGCTGTCATATGTTGAGCTAACTTATTCACAATTGAAGCAATATTGGATGTGTAAGAGTCATGGTATTCAGTTGCATGATTGTAAAGATGAGATTGGGACTCGATTATTAAATCATTAACATAAGCAAGCACAAATATTCAAACCTTACCTCGTCTGTAGGTGAACTACGAAGAATCTGCTCGAGACTGTGGAAAATTGAAACTCAAAAGTGCCAAACTCAAAGCATTATACCAAGCTCGTGGTGTTTGACGAAGGCCATACAAAGTGCGATGAAGCAAACACATATGAGATGGAAGAGTCGAATCTTTAAACCTGAGGGTTGAGTCATATAAACGAGAATGTCCAACTTGACATGCAAAATGACATTACTCAAATCTAGTTGATGAATAGGCCAATCAAATCGTAAGATAAGAGACAAGACAATGCGTATAGTAGCAGGCTTAACCACCGGACTGAAGGTCTCTCAAAAATCAACACCGGGGTACTGGTGTAACCTCTTAGCAATAAGATGAGCCTTGTATTTGTCAATGATCCATCAGTCTTACGTTTAATATGGAATACCCACTTATACCCAATGATATTTTCACTAGGCAGGTGAGATACTAAATCCCAAGTACT
This sequence comes from Scutellaria minor, assembly GCA_954870855.1. Classification (NCBI taxonomy): domain Eukaryota; kingdom Viridiplantae; phylum Streptophyta; class Magnoliopsida; order Lamiales; family Lamiaceae; genus Scutellaria; species Scutellaria minor. The sequence goes on from OX940737.1 coordinate 13,057,340, forward strand.
AAATTGTTGAAGAGCAGTGAATTCCTCAGTCATGGCTGCCCGCCAAAGGGGTGAATTGAGAGCTTCTTTTACCATGGATAGTTCAATATCCAAAGGAAGATAATGTTTTGTGGTGGCGAAAAACTGCTTAGGTTTGTAGATATTATTGAGACTACGAGTACACATGTGATGAGTGCGTTGAGGCTCAATTGGAGGAGCTGGGGTAGGATGCTCGATAGGAGTGGGAGGCGATTGATCGATCGGAATTGGAGGAATATGAGCGGGTTGTAATGGTTGGCAATGTACTGGAGTGGGCAAACCCGAGATGGTGAGTGGAGATGGCAGCACAATAGGTTGCGATAACTGTGGGGAATGAGTCCCGAGAAAAGTATCTTTATGGAAGAGAACATGAGACATATAGATATGACCTGAAGCCACATCATAAAACTTATATGCATTTTGGGAGGTAGAGTAGCCAACAAAAATGCATAGCAATGAGGGCGAGACGAGCTTGCCAGATGTATAAGAATGTAACCATGAAAAACAAAGGCACCCGATTACTTACAACTTAGAATAATTAGGAGTTGTCCCAAATAAGACTGTGAACGGACTATGCTTTGCCAGAAGCTAGGTGGGCATGCGATTAATTAAATAAATCGATGTTTGAGTAGTAAATGATCGAAAGGATTGTGGTAGTCTAGCAGCATGTAATGAGGTATGAGTGACCTCCAATAAATGACAATTACGACGCTCAACTAAACTATTTTGTTGAGGCGTATAAGGTGCAGTTGTGAGCCAAGAAATTCTAGAACCAACCAAATAAGAGCGCAGAGCAACAAACTTTCCACCATTAAGAGAATACAAATTTTTAATTTGATGACCAAACTGTTTCTCCACTAAGGCCCGAAACTAAGGAAAAATACTTGCAACCTGGGACTTTGTAGTTAAAGTTAAAACCCAACAGTAATGAGTAAACAAATCCACCAACAATAAGAAATATTTTAAACCATCAACAAAGATCATGGGTGTAAGCCCTCATACATTAGCATAAATAAAATGTAAGAGATGCAGGGCACGAAAAGAGAAAGTAGAAAACGGTAATTTATGACATTTGCTCAACTGGCAAGAAACACAATCTTTGCCCACAAACAGGGACTTATGCAACATAGGTAAATTAAAAGTCTTAACAATTAGTGAACTTTTATCCATTGATGGATGCCCAAAATGGGCATGCCACTGTGAAGAGGAGGCCTGAACACCAATAGATGTTGAAGCTTTATTTTGCAAACCAACAAGAACAGTGGGGAGCAAACGATAAACACCATCTTAACAAGATCCTTAAAGTAGATGAGCCTTCATGCATGGCCAGATCCTTAACAACATAAAATAATGAAAAGAATTCCACAAAAACTTTATTAGTCTTCTTAAATTTACTCACAGATAGAAGATTTTGCCTAGCAGAAGGCACGCACGAAACATTGTCTTTACCAATGTGAGAAATTGAAAGACCAGAACCATCTACAGTGTGAACCTCGTCAGTACCGTTGTATTCAGAGTGAATCGATAAGTTTTTCAAATCCAAAATGAGGTTGTGAGATGCACCAGAATCCACCAATCATGGATGAACAAGAGATGCCGCATTAGAGTTGGCATAATTGGCAGAATGCGGACGACGACAAGTTAATGCCGAGTGACCTATGAAATTGCAAAGCTGGCACACAATAAGTGGACGAGAATTATTATTAGAGTTACCTGGTTGATGGTTACGATTACTATTGTTGTTGCTGTGATTCTACGATTGGCCAGATTGAGATCTACAATTAAAATTATTCCTAGAATTATTGTTGGTGCCACGATTAGAGTTGTTGCAACCTATTACGATTCAAACCAGACCTTTTGTTCTAATTGCCTGATAGGATATGGTTGTATTAGCCGTGGTGAGTAACAGGTACTAAGCTATTTCTTGATTTTTGATGGAAAACTCATGCTCAAAGAGGAGATCATACAACTCCTCATACCGAAATGACATTTCACGGGTAAGGATCGGGCCAACAATAGAAGCATACTCGGCCCCAAATTATTAATAATGAACATAGTCAAATTATCGACGTTGACGGGCTCATCAATCAACACGAGTTTATCGGCTTTGGCCTTGACATAATGTAAATATTTAGTGATTGTACAATCCTTGATCTACATACGATATACCTCACTTTTCAACTGGTTTACACGAGATCGTGATTTTACAACATAGAGACGAGTGAGAATTCTCCATTCCTCGTATGAAGTGGTAGCGGACAAGACCACAGGGAGGATGTCGGGGTACAGAGAGTCGAAAATGATTGCTAGCAACAACTAATCCTATCGGATCCAAAAAGTGGTATCTTCGGTATTGGAGCCATCAAGCAAAAGCACCGGACAAACAAACGTACGATCTATATATCCAAGTAGATTGTGGCCACGAAGTAGGGCAATAAGATGAGCCCTCCACGAAGGAAAATTGGTGAGAGTGAGTTTAAAAGGAAGATGGTGATGGCCGTGATCGGAACGATTGGTGGACAAGATAATACGACTGCAACAAAATAAAAATAATAGTGGGAGGAGTGGTATCATTCGATATCAAAGATGATGAGATGAAGAACATGCAGAAAGCGACGCTAGAGAAAATTAGGGTACATGTTTAGTACATAACCTTTCTTGATACCATGTAGAATTGTCATTATCTGTATTGAGTTTGAATGGATACTGTTGACATCAGATTTTGTAGAGAACAAAATCCTAGCCAAACACCCAAAATATCGATCTGGCTCAAATGAATTGAACCAAACAAAAAGTATAAAAATCGTATAAAGTGGGAAAAGACGGTGCCCGGTGCCTACTCGGGCAAATTTGTTCGGCTTATTTTGGTCGGTTAGTTTTGGCCAGACAAAACATTTTTTATATAAGAATTGAGAGAAAAGAGCTCTCTAATTGCTTGAATACAATAATTTCGGAACCCCGAATTCAATCCCTTTGAATGATAATTGAAACCCTATTTATAGACTTGGCCTAAGATACATTACTTGGCAAATAAGACTCAAATCCCCTGATTTTAGGGTCTAGATAAGGAAAAATCGGATATGATTTGATCTTGATTTGTTTCCTTAGTTGAAAATTCCTTGAAATAAACTAAGTCTTTCCTGCTTTTCTTGTGATGATGGCCTCAATTTCTAGCCTTCTACTTGATTTTCCAGAAATGCCTAGAGTAATAAAACTTTTGGACCACACCGACTACATTACCTAAATTTGGATCAATCACGAGCCCACCCTAGTAGCCGAAGTGGGCTAGCCTAGGGCTAGGCTCGGCCCTAGCCGGCTCGGGTCGGGTCAACCCTGCTTTGGCCTTCTGGCCTTCTGGTCAGTTCTAGCCTTCCGGTCGGTTCGATCTCTAATCGGACCAGTTCTGGCCTTCTAGCCTTCTAGTCAATTCTGGTCTCCACCTAGGTCGGACCCTAGGCCGGGTCGATTTGGTGGGGGCCCAACATTAGTCCATTAGGCCATAGCTAGAAATTATTCTGGTCGGGGCCTAACTCAACCGGTCCCTCACAAGCCGACCTCAATTCGAGTGAGATGTGTCGTTCTCGTATTGGTTAGATTGGATGACACATGGTGCCATCTGACCCACGTGATGCACACGTGGCAAAATCCTGGTGCTCGGAAGTTGATGGGACATTTGATCTTCTTATAAATAGGTGAGATACTAAGTCATTTCTTCACTTATTCTCTTGCGAACTCAGAAACCTTGTGAAAATTTCTCTCCAAACCTAGCAGGGCACTTAAAGTCGGGCTTTGTTTCCCCCTTGCACCGACACTCACATACTTTCTTTAGCATTGGGGGTAGCTCCAGGCTAATTAAATTTGAACAGCTAGTCATCCGTTTCGAGCATTCTCATGCTCTTCCATACGGTCAACCTTGGTATTTCAACCCCTTACGAGCTGGTCTGGGTGTATAGCATCAAACTTATACCAAGTCTGAGGAACCACTTCTACTATCTTTCTGCCCGGAAGTATCATCCTCAACTGGTCAAGAACCTCCCCTCTTCGGTTAGGGATTGGAGGTCCAAATTGTTTTGGGTCTGCGGTGATTGGATGAGCCCTGGACCGAACTCGGATGATCAGAATGTCTCCTATCCAACCTATTTTGGAGATGCTAGTGATACTTCTCGTTTTGATTTGTTTTTTTATCTTTGCTCTTCTGATCACTTAATATTTATTTTTCTTACAGAGACCCCGGTGACGAAACTTCTGATCAACGACACTTTCTCCCAAAAGATTCATTTTTTGAAAAGTTGCACTTTGGAAGAAAAGATGACATTTAAAGCCCTAATCACCGAGGAGAGACTTACTCGGGCCGACCTCATCTATCTATTCATTCCGACCTCCCACGATTTTTGTGGTAAGAGTTTGCCTTTCTGGTCTTGCTAATTGTATTTCAAATTTTTATTTTATTTTTGCTCGAGTTAAGCTTATTTCGATTCTAGGCTCAGCCGAGTTGGAACTTAGTGGCTTAGCGTATTGCCGGGTAAGCCTGGGTCGGGTCGACTCCCGTGTGGCCCGACTTTGGCCGAGTCGGGTCTCCACTAAGGTGGTCTGGTCGGGTCGGCACTACGGTACTCGGGTCAACTCGGCATGCAAGGGTCTGCTAGGCACCCGACGTGCGTGCACGGGTTTGCTCTGCTCCGACCCACCTACTCGGCAACCAGTGTGCGTGCGTGGGTCTGCTCGGCGCCCGACGTGCCCGTGCGTGGGGCTACCCTGCGCCCAACGCGCGCGCCGGTCTGCACGGCACCTGGCACGGTGTCGGGTCGGTGCCTTGACGGTTTCTGACACGACACCACGTCCGTTTCTAGATGGCTCCCGGCACGATGCCAGGTCGGTGTCTGGGTGGCTCCCAACAAGATGCCGGGTCCGTTTCTGCTCGGCACCCGGCACAGCACCAGGCCCATTTTAGGCGGCCTCCGACACGGTGCCGGGTCCGTTCCTGGACGACTCCGGTACGGTGCCGAGTCGGTTTCTGCCAATCACCCGGCATGAAATCGGGTCAATTTATGCTCGGCATCCGGCACGGTGCCCGACCCATTTCTACTAGGCACCTGCACGACATCGGGTCCATTTCTGGGCTGCACTCGGCACGATGCCAGGTCCCTTTTTGCTCGGCACCCGACACGGTATTGGGTCCGTTTCTGGGCGGCACCCGACACAGCGCCGGGCCTTTTTCAGGTAGCTCCCGGTACGATGTCGGGTTCGTTTCTAGACGGCACCCGGCACGGCACCGGGCCCATTTCTGCTCAGCACTTGACACGATACCGGGTCCATTTCTGCTCGGCACCCGGCACGGCATTGGGCCCGTTTTTCAACGGCTCCCGACATAGAGCCCTTAGTTCAGATTTTAGAGCTCGAACGAGTTAGGGTAGGGCCGGAGCCCTTGGTCAAATCTTGAGTTCAGATGAGTTAGGATGGGCCGAAGCCCTTGATCAGATCCCGAGCTCAAATGAGCTAGGATGGGCCAAGGCCCTTAGTCAGATCCCAAGCTCAAAATGAGCTGGGATGAGGTCGAAGCCCCTGGTCAGATCCAGAGATCAGATGAGCTGGGATGAGGAGCTCAGATGAGCTGGGATGGGCCGGAGCCCTTATTTCAGATTTCAGCATTCTCATCAAGATGAGCAGAATCGTAATAATTTTATTTGATCGGAAATTGGCAGAAAAGTAAATAATTTAAAAAAGATAAATGATATTTACAAGGAACTTCCTGCGAGGTGTTAACCATGACCCAGAAGTGTTGCGTTGCTGTAGCTGGCCAGAGCTGCCAGGTAATAAACTCTGGGCTTGGAAATCAGGTTGGATTCTCTGGTCTTTGCAATCAGTCGTTGTGTGGGTAGTCATCGAGCCATGTTCTGTTAGCCCCTCTTTCTAGCGCCAAAATATTGACGTCAGATTTTGTAGAGCACAAAATCCTAGCCTAAAACCAAAAATATTGATCCGGCTAAAATAAATCGAACTGAATAAAAAGTATGAAAATTAAATAAAGTGAGAAAAACATTGTGCCCGGTGCCTACTCAGGAAAATTTATTCAGCTCGTTCTGATCGGTCAGTTTTGGCTGGACATAACGTTTTTTTTATATAAGAATTGAGCGAAAAGAGCTATCTAATTGCTTGAATACAATGATTTTGGAACTCAGAATTCGATCTCTTTGAATGATAATTGAGACCCTATTTATAGACTTGGCCTAAGATACATTACTTGGCGAATAAGACTCAAATTCCCCTAATTTTAGGGTTTAGATAAGGAAAAATCGGGTTAAAATCTATCTAAATCGGATACGATTTGATCTTGATTTGTTTCCTTACTTGAAAACTCCTTGAAATAAGCTAAGTCTTTCCTGCTCTTCTTGTGACGATGGCCTCAATTTCTAACCTTCCACCTGATCCCCAGAAATGACCTGGCCATGGATCCCTAGAAATGATCTGCCGGTTCGATGCCCGCCAGGCTCGGTTCTGGTCTTCTGGCCGGTCTGGTCTTCTCTCAAGCCAACTCTTGTCTTTTGGCCGGTCCGATCTTCTCTAGAACCAGTTCTGATCTTCTGGCTGGTTCGGTCTCCACTTGGGCCAGCCCATAGGCCGAGTCGGTTTGGTGGGGGGTCAACAGATACAAGACGTGCCTCATATAGAAGAGATTACAAGGAAAAGACAAATATACAATAGTGGTAACTCCTATTCTTAACCATCTATACTTATAAACATTCATTTTTATCAAGTTATTAAATTATATTTTTTTTAGTTAAGATAAATGACTTTTGCCAACTATACTCTTCTAACATTTGTGGTGTGATATGATGGTATGAGCTACATTGATGATGACACGAGTGTATATTATGATGGTATGAATTACATTAATAGTGGTATGGAGGTATAATATGATTGTACAGACTATACTAGTTGTGGTAGGGATGGCAATGGATTAGGTTCAAACCCGGACCCGCCACAAATCTGGCCCGTTCAGGGCGGATAAAAATCCGGTCAAATGGGTCTCGGGATGGGTTTGGACCTGGTGAAACGGGTCTACTCCGGGTCCGGGGTGGGTCCTGGTATTTGTTAAACCCCCCGAACCCACCCCGTATAAATATATATATATTATTAATATTTATGTAAACTAGGGTTAGATATAGATACTTTCTAAAAATTTTACCAGTACCCTCGCGGCCTCCCAGTGTTTTCCAATTGTAAATCGAGAAGCCTGCGAATTCCAATTCTTGGTAGCAAGGTAAATTTTGATTTAATATTTTTTCATTTTATTTGAATATATATTGAAGTAGTTAATGATTTAATCATCTGTTGTGTTTTTTCTCTTTCAATATTTTTTTACTTTAAATCATTAAATATTCGAAGAGGGTTTTGATCCTCGAATACATACATATATATAATATATGATAAAATTATTGATATCAATTGAAGATGAGATGCCAATGATTGTTTCATGGATTTATTCAAATTTTTTAAAAAATCTTTTTTACAGTGAAATAGTTGGAGTAAATGATAAAAAAACAGAGGAAATCTCTTGATATAGTTAAAGAAAGATCAACGGTAATTCTCCTAGCGTAGATCTACTTGTTGTTAATAGATCGGTAAGAGTATTGTTCCTATAGATAACTCTTCTATAGAGTTCATTAATATCCGAGCTCATTAATTTACCCCCATCTATTTGAATGATGGGTCTTAACTCAGGAGGAAGAACTGGTAATAGACACAAAACCATCCATTCTGGTTCTATATTTGTTCGAAGAAAATGCTTAGCCAATTCCATGCGTCTAACCAAAAAATCCTTTCTTCTGCCAACCTTTCGATCTTCCCATTCATTCCCCGTGGGCCCTTCTTCCCCTAATTCTTTCCATTGTTAGTCTAAAAGTTTTCAAGAGATTGATTATAAAGTTTTCAATAATTAAGGATTTTAGAATTTTTAATGTTTATTGTTAAAATCTTTATAATATCCCTTTTTTCATTGCATCAGATTTTAACTTCTTTAGATCAGTATCATGTGTCATGTCACCTATATTTGAAATTACTGAAATTGTGAGATTGAAATTTTTGGCATCTGATTGTGCTCATATTATTGTGTAGCTATTAATTCATAATGTTTTCTTAATTCATAATGATCTAGTTTAATCTATGATTATGAAATGATGGTTTTGTTGTTGCTTCACATGAGAAAAACTTGTCCTTTTGGAGGGAATAATTAACTTATCTTTTTGAAAATAGATGGAGTCTGAAAAAGGAAATAATTCTATTCCATCAAACAATCCTCAAGAAAGTGATCATGTGGCAATGAACATGACTTCTGAGGAAGATCGCATTGAAGGTGATAATAATGATAGCTTGGGAGATGAGGATGTTTCTCAATATAGTTCGAAAAGAAAGCATACATCTGAAGTATGGAATCATTTTAGAAGAATAAATCACAAGCAAATTCAATATGCCGAGTGCAACTATTGCACCACTCGTCTCAAAGCTCCACCAAGTCATGGGACTACTCATTTGAAGAAACACTATGAAAAAACTTGCAAGAAGAGACAAAAAAAATGGATATCCGTCAAAGAGTATTATTGATGAATAAGAAAGCTAGTGGTCAAAAACTTACAACACAAGTTTTCAACCAAGAGGATTGTCGGCGCGAACTTTCTAATATGGTTATTTTATATGATTATCCTCTTAGTATTGTGGACCACGTTGGATTTCGAAGATATTCTGCAACTTTTCAACCTTGTTTTAACATGATCTCAAGAAATACACTTAAAAGTGACATTTTGAAGACTTTCAATGCTCAAAAAGCAAAGTGCTACAAATTGTTGGACAAACTTAAGTGTAGAATTGCAATCACAACCGATATGTGGATATCGGATAATGCTAAGAAAGGTTTTATGGCTATTACAACACATTTCATTGGTGATTCATGGATTCTTAGAAGCTTCATTTTGAGATATGTCAAATATCATAATTTTATAACTATATAATTTTGATTATTTGATGTATTTGCAAATTATATTTCTGAGTTTTAACTTTTATTTATTCAATATAGGTTTGTATATGTCCCTGCTCCACATACAGCTGAGGCCATGGCTGATACTCTCATCGAGTCATTCATGGATTGGAATATTGATAAAAAATTATCAACAATCACTGTTGATAATTGCTTGACAAATGATGTCATGCTTAGGATTCTACCAAATAAGCTTTCAAGGAGAAATTAACTTCTAGAGGGACATGTACTTCATATGCATTGTTGTGCTCATATTTTAAATCTGATTGTGAAAGATGGTCTTGATGTTATCAGTGGTGAAATTACAAAAATTCGGGAAAGTGTTATTTTTTGGATCGGTTCACCTTCTAGAATTGAAAATTTTGGAGAAGCTACACAACAATTGCATGTTGATTGTTCTAAAATGTTGTCTCTTGATTGCAAAACTCGTTGGAATTCAACTTATTTGATGTTGGAGACTGTAATTAAGTATAGAAATATTTTTGCGAGACTTAAATTGCGGGAAAAAAGTTACAATAGTCTACCAACTGATGAAGAGTGGGATAATGCACTTGAATTGTGTGGAAAATTGAGGTTATTTTATAAAGTGATTGAGATGTTCTATGGAACACAGTATCCCACCTCTAACTTTTAATTTTCAAAGATTTGTGATATTAAAATGGAGTTGCATAAGTGGTTAAAGAGTTCAAAGTTAATTGTAAAACTTATGGCTGAAATGATGGTGGAGAAATATGAAAAGTATTGGAATGAATGTCATCTCATGATGGGGGTTGCTGCTGTTTTGGATCCTAGGTATAAAATGAAATTGGTTGAGTTTTATAATCCATTGATCTATGGTGAAGATTCTAGTTCTAAATTGTATGAGATTCGAAAAAACTGTTATGATTTGTTGGTTGATTACCACTCTAGAACATTGATTGAGAACAATTTGGGTGACAATACTTTGAATACGGGAATGACATCATGCGGTATTTCTAGTTCAATAATTGATCCACTCGAGAGTGACACATTGGATATGTATGATAAACTTGTGGCTTTAAGTTCAAATCCTTCTTCTTCATTGTCCAAAACCTCCGAGTTTGACATATATTTGGAAGAAGATGTCTTGCGAAGAACTCCAAATTTTGATATTCTTAATTGGTGGAAAACAAATGGAGTTAAATATCCAAGTTTACAAAAGATGGCAAGAGACATTTTGACAATTCCGGTATCAACAGTTGCATCCGAATCATCCTTTAGTGATAGTGGTCGATTGATTAGTCCCCATCGTAATAGACTTCATCAACTACTATTGAGGCATTGATATGTAGTCATCGTTGGTTATAGAATAAAGAGAAATGTAAATTTATTATTCAATTTCTATTATTTACATTAATTGGTATATATATTAAATATATGACATAATTCACCACTTTAATTTTTGTAGGATCTTCTGCATCATTCGTTTGTCCTTCGTTACTTGATGAAGAAGAAAACGAACTCGAAGAATGTATCACTCAAAGTAATGAGACTTGAGAAATGAGATATTTGTGTTATGTTTTTAATTCTATCATGTTATTTTGCATTGAACATTATATTTATGATTTTAAGATTTTAAGACATATTGGGATTGTGTTTAAATATTTGAATTATATGACTATAACATGGATGAATTTTTTTTCTTGTAGTTTAAGTAATTAAGATTCATATATATTGTATAATGCTTCGAATAGACATTATTTCAGGGCAAACAAAAAAAAATAGGAAAAAAAAATTGTAGCCGGTCGGGACGGGTTGAGACGGGGCGAGGCGGATTTTTTGGCGGGACGGGGCGGATCCCGGGTCTGAATTTTTTTTGGCGGGATGGGTCCTGGGACAGGCCAAACCCGTCCCAGACCCGCCCCGTTGCCATCCCTAAGTTGTGGTACATGAGTGTACTATGGTGGTACGAACTTCATTAATAATGATACGAGATGAAATATGGTGGTAGATGTAAAATATGGTGGTACGGGTTTAATTTTATTAAAGATACTATAATCCAAAAAAAAAATTATCTTTATTAAAAAAAAATAGTTTTAAACTTTTAATAAAAGAATGTTTCTTTTTATAGTTTGATGTTGCTGCGATCCGACGCTCTTGTCCTTCAATCCAAAAACTCAAAATCTCGAACCCGATGACCTGCAAAACAAACACCGGGAGGGGTTCCCGGTGATGGGACTCCGACGCTCAAGTCAGTCAAGAGAATCATGGATTCTAGAGAGAAAACGTGTATGTATGTGTTTGTTATAATTGTGTATCCCCAAAAAATAAAAGAATGAATATAGCAAGTATATATACTCCCTGAAATACGTGGTAGTTAAGATTTGACCCAAAAAATATGGGATATGGGCTACTGGTTCCGCAAAAATAGTGGTTAGTTGGACTAAAACTTGTTCGTCACTTTTCACTGTTAATCAGTTCGTCGTCATCACGAATCAGTTCGTCGTCACCATGAATCAGTTCGTCATCACAAATCAGTTCCTCATCACGAATCAGTTCGGTTTCTGACTTCAGTGTGAAATTAAGGAAAAAGGCCCGGTTCGTTTTAGTTCGACCATATCATAGTTGACTACTTATAATTTCATCAACAAATCTTTTCAAAAATGCAAAAGATATTAATTTATTGACTTGGTCAAATATCATCAACTCCACTAACAATTTATTCAATGAATTAAAAGAATCTCTCCAACCCAAGCATCTATAAAATTGACGAACCAAAATTTGGGATCAAGAAAATCCGCCTTAATTCATAAAAAAAAAAAAAGGAAAAAAAAAACCCTAAAACTACCACTGAGATATAATTGGCCCACTAAAGAGTAATCTCACGCCAAATACCCTACAAATTAACATGCCGGGACGAGCGATCGGGCTCCAAATGTCGCCTGTTCTGATCGAGCTATTTGAGGTTAGAATCCACATACCATATAGTCAAAAGCTCGGCAAAATAGGCCGAGCTAACACTCGGCCACCCAAGGACATCAAATCTCCATATCAAGGAGCATTTAATGAACTTAGAAGATTGTCCACCAACTACTGTCCAAGTCCATGCTCAAGTAAGGGACAAGTCACACCAACATTTAATGCAAGCATGACGCTCTCCCGCAAATACATGGATGACAACACCAAAATCATCCTTAGTTTCAAGTATAAATAAAAGATCATTTATTTTAAAAGGGGTTGGTAGTTGAGAGAAAAAAAGACCAATTAAGAGAAAATAGAGAAAAGGTCCAAACTTAAAATCGCCTTATTTAGCTTTGCCAGACCTGATTTAAACTAATCAAGAGGGGAAAAGAGATCTTTGGTGACCAAAGGCCCATATCTTATCCAGAGTTAATATCAATAGTGATTTGAAACCTTCATAAACTATTCTTTATCGATTATTATTGATAAGTATTGATTGATTGTTTGACCGTAAAGACATCATTACCTTTTTTACCAATAATAATAATAATAATAATAATAATAATAATAATAATAATTCTCATCGGTCCAATCCAATATTAATAATCCAAATGACTTCCCCAATTTTTTCAGCCACGTAAAGATTATGGCACTCTAATGCAATTTCAAGTGATTGTTGGAGAGCACATCTGTGTAGTCAAGATGCGATGCAATTTTAAGGCCACTTCAATCAAGAAGTTGAAGTGTATTTTGGATAATTGCAACTTAGGACACGAGCGATTGAAGTGAGGGAATGTAATGTGTAGAGAGAGACCAAATTTTTTTTAGAGAGAGAGCGTGAAGTGTTAAAGAAAGAAGAGAGAAATGGATAAGAGAAAAGTAATGTGGCGTTTGATTAAAAAAACAAAATATAGGAATGAGATTAAAAGAAATTTACAAAATTTACTATTTACTAAATGGGAGATCTATTTCTATATTAAATTAGTCGAAATATTTTTTGCTTAATATTTTGGATTCAAATGGAGTGATTTGAAAGTAGGAGAAGTGGTTTTTCCATGTACTATTGACTATTTTACTTAATTATATTTTGAAACTTAATGCAATCAAGAGATTAGTTTATTCAAAATTTATTCAATTCACATGAAACACTTAATTTGATTAAGAAACAAATTTTTCTTCTTCTAACTTCCTAATTCGTTTGCTCAACTTGTTTTAATTTTTTAAATGAACTAAGTTTAATAAATGAGAATGCCAATTTCTTACACAATATGACAATACCCAAAAAATGTGTAATAGAAGCCCATACAGTACATGAGTTCTTAATCTAGTAAACATTAAAAATAATCATAAAGGGTATACGTAAAAATTAATATTAGAAATAAGTGTTTCTTTACATTAAAATTTATTTTTTTGATAGAAGTTCAAATTTCTTATAACTTGACTCTTTTAATATTCAGCAAGTTTTAAATAAATTATTTTTATTAAATTAGATTTCTTGAGCTTTCTATATAAATATAGAGTAAGTCTCTTGTGAGACCGTCTCACAGAATTTTAATATATTGTGTGAGACGGATCAACCCACAACCCAATTATTCACCACCCAAATCCAACAATTAACATGTTATTTGTGATGATGGGGCTCCGTCTCACGGAAACTATCCGTGAGACCGTCTCACATGAATTTTTGTGATAAATATATACATAATTTTTTGAACAAGTTTATATATAGATATTTATTTACTTAACAATGTCTATTTATTTATAAAATAAAAGTAGAAGAACCTCATTCCGAGGTGAATTAGGAGTCCAAAAAAAATCAAAAGACAAAATTGAATATTAAAGAAACCCTTTTTGCAGACTTTGTTCCTCAATCCTCCCCACCACCATGACCATCTCCACCACCACTGAGAGAGCCACTCTCTCTGTACGAGTCACTAACATCCCCGAAACCGCCATTGCTGCAGACCTTCTAACCTTCCTCGAAGCTACATTAGGCAAAGGCACAGTCTTCGCCGTCGAAATCTTCAGCGAGCGCCAAAACTGGAAGTCCAGAGGCCATGGCCGCGTCCAATTCGAGACCCCAGAAACCAAGATCAAAGCTTTATCACTTTCCCAACAAAGAAAGCTCATTTTCAAAAGGTATTACCTCTCGATCACTCCATCCTTCGAAGATATCATCATTAGACCCGTGGAGCCGAGGAACCGGGTCGGGTTGGTTTTGCATGCTGGGGTCATGGTTAGTGGTGATTGTATGGGGGTTTTGGAATCTTGGGATGGGGTTAACCTCTGGATTATGCCTGAGAGGAGGAAGCTTGAATTTTTTGTGAATCATGAGAGAGAAAGCTATAAATTGGAAGTGCAATTTGGGGATGTGTTGGAGAGTAGGAGATGTTGTTTGGATGGGAATAAGAAGAAATTTGATGCTCTTCTTCTGAAGGTATGTGGATTTAATTTAATGGTTTCTGTGTGTGTGTGTGTGTGTGTGTGGATTTAATTTAATTTGTTATAATCTTTCATATATCAATGTACTTTAGTCCATTCTGTGTTGACCAATTTGCAGTGAAAGAATTTGTAAGGCTATTGTATATGCAATCTTATTCTATTGTTTCTGTTTCTGGGTAGCTCCAACATGCACCAAAGATATACAGAAAGATTTCTGGGCCAAAGATTGCATCTAGATTCGCCACCGATCGTTATCACATTTGCAAAGAAGATTATGACTTTCTTTGGGTTCGAACCACTGATTTTTCGAACATGAAATCAATTGGATTTTTGTCTACTCTTTGTTGGAAGATTGAAGAAGGGTTGTCTAGTTTAGATATATACCCCTCCTTGCTGTGTTACACGAAAGATGCGATGGAACTGGTGTTGGAGGAAGGGGTAAAATTTGAGCATGCATCCGATTTCGTTCCTTTGGTTATGAATAGCTCGGATTTTCCTGTAGATTATGAGGTCCTTTTTCAGCTTAATTCACTGGTGCATACTCACAAGATAAGCATTACTGCTGTTGATGATGATCTTTTCCGGACTCTTAGTAGATTAGACATGGATGTTGCTTTGCTGATTCTTAAGGAAATGCACAAGTTACACTCCACTTGCTATGATCCTAAGTCATTTATCGATGACCAATTGAAGGTTACCACTCACAGTGGCAAGAAATTTACTTTATCGGCTTCTAAGCGATTGATTGAGCAGAATGTGATGAGTTGTCATAGGGTTCTTGTTACTCCGTCTAAGATGTATTGTTTGGGCCCTGAACTTGAATCTTCCAACTACATAGTGAAAAACTTTGCTGCATATGCTTCAGACTTTGTGAGGATCACTTTTGTTGATGAAGATTGGGGCAGGCTTTCGGCCGGTGCTGTTTCCACTAGTATTATGAAAGGCATCTTTGCAAAGTCTCAGAAAACAGATATTTATCGTCGGATTCTCTCTGTTCTGCGAGATGGGATTGTTATTGGAGAGAAGAAGTTTGAGTTCTTGGCTTTTTCTGCGAGTCAGTTACGTTCAAACTCGGTCTGGATGTTTGCTTCGAATGATCATGTCAAAGCTGAAGATATAAGAGATTGGATGGGGTGCTTTAGCAAGATTCGAAGCATCTCAAAATGTGCAGCAAGGATGGGTCAGTTGTTTAGCTCATCAAAGCAAACTTTGGAGGTTCATCCACGAGATGTTGATCTTATTCCTGACATTGAAGTGGTTCGTGATGGTGTGAAGCATTGCTTTTCTGATGGAATCGGAAAGATATCCTATGGATTCGCAAAAGATATTGTGAGAAAACTGGGATTGACTTATATCCCATCAGCGTTTCAGATCCGTTACGGTGGGTACAAAGGGGTGATTGTTGTTGATCGACATTCGTTCCGGAAGCTAGCACTGCGAGACAGCATGCGTAAGTTTGAGTCCACCAATCGTATGCTCAACATTACAAAGTGGAGTGAGTCGCAGCCTTGCTACTTAAACAGGGAGATTATTACCTTGTTATCGACCTTGGGTGTAGAGGATGACGTGTTCTTGGCAATGCAAGAAGAACAGTTACGACTGCTGGGAACAATGCTGAGAAACACAGAGGCGGCACTGAAGGTTTTGGAGAGCAGTGGTGGAAACGAGATGAAAAGCATAGTTGCAAAGATGTTGCTTCAAGGGTACGAACCAAGAAAGGAGCCGTATCTTTTGACAATGCTGCAATCACATCTCGAGAATCAGATCTCTGATCTAAGAAGTCGGTGCCGTATCTTTGTCCCAAAGGGACGTGTCTTAGTTGGATGCTTGGATGAAACTGCTACGTTGGAGTATGGCCAAGTCTATGCTCGAGTAACCATGACTAAGTATGAACTAGACAGCATCGTCAATCACCCTTATTTTCAAAGAGTGGACGATACAACTTGTGTGGTCAAAGGCACAGTTGTGGTGACAAAAAACCCGTGTCTTCATCCAGGTGATGTGAGGGTGCTTGAAGCTGTATGTGATGTGAAGTTACAAGAGGAAAATCTGATAGATTGCCTCGTTTTCCCCCAGAAAGGAGAAAGGTGCCTTCTTCATCCATCTTTTTTTTTTCTTTATGTTTGTTTAATTCTTAGATAGATCTCAGAATGGCTTATGTAGTGCTAGTATATATCTGTGGGAGGTGTTCTAGTAATTGATGTTCTTATCACTTGTTTGATAGTTTGTGTGCTTGTTCTTGATTCCACTTTACCAATTCCTAGCCAATTTTTCGATTAATATACGTTTATGTTGTTTTGTTGTGTAGGCCTCATCCAAATGAATGCTCTGGTGGAGATCTAGACGGTGATCTATATTTCATAAGCTGGGACGAAACACTAATCCCGCCTCAAACTGTGACCCCTATGGACTACACTGGACGAAGACCACGCATCATGGATCATGACGTCACCTTAGAGGAAATCCAAACGTTCTTCGTTGATTACATGATCAGTGACACTCTAGGAGCCATCTCCAATGCACATTTGGTCCATGCAGACCTTGACCCTGACAAAGCTCTTTGTTCAAAATGTCTTGAGTTAGCAAACCTCCATTCCATGGCTGTCGATTTCGCCAAAACAGGCGCCCCAGCTGAGATGCCGAGAGCTCTAAAGCCTCGAGAGTTTCCAGATTTCATGGAGAGGTGGGAGAAGCCCATGTACATCTCACGAGGCGCATTAGGCAAGCTTTATCGAGCCACAGTTCACTTCATCCAACAAATGAAGCCATACACCGACCTCTCAAACGAGATCTCGCCAGACGCATTTGATCCCGACCTCGTCATGGACGGCTATGAAGCCTTCCTCGAAACAGCTGAAGGCCACAAAGAAGACTACTTGGAGAAAATGAGCACACTTTTTAGCTACTATGGGGCACAGAGTGAAGTCGAGATACTGACAGGCAATCTGCAAAGGAAGTCGTCATACTTGCAATGGGATAATCGGAGATATGGAGAGGTGAGAGAACGGATCTTGGTATCGGTCAAGAGCTTCATGAAAGAGGTGAAGGGTTGGTTCAATAATAGCTGTGGCCAAAACGATCACCAGAAAATGGCGTCTGCATGGTATTACGTGACGTATCATCCGAGCTATTCTCATGGGAGTCGAAATTGTTTGGGATTTCCATGGGCTGTGGGTGATATCTTGCTGGAGATAAAGGCAGCTAAGAACATGATGCAAATAGAGTATTCAGTTGAGTAGTTGTGCTCAATCTAGCTAGACCCTGTGTTTTTATGTATTTATTATGTTTGTTATGTTGGATTGGAGTTGAGATGGTTGTAAATTGAGCATCATCTCATTTTATGACGACATTTTGTACACATTCTAACATCTTACTAATCTGAAATCATTTCATGGCACATTAACATATTTCAGTTGATGTAGGATCTATGTATCTTAGTATGTTGTGCTAGTATTTAGGATGAACATATTTTCTTTGGGAGATTTGATGTTGGATTGAGTAAAATTTTCTAGATGTGTAATATCGCAAAAAATCAATATTGAAATTACCGCACAAATTAAATATTTGTGGATATATTAGGGGTTTGCACGGTTTGAATTGGTTTGGAGATTTGAAAATGATCGGAACCGAACCAAACTTCGAAGAATTTTAAACATGATTCTCCAGAATCAAACTAAATAAAAAAAATTCCAAAATCAAACCAAACTAAATTTTGATTCGGTTCAGTTTGTAGATTCGGGTCTACTAATCCTGATCAGAACAAATATTTGAATATTTGGAGATTTGAAGAAAAATTAAATGAAAAAGAAAAAAAAAGGAAAATGAAAAATTCTTTTTACATGAAATGCACCAAATTATTAAAATAAATAACTAAAATTTAATTTAGCATGTACCAACAAAGTTTCATTAAAATTTAAAAATCAAATACTTCACTTCAAAAGTTATAAAATTCCATAATTTTAAAATATATATATTTTCCTGATAAGGGCCATTAATATATAGTTAATTATTATTAAATATTAAAAAATTGAAAATTTAAATTATTTGTAACATAATAGATTTAACTTAATTAATTATGTATTATGCAGTTATATCAACATATAGACAAATGAATGACACACACATATATATATATATATATATTTATTTATTTATTTATTAAAATTGATTATTCAATTCAGTCCAATTCAATTTGGTTCGGTTCCAATTCGATTCGCTTCGGTTCGAAAAAGTAAAAAAATCAACAGATATTTAGAACTTTTTTTGATTCCAATTTCAGTTCTATTTTGGTAATTTTCAAGACCCGTGCATAACCCTAGGATATATTGTACAATATAGCAAAGAACCAAAGCATTGGTAAATTATATGTAATTTCAACTGCTGATTTTTATTTCAGTAAATTTTATTTTAAATTTTATTGATATTGATATTAATCTTGATAAATTCATATTTGCATAAAATCAAATCTCTACATGTGATATTTTCACCATAGTTATTTCAAATACGTATAAGGTATCAAGTATGGACAAATTTTATGGTAAAATTCTTTTATGGATCTCTTTCCGTAAGATGGGTTGGTTTGACCCGGTTAATACAACTCAAAGTTCGGTCAATGTTCCGTTCAATGCAATCAATATAATATTTTTATGTATATTAGATAATACTTTTAAGTACATGAAGTAAAACTTTTGAGAAATTATAAATTGACAACTAATACTATGCAATAATTTTGCGTGTATCAGGTAAGATTATTATGCGTACTAACTATGCCTAAACCCTAAACCCTAATAACTTTGCTCCCAAGATTCTAAATTCATGATTAATTTGGTAAATTCTAATTTTATGAGTAATACTTTTATTTCTCATTATGTAATACTTGTGTCCATGTAATACTTTCAAAAAATATATATATAATTTGATAAATAATATCATGTAAATATTTTGTTTGTATAAGGTAATACATTTATTTTATGCATAATAGTTAATAATTTCGATTTTATGACTTCAAATCAATGATTAACAAAAGAAATTGTAATTTGACAAGTAAACTTTTATTTTTACATAATGTAATATTTTTATGTATAAAATATAGTACTTTTGAAAGTTTCACATGATACACATAAAAGTATTATCTATTTTTATTTGGAGCCTTTTTTTTTTCCGATTACACTCCAAAGTTTACAATTTTTAGAAATTGCAACCTAAAGTCATGTTCCGATTACTTTTTCAATTAAAATTGAATTTGATTTCTTAAAAAAAAAAAATCAAAATGCATAAAACCTATGCAGAAACACTTTAACATTTTAAATATAATAAAAGCCTCTAATCAAATTTATTTCCGTTCTATTTAAATTCAATTTAAACAAACGACGAACAAATTTTTCATTTTTGGTTGGAAAAATGGCTTCAAAATAGTTTTAGATTTTGCAATTTGAAAAAAAATCGTAAATGTTGAGGTGTAATAAAAAAAAAAGAAAGAAAGAAAGAAAACTTAAGGTTCGTAAATTGAAAAAAATCACACCCTTAATTGATTTTCTATTTTAAGCCTTATTTTATTTACCAAATATAAATCTAATATTTTGCAGGTATTGTGTATAATGTATTTGAACTTTCCTATTTTAAAAGCAATTCCACTCCTTGTTTCAGGTTTTAAGTAAAAACGAAAAAAAAAAATTTGAAGCATGATTATTTTTACACTTTTGTATTCTAATTTTTTTTCTTTCCTTTAATTGCGTTATTAAAATCATAAGTTTTTCACTTTGTAATCTAAACTCATTTATAATCACTTTGTAGTTAAAATCGAAATTTTCATTTCATTTCTACTCAAATTGAGATTAAATCAAATGAATATTAGAAAAATTGCTTCTGTTTGATTTTTAGATACAAAGTGTTTTGACATATGATAAAAGAATTTTGAAAAATCGAAACATCAAATTCTATATTGATTAGAAAAGTGATTAGTATATGTTTTTAGTTACAAAGTGAAAAACTTATGAGTTATGTGGTCCAATCAGGAAAAAAAAAAAATTACAATGCAAATCTTCAAACTGCACTTTTTTATAATCCCTTATTTTAACACAAAAACTCATGTGAGACGGTCTCACGGATAGTTTCCGTGAGACGGAGCCCCATCACCACAAATAACATGTTAATTGTTGGGTTTAAGTGGTGCATAATTGGGTTGTGGATTGATCCGTCTCACGCAACATATTAAAATTATATGAGACGGTTTCATAAGAGACTTACTCTTATTAATATGAGTGATACTACTACTACTGAGTACTGACACCCAATATTTTTTTAAATACACACGTAACCTGACAAATATTAAAAAAAAAAATATACAAAATTAATATATTGAAAATGTCAAAAAATAGCCTTGAATCCTCCCTTTTTGAATTAAAGTTTGGTGGAATTACAGATGGTAGATGCAACAGAAATACACATAATATTTATTCCTCTACTGATGGGTGAGGACCGTGAGGTTCAGCGCAGAGTTCCATGCTATTTTCAACCAAAATTTATAGGGGAATTGGTTTGAATAGCACTTCAAACACAAATATTTGTCCAAATAGCCTTTGACCATAATTTTTATTTAATTTCCTTCCCAAGTGAGTCACATGGACAAATTTTCCAAGAAAGTCTAAAATACCCTTGAAAACCCACATGTTGTTTTATGATGTTTTAAGCTATAATTTCCATGAAATTCCAAATTAATTACTCCATATATTTAATAAGATCCGAAGTTTATTTTCCTAATGGAATAAGTATATAGGCTGGAATACTTTCCTCGTGCCAATACTGTCTAAAAAACAGTGGTTTGGAATGTGTAACAATGCCACGTACAAATTCCTCTAGAAAAATGAATGTAAACAAGATCCTTGAAAATGGTATCAGAGCCTAGGTTTATTAAGAACTTTTATAATATTTATTATTGTTATGTAATTAACTTTGGTGAGGAGAATTTCTCGAGAAATATGGATCTGGACAATTGTCCAAGATGTATTCCATACAGGAGATATCGTCAAATTCTGACGATGTATAAAGAGGAACACATACACAAGATGACATATTGGGAAGACCAATATGTTGAACGAGCCAATGTTGGAGCTTGCCAAGAAGCTTTGAGGCAATGCAATATACAAGCAGCATATCATTTGGATTACCTTCAGGTTAACTAAATGTTATATACAGAACTGGTGACCTTACAGGAGGCAGCCCATCGACAGGAGCATGGGTCTTGAAGGAGAACCAGACTGGAGCGAGATAATTCCGGATACATCTAAGATCGGCCTTGATCTTAGAGAAATCCAAAAGAGGGTGCAGAATTATGGCAACCGCCATAATCATCTACCGATACAAGTCCATCAGATCCAAAACCAGATGGAGAAGATGATTAAATATCAGAAGGAAACTCTTGAAATCCTTCATGATATTGAAAAAAGAGTCAAGAATCTGGAGGACAGACCAAGTGTTCCCGGAGGAAGGAGACGTATAGATTTCGGAACGGTTCCCTATTTACATCAAAAAGGGAAACCAACTGAAGTCGTACGACCAATGACCCGAGATGAAAAGCTCATTGCTATCATCAAAGGAAAATCCATCATAAATTAAGATGGATATGGAAAGGATGAATCTTGAAGATCTACAAGAACTTGCCGAGTCCTTTGCAGGATTAGGCATAGTGGATCTAAAGATGAATACAGGAGATGGTTCGGCCTTGGTTACTCGTGACCAACATCCAAGACCACCTCCACAACCACCAGTAGATCCCAATGTTGCAGAAAGTTCAGGATCACATCATGTGGATGAACCAATGCCACACGCTGGAGATTTTACCACAAGAGGAGACCCGATTGTTTCGGGAACTAGACAACGATCCAAAATGCCAGATCTTCAGAATACGCCTTATGGAAAGTCGCAGCTTAATCCGATACATCCATATGGATTAATGCTAAATCTAGATATTCTAGATTTCAAGAATCGAGAAGTCCTTATAGATGATTGGGCAGCATCGATGAGGATTGCAGCAGGAACGCTTGATCTTACAAATGAAGGATTCATTTTACTTCTTGAAATGAGTCTTGAAGAATCTGTAAAGAGAGCATGAGATATGACACCACCAGATATGAGAAACAATGTCACAGCTGGTGAGTCATTGAAATGAATTGTCGATAATATGGCCAAATTATTCAAAATCCATTTTATCGGCATAGGCTATTTCGAGGGAATAGAAGAGGAAAAGAGAAAAAGATATAAACAAGCCCTCTACTGCCTCGAGTTACATGATATTTGTCATATTGATGAATATATCAAGTTATTCACCGAGTACCGATGGAAGTCCAAGGTGGATGACAAAGAAGCTTCGCAGCTTTTCTTTGCGAAGATACCAAGTCCCTAGAGAGAAATGCTCATCAGGGAATATAAGAGTGCAGACGATTTGGATACAGTGGCCAGAAGGATGTCTTTCCTAAAAGTCAAGCTATCTGAATGGTGCCACCAGGCAGCACTCTATAAAAATTACAAGAGATTAAGAGGAATCAACAAAATGGTTCCTTTATGTTGCGAAGAAAATGACATCCCAACCATTGTGGGAGGTCAACCACGAAGGCATAAAAGGATGAAACAAAGAAGTCACCCTTATAGCCGTGGAAGCAACGATAACAGGCGAAATCACATATCTTCAAGGAGATCTTGGAGACCTAGAAGGATGTGGTCTAAACAAAAAGCCCGGAGTTATAAGTCAGGGCAAAGACCAGCACCCAGCAGGAGTAGAACCTTATCAACAGGTTCAAACCAAGGAGGTTCCAGTAGATCTATGGGAAGAAGAACTTTCAGACGAGCTCACACCAGAGCTAATGAAAGTTTCAAAGACTGTAATTTCTGGACTTGCGGAGCAAAAGGGCATATCTCAACAGATTGCCCGGACAATCAAAGGAGAGGTTTTAGACAGTTCGAAGCAACACCAGAATTCGAAGAAGCTGTCTATTACCAAGATCTTATACAGGTGTATCAATTTGAGGATCTGCCCTCAGATGAAAGCATCTATGAAGAAGAGATCTATTCGGATGATGGAAGTGAATCCACATCAGAATCAGAGTGAAGAAGAAATTCTTCAAACAATGAGAGAGGATATGTCAGGATTTCTCTCTCACACAACAGTTTCTCATAAGACTCTCATGAGGATTATGAAAGAGGATCCAAAGCTTCAAATCTATGATGGTTTTACCATTGGAGCTATGGAAAAAGCCTTGGATAAATTTGGAATTCGAAAAAGAAAACACCAAATTATCCATAGGGTTACTACGGGAGAATTCGCTATTCCAATGGAATTCACGAGTAATCTGATCGAGATGCAGCTGATTCCTTACCGAGAAGTTCAGGATATAAGGAATCAAGTTAAGAGAGAAGTTGCAAATACACTCTCATGGATTCATATCGGAGCCATAAGAGTAATCATAAAAGCAACTTTCAAAGAAGGAATTGATTCGCCTCTCAATCTTGCTATATTTGACAAGCGAATCTCAAATCTCAAGGATTCATGTCTTGGAGCAGTCACCGGAAACTTGTGTGCAGGGAAATTGGCATTCAATGTCTATCCTAGAATTGCATACAATCTGGGAGATCGAGATTTTAACAGAGTCCTAACCCTTCATCAGGATTTTAAAAGAGAAGACTTGATGAAAGAAGAGAATAGGCCCTACTCGATCACATACAAGATTTCCTATGCTCTATCAAATTCGCATCATTCAGATGTATTCTTGAGAAAGAAATTTATCGAAGTCCCAAAAATCTTCGACGATTTCGCTAAGGTAATCTTGCCAGAACTCATTGAATCTCCAACCATAAAGGAGATAGATATGAAAATACAAGATCAACCGGTCTTCAATCGAAGTCAAAGCCTCAGAATGGAGACAAAGAGAATGTCTTTCCAACAAGATAGATTGATGAGTAGCAGCCGTTGGGAAGAAAAAAGGCCTAGTACAGTTCAGCGAATCCCAGGTGTATTCAAAACACCAGGAGAGCTAAAATGTCCAGAAGGCTGGAGAGCAGTTGAAGTAATATTTGACATCAACCAGAAGGATAATATTTTTCCTTGTGATGTCCTCTATTACCTGCAACAACCGATAGTTGGTAGATTTCAAGGATGCCTAAAGATGGGGGAAATCGAATTGACTATCTCCGGAGTCGCAGGAAGAATCCCAGAACAGTTAACACTGGGTCTTAACTTTCTTGAGGATCATATGCCTTGGGAAAGATTACAAGATGGAATGGAGTTTACAGTGGCTGATAAAAGATACCGAATCAGATGACCACTAGTCCATTCTCTATATACATTTCAATTGGAATGATATATACTGAATACAAGGCTGAATATTTCGCAGCCTATGTGGATTCAGGAGCAGGAATATGTACTGCAAAGCAGGAGGTTTTTCCTAATGAAATGGGAGAAGATTTACCAGCCATTGCAGGATGAGATTTCTCTAAAAGGATTCTCATCCTTAATCGAGGAATCAAACAAGCGGAAATAATGATCGGAGGCGCCGGTGATACCCCATGGTATAAGGTGAAGACGCCGCCAATATATTTCCATGATATAGGTGCAGATGTGTTGCTAGGAAACAACTTCCTACAAACATTCAAACGCTTTACACAGGAAAATGAGACAAGACGGCTTATTTTCACAACTTTATGTGATCATAAGATTATTGTCCAGAGACTAAGGGAAGCATTTTACAGAAAAATGCCTTTTCCTTTTCGCAGCAAGCGTGGTGATGAAGCCAAACTTCGACATCCAAAAATGACGGATAAAAGAAGATTTGGTGATGCCTTATTATCCTATCGACAATTTGGTCCGAGATGGAAAGATACCAAAAGATGGGATACGACCTTGTATTCATTTAGAAGACAAGGAGAAGAACGAGTTCCTCCAGAGGCTATTGCAGAATTGCGAAAAGCCATAATGGAGAATCCACAGAGTGATGTTACCATTGAAGAACAAATATCACTCAAGGATTTCAAGAAAAGGATCCAAAGGAATTACAATGAAGATCCTTTAGCATGGTGGGACAGAAACGAGCTCAAAGCATCCCTAAAGGTTAAACCTGGAAAGGAACATGAGTTCGTGAGACTCAAACCTATCCTGATGAATCAAAATGATCGGGAGGATATGCAGAAGATACTTAAGGAACATCTGGACCTTAAGTTGATTTCACCAGGAGTTTCTCCATACAGCAGCCCGGGATTCCTTGTAAGGAATCATGGAGAAATTAAAAGAGGTAAACCTAGACTTGTTATTAATTACAAAGGGATTAATAACATTCTGGAGTTTGATGGATACTACATCCCGAGTAGAGAGCACTTGGTTAACTGTATCAAAGGGGCCAAGATATTCTCTAAGTTCGATTGCAAGTCTGGTTTCTACCAGATTAAGATGGAGGAAGAAAGTAAGAAGTTCACAGCTTTCTCCACACCACAAGGACACTATGTCTGGAACGTAATGCCTATGAGATTGGCAAATGCACCCCAGATATATCAGAGAAAGATGGATAATCTCTTCAAGGATTATTTCAACTTTATGTTCGTATATATCGATGATATTCTCATTGCATCGAAGAACATGAAGGAGCATCTCAAACATTTGACGATCTTCTCAGATGTTTGCCATAAAGAAGGATTAGTGCTTTCTGAGAAGAAGGCAGTAATTGCAACAAGACAGATTGAATTCCTCGAAATTGAAATCGATGAATCTGGAATCATTCTACAAAATCATATTGTAGAAAAGATACAAGGATTTCCAGATGATCTCACAGACAAAAAACAACTTCAAAGCTTTCTAGGAGTTGTTAATTTTGCTGGAATGTTTATCAACAATCTAGCATTTTACAGGAAAATGTTTAGCCCATTACTCAAGAAAGATGCTACTTTCAAATGGGAAGATGAACATCGAGAAGGGATTAAGAAGCTTAAGGAAGTTTGTAGCAAGCTTCCGAAACTGGCTATTCCCCAAGACGAGGATGAGATGGTTCTTTACATAGATGCCAGTGATCATTGGTGGGCAGCTGTGCTTATGAAGGTCATACCGGATGGAGAAGTGCCATGCAGATATTGCAGTGGGTTGTTTACAACAGGAGAAGCAATCCGATGGCATATCAACGAGAAGGAATTCTTTCCAGTCAGAAAGGCTTTTAAAAAATGGTCTCTCTTTCTACTGGCTAAAAAGTTTATCCTAAAAATTGATAATTCAAGTGTCAAAGCTTTTCTGAAAAATAAAATTGAATCTAAACCAGAAAAGGCTAGGATACTTAGATGGCAAGCTGAATGCCAATATTATGATTATGATATTGTCATTGTGAAATCTCACGAAAATGTTCTTGCAGATTTCTTAACACGAGATGGAAGGACATGTTGCTGACGAGGTCCTCAAACGAGTAAGACATCTCAGGGAAAACCTGGAGAGTCTTGAACGAGAATTTGGGACGTTATGTCTCAATGCTGAAGTTGCTGGACGACTTCAACGAGAAGATCAGAAATCCGTTTCTGATCTAATACGAGCATGCCAATACGCTCAGGGACATATGTTCCAAGCGTTGCATAAGCCTCTCCTCCAGGCTGCATCTTCTACGATGCTAAAAGGGGAACTTCGAGATCGGGACTCTAACCCGAAGGCTATGGATTCAAATACCATGCCTGCGAGTGTTACAGGTGATGCATTCCTTGAGGATGTACCATCAGTAATGAATGTTGAAGCTCCGGTGTCACAACCCGAGTCTTCAAGTCAACCCAGTACCTCTGAGGTTAAAGAGGTCGAGTTGAACCTAAGGCCACAGACAGGCAAAGCTAAGGTTCAAACTCACACTAACGAGGTTTCTCCGATGCAGGTTTATCAGCGTCAATGGGAGAAATTAGTAACGAGAAATGGTATCAACCCGGATAGAACGACAGTTGATATCTCGGGAAAATTTCCCAGGGTTTGGATGAAACCAGACAGTCATCCAAACGAAGTCCAAGAATGGTATAACTTCGGAGCCCTAGCTTCAATTTATACCACATCACCAGGATTCCCAGAAATCTCGAAATTACCGAGATGGATAGGAGAAGCAGTTCATGAAACCTGGACAAACAATCCACACTTGTCCAGAGGAGACATCCTAGAGCTCTATTTCATTAGTGCCGCTCCAGAACCAGCTAAGAAAGGCTTCCATGAGGCCTTTCACTTTATCAAGCTCCGGAGACCAGACGGGAATGCCTTAAAATACATAAAGGCAACATCCCCTGAAAAGGTTCCGATACTAGTAGGAGCATTTACTGAAGATGAGGCTTCTACACGACGAGCTTGGGGGCTTTGGACTTGTCTAACGGAAATGGACAAGGTCAAATACTCATTTAAAGTCTTCCAGAATTCAGCCAATGGATCATTCATGCTGAATACAATGACTGGATCGACAACAGGTTTCGCAGAGGAACTTTTTGAAACAAAAAGAAAGATCCTTTGGGAGAACAAGATTCCGGCGAGCAAAGACACTTACCGGAAATTCTGTAATATGGCACACATCGGAAGATGGATCGATCGGATCTGTCAAGCGTGCCCCGAACAGAAAGAACCCGAGTTTGGGAAAGGATTCCGACCCAAACCCGACCGACAGGTAGCTGGATCCAATAAAGACAAGGGCCCAGCACAAAAGAAGAGGTATCCCCGGGGACCACAACGACCAAATTATTAAAGCGCCCCCGACAAAGTTAAATGGGATAGGACGAGAAATCACATGGGTTGGACCATGTGAAGAAATAAATGATTCCGCGACAAATCCAACCACCATCACATGGGATGGGTCAAGGGGAAGAAAAAGAGGACGAGCACTAACAGCTGAAAGTGACTTCCCAACAAACTATCACATAGGAGCACTAAGGAAAGCAGCCAGCTCATTCAAGAGGGATTGAAATCCGCATTTCACATCCGGATTTCACTCTATAAATAGAGAGAACGAAGGAAGCTAAGGACATCGACCATTCCCCTCAGTTTTCTTCAACACATCTATCATTCTTAGTTTTGTAATAGTTTGAGTGTTTATAGTTTATGTGTTTACAATTTCAAGCCTTCTCTATGAGAGGCTAAACTAGTAATTCTCCTCCCAAAAGGAGATTACATATGTTGTAATAAATATTTCCAAGTTCTTAATAAAAAAAAAAAAAGGCTTTTTGCTTCAACATGAGTTCTTAGTATTGTTAGTTTATCCCTGGAAGGAATACTTTGTACACCTGGTGTAGGAAACGAACCAAGGTTGTGCTGTGCGGTTGCTGAAGGAGCTGGATAACTTGCAGATCATCTTCCCCAAGGGTTGAAGTTGAACAGTGATGAGCTGTTTGTAGAACGATCTGGGGGCAGTAATTTTCCAGCTGGTGGCTTTGCAAACCATCTCACCCGGTGCTGATACGGTCAAAGAAAGGTATGAATTCTAAGGGATAGATTTATTTTACGGAAGCATGTTAGGCCTGATTTTGATTAATTTACATTCTATTTAGATTTTATTAGATAGATGGAGTATAATGAAGGAATTTCAATTTTGAGACATCAAAAGGGTATAAAGGTCAAAGTATTTTGGACTTAAGGTGAAATGGGATTTTGATTTTAATTTCTATTTATTTTTGGCCTTTTAAATGAAGATTTTGAAAAGAGGGCTATTTTCACAAATATTTATGTTGACTAGGCTTTTTAAATAAAAGCCCCAAATTTATATAAACTAGTACAGATCCTGTGATCATGGATTTTTATTTAATTTTTTTAAAGTATTGAATAAAATAATTATTAATAAATATAAATAATTAACAAATATTAGTCTCATCTTATTTAATATTTGAATATAATATAAATCAATTAATATATATTTTCTTTGTTAGTACCTGTGTATTATACATGATTTCTCAACATTAATAATTTTACAAAATGGATATAGATTAAAGAAAATAATAATAATATTGCATTGTTAAATTGAAATTCAAAGTAATGCAATTTCTTACTCAAGATTTTTCCTTTACTAATAATAATAATAAAAAAAAATTAATTTTTTAAGAATAAATCATTATATATGTTTTTAATTAATAAAGTTGATTCATGAATTTTAAGAATGTTCTACTTTGAAAAATCCTTCCATTTTAAGCACGGTGGAGATTTTATCATTTATATATATATATATATATATATATATATATATATATAATGAAAATATCACCCGCATCATCTACGAATATACTTTACCCATTATCCTAAAGAAGAGATAATGCTCAAAATTATTATCCACAAAAAATAATAATTAAATAAATAAAGTGTAATTTAATTTCCACTTAAATCTGACTTCATCAAACAAGCTTTCCACATCAAAACTTTATTCCTCCAACAACGAAACAATAATATTTTCAATCCAAAACCCAAAAATTAAAATAAAATCAAAACCCTCATAACTTGCACGCAAGAAATATATTCACACAATATTATATTGAAAAAATTAAAGAAAATAATAGAGTAGTACAATGATGAGCTGTACTGAACAATGATTGAGCACCGGAGAAGCTACCAAGAAACATGGATCCGTCGTCCACGCCGCCGCAGATTTACTCCATTTAGTAAATTCGTTGCAAATTAATTAAATAAGCATCTGATTTTACACGAAGGAGGGGCCATCATCATCTTTGCCGAGGTCGATAGAGCCGTTGGCGTACCTGGACGAGAAGTTTCGCGAGTAATAACCGTCCTCATCCTCCTCGTCGAAATTACCATTTTGCCCCGGGCCTTCGTCGAAATTCATGGCGTAACTCAGCGCATCGTACTTGAAATTCGGGTGGTGCTTACTCACGCTCCGGTTCCGATTAAACCGCCGGATGAAGGTCTTCCACCTCGGGCCGGCGATGATCTCCGACCACTCGCGGATTCGCATCAGCGCGCCGACGCCGCGGGACCAGAGGGAGTTGGAGACACCGATCTCCGCCGCCGGCGCCGTGCGCATCTTCCGCCACCATGTTAGTCCGGCGGCCGGCGAGGCGGAGGGGTTCGGAGACCTGTCGAAGCACGGAAGGTAGAAACAGCAGCGCCTGCGGTTGTGGAAGAGCGCTTCGGTCTCGTCGTTGATGGATTCCGTGTTCTGGCGCGAAATCTCCATTATTTGCCGAACATAGATGCATATAGGCGAAGAGGGTTGTAGGTTTTCTCTCTCTCTCTCTCTAATATGTCTATATATATGTATGTTGGTTCTGGCATCTTCGGAAACGCTAGAGGATATTATTGGAGGGGAAATGGTTCTGCAGGAAATAACGGCTGAAGAAATTGACGAAAGTAACCTTAGACTGTAGGGTTGTGTAGTGGGACTGTGGGTGGGCATACGAGTAATTTCAAGGATAGACTGGGGTGAGATCTAGTGCAACCAGGCGCACATATCTGGACGGGTGATTACGGACGGGTGATTACGTGGCATATGATAGGTTTGGGTCTGCACTCCACTTAATTATTTTCCATCTTTATTTTTTGCACTCCACTAAGTAATAATTAGGCCTAATTATCCCCCACAAAAAAAAACAATAAAAAATTTTTGGGGTATTACTATGGAATTCATTGTGCGAAATCCTCTTGTGGTTTGGAAAATTTGTGTGAAATTCCCTTGTACTTTAAAAATTGCATGAAACCCTTCTATGGTTTTCTACATATAGTTCGAAATCCTCAATTCTGTTAATGTTAACGGAAGTGTTATGCACGTGCTCTTCATGCGTTTTTTTTTTGTGTTTTTTCCTCACCTTTTTGCTAAAAAATGACATATTTACCCCTTTTTACTATATTTAAAGATTAATTATCTTGTTGGGGGTTTCTTGCAATTGCAAACACTTGCTTCAAACATATTTTCTACATTAATACCTATTTATTTATTTACTTTTATTTATTTATTTTCAATTAATTTTTTATTTAGTTATTTGTTTATTGTTATTAATACTAACAGTTTGTACGTAGGTTTCTTTTTTACTTTTATTTATTTCAATTCATTTTTTATCAATATTAATTTTGATTTAGTTATTTATATTATTGTTATTAATGATATTTATTTCTTTACTTTTATTTTTATTTTTTACAATGTTAATTTTTTATTAAGTTATTTATTTTATTTTTATTAATGTTAATAGTTGATACATATATTTATTTCTTTACTTCTTTTTTTCAGTTCATTATTTTATAATGTTAATTTTTTATATAGTTATTTTTTCATTGTTATTAATTAACCTATTGATGAAGATTAGATTAAAAAGATAAAACTCGATATTAAGAAAAATATAAAATAAATAAAAATAAAAAACACTCAATACTTAAAAATTATTAGAAATAATAAACAAAATTAACCATACCAATAAACAATTAACATACCAACTTGTCAGAACAAACAAAAAATAACAAAAATTATACAAGAAAACTTGGAACATATCAATTTGTAATTGTAAGAGACAAACAAATAATAAAAGATTATATCAAAAAACTTGGAACATACATTGTACTCACTTCAGGTTCTCATTCTAAAACAAAATGTATCTCAACAACCAAATTTATCATTGTTCACGCCTTTAAGCAACTAAATTTCTCCAAGAAATTCAATAAATTTTTAATTTTTTCGTATGGATATCGAATATTTTTTTTGAAGAAAATAGTAAATTAATTATATGGGTCTCGTTAATTACACTTTGGGGTTGATTTGAAGTGAAAATAATATACCATCGAGTATTTCCACATCCTCCTCATCAATAGTTGACATTAATATTGAGGCTTATCCTTTTAATCTAATCTTCATCAATAGATTGATTAATAACAATAAAAAATGACTAAATAAAAAAATTAACATTGTAAAAAAAAAAAACTGAAAAAAAAAAGATAAAAAAAGAAATATATTTATCAACTATTCACATTAATAACAATAAAATAAATAACTAAATCAAAATTAACATAAAAATGAACTTAAAAAAATAAAAATAAAGAAATAAATATCATTAATAACAATAATATAAATAACTAAATCAAAATTAATGTTAAAAAATGAATTAAAATAAACAAAAGTAAAAAAGTAAACCTATGTACCAACCGTTAATACTAATGACAATAAAGAAAATAAGTAAATAAAAAATTAACATTGTAAATTTTTTTTATTGAAAATAAATAAAGAAATATGTGTTAGTGTAAAAAATAAGCTTGAAGGAAGTGTTTGCAATTGTAAGAAACCCCCCACAAGAGATTTAGTCTTTTAATATTGTAAAAAAGGGTAAAATGTCATTTTTTAGCAAAAAAGTAAAAAAAAAATACAAAAAAACGCACAAAGAGTGCGTGCATAGCACTTCCGTTAATATTAACGGAATTGGGGATTTCAGGCTATATTTAAAAAACCATAAAACAGTTTCGCACAATTTCTAAAACACAAGAGGATTTCACGCAAATTTTCCAAACCACAAGGGAATTTCGCGCAATTAACCCTATTACTATGTTGGCTATGATTTTATCAATTTGATATTATTGGCTAATTCCAAATATTATTTAAATTATTTAATAAATTGAACTAAATTATAACGAATGATAGGACGTGACTAAGTCAATATTTAAGGAACCAGTATAATAAATCTCGGAAATGTATAATCTTTTTTCATTACCTAGTTCTAGGTAAGGATAGCAATAAATTAAATTATACCAAAACTCAATCCTCTTCATTTCTATCATTCCAATCAATAAAATAATTGAACTTAAAAAAGAAAAGTAAACTACAAACTTGATAGTTGCCTTCTCAGTCTAAAATAGAAACGACAACAAAATCGAGTCAACTTTTAAAAACCTATTTCACCATAAATAAATGACCTACTTAAAACTCAAAAACTGAATAATTGAAGTATTTATAGGTTATTAAATTGAATCCTTATGAGATTTAGACGGTATTTGGCTAAATTTATTTTTAGAGCTTATAAACTCCTGTATCTTATAAGATGTTTTTAGAGCTTATAAGATGTTTAATTTAAGTTAGAAATAAATTGTTGAAGTGTTTGCATAAATAAGATAGTGGAACTTATAAGATATTAGTAATGATATTTGTGTAATTCCAATGATCAAATTTGGAGGTGTTTTAAAAAATAAGCTCTTATTTTAAAAATAAGTTTAAATTTCCTTACTTTTAAAAAAAGAGCTTGTAATAAGATCTTATTTGTAATCTCCTAAAATGTAAAACTTAGCCAAACACTTTTGAGAAACTTATAAGCTCTTAACATCTTATAAGATGTTTTAAGGAGCTTATAAGCTCACCCAAACATCCTTTAGGAAAATATAAAAACTTATCCCGCATCAACTTAGAATAATACTCAGAATCTTATATAATTAAATTTGTAAGACGGTCTCAGACTTACTCTTGTAAAAGATAGTGAAATATCTTTTGACTAGGTCTGTAGGATCAAAAAGTGGTCATTTCAGTGTTACATCCAGCGACAATATATTAAGGTAGATCCATCTTTAATTTATAAATCTAACATATATGTATGACTACGTGTAAATTAAGAGTTGATCCACTCATGATTTATTGTCATTTTAATGTAGCATTTTGATCAAAACCCTAAAATAGTAATATAAAAATCATCAAAATCATTGAAAATCAACATATAATTTAAACATATTACGTATTAAAGATTATTGGTTTTATTTTATAAGGGTTTTTTTTTTTTTTTTTTTTTTGTTAAATCCAAAATCAAATCTGAATTTCAATTTTTTTTATTTTTTTTTATTATTAATTTTTTATCTCAAACCCCTAACAATCCATAAATCAATGTGCATATACATTGTCAATTTTGATTGAATTAGTGATATATTCAAATTTAGTAGGTTTGGTATAAATTTTTTAATTGTCCCACTCCTGGCCTATCAGTTTCAAATAAAACTTTTCGAATGGAAATTCAATTTAAAATTTTAGGGTACTAAAAAGGAAAAACACGTAGATGACTAGTTATGTTTAATTTAATTCTACTTTTAAGCCAAAATTTAATTATTAGATGAGTTGAGATAAAGAAGACGCCCTATTATTGTCAATAATAAATACTATCTTCTAAAGATTCACTTAATTATAGGAGACACATACACAAATCCTATTAAAATTAATTCAAATGAGGATAAATTATTTGTCTTAACGTAGATAAATTTCATGGGACCTATCAGTTAGACTACGACAGACATTTGAATAGTAGTATAATATTTGAAATCAAATAGTCGGCCTATAATTAAATTGAATCTTTCTTCAGATTATTATTATTATTATTATTATTTTGTGACAATCCAGATTATCATAGTTATCCATTATTATTTAAAATAAACATGGCAGCGCAATGAAAATGACCAAACTGGCTACACAACAATTTATTGAATTATTTTTTAAGACGGGCACCAACCATAAAATATTTATAGAAGGCTAAGATATCTTTATGACAAAATAATAAAGATGTACTAGATAGGAACTTTCAACGATTTTAACAATCTCTTTTATTATTAGAGAAGCTCTCTTGAGAAACTGGTGCATGAATCTAAGGTCGGGTTGGATTCGATCCAAATCCATGCATTTTTTTTTTTCTTGTCCTGACCTTTATATTATATTAATCATACATTTATGTTATATTAACCGTACTTTTATATTATATTAGTCATACCTTTGTATCAAGATTTCATGTCTTTGTAATACTTTAACTCCAAAAAAAACTCTAATTTCGGTACAAATTGTACATATATACCTTTATGTTATATTACTCATACATTTTTGTGATATTTTTTATACTTTTATATCAACATAATCATACATTTATGTAATATATAAATGTACAACTAACATAACTAAAAGGACGACTAACATAACTAAAATGTATGACTAATATAACTAAAATGTATGAAAGATATTAATAGTTGTCTAAAAATATGTTAAGGTACAATTAATAACCCAAAATGTATGACTAACATAACATAAATGTATGTCTGACATAACATAAAGATACATCACTTGAGAGCGAATTTGGACGACTTGGTGGCGCGTGTGGGAGTGTGGTGAACCGAGTGCATGGTTTCAAATCCGTATAACAGGTGTATATAAATTTTGGTGTTATTATTATTATTATGGAGCTGGAATGACACAAACATTCTTGCCAAAGGCTTGATGACATAATAAGGCTGAGTATATAAATTTTGGTGTTATTATTATTATTATGGAGCTGGAATGACACAAACATTCTTGCCAAAGGCTTGATGACATAATAAGGCTGAGTATATAAATTTTGGTGTTATTATTATTATTATGGAGCTGGAATGACACAAACATTCTTGCCAAAGGCTTGATGACATAATAAGGCTGAGTAATTAAACATTCAAAGGTCAATATTTTGAGTTAAGCGTTCATGTAAATAAAAACACCACAGTTTTATTTATGGTAGAGTTTGACTCTTACGAGCAGAGACAGAAGTCTGAAATCTTGTTGAGAGGGTCCAATTGACAAAGGTTCAAAATTGAGGAAACATATTACCTTATCAGTCACAATAAACACATGTTAAATGTTAAAATTTTAATATACTTTTAACAAGTTTATTTTAATGGTTCGATTACTAAAATAATAAAATTCAAATGTTTGATACTTAAAATATACAAAGATATAAAGGTCAAAATATAATTTACCCATTTCTATTGTCTAGAAAACTCACATCAACATTCTATTATTATGAATTTGATAGCTAACATGATGTTTCTTTTTAATCAAATGTTGAATAATGACTTATTGCAAAATGTAAAGTTTTATGATCATGTATAATTAAGAGAATTAATATATATTAACTCAATAGTATTAAAGCGAAATTGTAACTCAATTAATATTTTAACATTAAAAATTTAGTTTTTGTGCAGTAGACATAACAATCAACATTAATTAGAATTTTGTTTTTTGATGCAATTAACATTAGAATTTTAATCTACGGTTGCATTCCAAACACTCTCCCATCATTTTACATGATGAAAAAAGGAAAAAAATTATTGTAGCTCACAGAATCTTCTATTTTTTAAATGGGATTTCTTTTTTATGGTATTAAATATTGTAGTCAACTTCGCGAAATGCCACGCATATCATAACCACGTTTAGTAATGAAATGAAGATTTCAGTTCTATTAGTTTTCTAACCTATGAACTGAAAACCAAACTAAAATGTCAATTTGCTATATCCTTCTAACATAACTACAAGTAAAACATAAATGATACATATTATTGAGTCGAGAAGAAAATTACCAAGTTGATTCAATTTCACAACCAACATAAAATCACAACGTACCTAACATGATGACTTGGGTTTCTAGGCCACATAGTCACACAACCTAATATCAAGAACTGTCACACAATTTATATACTAAAAGAAACATTGCAATTCTATTTGAAATCATCGAAGAAGAGAAGAAAGCATGTTTGATCAAACAAAGAATGATGGCTTACTTCTGAGACATCTCTTTTCTTTTTGGACAAATACCAGAGAAGTGATATTTGCCCATTATGATGCTTCAAAACTTTTTCACCATCTCTGTCCTAAAGAATACATTAATGTTCCCAAAAATATGCAGTCTCCATATTCATTTTGATCTTATATTTAGATTTAGCATTTCATTCTATATTCCTCATCATAAGTACGTGACAAGTATAATAAAAAGTTCTATAAATATATACTTAGCATAGCATCGCATACCCTTGTCTTGCATCTATCTATGAGACAAGATATAACTTGAATAACATTCGAAACAGAGAATCCAAAGTCACACGCTACCCTGTCCAAAGAACAAACAAGAAAGAGCATCATAATTGACCACGAAAATCAGATATCACCAAAAGAAGCTTTGAGTATTTAGTTAGGAGCTGGGCTTACGCTTTATAATTGCTTTGTATATGTGAATTGGGGATTTCTCATCCCTTGTACTCTGTTTTAACTTAGTAATATATTTATGTTTCTTATCAAAAAAAAAAAAAGAAGAGTATTGTGCCCTACCTTTGAACTACTCTTAATAAGGAATGTTTTCATGAATATTATGTCAGGTCTTTCTCTTACAATTTACTAATGTTGCAGAACTGGATACACTCGTATTCTCTATCAGAAAATTAAGAACCAAACTCTAAGCCACCTACACGATACCAGATAAGACAAAGAAATCGGCACATGAAGCAAAGATCCACTGATCAATTTCACCAGGAAATACTTTATCTAAGAATCAAAACAGAACAAAATAACAATATACCAAATTAAAATTCATAGCAGCAAACAAAAATACAACCTAAAGACACTAGCACCATTCAGTCTCAGAATCAATTGTTTCTCAGCTTAGCAAATAACATCAGATAGGTAATAGGTTCCAAACATATACGATACATAGTATTCACAATATTTACCTAGATTGCCACCGAGCCCCCGATCTTACTATGAACTTCCAGAAAGATTCTGCTGGCCTCATCCGAACTCTCAGCATCCACAGCAATCGCCCCAAAAACTGCACGAAAAGCACCACAAACTACAGAAGCTGTCACATTGGTCTTGCGCGACACTCTCACTATTTTCTGCAACCCGAGCCGAGTTCCATCGGCATTACAAGAACCCTCCACCTTAGACACTTGAGCAATAAGAAGGTTCAGATCCATAGCTGAAATATCCACATCTTTTCTTAGTGATTGAAGTGCTACAGAAGTCTCGATTACGCTCATACCCAACATGCTTAACGCCTTATTGTTCTCCTCCGAGAAGGAGGCATGTGTCATTGCACGTCGCAACAATTCAACATTCTTAAATGTATAGCTAAGATAAAATCAACAAAATCTCATTACCCTCAGAATTTCTTAATTACAGCATATAGATATGCAATTGCAAATTAACTGTAACATAATCTCAAATTCTCAACAAATAATGTAGTAATGCTGTAATTTAAATATGGAGATAAATCACAGAAAACTGCATAGAAAATAGACTAATTACTTGATCTGATTCTGCAGATTGGTGAGTGCTATAGAGAAGGGCGTTGATACTCTCAACGAGAACTCCAACAAATATGCTGGTTTTTCCGGAAAAGCCTGTCACCATAACAAATATATTTTTAATAAAAAAAGAATATAACTACAAGATCGACTAAAAAATAAACAGTTCGATGGATGAATCCTCGAAAATGACGATAAAAAGGCAAAAGTTTCGGGTGATCGTGCTTGTGCAAGTTCAGCGCTACACTAAAACCCAGAGAGAGAGAGAGAGAGAGAGAGAGAGAGAGAGAGAGTTACCAGCGGAGAAAAAGAGAGGAGAGAGAGGAAGAGGAGGAAAACCGAGGATCGGAAATCCATTTACCCTGCTCTGTAATTCTGCTAAGGTGATGGGAAAATAATGAAATTAGGAAGGCGAAGAGTGAGAGTGAGGATGATTCAGGTTTACCTTTACCTTTACCTTTTCACAAATTTCTCAATGGAGTGAATCAAATGTAGAATGCCATTAGCAATTAGAGGGTGGTAATAGAAATTGGGTAATGGGCCGTAAAAGGACCAAGATATCTTTTAGTGACAAACAAAACCAGGCGCATAACTAACAATTCTCTTATTTCACCCACATTGATTCATTTTGGTGTGTTTTTAATTAAAATAAAAGGTGTGTCAATTAATGTAAGTGTGCTTTTATATAATTAGTGTGTGTTAATAGAACACACAAACCAATTTATTTTGAAGTGTTATTAATTAAAACATGTGTGGTGTTAATTAATGTGAGGATGTTTCTAAGTGTGTGTTTTTGTGTAAGTATGAGTGTGTTAAGATGTAAGAATAGCATTCTTGTACACTTTTCAATTATTAGCTAGTGATTGGATTGAGTGTGTATTAGTGGATAAAAATAATAGAATAAAAATTAGTGGATAATGGGACCCACATGTAATGATTGTATTTGTATTAAATTAATGTAAATTTGTGTTAAATTGATGTAGATGTGTGTTTTTAAAAAGTAGATGTTTTTAATTAGTGTATTGGCATGTGGGTCCCACACTAAAATGGTGTGCTAATGCATTCTTGTCCCCCTTTTTAATGATTGACTAATGATTGTAATTAATGTGATCTAATTTGCAACCAATAAAAAATGTCTTTTTTCAAAATAAAATAATATAAAATTAATGTAGATTTGTGTTAAATTGATGTAGATGTATGTTTTTAAAAAATAGATGTTTTTAATTAGTGTGTTGGCATGTGGGCCCCACACTAAAATGATGTGCTAAAAATCCATTGATGTGGGTGCCCTTACTAATTACATCATTTTAATATTTTTTTCATTTATTTTTTATTTAATACATCCTCCTAAACACATGTATACCCCTTTCCATCTCATCTTTGCCATGAAATTCACGCCGTTATTAGTATTAATGGAAAATATTATTTTTAGTCCGGTAAGTTAGGCCTAGTCCAATTTTTGCTAGTAATTATGCGATTTTCAATTTTAGTCCTCTAATTATTGATTTTTTTTTTCAATTTTAATCTTTTTTCGTTGGAATTTTTTTCCAGATTCATGTGGTTGCCGGAATGCTTATGTGGCACCTAAATTGTGAAATCCCCAAATTATGGAGGGAAAATTAATCCTACTCCTCAATTGTGCCACATAAGTAAATAGTCAATGAAAAAAATTAATAACTGAAAAAACCCAAAAATAAAAAATAAAACAAACAAATTTATCATTCAAACAATCAAAAACTAAAAAGGAAAATTAAAAAGAAAAAAAAAACTAAAAACGATAAACGAAAATCAATTCTTAAAAACTAAAAACTAAAATTAAAAAGAAAAAAAATAGAAATTAATTGCAAAAACAGAGAGGAGATGAACTAAAATTGGAAAGATCATAATATCTCGTCCCAAATACCGTTCGATTTGAAGAAAATGCACGATTGAAATTTTCCACCATATATGTGCAATATCGAATCAGTCGATCAAAAACGAGAGAGAAGATTAAACTACAAGACAAGGATCAATAGCATTTACCTCCCCCAACATACGATATGTTTTCGTACTGTTTGCCTCAATTATTTCTATCATGTAGGGCCGATTTTGGTTATTTAATTATTGTTTTGTAGTGTATAAAGTAACTATGTTGATAGTCTACGATTTTGGTCAATATTCCTTGTATAACATAACTATTTAGGGTTTTTTTTTTTTTTTGTTGAGGTTCAATTACTTTTAGGGATTTTTGTTAGAGTTCTATTATTTTAGGGTTTTTTGTTTGGTAATCAAGATTGTGGCTTTGTGATTATTTTTTACTCCAATTTCTTTAAATATTTTTTTACAGATCCTATGTTGGGGAAAAGTTTCATTTGGGAGATTCAACTGCTTATCTTTGAGGTAATTTATATGTGTTTCACTACTTTGACTTGAATTTTGCATGTTTAGAAGGTTTTGAAAGAATTGCTGAAAGAGATGGGGCCAAGGGACCACTAGGAGTGTATAAGAGAGATGGTGGAGGTTTTAAGTTAGTTAGTGATGATACTGAATTGATTGGGCTTTGTGAAATTTTGTTTGTATTGGTGATATTAGGTTTTATGTTGGGGATCTAAAGTATGGTGAGGGAATTATATAGGGGTGATCCCTGTAGAGGGGAAAATAATGGTGAGGAAATTATGCAGGGTGTTGAGTGTAGTGGAGGAGAAAAAAATGGTGAGGGAATTGGTAAGAGGGGTAACTCCAGTGGAGGGGAGAAAATGGTGAGGAATTTGTGATGGGAGTGATAGTGAAAACTCTTTTGAAATTAGTGATAGATTTCTTGAAAGTTATCTGCTTCTTGTTGGATAATAGCACTCAACAATGGGCAAAACCTATCGAACAGAAACCAAACAAACAAGAAACGAAAACAGAAACATCACTTATAAAAGCCCTATGCTATTACAATGTAGCTGCAAGTCGAGTCAAGGAAAGACCCTATTTTCTTTAAAACGAGATACACCCAGGGTAGTGCTCACTGGATCGTGCATATCATCTCCCAAAGATAAAATGACTTTATCTCTTGAAGTAGCAGCACCGCAAACCTCGAGAGCTTTGACGAACTTTAGGTGTATGAGAATTGAGCTTGATGTGCGTATGAGAAAGCTATGCAAATTTTTTGAGTTCGGTGTTCAAAAAATGATGCATGATGACCCCTATATATAGGTTTCCAACATGGGGGTTACACCTAAAATTGATGAGAATTTATTCCCCCAAAATGGGTCTTTTAATGCAAGTTAACGGCCGTTAAAAAATTAGAAACAGTCAAAAAATGCTCATGGTGCTGCATCCCCATCCTTGGCGTTGAATGCAACAACACGCTGCATTCCTATCCTCGGCACTGTATGCAGCATCCGTCCTCGGCGTATTGCATTCTGGACCCGGCGTTGCAGCAACGCAGCAACCTATCCCCAGTGCTGTAACCATGACCCAAAAAGATAAAGCGGGTCGAGTAAAACTCGAACCCCATCCGCCCAAGTCCAGCTCAATGTCCAATTGCCAAGAACCAAGGCCCACGACCGAGGTCGGGTCCGGTCGGGTCGTGCTAAGCCGAGCCGCGCGCATGTGTATTGCAAAAGCATATTACTCTAATAGTATATTAATTACTAAGTCTTTTTCCATGACTTAACTTATACTTGCATTTTCAAGGTCCATCTTCCTATGTGAGATAATTAAACACTCCCCCACACTCAAGACCTTTTCATTCCCATTTCAAGTGGCTAACTTTGATGCTTAATTTCTCATTCATCGAAAAATAATTTTGAGCAATTCAACATGCCTCGATTATTTACTCCAAACATAAATTAATTTTTTAGCATCCAATCCTTAAAAAGATTAACTTTTAACCACTTAATTATTGGTCAAAGTGGTGTTACCCACCACTTTTATCACCCAATTTTTCAATACTTTTGATGGAAGAGTTGAGGGGGCATGAGTCTGATCATGTGAAAGTTGAGGGGAATTAGTTTGATCATGAGGGGTTAACTGCAAGTTTGAATATTGAGAAAGATGAACAAGCTTGGGTGAATCTAAAGAGAGGGTGGAAGAAGATGAGTCTTATGATAGGGAAAAAGATATACTAGAGAGTGAAGGTGATTTGGATAGTAGGATTCATTCTGACATTGAGAACAAAGAGAGATATCCTGTTCATAATCCAAATGAGGGGTTCAATCCTATTCTTAAAGTTGGAAAAATATTTATCACTAAGAGAGAGTTGAGAGATGCAATTCAATCATCTACTATTAAAGCTAAGAAAAATATAAAAACTACCAAGAATGACCAAATTAGAGTTCTTGCTAAGTGTGCTGAGGAGGATTGTGAATAAAAGCTACACGCTTTGAAGCTTCAAAATGAGTGTACATTTGAAATTAGATTGTATAATTCTACGCATACTTGTAGTAGGCAGTATAAGTTGAAAAATATAAAGTCACCATGACTAGCTAAGAGATACATGCATGAGTTTGTCAGCGATTCTTCCAGAAAAGTTAAGGGGTTCAGAAAGGCTGTAATTCGTGAGCTAGGGAGTAGCATCTCAAAACAGCAAGCTTATAGGTGTAAGAAGTTAGCTTTGGAACAGTTAGAGAGAAATTCTGATGAGCAGTATTCATGGCATTGGAATTATACAGATGAGATAAAATGAACCAATCTAGAAAATACTGTAATTATAGAGGTGGATGAGTTAAATGGTAAAACAAGATTTGACAGGTTTTATCTGTGATTGCTAGCATTAAAATTTGACTTTTTAGCTTGTTGCAGGGTTGTTATTGGGGTTGATGGTGTCACTTGAAGGGGCCTTATGGAGGGGGGTTCTTCTAAGTGCAGTTGGGGTTGATTCAAACAACAATATTTTCCCAATTGCATATGCTGTTATGGGGAAATAAACTGGTGAAACATGGATTTGGTTTCTTACACTGTTGAGGTCTGATGTGAAGATTGAGAATGACCATGAGTGGACCTGGGAAGAAAACTGGTGAAACATGGATTTGATTTCTTACACTGTTATGGTCTGATTTGAAGATTAAAAATGACCATGAGTGGGGCCTTTATCTCTGATAAGCAAAAGGATCTCATTCAAGCATTCATGAAAGTATTACCTAATGTTAAGCATATGCTTTGTGTCAATTACTTGCATAATAATTTCAAGAATGCCAGTTTTAGAGGACAATCTTGTAAGAATGTTTTGTGGAAATGTGCAAAGACAACAACAGAGAATGAATTTAAGAGGGGAATGACAGAGATGATGGGTCTTAATGAGAAGGTTGCTGCATGGTTTGATGACAAACCACCTTAACAGTGGAGTATAACATATTTCAGAGAGCACCTAATATGCGACATTCTGCTGAATAATTGTTGTGAGTCATTTAACAGTGTGATCTTTGATGCTAGGGAGAAACTGATAGTGAGTATGCTGGAACATAATTATGGAAATA
Organism: Scutellaria minor; assembly: GCA_954870855.1. Taxonomy (NCBI): domain Eukaryota; kingdom Viridiplantae; phylum Streptophyta; class Magnoliopsida; order Lamiales; family Lamiaceae; genus Scutellaria; species Scutellaria minor. The sequence continues at coordinate 13,101,213 of OX940737.1, forward strand.
CTGATGAGAAGAATGCAAGAAAATAGAGACAAAGCTAATTATAGAAGTTGGAAAATCTTCTTGTGTCCAAGAATTAAACAAGTGATTGATCGCAACTTTAAGAAGATTGGTGACAACATTCCTATTAAAGCACATGACTACTACTATCAGATTAGCTACTATGATGACTACTAATTCAGTGTTTACTTGAAAAAAAGAACTTGTGGATGTAGGAAGTGGGATTTGACTGGAATCCCATGCAAACATGTTGTGATTGCTATAATGAGTCGGGACTGGAGGTTGACCTATGTTGGGAATTTTCCCAGCATCCTGCCTTGGGTCGAAGCTTAAATTGGCGCGGGGCGTGGCTCTTCCAGATTCAACTTCGTGAGCGCAAAGCTACATAAGTATAAGACATTAAAGTTGCGCCCTATGCCCACAGGATATCCTTTTGGTGTAGCGGTAAACGCTTGATGGTCCAACACTTTGTATCAGAGCAGGTCACGAGTTTGAATCCCCTTGAGAGCACTTTGCAGGAGTAAGCTGCCAGAACCTTGGAATGGAGAGAATGCTGACGCGGACCTGGAACATGCTGACGCGCAGAAGGTTACTAGGCGGCCGGGACCTGAGAAAGGTGAACGAACCTGGAACTAGGTTGCTGAGGTGGCCGGGACCTGAGGAAGGTGAACGGACCTTGGAACTGAAGACGCTGGCGTAGCAGAACATGGCGCAGAGGCGTGGCGGCGCCGAGTCATGGTGGTGGTGCGGAGGCGTGACGACGCCAAGTCATAGTGACATCGAGGATGACGAGTAGGCATGTCGGTGCCGAGTCATAAAGATGTCGTGTTGTAAGCTAGGTTGCTACTAAGTAAGCTTGCCTAGGTTGCAGGAGCCAGGTTACAACAGAGGTTGCAGCAGGATGCTGTATCCAAGGTTGCTGGAGTGGAAAGACAGGTGCTGGGGGGGATTGTTGGGAATTTTCCCAGCATCCTGCCTTAGGTCGGAGCTTAAATTGGCGCGGGGCGCGGCTCTTCTAGATTCGACTTCGTGAGCGCAAAGCTACATAAGTATAATGCATTAAAGTTGCGCCCTATGCCCACAGGATATCCTTTTGGTGTAGCGGTAAGCGCTTGATGGTCCAACACTTGGTATCAAAGCAAGATAGGTTGCAGCAGAAGCAAGGTTGTAGCAGGATGCTGTATCCAAGGTTGCTGGAGTGGAAAGACAGGTGCTGGGGGGGATTGTTGGGAATTTTCCCAGCATCCTGCCTTTGGTCGGAGCTTAAATTGGCACGGGGCGCGGCTCTTCCAGATTCGACTTCGTGACCGCAAAGCTACATAAGTATAAGACATTAAAGTTGCGCCCTATGCCCACAGGATATCCTTTTGGTGTAACGGTAAGCGCTTGATGGTCCAACAACCTATACACTAACAAGTGTTATAGGGGGAGACATACAAAGCTATATATGAACCTGTTGTTATACCCATCAATGGAAGAATAATGAATGAAGAGAGACAGGGATAGCTCCACTTGCTCCCCCAAACTTTGGTAGACAAGCTGAAAGGCTAAAGAATGTAAGGAAAAGTGAGCCTGATGAGCTTCAACAGTAAAAAAAGCAATTCAAAAGGAGTTCAACAAACAAGCAAAATATTGGAGCAACTAAAGATAGAATGAAAAGATAACAAACAATTGTTCATTGTAGCAAATGTTGTGGTGAGGGTTATAACAAAAGGAGTTGTAAAAGAGTAACACCTGAAATGGAAGATGAGATGCAAGTTGAGTAAGAAGTTGTTACACTAACTCGAAGAAGTTATTACACAAGTGGAGACCTCAGTAGAAGTGTAGCACCCCAACCCATCTCTGTAGGATTGAGGCGCCACCTTGACCTTATGCTAAAAGATTTTGTAAAAAAGATAATAATTTTTCTTTTTAAATAATTTTCGTAAATACGAGTATTTTTTTTTCTTTCTATTTTTAAATTGAAAAGCTTAGTATACAAGAACTATCTCGTGTTCTACCCACATTTATAAGTCAAAAACCTTGTCATATTTAAAACGACTAAACAGTTTACTTAAGTCGATATTAGAAGTCTCAAAAGGCATCCAACATTTCAAATTCGTACATATTAAAATATATTAAAACACACACATATTTATATATATATATATATATGCTTCTAGAGGGGAGTCCATACAGCCGGCTACTCATCTGCTTCGTCATAAGTTGATCCTGAAAATATTTAAACATAGCAACATAAGATTTGAGAAATCTTAGTGGATAACGCTTATTAACTGTTACATTAAAGAGATTAACTAATACGCTTAATATGTCATCTCCAAGGTCCGAGGACCTGGTATAATCTCCAAGGTCCGAAGACCTGGCTCCAAGGTCCGAAGACCTGGTATAATCTCCAAGGTCCGAAAACCTGGCTCCAAGGTTCGTCAACCTGGTACTTCACCCGAAGGTGTCATTTCATTTCATCGTACTCAACATACGAGTTATTCTAAACAATGTAATTGTAAATAAATGTTACCCACTTTTGATGTTGATTCGAAAGCTGGGATAGCTCCTGAAGTATCCGGTTGCTCGTACTGCACTCGGCACGTTCATAAATTCTTAGTCTTTAAATTGCATTTCAATCGTATCATACTTATCTAACTTATCATGCGTATCGTACGTATAATATATGTATATCACAAAACATAGCTATTGATTTAGGAGAAATATTAAACTATACTTTCAAACAAGCATCGATTGTACCTTGAAGGGAATGAAAACCGTATTTTACATTCTAACTCATAAAACTCTAATTCATATGCTAAAGACTTAAATTATCTAACACTTCACACATAAGCACACATTTAATCACATAATATCAGTTTTGAAAAAGTATAAGGGATCGATTTTATAAAATTAATTTTCTAAGGTCGGAAACTGCATAAATCCAACTCAAACTGGACTATCTTTGAAAAATCATCATAATTCATAAACTACTCCAAACATTACCAAATTTTAACCATATTCTCACACCTTCATGTAGAATAACATACTAAAACAGTTTTGAGAAAATCAAAGTGTATGATTTTATAAAAATAATTTTCTAGGGTCTAAAACTGCATAAATCCAACTCGAATCAGATTATCTTTGAAAAATCATAATAATTCATAGACTACTCTAAAAATTACTAAATTTTAACCATAGACTCAACACTTGATGTAGTGTAACATACCAAAACAGTTTTGAAAAATTCCAAGTATAAAAGTTTATAAAAATCGGCAAAGTGGACTGCCCTTTCTAAAGATTTTCACAACTTGATTAAACTCACTTATTTTCATGATATAAATGTAGATTCGACTTTTATGACACTATCAACCTCAAATAAACCATTTGACTCACTTTATCACACATGCAATGAGCTTAGACAAGATAATCAAACATGCAATGACTAAATCAACATGCAATTGAACAATCAATTCCCAAAAGTGACATATATTAAAGATCAACCATACAACACAAGACTTTGAACAATTTCTTTACATTAGTAGAAAATCACCCTTGGATCATACATGCAATGTGTTTAGGTAAAGAAAGCAAACATGCAAAGCTTAATCCCACATGTATTTGCTCAATCAACACTTAAAATGACATATTTTTGAAGATCAACCACATATCATCTCTTAGATCACACATGCAATAGGTTTAGGTGAGGGAAAACAAACATGCAATACTTTCTTCAACATGCATTTCAATATTAAGAACCTAACCATGACTCTAAAGAGGAGATTGTTGAGATTTAGCTAAAATACCTCTTGGGTTGCACACAAACTTAGGGTTTCTTGAGTGTTCTTTGAATGGAGATTATCTCTTGAGCTTAACTCTTCTCCTTGCTTTGAAAACTTCTTCTTCTTTGTAAATTCTTGAATTTCCAGCTTGTTTGAAGATGTGAAATATAATTTGGAGGAGAAGAAGAGAGTAGAGAGAAGGGAGAGCAACAATCTAGAGAGAGGGAGATATGCTCAAAAAAGAAGGGTGAAATGAGCTTGAAGTGTGGAGTCTCCCCTTTTATATGTGGCATATAGTATAATAATTCTAATTTAATACATGTATTATACATATAGATCATCTCTTATAGTATTTGTCCACTAGAGGTGTGATGATTAGTGTCATGGAAACTTGGTTTGGATTTGATGGGGTATGGAAGAGATAGAGTGTAGTTCTTACCTAATGTGACATATAAAACAATGAATCATGGTAATTATACATAAACTTATTTTCAATTTAATACATCATATAAGTCACATACTTTATTTCACATAAACTATATAATAAAATCCACATAACTATAATTAAACACATAAGTCACATTTCTTATATTAATTATTTAATCATTTTTATGTGTAACTTATCTATTTTGGTCGGTCTTTTTCTCGTGCATGTTGAGTGCATCACGATCGAACCCGGTCTCTTCGGATAGCTATCCTGCAAGACTTTTAGACTTAAAGAAATATTAGCTCATCCATCTTGATAAACAAAATAAAATTCGTCTTAAACTCGAAAAGATCATACGCTATAAATTATTTTATAAAGAGTGAAATTTATATATATATAAATATATGCTATGCAATTTTTTATGAAAAATGGGGTGTTACAAGAAGAGACACTTGAACAATAAGATGATAATGCAAATGTATATTTTCATTCATATTGGTTTAATTACTGTCCACTCAACAATGTGTATATATATATAATGTTTGCTTATTTAATTTTCTTATTAAAAGGGAAATAAGCAAATGGAGACCCTAGTGGAAGAGTCACTTGAACAACAAACTAGTAAATTAAATGTATGATTCCCATTTATATTGGTTTAAATTGCACTCAACAACATATAGTGTGTATTTATTTAATTTTCTTATTAATAAGGAATGAAGCAAATAGAGATCCCGGTAGAAGAGCCAATTGAACACCAAGCTGATAAATTAAAGGTATAATTCTCATTCATATTGGTTTAAATTGCACTCAACAATATATATTGTTTACTTATTTAATTTTCTTATTAATAGAGAAAGAAGCAAATGGAGACACCAGTGGAAAAACCACTTAAACAATAAACTGATAAAATTAAATGTATAATTTTCATTCATATTGGTTTAATTATTATCCGCTCAACAATATATATATATATTTTTTACTTATTTAATTTTCTTATTAATAGGGAAAAAAACAAATGGAGAACTTAGTGGAAGAGCCAATTGAACAACAAGTTGATAAATCAAAAGTATAGTTTCCATTTTTTTTTTTTTGCATTCATATTAGTTTTTATATAGCATATATTGAATTTTTTTTTTACTATTAGGAAAGGAAACAAGTTCACCAACAAAAAAACAAGAGGAAGGTTGCTAATATGAAGTCCAAACCACCACGACCATCTTGGTGCATGAACACCCAATGGTAAGTCTAAACCATTATGACTGCATTGAAATTTTTTGTCTTGGTGTTTTTTATTTACTTATTGCTTCATAGTTCCAATTTAGGTTGGAGGATGTTCTTTCATTACAAATACCTCTCAAACTTCAACTTCTTAGCCTGCAAAGTCTATGTATGAGCAACTTAATCAATGTCAGTAAAAAAAAAAACATTGGAGTACCTCAATCTGTAGATGCAAAGAAGTATGTGACATTGTCAAGCCTCAATTCTAAACTCACCTAACTAAGATATGAAAGGAACCCCAAGGTTAAAGATAAAATGAAGAATCAAATGCGAATCTCAATGTTAAACAATCTGTTTAGGTGTTAAGCAATTCTAGCAACTAATTTTAGTTTTCCAACTTACATTGATACTTAGTTTGGTTTAACAATTCTAGCAACTAATTTTAGCTTTCCAACTTGCATTGATACTTAGTTTGGTTAAACAATATTTTTTGGTGTTTAACATGAGCTATTTGGTTGGATAACAGTGTAATCCACTTTTGGATACAGTTCAAGAAGTCTGTTTTTGCAATGAAATTATTTTATTGTCTTTTATTTTTCAGATTATATGTATTAGCAATGATGTGGATTTTGGATGTGTTAGATTTTTAGAGAGAGAGAGACCGAGGAAGAGAGAAGGCTAGAGAGAGGAGTATCCGAGAGAGAGAGATGGAAGAAGCTACGTATTGATTCTGCCCTTTCTTTCTTTTCTTTTTCTTTCCCAGCTTGCAAACCAAGTGGAGAGTCATCACATGTATTGTCTAGTTTTGGTGAGGAGAGAGAGAGAGAGCGACTTGGGGGCAGATGACATGAGGATGGTAAGAATGGTTTTGTTCCTTAATTTGTTAATTACTTTTGTGTAATAAGTTAATAATTAAATTATTAAAATATTACCTCATAATTAATTTGTAGGGTGTTATAATGGTGAGGGGATCCGTCATGAGCAAAGGGATTAACTTCTTGCAGGTTGCTACTAGAGCTTCTCATAGCACGTATAACTTGTAGTTCTGTTAGGACTATCTGCAATGTTGCATGCACTTGATCGAAGTTCGACTCATGACGAGCTAATGCTTCATTCACATCGTTGTGGAATTCAGCATTCATTTTGCCAGGGTATCCATGACAAAGAACTTGGCGTTGGTACCAAGTGATATGATAAAATTTGAGAGAAGCATAGTGAGTTAAAGAAATGAGCAAGAAGAAAGAAAAGAAATTAGATTAAATTTCTGCGTACCTTTTACCAAGACAAGTAGCTGTATTTATAACCTTACAGCTTTTAAAAGATAAACGTGCAACAACTAAAATAGAGAAAATTAAGGAAATAACAACTAACTACTAATGACTCAACGTGACTAAGACACAAGAAAATATCAATTAATATGTTGAAAAATAGGAACAATATTTGGACTTCTTCAAACAAGTTATCATGTAACAGAGTACGGTTCTATAGAAAATGAATAAGAAATGCCAGAAGATAGAGAAGGGAAAGAAAGAACCTAATTCACAAACGTAAACATATCTCAAATATTTTCCAGCCTCATCTTGGTGGAGTTTGGCTTTGATGTTTTCGCTTTGTTTTCTTCTTCACTGTCCACCCACGAATCTTCATCATTATTGTATGAAAGTAATTAATGTGATCCATCTACCTCTACGACACTACCGAGATCCGAACCATCGTCACCCTCCTCATATTCTTCATATGAGAACCGCCATTCCTTAGCACAATCTTGACCCCGTAGAGACCGTTTTCACTTCCTACTATTACCCTAGGTTCTGGCATCCACCTAACTCAGCCACCCATTAGCTATCGATGTGTTGCTACTAGTCCGATTACTTTGGTTGTATACTCTAGTAGTTTTGAGTTTTAAGCTAAATGTGTCATGCAAACTCTTAGCCTTGGTAGGGGAAAGCTACTGCTCGAATCTCCATTTTACTTGTAGAAGCTATGTCCAACACAAACTCCGAACCATCGATGCTTAGCGGATTCCATCAAACCACTTTCCCCAAGAGTTTCCCATTTGCCTGATCGATATTATCTCACGAAAGGTTCATGTTCATCCTACTGCATTCGTTATCAGGGTTTTGATTTTCTAAGGCTGAAGCCCTCACCATCTCCACATAACTCTTGTGAATCCCAGAACCATTGTTACTCCCTAGTCGTATTTCACGACCACACTTACTCAACCGTACAGAGAACAAATTTTAAATATAACCTAATCTAAAAACCTATTTTTTTTTCTCCAACATAATATTTTCATATAAAAGAAGCTTCAACAAGCAGCAGTCCATAAACAAGCTGCATGTTAATCCATTAGTATGTATTGTGTTATATAATACATAACATATTCAAAAGGGACTTAATATCCAAAAGCAAAAGCAACATAAATCACAATCATGCCCAATAGGTCGTCATCTATGTACATGAGTGCTCAAAATCCTGCAGGAGCTCCACAGCTTGCCCGGTACATCGATGTCCATAACGTTACACACCATCATGATTATCTACAAAACATAAATTACGTGAGATAAATCTCAGTAAGTAGAAATTATGCATGATAGTATGGTTCTTTACAATTCCTTCTCTTGAATCCACTTCTAGAATCATCTATTTCATTTCTATTTTCCCACTCAAACACTCAACTAGTTCATTTCTAAAATAGTTTGCGCACACCTCACCAACTTCATGCACACAACGCCAATTATGCACATGTCACCAACCTTGCGCACACAGTGCCAATTCATGCACACAACACCAACCTTGCGCACACAGTGCCAATTTTGCCAACCTTGCACACACAGTGCCAAATTTTGTCAACTTTGCACACACAGTGTCAATTTTGCCAACCTTACACACACAATGCCAAATTTTGCCAACCTTGCACACACAGTGCCAATTTTGCCAATCTTGCACACACAGTGCCAAATTTCATTCCCTTTTTGACAAAACACTTCATTTGATAGGACCCACAATATCATTTCACAATATTCATTCAATTATCAAATTCATTTCATAACAATCATTAAACTCCCAGGTTCATTTATTTTACGTTAGCCACTGAACAACAATTCAAATCTCGTAAAACATGTAATATGCATATATCATCAATTAACACAAATAATTCACAAAATACTATTTTATGCTTTGTAGTTATAATAAATTTCTACTTACTTGAAATTCAAAAGATTTCTGTTGTATAAGCTTCAAATTTTCCTCTAGAACTCTCTTCATATTTTCTTTCTCTCGGCGCTGCTCTATTTTCTATTACCCTGTTTTCTGAAGTTACCCCCACATCAACTTAATAGCATCTCGGAGGAAAAAGTTACGTGTTCAGGGAACTAGTGGGGTCCTCGATCGGCGTCTCCTGCTGCCACTGCACTGCCACTCCTAGTTTCGGCATGTCGTATACCCCTTAAATGAGCTCGCCTCAAGGCGAGACTTGGTGGGAATGTTCTCAACTCATTGAAGAACACCCTATAAGAATAGTTCTTGGAAATATTTTTGTTTAGACCTTCTGCTCCGCAACTGTCTCCAGTTCGGATGCAGAAACGCAGCTTCGACTTCACAAAATTCCTCATCGATCCTCCGACCTCGGATGGCCACCAAACTTGGTGGAGACCTTCTACATATCTTCTAGTATTTGCTATAAAAATAGGTTTCCAATCCCTTTCTCGTGAGTCCCTCAAACAGCAAGTCGAGCATTGCCGACGCGCGATCGTTGGCATTCCCGCCTACATTCCCTTCACACACAAACTTGCCCAGCCCCTCTCACACGTGGATTCACCACAACACACCCCTTACTTCATCTTCACTCTTGGCCGGCGGCTATACTCAACGGCAGATAAACCACCCACCTTCAATAATACCCAGCAATGCTTCCAACAACTTGCAATTATTTTCTCCTCAAAGAAGCACCAATTTCAGGAAGGATGCTGTCTCCACTATCTCCACCTCCACTTTCCAAGGCTATGAAATAAGCTTCACGAGATACAACTTGAACCGCCCCGATCCTAGCAGCTTTGATGAAACTTTCAGCAATGCGATTAAGAAGAGGGTGGCCAAGATCGAAGAAGCCTCTACTATCAAAGCTTATCAGCTCATCAATCAATGATCGATTTTCCAGATTACTCCCACTCATTCTTTTTCAATTTAGTTTTCAACTCTAAAAACTCAACTTAGACGAAAGAAAAATATGGGAGAGAGAGATCGAAGTTGCAGAAGCTAGGAAAATTTTTGAAGAGAAGAAGAAATGAGAAGTGGATGTATATTAATCCATTCCCACCGCATAACCCCCTTTACAATCTAAGTTTGCTTTTCTTTATTATTATTCATTATCATTATTATATTGTTATTCTATTGAAATTCTGATGACTATTATGCATGACAAAACTTATTATACAACATGTATACCACACTTGCAAAATATATATTATATATTATACTAATGTTAATTGTATTTGCTATATATGTAACCACACGGCTATAGCAAATTTTGGGATTATGTATATATTGATTCTCACATATATATCTATGAATTGTATGCGTGTGTATATATATTTATATATAAATTTTAGTTTTATTTTTCTTTAATAGTTTATACTTATTTTTTTATTACTATTAATATTTAAATTTCATTTCAATTATTGAAAATTCTTGTTATATTTTACATAGTAGAATTTTAAAATTTTAATTTGGAGTGTTATATCGTACATCTCTCATAAACGCCATGTGAGATGTAGATGTTTTAGACTCCATCACATATATCTATCGGGTGTTTGAGACCCTGGATGCCAGACTGATTGGGGGTGACAGGAGATGGGTCAAAATTGGTTGCTTTTTCCCTCCTCAATCTTAGCCACATCCAAGAAGGAGCCTTTATTATTTCTCGGATCTCACACAAGATAACGTAGTTACTACCTCTAAATTTTCTAGCAAATAATATACCTCAAAGAGTATTAACACTTTTTCTGAGAATCTGTGAACCATCTCTCACTTGCTTACCCTCATTTAGCGATGTGCTCTCTTTGCCCGACTCACTCACTATTTTCCCTCTCTCTAAACTTTTCTCTCTCTAGCATTCTCCCAATAACAATGTCATTAATTATTTACACTTAATGCTAATTTTATAAAATGACTTATAAATGAAATGAAACAGTCAAATAATTTTTATATTTTTTACTCAAAAAGTCTAAATAAAAGACCTACACCCAACATTTAAAAAACCTAATATTAGAAGAATTTTAATATATACAAATAGCTTGCAAAGAAAATTTTATTTTCCATTTCTAATACTTTGTTTTTTTGTGGCATTACATTTTTGTAAGGAAAAGTGGAATATTTGTAATTTTTGTCAACTTGTTTGTTTTTATATTAGTATAGATATATATAAAGATTAAAAAAGTAAAATAAAAAACATAATAAAATAAGATTCATTTATTTAGGGTAAAAATAATTCTTGAAGTATGCCCATTTTTTGTTATGCAATCTAAACTTCTTTTTTCCTCTAATTTCATCTCAAACTCCACGACTTTTTACTTGGCGAAATAAACTTGTTTTCTGATCTTAAAAAGAGATCGTATTTGATCTCACAATTTTTTTGAAACAAAATACATGAAATGTATGTTAAGCTCCCCAGTCTAAATCAAACGAAAACCTCAAATTAGTTTTTTCTTATTTTCATTCAATTTTTATTCAATTTGAGAATTTTTTTAACAAAAACTACTATTTTGGCCAGAATAGTGATCAGAAAATTGACTTAAGTAACTGATAAATGTATCTATGAACTTTGGTTGTAACTAAATGAAGAAAAAAAAACTTATAAGCTTATAAACTGATAAACGTATCTATGAACTTTGGTTGTAACTACTAGAGTGTGGACTGCTGTGGAACTTAGAATGTTACACGTACATAAAAAATATATAAATTTTTCAAACCATGAAAGCTTCCATAAACACTGCATCATCTTCCATGGCCTGCAATGTTTCCTCCGCCAAGCAAACTTCGACATCAATGCCGCCGTCAATGGCCGCCGGATACACCGTCATGTTGCCGTCAAATTTCAGCCCTTGTCCACTTCTCACAGCAATTGGTTTTCCCCATCCAAAATCATTGGCATACACATTATGCCGAGGTGAACTTGTAATGGCGAAATGCAGTCTTCCCCTTCGTGCATATTTAGGGTTTTCTACCCAATCTTCCAAGAATTTCACTATGCATTCAACACTTTGTTGAGCAACCAACTCATTGATCTTCATCGCAGCATAACCAAATCCCTTCTGCAAGAGCTCAGCCACACTAGTTGCCATTCTAGCACCAATTACAGCATTCCCAAAATACCCATCTGGCAAAGGGATTCTCGTCCTCGCACCAACAGGCATCATCATTAAACGAGCTTCTTCGTTCGTTTGATCATGTCTGCAACGTGCAGCACTCCACCATAAATGAGCTGAGAGTGCTTGCAGAGATGATATAATCTTGTCGGTTTTTCCTTCGGAATTGGCCTTGGCTTTGAGTTTCGCTAGACTCTCTTTGCTGAAGTGGAAAACCCTCTCGAGCAATGGAGGTCGATCAAGAAAAATGCGCTCATCTTTCTCCAATGGAGGAAGACGGATGAGACGATTGTTATTAGATACGTTACTAGGAAACCAACGTTCGAAGACAGGGGTTTTGATATAGTATCCAAACCACGAGATATCTCAGACCAAGAATTGAAGAAATGCCAAAAAGAAACCCCATCAATCACTGCATGATTAGCAGTGCATCCTATAAAGATACCATCGACGAGCTCAGCAGGGGCGGATCCTCTCATCACATGAGGGGGGCTTTAGCCCCCCTAACTTTTTTAAAAAATTTAAATATTATATATATTTATTAACTAAAATTAATTTTATATCAATTAAGCCCCTAAAATAATTCATTTATAATAAAGGGACAACCACAAATAAGATTTATTATTATATTATATATAAGTGGTCTCAATCTATCCACATTATTATTGTTATTTGCTATTTTTAATAAATTTTTCTCTCTTTCAAAGAATTTTGTGTGAGAGATTATTGCATTTTTGAATATTAAGCATATATATCCATGTCATTTTGTTTTTTTCTCTTTAGCCCCCAAAAATATGAGTCTAGCTCCGCCCCTGGAGCTCAGTCACCTGCACACCAACTAAAGGCTTGGAAACACCTTCACAGTTCGGAATTCCGTTTAGTGGGAAAAACGAAGAGACTATTTTAGGAATGTAAGTTGGTTCCAAGATATCGGAAATTGACACACCGATGGCGACTGCATGAACAAATTCAACTCCAGCGTTGTTGCAATCGACGAAGAAACTCATTGTATTGTCGTCGTTGTGGATGGAGGCAAGACGGCCGGCGAGTGGTGGAAAGAAATCGAGGGTTCGAGAGAAAGAGTCTTTGAGGTGATGAATGAAGTTTTGATCGATTTCTTGGTTTTGAGGGTTATGAAATAAAATGCCTCTCTGAATAGGGTTAAGTAGGAGAAATTGCAAATCCCATGGAGTTAGCTCTAATCTTGACATGGGAGTTGGATTGTTTGTTGTTCTAACAACACATGAAGATATTACATCTACTCTCGCCATGATGATCTATTTGAAATTGTTATTCACAGAAGGAAAAAAGTGTTAAGATCACAATTGTTTTAGAGAGACAGAATGAGTGGAGAGATAGCTAGTGTGAAGATTTCAAGATCATCTAACCTTATGTTATATATATGTGACATGATTTTAAAGAAATGAATTGAATACATATGAGATAGAATTCAAAATAAATGGTTCACTATTTGTAAATTTGCGGCAGCGGTAGCCACAATAGTGATTTTAAAAATTCTAACAAAAAAACACTAAAATTGAAAAAATTAAAATATAAAGGATCAAAATTGTTAAATAAATACTTAATTATCAAAAAATAGAAAGTATTTTATATATATGACCAAAATTGAAATTATTTTTTTAAAATAAAAATTATTTTAATATATTTAAAAATCAACAAATAATATCCAAAAAATGATTAACAAATTGTCCTAAATTTAAAAGATAGTGTCCCAATATTAGAGGCTGAAAAGATGGTGTTCGCATATGATGAATGACTAAAAGATAGTACCCTAGCCAAAATTAGAATTTTCCCTTTAAAATATTTAAAAATCAACAAATAAAATCTAAAAAAATTAACAATAATAATAATAATAATAATAATAATAATAATAATAATAATAATAATAATAATAATAATTCGGAAGAACTATGTTTGAAAAAATAGTTTTACCAAATAAATAGTTTTATTTCAGATAAAATTATGAAACGGTTTATCATGAAGTTCTTTAATAATTTAGATAACAAACATAAGATTGAGAATTTGATGAATAAATTTAAAAGTGTAAATTGATAATATATAATAACACGTAATATGTATTAATTGCAATAAAAGAAACAAGAATGCCGTTTGGGGATACATGATATATTACTACATATATTATGATAATTCACGAATTTATCACTTCTTTCTCGCTGTTTAAAATTCCTAAAACTAAATAAAATTAAACTTAGTAAAATAATCGTCGGTACATATGTTTTTTTTTTTTTGAACCATCGTCGGTACATATGTTAGATACTATTATTTCAATGGTAGAGGTTTTTCCCACAATAAATTAGGTTGGTTTTGGTTGACAACAAATTCAAAAATCTCAGAGATTTAGTGGTAGAGGGTTTTCGAACAATAAATAAGGTTGGTTTTGGTTGATAATAAATTCAAAGATGTTTGCATTTTGCATGTGCATCATATTTCAGAAATTTTGTTTGGACATATTCAAAATTGAAGGGTGCTATAAATTTTTATTAAGATTAAAAACATTTTTCTATCCAAATTATACATGATCATTTTACATTTTTTTGTATCAATTGTAAAATATTGAATTTTGTTGTATGAACTTTAAATTTCTCCATAACTACAAGTATGAAAGGAAAGTCTCATTTGGTAGAAAGATTGAATGAGAGTTGAAAAGAGTTTTGATTGTGAACAAAGAAGACGCTTTGTATATAGTTAAAATATTATTTTTAATTTTAAAATATCTTAAAGACATTTTAGTAAATTCATAGAAAAAGAAAAATGGTGGCACTTGCCACCCCATGCCTCTACTTTCGTCCACCACTGGGACCACTGTTTTAGTCGGAGCATTGGAGGAGAGGGGTGATGGACCTGAACTGGGGAGATGTCATTTGACCCACGGGAAGAAATGGCGGAGAGGTTGGGCGATTGAAGATGCTCGCCGGCGTAAAGGGGCGAACGATGATGTGAGGAAGAAGATGAATAGTTTCCAGATTTTCATTTTTCATTTTTCTTTTATTATTTTAGTATTCTTTTTAATATTCCTTTATTTTGTTAATATTCTTTATTTTTGTAATATATTTCTTTTGATGTTTTTTAGTCCGCACCAACCATTTTATGTCTAAATGGACGTCCACGTGTACAAATAAATGACTTATAAGTATAAAATAATAGTCACATCAGGAAAATTGGCCCGACCAACTTGAATTGGCGAGCTCGTACGATTCATGTGCAATTTCAGCGCAATTGAGTGATTTGGGTTGAAATTGAGCAAAATTCGTGAAGTCCCGAAAAGTTATTGTCCTAAATTGCCAGCCAAAAAACTTAAAGTTCGAAATTGTCAAGTTCCCTAATTTATTGGAAAAAAAAAACTCTATTTATTAATAAGGACTCCACATTCCATATATATCATGTGGGAAAAAAAAAACTCTATTTATTAATAAGGACTCCACATTCCATATATATATATATCATGTTTTTATTGTTATCAATACTTTCACGCAGGGACATACACACCTTATGGCCAAGGGGGTACTAGGCCCCTTGAAATTTTGAAAAATAATTAGGGATATTTTCGTAATTTCATCATTTTAATTAAAAAAATTTGGGTAACACTAGTTCAATGCACAACACAGTTTGTTTAGCAGTTTCTTTCATTCAATGTCTTTCTATCTATTTTTAACATAAAATATTATTTTTATATAATTTTTATGTTTATTTTTTCTTTATTATTGTAGATTTATTATATCTTAAATTGTATACGTGATATAATGATTAGATGCAAAAGATTGATGAATGATTTTGTATTTTATTTACAAATTTTTTATACATACTTGTAGTTATGGAAAAAAAAATTATGGTAGGTAATTGTCAAAATATTCTTTAAAATTTGTAGTTTTTGTATTCTAATAGTGATAAACAATATTTAAGTTAAAGTGAAGTTATAAATAGAATTTATCAAATATTGAGTAAACGAAGAAAGTGAGATGAAATTTTGTAATCCAAGTGTTAGATATAATTAAGTTACTAATTTTGGATTTCATTATTTTATAATGTAATATATTAACTTTATCGAAATTATGATAAATTTATGTGCTTAATTTAAAATTATATATTTTTTTAATAAGTTGACGTGGGATCCCCTGGATCGAAATCCTGGGTCCGTCATTGCTTTCACGGGATATAATTATAATGTATTGGTGTAAAATAGTTAAATCTATACATTGTGTAATTTTACTGTACACTCATTATACATAAAAATTACAATAAATTAAATTTAAGACCACAGAAATACTTATCGTGTCAATATATCACACAATAGCGTAAAAATTATTTTATCTCAACAAATATGTTATAGCTTATACATATTGGAACTGTTATAGCATTAATTAAATATCAATATTAATAAATATTATATTTTCTCTAAAACATTATAATTTTTAATCTAATATGTGATTTTTTAAAAATTCATTATATATTATTCTAAATAATTGATAACTTGCGTTATTTATCACTTGTCTCTACTGGTTATTTTTGACAAGATGTATTCTCGAATAGTAGTAATCTTCCTCGTATAGCATTGTTGTGCGTGTTGTTTCTTCCTGTTTCCTGTTCTAGAGTACTACGCTAGCTTTCTGTTCTGAAGTGCAATGACAACTTTCTATTCTGAGACTGCAAAGAACTTTCTATTCGTCTTACTATTTTCTTACTTGCTGTTTGTTGAATCTTCTGATTACTATATGCAGTATCCGATAGAATTTCTTTACTGAATCCGACTGTTACCAGGAATCTTCTTCTTACTGATTTCCGAGATACTCCATTCTTCAACTCAGATTTTTAATACTTCGAAAAATAGACTAAGTTTCCACTTAAACAACATGGAAAAATGGGGTACTCTAATTTCCTATTACAGAGCTGTTTTATCTCATTAAAATCTAAATAGAAATATTCTAACAAATTCTCCCTTTTCGATGATGACAAAACTTTTACATTATGCAGTTCATTGCGAGGATTCATTATGCAGTGTCATGCAACATATCTTTTCATACATTATAGATACTTTGAGCACATACTTTGCATACAAAGATTTGAGTGAGCTAATATCCTATTTCATAGCTCATGAATTTAGACAGATATATCTAGCATGTTGTCATATCTAGATATATCAACTCCTTCTGATTTTCCACCTCTTCATCTCTTGCTAGTTGTTCATATCTTTCCAATGTTACAAGACATGTAGCATATCTTGCAAAACAATTCAGTTGATAAAGGTGTCTGAAATACCTCAGGTATTCTGACCTTTTGTAAAGGGTTATCTCTTCAAACGTAGGATTTTTGTACTTTGGCAGAACACCTTGTCAAAAAATTTCAGCTCCCAAGTAAGATTTTCTTTAAGGGGCCTTTGATCCAGCAATATAGATACTTTAGCAGAAACGTGATCTGAATCAAAGCAGGGAATATCTTGAGGTGAATATGAGTATAGAGCTTCATCAACTTTCTTAGCAAGCTCTGATTTCTTTTCTCCAATCACACTGAGCCTTGACATCCAATCCTCCCTATCCCTTCTTCTTTTCTCTTCAGCCTCTTTCAGCTGCTCTATTTCTCTTCATCAAGTCTCTTGACAACAGCAACACTTAAATGTTTACTCTTTTGGGTAGGTTGCTACTGCTGCCTACTGCTTTGCTGTTGCTGCATACTGCTCCTTCTTTGAGCTGGTGCAACTTAATTTCTTTCTGTTTGTCGGGATGCAGTGCTGCTTACTGCTTTAGATGCAGCAACCCCAACACCTGCACCACCTTCATCCTTGTCATTTTTTCTCCTTTTGGACTGAGGACCCTGGCTGTGTTCAAAATCTGATCTTCTTCTCTTCTTGCTGGCCAAAGGTTTCTCATCTTCTTTTTCTTCATCCAAGTCCTTTATGACTTCTTCTACTACAGCATCCATCTCCTTATCTTTTGTTCTTTTCTTGTTTTCCCCCCTTTTATCATCAAGCTAGGGAGATACTAATTCAGTAAGGACAAATTGTAAAAATACGTGATGCATGATTATTCTCATTTCACCAACAAATAACTCAAGATTGGTTATCCTGTCATTTGTGCTATGAGAGACACGAGCTTGAATAGATGCGTTTTCCTACAGAGAGTTGAATACAAGATTTTTGCAGCAAGGGTGTTTTTAATTTCATCCACAAACTTGTCCCTTGTTTTACTTGCAGCTCGACATGCTCTTTTAACTCTCTGATGCTCATGATGTTGTGCATTCCATTCAACATTGAGCCTTATTTGAATTCTGAAAAAAAGCTCACCTAGCTCCCTTCTTAGATTTTCCATCGAGGAATAATGAGATTTGTTGCTCATATTGATATTATTGGCCATATTAATTTCATGGGTCTACAACGCCCGTATTAGCCCTTGCATAACATCCATAATTCCTTGGAGGGATTGTTCTTGAGCATTAGTAGAGTCAAGAGGTCTGCTCTGGTTGCTTCTGCTATATCTTGAATATACAAGACCTAAGCTTGGCTCAAACTTTGTTCTTGTTTCTGTGTTTCTTCTTCGAAGTACTGCTGCATTCTTCTTACTACCGTATCAGTCGGTTGTACCTTGTGAAATGGTGAGCCAGTGCCAGGTGGACTATCTCCTCTAAGATCCTCATCATCATCTGAAAAGTCTCCTCCATCATCTTCAAGATCTTGTTTTGGAGCGGCTATCAAAGCACCTTTTCCTACTCGAGGTGTTGCATTCTCCTCATCTTTCCCTTCTAAATCCTCCGCTAGCACTGCCTTAGCAGTAACTGCGCCCGAGGTCTTCTTTGGAGATGTTGTCTCAACAACAATCTCAGCAACATCCATCCTTCAACAATTTTGGTGACAGCATTGAGAATATCTAAGATCTGAGCATCAAGATATGTGCTTTCAATGATATGCTAGAATTCCACTAGGAATTTATCATCCTCCGTAAGTTTTGATATAGCTTGAATTGTATGGATGATCTATTCTTCAATTGCTGCAAGAATTGTAGCATCAGAATCTGCTGCATTCTGTTTCGTAACAGCTTTTTGTACTGCTAGCGAATCCAGTACAGGAAGTCCTGCCTTAGCAACTTCCTTCGTGGTTGCTTCATCAGTGATTCCCTACAAT
The DNA here is from genome assembly GCA_954870855.1 of Scutellaria minor. Lineage (NCBI taxonomy): Eukaryota > Viridiplantae > Streptophyta > Magnoliopsida > Lamiales > Lamiaceae > Scutellaria > Scutellaria minor. The sequence goes on from OX940737.1 coordinate 13,120,134, forward strand.
CTCGATATTGGGGTTCATCAATGTATTGTCTACCCCTGCTGTCATCGATTGTTCACCCTTAGCTTGATCAAAGGGATTTTTTCCTTTCGCAGTACTGTGCTTTCTTCGAGTCTCTTATTTTTCAATAATCTCTTGAAGCTTCTCTTCTTTGCAGGATTCAACAAATTCTGGTTGCAGCAGAGACAAGATATTATTAGTTTAAGCCCAATTAAAGACTACTGCTTCTACTCTTAGGAAGTCCTTCCATGCCAACAACTCTTCACTTCTGGAGAGACGCATCCTCCTCCAGTGCTAGTATAGATTAAATAAGTTGTTGTTGATTGATTCAGTAGAGTGAGATAGAAGATTGTAAGCTAAATCTTCTCATAATCAACCCAAGCTTCTATCTGGGTGATTGACTCTTCTGCTTCTTTCCTGACCACCAGCGCATGTTGTTTCTTCGTCTTCTTCTTTCTGAGCTTTCTATCTCTTAGTTATTTTCTTCTTTGCGCAAGCTACTGCTTTTTTCTTCTCTTCATTTTCTTCCTACTGGGCAGGATGCGATGCTTTACTTGGGGTACTGGCACGACGGCCAAACTGTTATCAGCTTTCCGATCAACTTTCTGATCAGCTTTCTGATCAGTTTCTACAACTGCTGTAATTTAAAGTACAACTTTTTTCCTCCTTGATATCCTCACAAGAGACATATCATCATCATCATCATTATCATTATTGGACGATGAGGGTTCAACATCTTTCTTAGTTTCAGTGTTGTAACCCACTGCTGCATCTCATTCTGAGTCATTATCTGCGATACTGCTTTCTGCAGTGACTCTCCTTTTCTTGGGTTACTATGCTTTCACCACATATTTCTTCTTGAATGTGCCTTTCTTCACACCTAAGTACCATCCTGGAGGGATTGGTACAGTTTCCTTAACTTCAATTCCTATCTTGCAGAGAATTGAGGCTTCTTCCCAGATTCTTTGCAGGATAAACCTGCTTCATTTGACTGTCACTGCTTTCATGATGACACTCATGATTCTGAAATGGAGGTCAGTGCACTTGTCAAAGCTTCTGCATCTTCCTTCAATAGAGTATGCACATACATCATAGAGAAACTCATACTTAGGCTTGAGTTTTTTCTTCTCGAAGCTTTTTTTTCACCGGTTCAGAGATGGAATCCTATTTGAATAATTCCACATCTTCTTTGTATACTCCTCACCATACCTTTCGAGCTCTGATGGAGGTAGCCCTCTGATGGAGATGTTGAACGTTGAAGCAATGCCCTTCCACGTCATGGTGTGCTCTTTTCCTTTTACATCCATCTTGAAGATGAAGCTCTTCATATCGTCGGATAGCCTTGCAAAGACATAGAAATTTTGGACTGCCGAAACTGATAGTCCCATGTATCTGGTGGTAAGAAGACCAAATATACTGTTTTTATCCAAGTAGTCTCATACTTTGGCAATGACATCTTTATCAAAGATGCTCTCTTTAGTGAACAATGTTTTTGGGTTAACAAGACGACCTTTAAAGACCTTGGTTTCCCTTCTGTTAGCCATAGATGATTTGAGTGTATTGGAGTGAGAGAGAGGTTTTTGCTTGCTGCGAGATTAGAGATTGAATGAGGGAGATGATAAACAGTTTCTAGTTCAAATATATGATGGTTTATGATCAATAGTCATGATTAAAAGTTGTATGCCAACAGATTAATCTACGTTTGGAGTAGATAATCGAGACCTTTTGAATCGCTCAAAACTAATTTTTGGTGAGTGAGAAATTAAGCATCAAAGTTGGTCACTTGAAATGGGAATGAAAGGTCTTGAATGTGGGAGAAATGCTTATCTATCCCACATGAAAATTGACATTGAAAATACAAGTATAAGTTAAGCTATGAGAAAATGCTTAGTAATTAGTATACTATTGGAGTAGTATGCTTGTGCAACACACACATGCACGAGGCTTGGCACGACATGGTTCGGCCCGACCCTGACCCGACCTCGGTCGTGGGCCTTGGCAATTGGACGTTGGGCTGAACATAGGTGGATGGGGCTCAGATTTTACTTGACCTGGTTTATCTTTTTGGATAAAAGTTGCGGCATTGTTAACGGTGCAGGGTTGCTGCACGCCCGTGCCTGAATGCAGCGAGAACAGTATTACTGAATGCAGCGGGTGTAAGTTGCAGTGTCATTAACGATGTCGGGTTACTATGCGCCCGCGCTTGAATGCAACGGGAGCAGTATTGCTGAATGCAGCATACAATAATGCTGAATGCAACGTGCAGTATTGCTGAATGCAGTGGGTGCAGTTATTGCGCGCCCATAATGCAGCGGGTGTAGTAAAGTTTTCACTGTACATAAAATATTATATCTATTAGGGAAATAAATTGTGTTTTGATTTGATAAGTGGATGAATACTTTTAAGAAAACTGTAATGATAGTTTTGCCATTAAATAAAATTAAATTCTAAATAGTTTATGAATATTAAAGCAAGTTAGAAATTTTGATGGTGGATCTCACTTTAAAAGTATAATCCTCTAACATCTTATTTTCAAATCAAATAAGATTTTAGATTTGAAAAAAATACCAAACACTAATAAATTCATAAATATTTAAATATTTTATAAATTATTTAAAGAGATCATAAGCTCAGTTAAAAATGATTTTTCAAGGATGATGGAATATGTAGTTATTATTGATTTAACATAAAATTTATTATATTATAACCCATACAATACACAGGTGATAGACTATGGGACAATTGTATGTCACAATCTTCTGAGTCATGACCAACGTAAAAGACTTAAAATTTTGATATATGATAAAGAGGGTGGACAAAGTAATAGAATGACGAATGTAGTTTATAAAGAAATATTTCAAAATTTGTAAACGACAATGTGAACATTACACTCAATCTATCGTATTATGCAGCTGATTAATTACTTTAGTTAGATAATCCATTTATTTTGTTTGATTTATCGTAACTTGAATCGGACTACTAACTCTATATATAAATTAAAATAATATAAATACAATGATAATAAAATTAACAATTCTTATATTTAATCTCGTGCATCGCACGAGTACACTGCTAGTCATCGTTAATAATTATATTCCAAATTTAGCAAATGACCTTTCTTTCTTGCCAAGAAAACTTTCTTACCATATATCTATTTTGTAAAATAAAATAAATAATGAGATTGTAGGGTAAAAAAAGTTAATTAAGTTATTAATATTTCATTTTATATTTTAACATATCTATAACTATTATTATATTATTTTTAGACCTCATAATTATCATTAATTGAAATCCCACCAAAAGTCAATGTTTGACCCTTTTATTTTAGTTTTTTAATTAATAAATAAATTGATAGAAATTCAAGTTTGGATGCATGTTTTCAATTAACATCAATATACACATATTTTTTGTAAGGCCCTTTTAAGATTTCCTTTTTATTGTGATGATTGGCCAAATTAATATTGAAAGATATTTCCATAACTTTTAGGTGACTAACTATTTTATGATTAAAAAAATAAAAATTTGAGATGAATAAAAAACTTATATTTTTTCCTTTAAATGTGGAGTTTGAAATTTTTGTTTGATCTATACATGATACAAATTAAATTCAAGTCTCAAACGCCCATGTTTTTCTTTTAATGAAACATCCTTCAATATGGATAAAATTAAAGAAAGATATATTTTTTTCCTTTAAATGTGGAGTTTGTTATTTTATATACATCCATATGTTTTGGGTTATATATTAAACAACTATCTATTCTAATAAATCAATGGTTCTAATATAAAAAATCAATATTTTTATTACAATCAAATAAAGATGTAACTATAAAATATATTAAGATGATGATGAGATATATATATACATATAAAAAAATTATATATCTATATATAATATAATAACAGTTACCCCTCAAAATAGAAATGATAATATTTCCCGCTCATTTCCACCTTCCAAAAGTAGAAATATAATATTTATTATTTCATAATTTATAATTAAAAAAAATATTGTATTATATGTCACGCCCCGTTTTCATTCTTAAAAAATATCAGAGTTTTATTTTGGGCGTGCAAGAAGAAGGGGGAAAGAGACGTGCATTTTAAAACAAAAACCTTGGAGTATCGTTAAATATATGACTTTACTGCATGTTTAAAACCTTCGGCACAAAGCCGGATGAAAAACATAACAGTGAAAAATACATCAGGATCCATAACATAACAGAAATATAGTTTTTCTTTACAAACATGCAACATCGTTTAGAAAGACAGATCCGGAAAAAGACAATAGGAAAAAAGATCACAGCTGACATAACACCCTTCTCTCTACACTTCTCCTCTTTCATAAATTCCTGTAGCGTGAATACACGTGGGGGTGAGTGCGTTGAATACACTCGTGGGAATACTTTTCATGTTTTTAATAGTTATTAAGTAGTTATAACAAATCAAACACATACAAGTTCAGCAAATAGACACAACATATAGAATGCATAGCACATAAATTGGATCCTTAATGGACACACAGTCCCATAGAGCTCATATCTGCAGCGAGGACGGGTACTCCCCGTTGACCTCAGGTGTGGGTACTCCCTGACTTATTTTACGGGCCTCTTGTTCCCCCGTAATATGAAAGTAGACCTTCGTCCATTCAGCATAAATGTGGATCTTTATCTTTTCATATAAATATGGACTTTCGTCATTTCACAACATACTCATAATGCATACATGAACATAGTAATCACAACATATAATCACAACACGTAAGTTTCAACGATTCAATTAACATTAAGTTTATAAGCATGCATTCGTTCATCTTCATAGTACATTAATTACAGAAACGTAAAGTTATTAAGGATTAGAAGTTACCCCCACCTTGTTCGGTGGTAACCGCGTGAGTTGTCAAAGTATCAAGATTTAAGGTGTATTGATCCGATTGTAAGCCTACACATGTAAACGAGGGTTTCTTAGATCCATATTACGTTAATTATGTATATATAATTATATAAACTCTCTCTCGAAGAAGCGATAGGGAAAAATAAGATGGAACGAAAGATCTAAAGATCAAGGATGAAGAAATGAGTGTGGAAGGTTAAATAGGTGATTTCAAGATAAAGAGAGAAATATTAGGATTGCAACGGAAGAAGAACGAGATTAAACGGAGTTAAAACGAGTTCAAACTGAGCGTTTTAAGTTATAGGGGCATTTTCATAATTTTTAGAAAATATTGACTTTGACCGGGACACCCGACTCCCGGCCGACAACATCACGTCGCCGGCGACACAACACACACACACGATGCAGACTAACGCACACACATACTCGCCGGCGTGCACATGGCGTGTCCCCATCCCTACGCCGTACAACGTGCGCACACACATCTACCGGTGCACGCACACACGTCTCCCGGTGCGTGCACAACATGCGTCCTATCTCCCTTCCCGATGCGAGCACAACGCGTGCACATACGTCTCCTGGCGCGCGCACAACACGCACCTCGTCTCCCTTCCTGGCGCGAGCACAACGCACACATAGCTATCCGACGCGACCCCACAACAGCAGCCACCACCACTGTTGGGTCCCAAGTGGTCAGAGGTTCAGAGGGGGGTGAATGAACCTCTATCGATTTTTCAAACTTTTCTAAAACATATAACTGAATAACAATTTTCTGTCTCTTTTGGAGAATAGTATCCTGTCTCGAGTCAACAACCTGGCCCTTGGCTGAATCAGGTTACCATCCCGATTTCAGAATGCAACGCAATGAAATAAACTTGATAGAATTTCTGTTGAAAACCAGTTTCCTTTTCAAAGTATGATATTGCAACATGTGTTTTAATAGTATGCTTTATAAGAAGTGCAACAGAATAGATATGCAAGAAAAACAATACAACAAATAAGGTAAGTAGTAAACACGTATGGCTTATAGTGGTTCGAAGGTGGTGTAATCCTTCTACGTCCACTCTACTCCTTCACTGAGGAGGAACTTCGTTATGGTTAGTTTGATTTACAAGACTCGTCTTTACAAACCACTTCCAAAACAAGTTATACCTACAAGAATCCTAGATTCCTAGGTCTACACCCACACAAGGTTTACAAACTCCCACACAGGGAAATATTAGCCTACACAAGACTAATAAACTTAGCAAGGATATAATCCTATCAACTAAGTACACCAAATAAAACAACCTAGCACACACAACACAATGGTTAAAAGAAAATGTTTCTTCAACTGGTGGGAATCAGTCTTGATCTCTGAAAGTTCTATTACTGTTGTAGACTGCTCCAAGAAGGTTGAGTGGCTGAACCTGTGAAAGCTTTGAGAAGCTTTGGAAAGTATGTGAGTTTCCTCTCGACTCTGTCTAGCAACGTTCTTCAATCAGCCACACCTTCTATTTATAGATCTTGAGAGATTTATCCGTTAAGAAGTATCCGTTGAAGAGGGATCCTTCTCCTATTTGAGTTTGAGCTTTTTATCTCCAAGATCTCTTCTGTGGTCGCATTAAATGTATTTGAGATATTTCTGACATGAGCATTTAATGCGCCACTATTTGCCTTTTGGACCTTTCTGAAATTCCTGCTGACCTGTCAAGTCGATATGGGTCCAAGGTTGAAGTTTATGCAATGGCTACTTGAGTCAGTTAGCTTTGCTTCTCTTTGCATTGCATGTTCTTCCTGATATTGCCTGAGAGGAAGTAGTCTTTATCTTTTAGTCTCATCCTATGGGTTACTTCCTGCTCTTTCTGTAGATAGTGGGTCCTTCCGACTTGCTGTTCAGGATGTGGTTCCATGCTGCTTCCTGTTCCGTATCAGGATTCTATTTCAGATCAGCTTCCTGTTCCTGAAACCTGTTGTCAGCTTCCTGCCGCTGTATACTGTTTTGCTGCCTTGCTCTTTCAGCTTTCTTCTGTTGCTTGCTGTTTGCTGCTTCCTGATTGCAGCATCCAGTAATCTGTATCAGCTTAGCTGTTTCTTATTCTTAGAAGACACTCATATCTTCTAAGGTTGATTCTTCTCTTGTGCAGGTTTCTGCCCGAAGTTTTTCTGCTTTCTGTTTCTCTTCCAGCATGCTATCTACTTCTTGCAGTATCTTGTCTGCTTCCTTATGTAGATACTTCCTTTCAGCTTGCTGTTCCCTACAGCTTGCTGACCCTTAGAAGATTTATTCCTATTTCTTCTAAGGCTGGGTTTCCTTATTCCTTAGAAAACCCTTTCATGATCTTGTTTACTAACAGATAAGCTTATGATCATGTAATACGTGAAAACTTCTTTTAGCAACCTTCATTCTCTTATTATGCATCCTGTTTTGTTTTGTCTTATTGTTATGCATTCTGTTTGTCTCATCAAGATAACTATTGAAATATCCTAACAATTTCCCCCTTTATCTTGATGATGACAGAACATAATAAGATCAAGAGTCAAACAAAAGGAATGTTATTTTATATGAAACTATAATGTTTGTACAAGTACAATCACGTTTTAGTACAAAAGCAAGTAAGTTGTTCTTCTTCACCTAGCTCTACTTCTTTCTTCAGTTTCATCTGTTGCTGTTTCCACGTTTTTCCACTAGGGAGTTCTTCTTCCTCTTTACCATCTCTGATCTTTGCATGCCTTCTTCAGCATGTTTTTATCAGCTTTCTTCATTCTTGAGATAGTAGGTTGCTCCTGATTGCCATTATTATCTGCTTCCCCCTTGCTTTAAGGCTTCAGTAGTGACTTTTGACTCTTGACTTGAAACTCTTCCCCCTTTTTGTTATCATCCTTCAGCTTGCTGCTTAGGGGTGGAGTTACAACGCCAAATATGGCAAATCAGGATCTCTTGTCCATCAATTACTGACCAAAGAGTCAGTAACCTGTTCGTACTTCCCACTGAGCATCCTCTTTATTCCTACCCAAGGGATTAAGTTGCTCAGCTTCGGCATGTGACAAGAGATTAGGAAACTGACTGGTGGATGGTCAGTTACCTGTGCAGCTTCGTTAATGTCCAGGCACGTTCACCTTGGATCCTAGTTGACTGCTGGTCTGGCCTGTAACTTTGTCTTTTACTTTGCCCCAGACTCCAGCTTGAAGCTGCTTGACACTGGATCCTTGGATACCTTGTGAAGCACCTGCTGTTTTATTTTATCTTCATGAATGACAGCAGGTGTCTTCTCTGTCCAAGGATTGTCCTTGATGGCTCTCTTGGTCCCATATCTTCATCTGGGTTGAGAGAGCCGGACCAGTGTCATCTGAATAAGGATGAATGCCTACTCCTTAGCATCCATCTCATAGAGGTCGTCTTTGATTCTGAAGAACTTCTCTGCTTCTGGGCAAGCAGAGCCTCTATACTCCATTCTTCTGAAGACCTTCTCTGTTTCTAGATCATCAGAGAATAGTCTTCATCATCATCTTCATCTCCATCTTCTTTTCCGCCTTCTTCCATCTTTTTCTTTAAGATAGTCAAAGCGACTCTCGTTGGAATCTATTGCTTGTTAAGAATTTTGTGAGTAGTGAATGCTTCGAAGGGTTATAAGGAGTCGAGTATATATAGATAGATGAGCGGTTTTTTTAATCGACAGTTGAGAGATGAAACGCATGATCTGACGGTTGGTTCTAAAAAGGTGGAGAGATCTCTTTTGAATAGATCTTTCGAAAACCGCCTTTTTATCTTCTGAAAGTTAGATCTTACATTTTTGTTGATTAGACAGTCAGTTGCCTATCTAGATCTTCATAGACACCCATTCCTCTCACTGTTGGTAGCCTGTCATTCCTTTCTGAGTATCTTGTGATTTATCATTTCCTTAAGAATCCCTTCTATATCCTTTGCAGGAGTTATCTCAACAACATCCTTGCTCGAGGTCTTTGCTTGATATACCCTTATAGATGATACTTTTCTTGTAAATATCACTTTGTCGATCAGAATCTCTGTAAAGTTGTGATACTGTTATGAATCTCTTTCTCTTGTAGTGTCCTTCTTTTAGTTGATTTCTTGGTTTCTGTCATGTCTTGACATCACTAGATGGTCCTGTTACATCTTTGTAGAAACCTGTTAGGTGATCCTTGCTGGTCCAGAGACTGAATACTGTTTAGAAGGATCTTGATTTTACAAAAACAGTATCCTGCTGTAGTACGCTGAATACATGAGAATATAATGAATATGGCTTAGGTTTCCCCCTTACTTAAGGAACCTCTAACTCAAATATGTCATTCTTAAATGTAGAAAGATGTAGTATCCTATCTCAGTATGTTGTTTTAAAGTAAGAAGTAGAGAAGTACAAATTACGAAAATAAGTTCCCCCTTACTTAAGAAACTCAAAAAACCTTACTCATTCGTCTAGGTTCCTGGACTGTCTGAATCCTGAGTGTGTATCTAGTTTGGATCAGTATGTATTCTTCTGGATTCCTTTGTATATTCCTGTCTTGGAATTCTGTCTTGTCTCATCAGGTGGATAACACTTGGAGCACTTGTTGGATATCATTGATTCTTCAAGCTCCTTTTTCAACAACCTTTCTAGCTGTTTTCTTAGTAACTTCAACTACTATAAAAGGTGTAGCTTTGATTACTTTAGCATCCTTCCTGGCTGCTTTCTTAGTAACTTCAGCTACTATAAAAGGTGTAGTTTTGATTACTTCAGCATCCTTCCTGGCGAGACTTCAGGCGTAGTGTTTTTGTGCTCTGAGAATCCTTAGCTTGTTGATGTTCATCTATGGTTGATCGTGCTTCTTCTTTGATGCCTTGACAGTTTACTCATCTTTTCTCAACTCCTTGTTGATCAGATTTCATCGTGGATTGTTTGACACAACAGGCTTTTGTTCCTCGCACAGAAGAGTTTTCATCAGTAAGAATGATAGATTGATTTTAGACATCATGTATGTTTAAATGAGATAATATAGATCAAAATGTAAAGAAAAACGGTTTATCCAGTAGAAACGGGAGGATCTGGGTAGGTAGCCAGAAAAGTTGGCTGTTAACCCAACTTGCTTTGATACCACTTGTTAGGTCCCAAGTGGTTAGAGGTTCAGAGGGGGGGTGAATGAACCTCTATCAATTTTTCAAACTTTTCTAAAACATATAACTGAATAACAAGTTTCTGTCTCTTTTGGAGAACAGTATCCTGTCTCGAGTCAGCAACCTGGCCCTTGGTTGAATCAGGTTACTGTCCCGGTTTCAGAATGCAACGCAGCGGAATAAACTTGATAGAGTTTCTGTTGAAAACCAGTTTCCTTTTCAAAGTATGATATTGCAACACGTGTTTTAACAGTATGCTTTATAAGAAGTGCAACAGAATAGATATGCAAGAAAAACAATACAGCAAATAAGATAAGCAGTAAACACGTATAGCTTATAGTGGTTCGAAGGTGGTGTAATCCTTCTACGTCCACTCTACTCCTTCACTGAGGAGGAACTTCGTTATGGTCAGTTTGATTTACAAGACTCGTCTTTACAAACCTCTTCCAAAACAAGTTATACCTACAAGAATCCCAGATTCCTAGGTCTACACCCACACAGGATTTACAAACTCCCACACAGAGATCACACTCCCATCACACTCCCACACAGGGAAATATTAGCCTACAGAAGACTAATAAACTTAGCAAGGATATAATCCTATTAACTAAGTACACCAAATAAAACAACCTAGCACATACAACACAGTGGTTAAAAGAAAATGTTTCTTCAACTGGTGGGAAGCAATCTTGATCTCTAAAAGTTCTATTACTGTTGTAGACTGCTCCAAGAAGATTGAAAGTTCTATTATTGTTGTAGACTGCTCCAAGAAGATTGAGTGGCTGAACATGTGAAAGCTTTGAGAAGCTTTGGAAAATATGTGAGTTTCCTCTTGACTCTGTCCAGCAACGTTCTTCAATCAACCACACCTTCTATTTATAGATCTTGAGAGATTTATCCGTTGGGAAGTATCCGTTGAAGAGGGATCCTTCTCCTATTTGAGTTTGAGCTTTTTATCTCCAAGATCTCTTCCGTGGTCGCATTAAATGTATCTAAGATATTTCTGACATGAGCATTTAATGCGTCCATTATTTGCCTTTTGGACCTTTTTAACATTCCTGCTAACCTGTCAAGTCGGTATGAGTCCAAGGTTGAAGTTCATGCAACAACTCCTTGAGTCAGTTAGCTTTGCTTCTCTTTGCATTGCATTTTCTTCCTAATACTGCCTGAGAAGAAGTAGTCTTTATCTTTTAGTCTCATCCTGTGGGTTACTTCCTGCTCTTTCTGTAGATAGTGGGTCCTTCCAGCTTACTGTTCAGGATGTGGTTCCATGCTGCTTCCTGTTCCGTATCAGGATTCTATTTCAGATCAGTTTCCTGTTCCTGAAACCTGTTCTCAGCTTCCTGTCGCTGTATACTGTTTTGCTGCCTTGATCTTTCAGCTTTCTTCTGTTGCTTGTTGTTTGTTGCTTCCTGATTGTAGCATCCAGTATTTTGTATTAGCTTAGATGTTTCTTGTTCTTAGAAGACACTCATATCTTCTAAGGTTGATTATTCTCTTGTGCAGGTTTCTGCCCGAAGATTTTCTGTTTTCTGTTTCTCTTCCAGCATGCTATCTACTTCTTGCAGTATCTTGTCTGCTTCCTTATGCAGATACTTCATTTTAGCTTGTTGTTCCCTACAGCTTACTGACTCTTAGAAGACTTATTCTTGTTTCTTCTAAGGTTGGGTTTCCTTATTCCTTAGAAAACCCTTTCATGATCCTGTTCACTGACAGATAAGCTTATGATCATGTAATACGTGAAAACTTCTTTTAGCAACCTTCATTCTCTTATTATGCACCCTATTTTGTTTTGTCTTATTGTTATGCATTCTGTTTGTCTCATCAAGATAACTACTGAAATATCCCAACAATCACTATCTGCAAAAATAGCCATGGCCGGTGACCTCCCATCACCAGCGACACCACCTGCAACAGCGGCGCAATGAGGCACCGCCCTAAACCCAAGCTCAAGCCGGCGATGGGATAACCAAACCCCAACCCACACATACATACACGAACACATACACACATACTGTACAGCTCCGGCCAGCGACTGGAAATCGCCGATGATACCACCAGCAACCATGGCCGGCGATCTCCCATCGCCGACAACAACCAAACACCACCCAAACACCCCCAACACAACAAAAAACACACACATAGAGAACACTACACACATACAGAACACTATACACAACCACGACGATGCTACGAGGGTCGCCCCCGACACGACACAGCACGGCATCGCCGCTCACGGCGGCTCCCCCCCACTCACACACACGACCAGCAGAAACAGAGAGGGAGAGACAATAGACATAATTCGCCAGAACTTTGATCGGCGGTTGCCGGAAAAGGAGAAGGCCGATCGAAAATCCGAGAGCAGATTCGTGATGGGCTCGGCAAGAGCTTTAACTTGGTGTATAAATCGAGCAAGAACGGAGAAGGAGGGAGGAAGATAAGAAGAGGGAGAAAAGAAGAGAGGGAGAGGTGGGAGAAAGGGTTTGGCCAGATCTACTCCAGCCGATTTTCGGTGGAGTCGGCGTCGGTTGGATGATCCTAGTCCGGATTTGGAACAGGCTCATCGAAAGCTATAAGAGGGGTGAAAATTGGCCAAAGCTGAGAAGAAAAATATTCCGGCACCGGCGGCGGCGGCGGCGCTGGTGGCCGAAAAACCAAAAGAGAGAGGAGAGAAAGAGGAGAGAGAGGAGAGAGACGAGATATCTTACTTTTCGACTTTTCGTTCGAATTCTTACTTTTACGATTTATTTCATATTATTTATACTCTTTTTCGAAAAATCATACTATTCATCAAGAATATCTTAATTTTTACTATTCATCGAAATATCTTACTTTTACTATTCATCGAAAATATCTCATTTCCGATTTTTCATATGTCGTCGTATACTTCGTGATTTGAGCTACAAGTCTCCAATTGACCTCAAATTTGTTTCTCTCTTCTCATTTTTCGATTACGAACCTTATAATAAAATTATAACCTATGTTTTTCGATTAAATTATACCACCGATTAATTAAACATGCATTTTATCATTTTTCTGAAATGCACATAATCAAATCAAATAATTATGGGTTTAATTATTTAATTAATCAATTATGCGTCATTTTTTGTCCTAGGCGCTACATTAAATATGATTATATATATGGTAATAATATCATCTATGATATTGATAAAATTTTAGAAATTATAATCTATATATGGTATATAAATGTTAATATGATCATCTAATAAATGCTTAATTGTTGCTATAATAAAAATTAAAGATATATATATATATATATATTGAATAAATTAAAATAATACAAATGAATGAATTTCAAGACAATTTTAAACCATCAAAGTAAAAAAAAATATAAATAAAAAATTATCGCTAATGTTGTAACTCCCCATAATTTTGTCTATATATAGAAGGAGATTTATAACAAAAGAAAAAGAAAAAAAATTCAAATTTAAGTTGACTTACTATAATTTCACCAATATGTAAAAATGTGATTCAAATAATTTTATGATTTTTATTATATATCTAATTATAAATAGATTTATAAAATTCATAATTTTGATCTATATATATATGATTTTTTTATATGTGGTCTTATTTATTATTCATCTATAAATACACGTCAACTACTAGTTTGTACATCATTGACTTCACTTCGCCTTTTCAAGATAAATGATCATTTTGTTTTTCGTTACAACAACCATTATTTTGACGAATATGACTCATGTTTTAAATGTTGTCAATGGTATCATTACCTTCCATAATTTTGTGGGCACTAAAATTTTGTTTCGTTAGATCACATGACATTATTCCATACATAAATAAAAAAAGATGTTTATAGTTATGAGAACGTCTTCAAAGACCAAGAGATAATTATGCGATATTGTTTTGTTCTATATATATTTATATTTATATTTATATCACCTCAATAAATATATAATAATCAAGTTACTTAGCATAAATAACATAACATAAATTATCTACTTCTATAACTGTATTTCAAATATGTTGAAAAACTATAATAAAAATCACACAATTTTTATTTGACAAATATGTCATTTATAATACTCCAATTTAATATATCTTTCATGTAACAATACTAATAATATGATGTTGAGTCTTCGATGTTTAGATTTTGATGAGACAAACCAAGGATGTAATAGGAAGTTTGAGTACTCCATTCTTTCACGATGTTAAAGTTAAAACATAGACTAGGTTTGAGTCTTGTTATGGAAGCTAAAAGATGGAGGTATAAATACATGCCATGCTGTATTAGAAATTTTTAGAAAGACGCTGCTGCAAGAAAGCAGTTACAGCAAAAGCATGAAGAAACGGCATGCAACATCGCTGTAAGAAAAAGTTACAGGAATACTGTAAGAAGACCAAGGATACAGCGCGAAGCTTACAGCTCAAACACTCAACAACACCGATGATAAGAGGATGAGTATCCTGCAATCCTAGGAAAGATAAATGCAGTACGAGGAAAAGAGCCGTTCGAGAGAAGATCAAAGGTGCAGACACGGAGCCAATACTAAGACGCCACATGGACTGACGCGCCTGCAGATAGCTGTGAGCCACAGCCACCGCATTAAATGCTCCAAAAGGGTATGTCAAGTCGCATTAAATACAAGCCATACCTTTGATCAGAAGATCTAAGAATTCAAAATGGAAGATATCTCATTCAACGGATATCTTCCTTACAAATATAAATAGAGGATGAGCTGAACTGAACAACTACTGAATCACTGAGCAACTGTTCAAAACATTAGATAAAGTGAGCCAACAACTGAAAAATTGAGAACAACTATACCAAAAACTTTTGCATAAAAGTTCTCAAGCATTCAAGCTACACACTCAGTTTCAGTCACTCAACCTCAGAGAAGTGGAGCACACTCAAAGCAGAAAAGATCCTTTGGAGGATTCAGAAGCTCACTTCATCGCACCAGTTGAAGAACAAACATATACTTTCAACCTTGTTGCCTGTGTGCGTAGGTTGTTTTAGGTGTCGAACAGTTGATAGGAGAGATCCTTGCTGTTTGTATAGTTGTCTAGGTGCTAGGCAGCTTCCTTGTGTGGGAGTGTGGAACCCTGTGTGGGTTAGCCTTTAGAATTTGCAGTGCTGTGTGATCTTTGGATTCTAGTTGGCGGGCCTTTAGAGTTTGCAGTGTTGTGTGATCTCTAGACTCTAGTTGGCGTTTGCTTTGTAAGTTGATAGATTGTTAGGAAGGGTCCTGTAAACCAATCTTGCTTAACAAAGTTCATGCTCAAGGAAGCAGTAGAGTGGATGTAGAAGGCTTACACCACCTTCGAACCACTATAAGCCATAAGTGTTTTATTGCTTTACTATCTGCGTTTTATCTTTCATATCCTTATATGTCATATGCATAAAACATCTTGAAAGGAGCATAATTGAGAAAACCAGCCAGTCTTGTGTCTTAAAAGAAGTTTATTTTTCCGCTGCGCTTAAAACTCAAGTTACAGCGAGCAGCACTGTTTTCCAGTGCTGTAAGCAGTAACTGACTGGTGCTGCAAGTTCTAGTAGCTTGCAGAACTGTTTATTTTGAAAAGATTTTCAAAATCGACCAAGGTTTATTCACCCCCTCTGAACCTCGGACACCACTTGGGACCCAACATATGACACAATGTTTACATAATTTAATTATATTGTAGAAAATTATTGTATAATCTTATAAAAATAATATAATAATAAAAATGATGATAACTTTGAAGCATTTACCTTATCTATGCTATACTAATTTTTTTTAAATCATAAAGATTATTTATTGTATAAGATTTTTAATATATATATATCTTGATTTTTTTTCATAAATTAAAGTTTTCACATTAAATCGAAATATTTCAATTTAATGGTCGTACATCACACAAGTAATAAATTAGATCGGAATTCTTCCAAGAAATTTATTATTTTTCATGTTCAACATTTTCTTATCTAAATATATAAACTGTAAAATTTATATGCTCGTGCATCGCACGAGACTTATACTAGTATATATATATATATAACAAAATAGTTCCTTAATGTTTTCCCAAAGTAGTAAAATCCCACCAAAAATCAACATTTCATCTTTCTACTTTTGTTTTTTTAATTAATTTATAAATTGATAGAAATTCAAGTTTGGAAGCATGTTTTCAATTAACATCAATATATACACTTATTTTTGGTAAGACCCCCTTGAGATTTCCTTTTTTATTGTGGTGATTGACCAAATTAAAATTGAATCATATTAAGAAATATGATAAAAAATATTTTAATAAATAATATTAAGAAATAAATGACTAAATTATTTTATAATAATATTAAGACAATTGTGTGGCTTTTGAGATGAATGAAAAAATTATTTTTTCCCTTTAAATGTGGAGTTTGTGTCACGCCCCGTTTTTCGCACTTAAAATATATCAAAGTTTTCTTTTTGGGCGTGAAAAAAGAAGGGGAAAAGAAGACGTGCATGATATAAAATAGAAGGAGATAGGAGATGATAAGAAGTGGTACACTTGAAACATCTGATACAACCGATAAAATGGAGTTTGAAACCTTACGCAGCGGAAGTAAACTTTACATGATGATAAAAATCCTTCGGCACAAAGCTGGGAGAAAACATAGCAGCGTTAAAACATCAGGATCCTTTACATAAAGAAGAACGGTTTAACATTTTACAAAACGTGGAACATCGTTTCAACATAGTTTTAAAAGATAAAACCGGAAAAGGACACAACTGATAAGACACCTCTCTCTCTACGCATCGTGATTCTCTTCATCTCCTGTAGTGTGAGTACAGATAGGGGTGAGTGCATTGAATACACTCGTGGGAGTAATTTCCATGTTTTAACATTATTAAACATATATATAATAGTTCAGCAATTACACACATCACATATTATGCATAACACATAATTCGGTTCATTAACGGACACACAACCCATGACTCACAAATGGACACACAGCCCAATGGACACTTAGCCCAAAGGACACTCAGTCCATGACTCACTAATGGATACACAACCCAATGGATACTCAGCCCATGACCCCCCTAATGGACACACAACCCAACGGACACACAGCCTATAACTCCTTAATGGACACAACCCAAGATTCACTAATGGACACACAACCCAAGACTAATTTATGGACACACAGCCCATGACTCGTCCCTATCACACTATCGTAATATAAACACAGTATTCATAGCATATAATCACCTTATATAAGATTCAACAGTTCGTACATCAAATAGGGAAAACAATAAACAGATAGAGTTTAGAAGTTACCCTACCTTGTTCAGTGGTTACCACGTGAGTTGTCGAGTAACAAGTTTTAGGTATCACAAAGCACCATCCAACTGATAGCCTATACAAGTTACAATATTTCTTAGATCCTTAATACGTTATAAATAAAGATATAGACGATTTTGGAGAAGATACGATCGATAAAAATGAGATGGAACGGAAGATCTAAAGATTGAGATTGAAGAATGAGGGTGAAAGTTTAGTCCAATAGGCTGATATGAAAGAGGGTAAGATTTGGGTCGCAACAAAAAAAATAGCTCAATCGGAGTTGAAACGAGCTCGAACGGAGCGTTTTAAGATTGAGGGGTATTTTGGTAATTTTGGTCAAAAGGTTGACTTTGACTGGGACCTCCGACTCCCGGTCGACGACATCTCATCGTCGACGACTCGACGATAACGTACGATGGAAAAAATGCATTTCGTATCACAAACACGGTGCCGTGCGCGCACCTGTCACACGACGTCGTGCGTGCGCGCACTGTGCGCAACCAGCTCCCGGCGCCCGTGCGCCCAGCGCCCTCCCAATGCCGTGTCCAGCGCCTGCGAGCACCAGCAACATTCAGCAGCTTCCAGCTACGGCGGCGCCGCCCCCATCTGACTCGCCGGCGACCCCAACTCCGGCCACCACCACCTCCGACGGCCGTGAATAGTACCCCAAAACAGCCCCCAAACATCACACATGCATGCACACAACACCTTGCACCACCACCATTTCAGCTCCGGTGCCGCCGTCGTGGACGGCGGTGCCACCACCCCAACTGATAGCCCGACATCCCGGAAAGATCAACCACCACACCAGCGAAAGAGGAGAGAGAGAGAGATAACCGAAGAGAGAGAAAGGGTGAAAATGTCACGCCCCGTTTTCTTTCATCAAAATATTAGAGTTTTCACACGGGCGTGAAGAAGAAATGATAAGAGACATATATTCACAAACAGAAGAATGAGGTAGAAGACGACAGAAGAATGAGGTAAGGGACGATGTGAATCATTCACATATAAACAATCGCTCTTAGCCGATAATCTCAACATTCGCAGCGGAAAATATCATCAGGATCTCACATCCGAAACATTTATCAAATTATTACAAAACGTGAATAAATTAAAACATTGTTTGAAAATGTTTCCGAGTCATCAACTTAAATAAACAGGTCCAGATATAACACTTCCTCTCTTCTTCTAGGGTTCATCATGCTCATTATCTCCTGTAACGTGAGTTACAGAATAGGGGGTGAGTGCGTGGAATACACTCGTGGGGATGAAATCCGCCTCTTATAATAGTCAACAGATATACAATACCAATAAAGTAACATTCAGTCACATTATCACAACACATAAAATGCAATGCACGTATTTCGTAACCCATCCATGGGGTGCGGGAATTTCCTGTCTTATCCCCTAAAACAGTCTCAATACCGCTAGCGCATTTACAGGACCGCCAGACCTTTCAGGTGGTAGAAGAGGTAGGAGATAGTTTTTTTACGGTCCATAAGACCCTCCGAACATACAATGTGAACCAAAGTCCTATCACAGTATAACATGAACACATAATCATAACATATAATCATAGCATTTAGTATTCCTCATTCATGCTTCATAATAAGGAAAACTGTAAACAGATAAAGAGATAGAAATTACCCCCACCTTGTTCGGTGGTTTCCGCGTGAGTAGCAAGTACCAAAGATCGGATAACTCAAGGCTCAATCCAACAAGTAGCCTACACAATTATGGTGTTTCTTAGATCCTTAATAATTATAAATAAAGCTATAAAAGATTCCGGAGAAAAAATGATCGTTAAAGACGCGACAGATCGAGAGATCTAAAGATTGGAGTTGAAGAAACGAAAATGGATAATCAGTTTGTATGGCTGAGATGATAGATGATGGAATTTGGGTCACGACGGAAAAACAATGAGCTCGATCGGAGTTGAAACGAGCTCAAACGGAACATTTTAAGTTTAAGGGTATTTTGATAATTTTGGTCAAAGGGTTGACTTTGACCGGGCCCACGAACCCCGGTCAAAGATATCTCATCGACGATGGCTAGATGATGACGTACGATGGAAAAAATGTGATTCGGATCGAAAACACGACGTTGCGTGCGCACTAGTCACCTGACGGGGCCCGCGCATGCGTGCGCGCACTCGGCGTCGAGTGAAAAACTCGGCAGCCTCGATAGGTGTTCCTCGGCGGCTCGGCAGCGCGTTGGCAAACCTCGGCAGCTTCGCGCACGCGGCACCCGGCATTCTCAGCAGCTGCCGTGTTTTCTCGACAGCCTCGGTGGCTTCGCTCAGCAGCTACCGAGTTTACTCGATAGCCTCGGCCAGGCTTGCGCCCAGCGCTCCCGGCGTCGACCTGCTCGACTGTTGCTCTTCCCGGCACCACCCGCTGCGGCGGCGCCGCCCATCGCCACCGCCATCTGGTCCGCCGGCAACCCTGCATCGCCGGCTACCACCTCCGGCCATCCCTCGCCGGATTCCGGCATGAACAGTGCCAGAAAAACAGCCCAAACACACCCATCCCTCACGCTTTCTTCCTCTCTCACCCTTCTTCCTCAGCTCCGACCGGCGACTTCCAGTCGCCAGCAACCTTTCCCAAACCCCCGGCCGGCGACTTCCAGTCGCCGGCAACCTTCCAAACCCAGCCCCACAACCCCAGCAACATATATACACCCACGCATACTATACACACACACGCATGAAACACACACCACTCACACAGCCTTGGCCGGCGGCCACCTACTGCCGGCCACCACCCCCAGGTCTTCGCTGGCGCATCACCAGCGCCGGCCACCACCCCCAGGTCCTTGCCGGCGCATCACCAGCGCCGGCCACCAGCAGCTCACGGAGGCGCCACCAGCGCCGCCCCCAACAGCCAACACATATACACACACACTATACACACATGCGATATATATACATACACAGCCTGCTGTAGCTCCGGCGCCGCCACCCACGGCGGCGCCGACCCTCCAGCAGCTCTCCCACACCTCCGAGTGGTCCTCCGACGACTGCTCCGGCGAGAGGAGGAAGAGAGAGAGAGAAATCAGATGAGAGACAAAGGTTGACAAAAGTTAGGGTTTAGGGTTTGTATATCATTTTTCACCGTTTTCCGGCGAACGAGAAATCGGAATTGAATTCCGAGACCTATCCTAGATTCGTCTCGTCAAGACCTATGTCGTATGCAAAAATTGGCCGAAACCGACAACTTTGAAATTTTCCGGCCACCGGCGGCGGCGTCGCCGACACCGCCGCACCGGAGGCAGAAAATCGGAAAGGGAGAGAGAAGAGAGAGGGACTTATGGGTTTTCGTCGCTTTCGGCTCGTTCGGAAAAACGATGATTTTCGAATCGAAAACGCCCCTATTTATAGAAATCTGAAAATCACTATTCACCAAAAAATCTCAAGTTACTGTTCATAGGGAAAAGTCCGATTTACTATTCACGTAAAATCTCCGTTACTATTCACCGTAAATATCTTTTGATTTTCCGAAACTTCGTGTTTTGTCCTTTTTGTCGCCGCTCGAGCTACGGGTCTCCGATTGACCTCTAGTTCGTTTCTATTTTCTCGTTTTTCCATTACGCATCTAATGGTTTAAAAATATTCTATGTTCCATGTCTAAGAAAATTATCCATCTAAATCACGCATTAAACACATATCTGAAATGCACGAAATTAAATTAAACAGTCAAAATATACACACATAATTATTAAGTCATGTGTTTAAATATTCAATTAATAAATTATGCTTCGTTTTTGGTTCGGGGTGCTTAGAAAAAACAAGGGTTAGGGTTTTTCGGCGATGTTTTTGTCGTTTCCCGGCGAACGAGACATCGGAATTGAAATGCGAAACCTATCCTAGACTCTTCTCGATGAGATCTACGTTCTGTGCGAAAATCGGCTGAAACTGAGAAAAATCATTTTCCGGCACCGACGGCGGCGCTGACACCGGTGACCAGAAAACAGAAAATAGAGAGAGAAGGAAGGAGAGAGAGACTTACGTGTTTTCGTCGATTTAGCCCGTTCGGAAAAACGGTGATCTCTCGACTCGAAAACGTCCATATATATAGACTTTTGAAAAGTTAATATTCATCCAAAAAAATCTTGAATCACTATTCATCAAAAAATCTTGGGTTACTATTCACCGTAAATATCTTTCGTTTTTCCGAATCTTCGTATTTTGCCCTTTTCTTCGTCATTTGAGCTACGGGTCTCCGATTGACCTCTAATTCATTTCTATCTTCTCGTTTTTCCATTACGCATCTTATGGTATAATTATAATCTATGTTCCGTGACTAAAAAATATTTCCATCTAAAACATGCATTTATCAATGATCTGAAACGCACGTAATTAAATTAAACAGTCAAGGATTAACATACATAATAAAATAATTCAATTAAGGGTTTAGTATTTAATTGACAAATTATGCTTCATTTTTGTCTTGGACGCTACAGTTTGAAAAAAATTGTTTGATCTATACATGGTAGGAATTAAATTCAAGTATCAAAAGTCTATGTTTTTCTTTTAATGTAAAATCCTTCAATATGAATAAAATTAAAGAAAAATTTATTTTTTCCTTTAAATGTGGAGTTTGTTATTTTATATACATCCATATTTTTTTTGATTATATATTGAACAACTATCTATTTAAAAAATCAATGGTTCTAATGTAAAAATAATAATTATTTTTTATTACAGTCAAATAAAGATGTAATAAAAAATTTATTAAGATGATGATTAATATATATATATATATTAACAAAAATTGAAAGGTGGGATTTTCTCACTCAAACACCATTTCCAAACCTGAAAATAATATATACATATATATTAATTGTTTAATCTCATTATCTTTTAGTTTCAATTGGTTGAAATAAAAAGTAAAAAGTTAAATTAATATATGGAAGACGATTATATTTTAATCATGAGTTGTGGGATATTGATAATTACCTTTCATAATCTCTCCCAAGAAGTTCCTCCTTTCTTAAGAGCGAATCTTATGTGAAACCGTCTCATGGATGTTTTTACGTGAGACGGGTCAATCCACAATTCATATTTCACAATTCACATGTAAATTATTAAAATGCATTTGAATTGTGGATAATAAGGATCCATTTCGTGGAAATTATCCGTGAGACTATCTCACATGAATTTTTATGAGAATCAAATGGTTTGATAATTAGATTACTAGAGATGATGTAACCACTGTCATTGATGATGAATTTTGTCACGTTTTTGCTTACTAATTAATCAATTTTAAAAAGTTGGTAAATCGTTTTTAAATCATTTTATTTCATATAATATTTTATCCAATTATATATATATATATATATATATAATATCTTTAAGCGCGATTTCTTTTTACATCCAAAGAGATACGATGTTGAATATTTCTAATTTTTCTTTCTGTTATTTAAGACTGTTTAGTTGGAAGATGAAAGTACTACTTTGGAAATGCTATGATTGAAGACAAATGAGAATGAAAGTGATGAAGGTGATGTCCACATTAAGATAAAGTTTTGTGGCAAGTAAAAAGGGAAAATACATTGTTAAAATAAAGAATAATATCATTTGATATTCGAGTGTTGTTGAGATTTGAAGAAAATTGGTTGGCCTGCAAAAACATTGTTAAACATTTTTCTTAAGTGATCATTGGATATTATCTTACTTTGAATAATTTTTTTAATAATGTTTGAGTTTTCGTGGTTGTTTAGATTCTAATTTCATAAAGTGGTAGCATAACCAAGTATGAAAAGATTGATTGTGGTTTAGATTTACATATAGATCCTACTAAAATAGATATTGCATTATTATTATTTTATGATGATTACGAGTCAATCATAAAAATTGTGCTTATTTCGAAGACAAGACAATTTTAAACAATGCAAATTTTAGAAATCAATTACATAGATAGTAATTGATATATATTTATTATTTTAAAAGTACAAAAAAAAATCTCTGAAAAACCACAAAAAAAATTTGTTGAGATTTTCTTGACAATTTTTTTTATCGAATTCTTACTTTTAATTTGTATATTATAATTGATGTTTATTTAGGATAAATTTCATAATAAGACTCAATTTATAGATTAGTTCTCAATTCTAGATCAAATTTTTACAGTTTCTCAATAAGTGACTCAATTTAACTTTTTTTTCTCAATTTAAGACTTGAAATTTTGATTGAGTTCTCAATTCAAGACAAAATTTCTTTTTCTTTTTATTTTTTTTTATTTATATTCATAAATTATTAATATTTCAGTATTTATTTATATTTAAAATAAATTATAACAAGTTAGTGTAATTTTAAAATAATTTTCATCCATTTTGTATTAATATATATATATATATATATATAATTAACGTAATTTATAAAATTAAGATTCTTTTTATTTTCTTAATTTTATGAATAAAAATACATAAACCTAGTTTTAATATTAATCAATTTAATATAAATTGTATTTTATGAATAGATTTAATTATATTTTTCTTTCTTTCTTTCTTTCTTATATAAATTAATACAAGTTGGATGAAGATCATTCCAAAATTGCACTAACTTGTCTTAATTTATCTAAAATATAAATATATATTACAATATAAAAAATATAAATATAATTAAAAAGAAAAAAAGAAAATGAAAATTGAATTTTGTCTTCAATTGAGAACTCAATCTAAATTTCAAGTCTTAAATTGAGAAAAAAAAAAGTTAAATTGAACTCCTTATTGAGAAACTTTGAAATTTGGGTCTACAATTGAGAAATAAATTATAAATTAGATCTTGTTATGAAATGTATCCGTATATTTATTATATCATTTCCATAAATGTCACAATTATCTTAAATATTTAAAAACAATATATATATATAACATGTAATTCTAGCAAAAAAAAAAAATCATTGATTTTAGATTTATCAACTTTAATAGATACGCAAGTACAGAGTGGACATTGCATATATGAGAAGGTATTAGAATGTAATTAATTATCAAATTACAACATAAGTATTGGGAAGTGATTATTTGTACTAAAAATTGGTAATAAAAAAAAAGGTTCCAAATTGTCATGATTTTTCTAGAATAATACAAAATATCCACCTACAAGATATAACTACATTAATAGTTATATAACTTCGGTTCAATATTAAAACGTTTTATATACTTTTAAATTATTGTTTAATTGATTTATAATGAAACTTTTTATTTTATAAAAATCATTTACTATTTTACAAAGAATTACATTAAGTAAGTACATTGAACATGATATTTTATGCTTATAAAGAAAATAAAATCCATGTATAATGTAGTAAGTTGCATAAATTAATAATTCTTTTAATCATAATGATTATGGACAAAATTCATTTTTCGTCCTTCCCTAGGAACGTTGTTCAATTTTAGTCCTCTTGTGTTCCGATCATCAATTTTAGTCCTCCTATCTCTTCGATTGTCCAATTTTAGTCCAATTATCCAATTTTGGTCCTCCTATCTCAATTTTCCAGTCAGCCCTAGGTGAGTGCACAACACTCGCCCCCAATTTCAACCAGTTGATGATTTTACACTGATGTAGCTTATATTTTCAGATGTGTCATTTAATTCCATTTTTTTTCCATCCACAATGCCATGTCATATGACATGTCATTATTTTGGCACCGAAATTAAATACTTAATAAAAAATTGCCAAATTCCCTAAACAAAAAATTAATCATAAATTAAAAGATCAATTGCGATTCATAAACAAAATCCTCATAATAAAATGCAAAATCTGAAGCAAATTGAACCGGTCTTGCCGCTCGGTCCAGACCGGCAGTGCTTGAGAACTCAAAATCAAACGTTGATTTTGCAAAGTGAATGAGAATTTCTTGGCGAAAATTCCGATCGATTTGGAAACCCCAATTTCTCTCTAGAATGCAGAGAGAAGTGGAGTTGGTGGAGAGTAGTAGGCACGACGGTGATCGGCATCGGTGACAGAGGAGGAGGCGGTGGGATTTAAGGTTTAGGAGAAGAAATAGAAGTCGAGGGAATCACAAGAGTGATTTGGGAATTAGGGGAATTTTGATAGGTATCTGAATCAATTAACATGAATTAACAACAATTCACAACGAAAATGGTATTTTATTAGATCGAAACTAAGAGAATTACAATAATAGGAATTATGCATAAGCGATCGATTGGGATTCTTGGGGAAGAAAGACACTTCGGAGATCGATCCTAAGACTCACAAGATTCAACTAAAACGGTGAACTCTAATCGCATAAGCTTGCAAAATGAAAAATGGTGGAATATATATGAAAGGTAGGAGAGAGGGAAGGTGGCAAGCAGTGGCGGATCCAGGATTATACATTTGGGGGGCGAGTATCAGAGAATGTGAATAGGTTTTTAAGTTTAAACTCTAAAAAAAAAGAATCAATATTTTATATGTACATATGAATATAATTTTAAACACACACATATATCTCTCAATAATTTTACTTAGAAATGATTTCAAAAATAAAATATAAAGTTAAAATCATCTAACCTGAATGGTTGAACATGAATACGTTAAATATTGAAGTTCCAAAAGACTAAACATAAAAATTTGCAATGACCATAATTGATATATGATCTCCTTAGTACTTCTTGCAAAAAGAGAAATATAAATAAGTAACCAAAAGGTCCAAAAAATAAGTTAATCATATATTAATCGAAGTGAAACAAAAACAAGTAAATTTACTTACATGTTCTTTAGTTTGGAAACTTAAATTGCAATCTTCTTTCTTTCATACCACAAAATTCATCAATAATGGAATCATTGTCAAACTTTTGTGCAATTTCTTTCTCAATATATGTTATCAGATAACTTCCCAGATATTCATCTTCCATCTTATTTCGAAGTAGAGTCTTGACAAGTTTCATAGCAGAAAAAGCATGTTCACCAGTAGCAGTAGAAACAGGAAAAATGAGGATGAGTCGAACCAATCTATCAATAAGAGGATAAATCTGTGATTTTCCTGTCTCCATTAACTTCTGACACAACTCTGAAATTGTTGACAAATTTTGAAGTTCAATATGTTGATGAATATCAAGCTCAAAGTGCTCTAACTGAAATCTCAAATGCAACTTCTCTTGTTCAGAAAAATCTTCAGGATAGTATCTTTCAACGAGCTTGCAAACATCATCAATATTAAAATACTTGAAATCATCTCGAGGATCTAAAACTAAACAAAGCATAAGCAATTCCATCATATCAACTTTAAATCGACCATTCAGTTCTTGCAATTTAGAATCAATTGCAGCAAAAAAGACATCAACTCGAAAGTGATGTTCTTTTGTGATTGGATCCTTCTGATGACGAGATCGATCCCTACCTGCAGTATAAAGATCACTCATATTGGGAACATGTATTTCATGTTTCTCGCAAAATGATTTCGCATTTTCAAACAAAAGATCCCATCCATCTTCTCTCAACTTCTGGACTAATGTCTTTATTGTAGAGACAAGATGCATAGCATTTACAATATCCTGGGACTTACACTGCAAAGCTTGACAAAGATCATATGTGATTTCCAAAATGTTGATCATAATGTGCAAAATGAATATAAACTCGAATGATGTGATCCCATCATAAGCTGTATCTGCCTCTGCTCGTTGAGAATATGTAGTTCCATCAGAAATGATATTTTTCAGAACTGAACATGTAGCTTCAAACATGATTTTCAAACTTCGTAGAGAACTCAAATGAGAACTCCATCTAGTTTCACCAGCTCTCTTTAAAGCTCCAATTTGATTCAATCCTTTACCTGTCTGTAGTTCTTCAAAAGAAATTAATCTTTTTATTTCTGCAGCATGTGCAACTTTTAATTGATCATGCCTCTTACAAGATGAATCAACAACATTGATAACTGCACTTAATTTGCAGAAAAAATGATGTATAGGAATAACCTCTTTGGAAGCTGCCACTAATGCCAATTGAAGTCGATGAGCAAAACAGTGTATATAGTAAGCATATGGACACTCATTGGAGACAAGTGCTTGTAACCCTGACCATTCTCCACGCATATTACTAGCACCATCGTATCCTTGACCACGAATATCTCGTACATTGAGATTGTGTTGGCGAAGAACATTAAAAATTTCTCTTTTCAAAGTCGGTGAGGTAGTATTAGAAACATGAACCAAATCAAAAAAACGTTCTTTCATAAGACCAAGTTTATCGACAAATCTTAAAACAATGGCCATTTGTTCCCTTTTGGATTCATCTTTTGCCTCATCGACAATAATGCAAAATTTTGCATCACCAATTTCGTCTCGAATAACATCTCTGATTTTCTTTGCAAAAACTTGTAGTATTTCTTTCTGAATTCCAGGTGATGTATAAGATGCATTATGAGCAGCATTATCCAACACTATCGAAGACACATGTTCATTGTAAGATGCTAATAACTTTACTAATTGAATAAAGTTACCTGGATTTTTTGAATCTAAACGTTCATTGTGTCCTCTAAGAGTACATGCTTGAAATGTGAGCCGTCTTACTGCATCAATTGAGGTCTTTAATACCAATCGATTATTGGCTACTTGTTGAGAAGTTTGTTTCTCAATGACTTTTTGGATATGTTGTGCTTCATTCATCAAAGCGCGGCAATTCATGATAGCTCTTTTATGAGGTGAATTAGGATCTTTTCCAACATGACATAAAAGAGTACAATTTTCTCCATCATTAACCTTTTTCCAAGATTGAAATCCCTCTATTGTAAATGCTCCTGAACCAAGATGCCCACTTAGTTTAGAAAATAAATAACATAGAAGACAAAATATGGCATCTTTACTTGGAGAATATTCCAACCATTCCGGGAACAATTTAAACTAAGAAAGTTGAAATCGACGACCTTTTTCATTTAAAGGATAATTATGCATCTCACTCTTATATTGATATGGTCCAGCTCTTATATAAGCTCTCCGAATTTCATCTTGTTGTTCCACATTATAACTCCATATTTGTGGTCGCTTTCCAGGATCACGTTCTATAAACATAGTATCAACTGCTTGAACATCAATTTGAGGAACTTTGGTTGGAGGTTCGGTATCATGGGTTGAAGATTCAAAATTATTTGTCGTAGCTTTTTCGATATTTGGTGGAGAAGTATAAGATTGAGAATTCTTCTTTTTGAAAACAGAATCAATTTTTCGATATTTCATTTTGCTTGATTTGATCAACAACCTGAAAATTGAAATCAAATTTAAATAGTCTTCATTCCTTCCTCCATTACACCATCACTGCTCCATAAACCTGCAAATCACTCAAATAAATATTCTCTTTTCTACAAATTCTCAGTTATTTGATACCAACATTTATCTACAAATTAATCTAACTTACATTCCAAAGAGAAATGATGGATGGAGAGAAACATGCTGATCGGAAAATGTCAATTCATACAAATGTACAATTGAACAAAATCTTCAAATTAATGTATAAAAAACAAATGATTTAAAACTCACCACTCACCACCACTGATTATGCTAATCTTGGATCCGCCAATTTACGGTAATCTTGTTTCTAAGTTCTAATTCAGTTGAAGAACAAATGCATAAGTTCTTGAAGTAAATTATTCTGATTTTGAAAGTGGGAAGTGTAATTTGGAGTTGGGTTTGAAAAATGAAAGAAGAACCCATTCCAATTCTCAAGGTAATCCCTAATCAGGGGTGTTAGATTAGTTTATTAATATCAATTGCCTTTTTTTATTATATATATTTCATCAAACCAACTAATGGTTTGAAACGTGGCAATGAATGTGGATTGTGGGATATAATAAAATATATGGTATATAATATACTAGGTGTATTTTGCCAAAAATTTTGGGGGGCAGCTGCCACCCCCTGTATCCGTCCCTGGTGGCAGGGGAGCAGTGTAATGTGCATGGCAAAAATCGTAAGAAGGAAAGTGCGATTTAACAAGTAAAAGGCGACTCCTTCTATCTAAAGTTTGCCATATGTTTTATTCTGATAGGCTGACTCCCAACGGTTATTTCCAGCTGATAAACTTGTTCTAATGGCTACAACGAACGATTGATTCTTCCTCCAGCTAAAATCCATGGTGTGGCTGTATCAATACCTCCTCCTCAAGAAAATCCTTGTTCTCAAGGATCGAATTGAGGGAACTGCTGCAAGAGTGTATCGTAATCCTCCCAAGAGCTGTCTTCAGGGGCTGCATTCATCCATTGAATCCGAACTTGTGCAACGACTCGATTTCCACGCTTAATCATCATGCGATCAAGAACACAAAGAGGTTCAAGAATAAGGTGCCCGTGTGCAGTGTCTATATCTGGTAAGTGTTTTTGTGCGATTATAGTTCTTTTCTTGCGTTTTAGTTGGGAGATGTGAAAGGTAGGATGAATCTTAGAAGTCTCTGGAAGTTGTAGGGTGTATGCCACTATGCCAATCTTGTTGATGATCTGAAAGGGTCCAAAGTACTTGGGAAATAGTTTAGGTGTTGCTGTGATCTTGCTGAGACTTGTTTGTATGGATGAAGCTTAACATAAACCCAATCCCCTACTGTGAAATTTCTCTCTGATCTATGCTTGTCTGCCTGAAGTTTCATTCTGTTCTGTGCTTGCATGAGGTGTTGCTTAATTAACTGAATGGTAGATTCTCGGTGTTGTAAACTTCTATCAACCAAGTCCAATCTTGAGTCAAAGGGTGTATAAGAAGTGTGAGAATGGGGTGGTTAGCCTTACACTGCTTCATAGGGTGTAAGTTTGAGAGAGGAGTGATAAGTTGTGTTGTACCACCATTTAGCTAGGGGTAACCACTGAACCCATTCCCTTGGTCTGTCTCCCATCATACATCTTAGATAACACTCTAAACATTTGTTCACTACATCACTCTGACCATTAGTTTGTGGGTGGTAAGCTGTTCAGTAGTATAGTTGCACCTTCTGCAGAGTGAAGAATTCCATCCAAAATGAGCTCATGAATATGGTGTCCCTGTCACTCACAATCACCTTAGGCATACCATATAACTTATAAACTGTAGCCATAAAACACTGAGCAACAGAACTAGTAGTATAGGGGTGAGAAAGTACTGAAAAGTGTGCCATTTTGCTCAATCTATCCACAACCACAAAAATTATTTCCTTGTCTTCTGATTTTGGTAATCCAATTATAAAGTCCATAGAGATCTCCTCCCAAATTCTATCAGGAACTGGAAGAGACTGTAATAAACCAGGGGTGATAACATTTTCTCCCTTGTTCATTTGACAAGTATCACATTCTTGGATGAACTTATACACATCAGGTTTCATCCCCTTCCAATACATACTTTGCCTCAGCCTGTGTAGAGTATTTTTTATTCCAGAATGTCCTCTTTCTGAAGAGGCATGAAAGTGTGATAGGATTTTCTGCTTGAGACCTGCATTATCTGCAATTACCCACTTCTCTTTTCTAGTCAAAATTCCATGTTGCCACTCATATTTAGAAAATCTGTCATTGTGCTCTTCTAACCCTATGATAATCTTTTTAAGTCTGGGATCCTGATCATAGAAACTCTGGATTTTTGGAAGTAGAGAGCTGTGAAGTCCAGTAATAGCATTGAGAGTGACTGACAGAGAATCACATTGGGTATTTATCCTTGATAAGCCATCTGCCACCACATTCTCTTTTCCCTTCTTGTACTCTACTGAATAATCATACCCCATGAGTTTAACTAACCACTTTTGTTGTGAAGGTGTAGAAATCCTTTGCTCCAATAAGTACTTGAGACTCTGGTGATCAGTTTTGATGATAAAGTGTTTGCCAATTAGGTAGGGCCTCCATTTCTGAATTGCAGTGACCAAGACAAGCAATTCCTTCTCATAAGTTGACATTCCCTCCTGCAAGGTAGTGATAGACTTACTCATGTATGCTATAGGTCTCCCTTTTTGCATTAAAAAAACTCCCAATCCCTTGCCACTTGCATCAATCTCCACCACAAAATCTTGAGAAAAGTCTGGTAAAGCTAGAACATGTGTATGAGTCATTGCTTCTTTTAGTGCCTCAAAAGCTATAGTTGCATCCTCATTCCACTGGAAGTTGTCTTTTCTGAGCAATTGAGTTAAAGGTTGGGCCAACTTACCATAACCCTTTACAAATCTCCTGTAATAGCCTGTCAAGCCAAGAAAACCCCTAAGTTCTTTAACACTCTGTAGAAGTGGCCACCTTTTGACAGCTTCAATCTTGCTTGGATCTGTACTAACTCCATCTCCAGTGATAATATGCCCAAGGTAGTCCACTGAATTGCTGCCAAAAATACATTTACTTCTCTTGACACACAATTGATTTCGCCTAAGTGTATCAAAAGTTTGCAGTAGATGTCGTAGATGAGAATCCATGTCTTGACTGTACACCAAAATGTTATCAAAGAATACAAGTATAAATCTCCTTAGGAAGGGTTGGAAATCCTTATTCATTAGTCCTTGAAAGGTTGAAGGTGCATTGGTGAGCCCAAATGGCATCACGAAGAACTCAAAGTGGCCATGATGGGTTCTGAAAGCTGTCTTGTCAATATCCTCCTCATTCATTCTGATTTGGTGGTACCCAGACCTCAAGTCAAGCTTAAAAAATACCTTAGCAACATGTAATTCATCCAAGAGTTCTTCAATTACTGGAATGGGAAATCTGTCTTTTATAGTGTGCTTGTTTAACTCTCTGTAGTCTATGCACATCCTCCAACTACCATCTTTCTTTTTAACCATAACCACTGGAGAAGAGTATGGACTATTACTCTCCCTGATCACCCCAGAATCAATCATTTCCTTCACCAACTTTTCAATCTCATTTTTTTAGAGATTAGGATATCAGTATGGTCTAATGTTCACTGTTTCTATGTCTTCCTTTAGAGGTATTTTGTGATCATAACTTCTCATATGAGGTAATGTGGTAAGTTCTTTGAACAAATCATCAAAATCACCTAGCATTCCCTCCAATCTTCTATCAATAATTCCTTCTAGATTACACAAGTTGTCTGTTGAAAGATCAATGTGAGCACTCTCTTCTGTAGAATTCTTATCTTGGAATATGCCGACATAGCTGCTAGATACTTGAGCTGACTTATCCAAAATTTTATTGATCTTTTTATTGGATACTAGCTTAATACTATTTGGCTGCTTCCTCCTCAATACCACGTTCTTTCCTACTATAGAGAACACCATCTTGAGCTCACTGAAATTCCATCTGATGTCCCCAAGAGTAACCAACCACTGTATACCCAACACCATATCACAACCATCAAAGGGAAGTAACATCACATCAGTAGAGAACTCAATTCCTTACATCTTCCAGCAGAAATTTCTACACACATACTTGCTAGTAACCTTATGTCCATCTGCAATGGCTACGGGGAATGGATCTGTCTCTCCTAACTAACAACCAAGATGCTTAGCTATGCCTTCATTGACAAAGTTGTGGGTGCTTCTACAGTCAATAAGAATGTGTATTCCCTTTCTCTTGGTTGGCCCAGTGCTTCTCATTGTTTTGAAGTTAGGTACCCCTGTCATTGCACTCACAGAAATGTGAGATTGTGGCTCTTCATACTCATACTTCTCTCCAATCTCAGTAATTTCCAAAGGTTGATTTGCAGCTTCTTCACTCTTACAATCCTCTTCTTCCAGAACTTCCATGATATATATTTGTTTCCTTCTAGCACATTGGTGATCCCTATTGTACTTCTCATCACACCAGAAACACTGGCCCTTAGCCCTTCTTTCATCCATTTCCTGTGTTGACAGCCTCCGAGAGGGAATTAAGGGGTTAGTGGATCCTATTCCAGATTGATTGGTGGCAGCTGGTCTGTTATGGTGGTCATTCCCTTATTACTGCTCATGGATGGTGCAGTAGGGTTGGTATAAGGTCTCTGATTAGTGTAAGTATTCCTTTGAGGTGCAAAAGGAATCCTACCAGTAGAGCTTACTGAAGTAGCAACAAGAATTCTTTTGCCATTGATATTCATAACATGTTCCTGCAGTTTGACCAAACAAACAACATCCTGGAGTGTTTTGGGTTTAAACATTCTAATATGGAAAACTATCTCAGGCTTCAATCCCCCTAGAAAACAACTCCTAGCATAACTCTCAGGAAGTTCCAAGCAATTAACAAGCTCATCAAATCTGTCCAAGTATTCTAACACTGAACCTTCTTATTTCAAATTCATCAATTCTGCCATTGGATCCTCATACATAAAGTGCCAAAATGATCATTAAGAGCCCTCACATAACTTTCCCAATCTGGTAGTTCTCTGGTTATCCTAGATTTGATAAACATTTGATGTCATTAGAGGGCTTTACCCTCTAAATGCACAACAACTATTTTCACCTTAGAAGTCAATGGGGTTTTATCTATCTCAAAAAATTGCTCACAACGGTATACCCATCCCCTCAAATCAAATCCATCAAATTTTGGAAACTTAATTTAGAAAACTTAGTAGGAATTGAGTATTCATTACCTGTCATTCTAGCTGGATCTCTCCTAGCTGAATTATGGTTCACCTCTTCAGTATGAGACTCCCCCGCATTCGTTGAACCACTCGGACTTTGCATCTTCTCCATAATTAGAGCCAACATGGTTTTCATCTCATTCATAGAGTCATTATGGATCTGGAGTTGTTCCTTCATTAGATCCATTTCTCTCCTAATATCCACACCTTTGGTTCTTTCAGCCATGACTTACCCAACCCCGATTGATCTCAAAGCCACCGAGGATCGACGACTCTGATACCAATTGATAGGTATCCGAATCAATTAACACGAATTAACAACAATTCACAATGAAAATGGTATTTTATTAGATCGAAACTGAGAGAATTACAATAACAGGAATTATACATAAATGATCGACTGGATTCTCGGGGAAGAAAAAGACTCCGAAGACCGATCCTAAGACTCACAAGACTCAATTAAAACTGTGAACTCTAATCGCATAAGCTTGCAAAATGAAAAATGGCAGAATATATATGAAAGGTAGGAGAGAGGGAAGGTGGCAGGGGAGCAGTGTAATGTGTGTGGCAAAAATCGTAAGAAGGAAAGTGTGATTTAACAAGTAAAAGGCGACTCCTTCTATCTAAAGCTTGCCACGTGTTTTATTCTGATAGGCTGACTCTCAATGGCTATTTCCAGCTGATAAACTTGTTCTAATGGCTACAACAAACGATTGATTCTTCCTCCAGCTAAAATCCATGGTGTGGCTCGTATCAAATTTAGCAATTTTTTTTGGTAATTTGGCAATTTTTTTTATTAAGTATGGGGAAGGAAGTGGAGTTTGCATGCAGCCAAACTCTGACACTTTCCAACTGATAGTGATCCACAGCGAAAGAAGTGAAAAATGGAGTTCTCGCCCAAGTCCCGGCGAGCGCGTAAGCCTCCGCTGCCGAAGAATTCCGACTTGTATTCCACAATCGTAATTCACAATAAGGACGACGTCGTATCGAGAGAACCGAAAGCCGATACGAGCTCCTTAGACATATACGCTACGATGGTGTATAAGGACGACATTGTTGAAGATGAGGATGAGTCACTGCCTCCTTTATTTAAACCAAGGGCGGATATTTTGAAAAAAAACACTATATATATTATATAGTAAATTATTTAGGTTTAATAAAATAAAATAAAAAGATGTATAATTTTAATAAAAGATAAAACACGCTTCTCTCACCTTAATTCATAAAATTTCTCAATTCCATTTCAATAAAGATTACAGAGCACGACACAACCACGACATGTGTTGGATGGTGTAGGATTTGTAGAAATGACTATTTAATATTGTAGCCACCTCACTATGCAACTCATTTTCTTATTTATTCACTTATTTGTTTATCTAATTCATTCCACCGCCTATTTGATCAACCAAACTAAGCTTCTTTCATTTTTTCAATTATTATTTTATCATTATATTATTATTATTACTCAAACTCGTGGCAACATTTATGCATGCACTTATTATAATATTATTAATATTAGTGAACCTTTATTACACATATACACCACACTCTTTTACATATATATATATATGTATATTGTTATAATTTAATTAAACTTCATTTATGTTTATATATTTATGCAGTATGCCTTTCTTAACATATTTATATTTTTTACGTATTATATAATAAAATTTAAAACTTATTTTCCTTCCATAATCCATATCACCATTAATTAATAATCATTATTATTATTATTTAAGTTTTTCCTTAATTATAGAAAATTCTCATTATATTTTACGTAGTTGAATTTTAATTCGGGGTGTTATAGATATTTGGTAGAAGCACTTCCCACTCTATTATATATATTGTGTATTATATAATAATATGTATTGTTTATGATACTTATAATAATTATAAAAAATTATGGACATTTTAGTGACATCCCCAACATCGCAATATGTGTTAGACATTCCATGAGAATTATATCTGATTGAATCAAAAATCTCGTCATAAGATCAATTATAATGTATATTTTATATGATAATTAATCTTGTATAAGAAGATTAACGAAATACCTTTCCGAGCGTGCTTTAACCTCTTCGTAGTTTCAAGAATCCTATGAAATCACACGCCTATAACCGTTAAGCCTTCTCCAGTGTTCTTTCCAGAACTCTTCTGCAGTATTTGTGTGTGGACACCATATAATATTGTGGACTATTTAATAGCATAGAAACCTAGGAGTTTTAGAACTTTTCTTGCTCTCCAAGTCTCCTAATCCATATAGGAAAAATGATATAGTTAAAATCATATCAAACATATTTATCTCATAAATATTTCTTAACTGATATATTTATCCGGATAGTCTAACAAACTTAATTATATCACAGTATATATTATACTATTTATAATATATTAAGTTCAATATAAAGCCACCAAAGGGACCTAATCGGATCCAATTAAATTAAGCTCCAATAAATTAATTTTGACTTAATCAACTCTTGACTAGTCAAAATAAAATATTAATCTCGTTCAAGTCCACTATAAGTATGAGATTGTACTTTTAATTAAATTTGATTTATTGAAGTATTAAATCAATAAATTATATCCTCTGATTGATCGATCCAACATATTACCCCCTTCGATCAATTAAAACATTGGAATAGGATAGCATGACCAATATGCCTTATTTCTAATATTCATCAATCTCAACCGTCAACTTCTATTTAACATTCCCCGTGTTATCATATCACACAATTTGATTCAACAAAGTTGAATACAGAGCTCAGATTTACTGTCAATAGAAAATCTGTGAGATCATGATCATCCCTATTAGATAGGTGAATGTGTCTAATATTGCAAATATATGTTCTCCATTATTTCACTCTAATTCCCAAGACACTGAGATGTTGATCAACAAAATGATCTCACCCTTTGGCATCTCAAACAACTTCAAGTTAGTAACAAAGTTACACTACTTGCTCAAGAATAAGGTAATATATACGTCAACCAATAATTTTAAATTGTATGGTAATATCACAATTTAATTTCATATGATCTTGTCCAATCACCATATGTGTATCCTCAACTCCATTACCAAGTTAAAGACAAACTTTAATGAAATTAAGATAATCTTATCAAAATAAATTGCCCAATTTATTTACTGATCACTTACAAGAATTTTATGGATCGAATAATAAATCGAATCTTTCTGTACTTAACAACTTAAACACTCGATTTAAAATATTTACAATCCATGAACACATGCAAAACTCAAACATACATTCAAAGGGACAATTTATATTAATTCAAATATGTCTGAAAAAAATAAAAGTTTACTCAAGGGCACATAATCATATATACTAATACATTCTCTCCCACTTGCCCTAGAGTAAATGGGACATGTCTAGTACACTCATGTTCCTAATATGACCCTAAAAAATACCACTGGATAAACTCTTTGTAAAGGGTCAGCAAGATTATCTGTAGATGCAATCTTGCACACCGACATCTCTTCTCGTTGAACTATATCCCTTACAAGGTGATACTTCTGCTCAGTGTGTTTTCCACGCTTATGATTTCTTGGCTCCTTTCCATTTGCCACTGCTCCACTATTGTCACAAAATATTTTAATAAAATGTGATACAGAAGGAACCACCTCTAAGCATAGCAAAAATATCCTTAGTCATATTGTCTCTTTGGCTGCTTCACAAGCAGCAACATATTCAACCTCCATTGTGGAATCAGCAATACACGATTAGTTTATGTTTCTCCAAACAACTGCTCATCCACCAAAATTGAATACTGATCCTGATGTAGATTTTCGAAAATCTCTGTCACCTTGAAAATCAAAATCAGTATATCCCACTGGGACTAAATCTGATGCTAAATATACCAACATATAATCTCTTGTTCTACGAAGATACCTGAAAACATGTTTGACAACAATCCAGTGTTCAGGCCCTGGATTCGACTGATATCTACTGACTATCCCAACAGCATAATAAATATCCGGTCTGGTGCATACCATTGCATACATGAGACTTCCTACAACAGAAGCATAAAGAACCCATTTCATGAATTCCACTTCATTAGGAGTTTTTGAAGATTGCTCCCGTGAGAATAAATATCCGGTCTGGTGCATACCATTGCATACATGAGACTTCCTACAACAGAAGCATAAAGAACCCATTTCATGAATTCCACTTCATTAGGAGTTTTTGAAGATTGCTCCCGTGACAAGTGGATTTCATGTCTGAAAGGTGTCAAACCTTTCTTGGAATTCTGCATGGCAAACCTCATCAGTATTTTGTCGATGTATGAAGTTTGGGATAAAAACAAGCCATCTCGTAAGATTTGGATTCCTGAAATATAGTCTACTTCTCCCAAGTCCTTTATATCAAACTATTGTGCCAACCAGTGTTTTATGTATGTTAACATTCCTACGTCATTTCCAATCAGTAGGATGCCATCCACATACAACATGAGAAAAACCACATTATTTCCCTCTATCTTTTTATAGACACAAAGCTCTTCAAGATTCTAATCAAAACCACAAGTTTTAATTGTTTGATCAAATCTAATATTCCAGGTCCTAGACGCCTACTTAAGTCCATCAATGGACCTTTTCAGTTTGCATACTTTGTGCTCTTCACCATTTTGGATAAAACCATCTGGTTGCATCATATTATTGCTCTCTTCAATATTTCCATTGAGGAAAGTTGTTTTGACATCCATTTACCACACCTCATAATCGAAATGAGCTGCTATGGATAAGAGAATTCGAATAGACTTCAGCATGGCTATCGGTGAGAAAGTTTCTTCGTAATCGATTTCTTTCCTTTGGGTATAACCCTTGGCAATCAATCTAACTTTAAAGGTATATACCTTTCCATCTATTACTCTCTTTTTCTTGTAGATCCATTTGTACCTAATGAGTTTTACTCCTTCAGGCTTATCTACAAGATCCTAGACAGAGTTAGTGTATATGGAGTTCATTTCTGAGTCCATAGCACTCCTCCAATGATCAGCACCTATATCTTCTATAACCTCTCTAAATGAAGTGGGATCTTTCTCTTGCTTAGCAGAGACTGCCTCAAAAGACTCTCCATAAAGCAATATTCTAGAAGGTTGTTTACTGACTCTCTTACTTCATCTAGTCGCTATAGGTTCCTGGATAGCTGGAGGTTGTTCTTGTTCTCCATATCCTTGCACATCCATTTCTACATCGGGAGATGAATGAACAATAAGATCATGTTCTTCTACTACCTCATTAATCGGGGAACCAGTTGACACAATAGGTGGAACCTCAATGTGTTTTCACTAGATCCAATAGCTGATGGTGGTAGATATATGAACTCAGGATAAATAGGTTCAATGCGGATCTCAGGATTAGATGAACCAGGAATATTTTTCCTCACCTTTTCCAAAAGAATCTTATTCCTGGATTCATTCTCTTTTATGTACGTGTCCTCTAACAAGGTCGCATTTGTACTTACAAATACCTTCTTGTCTTGATGATTGTAGAAGTAGT
This sequence comes from Scutellaria minor, assembly GCA_954870855.1. NCBI lineage: Eukaryota > Viridiplantae > Streptophyta > Magnoliopsida > Lamiales > Lamiaceae > Scutellaria > Scutellaria minor. The sequence continues at coordinate 13,159,343 of OX940737.1, forward strand.
AACCTCTTGTCCCTTTAGGATATCGTACAAACATACATAATTCTGATCTTGATTCTATCTTATCTGTCTTACCTTTAAGCACATATGCAGGACATCCCCATACATGAATATGTCTTAGATTGGGTTTACGCCCATTCCACAATTCAAAGGATGTTTTAGGTATAGACTTAGACAGAACCATATTCAGAACATACATAGCAGTTTGCAGTGCATATCCCCAAAAAGAAGCACTAAGAGTAGAAAAGTTCAGCATGGATCTGACCATGTCTAACAAGGTCCTGTTTCTCCTCTCCGAGACACCATTTTGTTGTGGAGTACTTGGTGCGCTCAACTGAGATAAAATCTCATTCTCTGTTAAGTATGCTCTATAATCACTAGATAGATATTCTCCACCTCGATCAAATTGAAGTATTTTCATATTCGTACATAATTGTTTTTCCGCTTCCAGTCTGAATTCCTTGAATTTTTCAAGTGCCTCAAACTTGCAGGCCATTAGGTAAATATAACCTTATCTTGAGTAGTCATTAGTGAACGTGATGAAATACTCATGTCCACCTCTAGCTTGTACTTTAAATGGACCACATACATCCAAGTGTACTAATTCCAAAACTTCTTTGGCTCTTAGTCAATTTACCCTTCAAACAAGATTCACATATAGGTAAAGGTTCCACATTTAAATCAATCAAAGGGCCATCCTTCACTAGCCTTTGAATCCTATTAAGGCTAATATGACCAAGTCTTAGTTGTCATAAGCATATGGTCTCTCACAGGTATCCCAGGTTTCATACGGATATTTATAATGTTCCTAATGGCAGCCTGACGTGCTTGACGTCCTTGATGCGCAAACATTTCTTGAAGGTTTTCCATGATTTCAGTGAAAGTCTTCATAAACTGATGTTTTTGTTGCAACATATTTGAGATTGAGCCCAAAATATAGCAACGAGCCATATCATCAATATGAATCCATTTATCATAAGCATGTCTTTGCGCAACAATGGACTTAGCAATGGGAATAGCAGTGCAGGGTTCAATCTAGCACAAATTTGAACCTCTCTGCTGTGAGAACAATCAAAAGATTGTACTTCTAATCTATGTAATTTTCTCCCACTAATTGATTCTTATTCAAAATTAATGACAAAATATTTGCAGATATTTTCTGAAATATAAATAAATGAAATTAATGAGTATGCATGATACAGATGTAAGCAAAAAGTAAAAACAAAACAAATAGACTCAAAACTATTTTATGTGATAGACCACCTAAAACCCCAAAATCATGACACACCTCTCTATAGGAGAAGTAAATGTTGATTTATGGCTAGGCTGGGACTCTCCCACTAAATCAAACATCTTGCATCTCATGCTATATTAACTTAGTATCACATAATCTTGGCCATCTAGTACATTGATTGGATATTCTATAGGAAGTCCTCTTAATATTTTGATTTAAGTGTATAACCCTCATTTTAATGAATTTTTAAATGTAGCGCCCAGGACAAAACAAAGTATAATTGGATAATTAAATAATTAAACCCTTAATTGAAATAATTCTATGTGTGTTATTTTTTGGTGTTTGAATTTATTTATGTGCGCTACAGATATGTGTTTGATGCCGGTTTAGAAGGATGTAATTTTTTTAGGTATGGAACCTAGAAGATTTTTATATAGTGAGATGCGTAACGGAAAAACGAGAGAACAGAAATGAACTAGAGGTCAATCGAAGTTACGTAGCTCAAGTAGTGAAGGAAATAGTGAAAACGAAAAATACGACGTATACGAGACGAATACGAAAGATAACATACGAGATATTTATCGTGAATAGTAGTTTTTTGGAGGAGTATATATAGCTTAGTTTTAAGTCGATAAGTCACACGAGCTCATAATTGAAAAACACGTAAGTTTTCTCTCCCTCTTCTCTTTTTTTTTCCGATCGCCGCCGCCGCCGGTGGCCGGAAAAGTCAACTTTCTCGGAATCAAACCGTTTTTGCATAGGTCGTAGCTCTCGACGAGGTGAGTCTAGTGACGGTCTTGTTTCTCCGTTCCGACAGTTCGATCGCCGGCAAATTGCCGGTCAACTACCGGAAAAACCTAGTTTGGAGTCCATCACCTTTTCTCTCTCCTCGTTTCTTGCCGGTCAAATTGCCGGTCGTATGCTTTAGGCTTGGCACTTATAACTTGTCAGATCACGTGATAACCTCTTATCGAGGTGGGGGTATTTTCTAATTCTTAATCTGTTTACTGTTTTCCCTATTTTGATGCTCAATTGAGAAATGCTAATTGCTGTGTTTTATAAGTGTTGTGTCATACTTTATACTGTGCATGGGTTGCGGTCCACCTCTGAACATGCATTCGTCCCCTACCTCTATTCTAATACTCTTGAAGGTTTGGTGGTCCTGGAAATGCACCAACGGTAATGAGACCGTTTTTATAGGATAAGACGGGGAATACCCGCACCTATTCGTCCCTTACCATTTCTAATGTCTGTTGTGCTTTTATGTGCTGTGACAACGTGCCTCTTTGTTGTGAACTTTCGGTTTACTATATATACATCTTTGTCGAATGTTATAAGATGCAAAGTTTATCTCCACCAGTGTATTCCATGCACTGACCCCTTAATCTGTACTCACACTATAGGAGATGACGAACCATAGAGCAGTGAGAGAGAGATGGTGCCACTTTTGGGATTTTCATAAAATGTCTTTTACGAAGTTTCAAGAAACAACGATCTATATCTTTTGATATGTATTATATATTCTGTATTTTCTGATGATGATGGATCCTGTTATATTTTTTTTCCACTATGATGATGTTTGAGAATCGGCTGTGACCAATGTTTTGTATGATATGGAGTCGGCGGTGCCCGATATGTTATGAGAAAGATTCTGATGTCTTCTATCCTCTTATTCTTCTAATCGTCCCTTGTCTTTTTCTTCTTTTGCACGTCTCTATTTTTAATTTAAAACTCTGATAAAATTTGTATGGAACAAACCGGGGCGTGACAATATGGTATCAGAGCATAGTTCTACCTTTTGTAGGAGTTTGCTTGGTTTGGCTCGATAAAGAGAAAACGAGATAAAACGTTTTGAAAATGTTTAAAAATCTTTTTCAAAGAAAAACGTATAAGCACATCTCTCTCTCTAGGCGTGTCTCTCCTTAAGTTATGTAACTTGATATAAAGAATGTGTGTTTGATACATGTTATCTTGCTTACATGACATCTTGCTTACCTGATATACATTGTTAGGGTTCGAAATGATGATACGGATAAAGTTTCATATGAAACAAAGCAACTCATATAGCTTATACTTGACAGATGGCTAGATTTTGGCGTACTGCTAGAATGCGAGTTCCGCCGGTAGAGACGCGTGAGGTATGACTTAGACGACATTTCTTTGAAAGCCGAGTGTCAGGAAAAGTATCAGTTGGTGAACATATATCTAGATTGTTTCATTGTTGGCGAGAGACAGGGGGAACAGGGGATAGTATCCCTAACATGCAGGCTTGTACACATATGATTCATACTTTGCCGAATGCATGGGCGGCTAGGGCGCGTCTCATTTTCCGTGATGAGGTGCTGTATTCAGCTGTGGATAACACACCGGTTGAAGATTTCGGGAGAGTGGCGAGGAATATGTTAGAAGTGTGAGGCCGTCATAGCTATCCGACTACCCCTGAGCCTAGACCTTATGACCCTTCTAGTGGCAGCTCGGAGGATGAGGAAGATGATTTGGAGGGGGATCCAGAAGAGGATCCCGAGGAGGAACCTGAAGAGGACAATCCGGATGCAGATGACCCGAGGGATGTGGCACCGGGCCTACAAGGACCTCTGTCACCTCCAGCTGCTGTGGCATAGATGATAGTTGGAAGACCGTTTTGTGTATATAAACTAGGAATGATGAAACTATATATATACGTATGTGGTAGCTATTTAACTAGTATGTGTATATAACCCTTTTGGTGTGGGGTAAAGGCTACCCATATTTTGCTTATATGTACATTTAAACACGTGTATCTCCTTTCTATATTATGGAATCCGCATTCGTATCTCTTCACGCTTGCCGTATTTATTCTTCTTTACTTATTATATATTATTTTTGAAACCTGAACGATATATACGTATACATCGTAACAGAGCTATGTCTAGAGGACGACCCCGGAGAGAACAAACACCTATAGCTAATCAGCCGGAATGGAAAGCAGATCCAAGCATGGGAGATCTAGTGTCGGTGCTAAGAGAATTAGCACAACACTTTGAGGTTACGCGAGCCGCACCACCACCAGTTAAGTCTGATCCGAATCTAATATACGAACAATTTCGGCGTTTTAATCCACCGACGTTCAGTGGAAAAGGTGAACCCTCAGAGGCAGAGAAGTGGTTGAGATCGCTAGATCGACTATTTAGGCATTTGGCATATACTAAGGAACAAAAGATTTCGTGTGCGATTTTTCAGCTCACGGAGGAGGCAAGCCATTGGTGGGATTCCTATGAAAGGACGTTGTTGCCACAGCAAAAGGAAGAGATGACGTGGGAGGACTTTAAAGAAGTGGTTGCTCATCATTTTATACCGCAGTCCTACCGAGATAGAAAGAAGATGGAATTTTTACATTTACGTCAAGAAACTATGACGGTAGGGGAATACGAGCGAAAATTTAATCATATGAGCAGATATGCCACTCACCTGGTCGATACTGATGCCAAAAGGCCCGAAGGTTCGAAAAGGGTCTACGCCCGGAGATTGGATCGATTTTGGCCGGATAGGGAATTTGACTTATTCTAGTGTAATTGAGAGAGCTCAAGAAATTGTCTCCCGACTGCGATTGGATGTGGTGCCTCCTAGGAAATTTACCCCGATGCTTATAAAAAAGGAAGTGGACAGGGCCGAGTCAAGGCGTTACCCAAAACAAGTTTCCGAGGGAAAACAACGCTCCACTTTTCCCCACCCCTCCACCTAGGAATCCGTGTCCCAGATGCCGAAGAGTACACATGGGGCCATGTCAACCAGAAACACGGAGCTGCTATTCATGTGGGGAACCAGGGCATATTGCAGTGAATTGTAGGAAGCCGAAGGACCCAGCGGCTGCAACCACAAGTTCGAGGCCGGTAGCCGGCAAGGCTCGGGCTTTTGCTCTTACTCGCCCGGAGGTTGTGGAAGGGTCGGAGACAATGATAGGTATGTTAACAGTATGTGATATACCTGCTCTCATTTTATTTGATACCGGAGCGACCCACTCTTTTATCTCTGTCAATTTCTGTAAGCTGTTGAAGTTTGAGGATAGTAGGGTAGATGCTAAAACCTTAGAGGTTAGTATTCCGTCGGGAAAGACGGTAAAGATGAAAAACCTGTATCATCATCTAAGAAATCGCTTTTGAGAAGAGAATCCTTCTGGCCGATCTGCACGCATTGGAGATGAAGGATTTTGATATTATCCTCGGAATGGATTGGCTTGAGTCGAATCACGCAGTAATCAGATGTCGTACAAGAGAAATAATCTTTCAAACACCTGGAGAACCCGAGTTCACATTTTATGGAACACGAGTTAAAGTGGACACAAGGATTATATCAGTTATGAAGGCAAACCAAATGCTTAGCAAAAGAAATTGCGAAGCTTGGCTAGTCAGCATGGTGAGTCTTGAACAAGAGATGAGTTCCATTGAGGATGTACCGGTGGTAAGAGAATTTATGGATGTTTTTCCCAAAGATCTACCTGGCCCTCCACCAGATTGACAGGTGACTTTTGGGATTGATCTTATACCAGGATCAGCACCGGTGTCGAAAGCTCCTTACCGAATGGCACCGAAAGAATTACAAGAATTGAAGGTACAACTATAAGAGCTTTTGGACAAGGGTTTTATTAGACTAAGTGTATCTCCTTGGGGAGCTCCAGTGTTTTTTGTAAAGAAAAAAAATGGAAGCTTTCGGATGTGCATTGATTATCGGGAGCTGAACAAGAGAACTATCAAGAACAAATATCTACTACCTCGAATCGAAGATCTCTTTGATCAGTTAAGAGGTGCTAGCGTATTCTCAAAGATCGATTTAAGGTCCGGATATCATCAGATGAAGGTTAAAGATGCCAATATATCCAAGACGACATTCAGAACCAGATATGGCCACTACGAGTTTGTAGTAATGTCATTTGGACTTAGCAATGCACCAGCTGTCTTCATGGACCTGATGAATCGTGTTTTCCATGCCTATCTCGATCTTTTCGTTATCGTGTTTATCAATGATATTCTCATCTATTCATGTGATAAAGCGCAACATGAGCAACATCTTAGGATTGCGCTAGAAGTTCTACGAAAAGAAAAGCTCTATGCAAAATTCAAGAAATGCGAGTTCTGGATGGATAAGATAGGTTTTCTTGGACATATTGTCTCATCGCAAGGGATCGAGGTAGACCCCGACAAAGTTGCAGCTGTCAGCAAATGGGAAACTCCAACTAATGTCAAGGAAGTACGAAGTTTTATCGGTATGGCGGGGTACTATCGAAGATTCATAAATGGATTTTCGAAGATTGCTGCTCCTATGACTCGTTTAACGTGGAAGGATGTAAAGTTCCAATGGACTGAGCAATGCGAGCATAGTTTCCAAGAGCTAAAGAAGAGACTGACAGAAGCACCAATCTTGACAGTTCCGGACGTAACAAAAGAGTTCGTGATCTATAGTGATGCATCCAAACAAGGTTTGGGGTGTGTTCTGATGCAGCAAGGAAAAGTGGTGGCTTATGCATCCTGACAATTGAAAGCTCACGAACAAAACTACCCGACACACGATCTGGAGTTGGTTGCGGTTGTACACGCCCTTAAAATTTGGAGACATTATCTGTATGGCGTGAAGTGTGAGATATACACTGATCATAAAAGCCTGAAATATTTCTTCGAATAGAAGGAGCTAAACATGAGGCAGAGAAAGTGGCTAGAGTTGGTGAAGGATTACGATATTACGATCCATTACCACCCTGGTAAGGTGAATGTGGTGGCCGATGCACTTAGCAGAAAAGGAAAAGGGATTATAACGTCTACGATCACCAACCAACATCAACTAGTTGAAGAAATATCAAGGCTGAATCTGGAAATGGTCTCACCTCCGAACAACATCGAAACCATGATGGCAACTTTGATTGTGAAACCTACACTTCGTGAACGAATTCTTGAAGCTCAAAAGAAGGATAACTTCTTAACGAAGATGAAAGCTCGCATGGACAGTGGAAAAGCTGAAGGCTTCTCCTTTGCAACGGATGGAGCCCTTGTCTTTAGGGGAAGAATATATGTGCCAAAGGATGAGAAATTGATAGAAGAAATCCTTGAAGAAGCTCATTGCACGCCATTGTCAGTACATCCTGGAGGTACGAAAATGTACCGAGATTTGAGAGAAAACTTTTGGTGGGAGAATATGAAAAGAAGCATCGGACTGTTCGTAAAGAAATGTTTAGTATGTCAACAAGTAAAAGCTGAACACCAATGACCAGCTGGATTGCTAACTCCGTTGGAAATCCCGAAATGGAAGTGGGAGCATATAGCTATGGATTTTGTAGTTGGTCTGCCTAGAACCAAACGAGGGAACCACGCGGTATGGGTAATTGTGGATAGATTAACAAAGTCTGCACACTTTTTACCGATCAAGATGACTTTTGGACTAGATAAGTTGGCTCAAATTTATCTCGAAGAGATTATCTGATTGCATAGTGTACTGGTTTCTATAGTATCAGATAGAGACCCTCGATTTACATCCAGATTTTGGCAGAGTTTACAAAAGGAGTTGGGAACCAAGCTAGCTTTCAGCACAGCTTTTCATCCTCAAACAAACGGACAGTCAAAAAGAACAATACAGATTCTGGAAGATATGTTAAGGGCTTGTGTTTTGGATCTTCAAGGGACTTGGGAGGAACACTTGTGCTTAGTGGAATTTGCCTACAATAACAGTTACCAATCCACAATTGGGATGACGCCATATGAAGCTCTTTATGGAAGGAAATGTCGCTCTCCTATTTGTTGGGACGAAGTAGGCGAAAAGAAGGTGTTAGGACCCGAATTGGTGGAACAGACAGTTGAGGTAATCAAGAAAATTCGGGAAAGAATAAAGATAGCACAAGATCGATAAAAAGCATACTCAGATAAGAAACGACGGGAGTTGAAGTTCGAGGCGGGGGACAAAGTTTTTCTGAGGGTATCACCCACTAAAGGAGTTCGTCGTTTCGGAAAGAAAGGGAAACTAAAACCAAGATACATAGGACCCTTTGAAATTTCGGAACGAGTTGGAGAGGTCGCATACCGTTTAGCTCTACCTCCGGACCTCATCGGAGTACACAATGTCTTCCATGTATCTATGCTAAGAAAGTACATTTTCGACCCAAGTCACATTATTGAACAAGATGACGTAGAATGGGAGAAAGATTTGACCTATGAAGAATTTTCTATAACCATCCTGGATAGAAAAAAGCGTCAGCAAAGGAATCGAGAGGTGTCTATAGTTAAAGTTCAATGGAGTCGTCATGGGAAGGAAGAAGCCACGTGGGAACTAGAAGATCATATTCTGATGAAATATCCCGATTTACCTTTCTTAGGTACGCGTCTAATTTCGAGGACGAAATTCTTCTAAGGGGTAAGGGATGTAGCGCCCAGGACAAAATGAAGCATAATTGGATAATTAAATAATTAAACCCTTAATTGAAATAATTCTATGTGTGTTATTTTTTGGTGTTTGAATTTATTTATGTGCGCTACAGATATGTGTTTGATGCCGGTTTAGAAGGACGTAATTTTTTTAGGCATGGAACCTAGAAGAATTTTATATAGTGAGATGCGTAACGGAAAAACGAGAGAACAGAAATGAACTAGAGGTCAATCGGAGTTACGTAGCTCAAGTAGTGAAGGAAACAGTAAAAACGAAGAATACGATGTATACGAGACGAATACGAAGGATAACATACGAGATATTTATGGTGAATAGTAGTTTTTTGGAGGAGTATATATAGCTTAGTTTTAAGTCGATAAGTCACACGAGCTCATAATCGAAAAACACGTAAGTTTTCTCTCCCTCTTCTCTTTCTTTTTCCGGTCGCCGCCGCCGCCGTCGATGGCCGGAAAAGTCAACTTTCTCGGAATCGAACCGTTTTCGCATAGGTCGTAGCTCTCGACGAGGCAAGTCTAGTGACAGTCTTGTTTCTCCATTACGACGGTTAGATCGCCGGCAAATCGCCGGTCAACTGCCGGAAAAACCTAGTTTGGAGTCCATCACCTTTTCTCTCTCCTTGTTTCTTGCTTTCTCTCTCTCGTCTTCCTTGCCGGGGTGGTAGATAGCCATCCCGGAGTGTTTGTCCTCGGGTTGGGGGTGGTGGAGCCACCGAACGGAGTAGCCGGAGTTGGGTTTGTGTGTGTGTGGTTTTGGGGTGGAAAAGTTTGGGTTTGGTATATTGTGTGTGTTGATCTTGTTGGGTTGTGTGTTGTGTTGTTGTTGAGTGTAGCCGGCGATGGGAGGTCGCCGGCCATGGTGGTAGAAGGGTTGCCGGCGACGGGAGTCGCCGGCCGGAGCTAGAGGAAGAAGACGGTGTTGGCAGCGTTGCTGTGTAGGCTAGTCCGCGCAGGACCGTGCGCTGGGGCACGGTCGTGCGCCAGGAGTGAACGATCGTGCGCGGCCACTGGAAGGTGGCGCACGGTCAAGTGTTGTGGGGCACGGTCGTGAGCGGTTTTTGCACGACCGTGCGAGAGAGTGTGTGTGTGGGGTTTTGCCGAGTGCGTCGTGTGTGCACCGACGAGCATTTTTGTGGGTAGTTTCGAGTCGGTTGTTTCCGTCGTTTTGTTGGGAGTCGGGGATCTTGGTCGAGTCAACCCTTTTTACCAAGTTTACTTTTCACACTCTTCTCGATATCCTTAATCCTCGAGTCTTGCTTATCCGTCCCGCCTTCTCGATCGTTCTTTTATTTATCTTTATATCCGTCTTTTAATCTTTTGAGGATCTAAGATATCACGGTACTTTTGTAGGCAACCTGTTGGATCGTATGCTTTAGGCTTGACACTTATAACTTGTCAGATCACGTGATAACCTCTTATCGAGGTGGGGGTATTTTCTAATTCTTAATTTGTTTACTGTTTTCCCTATTTTGATGCTCAATTGAGAAATGCTAACTGCTGTGTTTTATAAGTGTTGTGTCATACTTTATACTGTGCATGGGTTGCGGTCCACCTCTGAACATGCATTTGTCCCCTACCTCTATTCTAATACTCTTGAAGGTTTGGTGGTCCTGGAAATGCACCAACGGTAATGAGACCGTTTTTATAAGATAAGACGGGGAATACCCGCACCTATTCGTCCCTTACCATTTCTAATGTCTGTTGTGCTTTTATGTGCTGTGACAACGTGCCTCTTTGTTGTGAACTTTCGGTTTACTATATACATCTTTGTCGAATGTTATAAGATGCAGAGTTTATCTCCACCAGTGTATTCCATGCACTGACCCCTTAATATGTACTCACACTACAGGAGATGACGAACCATAGAGCAGTAGAGAGAGAGATTGTGCCACTTTTGGGATTTTCATAAAATGTCTTTTACGAAGTTTCAAGAAACAACAATCTATATCTTTTGATATGTATTATATATTTTGTATTTTCTGATGATGATGGATCCTGTTAGATTTTTTTTCCGCTGTGATAATGTTTGAGAATCGGCTGTGACCGATGTTTTGTATGATATGGAGTCGGCGGTGTCCGATATGTTATGAGAAAGATTCTGATGTCTTATATCCTCTTATTCTTCTGATCGTCCCTTGTCTTTTTCTTCTTTTGCACGCCTCTGTTTTTAATTTAAAACTCTGATAAAATTTGTATGGAACAAACCGGGGCGTGACATTAAATCTTTTAATCAAGTGTGAAATCTATGGGATAAACACACTTAATCAAATTAAAATTCATTTACCATTAATCGGGCCCAATCAAGTAACCGAAACAATGCAATCCTCCTTTAGGGAGACCAAATAAATTGGCACAAGGTATACATATATTCTTACTTATGGGCTAATAAGGGAGGCTTTGGACTTATAAAATGAGCCCTGACACACTTAATATTTTGTTAAAATTGGGTTTTAATAGATTAATATAAGTCCAACTATTTTAACTCTTAAAATAGTTCAAATATCAATCATAAAATGCATGACAATTTAGAATCCTAGAGCGGTGATCATGCGATTTTTAAATGACATGTTATATGAATGATATTTAATTTAATTAAAGCATCTCATGCAAAAAAAAAATATTAAAACAAGAACAAATTTTATGGCCATCCAAGACACAAAATTACAAAATTGAAATTCAATTGAGCCACAACCTGGCCCAATTTTTCTAATGCCATTTGCAATTTTCTGGTCCAGCAGAAGCTCAATTCTTTATGCCCATATCTTCAGGCCCAACTATATCTCCCATGGTTTTGAGTCCAGCAGCAGTAAGACAATGGGCTCAACTATTAAAAGATAAATGGTCCATCCTTCAATTGGCAATAATCCAGCAGCAAATTGTCCAACCTTAATAGAAATGGGCCCATAAACAATTTGGCCCAATTCATGAGAACAACATCAGCCGACTCTCAACCTTTTCTTCCTTTTATTTTTTTTATTAATATTTTAACATGCAGGAGCCATCCATTATTATAGAACTAAATTCTGCTTTCCCCGTGGATAAACTCACGTCATTGAGGTCACTGTTGATTTTAAATCTATCTCTTATCCTATTTTGTATCTAACAAGGAAAAATTATGGAGACGTAATCCACCCCGTTATTTACAGACTCGAAAAAAAATGAAATACAATTTGTATAAAAACTAGGCCATAAATTGTTCATAATTAATCTTGTATAAGAAGGTTAACGAAATACCTTTCGGAGCATGCTTTAACCACTTTGTAGTTTCAAGAATCCTAAATAAATTGCACCCCTATAACCGTCAAGCCTTCTCCGGTGTTCTCTCCAGAACTCTTATGCAGTATTTGTGTGTGGGCACCATATAATATTGTGAACTATTTAATAGCATAGAAACCTAGGAGTTTTAAAACTTTTTTTCTTGCTCTCCAAGTCTCCTATTCCATATAGGAAAAATGATCTAGATAAAATCATATCAAACATATTTATCTCATAAATATTTCTTAACTGATATATTTAACTTAATTATACCACAGTATATATTATACTTTTTATAATATATTAAGTTAAATATAGAGCCACCAAAGGGACCTAATCGGACCCAATTAAATTAAGCTCCAATAAATTAATTCTGACTTAATCAACTCTTGATTAGTCAAAATAAAATATTAATTTCGTTCAAGTCCACTATAAGTACGAGATTGCACTCTTAATTAAATTGGATTTATTGAAACAATAAATCAATAAATTATATCCTCTGATTGATAGATCGATCCAACAATAGGTTCATTGCTATTAATTAAAAACAATAAAGGATGAGACGAAAACATTGAATAAAATAATAGACGATCCAGAATTATTTCTTAAATAAAGGAATGAAAGCAATATAAATACCTCACCACCATTACCCATATTTTCTTCACAACCACAATTTGCACTATCATCATGAACACATGTTTAAGCAACATAGAGTCATGAAAACCCAACAACTCCAAGCTAGATGTCTTTGTTTATTCTGTTGGAGTTCATGATCATTTGGAAGTCTAACTACGAATCGGTTATGAAAGATGTTGTAACTCAAAGGACATGAAATGTCCTTTGAAGTGTTTCAAACTTCTCTTTACATATTGTTGTCTTTCATATAATTTTTTTAATAATTGTTTTTGGTTGATTAACTGTTCTATTACATGGTAATAATTTTCATGAACAGTTATGCAGAAAGAGAGAAGTTGCTTGTCTGAAGAAGAGAATTAGTTACATATCTCAATGGAGAAGTTTTTACTAATCAACCACTAACTTTGTAACTTGGCTTGTGCTGGTAACTTTTCTTTTTCAGGTTTGTATAAAGTGTTGGGTGCTCAGATTTCATTTGTGGCTTTTGTGAAAATGAAAATATTTTCCGGTGGTTACCAAATGAAACTATGCTTTTAGTGATCATTGGTCTTAAGAGTTCTAATCTCTTAGACTTGTTAGAGCACCTCACGTGCATCTTTATATCTTTGTAAAGTTAGTGTTGGATAAATTATTGGTGATTTAGTCATTCGAATAAATATTTTATTTATGTACTTCGAGGAATGTACTTAAAGATGAGAAACAATTTTAAGGGAAATGTTGTTTTTTGATTGGTGTTCTTCTTTTGCTAGTTTATTTTAATATTAGTTAGTGTGTTTGTGTTTAAATTATCTTTTGGCTATTCTTTTATGTTTGTTGTTTTACATTTCATTTTCCAATCTAATTTTTTTTATCAGATTGCAACCTGAACTACTAAAATTTTATCAAATCGCAACTTACAATCCATTTTTCTGTGAAAACGTGAACACAGTAACCCAGGAACGGAAGCACTTTAGGACCAAGGGGGCATTGGGCCGCCCTCAAATTTTAATTTTTTTCTAAGGGTATAATAGTAAATTCACATATATTAATTAAAAAATGAGAAATATCAACTAAAAATATGTTTCTTACTCTCACAATTTCATTTGCCTTCTACTACCTCTCAAATTGAGTAAATATACATGGACCGACAATCTCATTTACCCTATACTACCTAGTCAAATTCAATCTCATTCACGATCTACCATCTACTTAAATTCAATAAATATATAAGATTTTTGTCTTCACCATTGTAGAGTTGAGCTCTTTTATTCTATGATTGATGTGCAAGTTCTAGTGCTAAATCAAGTGAACACATTACTTTTATCTATGACATCTTTTGATTTTAGAGATAAATTTTCTACATTTGACAAAGTTATGTTACTCGATCTTGCCAAATTTTTTCCATCTAAGTTTTCTGGAGTTACTTTGTATGAATCTGCAAGTTAACTTGAGAACTTCATTTGTTATGTGCGTTTGGATGGAAACTTCTTTGAAGTGGTAGCTAGGAATAGGAGGTCTTGCTTAGAAGATGGTTGCTAGTAGAAAACATACTATTTTTTGTTGGTTTATCTGCTAATTAAGTAGTCATTAAGCTTACCAATTGCCACTGTCAATGTAGAAAGGGCTTTTTCGATAAATAAAATCATCAAAAGTCTATTGTGCAACTGAATGGGAGATGTGTTATTAAATGATTGTTTAGTTAAATATATACATCGGTTTCAAAATATGAAAAATAGAAGAGAGATGCTACAATGTAAGTATTTAGTTTGGGCAAATTATAATTTTGGTACTCCAAGTATATCCTTTTTTCACTCTTGGTACCCTAGTTCTTTCGAGTTGCAACATTGGTATCCAATGTTTCAAAAAGTTGTAATTTTGGTACCTTCCGTCAGTGTTCCATCAAACACTGACAGAACATAACTAATCCTAATCGATTTGGAGGCAAAATCAACGTTTTTCCCCCAAATTCACTTCATACTTCATAGCTAACCCTAATTTCACAAATCCCTCTTCAATCCACTGGAATATCGCATCTAACTCTCCAAATTTCTATTACCTTCTTCAATACCACAACCATGAGAAGGAATTACTGTAAGTCTTCAAGCTCCAATGGATCTGTTTTCACAAATCATCAAACTGGATTGATGTATTGTGGGTGTGGGATAGAACTTCCATTGAAGAACTCATGGACGTCTGATAACCTTGGAAGACGCTACTGGGCATGCCCACACTATGGGGTAAGTCGAACTGATTTATCAAAGCTCAATTTTGATTCACAATTTTTAGTTTTCGAACTGGTTTATGTTTATGTAGACACAAAAATATTGTTGATTCTTCAAGTGGCTTGATCTTGAGATGTGTTAAAGGTCTAAGTGAGCGTAATGGTATAAGTCTACCTGACTGTGAGACCGACTGGTCGAACTTATCCCTCGATTCCTCAAAAAATTTGATAGACTGGAAAATAAAATTGATGCATGCAAGATTAAAGAGAAGCAATTGGAAGCTGAGTTAAGGAAAGTAAAAAGCAAGGAAAAGTCTGCAAGTTTGGAGTATATTGCATTGAAGAAGAAGTTTAATTTTTTGTAAGTTTGTTTCTCAATTGTTACTACTCTTATGGTATGTGCAGTGGCAATTTTGATGTGTAAAGTAGGAAAAGAAGACAAAAAACAATGAGTTTGAGTATTTGCCATTGATTTAATATATTGTAACCACTTATTTTATGTAATGCAATTTGATTTTCTTGTCATATCAAAATCTTATTAATGTGTTATTTATGTTGGTACCACTACATATCAAAATGCCATTACATAAATATGATCATTACACAAATACTAATTTATAGTCTAAACATCAAAATTATTATTTTATACCAAATCAACTACTATTGTTTTAAATGAAATCAACACAAACCAAACCAAACCAACTAGCATTTTGTCTTAAAACCAAACCAAACATCAACCACATATTGTGTAAGAAAGCAACACAAACCAAACCAAACCACACCAACTAGCATTTTGTCTTAAAACCAAACCAAACCAAACATCAACCACATACTATGTAAGAAAACAACACAACCCAAACCAACTGCATTTTGTCTTAAAAGTAACACAATCCTATTGAATTCTTGTTTTCCAAACAGAAACAAACATAACCAACAGAAGAATTTGACAATACACAAATTATAAATTTGTATCTCTTAATCACCCATCCAACTAGCTTTTTCTCTTGGCAAACTCAGAATCTTTCCCATTGCTGCTTGCACTTGTTTTCCCTTTTGATGAGTCTTCTTTGTTTGACTTCTCAATATATGAACTAAGATTGAACATGGTAATGTAATTCACCCCTCCTTTCACAATGACTGGACTATTTACCCCTGATGAAGTGCATATCTATTCAAGGAAAAAGATACACTAATTAATATGAGATAAATGTACTAAAAGAGACACATATCAATCATTAAGATGGAGAGAGAGAGAGAGACTCACATTGCCACTTCCATTAATGTGAACTTGACTGTCATTCTTTTGATTCTTATTCAACAATGTTTTCTTTTTCATCTAAGAATTCATGTAGAAATAAATTGTGATTTACTCAAACATTAAAATTATGATATTTGTAAATCATATTAAATAATACATACATTGAGATTGTTGGTTTTTGAAGGATTGCTTGGTGAAGGTTAACCATTTTGTGAGGTGTTAGACACACTTAAATTCACTGGTTGAGAAGATTCAATTGGTGATGCACTAGTTTGGGCCAATGAAATCACTTTTGATGATGCAATACCTGTGACACTCATTTCAACCTGACATGAGAAAAGATAAATATTAGTGATCAAGTTAATTAACTAACTATAAATAACATAAGCAAGTCTTACAAGTAATTTTCTTCTTTTTTGTGGAGGTTGGCTAGTTGTTGAAGGGTTGACTTGCATTGGAGAGTAGCTAGCTGTTGAATGAGTCACTTGCAGTGGAGGTTGGCTACTTTGTGACTCAGTTGGTAATGGTTGAGATGTTCCAACAACTACTTCATTAACCTCCATCATCACATTTTCTCCAATTGCTACTTCATTAGCCTCTACATTCTCATTTTCTCTAATTATGTTTTTAGTGCAAGTCCTTGCATTGTAGCCTGAAGTTCCATATTTTCTGCAATTCACTGATCTTTGAACCCTTTTTAGTTTGCATGGGTTACTAGATGATGCAGGTGGCTCATAAGGTCCTCTTTTCCTTAGCTTCTTTGGTCTACCAAGCTTCTTCTCATATTTTGGAGGCAAATGTGGTGTCAACTCACTCTGTGGCCATAACTCAGGACCATTGATGCCCATGATAGGGTATGCATATACTCTTAAGTAAGTATCAACTCTGTAATGTTGGTGCACATAGGACTCTGGATCATCATTTCTACACCAAATTGTAGAAATATTATGTTTACAATGGATGCCAGTTAAATCCCATCTTCTACAACTGCATATCATCTGTTCCAAGTCCATTGTGTGCTGGTCAAATGGTCCTATGATCTGGAAATGTCAATCATCTGATTTCATAGGGATGCATTTAGCTGCTTACATCATATTTGTTTGCAACACCTTTCTGATTCAAGGACAAATACCTTTATCCCATTTCCTAGCTTGATCTCTGCTAACTTGCAACTGAGCCATGAGTAAAGTTTATAATTGTCTCCAACATGGTAATGATTGGTTTGTCTCTTGCAGGAAGAATGGTGAGTTAAAACTCTCACACATGTTGTTTCTCAAAATATCACATTTTGGGAATGGACTGAAATGAGACCTTATCTATTGATGTGGAGGCTTTGTCTCCAACCACTCATATGTCTTCTTGTCCAATTCTTTCAATTGTTGAATTCTTACTTTGAACTCTTCTACTCTAGATGCTCTAGCTGCTGCCCAAAGTGCTTTCTTTATTGATAGCCCAGTAAACCCATTTTTCTTCATGTTACTATACAAATGTTGCACACAAAACCTATGCCATATTACTATGCAAATGTTACACACAAAACCTATTATCTGTATCAGGGAATAAACCTTCAAATGCTGGAATCAACCATTTCTGTTTATCACTCATGAAGGTCCAAGCAAACTGGTTTTCAAAACCAATGTCATTATCCAACAAAGTCAAGAACCACTCCCAAGCCTTCTTAGTTTCACCCTCCACCACTGCATAATCAATTGGGAACATATTGTTGTTGGGATCAATCCCAATAGCAGTCAACAACTGACCACCTTGTTGCCCCTGTAAAAAACAACCATTATCTCCAATAAATTTCCTGCAATGTTTGAACACTTGTTTACATGCCTCCAAGCAGATATAAAGCCTAAGAAATTAAGGATCTTTTTCTACATTAGTACACTTCAGCGCAACAGATGATCCAGGGTTTGTTCTAAGCAATTCTTCACAATAATCTCTAATTCTGTTAAATTGTTCTTTCAAAGTTCCCTCTATCAATTCCATTACTTTATTTCTTCCTCTAAATGCCTTCATTTTAGAGATGTTGGCTTTCAACTTGGTGCAAACTTCATTCCTAAACTCATTGGTTCCTAACTTTGGATTGTCTTTGAATTTTTTCATGAAGTGTTTTCCTATCCAAGAAGCTTTAATGCTAGGATTGTTATAATTCCATGAACAGCTTGAATGATCATAATTGAACACCTTAACCTGCCAAGACCTATCATTTTGCATTGGTGATACAAGGATATACCACTCACATCCATTATTCTTGCATACTGCTTTCAACCTTCTTTTATCATTGTGTTTAAACTTATGATATACTCCTCTCATAGCACAAAAAGTATCAATGGCTTCTTTATCTTCTTTTTTTTGTGCTAAAAACAAGGCCTACCCTCAAGTCTGGTTTTCTGCCCTCTGTCCTAGGGTTAAACTTAGGATATCTAGGCATATCATCTTCATCAGAACCTTGAAGACTCTCAAGCTCATCACTGCTATCATCAATTTCAATATTGTTCTTTTCAATCTGTGCATGTATCTTATCACTCACATATTTATTTTTGATCTTTCTATCACTACCTGGAAGACCACAAAACTCAACATCATGATCAACATATTTTTCATAAAATCTATCATCCTCCTTCATATCATAATCACTATCAACTAATGCATCTTCATCATCTGAGTCATCTGGGGTTTCACTCTCATCACTATTGGGTGCAGGTATATCATCTAAAAAAGAGAAATCAATTGTAGGATCCAAAGAGACCTCGCCAACATTATCCCCACAAACATTATCCCCACCAACAGAATTTTCAATATGTTCTATATATAATGACACCACTCTATCCCTAGGTATATACCTGATAATTTCATAGACTTCAACATCAGTTTCAAGAATCCTCCCAGTCCCCTCTAAAATTTGCCCAAATTGATTCCAAAAACATTTTTTTCATCATATCCTAATTGGTTTGCAAATTCTTATAACTCTAACAGCCCAAACAGTTCTCCATCAACATAGTCAAAGTAATCTACTCTACCCCTTGATAAGACCTAACAACGTTATTCACCATTACACCACCATGAAAAAATTTCAAAGTAAACATAGTGGATTGAGTAACAGGATCTGCAAAGTAAACACATTCCCTCAAATTATTACCTAAGCATGAATATGTTTTATACACAGCTAGCCAAAGTAATTAAAGAAATAACTTACCATATTGGAGAACAAAGGTGTTATCTGCCCGTCTTGACATCGCCCTTCCACCTTGTAGAGCTTCGTTTGTCAGCTTGGAGAGTTAGATGCGAGATTCCAGTGAAGATTGAAGAGAGATTTACGAAATTAGGGTTAGTAATGAAGTGTAAAGTGAATTTGGGGGGGAAAACGTCGATTTTGCCTCCAAATCGATTAGGGTTAGTTATGTTCCGTCAGTGTTTGACGGAACACTGACGGAAGGTACCAAAATTGCAATTTTTTGAAACATTGGATACCAATGTTGCAACTCGAAAAAACTGGGGTACCAAGAGTGAAAAAGGGGTATACTTAGGGTACCAAAATTGTAATTTACCCTATTTAGTTTTCTATTAAGTTAATATTTTGAGTTTAATCAAAATTAATATTTTTTTATTTTTAGTATTTATTTAAATCATGGCAAAAACTTTTGTGCACAAGGTGCACGGATCCAAATCTGTGCACAACAATACTATTATATTATATGAAGTAATACTGTTATATTATATGAGTGATATTGTTATATTATATATAGTTTTAACAGTATTACTCATATAATATAACAGTATTACTTCATATAATATAACAGTATTATTGTGCACAAATCTGGATTTGTGCACCTTGTGCACAGGAGTGTCACTCTTAAATCATTTTGTTTTATACCTTCATTGAAAATTCTGATTTCGCTGCTGATTACACCTTTAATTTTTTTCAATATATAAAGCATATTTATTAGAGAAAAAAAAACTCGCGTTCATTGTGCTTTAAATTGAAAAAAAAAAAGAAAAGAATATTATCATCGTTAATAATGATATTCCGAATTTAGCAAAATGATCTTTCTTTCTTGCCAAGAAAACTTTCTTACCATATATCTATTCTATAAAATAAAATAAATTACGAGATTGTAGGGTAAAAAAAAGTTAATTAATTAAGTTAATTTGAAAAGGAAAAAAAAAAAAAGAGCTATCGCTAATTCATGTAGGATATATATATATATATATATAATATAATATCCTTTATTCAATTAATATTTCATTCTAAATTTTAACATAATTATCATTAATTAACACTAACTAATAAAAACAATAAATAAAGCATTTGAAAGAAAACATTGAATAATAAAATACACGATCCAGACTTATTTCCTAAATAGAGGAATAAGAGCAGTATATATACCTCACCACCATTGCCCCATTCTTCACAACCACAATTTGCACTATCATCATGGACACAGTTTTAAGCAACATAGAGTCATGCAAACCCAACAACTCCAACGTGGCATCCCCCGCCGCCAACAGCTCCGTCTTCTCCGGCCAAGACCACTCCCACCACGGCCCCACCGCCGCTCCCGACGCCACCCTCGGCCGCCACGTGGCCCGCCGGCTCGTCCAGATCGGGGTCGAGGACGTCTTCTCCGTCCCCGGCGACTTTAACCTCACTCTCCTGGACCACCTCATAGCGGAGCCCGGCCTCAACAACATCGGCTGCTGCAACGAGCTCAATGCCGGCTACGCCGCCGATGGCTACGCCAGAGCGCGCGGAGTCGGTGCCTGTGTTGTCACCTTCACCGTCGGCGGCCTCAGCGTCATCAACGCCATCGCCGGCGCCTGCAGCGAGAATCTTCCGGTGATCTGCATCGTCGGTGGGCCCAACACCAATGACTATGGGACCAATCGGATTTTGCATCATACTATTGGCTTGCCGGATTTTAGCCAGGAGATGAAATGTTTCCGCCCTGTCACGTGTTATCAGGTACATGCATGGATTATATAAATAAACGTTCGATTTGATGAAATTAATGGATTTTTTTAATTAATCAAGGTGAGTTAATTATACTTCTCATCACACATATCTTTCTATTGAAATATGATCATTTTAGTTAACGAATCTGATATACGAATTTGTTATGTAAGGGTAAATTGTTAAATTTTATAACAAGATCTATATTTTAATGTGGGGAAATTTTCAATTTTGGTACTTAATTAGTATAGATCTTCATTTTCGTTGTGAATCTTGTGATAACAGTCTGCAACTTTCAGTATCGGTATCTAATGTTTGAAATTGTACTTAGCATTAACTTTCCATCCATATCTGATGAAAATGTATCAAAAAATCTAACGGAAAATGGAACTCATTATTCGAAATCATACTTAGGTTTGATACATTTTCCTTAGATTTGGATTTAAAGTTGATGGGTGCTAAACTTGGTATGATTTCAAATATTAAGTATCAATATCAAAAGTCGCTGAATGTGAGATCGATAACACTAAAATAGAATTTACTCGAGGTATCAAAATTGAATTAAATCCAATAATGGTTATTAAGATGTTACTCCATGTCATATAATCAATTCACTTTTCAGGCCATTGTTAATAATCTTGAAGATGCTCATGAACAAATTGATAGAGCAATTTCCACAGCATTACTAGAGAGCAAACCTGTATATATAAGCATCAGCTGCAATTTGCCTGGCATTCCCCATCCTACTTTCAGCATAGAGCCCATCCCTTTTTCTCTTTCACCAAGGTATAATTCACAATTCAATCCATCCATCTAATCAAAAAATAAATAAATTTCTTTTTAAAAATATCTAAAAAATATGACATATATATATATATATATAGATTGAGCAACAAACGAGGTCTGGAAGCAGCAGTAGACGCAGCAGTAGCCTTCTTAAACAAATCGGTAAAGCCGGTGATGATCGGTGGGCCCAAGCTCCGAGTGGCGAAGGCGTGTTCAGCCTTCGTGGAACTAGCCGACGCTAGCGGCTACGCGGTGGGAGCAATGCCGTCAGCTAAGGGGCTCGTCCCGGAGCACCACCCCCATTTCATCGGAACCTATTGGGGGGCGGTGGGGACCCCCTTCTGCGGCGAGATCGTTGAATCTGCCGACGCATACATATTTGCGGGCCCCATCTTCAACGACTACAGCTCCGTCGGATACTCTCTGTTGCTGAAGAAGGAGAAGGCGATCATCGTACAGCCCGACCGTGTAGTCATAGGCAACGGCCCGGCCTTTGGGTGCGTGCTGATGAAGGATTTCTTGCAGGAGTTGGCTAAGAAGGTGAATCGGAACACCACTGCTTATGATAATTATCGGAGGATCTACGTCCCCGAGGGGATGCCGGTGAAGAGTGAGCCAAAAGAGCCGTTGAGAGTGAATGTTCTGTTTCAGCATATACAGAAGATGTTGTCCGGTGAAAGTGCCATCATTGCCGAGACCGGGGATTCTTGGTTCAATTGCCAGAAGCTCAAATTGCCCCAAGGATGCGGGTAATAATTGCTCTTCATTCATTTTAAACTAATTTTTTAGCAATATATATATACGTTTTGGAAGAATACTAATGAGTGAGCTTAAAGTTGGATTTGTAGGTATGAATTTCAGATGCAGTATGGATCAATAGGATGGTCGGTTGGAGCGACGCTGGGGTACGCGCAGTCAGTTCCTCAAAAACGCGTAATCTCTTGCATTGGGGATGGAAGTTTCCAGGTGACGGCGCAAGATGTATCGACAATGATCCGTTGTGAGCAAAGGAGCATAATATTCTTGATCAACAACGGTGGATACACGATAGAGGTAGAGATCCACGACGGGCCTTACAACGTGATTAAAAACTGGAACTACACGGGATTGGTGGACGCCATTTGCAACGGAGAAGGCAAATGTTGGACTTCTAAGGTACATAAACAAGAGAAGATGATGAGAAGATGAAGATGAGTTGAATTAATGAGTTGTTGTTGTTGTTGTTGCAGGTGTATTGTGAAGAGGAGCTAATAGAGGCAATAGAAACAGCAACAGGGGAGAAGAAGGATAGTCTGTGTTTCATAGAGGTGATTGTTCACAAGGATGATACAAGCAAGGAGCTTCTTGAGTGGGGATCCAGAGTCTCCGCCGCCAACTCCCGCCCACCCAATCCACAGTAGATCTTTCCAATTCTCCATCTCAATTAATTGCTTTTTTTTTTTAATCTTCTATTCTTGGAATATAATGTTAAATGAAACTGACTTTGAAATAAAAATCTTATTTCAGTTTTGTGCAGTGATTGTTTTTTATTTATAGTAATGGGTTCCCAGCCCAATGTACACAATTTTTAAATTGTTTGAAAAAAAATACACTAAAATATAGGTTATTTCAAAAAGTACACTTAAATATAGTGAATGTTACCAAAATACCACATTTTTTGACCGGTCCTAATGTGAACAGTGAGATGATGGGATTTAAAATTGACCAACAATCAAATCACTTAGAGGGTAAACGAAAATTTTGAAATTTATACTATTAAACGAATATGCTGCTCAATTTGAACTATTAAACGAATATTTGCAAATTATAGGCTTTATGCAAATTTTCGTTTAATAGTGTAATAGTGTTTTGTACAATACAGCTGACATTTGCACTATTAAACGAAATTTGTCATTTTCGTTTAATAGTACATTTGAAGTATTAAACGAAATTTGCCATTTTCGTTTAATAGTGACACGCATTAGTGCACCTTTAAACGAAAATTTTCAAATAGTTGTAGGAATTTGAAGTATTAAACGAAATTTGTCATTTTCGTTTAATAGTGATACGCATTAGTGCACCTATTCATGCACTTATTCAAATTCGTTTAACAAAAATGCCTGCACTTATTAAATTTTAGAGATTTTTTAGTTTAACTATACAAAACAAGAACAAACCCATTTTGATGTTTAATAAGTGATAAATTGAGCAATCCAATAATCGTTTAATGCAATACGAGAAATTAAACAATTAAACAATCACTTATCGCAGGCAAAATGATCGAATATACAATAAAACCGCAATCACATAGTGTAGACAATCATCATAGATTAAAATCAAATATTTTTGCAAGTTCATAGACCGCTGATTAAAGATAATAAATCATCATTCCAAATCACCTTCCTCGATGGTGTCAGCATCTCTTGAGAACTGGTATATGGCCAGACACATCAATCGCCTCATCTCAAAATCGCCGAGATGATATTCTGGTCTGGGAAAAGTACGGCTAATACAACTCTCAATCGCCTTAAGTGCAAAAATGCCGCAGGAAGTAGGATCGTCCTGACGATAACATAACCGTGGTGGCGCAGACTTTAGAGCAATCATCGCAGGTGGACTTTCAGAGTAGTTTGACCTCGAATAATATCCTGCATGCTCTAATAAGCGCGGTAGTATCCGGCGAATGGGTATGGTCTGTCGATACCTGAGTGCTTGCACATCTGCGGTCCACTTGTGTGTGAAACTGTCGAATAGTGTCAACGTGTTAAATCGGAGGTGTAACGACGCAACCACCCAATGAGAGTCCAAATTAAGAACCAAGAACACCTATCAACAAATGGATCAATAATAGTAAGAGACTTAAATTAGACTATTAATAAACCGTACTAAATGACTAAGAAACAATCGTTGAAATTCTGCAAACGTACCCTGTGGACACCTTCCCACCACGGTTTGATACCCAACCACCCTGGCTTGTTACCTCTCACATATGGGAGAAGTCGATCCAGCTCAAATCGGTTAAACTCCTCCCGACATTTTTCAGGGTAACTCGAATTTAGAAGATCCGCCGCATGCTTGGAGTTCCAAATTTCTTTGCATGTTTCCTGCGATGGCAAATAGTTAAAACGTATTTGAATGAATTTAATCATCATACGATTATATTTAATACAAATTCAACTTACATTAAATATGCAGTCAACAATTAATATTTGTTCTTTCAAATTTGGATCCACTTGAACTCCAAATACTTGTGGACGACCTTGAAGAACCGTAAGATATGCATCGATGGCCTACAATAAAATAAAAAAATTTGGTCACAATTTATTCCATACATACGATTAGCTCGTGTCGTGTGTGAGGACATTACAATTCATGAAGTAAAGACTAGTACCTCTCTATCAAGCATAATGTGTGGATTTATTTCCTAATTGAAGAACTCAGGGCCAACTGCATAACCGATGCCAACGTTTCGCCTGTAGGGCAAAACATATACAAACAGAAAATTTGATACAAAATTTAAAAATATACTTCAAGACGTAGAAGAAAAAAACATAAAATTTGGTATCAATTTTGTTTAAACTTACTTATCAGCTTCGTCCCCAAGCTCCATTCATGCTAAGAAATCTTCGTAGCTATGATCACTCCTTCTTCACCAATTGATATTACTTGCGAATGGACTTCTCAAATAATGAGACCGATCTCTTCAGCGAACTGCACGAATTCCGGCACTCGTTTCAGGAATGTCATACCCGACTGTGCCAGATGCTGGGGGTGGTGTGTTCATTCTAAATGATGTACCGGCATCTGTAGAAGGATCACGCCCGTAATCGCGAGACTAATACGGAATAATAGCCATGATCGGCTCCACGAAAGTCACCGGATAATAGGGATCATGAGTCGAGGACTGCGGAGCATATGGTTCAGGTGCATTTTGATACGAGGCAGGCTGCGGAAAGTATGGCTCAGAATGAGTATGCTCAACATAAGTGGGATACTGATCTGAATGATCGAACTCCGATGCACGAGATGTAGAGTGATGATGGTCCTCCTCGGGAGTAGTCGCCCACTACTCGACTGAATGAGGCATATAATGACTGCCGAAATATGATTTGAGCTGATCCTCAATAATCGATGGGATCTGACGCTCCAAATGCTCATTCTCATCCTCAAATGTGAAAATGACATTTCTTGCTTTCAAATTGGTGATTATAATATATAAAAGTAAAGGGTTTATATATCTTTTAAATAAAAAAAGAAAAGATACCAATCCTGGACCTTGGTAATTGCCAATTGGTACACATAATTAGAACAAGAAATACTGTAATAAATTGAGTCTAGTTAATTATATACGTTCATATTCAAAATTATATGCGACTTTTTCGCACAATGAAGTTTGTTTCTTTATTAAAAAAAAAAAAAAAAAGAAAATAGAGTGAGTAAAGAAAGTCAAACGACCACTCATTATAAACAATAAAAGAGTCAAACGACCACTCATTATAAACAATAAAAGAGTCAAACGTTCTTTTCTCCGTCCACGTTTTTTAACTCGGCGAAAGACAGAAGCTCCACTCACACCAGAACATGCCGGGCCCGGGCCCGCACATGATGTACGCCCTAGGGTCGGGCCAGGGCCTCATGCATGTATCCAACGGGAGGTTCGGCCCGCACCACTGCCTCACCTATGCAATTAACGCCTTCTTCGGGCCGGACATTGGATCCTTCTGCGAGTGGCTTACTTCAACTCTGGGTTTGGGCCGGTTCTTGGGCTCCTCCGTCGAGCAATGGATTCACGACCCCTTTTACTATCCTTTGATTCTCGGCTTCCCTTTATCACTCCTCTACACCTCGATTTCTCGATTTCTTCTCCATAAGAACATTCTAGATTCCTTGTCTGGGGTTAGAATTTTTGGAGCTCAAATTTTGTGTTTTCATCAATTTTATCTTGTTTCAGCTAAATTCTGTTGCGATTTCTGTGATTAAATATTCTGCTGCACTTTTTTCGATATTCTGTGACTTAGCCCTGTATTCTGGGGTTTTGCAGTAGTAGTTACTAAATCCCAATATTATAATAATTTTTTTGATTCCCATGTTTAGTTGGATCATTCATTTCATTATTTTTATGAAAATTGTTTATTTCTGTAAGCTTACATGTAAATTCTTGGAAATCATCTAATAATTTGAGGTGCTTTGGCTTCTATTAATGAAAATATTTTACAATAAAGTAGAGATTGTTGCAGATCATATAAATATATAATTTTATGTGTTTAAGTAGCCATGTTGATCTACTTTGGTTTGTATTATTATGGATTTTTGGGACTGAAGTTGCATAAATGAAATCAGTTCAGTCGTAAATCACTCGAGTTTGGATCATTGGCTGCTTGGCTGCAGATTTACTTACTTCCTTACGAATGATAAAATATGTTTCAAAGCTGCGATCATGGACACCAAATTTACGCTTGAAAAGCAAAATTATTGATTGTATCTCTATCATTTAAGATAAAAGATCGAGCTTTCGTGTTACCCCGACAATCTAAATGTGTGATTTGTAAGCATGGTGGTGGATAAGTTGATAATGAATTGGATTCAAGTACCATATCAAATCTCGTCAAAATTGTGCTTGAATTGATTACAGCTATGGTTAAGCGAACGTTTTTTTGGGCCGTATTTTGTCTTACGATCATTTTGAGTTGATTCTTGCTCGTCTGGTTCAGGTACCTCTTACTGCTAGACAGTGCTTCTTGTTGGTCTTTGCTGGATCTTTGTCACATTTTTTCTTAGACCATTTGTTTGAGGTAATAAAAACATGATTTGATTATGTTTGATGGTGTGAAGCATAATGTTGTTGTTAAAAACATGAATGGATTTGCAGGAGAATGGGCATTCATCCATGTATACTTGGATATTGAGCACAGGCTGGTGGAAAAGTCGAGCACCAATCAATCCGGATGCTGTTGTTGTTATTGGCCTTTTGTGTGCAATCTTGATTGGATGTTTTGTTTATATCTACAGGTGAATTTCTGAGCATTATCATTGTGGTTTGGAAATTGTTTTCAATTTTGTTTAAGCGTATTGCGTTGCAGAGTGAGGCCTTCAAAACCGACAAGAAGAGAATATGATAAATCATTGAGATTGATCGTGATAGTTGCAATTTTGTACTGCTTGTGGTGCGCGAGCCAGATATATTTGGTGAGGCCTCGTCGTGCAGCGGTTGGTGAAGAGGCAGACCTCGGAGTTGTTGTGTTCCTCGCCATTTTCTTTTTCTTCCCCCATTGCCTTTGCATTCTCTCCATGAACTCATCCGAGGCTGTTGAGTCGATACAGCAATTTCCGCTTTGATATAGTATGCATCTCTCTCTCTCTCTGCCATTGTTGTGGTTGCAGGGAATAATAATGTTGATGTTCTGCCTTGTGTTTGTTAAATGATATGTATATGTTGTGTAAGTTTGATGTAGGCAAAATGCAAATGCTAAGCAGAAGAGAAAAGAGAGAATAAATATCAAGAAAATTCTTGCAAAACTAATCAAAGTATCAATGCAAGCTGGATCCTTGGATACATGAGTAGTGATGACATCACCAATGCACATGTGGCATTTGATTCATTGTTTCATCATTTCAACAAAACTATGGAGTCATGTTTTGAAGTTTTGATGTAGATGTTCCATTTTGATTCAATAATAAGATGAAATAATTTTGTGAGACGCCATATTTGAGTTTTAGTCATGATCGAAACATTAAATATGAGATGAGATGTAATTTTATTACAAAAACCCTCTACATCAACGAAGTAGTCCAAAGGAAATGGACAAATATTATTCACGATCAGTCACGCTTACGGATGTAGGCCCAGTAGACCACAATTCTTAGTTAGAGCTTTCTCAAGATAGGACAAAATATACGAGTCTTACAATTCAAGTGATATCTTACTTTTATAAAGGTGTGAATTTGAACTTTAATTATGTAAGTTTTCAAGTTTATATTGTCTCCATCCCATCCACAACTCCACTTTTTCCGAACTCATTAAAAATCTCTGATAGTTATATACACTTGTAACATTTAAGTTTTCCTTCAAGTTTTTCTATGCTCACAAAAATAATATCTCATTTTTTTTAGCATTTACCTCTCTAAGTTCTTATTTTTCTACGTAACTCTTTTGTGGGATTTGTGAAGAGTATTTTCATATACTCATCATACAACTATAATTATTTGCAAAGAAGACGATGTTAATCAAACTATGGGGATCCAATCAAATCACACAACCTAAATTGCCATTGCACATCAAAATTTATTCAATTTGATCCAAATACTACTCATTGTAATAATTTTTGAAGTATGATTCTTATGAGACTGTCCCACAAATCTAATTTTATATGATAGATCAACCCACATTTTAAAATTGATATATGAATTTTTGAAATTTGATTTTGCCCGCGATCAATCCCACTCTACATTTAATATCCCCTCTCTAAACCAACTTAGATGTTCCAATAACTTAGAGAAAGACAATGTAGCTCTTCAACTTGACTACAAATATCAAAGCATGACGAGGCAAGCTATAGTGATGTTTCACCAACCAATTGAAAATTTAAGTAAAAGTATTGGACTGATCTATTTGGAAGAATCTGGGGGCCAATCTGCAAGAAACCTACAACTAAGAGCCCTTTTTTGTGAATAAATTTGCTTTCTACATATTTAGAACAAGTCCATGATTGGTTAACATTTTGCAAAATGACAACAAACAGTGCCCCAATAGTCAGGCAACTGAATTGGAAGTTTCTTCGGTTCACCTCTCGGTCGGGCCAAAACAATTTAATTTCATAAAATAATTCATACCTAATAATCCATATATCGGTTTGTAGGCGTCAAATCTGTCTCACAGATTTACATTGATGTAATTGTCTCATATAAATTGTTGTGTATTCATTTTATATCAAATAAAATTGATTTTATCTCTCGTGTTATTGTTTCCTTTGCCACGACCCTTTAACTCATATAAAAGAAATCGCTATCAAAAGTTTGAATAATTCTTTTTAATCGACACTTTTTAGTTTAGTTTTTTCATTTTTTTTCTCTACTTTTTTAAATTAATTTTTTTAAATATATAAATGATTTATATACTAGAAATCTATTTTATTTTAACAAATTTAATTAAAATTTGATATTAATTAGCATGTTTTTTTTTATCAATTATATTTGATATCACTAATTGATCATGTAATTAGCTTTAAAGTGTAGACACTTTAACATGCGGTATACTTTTTGAGATAAACATGTGGTATATATGACCCATTCTTTTATATTTACAAGTTTTAACGCACGTGCAGATCAATTCAAATTAAGGAAATAAATAATAATACAAATATCTTATATATAACACTTTTATATTATAGTTCTAATTATAATAGGATTCTATAAGATTTTGAATGAAATAAATAATAATTCAAATATCTTATATATAACACTTTTATATTAAAGTTCTAATTATAATAGAATTTTATAAAATTTTGAATTAGCTAGGATTCTAATATAAAATTATTTAAATATTAAAACTTAAATTACTATTATAACTTTAAATAATAATTTTTGATAGGGATATATTCGGCAATCCATATTTAGTAAAAAACATCCACATTTTTATATAGGTAATATATATATATATATATATATATATATATATATATATATATATATATATATATCAGTTATACCTTATTATTGAAGGCGATTAGGTAATACTGAATTTTCAACTAACATTTTGATTGAAATATTGGTAATTAGGTGAGAGTTAGTTGGTGCATTTCTTTAGTATGCTTTTAACACGCACTTCCTATCTCTCTCTAGCTATGGTCACAAATGTCATGTGGTTGTGTATCACAATTAATGTAAAATTAAGTAATTATGGGATAAACAATTTTATTTATTTGTGATAAACTATTTTTAAATATCAATTAATTGAAAGACTATTTTTAATTCAATTATTTATTAGTTGATGTAAATTCGATGAATAAATTGATTTTACATCTAAAAATAATATAAAATATGATGATCACTTTTACTCAAGTTGGTTGAATAAAAGTTAATTAATTAAGTTAATTTGAAAAGGAAAAAAAAAAAACCTATCGCTAATTCATGTAGGATATATATAATATAATATCCTTTATTCAATTAATATTTCATTCTAAATTTTAGCATAATTATCATTAATTAACACTAACTAATAAAAACAATAAATAAAGCATTTGAAAGAAAACATTGGATAATATAATACACGATCCAGACTTATTTCCTAAATAGAGGAATAAGAGCAGTATAAATACCTCACCACCATTGCCCCATTCTTCACAACCACAATTTGCACTATCATCATGGACACAGTTTTAAGCAACATAGAGTCATGCAAACCCAACAACTCCAACGTGGCATCCCCTGCCGCCAACAGCTCCGTCTTCTCAGGCCAAGACCACTCCCACCACGGCCCCACCGCCGCTCCCGACGCCACCCTCGGCCGCCACGTGGCCCGCCGGCTCGTCCAGATCGGGGTCGAGGACGTCTTCTCCGTCCCCGGCGACTTTAACCTCACTCTCCTGGACCACCTCATAGCGGAGCCCGGCCTCAACAACATCGGCTGCTGCAACGAGCTCAATGCCGGCTATGCCGCCGATGGCTATGCCAGAGCGCGCGGCGTCGGAGCCTGTGTCGTCACCTTCACCGTCGGCGGCCTCAGCGTCATCAACGCTATCGCCGGCGCCTGCAGCGAGAATCTTCCGGTGATCTGCATCGTCGGTGGGCCCAACACCAATGACTATGGGACCAATCGGATTTTGCATCATACTATTGGCTTGCCGGATTTTAGCCAGGAGATGAAATGTTTCCGCCCTGTCACTTGTTATCAGGTACATGCATGGATAATATAATTAAACGCCCGATTTGATGAAATTAATGGATTTTTTTAATTAATCAAGGTGAGTTAATTATACTTCTCATCACACATATCTTTCTATTGAAATATGATCATTTTAGTTAAAGAATCTGATATGCGAATTTGTTATGTAAACGTAAATTGTTAAATATTTTAACAAGATCTATATTTTAATGTGGGGAAATTTTCAATTTTGGTACTTAATTAGTGTAGATCTTCATTTTAGTTGTGAATCTTGTGATAACGGATAGTCTGCAACTTTCAGTATCGGTATCTAATGTTTGAAATTGTACTTAGCATTAACTTTTCATCCATATCTGATGAAAATGTATCAAAAAATCTAAAGGAAAATGGAACTCATTATTCGAAATCATACTTAGGTTTGATACATTTTCCTTAGATTTGGATTTAAAGTTGATGGGTGCTAAACTTGGTATGATTTCAAATATTAAGTATCAATATCAAAAGTCGCTGAATATGAGATCGATAACACTAAAATAGAATTTACTAGAGGTATCAAAATTGAATTAAATCCAATAATGGTTATTAAGATGTTACTCCATGTCATATAATCAATTCACTTTTCAGGCCATTGTTAATAATCTTGAAGATGCTCATGAACAAATTGATAGAGCAATTTCCACAGCATTACAAGAGAGCAAACCTGTATATATAAGCATCAGCTGCAATTTGCCTGGCATTCCCCATCCTACTTTCAGCATAGAGCCCATCCCTTTTTCTCTTTCACCAAGGTATAATTCACAATTCAATCCATCCATCTAATCAAAAAATAAATAAATTTCTTTTTAAAAATATCTAAAAAATATGGCATATATATATATATAGATTGAGCAACAAACGAGGTCTGGAAGCAGCAGTAGACGCAGCAGTAGCCTTCTTAAACAAATCGGTAAAGCCGGTGATGATCGGTGGGCCCAAGCTCCGAGTGGCGAAGGCGTGTTCAGCCTTCGTGGAACTAGCCGACGCTAGCGGCTACGCGGTGGGAGCAATGCCGTCAGCTAAGGGGCTCGTCCCGGAGCACCACCCCCATTTCATCGGAACCTATTGGGGGGCGGTGGGGACCCCCTTCTGCGGCGAGATCGTTGAATCTGCCGACGCATACATATTTGCGGGCCCCATCTTCAACGACTACAGCTCCGTCGGATACTCTCTGTTGCTGAAGAAGGAGAAGGAGATCATCGTACAGCCCGACCGTGTAGTCATAGGCAACGGCCCGGCCTTTGGGTGCGTGCTGATGAAGGATTTCTTGCAGGAGTTGGCTAAGAAGGTGAATCGGAACACCACTGCTTATGATAATTATCGGAGGATCTACGTCCCCGAGGGGATGCCGGTGAAGAGTGAGCCAAAAGAGCCGTTGAGAGTGAATGTTCTGTTTCAGCATATACAGAAGATGTTGTCCGGTGAAAGTGCCATCATTGCCGAGACCGGGGATTCTTGGTTCAATTGCCAGAAGCTCAAATTGCCCCAAGGATGCGGGTAATAATTGCTCTTCATTCATTTTAAACTAATTTTTTAGCAATATATATATACGTTTTGGAAGAATACTAATGAGTGAGCTTAAAGTTGGATTTGTAGGTATGAATTTCAGATGCAGTATGGATCAATAGGATGGTCGGTTGGAGCGACGCTGGGGTACGCGCAGTCAGTTCCTCAAAAACGCGTAATCTCTTGCATTGGGGATGGAAGTTTCCAGGTGACGGCGCAAGATGTATCGACAATGATCCGTTGTGAGCAAAGGAGCATAATATTCTTGATCAACAACGGTGGATACACGATAGAGGTAGAGATCCACGACGGGCCTTACAACGTGATTAAAAACTGGAACTACACGGGATTGGTGGACGCCATTTGCAACGGAGAAGGCAAATGTTGGACTTCTAAGGTACATAAACAAGAGAAGATGATGAGAAGATGAAGATGAGTTGAATTAATGAGTTGTTGTTGTTGTTGTTGCAGGTGTATTGTGAAGAGGAGCTAATAGAGGCAATAGAAACAGCAACAGGGGAGAAGAAGGATAGTCTGTGTTTCATAGAGGTGATTGTTCACAAGGATGATACAAGCAAGGAGCTTCTTGAGTGGGGATCCAGAGTCTCCGCCGCCAACTCCCGCCCACCCAATCCACAGTAGATCTTTCCAATTCTCCATCTCAATTAATTGCTTTTTTTTTTTAATCTTCTATTCTTGGAATATAATGTTAAATGAAACTGACTTTGAAATAAAAATCTTATTTCAGTTTTGTGCAGTGATTGTTTTTTATTTATAGTAATTGTGATTATCATTCTGAATTTTCCTCAAATGTGGGAATATGCTGTAGTGATCAGAAAAATGACATTTCTTGCTTTCAAATTGGTGATTATAATATATAAAAGTAAAGGGTTTATATATCTTTTAAATAAAAAAAGAAAAGATACCAATCCTGGGAGTTGGTAATTGCCAATTGGTACACATAATTAGAACAAGAAATACTGTAATGAATTGAGTCTAGTTAATTATATACGTTCATGTTCAAAATTATATGTGACTTTTTCGCACAATGGAAGTTTGTTTCTTTATTTAAAAAAAAAAAAAAAAGAAAAGAAAAAGAGTCAAACGTTCTTTTCTCCGTCCACGTTTTTTAACTCGGCGAAAGACAGAAGCTCCACTCACACAAGAACATGCCGGGCCCGGGCCCGCACATGATGTACGCCCTAGGGTCGGGCCAGGGCCTCATGCATGTATCCAACGGGAGGTTCGGCCCGCACCACTGCCTCACCTATGCAATTAACGCCTTCTTCGGGCCGGACATAGGATCCTTCTGCGAGTGGCTTACTTCAACTCTGGGTTTGGGCCGGTTCTTGGGCTCCTCCGTCGAGCAATGGATTCACGACCCCTTTTACTATCCTTTGATTCTCGGCTTCCCTTTATCACTCCTCTACACCTCGATTTCTCGATTTCTTCTCCTTAAGAACATTCTAGATTCCTTTTCTGGGGTTAGAATTTTTGGAGCTCAATTTTTGTGTTTTCATCAATTTTATCTTGTTTCAGCTAAATTCTGTTGCGATTTCTGTGATTAAATATTCTGCTGCACTTTTTTCGATATTCTGTGACTTAGCCCTGTATTCTGGGGTTTTGCAGTAGTAGTTACTAAATCCCAATATTATAATAATTTTTTTGATTCCCATGTTTAGTTGGATCATTCATTTCATTATTTTTATGAAAATTGTTTATTTCTGTAAGCTTACATGTAAATTCTTGGAAATCATCTAATAATTTGAGGTGCTTTGGCTTCTATTAATGAAAATATTTTACAATAAAGTAGAGATTGTTGCAGATCATATAAATATATAATTTTATGTGTTTAAGTAGCCATGTTGATCTACTTTGGTTTGTATTATTATGGATTTTTGGGACTGAAGTTGCATAAATGAAATCAGTTCAGTCGTAAATCACTCGAGTTTGGATCATTGGCTGCTTGGCTGCAGATTTACTTACTTCCTTACGAATGATAAAATATGTTTCAAAGCTGCGATCATGGACACCAAATTTACGCTTGAAAAGCAAAATTATTGATTGTATCTCTATCATTTAAGATAAAAGATCGAGCTTTCGTGTTACCCCGACAATCTAAATGTGTGATTTGTAAGCATGGTGGTGGATAAGTTGATAATGAATTGGATTCAAGTACCATATCAAATCTCGTCAAAATTGTGCTTGAATTGATTACAGCTATGGTTAAGCGAACGTTTTTTTGGGCCGTATTTTGTCTTACGATCATTTTGAGTTGATTCTTGCTCGTCTGGTTCAGGTACCTCTTACTGCTAGACAGTGCTTCTTGTTGGTCTTTGCTGGATCTTTGTCACATTTTTTCTTAGACCATTTGTTTGAGGTAATAAAAACATGATTTGATTATGTTTGATGGTGTGAAGCATAATGTTGTTGTTAAAAACATGAATGGATTTGCAGGAGAATGGGCATTCATCCATGTATACTTGGATATTGAGCACAGGCTGGTGGAAAAGTCGAGCACCAATCAATCCGGATGCTGTTGTTGTTATTGGCCTTTTGTGTGCAATCTTGATTGGATGTTTTGTTTATATCTACAGGTGAATTTCTGAGCATTATCATTGTGGTTTGGAAATTGTTTTCAATTTTGTTTAAGCGTATTGCGTTGCAGAGTGAGGCCTTCAAAACCGACAAGAAGAGAATATGATAAATCATTGAGATTGATCGTGATAGTTGCAATTTTGTACTGCTTGTGGTGCGCGAGCCAGATATATTTGGTGAGGCCTCGTCGTGCAGCGGTTGGTGAAGAGGCAGACCTCGGAGTTGTTGTGTTCCTCGCCATTTTCTTTTTCTTCCCCCATTGCCTTTGCATTCTCTCCATGAACTCATCCGAGGCTGTTGAGTCGATACAGCAATTTCCGCTTTGATATAGTATGCATCTCTCTCTCTCTCTGCCATTGTTGTGGTTGCAGGGAATAATAATGTTGATGTTCTGCCTTGTGTTTGTTAAATGATATGTATATGTTGTGTAAGTTTGATGTAGGCAAAATGCAAATGCTAAGCAGAAGAGAAAAGAGAGAATAAATATCAAGAAAATTCTTGCAAAACTAATCAAAGTATCAATGCAAGCTGGATCCTTGGATACATGAGTAGTGATGACATCACCAATGCACATGTGGCATTTGATTCATTGTTTCATCATTTCAACAAAACTATGGAGTCATGTTTTGAAGTTTTGATGTAGATGTTCCATTTTGATTCAATAATAAGATGAAATAATTTTGTGAGACGCCATATTTGAGTTTTAGTCATGATTGAAACATTAAATATGAGATGAGATGAGATGTAATTTTATTACAAAAACCCTCTACATCAACGAAGTAGTCCAAAGGAAATGGACAAATATTATTCACGATCAGTCACGCTTACGGATGTAGGCCCAGTAGACCACAATTCTTAGTTAGAGCTTTCTCAAGATAGGACAAAATCTTTTGATCCTAATAACATACGAGTCTTACAATTCAAGTGATATCTTACTTTTATAAAGGTGTGGATTTGAATTTTAATTATGCAAGTTTTCATGTTTATATTGTCTCCATCCCATCCATAACTCCACTTTTTCCGAACTCATTAAAAATCTCTGATAGTTATATACACTTGTAACATTTAAGTTTTCCTTCAAGTTTTTGTATTCTCACAAAAATAATATCTCATTTTTTTAGCATTTACCTCTTGAGTTCTTATTTTTCTACGTAACTCTTTTGTGGGATTTGTGAAGAGTATTTTCATATACTCATCATACAACTATAATTATTAGCAAAGAAGACGATGTTAATCAAACTATGGGGATCCAATCAAATCACACAACCTAAATTGCCATTGCACATCAAAATTTATTCAATTTGATCCAAATACTACTCATTGTAATAATTTTTGAAGTATGATTCTTATGAGACCGTC
Organism: Scutellaria minor; assembly: GCA_954870855.1. Lineage (NCBI taxonomy): Eukaryota > Viridiplantae > Streptophyta > Magnoliopsida > Lamiales > Lamiaceae > Scutellaria > Scutellaria minor. Next base: position 13,196,424 of record OX940737.1, read on the forward strand.
CAACAAATCTAATTTTATATGACATATCAACCCACATTTTAAAAATGATATATGAATTTCTGAAATTTGATTTTACCCGTGATCAATCCCACGCTACATTTAATATCCCCTCTCTAAACCAACTTAGATGTTCCAATAACTTAGAGAAAGACAATGTAGCTCTTCAACTTGACTACAAATATCAAAGCATGAGGAGGCAAGCTATATCGATGTTTCACCAACCAATTGAAAATTTAAGTAAAAGTATTGGACTGATCTATTTGGAAGAATCTGGGGGCCAATCTGCAAAAAACCTACAACTAAGAGCCCTTTTTTGTGAATAAATTTGCTTTCTAAATATTTAGAACAAGTCCATGACTGGTTAACATTTTGCAAAATGACAACAAACAGTGCCCCAATAGTCAGGCAACTGAGTTGGAAGTTTCTTCGGTTCACCTCTCGGTCGGGCCAAAACAATTTAATTTCATAAAATAATTCATACCTAATAATCCATATATCGGTTTGTAGGTTTGTAGGCGTCAAGTCTGTCTCACAGATTTACATTGATGTAATTGTCTCATATAAGTTGTTGTGTATTCATTTTATATCAAATAAAATTGATTTTATCTCTAGTGTTATTGTTTCCTTTGCCACCACCCTTTAACTCATTTAAAAGAAATCGCTATCAAAAGTTTGAATAATTCTTTTTATTCGACACTTTTTAGTTTAGTTTTTTCATTTTTTTTATTTTCTCGACTTTTTTAAATTAATTTTTTTAAATATATAAATGATTTATATACTAGAAATCTGTTTTATTTTAACAAATTTAATTAAAATTTGATATTAATTAGCATGTTTTTTTATCAATTATATGTGATATCATTAATTGATCATGCAATTAGCTTTAAAGTGTAGACACTTTAACATGCGGTATACTTTTTGCAATAAACATGTGGTATATATATGACCTTTCTTTTATATATATGAGTTTTAAATCACGTGCATTGCATGTGCAGATCAATTCAAATGAAGGAAATAAATAATAATACAAATATCTTATATATAACACTTTTATATTAGAGTTCTAATTATAATAGGATTTTATAAGATTTTGAATTAGCTAGGATTCTAATATAAAATTATTTAATTATGAAAATTTAAATTACTATTATAACCTTAAATAATAATTTTTGATAGGGATATATTCAGCAATCCATATTTTGTAAGAAACATTCACACTTTTGTAATTTATATATATATATATATATATATATATATATATATAAATTACACCTTATTTTTTAAGGTGATTAGGTAATACTGAATTTTCAACTAACATTTTGATTGAAATATTGGTAATTAGGTGAGAGTTAGTTGGTGCATTTCTTTAGTATGCTTTTAACACGCACTTCCTATCTCTCACTAGCTATGGTCACAAATGTCATGTGGTTGTGTATTGCAATTAATGTAAAATTAAGTAATTATGGGATAAACAATTTTATTTATTTGTGATAAACTATTTTTAAATATCAATTAATTGAAAGACTATTTTTAATTCAATTATTTATTAGTTGATGTAAATTCGATGAATAAATTGATTTTACATTTAAAAATAATATAAAATATGATAATCACTTTTACTCAAGTTGGTTGACATATGCTTCACTTCCAAAAGTCAAGATCATGATTTAAAAAGTGATTAAATTTTCTCGAGAGTCAGTACCCATATTTCATGAACTACTGTTCTAAGATGTTAACTTTTTTGCTATACATTTAATGTTTCTGTTTTATGTACTACTATATTTTATTGTATATTGTATATCATAGTGTAGTAATTATCTCATTATTATTTACTCATAAGTAACATATATTAGTGAATTCTCTAAAAAAGTGTACGAGTAAAATTGACTACGAGACAAACAAATAATAACGAAATTGAAACTCGTTTCTCGATATATAAAGTGGTATAGTACTGTAGTTAATTAGTTTACTGATACACGAAAGTCTACTACCATTTAAAGCAGTTGTTGACTTACTGTTTCTTTGACCTTTTTAGTATAATACTATTCAACATTCCCCATTTTTTTCAACTTTTTGTAGAATAAATCTAAATTTTCCTTTTCAATTAAATGAACAAAAAATGAAAACTTTCCAATACAATTTCATTATTTATTTTAAAATATTCATTCAAAAAGTTATTTAATTTCATTAATTAATAAATTAGAAAATTCTACACATTTTTTATAGCACACCTATTGAATTTTATTTTCCTTTTTATTTATTTAATTTTTTTAAATTAAAAAATTTATATATGAATATAATTTCTATTATTGAAGTTTAGCATGTGTTGTTTTATTAAATCAAATTAACATTCCTATATTATTTTGTAATGTTATTTATCAACATTAAATTTGAAGTCATTTAATTTATTAGTTATATTAAAAGTTATTGCATTTTTGATTAAAAAAAATAGCTATTGTATATTTAAAATTTTATTTATTATAAATTTTATTTGTAAAATTAAAATGTTAAATGAGAGAATTGTAGACTTGCCCGCCTACCATTTTCTTAGTTTGAATTTAATTATTAAAGTCTAGTTCACTCAAAAAAAAAAAATTCAATTAAATGGAAAAAATACTGAAAGTTTATATATTCCAAATAAACTTCATATTTTATATAAAGCACTCATTTGTATAATTATTCAATATCACTAATTAATAAATTTAAAAGATTGAACAATAATTTTAATCAACCCACCTTTTATATCAGCTTTTTGTTTTTCTTTTTATATATTTTATTTTTTTCTCAAATTTTTTTATATTAAACAATTTCAAATACGTAAATCCTATAATTAAAGGCTAGCATGTGTTATTTAAAAATAAAATTATTAACATTCTTATATTATTTAGTAATAATATTTATCAAATTAAATTTGAAGTTATTACTTAATCAAAATAATAGTAGTAGTATTTTTTTCATTAAAAAAAAAAAAGCTATTGTATTTTTAAAACTTTATTTATGACATATTTTATTTGTAAAAATGAAATTTAATATGAGAAAATTGTAGGCTTGTCCAACGCTTGATTATTTTAAAACATTTATTTGATTAGTAAATAAGTTTGATCAAAAGATTGAACAATCCTTTTTAATAAACCTTTTCAATTTTTATTTATTTTTATTTTTCTCAAATTTTTTTAAATTAAATAAATTCAAATAATTGAATAACTTCAATATTGAAGTCTTTCATGCGTTATTTTAATAAATCTAGTTAACATTCCTATATCATGTAATAATACTTATCAGCATTACATTTGAAGTCATTAACTAACCATACTAATAGCTATTGTATTTGATAAAAAAAGGTGCAAGTGATACAAGAAAAAAAAAATTCTAATTTGCACAACACGACATCACCAAGTCATTAGAAAAATTTATATTTTTTCAATTCGAGTTTTAAATTAAAATATTTAGAAAACTTCAACATTTGCATCTCCAGTTTATCTAACGATCGATCATTATAAATGCTTCAAAATATTTATTACACCATTATCAGTTTTTTTTTTTAAAAGAATTACACCATTATCAGTGAATTCATAAGTAAATAATCTTTCTCAAAAGACTCCCGTTAGGGCCCGGCTATCCACACCTCAATTTCTTCCAAACACACCCCATTTTTTTTATTTTTAATTTAAAAAATTCAAAAAATGACAAAATTTCAATTTTATCCTTACGAATAAAAAAAAAAAAACTGAAATATCAGACATCTTCCCATCTGCTTCTCTTCTCTCTCTCTCTTTTTTTTCTTTCAATACTCAAACATTGAATTTATAAGGGGATAATGTATGAAAAACTATTTTATGAATTAACAAAATATAAATAATCGTGTGAAATCGTGTAAAAAGAACGAAAAAATAACAACAAATCTGAAATCCGTTCGACCTTGATTGATCGAACACAAAAAGGTGTGTTTAGAAGAAATTGGGGTATGAATAGCCGGACCCTTTGTTTTAACTTGTTTGAAAAAGTTACACATTTTTTAAGAATCCCACTTTTTATGCGGTTGGTGTATGATTGATTATTAAACATAATAATAAAGCTTTGAAAAAGCAAATGATAATTTCCACCAGACGATTGGAGTGGTTCCAGATCACAAACAAATGACAGATAGAAAACGTCATGGAGCTAATCACTAGATAAATTTCAGAGAAAAAGACAAAGATATCCACGTCAGATTCTTCAAAACCTGCTTTCATATAGGTGTAAATTAAGGAGAAGTGGAAAACTAGCTAGTGATAATGATCATGGCAGCTCTCAGAATTTCTTCCTTTCTCTCTCGTCGTTCTCTCTCTCTTCCCACTGCTGCTGCTGCTCTTGGTGACTAACTTCTCCTTCTCCACCTTCACTGTGTGTGTTACTATTTCATCATATCTATGTTTGCATGTCCCTTAATTTTGAGAATCTTGACGACTCTCTAATGTTTTTTTATTTCTTTTAATTTTTTTTATTATTGATGTATATTGGTTTGCAAATTTTGGAATATCCCATGATTCATTTTAAGGGAATAATTTCATAAGTCCAAGATTATTCAAGAATTTATTTGTTTTTTTATTTTAGATATATTTAAATTTTATATACAGGAGGAAAATATGGATTGAAAAGGGAAATCGAAAGATTTAGTACAGCTGCAGTTGTTGAGGAGCCAATAACCCCTCCTGTTCGAATTAATTACACTAAGCTTCTAATTAATGGCCAATTTGTGGATTCAGCATCTGGTAATGAATCCTTTCATCTCTTTGGATGATGATTTGAATTGAATGATTTGGGTTGATGAGTGATTGTATGTGTTCAGGGAAAACGTTTCCTAGCCTGGACCCTCGAACCGGAGAAGTAATCGCCCACGTTGCTGAGGGCGATGCAGAGGACATTAATCGAGCAGTGGCAGCTGCACGAAAGGCGTTCGATGAAGGGCCTTGGCCCAGAATGACTGCTTATGTAAGGATTCATTTATCCTATTCACTTTTGATGTGTTTGAGGTTGTAATAGTTGTATTGGTGCTTTAGGAAAGATCGCGTATAATGTTGCGATTTGCTGATTTGGTCGAAAAAAACATTGAAGAGTTGGCTCAACTTGAAACATGGGACAATGGGAAGCCATATGAGCAAGCATTGACAGCTGAACTTCCCCTGTTTGTCCGAATGTTTCATTACTATGCTGGTAAATCTAGTGATAAATAAATGAGTAATTTGCCATAAAAATCACCAACTTTCCCATAATTGCAATTTTGACAAGACTTTCAATGTTTTAAGTGCATTTGTAACCAACGACCAGATTTTCAGACATTTTGTAACTTTATAAATTTGTGTTTTCTATGTGAATTAATATGTGTTTATTACATGTAGTAGCATCAATTGAGGGGGTTTTCTCCATAATTTCTGAAAATTTAAGGATTTCTGAAATGTCTGAGCAAATCTGCTCGTTATTTACTGATGCACAAGACCTTTAAAGTCATGTTAATTTGCTAATAGCCAATGTCATATTAAAATCACAATTTTGGGAAAGTTTGTAATTTTTGTGGCAATTACCCCTAAATTAAGTCTTTCAATTGCTTATTGTGGCATTTGATAAGAGTTTTGAGACGGGACTTGTAAATTATATGCAGGATGGGCGGACAAGATTCATGGATTGACAGTGCCGGCTGATGGATCGCACCATGTGCAAGTTTTGCACGAACCAATCGGTGTGGCTGGCCAAATTATACCTTGGAACTTTCCGCTTCTCATGTTTTCTTGGAAAGTCGGTCCGGCTCTCGCCTGTGGAAACACTGTTGTCCTAAAAACTGCTGAGCAAACACCATTGACCGCCTTGTATGTCGCAAAATTGTTTCATGAGGTTGTTATTCGCGCTTCTATTGAATTACAAGCATCTCCATTTCATATAGTTATTTATTTTGGTATAGATAGTCCTTCCATCTAATTGATGTCTTGTATTTGAGTTTGGAGCAGGCGGGTCTTCCGGATGGGGTTCTTAATATAGTATCCGGATATGGTCCAACCGCCGGTGCAGCTCTTGCTAGTCATATGGATGTCGACAAGGTATTTACGAAGATACTCTAATACATATCAGATGAATTTAGATAACATTATACACAATTCATGTAATAATCCTAAATGATTCAGGAGCTAGAAGCTTTGATTGTATCGTGATGCTCTTGTTGCAGATTGCCTTCACAGGATCAACGGAAACCGGTAAGATTGTTATGAAGATGGCAGCAAAAAGCAATCTGAAGGCAGTAACACTTGAACTTGGAGGCAAATCTCCATTTATCGTATGTCAGGATGCCGATATTGATAAGGCTGTTGAGCTGGCACACTTTGCCCTCTTCTTCAATCAGGTACCTAGCCAACTCCCACTATTATCTTATACCTACTCATCGAATTTCATGACAACTCAAATCGATCATCATTGTGCTTTACAGGGCCAATGTTGCTGTGCTGGTTCTCGTACGTTTGTCCATGAAAGCATATACGATGAATTTCTTGAAAAATCAAAGGCACGTGCTCTGAGTCGTACGGTTGGTGATCCCTTCAAGAAAGGCATCGAACAAGGTCCACAGGTAACTATTTTGCTTTAATATATACGTTAGAATCTGTTAGTTCAACAACATCACAATTTCTGTCAATCATTGTAACAGATTGACTCGGAGCAATTTGAGAAGGTTCTCCGTTACATTAAATCCGGGACGGAGAGTAATGCTAAACTGGAATGTGGAGGCGAAAGGTTTGGGTCAAAAGGTTTCTTTATTCAGCCCACTGTTTTTTCAAATGTTAAGGTACACTTTACCATCTCTTTCTTCCACAGTGTATAATTAACGCAATGAAACAAGTGAATAATATACATACAGAATGCAAGATGATCACTGATATTCAAGTTTATCCAATGCAGGACGATATGTTGATAGCTCAGGACGAGATATTCGGCCCGGTCCAGTCCATCTTGAAATTCAAGTAAGCAATCAACTACTCCTGCTCACAATTACCTAGTTCACTCAATATGGCGAATTTGAAACTCTAAATATATTTTTATCCAATATAAATTTTTTAAGTGTTGTATACTCCATTCGTTTCAAAATAAGTGTTGTTCTGGAGTTTTTGTTATATATTGAGGAACATAAAGTTAGACAAATATACCCTTCGCTAATCAAGAAATTTATGATTCAAGATTGGAAAGATAAAATTAATTCCATAAATGGTATCATATTAAATCACTAAATTTTAGCTAAGGAATATTAATAGGGATAATTTGTGAATAAAATTGTATAAAAATCCAAAACGACACTTAATCTGAAACAAAATTTAGACTCCAGAACGACTCTTATTATGAAACAGAGGTATATAGTACAATACAATGTGATCTTTATGCTTTGTTTAAGTTTGCATGACAAAAGAATAGCGGCCCGTTTAACTCATGAATCGGGCCAAAATATTATTAGGATCGCCCCCGACTGTACCACGACCCTTCATCCTAGTAACATTGCCAACTTATACCAGATTGGTGACATAGATGATTAATATTCTCTTGAGGAACTTAAGAGAAATTAATATTCTTGATCGTAAGGACATAGACCAGCGACATAGATGTAAAGCCAATTCTCTTGAGGCACTTAAGAGTAATTAATATTCTTGATCGTAGGGACATAGACGAGGTGATTAAACGAGCGAATGCAACACAATTTGGGCTAGCAGCGGGTGTCTTCACAAGTAACCTGGACACGGCCAACACATTGTCTAGAGGATTAAGGGCTGGCACTATATGGGTTAACTGCTTCAATATATATGATGCGGCTCTTCCATTCGGAGGGTACAAGATGAGCGGAATCGGGCGGGAAAAGGGAGTGTACAGTCTTAGCAACTATTTGCAGGTGAAAGCTGTTATATCTCCTCTCAAGAATCCTGCATGGTTGTAAGTAAATAATTTGGTTCATATGATGTGTATGTATGAATAAAATGTATGTATCAAGATGATACAAGAGTTGAAGGAGGCTTTTTGAAATAATTCCAATGTGATTTGCTTCATGATGTGCTTATTTTGTTATAAATTAAGGTGAATGATTTCAAGTTCTAATCCCACAAAATACAAGTGAGCTGTTTAAAAAAAATAATATTAATAACTTACTCCTCTAGTCCTAAAAAACTAGGCAATATAAAAAATATAACTAGAATAGCCTTAATCGAATTTAAGATCCAAAAATGAAAGAGAACTAAATTAATTTCAAAAGAATAGGTTTTCTATCAAGAGTTGGTCTTGTGTGCACTCGATGCACATGCAATTCAGGTTGAACCAATTTTAATCCGGATCCGCGTGTTTTCAATTTTGACTTTATTTTTTTGCTTCAGGTTGTTACCTTTATATTGTATTAATATGACTTTTATGTATAAATGTGTGACCTTTATGTACAAATATCATGACCTTTATATACTTTAACTAAAACAAAAAATGAAGATTTTCAACACAATTTGTACTGTATACCTTTATATGATATCAATATGACATTTATGTTATCTTATGTCACTTTATGAATAAATATTCTGACTTTTATGTAATATATAAAGGTGCATAAATGTTAGAATATTTGTACATAAAGGTGACATAATATAACATAAATGTCACATTGATATCACATAAAGGTATACAGTACAAAATATGTTGAAAATCTTCATTTTTTTCTAAGTTATTGTACTTAAAGGTGGGATATTTGTACATAAAGATCATACATTTTTATACATAAAGGTCACATTTATAACATAAAGGTCAAGACAAAAATGTGAAAAAAAAATAGAAATTCGCGGATTCGGGTCGGATCGACCTGAATTGTATGGATCTTAAATCCATGCACTTTGTATTCTATCAAATATCTAAATTTATTAAAAAAATGAACAAATTAATAATTTGAAATTAGGAGATTTTTATCGAATTGTTGGGGTTCTTTTAGTCCCCCCTACTTTAAACTATTCATTATTTTGAAGTTTCATATGCAACACTTTGCAAAATGGAACGTCATTTTAAAGATATATTTGGAGTGCTAAATTTATCGGGGTAAGTTAATTTCAAAGGTTTTATTTTAGTTTGCAATGAATTACTTTACTTTTGTAGACGAAAGTTTAGTTTGATTTAGGGTTTGTAATGGGTTAGTGAATTACAAGTTTAATTTGATGAAATTAGGTGAGAAAACGTAAGTTATTGGTCGAATTTAGCAAAAAATCGAACCTGGAAAAATCAATCTGATCAGCTTTGGTTGGCTGACCGTCTTTGTAAGCATTCGGCTGAGACGACCGAACATATATGAAGGCTATCGTTGTAAAGGTCGCGTGGGTGCCTTAGTGTTCGGCTACCCAAGCCAACAAATGGTTAGGTTGTTCGGTTGGCCAGGCCGAGTATAATGCAAGTTGTTCGGCTGGTCTAGCCAGACAGTACTATAGTTGTTCGGTCATCTAGCTATAGGTGTTCGGCTAGCCGAACATAGTGCAATTTTTTTTTCATCTTTCATTTAATGTTTGTAGTTTGTTCTCATGATTAATTTTGTTTGTAATCCAAGTAAGACGTATGCGAGGAAGAATAGACCAACGATATCTGAAAGGAGGCGTAGGGTTGAAGAATTGGTCAGTGGGGAAAGTTCGAGCACGCAAGAACCTATCCCGAATGTGCAGTTTGAGATCGAGCAAGAAAGAATCTAAGAAATTCCACAATTATATCCAGAAATCCATCAAATCCCAAAAATCCATCAAAATGAAGAAATTTCAGAGACCCATCATCCTGACTTGATTGAAGAGGTCACTCGTGATACAGAAGAGCAATAAGAAGATGAACAAGAATAAGTTGAGACTGAGCTACTTACATGACATTTTTCCGGAGGCCTGATCGATCACCGTCTTTTACCTAGTTTCAAGACACATGTCGCATCAAAAATATGGTTTGTCGAGAAGAGAGATATCTTGAAGTGCTTATCTCACACAACGAAGATAGAGTCTTGGAAGTTGGAGGGTGACTTATGTGAATGGTTTAGGCTGCTTCGTCGTTCAAAGATCGCCGATTTACGATCCATATCGTATAAGAACCCGAACAAGAACCTGATATGTGCTTTTGTTGAGCGTTGGCATCCGGAGACCAACAACTTTCATATGTCGTTCGGTGAGATGACTATTACACTGGATGATGTATTGTGTATTACTGGACTTCTCATTACAGGAAAATCTATTGTCCAACGGGAAGAAAGGGAGGAAACACCAACTGTGATGCTTTAATGGCTCTTAGGGTTGGAACAATATGAGGCGGTCGAGGCTATGAGGGGGCAAAAAGGGAGTTCTGTAAAGTTAGAGTGGTTGCGATTAAGGTTCAGTGGCGATACCACTTCTCCTGATGAAGAGAAGAGACTTTATGCTGCAACAACGTACTTATGGTTTGTGCTAGGTTGCACAATTTTCATAGATAAAAGCAGCACTAGAGTAGGCACCAACATTCTCCGACTGTTGGAGAACATTGATCGAGTTCACAAGTATGCTTGGGGAGTCGCTGCAATAGCATACTTGTATCGACAATTGGGGCTTGCATCTCGATTTGGAGTGAAGTAGATCAGTGGGTACTTGACATTGTTGGAGGTAATTTTTACTACTTTATTTCAATTTTCTCGCATTCTCTCAAAACTTTATATCATTGACCTTCATTTTTCTCTCCAAGCATGGATATACGAGTATTTCCCATTACAAGACCTAAACACAATGTGAATTATTCACTGGGTCAACCTCTGGGATTGCGATGGGCCCAACAAGTCTCTCCTGGGTGTTCGATTGATCGTTTAATAGCTTGGAAGGAGATGTTAGATGCATGTGCTGTGAATTATTTAAGTTTAGGTTTTATTTCGATCGTAATTCAACATGTTTTTATATATAAGTGACTTCATTTATTTTGTTCGTCATATGAATGACCCACCAAGTTCCAACCCATTGGGTGGTTATGAAAACCAGATATAATCGTTACTAAACATTATCCTTTCTCGTTTAATTGAATAACTTTTAAAAGAAATGGACAATCGCATTTCTTTGTGGTTGTAAGTCTAGAGCTTTTCTTTCCACCAATCTTTTCACCATCAATTGAATTTAGTATAGATTTCAACTTATTACGTGGATAATATGTACCACCTTATTCGCAACCCAATATAACTCGAGCTCGACGACCACTATGACCATTATCAGAGCGTATAACTAATATTACCATATTATATCACTGTGCAACAACATTTATCCATTTCATCATCAAATTCCGAGACTCAAATATTTCATCTGTGGTAAAGTCAACAATAAAATCAATCTGTATATACTGAGGATCTAAATCATCTGAATCCATCGGTTCTTCATTCATTCGATTTACGAAACTTATTTTAGTAGAATATGACATGTATTCCTGTTATAAATGTGTAAATAACATCATAAAAATATAAAAAAGAAGTTAATATCTTCTGAATGTTAAGGAACACACTGTTCGGCCAAGTAGACCGAACGTTTAGTGAAATGTTTGGCCAAAGTAGCCGAACATTCTTCAATGAGTTCGGCCGACATGGCCGAAAAATCTTGCATTTGTTCGATTGAGATAACCATGTTCTTGTTATTTGTTCGGCTAGCCTGACCGAACATGTTGTATTATGTTCGGTCTGTGTTGGCCAAACACGTCAATGCTATGCAATTTTGTTAAAAATACGAAAACAAAACCTATACTACTTAAAACCATTATAAATGTATGCAAAATATTACATTGTTTGTTTCAAATGAATCTTCATCATCCATTGTAGTTTTCTTCACAAAATGAGGGGAAAAATTATAAAAATTTTAGAACTTAGGGTTTAAGTGTGGTAATGGAGAAGAGAAATAAGCAAAATGTAGATATGAACTATATGATATATTTGTGGAGGGTATTTTAATCTTTTAATATCTATTTAATTTGTATTTTAAAAAAATGGGTGCCCTTAGAAGTAGGTGGGGTGCCTTTAGTCCTCCCAAATGTTATTTCAAGAGCGTAACTGTAATATTTGAAGATTCAGAGGACTGGCGCGCAATTGAGGGAATGTTCTTGTATCTCTCCTTAGACTGCATTTGGTTAAGATTTTCACTGGCAAAAAAATGAATGCAACAATGGGATTGATGCAAATAATTCCTGTAGATAGTCAAAATTTTAGCCAATCACAATTTTCCACGTATCAAAGTCCCACATATATCATCAAAATAAATAAATAAATTTAATTTGATAATTATCTCAAAAAAATTAATGGATATCAAATTGTGAAGAAGTCTAGAGCTATTAAAAGTCTACTTCTACAAGCTGTTAGAATCCTAGAGCTATCACGACTCTACTTCCGGATAGACATCAAATTATGATAGACCAATCAAATCGCTCCATTAGAATCCTAAATCTATCAGGATTCAACTTCTAATCCTATCAGGACTCTCCATCAACATCTATAAATAGAGGTCTGATTTTCATTATTCCACACATCAGAAGGCAACAAGTATTGAAGAATTCAAGAGCTCTCCACCAGCGGTGATCTTCAAAGCATTCTTCGACGGCGGTGGTGATCTTCAAGCATTCCTCGGTGACGGCGGCGGCGATCATCTTCAAAGCGTTCTTTAGCGACGACAATGATCTTCAAGCATTCTTCGATGGCGATGAGGATCTTCAAAGCATATTTGGGAGGCGTTGTTAAAACTGTCTTTGATTCAAATAAGGTTTTGAACCCTTGAATTCAAACAATTTCTTTAGAAACTGTACCTGATTCGCATGGTGTTAAACCTTTGAATGAAGCAATTTTCTTTTCAAGCCAAGTTCAAGTCTCCGATGATCTTCAAGTGTTCTTGACGGCGACGAGGATCTTCAAAGCATTTTTGGGAAGTGTTTCTAAAACTGTCTTTGATTCAAATAAGGTGTTGAACCCTTGAATTCAAACAGTTTCTTTAGAAACTGTACCTGATTCACATGGTGCTAAACCTTTGAATCAAGTAGTTTTCTTTTCAAGCCAAATTCAAGTCTCTGATGATCTTCAGTGTTCTTCGACGGCGACAAGGATCTTCAAAGCATCTTTGGGAGGCGTTGTTCAAACTGTCTTTGATTCAAATAAGGTGTTGAACCCTTGAATTCAAACAGTTTCATTAGAAACTGTACCTGATTCACATAGTGCTAAACCTTTGAATCAAGCAGTTTTCTTTTCAAACCAAGCTCAAGTCTCAAAAGTCAACTCCAAAGTTTAAGTCTCAAGAAATCAACTTCAAAAAAAGTCAAGTCTCAAGAAGTCAACTCCAAGCTCAAGTTTCAAGAAATCAACTCAAACTATTGAAAAGAAGAATCAAGGGATTCAAGAGATTGAACCCGAAATTGTTTTGATTCAATAAATTTAATTTGTGCAAATATTTTTTATTTTATTTATTTAAATACACAAAATTTGTTGTTACAAATTTTTGGCACGCCCGGTGGGACAATCTCTTCTTTTCATCTCTTCTCTTCACCAAGTCACTCAAGATGTCTACACGCAAAACTTCATCAAAGTCTACTTCATCGACTTCTTCAAAAGATACAGCCACGACTGGCGGCGTCATCACAAGAAATATGATGAAGCAATTGCAAGCAGCCCAAAAGATGGTTCCCACGAACCAAACAGCTATTCTCGAAGATACATTGATGCCTACTAATACAAATCAAGATGAGGAATATTCAAGTGATTCTACGCCATCTACTCCCCGCTCGACATCAAACCAATCATGTACAACACCTGTTTTAGTTTTATCCTGAGTTAGAAGATTAGTCGAGTACACATGCTACACTTGTGTTAAACTTCTAAGTTTCAACGTTAAGTCAAAAGTCAAACAGTTCTGTTAAAGCTTATTAAAGCTTTGTAAGAAGCATCATTTTCAACTTCTTAAGAGTTAATTGTACTCGAATAATCTTCTAAAGAGTTAATTGTACTCGATTAATCTTCTAACTCAGGATAAAACTAATCTGTAACTCTAAGTTTAACGATTATTGAAAACTTGTTGACCAAGTTAAGCTTGTTAGAACTTTTGACGATGTGTTTCATAACTTTATTTGACCAAGTTATAACTAGATTGAATTACTTTAGTTATGAATACATTTACTATAGTCTTGTCTTTGTGTTTAGCCGTAAGTTCTATTAGATTTGATTTATAATATAAGTTTTGAGCTAAATTTCTAAGTGCAAACGTTAAGTCAAAAGTCAAACAATTCGGTCAAAGCTTATTAAAGCTTTGTAAGAAGCATCGTTTTTAACTTCATAAGAGTTAATTGTACTCGAATCATCTCCTAAAGAGTTTATTGTACTTGATTAATCTTCTAACTCATGATAAAATTAATTTGTAACCCTAAGTGTAATGATAATTAAAAACTTGTTGACCAAGTAAATCTTGTTAGAACTCTTAATGATGTATTTCATAATATTAATTGTCCAAGTTATAACTAGATTGAATAACTTAGTTATGAAAACGATAACTATAGTCTTGTCTTTGTGTGTAGCCATATGTTTTATTAGGTATGATTTATAATAAAAGTTTTGTATTAAACTTCTAAGTGCCAACGTTAAGTCAAAAGTCAAACAATTCGGTCAAAACTTATTAAAGATTTGAAAGAAGCATCGTTTTCAACTTCTTAAGAGTTAATAGTATTCGAATCATCTTCTAAAGAGTTAGTTGTACTCGACTAATCTTCTAACTCAGAATAAAACTAATATGTAACTCTATGTGTAACGATTATTGAAAACTTGACTAAGTAAAACTTGTTAGAACTCTTAATGATGTGTTATATAACTTTATTTGACGAAGTTATAATTATATTGAATTACTTTAGTTGACGAAGTCATTAAGAATTCTAACAAGATTTACTTGGTCAACAAGTTTTTAATAATCATTACACTTAGGGTTACAGATTAATTTTATCCTGAGTTAGAAGATTAATCGAGTATAATTAACCCTTTAGGAGATGATTCGAGTACAATTAACTCTCTTTAATAAGCTTTGACCGAACTGTTTGACTTTTGACTTAATGTTTGTACTTATAAGTTTAGCACAGAACTTATATTATAAATCAACTCTAATAGAACGTACGGCTAAACACAAAGACAAGACTATAGTAATCGTATTCATAACTAAAGTTATTCAATCTAGTTATAACTTGGTCAATTAATGTTATAAAATACATCATTAAGAGTTCTAACAAGCTTTACTTGGTCAACAAGTTTTCAATATTTACAGATTACTTTTATCCTAAGTTAGAAGATTAATCGAATACTATTAACTCTTTAGAAGATTATTCGAGTACAATTAACTCGTAAGAAGTTGAAAATAATTCTTTTAACAAAGCTTTAATAAGCTTTGACTGAACTGTTTGACTTTTAACTTAACGTTTGCACTTAGAAGTTTATCACAAAACTTGTATTATTAATCAAATCTAGTTAATTCAAAACTAAAGTAATTAAATCTAGTTATAACTTCGTCAAATAAAGTTATGTAACACATCATTAAGAGTTCTAACAAGCTTTACTTGGTCAACAAGTTTTCAATAATCGTTACACATAGAGTTACGGATTAGTTTTATCCTAAGTTAGAAGATTAGTCGAGTACAACTAACTCTTTAGAAGATGATTCGAGTACAATTAACTCTTAAGAAGTTGAAAATGATGCTTCTTTCAAATCTTTAATAAGCTTTGACCGAACTGTTTGACTTTTGACTTAACGTTGACACTTAGAAGTTTAATACAAAACTTTTATTATAAATCAAATCTAATTGAACATATGGCTACACACAAAGACAAGACTATAGTTATTGTATTCACAACTAAGTTATTCAATCTAGTTATAACTTGGTCAATTAATATTATGAAACACATCATTAAGAGTTCTAACAAGATTTACTTGGTTAACAAGTTTTTAATTATCATTACACTTAGGGTTACAAATTAGTTTTATCCTGAGTTAGAAGATTAATAATGTACAGTGAACTCTTTAGGAGATGATTCGAGTACAATTAACTCTTATAAAGTTAAAAACGATGCTTCTTACAAAGCTTTAATAAGCTTTGACCGAACTGTTTGACTTTTGACTTAACGTTTACACTTAGAAGTTTAGCTCAAAACTTATATTATAAATCAAATCTAATAGAACTTACGGCTAAACACAAAGACAAGACTATAGTAAACGTATTCATAACTAAAGTAATTCAATCTAGTTATAACTTGGTCAAATAAAGTTATGAAACATATCGTTAAAAGTTCTAACAAGCTTTACTTGGTCAACAAGTTTTCAATAATTGTTACACTTAGAGTTACAGATTAGTTTAATCCTGAGTTAGAAGATTAATCGAGTACAATTAACTCTTTAGAAGATGATTCGAGTACAATTAACTCTTAAGAAGTTGAAAATGATGCTTCTTACAAAGCTTTAATAAGCTTTGATAGAACCGATTGACTTTTGACTTAACGTTGAAACTTAGAAGTTAACACAAAACATTTATTATAAATCAAATCTAATATAACATATGGCTACACACAAAGACAAGATTATAGTAATCGTATTCATAACTAAATTTATTCAATCTAATTATAATTTGGTCAATTAATATTATGAAATACATCATTAAGAGTTCTAACAAGATTTACTTGGTCAACAAGTTTTTAACAATCATTACACTTAGGGTTACCGATTAGTTTTATCCTGAGTTAGAAGATTAATTGAGTACAATTAACCCTTTAGGAGATGATTCTAGTACAATTAACTCTCTTTAATAAGCTTTGACCGAACTGTTTGACTTTTGACTTAATGTTTGCACTTATAAGTTTAGCACATAACTTATATTATAAATCAACTCCACGTTTTATAAGTGGGAACATAGACCTATGATAATGATTATTTATAATAGGTCTTAAGAAAAATAAAGATAAATGCTTGAAACAGAATTTCAAGGAACACTCATGTTCAAAGAAGAATCGAGCAATTGGAAGATTAGGAAGACACAAAGAAGGCCAAACAAATGACTAAACAAAGAAAATTACTCAAAGTCAGGAAGCTAGCAAAAAGAAGTCAAGACAGGAAGCTGACTCACATCAGGAAGCTGACATCTAAGATATACAAGTACTGAAAAACAAAGCAGCAAGCTGACAACCTTCGCTCAACTCATTTATCACAATACAAGGAATGTATATTGAATACAGTACGAGGAAGGATACTGATAAAGAGTCATTGGACAGAAGTTTGAGCCAAGCCAATGAGAAGATGCCACCTGGAATTGCGGCTCTGCAAAAGGTCTGTAACTAGGGTTTGGCGCCATTAATGTAGATAAGTATAGGACATGCCCTATATTCTCAAGTTGTCAATCGTATTAATTGCAAAGATATGGAGGATCATATTTGAACTGAAACAGGAACAATGTCTCTCTTCAACGGGTATTTTCCAAATATCTATAAATAGAGGGATGAAGTGACCATAAAGACTACTGAAGATTTGAAACTCACTGCAAATTCTCACAAGTCTTTCATTCTCCAAAGCTACCATTAAGCTCAGTCACTCAATGTTCTAGGAGCAGTCAACAACAACATTGAAGCCATCAAAGATCAAGACTGCTTCGCACCAGTTGAAGAAAACCTTTATTTTCTAACCACTGTGTTGTGTGTGCTAGGTTGTTTATGGTTTAACTTAGTTGAGAGGATTAGATCCTTGCTAAGTGTGTAGTCTAGAAATAGATTACTTACCCTTTGTGGGTTGTGGCTTCGAACTAGAGTCTGGGATTCTAGTAGGCGTAGTTTGTTAGGAAGAGGTTTGTAAAGTGAGACTTGTTATTCGAACTGACCTAATAAAGATCCTCCGTGTGAAGGAGTAGAGTGGGCGTAGAAGACTTACAACACCTTCGAACCACTATAAACCTTGTGTGTTTATCTGCTTTGATTTACTTACTGCATTGCACTTATCATATCATATATCTTACAGTATACATCATAAGCATCGTGCACAAAAGTATTGGTAAAGAGCATTATTATAAAAGAAAACTAGTTTTCAAAAAGAACTTTATCAAGTTTATTCCACTGCGTACTGTGTAAACAGGTCAGGAACCTGATCTAGCATACTGCCAGGTTATTGATCTGAGTCAGGTTGCTGCATTTCCTCTTGGGTCACTAACCTGCTTTACAGAAAGTTTTTAAGAGTTTGCAAAATCGATAGAGGTTCATTCACCCCCCCTCTGAACCTCTGACCGCTTGGGACTCACGGGACCAACAAGTAGTATCAGAGCAAGTTGGGTTAAAAGCCGACTTAACTGGTAACCAACCCAGATCCACCCGTTTTGCATTTGGATAAACTGTATTCACTTTCACGAGACCAAAACTCATCTCTTAGCATAAGCATGGATTTTTCACATCATAAGCTACCTATGTTTTCCATAGATGAATATGACGACTGAAGGATACGCATGCAAGCTCATCTATCAGCCATGCACGACGAAATGTGGTTCGTCATCACTGAAGGACCACTAGTGATCTACAAAGCAAACGCTGCATATGTTGAATAACTTCATGAGTATAGGCATGCTAAAGCAGTAGCTGAGGCAGCGGGCGGTGAAGTAGAAGACGCAACCAGTGTTGATGATGATATACTACCAGGTGTCAGACCATAGGAAGCTGCACCAAGACTCAGAAGAGCACCACCATCACAGGAATATGTTGTCAAGGAGAGACATGAGTATACTCCTGAAGATAGAAAAAGAGTAAATCTCAACAACGTAGCCAAGAATGCCTTATTTCTCACGCTGGACAAAGGAATGTTCAGTAAAGTTAAAAGCTGCTCCACAGCCAAAGAAATATGGGTAATGCTAGGGATGATATGTGAAGGCAATGAACTTGCCCGAGACAACAGGATCTCAAAAGCTATCCAACTGTTTGAGCAATTCAACATGAAGCCTGGGAAAACCCTTGAACAGCTCGATCAGAGATTCACAGCCATTGTGAGTGAGCTTGAATCTTTGGGAAGATCATACTCCCAGAAGGAGAAAAACATAAAGGTGTTGTGAGCCCTACCCTATGAATGGCACAGTAAAGAGACCGCGATAAGAGTGTCACTGAACCTCAACGCGATGAGTACCTTCGATCTCTTATTCGATCTAAAATCCTTTGAATATGATATTGAAAAAAAGAGAAAGGAGATGGAAGGAACACATGCAAAGACTGCAACACTCATTGTAAATAATCAGGTTGTTGTTGGCACAAGCAGCAGCAAGCTGAAAGAGAAAAAGGAGAAAGAGCTTACTGAGGATGCATAAGAAGAAATGATGCTCCTACTAAAGAAGTTCAAAAAATTTATAAAAAGTAACCATAAAGGGAACAACTTCAGAAGACAGCCACAAACATCAGAAAGAAGTATATAGATTAAACCTCATCAGCAAGTTGACATAGGATCCACAGACCTATGTTACAATTGCAGAAGACCTGGCCACTTCATCAGAAACTGTCCATATCCACAAATACAAAAGTATACAGAGGAAGAGATGAAACAGAGAAACGATATGAGGAAAAGGGAAAAATAAAAGCTTAGGGCACTTTTCACTGAAAATGAAGCTCTCAAAGCAGCAAGCATCTCCAACACTGTAGACAAGGATAATCTCTCATTAGAAAGCACCTACAGCTCCTCATCTGATGAAGAAGCATTGATTTGCCTCATGGCCAAGGACTTGAAGGACAATGAAGAGGTAACTTCACAATCTCTTGATACTTCAAGTTTTGAAAAGCTTAACATGATCCAGTCTTTTAGACAGATCATGAGTAACTTTGAGTAGATAAATTCAGCCCATGAAGAACTTAAAGAGGAACATCGTCAGCTCAAGAGTGAGTAGATAGTACTGAAAGAACAGGTTACTGACCTAGAGTATTTTAGTACTCAATGCAACAAATTCAGAGCTGAGGTCTCTAAGTTCAAACTGCTAGTCACTAAGCTAGAAACTGAGAAAGTTGAATTACAAAACACTATTGGTATATATAGCAAATCAGCAAAGAAGACACAAGAATGTATTCAAAGAACCCAGATCACCAATTCTGGAATTGGTCTGGGATATTGTGCTAGTACTTCTCAGAATGAAGCCAGCTTATCCAAAGCTGGAAAGTTTGTTCAAGCTCTAGTTCCTTTTGTACAAGAGCTTACTCTATTGAATGAAAGCTTGAACAAAACAAGTACTCTGGATAAATGGAAGAAACCCCTTCAGCAGGAAGAAGACAGTAAGCCTGTAAGGAATCTCAGAAAGCAGCATAATCAGTATGCTGTCAGTAAGAGAAGAAAACAGCGGTTTTCTAAGTTAGAACAAGAGTTTCACTCTCTGAGAACCAAGACATTTATGTCTAAGTTCCAACAGGTTTACACTTAGGAAAAGTATAAGAGAATACCTTTCATAAATAGAAAGCATAGGACCTGAAAACAACAAGCTCATAAACAGTACCCTGCCCAGAACACTTACAGAATGAGAACCAACATAGCCTCTGGTAAATTAATTACCATAAGACAGGTATGGGTTCCAAAAGGCACTAACCCCCAAGACCCGTACTTGTATGGGTACCTAAAACCGTCTGATTTACTTACAGGTACAGTTGCCAGGAAGCAGCAGTGATGAATGGTACATTGATAGTGGTTGCTCCAGACCTATGACTGGCAACAAAGCCGGATTGAGAGACTTCCAACCATATAAAGACCCCAAAGTAGTGTTTGACGATAACTCCAAAGGACTCACAAAGGGTACAAGAAGCTTGATCAAATGCAACGCAAGTATCAGTGATGTTTTATATGTCAAAGGACTAAAATATAACCTCCTGAGTATCAATCAATTTTGTGACAAAGGATGTTCAGTAGAGTTCAATCTCAACATGTGTCTGATCAAAGACATCAAAACAAAAGAGGTTAAACTTACTGGAACCAGAAGAGATAACATCTACCTTGCTGATTGGGACTCAACATTACATCCAACCTGCTTCATTGCAAAGAGCACCCCAGAGCTAAGTTGTTTATGGCATAAGAGGATGAGTCACCTAAACTTCAAGATAATCAACAAGCTAGCAAGGAAGAACCTAGTCAGAGGACTACCAGACGTTGCTTACAAGAAAGAAAGTGTTTGTGGACCATGTTAGAAAGGAAAGCAAGTACGAAGCTCATTCAAAGACAAAGTTCAAAGATCATCAAATAGGATACTGGACCTTCTGCATATGGATTTATTTGGACCAGTAGAGCCTGTTAGTGTAAGTGGGAAGAAGTATTCCCTTGTAATAGTGGATGACTACTCAAGATTCACTTGGACCATCTTCTTGGCCAAGAAATCTGAAACTCAAGCCAGGCTTCCAGAATTCATGAAGAGAGTGCCAAATGAGAAAAACTTGAGCATTGTAAAAATAAAGTCTGATAGAGAAACTGAATTCACAAACAAATTTATTGAGAAATATTATTCAGAGAATGGAATTTACCATGAGTACTCTGCAGCAAGGACTCCACAACAAAATGGTGTTGCAAAAAGAAGAAACAGGACTTTGAAGAAAGCTGCTAGAACAATGATTGCTGATGCTGGAATACCTAAGAGATTTTGGGCTCAAGCAACCAGCACAACATGCTATACGCAGAACAGATGCCTGATCAACAAGGACCATGACAAGACTTCCTAGAAGTATGGTATGGGAAAACACCTAATATCTCATACTTCCACATCTTTGGATGTA
This sequence comes from Scutellaria minor, assembly GCA_954870855.1. Lineage (NCBI taxonomy): Eukaryota > Viridiplantae > Streptophyta > Magnoliopsida > Lamiales > Lamiaceae > Scutellaria > Scutellaria minor. The sequence continues at coordinate 13,218,181 of OX940737.1, forward strand.
GGTGCTACATTCTGAACAATGGAAAAGAATACCTAAAGACCTTTGATGAGAAATCTGATGAAGGAGTATTCTTGGGATACTCCTCAGCAAGCAAGGCCTTCAGGATCTTTAACAAAAAAAGCTTGGTTGTTGAAGAATCAATTCACGTTGTATTTGATGAACCATACTGTAATACTGTTGAATTGAAGAAATTAATAGAAGATGTATCCAAAATGAAGATCAAAGATCAAATCGTAAGATACGTTGATGGAGTTCCAGTACCTGTTGAAGAAGTTACAACAAGCAGCTCACATCTTACTGCACCAGGAAATGCAGTAACAATGGAAGCTGATCAACAAGCAAATAGGAATCAGCAAACAAACATCAATCAAGTACAGGATGCTGCTGAATGACAAACTACTGATCAGCAACCTACATTCACCTTTGAGCCTGACAGAACATGGCTCAAGAATCATCCAAGAGAACTTATGATTGGAGATATCAACGAAAGAGTGAAAATAAGAAGATCAAGACCTCAAGAATCACTATTCACATGCTTCATTTCACAAGTAGAACCTAAGAGTGTTGAGGAAGCGCTTGAGGACAGTAACTGGATTCAGGCTATATAAGAAGAGCTGAGTGGTTTTGAGAGGAACCAAGTATGGAACTTAGTTCTAAGGCCTGACCATCAAGGAGTCATAGGAACCAAGTAGGTGTTTAAAAATAAGCTAGACGAATCTGGTACTGTAGTTAGAAACAAAACAAGATTGGTTGCAAAAGGATACTGCCAGCAGGAAGAAATAGATTTTGATGAGACCTTTGCTCCTGTTGCAAGACTTGAAGCAATAAGAATATTTCTGGCTTATGCTGCTCACAACAACTTCAAAGTATATCAGATGGACGTGAATAGTGCATTTCTGAATGGACTCCTATCAGAAGAAGTTTATGTGGAACAACCACCCGATTTTGAAGAACAGTGAGAGGATAGAGTACTCAGATTGAAGAAAGCTCTATATGGACTGAAACAAGCACCCAAAGCTTGGTATGACATACTGTCCCTATATCTCTTGGAAAATGGATTTCAGAAAGGAATAGTGGATAAAACTCTTTTCAGGATACTGGATGGAAACAACATACTGTTCGTACAGATCTATGTTGATGATATCATTTTTGGATCAACAAATAAAGAACTATGTTCCAAGTTCTCTTCACTCATGAAAAGAAAATTTGAAATGAGCTTGATAGGAGAACTCAGTTTCTTCCTTGGTCTACAAGTGAAACAACTTCAGGATAGAACCTTCATCAATCAAGCCAAGTACACTAAGGAATTGATAAAGAAGTTTGGCATGGAGAGTGGATCATCAGTAAGCATACCTATGACCACATCTATAAGCATGGATAAAGATGACGATGGAAAAGATGTGAAAATCACCAAGTACATAAGACTTATTAGATCCCTGCTATATCTCACAGCAAGCAGACCAGATATAGTATTTGCAGCAGAAGTATGTGCAAGATTTAAAACAACTCCTAAAGAATCACATCTTGTAGCAATAAAGAGGATTATCAAATATCTAAAAGGTACTCAAGATGTTGGTTTATGGTATCCTAAGGAAGGAGGATTCAACCTCAAAGGATACTTAGATTCTGATTTCGCAGGTTGCAAGATAGACAAAAAGAGTACAAGTGGAACTTGTCAGTTTCTTGGACAGAGACTTGTCTCTTGGTTCTGCAAGAAGTAAACATTTATTGCAACATCAACAGTTGAAGCTGAGTATGTAGTTGCAGGAAGCTGATGTGCACAAATCTTATGGATACAACAACAACTGAAGGACTATGGCATAACAGAAAAGGAAACTCTCATCCTTTGTGATAACACCAGTGCAATTGTCATCACTCATAATCCTGTCTTCCACTCAAGAACAAAGCACATTGACGTGAGACATCACTTCATCAGAGATCATGTGGAAAAGAAGGACATCACACTGGAGAAAGTACATATTAACCTTCAACTTACTGACATTTTCACAAAATCCTTTTGTGAATCAAGATTTTCTATACTGAGATCTAAATTGGGAATCATCAAGCTCTGATGAATAAGGAAAAGAAGGATCCTTAAAGTGAGGGGGAACTTATTGACATCAAATGTTCAATTCAATTTACTATGATCTTTAACATACTGTGATAGGATACTGACACTCATAAGCACAGAATCCTACAACAGTATCCAGCCCTAGAAACATCTCAAGCAGCAAGCTACAAAAATCTAGTTACTGAGAGAGGTTACTAAGAGAGGTTGCTGTGATCAATATTTAATGATCAACATTTATATGGCTTACAACCTCGTATCGTCAACAATAACCTTATACAATGATTAAGAGTAACAATCTGGCAACTGCATTAAATGCAAAAATCACCTTTTTCAGGAGAGAGAGAAAGACACAGTTTTCCTTCTGACGCAATCTCAAAATTACAGATCTGTCATTCTATAATTCAAATCTCAACCTTTGACAATAATTGCCCTTTAAAATTCTCAATCTTATCTGTTGATCAGTTTCAAAATAAGGAAAAGTTCTTAAACCGCCAAAAACACTTGAGACTTTCTACATTCACATCACTTTTTCTCTCTCTCAAACCCTCAAACTTTCTCTACAAAACAACTCTTCGCAATTCAACCTCTCAGAGTTCATTCAAGATCTACCATGGCAATAGCAAGAGAAACCAAAGTGGTCGAAGGAAGACTAGTGAATGTTGTCGCACTACTAGGAGATGAGTCTCCTTACGAAGATAAAACTCTTCTCATTAATGTCTAGGATCACATCATCAACAACAGACTTGATGGACTGTTGACCACAACCTACACAGGGTACTCCACCCTGTCGGTAGAAATTTTTACGCGTTTGCCATACTGTCCAAACATGGCAAGACGATAACCTTTAAGATGAGCAAGGATGATGAAGAAGCCCAAACCCTAACCACTCAGGATATTACGAGAACTTTTGGCATCTCTAATGCTGGGATGACATATTCTGATCTTACTATCTATGGGTCAGAATATCTGGAGGAAAGTTGGAATCAGTTCAAGCTGGATTCCATGGAAGAAACCTCCACTGGTAATTTTGGGAAAAAGAAGCTTGAACCTGCATATGAGCTTCTGCATGACATTTTGGTCCACACCGTTGAGGGACGATGTACAAGCTTTGTAAGTGCACAACAACAAGATTCAGGATGATGATTGTTGTGATTCGTGAAATAGAGGTCGATTGGGCAAGAATTGTGTTTCAGAGGATTTATGAGGAGACTACTAAAACTTCAACAGGAAGAGGTTTTGGAATTATAATTTCCTCAATTCTTTGTTTCAAGAACATCCCTCTGGAAAGAAGTGTTGCCTATGCACCAGGTTGGTATCTTGGTGTGAAGAAAGCTGGAGCGAAGAAAGGAGTTGCTCCAACAACAAAGCACAAGTAAAAGAAGGTTGCTCCTTCTCAGAAGAGGAAAGCGAAGGAAGTTGTTCCAATCCCCAAGAAGAAGAAAACAACCCTCAAACTGTAGGATTCTGATCCTGAAAAAGAACTTACTGTTCCATCTGACACTGTTGTCATCACAATAGTAGAGGAAACAGTTCCTGAGGAAGCTGCAATTCTTAATGAAAAGCCAACTCTAACACTGCCACATCAGGATCCTCCATTAGAAAACATCGAGCAAGTTGCTGCTCCAACAACTTATGCTCCTGATGACAGTGCTGCAGCAGAAACCTATGGAGACCAGAAGGAATAAAATGCTGACCTTGCAATAGAGACTCAACTTGAAGAATTCAACGTCGAGGAACCTACAACCTCTTCAGGAGAAAGAATGATCAGATGGAAGGAGGTTGACATTCTTAACAGAGTAAAGGATTCCATTGAGTCAATCAGTGCTGATGATGCAACAGAGATATTGGATATAACCACTGACTTAATCTTTCGAAGATTTCTTCACATATATGAGGAATGGAGGGAAATGAGGCTGAGCCCTGCAAGGAAGCTCGCTGGTTGGGGAGACTGGTTTCAGGTGGAAGATGTAATCCTGCCTTGGATTAGGAACTTTGCAATGCACGTAGATGATAGTCTGGGACTTCTACCCTTCCTCAAGCTAGGATTTATGATCAGTTATGCTGATGACTTTATCAAACTCATTGAGGAGAGAAAGAATCAACTTTCCACCTATTGGTCAGAAAAGCAAGAAGAATTGGGAATAATGAGAAAACAGTCAATGACAACCGAGGTAGATAATGCACTGATAAGTCTCAGCACCGAGACTGTTAGGATCTCATCTGAAGTTGAGTTGGCGAGAGCTTAGTTAGCTACCTGTATTGTTGAGGAAGCTAACAGGAGGATACTGCAACAAGGAATTGAAGTAAGCAGAGATCAACAATTCCTACCACCAAGAGAGCTGCAGCATGGGAAATCCAGTTCTAGAGCTGCTGGAGAAACTGCATCCCCATCATACACAGGCATCACAGATCTTTTTAACCTTGATGCTGGGGATTCTGATGAATAGTTGCTGGATTACTCTGCCACACCACCCATCAATGATGAACAAGAACAACTTATTCTAGCAGTCTGTCAAACTATTTAGACTGAGTGTGCCAATGAAGCAGCCCTAGAGGAAGTTGCTGAGGCGGGACTCTCTGTGCTGGCCGAAGCAACAACATAGATAGCTAATGAAGACCCTCAAGAAGATACAGATAGAAATGCAGAAACTTAGGGGGAAACTACTGAAAGAAATGATGGAAATAAAAAAGTTGCTGGTGGAGAAACAACTAGTGAAGCAGCAGCTGCTGAAGCAATCACTGACATTGTACACAACAAGTGGTATCGAAGCAGTAGCACAGATAGTTGATGAAGACCCTCAGAAAGATACAGATAGAAATACAGAAACCGAGGGAGAAATTATTGAAAGAAATGATGGAAATAAAGAAGTTGCTGGTGGATAAGCAACTAGTGAAGCACCAGCTACTGAAGCAATCACTGACACTGTACACAACGATGAAGTCAGTCAGGTTGCTGATGATGCAACTGAGGAGGTTGCTGAGATGACTACAACTGCACCTATTCAAGCAGTTGAAGTCACTGAGGAAGCAACAGTTCGAGAAGAGACGCAGGAGATAGTCATTTCCCATGAAGCAACTATTATCACTGAATCGGTTGCTGAGGAAAGTTAGGCTCCAGATGAGTAGGTTGCTGGCCCCGAGGTCACTGTTGAGATAGCCCTTCAATCATAGACTCCTAGCATGGATGTTGTTGAGACAACCCCTGCTGAAAATCCACAAGGGACAGTTGAGAAGGATGTTGAGTTGTCTTTAAGAGGTAAGGAACCTGTTTCAGCGTCAGATCCACCACTAAATGATAATAGTAGTGATTCATCAAGCAATAGTGATGATGAACCAAGCTCTTCTCTACTCAAAGAACCTGGAAAGATTCCACTTACTCAAGAAAAGAGTATGAGATATCTTGCTGCCAAACACGCACAGGCAACGCAGCAAGATGAGGAAGAAACCAGAAGATGTGTGAGTCAAGCCCTGGTTGGAGTTGAGACTCTTACTGACTCTCAAGAGCTCACACTTAGAAGTGTGATGAATGCAGTTCAGGAACTTACCAGAGCTCTTGAAAAACACATGGCTAGTTAGGTGTTCACCGAGAAGAGGCAGTTTGCTTCTTCTCTGGAGGAATTAAGGAAGATAATTGAAGAACTTCTTGGCGAAATAAATAACAAGATTAATCTTGAATTCAACAATCAGACCAAATTTCGAGCTGCGTTTGAAGGCAGACTGAAGAATGCTACATCTGTCCTGCAGACTAGTATGAAAGAGGTGAAGGACACTCAGGCTGCCCATAGACTTGTCCTAAGTGATCTCAAAGAAAGCTCCTCCTCACAGAGCAAAGATATTATTGAGCTCAAAGATGGGTACAAGACCCTAGGAATGCTGGTAGGAGAGATGCACTATATACTGGGAAAGGTCTATCCGGCTGAAACTGCTGAAGCCACCATCCAATAGGACGTTAATTTTGATGATGCCAAAAAGAGGGAAGGAAAGCGGAGGAAGTAAGGGAAAGGGAAAATGAATATGGCAGTTGTTGAATCAACTGCAAGGGAAATTACTGAAGAAGAAGATGAGGATCAGATTCCATTGATTAGGAGAAGCAAGCGAAAGAGATCTGACTCTGGACCTGGTCAGGATGCTGGTTCGAAAAAGAGTAGAAAGGATGATGATGATAAGAATGCAGGTGTTGGGAATACTGCCCAACAAGCAGCAAGCAGAACTGCAACAACTCAAGTTGTTGTCCCTACGATGAGGCAAAGAACACAAAGACAGCAGATTGAAGGAGATAAGGGTAAATGACAGGGAAAACAGCAACAGGTTGCTGTGTATAGAGCCCCTGCTGATCGAATAGAGCTGGAGTCTAACTTGATTTTGAGACTAGGAGTAATTGACAATGGAGTTTACAACACTGAGAGACACTCTTATCCAAATAAGGAAGCTCCAAATTTTACTTGTGATAATATTCCAGCGCAGGTTTCTGTTCTACTTGATCAAAAACTAGAAAACATCATTGATCTCGTCTTCTGGAACATGGAAATCTTTGGTAAGATCTCTCTACCCCTGGATAGGAATCCTAGATTCGAGAAGATTCGCAATTTCAAAAGATCAGCCTACATGAGATACTTTAGAAATCTAAGCAAGAATGACTACTTCAAAAGTTATCTCTCATGTGAAAAAGCACTGAAGCAGTATCAGTATCTGGCGAGAGAAGGAAAGTTGTCATGGCAAGAAAGACTGATTGAAAGAGTTAAGAGGGGAGATCAACTCTTCTACTATGAAGACTTTTGGCTGAGATGGATTCAGATTCCCAACATAGCCAAGCAGTTTGAAAAGTCTTATCAGGATTCTATCTCGAACTGGTGGAGAGGAACGAAGTATGAAGAAGCAGCAAAACAGTATCAACGAAGAAGCTTAGAAGATGATCAGATTCAAAGGAAGTTGTTTTAAAGATCAAGAAGATAGAGAAAGTATGCTTACAGATCTTTTCTGAATTCGTGTAAAAGAATGTCCATATTCTTTACATTGAATTTTGTTATACAGCAAGTTAAATCTTCACTCTGTAAACATGAGATTCTTTATTTCATATAGAGAAAATACCTGATCTTACTGCTTTATTTTATTTTTCTTTTGGGTTTTGTCATCATCAAAAAGGGGGAAATTGTTGAGAGATTTCTATGTAAGTTTTGATGAGACAATGTAATAATTAGATAGAAAGATAGAGTACCCATTCTCCACGTTTTATAAGTGGGAACATAGACCTATGATCATGATTATTTATAATAGGTCTTAAGAAAAATAAAGATAAATGCTTGGAACAGAATTTCAAGGAACACTCATGTTCAAAGAAGAATCGAGCAATCGGAAGATCAGGAAGACACAAAGAAGGCCAAACAAAGGAAATTACTCGAAGTCAGGAAACTAGCAAAAAGAAGTTAAGAAGGAAGCTAACTCACATCAGGAAGCTGACATCTAAGATATACAAGTACTGAAGAACAAAACAGCAAGCTGACAACCTTCGCTTAGCTCATTTATCACAGTACAAAGAATATATATTGAATGCAGTACGAGAAAGGATACTGACAAAGAGTCGTTGGACAGAAGTTTGAGCCAAGCCAATGAGAAGATGTCATCTGGAATTGCGGTTCTGCAAAAGGTCTGCAACCAGGGTGTGGCGCCATTAATGCGGATAAGTATAGGACATGCCCTATATTCTCAAGTTGTCAATCGCATTAATTGATAAGATATGGAGGATCATATTTGAACTGAAACAGGAACAATGTCTCTCTTCAACGGGTATTTTCCAAAGATCTATAAATAGAGGGATTGAGTGACCATAAAGACTACTGAAGCTTTGAAACTCACTGCAAATTCTCACAAGTCTTTCATTCTCCAAAGCTACCATTACGCTCAGTCACTCAACCTTCTAGGAGCAGTCAACAACAACATTGAAGCCATCAAAGATCAAGACTGTTTCGCACCAGTTGAAGAAAACCTTTATTTTCTAACCACTGTGCTGTGTGCGCTAGGTTGTTTATGGTATAACTTAGTTGAGAGGATCAGATCCTTGCTAAGTGTGTAGTCTAGAAATAGATTACTTACCCTTTGTGGGTTGTGGCCTCGAACTAGAGTCTGGGATTTTAGTAGGCGTAGTTTGTTAGGAAGAGGTTTGTAAAGTGTGGCTTGTAATTCGAACTGACTTAACAAAGATCCTCCGTGTGAAGGAGTAGAGTGGATGTAGAAGGCTTACACCACCTTCGAACCACTATAAACCTTGTGTGTTTATCTGCTTTGATTTACTTATTGCATTGCACTTATATCATATATCTTACAGTATACATCATAAGCATCGTGCACAAAAGTATTGGCAAAGAGCATTATTGTAAAAGAAAATTGGTTTCCAAAAAGAACTCTATCAAGTTTATTCTGCTGTGTACTGTGTAAACAGGTCAGGAACCTGATCTAGCATACTGTCATGTTACAGATTTGAGTTAGGTTACTGCATTACCTCTTGGGTTACTAACCTGCTTTATAGAAAGTTTTTAAGAGTTTGCAAAATCGATAGAGGTTCATTCACCCCCCCTCTGAACCTCTGACCGCTTGGGACTCATAGGACCAACATAAGTTTTGAGCTAAACTTCTAAGTACAAACGTTAAGTCAAAAGTCAAATAGTTCGGTCAAAATTTATTAAAGCTTTGTACAAAGCATCGTTTTTAACTTCATAAGAGTTAATTGTACTCGAATCATCTCCTAAAGAGTTAATTGTACTTGATGAATCTTCTAACTCAGGATAAAACTAATCTGTAACCCTAAGTGTAATAATAATTAAAACCTTGTTGACTAAGTAAATCTTGTTAGAACTCTTAATGATGTGTTTCAAAATATTAATTGACTAAGTTATAACTAGATTGAATAACTTAGTTATGAATACGATAACTATAGTCTTATCTTTGTGTGTAGCCATATGTTCTATTAGATTTGATTTATAATAAAAGTTTTGTATTAAACTTCTAACTGCCAACGTTAAGTCAAAAATCAAACAGTTCGGTCAAAGCTTATTAAATTTTTGAAAGAAGCATTGTTTTCAACTTCTTAAGAGTTAATTGTACTCGAATCATCTTCTAAAGAGTTAGTTGTACTCGACTAATCTTCTAACTCAGGATAAAACTAATCTGTAACTCTATATGTAATGATTATTGAAAATTTATTGACCAAGTAAAGCTTGTTAGAACTCTTAATGATGTGTTACATAACTTTATTTGACGAAGTTATAACTAGATTGAATTACTTTAGTTATGAATTAACTAGATTTGATTTATAATATAAGTTTTGTGATAAACTTCTAAGTGCAAACTTTAAGCTAAAAGTCAAACAGTTCACTCAAAGCTTATTAAAGCTTTGTTAAAAGAATCATTTTCAACTTATTACGAGTTAATTGTACTCGAATATTCTTCTAAAGAGTTAATAGTATTCGATTAATCTTCTAACTCAGGATAAAACTAATCGGTAAATATTGAAAACTTGACCAAGTAAAGCTTGCCAGAACTCTTAATGATGTGTTTTATAACATTTAATTGACCAAGTTATAACCAGATTGAATAAATTTAGTTATGAATACGATTATTATAGTCTTGTCTTTGTGTTTAGCTGTAAGTTCTATTAGATTTGATTTATAATATAAGTTCTGTGCTAAACTTATAAGTGCAAACATTAAGTCAAAAGTTAAACCGTTCAGTCAAAGCTTATTAAAGAGAGTTAATTGTACTCGAATCATCTCCTAAAGGGTTAATTATACTCGATTAATCTTCTAACTCAGGATAAAACTAATCCGTAACTCTAAGTGTAATGATTATTAAAAATTTGTTGACCAAGTAAATCTTGTTAGAACTCTTAATGATGTATTTAATAATATTAATTGACCAATTTATAACTAGATTGAATAACTTTAGTTATGAATACGATTACTATAGTCTTGTCTTTGTGTGTAGCCATATGTTATATTAGATTTGATTTATAATAAAAATTTTGTGTTAAACAAGTTTCAACGTTAAGTCAAAGTCAAACAGTTCTGTCAAAGCTTATTAAAGCTTTGTAAGAAGCATCGTTTTCAACTTTTTAAGAGTTAATTGTACTCGAATCATCTTCTAAAGAGTTAATTGTACTCGAATAATCTTCCAACTCAGGATAAAACTAATCTGTAACTCTAAGTGTAACGATTATTGAAAACTTGTTGACCAAGTAAAGCTTGTTAGAAATTTTGACGATGTGTTTCATAACTTTATTTAACCAAGTTATAACTAGATTGAATTACTTTAGTTATGAATATGTTTACTATCTTATCTTTGTGTTTAGCTGTAAGTTCTATTTGATTTGATTTATAATATAAGTTTTGAGCTAAACTTCTAAGTGCAAACGTTAAGTCAAAAGTCAAATAGTTCGGTCAAAGCTTATTAAAGCTTTGTAAAAAGCATCGCTTTTAACTTCATAAGAATTAATTATACTCGAATCATCTCCTAAAGAGGTAATTGTACTTGATTAATCTTCTAACTCAGGATAAAACTAATCTGTAACCCTAAGTGTAATGATAATTAAAAAGTTGTTGACCAAGTAAATCTTGTTAAAACTCTTAATGATGTGTTTCATAATATTAATTGACCAAGTTATAACTAGATTGAATAACTTAGTTATGAATACGATAACTATAGTCTTGTCTTTGTGTGTAGCCATATGTTCTATTAGATTTGATTTATATTAAAAGTTTTGTATTAAACTTTTAAGTGCCAACGTAAAGTCAAAAGTCAAACAGTTCGATCAAAGCTTATTAAAGATTTGAAAGAAGCATCATTTTCAACTTCTTAAGAGTTATTTGTACTCGAATCATCTTCTAAAGAGTTAGTTGTACTCGACTAATCTTCTAACTCAGGATAAAACTAATCTATAACTCTATGTGTAACGATTATTGAAAACTTATTGACTAATTAAAGCTTGTTAGAACTCTTAATGATGTGTTTCATAACTTTATTTGACGAAGTTATAACTAGATTGAACTACTTTAGTTATGAATTAACTAGATTTGATTTATAATATAAGTTTTGTGATAAACTTCTAAGTGCAAACGTTTAGTCAAAAGTCAAACAATTCAGTCAAAGCTTATTAAAGCTTTGTTAAAAGAATCATTTTCAACTTATTACGAGTTAATTGTACTCGAATATTCTTCTAAAGAGTTAATAGTATTCGATTAATCTTCTAACTCAGGATAAAACTAATCGGTAAATATTGAAAACTTGTTGACCAAGTAAAGCTTGCTAGAACTCTTAATGATATGTTTCATAACATTAATTGGCCAAGTTATAACTAGATTGAATAACTTTTGTTATGAATACGATTACTATAGTCTTGTCTTTGTGTTTAGTCGTACATTCTATTAGAGTTGATTTATAATATAAGTTATGTGCTAATCTTATAAGTGCAAACATTAAGTCAAAAGTCAAACAGTTCGGTCAAAGCTTATTAAAGCTTTGTAAGAAGCATCGTTTTCAACTTCTTAAGAGTTAAAATTGTACTCGAATCATCTTCTAAAGAGTTAATTGTACTCGATTAATCTTCTAACTCAGGATAAAACTAATCTGTAACTCTAAGTGTAACGATTATTGAAAACTCTAAGTGTAACAATACCATATATATTGAGTGTATTTCACACACTCAACACACCCCCAAACTTAAATATTTACGCGTCCTTGCACAAAGACAATCTCACGACATCAAAGATACAACTAACAATCCAACAAAGCATAACAAACTCAAATTTCCAAGGCTATATACATATCGAGTCTTAGCATTAAAACACTTAGCAAGAATCATATTCAACACAAATATTTCCCTTCCGAATTACTAAAGGACTCAACATCAAATTCTATATCACTAGCACATCCCGACTTCTCAAACATCAAAAGAAATCAACCAATTTGCTACACCGTGGGGTTTTTCATTAACTTAGAGAATCAAGCGTCACAAAAATCAATTTTTCATTATAATCATCATAAGCACATTAACACCTTTATTTGGCACTTTCTCTTTTTTTTTCTTATGAATATCTCATTTGTTGAATATAATGCAATCCACTGGGCTTTTTAATTGGTCCATGTAGCGAACTTTCAACCAATGGCTCCCAAATCGGGCGGCTTTAGGGCATTAAGTGTAAAACACCCCAAGGGTTTACTTGTTCAAACCAAAAAGGCTTCGAATCACACTTCCTCAACTTAGATATTTTTCACAAATCAACCTTTTTATTGTTAATGTTCAACATTACTCAAGTGACCCATGTAACGAACTTTCAATCAATAATCCCAAGCTAGTTGTCTTTAGGTTGCTAGGCATAAAGATACCCCTAAGGATTTACTTATTCAAGTCACCTAAGCAACAAAAACGTGCCTTTAGCCATAGCTGAATTTTACTCAATACAAAACAAAAGAATTTATTCAATTCGCAACAACTTGACATGCTAAGTTTTTGATCAATTCAATCTACAAGCGCAATAAACTAGTTTCAACCCTCAATGCTCAATAATCAAAATAGCTAACAACATAAAATCCAATGCATAAATCGTAAAGTAAAGCAAAAAGGGTTCATGTTCATCGAATCATGCAATCACGGCTAAGCACTTCATATCATGACTCTTAAAGCATATAACAAAGGGAACTCAAAACAAAAAGACTCAAAATAAAGCAATAAGGACTCGATAATCAAAAATAGAAAAATCAAACTAAAAACTCCCACCCCCAAACTTAAATGTGACATTGCCCTCAATGTCATTAGAACAAAGTTTAGAGGATAGTATACACTTGATCAAGTGTCATGTGACAAGGTGTCTCCCGTCTCGTCACTCTGCTGCTCCTCCTCATTTGGTGCCTCTTGTGGTGAGGGTGAGCGAACGCGTCTTTACCTCGAATGACATTTCGAAAAGAATTCGGGTGGCTCAAGCTCCGGTGGAATCGATTGACATCCACATGCGGTTATCTTGGCCTTGAGTGGCTTTGGAATCCAGCTGAAGAAGGTCTTCATAACATTACCCATGTCGGACTGCATCTCGCGGAGTTCACCGATCTCTCGTGACAGTTGGGTTAATGTGGTTGCTTTCTCAGGTCGTCGCCCCCCTTGTGGACGTGCACTAGTGGCGCCACTGTCCATTTACCGGATAACTGCGGCGTTGATCGGATTCTTGATTGGGACAATAGTGACAGAATCCAGGCTCAGACATTCTTGCTAGTGCATAATCCCATGATAAGTGCAGGGAACATGTTCGACTTGTGGGAATCCCTGATGGACCAAGTCGTGACCAGATGATCTGGGCAACCGGGATGTGCTCTCCTTTCATGATGTAGTATATGAAGGCGCACCTTTCGAACGTCTCGTTCATCATGGTTGAGATCGGTATAAGATGGTAGTACACGAAGTAGAGCCAAATCTTTGCTTCGAGTTTGAATTCTGATTTAGGAATTGTCCACTGGAGCGCTTCATCTCTTGTCTTCCATATCGGTTTATTTCGGCATAGGAATTCACCGACTTCTTCGGGGTTCACCTTCATTTTTTGTCTCATCCCAATCTGGTTGGTGAGTGTGGTCCCTCGATCGTAGTACTGGTGAATGTATTTGTCACCGAAATCTACCTCAACACCTCGGACGAGTGATATCGGGGGCACTTGGTGGCCCTGTGGAGTGTACTTTGTCGTCGGGATGTTATGGTTTGCATAGAACTCGAGCACAAAAGAGAGGTTGTACTCGGTTGGTTTCTCACAAAGTGCAAACCATTTGCGTTGGTGGATTTGGGCGGTGATGTCATCATATTCACCGGGGAAGAGGTCGAATCCTCACTCCGGGAGGACCATTTTTGCCCTCGGTTTGTAGTACTCTTTTTCGGCAATTTCGGTGAAGAAGATTGTAGTGCCGCTAGGGGGTGGTGGCTCTGCTCTTACCCTTAGCACCAGCACCCTCGGACGAGTCGGTACCCTTGGATCGTGGTTTCTTTCTTGGAGCCATGAAAAAAAACTGTCGAAATTTGGGTGAGGCAATTTATCAAACACCTTGTGGGTGTGAATGATAACTAGGTGTTTTAGTGATTATGCTCTTGAAAATCTTCCCCAATCCTAGCAATCAAACACAAGAGAGTAAATAGATGAAGTATGATGTAGAGGAGTGGAGTTTATGGAAGGGAATTGAGTGGTGGTGTGAGAGAGGTGGGAGCAAGGTATATGGGAGAGAAGGGTGGTGAGAGACATATGAATTGGGGATTTTCGAATTAGGCATATAAAGGGCTGGGTACCGCGGTACCCATTAGTTGGTATCGCGATAATGGGTGTCAGCAATTTTGGGTACCACGGTATCCAAGGTCGATGCCGCGGTACTGGCCTCCAGTCAAAAGACCCTCGAAAATATGTACTCGGATATCTCGGTATCGGCCTCCAGCCATCCCATACCTGTAAAAAATACATAAACTTGGTTAAATATGAGTATGTGAGGACTCGAAAACCTTCTAAAACTTCAAAGAAACATGAAAACTTGAAAAAACAAAAGAAATAAGAGAAAAGAAAAAGAAAACTTGGGTTGTCTCCCAAGAAGCACTAAGTTTATAGTCTTCAGTCAGACTTTTTCTTGACTTTTCTAAGTCAGTGCGATCGAAGTTGGGTGGTGCTCCACTTTGCCACCGTAATAATGCTTCAATCGTTGCCCATTGACTTTAAAAGTCCTTCCCGATTCGTTATCCATTATCTTCATGGCTCTGTGCGGATACACCTCTACAACCGTAAACGGTCCTGACCATCTATACTTCAACTTTCCTGGGAAAAGTTTCAGTCTCGAATTGAAAAGTAAAATGAGTTCCCCCTTTTGAAACTCGCGGTGGAGGATCTTGTTATCATGCTATCTCTTGGTCTTTTCCTTATAGATGCAGTTGCTCTCATACGCGTTCAAACGTAACTCATTGAGTTCAAGGAGTTGAGCCATTTGTTTCTCCTTGCATTCATCGAGATCAAAATTGAGCTTCTTGATTACCCAATATACATTATGCTCCAACTCTACCGGCAAATGGCGTGCTTTTCCATACAAAAGGTGAAATTGGGTCATTCTAAGTGGAGTCTTGTATGCAGTTCGATACGTCCACAGTGCATCATCTAACTTCCTAGACCAATCCTTTCGAGTTGGGCTCACTACCTTTTCCAAAATATTCTTGATCTCTCGATTCGAAACTTCTGCTTGGCCATTCATTTGAGGATGATAGGCAAGGGCGACCTTATGCTTGACTCCATACTTGGCTAGCAGGGTCTCAAATTGTTTGTTGCAAAAGTGTGTTCCTCCATTGCTAATGATTGCTCTTGATGTGCCAAAACGTGTGAAAATCTGTCTTTTCAAAAAAGCACAAACTACAGAAGAATCATTAGTAGGGAATGCGGCCGCTTCTACTCACTTTGACACGTAATCTACTGCCACCAAGATATATAAGTTATTGAAGAATGGGATAAAGGGTCCCATAAAATCAATTCCCCACACATCGAAGGGCTCGACTTCGATCATAGTGTTTAGTGGGAGTTCATGGCGCTTCGAGATGTTGCCAACACGTTGACAACGATCGCACTTTGAAACAAATATATGAGAATCACAAAAGAGGGATGACCAAAAGAAACCTGACTGTAGAACTTTTCGAGTCTTCATCTTGCTTTCCGGAACACATCGCCTGATAACCTGATCACTGCATTGTCTAAATAGAAACGACTCTTTCCAAAAGTAAAACTTAACATCATGTAAATTTTTTTCTTTTGATGAAACGAAAACTCCGATGGGAGCACCCGGCTAACTATATAGTTCACATAATCAGCATACCAAGGAACTTCATTATCAATAGCAAGCAATTGTTCATCAGAAAATTTTTCATTAATGTTAAGTTCGTTTGTCACTATTAACTCATTCTCAAGCCTAGACAAGTGATCTGCTACTTGATTTTCTGTGCCCTTCCTATCACGAATTTCTAAATCAAATTCTTACAACAACAAAACCCATCTAATTAACCTACGCTTAGCATCTTTCTTCGCAATCAAATATTTTAAAGCAAAGTGATTAGTGTAAACTATGACTTTCATACCAATCAAGTAAGATCGAAATTTTTCAAAAGCAAATACCACAACAAGCAACTTCTTTTCCGTAGTAGTGTAATTTAATTGCGCATCATTAAGGGTTTTACTTGCGTAGTAGATAGAGTGAAAAACTTTATTCTTTCTTTGGCCCAAAACAACGCCAACAGCATAATCACTTGCATCACACATAAGCTCAAAATGTTCATCCACTTTGGTGCAATAATAATGGGAGCAGTGACTAACCTTTTCTTAAGCTCGTCGAAAGCTTTAAGACACTCACCATTGAACTCAAATTTGATGTCCTTCTCAAGTAAGTTGCACAGAGGTTTGGCAATCTTGGAAAAATCCTTGATGAACCGCCTATAAAATCCAGCGTGGCTTAGAAAACTTCTGATTCCCTTTACTGATATCGGTGGTGGAAGAAGCTCGACCGTCTCGATCTTTGCTCGATCAACTTCAAGTCCCATCCTTGAGATCTTGTGCCCGAGCATGATCCCTTTTCATACCATGAAGTGGCACTTTTCCCAATTGAGCACCAAGTTTGTCTCTTCACACCTGTGAAGAACTTTAGCTAGCATGTGGAAACAAATGTCAAATGTATCACCGAAAACAGAAAAATCATCCATAAAAACCTCTAAACCACATTCAGCCATGTCCGTAAAAGTAGCCATCATACACCTTTGGAAAGTAGCAGGGGCATTACATAAACCAAAAGGCAAACGTCTAAAAGCAAATGTACCATAAGGACAAGTAAAAGTGGTTTTATGTTGATCTTCCGGTGCAATAGCAATTTGAATATACCCCGAATATCCATCAAGAAAACAGTAAAATTCTTTCCCGGCTAACCTATCAAGCATTTGATCAATAAAAGGCAAGAGAAGTGATCTTTCCTAGTGGCTTTATTTAACTTCCTATAATCTATGCATATTCATTAACCTGTGACTGTTCTAGAGGGAATTAATTTATTGTTTTCATTTTCTATCATTGTCATTCCCTCTTTCTTAGGCACATATTGAATGAGGCTTACCCATGCACTATCGGAAATAGGATAGATAATACCTGCATCGAGCCACTTGATGATCTCTTTTTTTACTACCTCTTTCATGATGGGATTTAATCTTCTTTGCTGCTCAATTGACGAACTGTGCCCTTCTTCCAAGATGATCTTGTGCATGCAAAATGTTGGACTTATACCTTGAATGTCTAAATTAGTCCATCTAATTGCGAGCTTGTGCTCACGAAGTACCACCAATAATCTTTATTCCTGCAAAGAATTTAAAGAAGCAGAAATTATTACCGAATGTTGGGATATTTCTGTAGTTATTTTGATGAGACAAAAACAATTTGCTTAGGGTATCAATACCTAGTTTCCATACTGAGTACATGATCTTTAGTTCTTCATCTGTAAGAGATCATGTAATGGTTTTCCAAGTTATAAGGAAAACCAACCTTAGAAGATATAGGAAGATATCTTCTAAGAGTAGCATGCTGAAGCAGCAAGCTGAAGGATGCAGCAAGCTGGTTGTAGCAGCAAGCTAAAGGAAGCAACATGCTAAAACAACAAGCTGAAGCAAACAGAAAGCTGCAAGCAGAAAACACCATGTAGGAAGCAGCATGCAGAGATGACAGAAAGTAGCCAACGAATCTATTATAGGAAGATAAGCGCTACTCTCATCCATGCAGCACGAGGAAGATCATGTAGTACGAGGAAGAGCAAAGCTAACTAACAACGAGATTAAGTAGCCGTTGTATGAACTTCAGTGGTGGACCCATACTGCTTTGCCATGTCAGCAAGTGTGTCGGAGAGGTCCAGAAGCCAATGATAGACCCATTAAATGCTCATATCAGGAGCAACTCAGATGCATTTAATGCGGCCATAGAGAAGATTGAGATCAATGTTCAAATTCAAAATGGAGAAATACCTCTTCAACAGATACTTTTCCTAACTTTATAAATAGAAGATGTGAGTGATTGAGACAAATTATCGAACAGAGCCAAGTGGAAAATCAGAAATACTCCAAAGCTTATTCTAAGCTTATCTTTGTTCAGCCACTTAACCTTCGAAGCAGTCTATTCAAGCACTCGAGCTCTCAAGTTCAAGACTGACTTCACCGCAACAGTTAAAGAAAAACCCTCATATACTTTTAGCCTTTTGTTGTGTGCTAGGTTGTTTTAGTTTGGTGTACTTAGTTGATATGATTATATCCTTGCTAAGTTTGTAGTCTTGTATAAGCTATTTGTCCTGTATGGGATTGTGTACCCTGGGTGGGATTTGGCCTAGGAATCTGGGATCTAGTAGGCATAACTTGTTAGGAAGAGGTTTGTAAAGTTGAGACTTGTAAATCGAACTGACCTAATGAAGTTCCTTCTTGTGAAGGAGTAGAGTGGACGTAGAAGGATTATACCACCTTCGAACCACTATAAGCCATAAGTGTTTATTGCTTTCTTGTGTGTTGCATTGCATTATTATATCCTGCTACATACATCATCAGCATTATGCTAAAACCATTTGATAAAAGCATACTTGTGAAAGAAAACATTTTCCAAATAGAAACTTTATCTTAGTTTATTCCACTGCATATTGTGATACTGGATCAGGAACCTGATACAATATACTGTCAGGTTACTGATCTGAGTCAGGTTACTGCATTCACTCTTGAATCAGGAACCTGTTTTACAGAATAGTTTTCAAAAGTTCAAAAATCAATAGAGGTTCATTTACCCTCCCTCTGAACCTCTGACCACTTGGGACCAACAAGTGGTATTAGAGTGAGTTAGGTTAAAAGCCTACTTGTCTGGCTACCTACCCCGATCCACCCATTTCTGCATTGTGAAAACCGTTTTCATTTTCTTGACCAAAACTCATTCTTTTTAGCATATGCATGGACGTCTCACATCACATATTTCTCATGTTTTCCATAAGATATATACAGGATTGATTGCTTGACCACTAAGTGAATTCATGAGGAAAACTGAACTCTCAACAATGAACCATGAATGGAAGAAAGCAGTAACTTGATATCAGGTTTCTGCAAGACTACAACAGATCAGCTATCATAAAAGCGCAATCCAGCTCCAAGGAAAAAGCTGAGGAAATAGAGAGCAAACTGAAGCTACAACAGAGATAGGACTCCCTGTACTGGCTGAAGTAGCAGTACAGTTCGCTGAACAAGAAGGAACCCTAGTTGCTGCTGAAGGAGAGTAGGAAGACGCAACTCCACAAGCTACCTCCAACCAGATAGTTAAAGCCAGTCTCAATGCAACTGAAGGGGAAGATGGTAAGAAGCAGAAGTAGCAGAAGGACACAACAATCTCAAGAGAAAGATTATCTCAAAAATGATCCTCAGACACCTGGAAGAAGTCAACAGAGGAGATCAACAAAAGTATCGACCTGATAAGAAAAACACAAGCTCAGAGGGAATACTGCATTTCATAGTATTCAAGTTTCTACAAAAATACCTACTGACTCAGATAGAGAGCACACTCAGAATTCAAGAAGTCCAGTAAGTTGTATCAAGCTTTCAAGGAAACATGCCTTCAACAAAAGGAAGAACACAACAATCTAAACAAGTGGTATCTCGAATGGAACAACATATATAATGACCAGGTTGCTGATAAAGCAACTAAGAAGGGTGTTGAGGTGACTAAAGCTGCGACTATTATAGCAGATGAAGTTACTAAGGAAACAACAGTAGAACAGGATTGTTGTTTTACTCGATGAAGCAAATATTGTGCCTAAACAGGTTGCTAAGGGTACTCAGGTTTCTGTAAGAGGTAACTGAAGGTGTTGTCGAGTTAGAGCAAGTTGTGATGACAGCCTCTCCAGAGAAGACCTCGTGCATGGATGTTGTTGAGACAACCCCTGTGGAGGATATAGAAGGTTGCAGCGTAACAAGAACAGGTTATTGCAATAGGTAGCACCAACGGGTTACTGGTACAGGTTACTCGAACAGGTTGCTAAGGCAGGAACCAGTATTTATTGAAAAACATTGATAAAGCCTGCAACCTCGTACCAGGAACAGTAACCTTAACCTAATGATTAAGTGGGCCAACAAGGGACCAACAAGTGGTATCAGGTCCCTGAAGATATAGCCGATGTACCTGTTGAGAAAGAGCAAGATGCTAAGACAGCTTCTTCAGAAGAACCCAGAAGAGTACATGCCAAAGATTGTAAAGAACTTTCTTACAAAACCAGAGCTTAAGATAAACAAGCTCCCATGAGTAAGATGTTATAAGTTCCTTAAGTAAGGGGGAACTTATTCAGTATTTTAAGTTTATATCATGTTTACTCTTATTCAGGTTACTGAAACAGGATACTACATCTTATCATATCAGAATTTCTTAATAGTATTCAGTTTTAGGTTACAGTAAGTATGTGCAGGTTACTATAACAGGATCAAGAAGGAGACTGGAAGAATGGAACAACAAAACATGTCTTTTGCAGCAAGCATCATATCACCTCGATCCAGGAGAAGTAGCCATGAGAATAAAATCTTCTTAAGCGGTGGACCATCAAATCACTAAAGCAAATCTACCTTTTCAGAAGATCAACAAGTGGCGATGTCAATCAGTCAAAGAAGTTTAACTTTTTGAAAAGAGGCCCCTCCTTTTATATCAACCACCAGATCCAGCATTTCGTCTCCCAACCATTGATCTAAAAATCGCTCACATCCGCCTATTTATATCCGAGCATTCATCACCTTTCCTCAAACGCTCTTCTTTAAAGTATGAGCAACCATAACTCTCCATGAAAAACACAGTTACAACAATTTATAAGGTAATGGTGATTCCAAAAAGTTGAGGAGAAGATGATGAAGATGGAAAAGAAGAAGAAGAAGAAGAAGATGAGCAGTCTCTGATGACCAAGAAGAGGATGAGGTTTTCAAGGGATGATGAAGCGGTCATCACGGGTGTTGAAGGAGAAACAGTTGTTCCTAAAGGATATCTCATCAACCCCACAAATCTCACACGAGGGAAAGATGTCCTCTATGAAATGGATGTGATCAGAAAAGTGTTCGAGATGCCGGAGATCGCTCGTAAAACCCTCTTCACGTTGATTGAAGATAAAGAAGATGAGAGAATGATAAACAAGGTGCTCGCATACACCCTCGTTTATCTGACACAGGGTCGACTTTAGAAGAAAGCCTTTCACATCAAATGTTGATGTGAAAGTTATTACATAAGGTCCTATCTTCAGACGAAGACGATAACTGCTGCCATTCATGGAGCCAAAACCGAAAAAAAAAACAATAGTTACGTCTTGAAGGATGTCAGCAAGACTGGCTATCTATTCGGAGATACTGTGTCAACAGCTTCCAGCTAGTACCTGGGCATGGAGAAGAATCCTCACCAGCACAATAACTGTGGTAAAGGCGAAGCCAGACCAGCAGTCAAAGATCTACGGTGAATGTGCCTTGGATGATGATCAGGAAATTGAGCAGGTACCTGATCTATCCACCGATCAGGTCCCTGATCTTTTGTCACGTACTTCCAGAGGAGGAGCATCTTATTCCCTTGGGTAGGAATAAGAAGAAGGATGCTTAGGATAAAGTACGAACAGATTGTTGCACTACTCCGAGTATCAATTATCAGACAAGAGAAACCTGAATTACCTACCTTGGCGGTGTAACTCAACCCCTGAGCAACAAGCTTGAGGATGATGACAAAAAGGGGAAAGAGTTTCAAGTCAAGAGTCACAGCTGAAACCCTCTAGTAAGGGGGAAGCAGAGGAAGAAACTATGGCAATCAGAAAGAGCCTACCATCCAAAGCTGATATTTCAAGAAGACTTAAAAGATGCAGCAAGCTGTAACAACACGCAAATCAGAGATGGTAGAGAGAGAGGAAGAACTCTCTGGTGGAAAAGTATGGAGACAACAAACTATCTGAAACTGAAGAATGAAGTAAAGCTAGATGGAGCTGTAGCAGCTTACTTGCTTTCACATTTGTACTGAGATGTATTTGTACATGTACAATCATTCAGTTTCAATGAAAGAGCATTCATTTTTAAATGACTCTTGTTCTTATTGTGTTTTGTCATCATCAAAATAAAGAGGGAAATTATTGGAATATTTATGTAGTTATTTTGATGAGACAAAAACAGTTTGCTTAGGGTATCAGTACCTATTTTTCATACTGAGTACGTGATCTTTAGTTCTTCATCTGTAAGAGATCATGTAATGGTTTTCCAAGTTATAAGAAAAACCAACCTTAGAAGATATAGGAAGATATCTTCTAAGAGCAGCATGCTGATTCAACAAGCTAAAGGATGCAGCAAGCTGGTTGTAGCAGCAAGCAACAAGCTGAAGGAAGCAGCATGCTGAGGCAGCAAGTTGAAGCAAATAGCAAGCTGCAAGCAGAAAGCACCGTGCAGGAAGCAGCACGCAGAGATGACAGGAAGTAGCTAATGGATCTGTTGCAGGAAGATAAGCGCTACTCTCATCCATGCAGCACGAGGAAGATCATGCAGTACGAGGAAGAGCAAAGCTAACTGACAACGAGATTAAGTAGCCGTTGCATGAACTTCAGTGGTGGACCCATACCGCCTTGCCATGTCAGCAAGCGTGTTGGAGAGGACCAAAAGCCAATGTTAGGCGCATTAAATGCTCATGTCAGGAGCAACTTAGATGCATTTAATGCGGCCACAGAGAAGATCTTTGGAGATCAACGTTCAAATTCAAAATGGAGAAATACCTCTTCAATGGATACTTTTCCTAACTCTATAAATAGAAGGTGTGAGTGACTGAGTGTAACACCCCCTTTTAGTAGGGTAATTACTTCTACTAAATTATGCTTAACTTTCTAACTAATAAAAGTATGTCATAAGGATTCATAGACTGTTTTTTTCAAAACAACAGAAATAATTTTATTAAGAAACATATCAGAGTTTTAAAACGGTCTAAAGCATCCAAAAAGAATTAAATCGTTTGTGTAAAACTTTTGTAAAACAAATCAAACAAAAAGTCTTAACATGTAAATTTAGAAACTCTCAAAATCTTAAACCAATTCCAAGGCCGTCACCACCAATCATGTTTTAGCGCTGCTATCTCCTTGCATCACATCTTACCTTTGCCTTTATCTGCAGTATGAGGTAAATACTATAAGCAAATTGCTTAGCAAGTACATCACCTATCTCACAAAATATTTTTCTTTGCAACTTAATAGAAAACAAGAACATCACTAAATAAAACAATAATATACTCTTATACTTGAAAATAATATACTATGGGCCCAGACATGGTACCAATGCCCGCAACTTCAAAGAATCCGGGGTAGCTAGACACCGAATCCAAACGGAGCAACTCAAAACTCATAGGGCGGTCTCGGAGCCCTTAACTTCTCTAGTGGGCGATCTCGGTGCCCGGTACCAGTCTCTTAAAAATATAAAAAAAAACCATATACATATATACTCTACCTCAAAATACTTTTCTCATTTTTCGTAAAACAAAATACTTGCATCTTGTACCAGATCAAACATATGGAATTACCACACTTAACACAACATCTCTTCACATTCACATAAATCATAAATAAGAAACTCACGAAGCATTTAACTTAGCAACTCATTAAAGCATAATCACATAAAACATAAATAGGCACTCACATAATTTTGCATAATCATTAAACAATCAAAACAAAACTACTCATACTGCAGGTGAGAGATGTACTTACCTAAAGCTTCAAAAAAACTATCTCAAGACTCTTAAACGCGTTCTAAGTCTTCTCAACCAAATTTAAAACATAATTTAATTGATGATATCAGAATTTATCACATACAAAATCTAGTATTACAATTCCTTTTATTTCTGATGACACTTTCTAAAAGCTAATTAAATGAATCAACTACTAACACTGTTACATATATTATATTTATGATTTCATTGACATTAACCTACTTCCTTCCAAACGCTGTCAAAATGAAAAATCTCCTTAACTAAATAAATGGGCATAAAGGTCAGAATCGTAAGCCTTACAAACATTTTGCTTATTTACTATCATAACAACTACTGAAATTAATTTAGTGAACTGAAACAAAAACCCATCAAATTTCATAAGTTTGACTTGGTGAAAATTAGTTAACAAATATTAACCCATTCAATTCCATAGAACTGTTAGCTAGACAAAAGTCTGTCTATCAATTAAATATGTTGACTAATGTTTAATTAATGATTAATCATACTCTGAAACTTCAGTTAATCATTATCTTTATACTGTGTATATTGGTCAAATATGCAGTGATTCCTACAATTAATTAACATAGGTCTAGACTCATTCTTCTTCATTCAATTATTCCTACAAATAAATTAATATCCGTGAAATCATTCTTTATAGCTAAATGTAGAATCTAAAGGAGGAAATTTAAAAAGAGGAAATGGATGAAAATACCATCACCTCTTTATTATTGGACAAAAATACCATTAAATAAAGGGAAGAGACAAAAATACCACCTTAAATAAGAAATGAGACAAAAATGCCACTATTTTATGTTGAAGTCAACAATTGGGTGGGGCCACGCAAGTCCTCGCATGTAAAAATACTTTTACCCATTTTTATGTATCCGGAAAATTTAATTTTTTTGTTTAAGGATTTATGATTTTAAATGTTTTTATTAATAATAATTAATTTAACAATTTTGAATTATACTTATATTAGTTGTATACTTATTATAGTTTATATGAAGATTTTCTGAAATTTGTTTTCTGAATGACCAAAATTTGAATTTTTTTTTTTAAGGATTTATGATTTTAAATGTTTTTATTAATAATAATTAATTTAATAATTTTGAACTATACTTATATTAGTTGTATAGTTATTATAGTTTATATGAAGATTTTCTTCAATTTGTTTTCTGAATGGCCAAAATTAAAATATTTTTTTTTAAGGATTTATGATTTTAATTTTTTTTATTATAATTCATTTAATAATTTTGAATTATACTAATATTAGTTGTATACTTATTATCGTTTATATGAAGATTTTTTTCAATTTGTTTTTAAAAAAAATATTCTTTTAAGGATTTATGATTTTAAATGTTTTTATTAATAATAATTAATTTAATAATTTTGAATTATACTTATATTAGTTATATAGGTATTATAGTTTATACGAAGATTTTCTTCAAAATTGAATAAGTGCATTTGTTAAATGAAAATTTAATAAGTGCATGAATAAAATGGAATTATTAAATTTTCGTTTAATAAGCATTGTTAGTGATGCCTAAATGGTTCGCCGGTTTCGGTTCGAACCGCCGGTTCGGCAGTTCTGAATTGGTGGAACCGAAACCGAACCGTGTGATTGGTGGTTCCGGTTTAGGTTCCAAACCGCCGGTTCAACCGGAACCGGACAGTTCGGCCGGTTCGAACCGGCGGTTCGAAGAAAACTGAAGAAAATTGGGTCAGTACCGCGGTATTGGATATGGATACCGCGGTACTGAGATGCAGAGAACCAAAGCACTGAATTTTGCGTCTCAGTACCGCGGTACCCATATCCAGTACCGCGATACTGACCTAATTTTATACAAAAAAAAATCTCAGTATCGCGATATGGGATACGGATACCGCGGTACTGAGATGCAGAGAACCAAAGCACTAAATTTTGCGTCTCAGTACCGCGGTACCCATATCCAGTACCGCGGTACTGACCCAATTTTATAAAAAAAAATACAAAAACTGACGGTTTAACTGGCGGTTGGAACCGCCGGTTTGCCGGTTTGTCAAATTGAGAACCAAAACCAAACCGATTCTCGGCGGTTCCTGATTCCGGTTTGGAACCGAAACCGGGTCAATGGTTCCCCAAACCGTTGACCGCCGGTTCGAACCAGCCCGGTTCCGGTTTTCCGAACCGTTTGGACACCACTAAGCATTATTTCACGAATTATTAAATTGCATTGTTAAACGAATTATTAAATAAGCATTGTTAAACGAATATTTAAAATTTATTACATTAGCATTGTTAAACGAATTATTAAAATTTCGTTTAACAAATGCCCTTATTAAACAATTTTTAGTTTAACAAATGTTAAACGAAATTGTTTAAACGAGAATTTGTTAAACTAAAATTAGTTTAAACGAAATTGTAGAAATTGTTTAACAAATGCTCAACGAAATTGTTTAGTTGAACAAATGTTAAACGAAATTGCTTTTTAAATAAATGTTTAGTTGCTTATTAAATAATTGTTAAATCGTTTAGTTGAACAAATGTTTAGTGCATGAATACAACGAATGCTTATTTAAATAATTGTTTAGAATATTTGTAACATATAGGTATCATACATTTATAATGAAGATCACAAACTCTGTATTCCACATATAATATATTCCAACATCTCGTTTTCATGCAGTAACAAGTTTGGATGGACAAAATATTTCAGTTTATTCTTCGTCTACAAGTGTTGTGCCCAAATTTAAAGGGCACCTTCTTTTATTATGGAGCTTCGATCCACACATGAAACATTTCTTCTTCTTCCTGGTATTTACATTTTCATCATTTGCCATGTTTTCACTGCTATCACGAACAACTCATGACCTGCCAGACACCTCACCTTTTGAAGGAATCCTTTTTCCCTTAGGGCGGCCTGCTTGTTTTGGCTTGTTAGGAGGACAACATAGTTGTTTACGAACGACATCAGACACCACCCAATTTTGAGGGTCGGGTATAGGGATGACCTCTCCAGCCCACATCCCTCGCAACCATATCATCGTATAATAGGGGGCTGCATAAGCACTTAACGATTCTCCAGCAAAAATGTGTGAGAAGTCCATGTAAATGAAGTTATTATTTGCCAAACATACCCTAAACCCATGTAGTTGTATGTATAATAGTTCGTTTATAGGGTTACACACACCTTATTGCCGCGCACGCATGCGAGCATGGTAGCAGGTCCATCTGGAACACAAAACACGAGCACTCCCATTTTTCTAGTTCAACGAGAAAAATCTTCGTTCGATCTGTAACCTTGTATTTGTGAGGGCCAAGCTTATCGACAAGCATCACCCGACCACGCTTTGCTTCTTCCAAGACACGATCATGGGCTGACTTCGTTAGTACGATGTTTCTCTCTTCAACTGCGGAACTTCTCTCATAAAACCATTTTTCTATGATTCTTCTAACGCACTCAAGAAACGAGCACACTGGAAGCTTTCTCACCCAGCGTAGACGTGCATTCCACACTTCTGCTGCATTTCAGGTCATAAAGCTAAATCTTCGAACGGGACAATGGACGTGTGACCACCGACACAGAATGGCTTTTTCCAAGGTGTCGAGTGCACCCTGACTCTTGGTTGCAATGAGACTTTTGTAGTACCTACGATATTAAAACAAATAAGTTAGTGACCCTTTGTTTGAAACAAGTCCATGATCTAATTTTTTTCGGAAAAGCAAACCTCTGGAATTCAATATAATCGTAACAATATGCTGCTTTCTAGAAAATTGCCACCAAATGTGATCCATGTTTGGCCAAATTTTGTTGAAGATGAAAACAACACAAACCATGAGCTGCATCTGGATACACATTTGAGATGATGTTACTTATGCTAGCGTGCTGATCGGAGACGATAAGTAGTCCGTCAGGGCAACCGAAAGCTTTACGAACTTGTTTCAAAAACCATGTCCATGATTCATCATTCTCCACATTGCCTATGCCAACCGCGAGTGGAAAAATCTGATCGTTTCCATCTTTAGTCACGACCACAAACGCAATTCCTTTATACTGACCTTTCAAATGACAACCATCGATGACAATTACAGGCCTAGAATATCTGCGAAATCCGTTGATGGAGGCACCCAAGGCAATAAACACGTGTTTGAATTTTCCCTTCGGATGGGTCTCCAGTTCAGTAACTGATCCCGGATTTGTGTCTTTCAACACCTGCAAGTAAACGGGAAGCATGCAAAATGATTGTTTCGTATCTCCATATGCAAGCTTCATTGCATGTCATTTTGCCTTCAAAGCAGTCTTGTAATTGAGACTCAAACCGTGACGTTGGTTCATGTCTTAGATTATATCCTTGGGCGAGAGATTTGAGTTCTCCTTTCGTAGTTGATCAGCGTAGTACTCCCCGATCAATGCAGACGGCAAACGACGTGGTACAAGATTGTTTAAAAGATTAGCACAACTATGTTGCAGAACACTTCTCGAAATCTTTCATATCCCATGTTTTTCGCTAGCAGTCAGATTGAAAGTACACTCTGAGTGTCTGCACTTCAAATACCAATGGTGCTTGTCCGAATGATCGACACGGTAGTCAAGTTGATTCTCCAAATGATAGAGACCAACTGCATTCTTCAATTCAACCTTACTCGAAAAGGTTGCGCCTTTTTCAAGAGCTGTAGAAGTTATCTGGCTAGATTCAGGTAGTAGTAATGACGGTTGCTGCAATTTTGGAATCTTAGGGATAAACCATTCTTGGCCCAATATGTAATTCACAAATTGGGCTCTCTCTTCGCGTTGTTCTTCATCCAGGGGATCCTCATCATCGGTTTCGATTTCAAAATCTTCTACAAATATTCTTGTTCTCATTTCGTCAACTTCTTCTGCTTCTTCATCCACTACATCTTCATCATTTTCATCATCTGCATCAAAAACAAAACAAAACAAACTAGTCAAAAAATTATCATAACCCTTATATATATGAAATATTGATTTTTAAGTGTTACCAATTCGATCATGTGCATCTTCTTCTTCCGCAGGCCTTTCTTGTTCCGGAGGCAGTTCGTGTTCCACGTCAATATCGTCGAAACCTTGATAATGACCCTCGTTTTGTCCGAATTCTAGTGCACCTAAATTCAAGTTGAGTTTCTTGAATTCCCCAAAATTAACACGTCCCATCTGTGAGGGCCAAGGCTCCCAACCCCTACTTGAAGATGTCCCGCAGTAAATGTTTACCTGCTCAGGAGTAGTTTGGGGTTCGGGAGGTCCGGGATAAGATGATCCACCTCCAATTCTAGAATTTTCAAATGTCAGTGACAAGAAATTCTGGGGAGAGCCAAGATCAAGTCTTTTAAGGGACACAAATACAACAGGGACCTCGTTAATCATTGCCAATATTCTATCCAAATCCGACCCATTTTTTATTTTTTTCCTCTGCAGTCTTCCCTTATCCTCTATTAATGAGTGGATCACATATCTCCAACAGTTCATATCGGCACACACAAGTCCATGAATTGCGTACAATAAATCATAATATGTCATTGTAGGAATCTCTATTACCTCTTGAAAACCACCACTGTATTCTAAACCTTCCCAATGGCCTTCGTACCATACTATTACTGCGAAAGTTATATTTTCAATACTGTAACAAAAAGGAAAAAATTTCTCAGTTATTTTTCCATAAATAAATGAATAAAGATAAATAAAAATGAAGATGTCAGTTCTTTCTTCCCGTAATAAATAAATTTGATATAAATGTAACTAATTAGAAATAAATAAATATTTCCGTCATTTTTCTAATTTGATTAAGATAAATAAATCAAAATATTAATAAGTAAACACACATAGATAAATGAAGATACATAAAATTGCTAAAAAAAAAATAAATTAGAAATAAATAAATATTTCCGTCATTTTTCTAATTTGATTAAGATAAATAAATCAAAATATTAATAAGTAAACACACAGAGATAAATGAAGATATATAAAATTGCTAAATAAAATTGTTAATTAACTTCTCCAGGAATATTAAAAAGAGGCAACACCCAATTTTTCCACTACAATTTAAATAATAAAATATTACAGTACTAAACATTTTCAAACCATCATATTAACTAAATCAATTTAACTATTACAGTACCCTATGCCATGCAATTTAACTAAATCCCCGTTTATTCCCCATTTTGCAGAACAAAACAACTGCATAATTCTCAATTTCAAATCCCCGTTTAACCTAATTCAACAAATACTCAAACAAATATTCAAACACAAATCCCTAATTTCAACAAAATTACAACCTAATTCCCCATTTCAAATCTCCATTTAACCTCCATGCTTTCGATTTCAAAATAAATCCAAGAGTGAGAAATCAGTAACCTGTCCACTGGGGATTGACATCTTCTCAATTAAACGGGGATTTTCCAGAGATTTGGCTTGATGTTTTTCGCAGTGAATGGGAGTAGTTTTCTTGCAGTAATTTTTTTTTTTTTAACTTCAGGAAGAAAGAGGGTAAAAATGCCCCTTTTTTACCACATTTACTAAGGGATAATGAGTGGATGGGGGTGGTTTGGGCCCTTTAATGTTTCCCTCAATTTAACTAAAATTCAACATTAATTGGACTTTTTTAACTTGGACCAAAATTAGTGGTATTTTTGTCCATTTCTTATATATGATGGTATTTTTGTCACTTTCCTTTATTTGATGGTATTTTTGTCCCATAATAAAGGATATATGGTATTTTTGGGTGGGGTCTCATTTAAAAATACCAAAATAATTTCCTAAAGCTTTAACAGACTGAAAGACTTCATTATATATATTCATAATAAAATAACTTCCATCTAATTGAAATGCATAAATCCCAAATTTACAGAAACTAGAAACATGAATGTTGACCCAACTTCTTAATTAATTTTATTAATACCACAAATCAAACAATACTTTATTATAACCTAACCCAACTACATGACACGAAACAAGGTACACTTATAATTGAATCAATTTGGTCAACATTATAGGCTACTGTAACAACCTTCTTTCATATTTAAACAAAATAACAATCAAATCTCAAATTTGCATGAAGAATCAATTATTCTATTATTATATCAAAAGCAAGTTATCATACTAATTGCATAGTTTCTTTAACGAAAAAAATATATAGAATTTAAACCTCACTACATAAACTATTGGTGGATGTAAACAAAAATTGTATTACCTTAGCAAGATGTACTCAAGTTATTCTGCGGCAGAAATTTTTTTTGTATTTCTCTTCTTTCTGCTTTTTCCAAATTTTCTAGTTCTCGTTCTTTAATTCTCATGTTTATTTTAGAGTTTTAACCTTTATTTATACATCTAGGATTTGGACTCTTTTTTTTTTTTAGGAGTTAAAGAGAACATGGATTTCTAGTATTTCTCAACCACCTAGTTTGTTATTATTTTCCTTAAAAAAAAGATGTGGTCCCCTATTATATCTCAACAACTTGATTCTTATCTCCACAAATAAATTTAATTTCTAAAATTCTATATCTAATTTAATATGGTTATAAGTCTACTAGTTATTTAAGAGTTCTAATCACCTCACATAACTAATTCACTATAAATTTATTATGAGACCATGATAAAAATAAAATAAAATCTATTATCCATAAAAGAGATTTAATTAGAAATTTGGGGTATTACAATCCCTTATACCTTATAAAAGTTTCGTCCTCGAAACTTAGAATAACTCGGGGTATTTTTATCTCATATCCTCTTCACGCTCCCAAGTTGCCTTTTCAAAACAATGATTCTGCCAAATCACCTTTACTAATGGTATTTCTTTGTTTCTCAACTTCTTGATCTCCCGGGCAGCTATCTTAACAGGTTTATTTTCATAGGTCAAGTCTTCACAAATTTGCACTGTCTGTGGTTAAATTATATGACTCGGGTCAGGAACATATTTCTTCAACATCGAGACATGGAAAACATTATGAATAGCCGACATCTCTTCAGGTAGGTCTAGCTCGTAAGCTACTTTACCAATTCTCTTTGTAATAACATAAGGTCCAACATATCGAGGACTAAGCTTCACTTTCTTACCAAACCTCATCACTCCTTTCATAGGAGCTACTTTAATGAACACAGCATCTCCAACTTCAAACTCAAGTGGCCTCCGACAGACATCTGCATAACTTTTCTGTCGACTTTGAGCTGTTTCAATCCTTTAACGAATGGTTCTGATAACCTCAGTCATCTCATCAATGATATCCGTTCTTTGTCCTATCTCCGACTCCAACTATTTCTTCTCTCCTAGATCATGCCAACATATAGGTGATCTATATTTCCTCCCATATAAAGCCTCATAAGGTGTCATTCCAATTGTAGACTGATAGCTATTATTGTATGCGAACTCTGCCAAACACAAATATTTACACCAACTCCCTTTAAAATCCAGTGCACAAACTCGTAGCATATCTTCCAAGATTTGATTTGTTCGCTCTGTTTGTCCATCTGTCTGGGGATGAAAAGTTTTACTGAATCGTAACTTAGTTCCAAGAGCCATTTGGATGCAATCCCAAAAATGTGAAGTAAATCTACTATCTCGATCAGAAATAATTATCTTGGGAACTCCATGCAGTCTCCCAATCTCCTTTATATAAAGCTAAGCTAGTTGTTCCATAGAGTGTGTCATTTTGATCGCCAAGAAATGTGCAGACTTTATCAATCTATCAATAATCACCCAAATTGCATCATAACCATTTGTTGTCCTCGGTAACCCAACAATGAAATCCATGGTAATGTCCTCCCATTTCCATTCTAGTATTTGAATAGGTTGCAAAACTCCTCCAGGTCTTTGATGTTCTGTTTTGACTCTTTGACACGTAAGACATGCACTAACATACTTCGCTACGTCTCTCTTTATTCCAAACCACCAAAAATGATCTTTCAGGTTGTGGTACATCTTAGTAGAACCAGGATGCATTGAGTACAGTACATTGTGAGCTTCTTCAAGTATCTTTTTCTTCAATTCCTCATCATTTGGAACACATAAACGATCCCCGAAGTAGAGTACCCCACTGTTAGATACTGTAAAATCATCACTCTTCCCCTTCTGTACTTCCTGCTTGATCTTTTGAATACTCGAGTCTCTCTCTTGTTTCTTTCGTATGTCATCGAATAATGTTGGCACCAATGTTAAAGTAGAGAGTTGTCCAGAAATACTCCAAAGCTTATTTTAAGCTTATTTTTGTTCAGCCACTCAACCTTCGAAACAGTCTATTCAAGCACTCGAGCTCTCAAGTTCAAGACTGACTTCACCGCAACAGTTGAAGAAAAACTCCATATACTTTTAGCCTTTTGTTGTGTGCTAGGTTGTTTTAGTTTGGTGTACTTAGTTGATAGGATTATATCCTTGCTAAGTTTGTAGTCTTGTATAGGCTATTTGTCCTGTATGGGATTGTGTATCCTGTGTGGGATTTGGCCTAGGAATCTGGGATTCTAGTAGACATAACTTGTTAGGAAGAGGTTTGTAAAGTTGAGACTTGTAAATCGAACTGACCTAACGAAGTTCCTTCATGTGAAGGAGTAGAGTGGACGTAGAAGGATTACACCACCTTCGAACCACTATAAGCCATAAGTGTTTATTGCTTTCTTGTGTGTTGCATTGCATTATTATATCCTGCTGCATACATCATCAGCATCCTACTAAAATCATTTGATAAAAGCATACTTGTGAAAGAAAACATTTTCCAAATAGAAACTTTATCTTAGTTTATTCCGCTGCATACTGTGATATCGGATTAGGAACCTGATACAGCATACTGCCA
The DNA here is from genome assembly GCA_954870855.1 of Scutellaria minor. Taxonomy (NCBI): domain Eukaryota; kingdom Viridiplantae; phylum Streptophyta; class Magnoliopsida; order Lamiales; family Lamiaceae; genus Scutellaria; species Scutellaria minor. Next base: position 13,251,809 of record OX940737.1, read on the forward strand.
GGTTACTGATCTGAGTCAGGTTACTGCATTAACTCTTGAATCAGGAACCTATTTTACAAAATAGTTTTCAAAAGTTCAAAAATCAATAGAGGTTCATTCACCCCCCTGAACCTCTGACCACTTGGGACCAACACCGGAAGAGTTTCATTAACACCAAGATGAACATATTTCAAGTGAGAAGGAAGCTCTTTGAGCTAAAGTTTCGGCAGCTCTTCCACTGATGGTTTGAATGCACTTTTGTACTTTAGAGGTGCTTCCAAGCTTTCAAATTTAAGTCGAGGTCTTGACTTCACCGAATCTAGGTATGTTGCTTGCTTTTCAATTCTCTCATTCAAAAACTCTTCACCTACAAAAAAAGATGCTTGTTCACTAATTTCTTTTAGCTACTCCCGCAAGTGTACGGTGTAGGATGTAGAAGTGGTGAGCAAGGTCGATCCCACAGAGACTGGCTATCTAGGCACTAACTAACTACTCAAATTCAATTTTCAGCTTTATCTAGGAACATCAAATCACACTGATTGCAGATTAATTCAATATAAAAATAACTACGCAGATAAATTCACTCAAGAATAACAGATATCTAAGATAGGTTCTAGGACATGCTTTCATTTAATTCTCATCAAAACATCACTTTAACCAATTCAAATTCATTAATCAATCATCCTATATGAGCAGTCATATATGTCAAATTAACAGCTCTCCCGAGTCAGTTAACCGGTTGATTATTATGCCACTAGAGGTATCCCTACTCAATCTGATTGAAATATAACAACTCCCAAAAGTACGTAAGATTGATTTCTCATCACATAAATTCCTTAATCTCCCGATCTAAGTCTTTTTATGTATCATGTGTTTATTCTTCCATAATTAAATCTTATCTCCCAAATTTTGATCTAATTACTAAAACATGCTCAATTATCGGCCGAATAACCAAACAAGCAATCAACTCATAAACACACAAATAGGAAAAACGATTATGAACTTTGAATTGAAATTAAAGATTTATCTAGATTCGAATCAAATTACTAACAAGCCCTAGAAACCCTAGAAAATTAGTTAGACATGATGATAAACAAACTCATAAACAAGATTGGAAATATCATATCTACTAATATCTAACAAAAGAAGAAAAGATTAAAAACTCTATTAGACGATGATCTCACGATTCCTCGATCTCTTGAATTCTTCTTCCAATCCTCTCGATGCTTCTCAAACTATCATATTTTTCTCTATTTCTCTCTTCTCTTCATGTTGAGTATTTATATTGTTTTGGGAATCTTCCAAGTGAAGTAAGAGGTGAAAATACTCCAAGAAAACCAAAACTCTACGAATTCCTATTCACCCAGGCACGGTCGTGCTGTACAGTACGGTCGACCGTGCCCTGCCAAGAGGTCAGTGTCTTTTGCACAGAGTTGACCGTGCTGTGGGGCACGATCGTGCCCCACCATCGAGCACTCTCTGTACAATGGCGCACGGTCGTGCTGCATGGCACGACCAGACCGTGCACTACTAACTCTTCCATACGATCTTGTATTTCAACTTCTATTCTTCCTCGTTTTTCTATGATTCTTTCCTTGGTCATCAATTACACTTGAAACTTGCATTTTTCTCATCAAAATCATAAAACTAAGTACAAACCTGTCAAATGCAACTTATACAATATAATATCAAGAATCACCATAAAAACGTATCTAAACATATTCAAATGAATATATACACATACGTAAAAATATGTGAAAAACGACACTTATCAATGCTACCAAGGGGTCCAATAACAGAGTATCATCAAATAACGAGTTAATAACATCAACAGAAAATACTTCATGCGAATCACTTTGATGCTGAAGGCTTTGATACACATTGAAAGTAATTTTCTGATCTCCTAAAGATATGGTTAATTCACCTTTTGTAACATCTATCAGAGTTCCTCCCGTGGCTAAGAACGGTCTCCCTAAAATGAGAGGAACTTCCCTATCCTCTTCCATATCAAGCACTACAAAATCTGCAGGAAATATAAATTCATCAACCTTCACAAGAACGTCTTCTATAATTCCCTTAGGGTAAGAAATAGATTTATCCGCTAACTGAAGGGTCACAGATGTTGGCTTAATTTTTCCTAACTCCAAGCTTTTATAGACAGACAAAGGCATGAGATTTATACTAGCCCCCAAATCAATAAGTGCCCTCTGAAAATGTTTATCCCCAATAGTGACGGGAATAGTGAACTTTCAAGAATCCCTAAGCTTAGGTGGAAACGGAAGAGTGAGAATTGAGCTACACTGTTCAGTTAATGCAACCATTTCAAATTCACCTAGTCATCTTCTCTTGGATAAAATATCTTTCAAGAATTTAACCCAACTAGGCATTTGTTCTAAAGCTTGAGTAAAAGGAATATTAATATGCAATTCATTCAACTTTTTCAGAAAACTTTGATACGAAGCATCAAGCTTAGCTTTTTTCAAACGTTGGGGAAAAGGTACCTGCGGAAAAGGCTTAGGCGCAACTTCCCTCTTTTCACTAGGCTCACCCATCACGTTTGACGGTTCTGCTTGTACTTCTCTCTCAGCTTCTTCTGCTTCCATTTTATCTTTACCCTTGCTTGTGTTCCCTTTTCGAGGGACTTCTTCTAACTGTTTCCCATTCCTCAGGCTAATGGCTTGACATTGCTCGTTCTTTCTAGGATCTTCTGTATTAGATGGTAGAGATCCCGGTGGCCTGTTGCTCCTTTTTGCAGCGATCTGGCCTATTTGGTTTTCCAAATTTCGAAAAGAGGCTTATGTCATCGCAATGAATTACGCTAACATCGAACCTAAATCTTCAACTGGAATTGGTGCCACTGTATTTGATGGTTGAGATCCTTGCTGCTAAAATCCCTGTTGTTGACGTGGTTGATACTGTTCTTACTGTGTACATGGCTGAAACTGACCTGGTGGCCTATAGTAATTCTGGCCCTATTGGTTCCTTGTGAACCTTTGCTGGAACTAATGATTTCCGATGTTCACATAATTCACGGTTGTTGGCTTGATGATACATTCATTGGCGTAGTGATTTCTAGCACAAATATCGCAGCAAACTGTAGTAGCTACTGGAGTGTATACAGCTTGAACTTGCTGTATTCGAGATCCCTTCTCTAACTTTTGCAAAATCATTTTATTTTGTTTTGTATATTGCTTTGCGAGGAGTTGATTTTGTTGATTTAATTGTGCCATCTACGCTTGCACAGCGGTCATCTGATCTACCTCAAATATCCTAGGAACCTTTATTGTGCCGCTTGTATTTCGGCTGGGGAGCTTTGCATGTCGGTTCTTTGAGAGATTGTCCAGCAAAACTCTAGCATTCGGAATACTAAAGCCCAAAAAATTTCCATATGTAGCAGCATCGAGCACAGTTTGAGCATTTTCTTTCAGCCCTGTGTAGATAATTGTATCTAATGTCATTTCTCTACTCCATGATTTGGGCATCTTCTCAACAGCATCTTGTATCATTCCCACACCTCGTATTACTCATCCCCATCATCCAGCAGGAAGGTGTGAATTTGGTTCCAAATTTTCTCTTCCTTCGCAGGTGAACTAAAGGTGGTCATAAAGAGTTGCACGAGCTGATTCCATGTAGTGATGGAATGGGGCTCCAGTAATGTAAGCCAAAGGCGAGCTTGACCTTGCAGAGAGTGTTTGAACAAGCGAAGCTGGAGTCTTCAGAAGAGACCCCATTTTGCTTATGAGAGTTGCATATCTCCAGGAAATTCACCAAATGAGTATATGGATCTTCGTCAGCTAGTCCACTGAATAACCCGTTGTTTGATAGCATCATCAGTAACCTTGCCTTGATTTCGAAATTGTTGGCATCGATGGTTGGATAAAGGATGCTTGGTCGGAATCCGTCCATAGTCAGGACATAAAAGTTTTGGATGGGTCGGGTGTTGTTATCCAATGGTGGAGCAGCTAGAGGAACTGGAACTAGCGGTAATGGATCATTATTCTCCCTGTTCAGCTCGTTGTTATTTTCTTGTTGGTCCATCCTTTGGTTCTCAATTTGATTTCTTCTGGCTTGCCTGAGTGTTCGCTCAATCTCGGGATCAAACGACACTCGGTTTTGTATATCTCTTCTTCACATAGATTGTACCTCCTACCTGAAATTCAATAAAATAATAACTGGATTAAGAAAAGTTGATTAAATATAATATCAAGATAAACTAGACAATTAATTATAATTCCCCTACAACGGCGCCAAAAACTTGTTGAGCGAAAACTAACACCACGCAAGTACACGTATCGTGACAAGTAATATAGTGGACTGAAAAGTCCGGATATCAAACCCACAGGGAAAAATAATAACTATCTATTCTTAAATACTAAATTCTTACAACTTATGATCCTATCTAGCGAATCCAATTATGAAAGTTGATTGTTTAAACTACAAAAAATAAGAAAATAGTGATTGCAATTATGCAAAAAAGAATTAAACAAAGATTTATAAAAATAAACAAACCTAGGATTTTATCTCCCCCTATGTGTTATAACTCTCCCTTATTCTTTTCTCATGCAAGATTCAATTCCCGATTCCTAACCTGAGATGCTAATATAATCATACCCCGTTTCCACGTGATGCATGAATCTAATATTGTGAACAATTTACTGTATTCCTACGCAATTAAATTCATAACAAAACATTAAACATAAATCCCAAATATGGCTTCCTAAGGTGAAATCTATATTCCTACGATTTCACATGCAATTAAACATTATCCTGTTCAATTAACTCGAAGGATCTTCTACCACAATTCTAATCATCAAACCAATCTTCCGATATAAATTTAACAATAATATAAAGATACACAAATTGGCCAGATTCATGCACTTAATCAACAACAAGTAGAAGAAAGAATCGTAAATTAAACTTACAATTGAATCAAAATAAGGGGTTCGTAATTCAACATATAGGGTTTGAATAAAACCCTAGAAAGGAAAACTCTAGATACTCAATGTCATAAAAACACAGAAGTTCATAAATAAACGAAGGAAAAATTATGCTTGAATTGATGCCGATCTTCGCTTCTTCGCTTGATCGTCTTGCTTCTCTCGTGGGGTAAAAGGTATGTTTTTCTAGGTCTTGACATAGTTTATATAAACACCAAGAGAAAAAGGAGTCGTAAATTCATTGGAAACCTAAAAATCACACTTTTTTAACAAACTGCGAGACGAGTACCGCGGTATTGAGATATGGGTACCACTGTATTGAGGTGCAGAAATTAGTGCTTTGGCTCTCCACTTCGGGTACCGCGGTACTGGATATGGATACTGCGGTACTGGGTATTTTTCTTTTGTTTTCTTCCTTTTTCCGCACCCAGTACCGCGGTACTGGGCATTTTTCTTCTGTTTTCTTTCTTTTTTTGCACTCTTTGTCTCCGTCATACCATTTTCTTCTCTTATTCCTATAACAAACAATATTTTTGTAGTTACGATTTATTTTTAACCAAGACAACACGATAAACGTGCTTACGACCATGTATATTGAGTGTATTTCACACACTCAACAGATGTGCATCCAAGGAATGGACTGGAGTCTATGGTATATCCTTCAAGTAATTCAGCCTAAATCTTTTGAAGAGTTGGCTACCAAAGCTCATGACATAGAACTAAGCATCACTGCAAGGGTAGTCAAAGAGTCGTCAGCCCAAGAATCCCAAAGATTTAAAGAAAAACAAGAAACCAAGAGATGGGATAAAACTTTTATCAATCCTTCAAATAAGGAATCAATGGTGGTAAATACAAAGCCTATTAAGTTTCGAACCAAGATGAATGATAAAGTCGAGCAAAAGAAGAATACCACACAAGAGTGGGGGTAACATAAACAGACTTTGAAAGAAATGCAAGCAAAACAATATCTTTTTCTCGACTCTGACGTCTAAGGGATCTTTGATGATCTACTAAAAAATAAACTAATTAAACTGCCAGAGATGAAGCGACCTAAAGAAGCTGGACGAACTGATGATCCAAAATACTACACATATCATCGATTGGTAGGACATGCTATCCAGGATTGTTTTGTCTTAAAAAAAGTGATGCAGTTGGCCCGAGAAGGAAAGATCACATTAGAAGAAAGTGCTACAACAAGTCCTATTTATGTTACTTATGATGATGACGTGCATGACAAAGCACTCTGCAATACAACGAGTAAATTAGATGAGGAACATCATAAAAATGAAGAAAATGACTATGCCACCGATGAGGATTGTGTCTCTGCAATAACTTTTACTGATGATGATTTACAGTTTGGAAATAATTTCCACAACTGGCCATTGTTCATGACAGCATATACTCACAAGCAAAAAGTAAACAAGATACTCATTGATGGAGGTTCTGCAGTCAACATCATGCCCTTGCGAACAATGAAAGAATTGGGAATTCCTGTAGAGGAGCTCACGAGCAGCCGATTGATGATCTAATGATTCAACCAAGAAGGTCAAAGAGCTCTTGGAACAATCAAACTCGATTTATTGATGGGTGATATGGCCTCGACAACATTGTTCCATGTCATAAACTCTAGGACCTCATACAATATACTCCTTGGCCGACCTTGGTTACATGAAAATGCAGTGGTGTCTTTTACTTGGCATCAATGTCTGAAATATCATAAAGATGGTGTTGTAAAAATGGTTGTTGCTGATGATAAAGCATTCACTAAGGTAGAGTCACATTTTACTGATGCCAAGTATTACTTTGAGGGTGGGAAGACAGTCAAAGTCAAAGAAGAAATAAAAAATGATCAAGTCAAGATGGGTGAGCATGAGTATTCAACTAAAATTGATAAGAATCTCTCAAAAGATAAGTCATCTCTGGCCAGAGATGCACCGTTCGAGGGGCTAACATTGCTTCTGACTAAACTCGATGCAAAGAAGCCAACTTTACCACCCCTCAAAGGATTTGTTACCCCAAAGAAATGAGCTAAAATAGAGCATGGAATGTTCTCAGGACAAAAAATATCCAAGTGTTATGCTCCAGATACCTTTAACCTCCTTGTCCGAGATGATTATGACCCACGAGAAGACTCTACAAATGGAGAACTTCGCGCTCAAGTTATAAGCCAAGAAGGGCATGCATTCAATACTACCTAACAAGTGTTGAAAGGAAGAGACCACACAGAACAAAAGACTAAAACTGGTGTGGGATACGCACCACCAAGTCCTGTCCACATAGTTATTAAAAGAGCTAGTATTAATCACATTGTTGAGGGAGAAATATCATCAATAGAAGATGTCTCTAACAAAGATAGAAGAAAGGATCGATAAATTTCCGTGTTCGATAAACTTGCACTACAAGAAAAATGCTCATAGACAACGGTTTTTAACCATTGTCGTAGCTCTATTTGAACCGTTGTCGTAGCCATATTAATAAAATAAAACAATATTTTACCACGTAAGCTTGACACATCATCTCACACGTCATGCTAGGGATGACATCATCATTGAAATCATCATGATCAATATTATGCGTTGTGTGAGATTCGAACCTGGGTGGCCCGATGGTACTCTAACCACTCGACTATTGATGCCTCATGTGACAATGTCTTGCATATTTTTGTTTTATAATATATTTTTGATATTTTTCAATTTTCTATTATTACATATTTTTTGTTAACTTTTATAAAGTACCATTACTTATTAATATAAGTAATTGATTTCCAATTTTGATATATTAATATATATATATAATTGAATGATTAATGACTATATTAATAATAATTAATATAATTTTCAAATTATATATAATGAATATATTTATAAAATTAATATATATTTCAAATTATATGTATAATTAATATATTTATAACATTAATGTATTTTTCAAATTAATATATTTATAAAATTAATAATCTATTGTACATATTTTCTAAAATTTCTTTATAATGAAATGAAATTTAATTCTCAAAATTAGTTTATTTCATCAATTTAATTCAACAATATATAGCATTTCTTCTTTCATTAAAAAAAATTGTAATATTTGACTTTTTTTTTAAATATTAGTCTACGACAATGCTTCTACGAGGCTACGACAACGTTAGAAAACAACTCATGTGACAATGTCTTACATATATTTCTTTTATAATATATTTTTGATATTTTTCAATTTTCTATTATTACATATTTTTTTGTTAACTTTTATAAAGTACCATTACTTATTAATATAAGTAACTGATTTCCAATTTTGATATATTAATATATATATATATAAATAATTGAATGATTAATGACTATATTAATAATAATTAATATAATTTTCAAATTATATATATAATGAATATATTTATAAAATTAATATATTTTTCAAATTAATATATGTATATTAATAATTAATATATTTTTCAAATTATATTTATAATTAATATATTTATAAAATTAATAGTTTGTTGTACATATTTTCTAAAGTTTCTTTATAATGAAATAAAATTTAATTCTCAAAATTAGTTTATTTCATTAATTTAATTCAACAATATATAGCATTTCTTTGTTAACTTTTATAAAGTACAATTACTTATTAATATAAGTAATTGATTTCCAATTTTGATAGATTAATATATATATATATAATTGGAAGATTGATGACTATATTAATAATAATTAATATAATTTTCAAATTATATATATAATGAATATATTTTTCAAATTAATTTATGTATATTAATAATGCATATATTTTTCAAATTATATATATAATTAATATATTTATAAAATCAATATATTTTTCAAATTATATTTACAATTAATAAATTTATATAATTAATGTATTTTTCAAATTAATATATTTATAAAATTAATAATCTGTTGTAAATATTTTCTAAATTTTATTTATAATGAAATAAAATTTAATTCTCAAAATTAGTTTATTTCATTAATTTAATTCAACAATATATAGCATTTCTTATATCATTTAAAAAAATTGTAATAATTGACTTTTTTTTTAAATATTAGTCTACGACAACGCTTCTACGAGGCTACGACAACGTTAGAAAACAACTCTTGTCTTAGGGGTCCTAGGACAACACATCTACGACAATGACAAGTTCACACCCTTGTCTATGAGAGAATTTTTCGGGCAAAGACAACGGTTTAAAATGTCTACGACAACGGTAGGTTAAAACCGTTGTTTATGAGAGAATTTTCGGGCTACGACAACAGTTTCAAACGTCTACGACAACGGTAGGTTAAAACCGTTGTCTATGAGAGAATTTTTCGGGCTACGACAACGGTAGGTTAAAAACCGTTTTCTATGAGAGAATTTTTTGGGCTACGACAATGACAATTTATGCTACGACAACGGTTTTTTCAAAAAACCGTTGTCTTAGGGGTGTTGTCTGTGTATTTTTCTTGTAGTGAATTGGCTGGATCGGGATGAGTAAAGAGATGAGCCACCAAAAGGTGAAGTGTGCTCTCAAAAAGAGCAACAAATCGCAAATGACTCAAAAATTGCGAAGCCTAATTCCATCTTGTATGAAAAGATGCACTAATTTGACTATATCATGTGGAAGAGTATTGAAATCAAAGATGAAAACCATTATTTTTACAAAAATCCAGAGTGATGAAGATGATAGAGAAAGTGTAGCTTATTCTTACCACATCATTGGGGGCAATCACTATTTACAAGAGTGGGACATGGAATTAGCACACCATATTGCTCTCAATGAAGATACCCCAATTGAAGATACTGAGATTGCTCATCCTCAACTTGAAGAAGGTGTAAAGACCACAGTGGATGAATTGAAAGAAGTTAACTTGGGTGATGCTGACGAAACACGGCCAATCTATATTAGTGCATTGCTGACCAATAAGGAAGAAAAGTCCTATATTGAAATGTTGTTTGAATACAAGAATGTGTTCGCATGGTCATACAAAGAGATGCCCGGATTAGATCCAAAGGTAGTTGTTCATCATCTAGCCATAAAGAAAGGAGCTCGTCCTGTAAAGCAATCTCAACGTCGATTTCGGCTTGAGTTAATTCCCTTGATTGAAGCTGAAGTAAACAAGCTCATTGAAGTTGGATTCATCCGAGAAGTTAAGTACCCAACATGGATATCTAGCATTGTTCATAAAAGGAAGAAAAATGGGCAAATTCGAGTTTGTGTTGACTTCAGAGACTTGAACGTAGCATGCCCCAAAGATGATTTTCCACTGTCAATCACTGAACTCATGATTAATTCCACTATGAGAAATGAAGCCTTGTCATTCATGGATGGATCATCCGGTTACAATCAAATACGTATGTCTCCGAAGGATGAAGAGTTGATTGCTTTTCGAACACCAAAAAGGATATATTGTTACAAGGTAATGTCTTTTGGATTGAAGAATATTGGTGTCACATATCAGCAAGCAATGCAAAAGATTTTTGATGACATGCTCTATAAGAAAGTCGAGTGCTACGTCGATGACTTGGTTGTGAAGTTCAAAAAGCGTCAAGATCACTTAAATGACTTGAGGAAGGACTTTGAACGTCTTAGAAGATACCAACTGAGAATGAATCCTCTGAAGTATGCATTTAGAGTGATAGCAATGCAAGAAGGACTCACTAAAGAATAAAATGCACGATTACGCCTTGAGGAGTTAGAAGCTCTCGATGAAAAAAGATTAGAAGCACAACAAAGGCTTGAGTGCTATCAAGTTCGTATGTAAAAAACATTCAACAAAAAGGTACGAGCACGATCCTTCCAAGTAGGAGACTTGGTACTCACCGTAAGAAGGCCAATTATCACCACACGCCGAATTGGAAAGAAGTTTACATCAAAGTGGGATGGCTCGTATGTTGTGAAAGAAGTTTACACCAATGGCGCTTATAAGTTGATCTCTGAAGATAGAGTACGAATTGGCCCAATCAATGGGAGGTTCTTGAAACACTACTACCCCTGAAAAAAAAAACTCCTCGACGCACGAGCTTAAACTGCATGTTACTCTTGGCCCGCAAGAATATAAAATGTGTACGGCAACCATAAAAGGTAGTTCATGTGATTAAATTGCTTACTTCCTCACCAAAGATAAATACATGTGGTTAAACTATTAATTTATCCCACTAGATGTGTTTTAAGTGGTTAAATGATAAATACCCCACTCATCTAAAGTGGTTGAAGAATAGATATTCTTGGCCCGCATGAGTATAAACTGTGTACGATGCCCCTTCAAAAAGAAAATCACGAAGTATGAATTTGAACTATGTTATGACTTGATCCTCTTTACAGAGGTACGTAGGCAGCTTAGATATTCTCTAAGTTCAGTTATAAAATGTGTTTTCACTCTTTTAAAGGTGGATTGAAAAAAAAAATCCTAACTCAAATTGAAGAAACTCCTTGATATGAGTATAAACTATTTGTCAAAAGTTCAAAATTCAAGCTAAAGGGACTATTCATATGCTTCTGAAAGTTTCCAAAAGGGAGTTCGAGACTCGTCCACTCCAAAAACACATCGCTGTGAACAAGTCTCGAGGGGGCATTTGTAGATAGTCAAAATTTTACCCAATCACAATTTACCACGTGTCAAAGTCCCACAGACTGCGTTTGGTTAAGATTTTCACTGGTGAAAAATGAATGCAACAATGGGATTGATGCGAAGAATTCCTGTAAATAGTTAAAATTTTAGCCAATCACAATTTGCCACGTATCAAAGTCCCGCATATATTAGTAAAATAAATAAATAAATTTAATTTGATAATTATCTCAAAGAAGTTAATGGATATCAAATTGTGAAGAAATTTAGAGCTTTTAAAAGTCAACTTCTACAAGCTGTTAGAATCCTAGAGCTATCAGAACTCTACTTCTGGATAGACATCAAATTATGATGGACCAATCAAATCGCTCCATTAGAATCCTAAACTTATCAGGATTCAACTTCTAATCCTATTAGGACTCTCCATCAACATCTATAAATAGAGGTTTGATTTTCATTATTCCACACATTAGAAGACAACAAGAATTGAAGAATTCAAGAGCTCTCTACCAGCGATGATCTTCGAAGCATTCTTCGACGGCGGTTGTGATCTTCAAGCATTCTTCAGTGATGGTGATGATCATCTTCGAAGCGTTCTTTAGCGATGGAAATGATCTTTGAGCGTTCTTCGATAGTGACGAGGATCTTCAAAGCATCTTTAGGAGACGTTGTTAAAACTGTCTTTGACTTAAATAAGGTATTGAACCCTTGAATTCAAACAGTTTCTTTAGAAACTGTACCTGATTCGCATGGTGCTAAACCTTTAAATCAAGCAGTTTTCTTTTCAAGCCAAGTTCAAGTCTCCGACGATCTTCAAGCGTTCTTCGATGGTGACGAGGATCTTCAAAGCATTTTTTGGAAGCGTTTTTAAAACTGTCTTTGATTCAAATAAGGTGTTGAACCCTTGAATTCAAACAGTTTCTTTAGAAACTGTACCTGATTCGTATGGTCACTACAAGAAATTTTCTCATAGACAACACCCCTACGACATGTGTTTTTGCTAAAAACCCTTGTTGTAGCCTAAAATTCTGTTGTCGTAGATAAAACCGTTGTCGTAGATCAAAAACTTCTCTCATAGACAAGGGTTTTTTAGCTACCGTTGTCAAAACCGTTGTCGTAGCTCAAAAACTTCTCTCATAGACAAGGGTTTTTTAGCAACCATTGTCAAAACCGTTGTCGTAGTCCCAAAAATTCTCTCATAGACAACGGTTTTAGCTACCGTTGTCGTAGACATTTTTAAACCGTTGTCATAGCCCGAAAACTTCTCTCATAGACAATGGTATTAACCTACCATTGTCGTAGACGTGTTGTCCTAGGACCCCTAAGACAAGAGTTAGAAAACGTTGTCGTAGCCATTTTAAAATCCTTGTCGTAGACTGAAATTTAAAAAAAAAAGACAATTATTTTAATTTTTTTCTTAATTAAATGATATAAAAAATGATATATATTGTTGAATTAAATGAATGAAATAAATTAATTTTGACAATTAAATTTTATTTCATTATAAATAAAATTTTGTAAATATTTACAACAAATTATAAACCACAAATTATAAGCTTAAATTAAACAAAAAATGCTGATTACTTAACACAAATAAAACCTGGATTACTTAAAATTAATTATAAATAAAATAGGAATAATAAAAAGACTTTCTAATATATTAGAAATATGAGAAAAGCAAAGGCAAGAGTTGTTTTCTAACGTTGTCGTAGCCTCGTAGAAGCGTTGTCGTAGACTAATATTTAAAAATAAAAGTCAACTATTACAATTTTTTTTTTTCAAAATGATATAAGAAATGGTATATATTGTTGAATTAAATTAATGAAATAAACTAATTTTGAGAATTAAATTTTATTTCATTATAAATAAAATTTTGAAAATATTTACAACAGATTATTAATTTTATAAATATATTAATTTGAAAAATACATTAATTATATAAATTTATTAATTGTAAATATAATTTTGAAAAATATATTGATTTTATAAATATATTAATTATATATATAATTTGAAAAATATATGCATTATTAATATACATATATTAATTTGAAAAATATATTAATTTTATAAATATAATCATTATATATATAATTTGAAAATTATATTAATTATTATTAATATAGTCATTAATTAATCTTCCAATTATATATATATATATATATATATATATATATTAATCTATCAAAATTGGGAATCAATTACTTATATTAATAAGTAATGGTACTTTATAAAAGTTAACAAAGAAATGCATATATTAATTGTTGAATTAATTAAATTAATGAAATAAACTAATTTTGAGAATTAAATTTTATTTCATTATAAAGAAACTTTAGAAAATATGTACAACAGATTATTAATTTTATAAATATATTAATTATAAATATAATTTGAAAAATATATTAATTATTAATATACATATATTAATTTGAAAAATATATTAATTTTATAAATATATTCATTATATATATAATTTGAAAATTATATTAATTATTATTAATATAATCATTAATCATTCAATTATTTATATATATATATATATTAATATATCAAAATTGGAAATCAATTACTTATATTAATAACTAATGGTACTTAATTTATAAAAGTTAACAAAAAATATGTAATAATAGAAAATTGAAAAATATCAAAAATATATTATAAAAGAAATATATGCAAGCCAATGTCACATGAGTTGTTTTCTAACGTTGTCGTAGCCTCGTAGAAGTGTTGTCGTAGACTAATATTTAAAAAAAAAGTCAAATATTACAATTTTTTTTTTAAAATGAAAGAAGAAATTCTATATATTGTTGAATAAAATTGATGAAATAAACTAATTTTGAGAATTAAATTTTATTTCATTATAAAGAAATTTTAGAAAATATGTACAATAGATTATTAATTTTATAAATATATTAATGAGAAAAATACATTAATGTTATAAATATATTAATTATACATATAATTTGAAATATATATTAATTTTATAAATATATTCATTATATATATATAATTTGAAAATTATATTAATTATTATTAATATAGTCATTAATCATTCAATTATATATATATATATATATATATTAATATATCAAAATTGGAAATCAATTACTTATATTAATAAGTAATGGTTTTATAAAAGTTAACAAAGAAATGCATTAATAATAGAAAATTGAAAAATATCAAAAATATATTATAAAAGAAATATATGCAAGACATTGTCACATAAGGCATCGATGGTCTAGTGGTTAGAGCACCACCGGGCCACCCGGGTTCGAATCTCACACAACGCATAATATTGATTATGATGATTTCAGTGATGATGTCATCCTTATGATGACATGTCATCCTTAGCATGACGTGGCATGACGTGTGTGATGATGTGGCAAAATATTGTTTTTTATTAATATGGCTACGACAACGGTTTTTAAGATATGACGATCTACGACAACGGTTATTATATGGCTACGACAACGGTTTTTAAGATATGACGATCTACGACAACGGTTATTATATGACTACGACAATGGTTTTTTTCAACACTACGATCTACGACAACGGTTTTTTTATGGCTACGACAACGGTTAAAAACCGTTGTCGTAGAGTCTACGACAACAGTTAAAAACCGTTGTCTATGAGCAGATTTTTTCAGAGGCTACGACAACACCAGCTACGACAACGGTTTGAATATGGCTACGACAAGGGTTAAAAACACTTGTCGTAGCCCTTTTTTCTTGTAGTGGGTGCTGAACCTTTGAATCAAGTAGTTTTCTTTTCAAGCCAAGTTCAAGTTTTTGATGATCTTCAGTGTTCTTCGATGACAACGGGATCTTCAAAGCATCTTTGGGAGATGTTTTTCAAACTGTCTTTGATTCAAATAAGGTTTTGAACCTTGAATTCAAACAGTTTATTTAGAAACTGTACCTGATTCGCATGGTGCTAAACCTTTGAATCAAGCAGTTTTCTTTTCAAACCAAGCTCAAGTCTCAAGAAGTCAACTTCAAAGCTTAAGTCTCAAGAAATCAACTTCAAAAAAAGTCAAGTCACAAGAAGTCAACTCCAAGCTCAAGTCTCAAGAAGTCAACTCCAAGCTCAAGTTTCAAGAAGTCAACTCAAACTATTGAAGAGAAGAATCAAGGGATTCAAGAGATTGAACCCAAAATTGTTTTGATTCAATAAATTTAATTTGTGCAAATATTTTATGTTTTATTTATTTAAATACACAAAATTTGTTGTTACAATTCCACTAAAGAATTCCGAGATGGCTTTATCTGTACTCTTATGCCTTTTATTGCACCATTCATCTGATCTTCTCTCCCAAGTTGATCAGCCTCTTCAGGTGAAATTATAACATCTGATTCATTTATGTGTCTATATATGTATGTATATGTTGGGAATAGTTATAATGGGATTTGATTGGGTTTGGGAGTTATACTATTTGAGGTTTTTTTTAGGAATTGATTTTCTATTTTACTTTTACTTTTTATCGTGAATATTTATAGAAATGATGTAAGAAATGAGTTGAAAGTGTCTCTGAATGCCCCTATTCAAGAAAAACACAAAATAGAAAAATACCAGAGACGTAATGTTGTCTATGATGTTGACAACACTACGGATAACACATCGAAATATTAAAATAAAACAAAGACAAGAGAATTATCCACGAGTATATAACAATACTCGTGGAATGCCTACAGGGTAAAAAGATCTTATTGATTGATTTTATAATTACAAAACACAAAGAGATCTTTTGAAGAAGAATCTCTTTGAAAGACACTCAATACGTCCTATATGTGTTTCTATGAAAGCTATGGACGTAAACACTCATATGAAAAACCTATTGACCATGTAACTAATGTATCTTGCTAGAAAGTCATTGGAGTAGACATACTCTATGACTCTACGGAAAATAGATAGATTTGTTACAGAAATGTGGTCAACACCGAGAGCAACTCTATGAAACTATATGGACTCAATAGCTTGTACTGTTTATGCTCTCGTCGTTCTCTCTCCTCGCTTTCTTCAGGTTTGGAACTCCTATTTATAGACATCATGTAGCTCTATAATCTTGTAACTCCACCATGATCATAGTGCTCCATGATTTCTACACTTCATGTTCCATTATCTTGATCTCCATGAACTCCATGATCTCCACTTCTTGTCTCTCCTTAATCCACGTTCTTTTCTTTCCATGATCTTCATCCCTCTTTCTCTTTCATCAGTCATGTTCTTTCTCTCTTTAAAGACTCACATATTTCTTTATAGAAGATTAGAATAAGTACTAACAACTTATCCTCATAAAATAGGAAAAGGTTGTTTGATTTATTCAACCTCTCTCTTAGATTGAATCTGCAAAATCACGTGGTTAAAGAAAAATAAATATCCTAGATTTAAGTTAAAAGATCTCCCAATAACAAACTCCTTGAATATCTCTAAGGTAGATAATTGATTTAATTAGAAAAAGAAAAAATAAAATATGTTGAAAAATTCAACATTAACATGAGTGTTTTGTTATGTGGGAGGATTTAATTTGTTTTTTTTAGGCCATTGAATTGTTAATTACTTGAGTTTATTTAGATATGTTGAAGTTCTGATCTGGGTTTTTGTCACGCCCCAAAATCTTTCGTTAAAATATCAGAGTTTTTCATTTTTGGGCGTGAAGAGAGAAAAGGGAAGAAGACGAGCATGATATAAAATAGAAAGAAAAAGGAGAGGACAAGAAGTAGAACGCTTGGAACATCGGATACAACCGATAAAATGGAGTTTTGAAACCTTACGCAGCGGAAAAACATCAGGATCTTTTACAAAGATTAGAAATACAGTTAACATTTTACAAAACGTGGAACATCGTTTTACAAATGAATCAACATAGGTTTAAAGACAAAACCGAAATCATCGACACAGCTGATATGGCACCCATCTCTCTACGCATCATGAATCTCTTCATCTCCTGTAGGGTGAGTACAGAATAGGGGTGAGTGCGTTGAATACATTCGTGGGGATACTTTCCAAATTCAAACAATCATTACGCAGTTGCACAAATCAATCATATATATGTTCAGCAAATAAACACATCACATATTGACATGTAGCATAGAAATGGATCGTAGTCCCTTCGTAGCATAGATATGGACCGAAGTGCCTTCGTAGAACAATTATGGACCGAAGTCCCTTCGTAGCACAGATATGGACCGAAGTCCCTTCGTAGAACAGATATGGACCGAAGTCCCTTCGTAGCATCACCATTGTAAAATAAACACAATATATAAACACAACACGTAGAGTTCAACAATTCATATATCATATAGGGAAAACAGTAAACACATAGAGTTTAGAAGTTACCCCCACCTCGTTCGATGGTTACCACGTGAATAGCGAGTACCAGAGATCCCGTGTCTCAAATCTCGTGTCTCAAATCCCGTATCTTGATGTTCAATCCAACTGATAGCCTACATATGTTATGGTGTTCTTAGATCCTTAACATCGTATAACTAAAGCTGTAAAAGCTCCCGGCGGAAAAACGTTCGTTAACTACGTGTCGGATCGAGAGCTCTAAAGATTGGAGTTGAAGAAACGAGAGTGGATATCCAATCCATATGGCTTAGATGATAGAGAATTAAATAAGGATCACAACATAAAAAGAATGAGCTCAATCGGAGTTAAAACGAGCTCAAACGGAGCATTTTAGGTTTAGGGGTAAAATGGTAATTTTGGTCAAAGGGTTGACTTTGACCGGGCCCACGGACCCCGATCAACGACGTCTCGTCATCAACGACTCGATACGGATGAACGATGGAAAGAAAATGAGGTTCGGATCGAAAACACGGCGTCGGGTGCGCGTCGGCACCCGACGGTGCGCACGGGCGCGCACGGTGCGCGCGGCTTCCCGACACCCGACGACTGCTGAGTTTTCTCGGCAGCTGCTGCTCCCGGCGCACACCTGGTCGAGTTTTCTCGGCCAGGACCTTCCCAGCTCTTCCCGACGGTGGCCTGCTCGAGCAGGCCACTTCCCGGCGTCGCCCGGCGCGGCGGCGCCGCCTCCTGCCGCCACCACCTACCTCGTCAGATACCTTGCACCGCTGGCTACCACCTCCGGCCGTCCATAGCCGGATTCCGGCATGAATAGTGCCCGGAAATTATGCCGCAAAATCCTTTGATGCTCAGTATTTCCGGAAAACCAACACCTATCCAAAAGCTCCGGCCAGCGACCACTCCCAGCCCCTCCGCCGGCGACTCCCCGTCGCCGGCAACCTTTCCCGACCATCCCCAGCCATGTACACAGCCTATACACCTATTAGCATAACACACACATACGCATAAACACACACACACTGATTTCCAGTTTCGGCCGACAGCCACCTGCCGTCGGCGACCACCACCCATCACCGTGACCTTGGCCGGCGACCCCCAGTCGCTGGCCACCACCAGCCGCCGCCCAAAACACACGCGCACAGTAGCATACACACACACACATCGCAAGGTGTGTTTACACACACAGACCCACTGTCAAGCCTTGGCCGGCGGCCACCCGCCGCCGGCTGCCTCCTCCGACAACTCGCCGGCGACCTCCCGTCGCCGGCAGTTCCTTCCCACACGGCGGCGCCACCCGACGCTGCCTCCAACAACATGCAACACCACACACACCAACACACCTCAACACACACACACATGCACGATCATGCATATACACACACTGTCCTTCTCCGGCGCCGCCACCCACCGCGGCGTCGGCCCTCCAGCAGGTCACCCTACCTCCGTCGGTCCTTCGGTCGTTAGCTCCGGCGAGAAGAGAGAGAAAAACAGAGGAGAGAGAGAAGGTGGTGCAAGGAATAGGGTTAGGGTTTAGGGGCTGTTTTTCGCCGTTTTCCGACGAACGAGAAATCGGATTTGAAATCCGAGACCTATCCTAGATTCGTCTCGTCGAGACGAACGTCGTGTGCGAAATTGTTCGATTCCGACAACGTTGGATTTTCCGGCCACCGGCCGGCGGCGGCGCCGGCGGTGACCCGCCGGAGATAGAATATCCAAAAGAAAGAGAGGATTGAGACACTTACGGGTTTTCATCGCTTTCGGCTCGTTCGGCTCGTTCGAAAAAACGGTGAAAAATGAATCGGAGGAGCCCCTATTTATAGAATTCCAGAATTCACTATTCATCCAAAATATCCAAACACTATTCATCGGTTGACTTTTCCGATGTTACTATTCATGTAAATATCTTCGTTTCCATTCTCCGTAAATATCTTCCGATTTTCCGGATCTTCGGGTTTTACCCTTTTCGTCGCCGTTCGAGCTACGGGTCTCCGATTGACCCCTAGTCCGTTTCTATTTTCTCGTTATCTCGATACGCATCTAATGGTATAAGAATATTCTATATACCATGTCCGAGAAAATTATCCATCTAAAACGTGCATTAAACACTTATCTGAAACGCACGTAATTAATCAGACAGCCAAAATATACACGCGTAATTATTAAGTCGCACGTTAAAATATTTAATTAATAAATTATGCTCATTTTGATCTGGGGCGCTACAGTTTTGGTTTTCTATTTGTGTTAATGATTTCTATTTGATCATCAATTGAAAATCTTTGCTTTTCATTTTTCTTGTGGGTTTTTACGATGCTTGTGTGGGTATCTGTCATATATAGCTCGACTTCGAGATCATAAGTTGTTAATGTTGTTTAAATTGAAGCCGATTGAATTTACATGACATTGTTGTAATGTGGGGGTTATTTAGACGACATCTAATTGAGATATGGTTATTGGTTGTTTGATTTGAGAAGGACACACACTTGATACTTAGCTGGTAGCTCTTGTAAGCGTTTTGGATCACAAAATTTGGTCTTTCTGAACTTACTATATGATTTCCGTTCTCTTTTGTTTTAATATGTCAACGTTTGAGTCTTTAGCTTTGGGGAGTAATGCTTAGTTAATGAGGAAAGTGTAGAAATTTATGATTGTTGTATTTGCGCCTACGTGTCACTCACAATTTTAATAATATACCCGCATAGCATAGGACTTTACCATATGATTTCTAATTGTCATTGTCCTATGACACTTATTGTTTCCATCTTTATCTGATCAATTCGGTTGTGCTTATAAAATGTTGTTCCTCAGGTTTTATGTAATGTTGATAGTGGAAAAGAGTTCTTATTATGTGGGTATAACAGAGATGCAGATTCTTATCGGTATAGATGATACCGTACATATTTATTAAATCCTTTGTCAAATGACATCATGAATGGAAAAAGAATCCTTCATGATCTGAATGGACTCTTTCTACTGAAATAAATATATCATCCAAGTTATGCTAAGTTTGTGTCAGGATTCATATTGGCAACCAGTGATCAAATTCCTTGGAGGTTTATGTGTGCACTTGGTTTATTGTTGCAAGCATTTAAAATCCAAGTTTTCTTTTCTTTCATTTTTTCTTTTTTCGGATAACTGAGAAGTCTGTCTCTTGTTTTCCACCTGAAGGTCTCCATGGTCAAATATATATAACCCCCCATTGGATGATAAACTTTATTCATCTATGGAGTTAAGGAAACTTGAGATTGAAGCAAACGATGTTTTTGATATCCATCGTGACCAGTGAGGTCCTTTACTTACCTCATACTTTTTGTAACCATACTTGAGTTTTATGCTAATGTAAATGCATGTATTTACTGCTTTTGTATACATGGTATTTGGTAGGTCATTTATATATTTTTTTATCTTGTTTCCTAAGAGCTTTTTTCAGCCTAAGTTGACCAATCAACTGGTAGGTACTATGAAGGTGGCATTTCATCTCTTTATATGTGGGAGACTGAAGATGAAGGATTTATAGGTTGTTTATTAAAAACAAAGGTGATAAATTTTCCCGAAGTTTATGGTTAATATTATTTTTCTTCATCTAATTGTGACAGCCTGTACTAACTTATTTTCCTTAGTCTGTTTCCAATCGCTCTAACTTTTCTAACTGAATTTTGAATTCAGGTTGAGGAAGCACATGAAGGTCTTGAATCATTGTCCTTGTCTCAGAAGACAATAAGTCATCCAAGAGAAAGTTTTGTTGAGATTGAAAAGTATGAATATGATGTATTAGACATAATATATGCTCTCTATTCCTTGATAAAATAGATTACATGTCCTATGTTGGCTTGTTAATGCTTTAAGATGATGCAAAATTCCCTGGTCACACGTTATGTCAAGAATGCCAAACATTGATAGAAAATCACGATCAAGTAAAGCTCCTTAGTAATGCAAGGAATAACCTCAACACACTAAAGGTGAGTGTTTGACTCATGTGCTTTAATGTCACTTAACTTGGTTAATGGACATTAGCCTCATCTCTGTAAAATTTCGTAATTACATTACAACAAGCTAGTCTTAAGGAGCTTGGGTTTTCCGTTGTGCTTTCGAAGTTAATGATTATTGTTCTCGTTATAGATTTCATATGTTTCATGTTTGATGTTAATATCATATAACCTCGTTGCTCTTTTACAGGACATGGAGGGTATGATGTCAATCTCCGTCGAGTCTGCTGAGGCACATAATTGTTTGAGTGATGATAAAGAATTTACTAACATCTACGAGGTTTGGATTTTCATAGCCTTGATTATGATTATGATATTGTATTATATAGTTGATCAAATGTTAAATATCCTATTGAACTTTTTATGTCAAATAAACTATAAAGGTTAACTGCGTTGGATGGGAAACAAAGGTTTGCTCTAGCTGTTGCATCATCTCATGAAGAAGAGGTTGGTTAGCTGATGTAAGAAAGTTTACCTCCGTTTATCACAATAATTTGCATGGTCAATTATGTCCTGACAAATAACCCTCACAATATTGAGTAGTATTTCAATCAACAATATATATGGCAGCTTAGCATTAGAGGACAAATTGGCACATCCATATAATATCATGTTAGTGATTCAAGCTGCAACTCAAAAAAGACTTTTCTATTTTAGACATTTAGATGGGTTTTTGATCATGTGTGCTTTTATTTTAAGATATTTTGATTATGCCTTATCTTTATTGGAAGGGAAATTTATATATCCGAGTCATATGCTCGAGAAACTAAAGCATTTTGATAATATAAGACCTTAACCAAAAAAAAGTTGAAACATAAGAAGCAATTCTCGCATTCCTTTTTTTATATGCCTTGATGATTTTCCTAGTATGTTTAAAATGGGTATTGTTACTTCTTTATGATGGACTAGTTACATTTCATAGGGAATACTTTGAAAATATAAGTCGCACATGGGAGACATTCGAGACGACATTGTGGGGGTCATATTTCCAACTTGTTTAGACTTGCTAAAGAAAGGTATGAAAGTTTTGCGTGTTTCTTTTTGTTGTAATAACCTTTACTTGTTCTTCTACTTTATGTTAATGGTTTTTGTGTCATTATCAGAAGATTTAATTATTGCTCTCTCTCTCAAACACGCATACACACACATGCGCAAATATTAACAAAGAACTGCCTCAGAAAGACTTCAATTTGCACCTGATGTTACTGTTGAAGATAGTAAACTACCGAAGAATAATCTTTCTTGATTAAGTTTTTACTGAGGATGCCATTTAATTTACGAAAACACACTCTTGAAACAAAACTCTTTTTTAGGACAAATAAGCAGGACTTTTTTGGGAGACGGAGGAAGTATTTTCAAATTTTATGCAATACTTTTTGTTCAGTTACCGGACTAAATAACTTAAGATTTTTGGTAAGCTATTCTTTACAAAAGCTTTTTTCATCTGCCTTTTAGGAAGTACCTTAAATTTGCTTTCTTTATAAATGTGGTGTATTTTAAAAAGCCATCACAATCTATATCTCTCTATTCTTTTTAAATTTATACAACATGTGTTTGGAGCATGCAGAGACCGACATTAATGTGATATACTTTATCCCAATTATATCTCCTCTCAGTGCTATTATGGATTGAGGCTAATTTCTATATAAGGTTATCTGAGTGAATTAGCATAGCAGAAAATGAATATCTATATTATTTGTATATATCATGACTACTGAATTATATGGTTTGTTAGTCCAAGCACTTCATTTACATGTTCACCTTTATAATTTGATTGGATCTTTAGGAATCTCATGTTTTTAGTACATTGTACAAAACTCAACTAGTGTATATATTGTCTAAAAATCATTTAACTAGAAATAATTGTATCAAGCTTTTTTTATCTAGTGTAGTTCGGACTATGTGTAGCTCAACGTGAGTGTTGTGCGAAAACTAACACTACGTAAGTGCACGTATCGTGACAAGTAATACAGTGGACTTGAAAAGTCCGGATATCAAACCCACAGGGAAAATAATAACTATCTATTCCTAAGTACTAGATTCTCACAACTTATAATCCTATCCAGCAAATCCAATTTTGAAAGTTGTTTGTTAAACTACGAAAAACAATGAAATAGTGATTGAAATTAAGCAGAGAAGAATTCAACTAAAAGGAAAAGGAGTCCTCAATTCGTTGGAAGCATGAAAATCGCGTCTTTCTAACAAACTGCGTAGCGGGTACCGCGGTACTGAGATGTGAGTACTGCGGTACCGAGATAAAAGCTTGAATTCTCTGGAGTTGAGTACCGCGGTACCGAGATATGGGTACCGCGGTACTGAGGTGCAGAACTCAAGCTTTGGAACTTCACTTCGAGTACCGCAGTACTCAATATGGATACCGCAGTACTGATCCTATTTCTTCCGTTTTTCGCACGCTTTGTCTCTTTTACGCCATTTTCACCTCTTGTACCTATATCAACCAATATCTCATAGTTATGATCCATTTATGACCAAGATAGTACGATAAACGTACTTACGACCATGTATATTAAGTGTATTTCACACACTTAACAGTGAGCTATACCAAAGATCTATGGCTTGGTTTCTAATTAAAAGCATGGCTGTCAATTCATTAGTACACATGCAAAATGTAGTTATGTACAAGGTGAAAGTTAACATGATGAAATCAATTGATATTTGAGTATGTGAATCATGTAATTGGTAATTTGCTATCTTTGTGACTTTGCAGATCTTACCAATTTGCATGTTTTTCGGGACATATATGACTATGTTGCTCTTTCTTTCCCATTTATGTATGTTAGTATGATAGGGGATTTTGATATGGTATAATTTCTCTGATAATACAACTTCTTCATTCAAATTTCCCCTCCATTAGATATGAAATATTCCAGCTAATGGTAAATCTTTACACTAAGAGGTTTATTCAATGGTTGAGACTACTCAGCGATAGAGCTAATGATCTAGCAATTATATATATATATATATATATATATATTAAAGGTATGTCATATGAATCTTTAGTTCTTGATATCAAAATGAATCCAATATCATTACTTTTAATTAAATAATTTCTGAAATTGTACTCCACTATACATCATGGCTTGATCTTTTCAATTCAATGCAACTTGCAAGTTATACATGTCAAACCCTTTTACTTTATCTTTTTTTTCTACTTTTCTTCTAAACTTGTGTATGTAATTATTTTTTTGATAAATATTTCTCTTAGAAGAAACACATACCCTATAATATTCATCGTTTAATGAAGCTATTCATTAAGAGAGAGAGAAGTAAATACTTGATGGTTTTTTTTTAATTTATAAAAATGAAAAACACAAGAGCAAAGCACATTGCCAAGTGATGGTTTATTTTATGTTATTGGAAGCTCCCTTACTTCAGAGATAAATATTTTTACCTTATGATAGGCCACATAAAATTTTCAAAACACACACACACACACATATATATAGAGGGCATTGGACAACAGACAAGTGAGATTTACTTCTAGTGTATATAGCTATTTCTGAGAGTATTTAGTGCATTTTCTTAGAAGTCCAAAGCAATATTGTTTTTCCAATTTATGTATGATTTACTCCAAGTTGCTCTTACCTTTTCTTTTAGCTTTGCACTATATTATGACCTTGTAATCTGGTAAAGAGAAAACTTAGTAATACATTTCCCTTTATTTGTTTTTAAGAGAAAACTGCATGTATTGTTATAATATTAGGAAACATTGGTTAATGCATCTAACACCTATTTTATTTCAGTTTCATGATATCCAACTATGTACAAGATGCTTCTGAAATACATATTTGTTTTTCTTGAAAAGAATGTGATGAATCTAGTTTTCAAATATTTGACTTTTCTAGGAGAGACTAGTTTGCATTGTGATGAAATGTGAACGTCTGTTTCTAACATTAGGTAACTGGATGGGTAGTTGACTACTAATCTAATCGGACTTGGTTAACTACTCTCTGGTTCAAATTTGTTCTGAGAGTGGTGTAATGGATCTTCTCATGAATGCATATGTTGAACACATGCAAGCTACAAGAAGGATGTTTCTGCTTAATGGGTGTTTCTACTTCATTTTCTACCAATTTTTTTAATTTCTTGAACTACTCCAAAGCTTCTGATTTTTCAGAGAGCAAATACACCCAACTTTTACAACATGAAATCGTCAATAAAGCATAAAATATACTGACCGTGCTATCGCCGGCATGATAAAATTAAATATATTTCTCTACTCAAACCGCTACAAAGATATAGAAGTGATAAGCAAAGGTCGATCCCACGGAGAGCGGACAAAACCAATTATTTTGTATTTAGAGTTCAATCAAGAAAACAGGGGGGTTTTTGGATTTAAAGTTCTAGAGAAAGCTTCAGAATAAAACAAGCAATTAAAATGGAATTTAATCAATTAAGAAAGCACTTGGTTCTTAGTTCCATTTCCACCCTCACTCAACTATGTAAAATTGATTGTAACAATATTCTCATCTTTCCTCATGAATTACTAACCCTCAAATAACAAGTACGACGAGTTATTCGGATTTTCCCTTAAGTATATCTAATAAAGATACGATCGTTAATTAGACCTAATCGTTGGACAACCTAATTAATTAGATTTAATGCAACGACAACTTTGGGATCAAGAAAAATAGGTTAGTCTAGGCAACAAATATGTATGACGATTCATTTAACTTAGGTCATGTTATCCCTAGCGATGCTTGACCACTAGTTCGCTACTACGAATCAAGAATAACAACAATTACGGATTGCAATCTCAATTTTAGCAATAGACATGTGCAAATTCAATAAAGTTGATCAGGCTTAATCAAAGTCACACAAATCATAAACTTTCATCATAGAATAACACAATCAATTTATGAGAATAAATTAGAGAATATGCTACTAGAATCAATCAAAGCATAAAAGAGGTTTTGGGTTTCAATTTCCCTTCGAACCAAGCAAAAGTAGTCTAGCCTTGCATATCGGCTTCAAAAACTCCAAAAGAAAAGATGATAAAAACTTGTTCTTGCATCCCTAGACTAATGTTTTTCAATCCCTCACAAAACTCCCTTAAATACTTCTAAGATAGGTCTCCATTATGTCCTGGCCGTGACCTACAGTCTTGGGCCGAAACTTGGCCTCCAAGAAATTCTAAACAACTTCAGCGAAATGCTTCAGCGAAATGGCCCAACACAGGCGTGTCAGTCAACACAGGCACAACTTGTGTCAATGTACTGTTCAGCGTTTTCAACTCCAAAATCTAGCAACTTCATTCATTGCTCTCTTATGCCTCACTCCAACACTGGCACTTAGGATTCATCCTCGGAAAAGCTCCATTAAGCCCCTAAAATACACAAAAACAAGGAATCAGAGAGATCTACCAAGAAGAATTAATAAGTAGGAAAATATAACAAAATAACATGAATATGCAACTAAAACCAAACTCCTAAACATATAAAAGGTGCAACTTTCCTACTTATTAGATACTGTTGGTCCCAAGTGGTCAAAGGTTCAGAGGGGGTGAATGAATCTCTATCGATTTTTGAACTTTTTAAAACTTTTCTATAAAACAGGCTTCTGATTCAATGAGGAATGCAGTAACCTATCTCGATTCAGAAACCTGACCGAAGGCTGATTCAGGTTCCTGACTCGGTATCAGAATGCAGCGGAAAATACTCGATAGAGTTTTTGTTTTGGAAACGTTTTCTTTTACAAGTATGTTGTTTGATAAAGTGTTTTAGTAGAATGCTTGTGATGAATGCAACATGATAGATATACAGTAAGTATAATGCAGTAAACAAAATCAAAGCAAATAAACACTTATGGCTTATAGTGGTTCGAAGGTGGTATAATCCTTCTACGTCCACTCTACTCTTTCCCAGATGAGGAACTTCATTAAGTCAGTTTGATTTACAAGTCTCAACTTTACAAACCTCTTCCTAACAAGTTATACCTACAGAATCCCAGATTCTTAGGCCACAACCCACACAGGGTTCACAATCCCACATAGGGCAAATAGTCTATACAAAGACTATATACTTAGCAAGGATCTCAATCCTATCAACTAAGTTACACCAAACTAAAACAACCTAGCGCACACAACACAAATGGTTAAAGGATAAAAGTTTTCTTCAACTGTTGCGAAGAGAAGACAACTTTGAACTTGAAAGCTTGAGAGCTTGAATGTCTGCCTTCTCAGAGGTTGAGTGACTGGACTTGAAAGCTTGAGAGAAATGTGGGACCTTGAAGTTGCTTTACAGTAGTTGATATTTCAGTTGTCCAATACTTTTCACAGTCACTCCACCCTTCTATTTATATCAGTTGGAAAAATATCCGTTGAAGAAAGGCATTGTCCATGTCATGTCAAAGAGTGATCTTCAAATCTTTACAATTAATGCGTTTGAGAAATGCGACTACTGATCCCTGTCTTTTCTCTGACTCGCATTAAATGCTCTATACTTCCACTACAGTGCTTGCAGAGCCGCGGATCCAGATGACATCTTCTTATTGGCTTGGCACAAACCTCAGTCTAACGGATCCTTGACAGGAGCTGTAACACCCCATTTTAAGAAAACCTGCATATGCATATTTATTAAAATTGCTTTTAATGTTCATTTAAGAATGAGTTAAGTATGAGATATTAGATGACATTAAGTTATGAATTAGGAATTTTATTTCGTTATGCTTATTTATATTTTTTAAAGATTTTATGACATGTTTGTCTTTCGAGATTTTTAAGGGTTTTGCAGGATTCCTCACGGAAGAAACCGAGCTCGATTTCCACTCACTCAATACATGAACGGAAGTAAAAAGATAAGATGATAATTAAATTTAATTGAATAAAATGATTTTAGGATTTATGCTAAGTTTATTCCTTACCGTTTTTGAATACTTAATTTTATGCTAAGCAATTTCCACATTTGTGTGATTTATACATTATGCTATTATTTCTAGTCTTTACAATAAGGTATGCATGTATTTATACATATGTGTTATATGAATATCAAAATATCAAGGTAATTAATTAAATTAACTTTTATTTTAATACAAAGCTTCCAAGGTAAGTCTTTTAGCAAGTGGTAACCTAGCCTAGCCACCTCACTAATCTAATTGCAACATGCAAATATCTCCAACTTGCAACATGCAACATGCAACTCTCTCTCTCTCTCTCGTTCTCTCTCTCAATCTCTACATAAGGAACCAAAGCCTTAGACAAATAACATAAGAGGAAAAAGAAGGCAAAGGTCAAATATACATCAAGTTCTACTTCAAACCCTAGAGGTATTATGGCTTGACTCTCTTATATTTTTATTTAATCTTATGATTTATGCTTTATACCTTAGATTAGAAGTCCAAAGATGTTCTTTGGCAATTTGTTTGGGATTATATGTTGTTAGAATGAAGAAATAAGTTGTTTTAAGAATAGCTTTAAAGATATGCTTTGTTTTGCTACTGTTTTGGTTATGTTCGAAACTCTTAGAAATTGAATTAAGATGAATTCTTTTTCTTGATTGAAATATATGAAGTCAAGAGCATACCTGTAAAATTTCAGAAGATTTGGAGTTGAATTCGATTTTATATGATTTTTCTAAAATAAGCTGTTCGGAGACAGTTTTTACCCTGTTTTCGGGTCTGATTCATATATTTTTCTGGAACAGTTTACTTAGAATTTATGCATGATCTTTTACTATGTTTTAGAACCTGTTCTTAGGTATGTTTAGGAATTTAGTATGTATTTTTTCGAGCTTTTTACGATTTATGCCGAATTTTACAACAAAACCTGTTTTTCGCGTAGACGATGTCCTGTTTTCAGTTTCGTTCTAAAATTTATAAATAATTATTGGGATAGAATTTATAAGCCATGTTTTACTATGTCGTAGTACACGTTCTTAGGAGTATGTAGAAATTTACTATGTCATTTTTAGAGTCTTATACGATTTATGGTGATTTTTACAATAAGGTCTGTTTTCAGCATACACACTGTCCAGTTTTCGGCCAACTTAGGAAATTCATAACTAATTATGTGAATCTTATTTTTAGTTGATATTTTTATATGTTGTACTTTAATGTGTTGTCTGACTTCTGTAAAAATATGAAAGTATTTCATCAATCCTAAAAGGTATGGTGAATTTTTCATTAAAGGCTATTTTTCAGCTGAAATTCAAGTAAAAGTCTTGTGTAGGATTCTATTTTTATTTAATTATATACACTGTGAAAAATTGTGAATTTTCAGAATATAATAATTGACACTAATATATGATCATGTAAATATTTTTGTGATTCTAGAAATTATCTATGAGTTATTAAAATTGTTGCGACTTTATGTGTGTTTTTATCTTTCAAATTTGCTAGTTTAAGTGCTTAACAATTATATAATAAGTATGATGATGTATTCTATATTCTAAATCTCACCTAAATGATTTGTGTATGATATGATCATATTTAGAATTTAACATAAGGATCAAGCATGTATTGAATGAAGTAGAACGAATAATATTCTGGAGTAATGAGTATAAAATCTTATTAATATGTCTTTAGAGTGATTATTTGAATAGGGTTATTAAATGATTATGCTTTAACCTAATATAAAATACAAAAGATTATGTTATACGTTATAAGGAGGCTAATCAGTTAAGTGTGTCGAGCGCAGTCGAGACGATCGGTGAATCCGGAGGCAATCCTTGCACTATCAACGTACAAGTGGGTAACTTCTACTCTCTACTATGTGATGTTAATTGAGTTGATAAGTTATGTGTGAAAATCTACGGTTGAAGTCCGTAGCTATAACCAGTATGTAACTTTCATACTGGGCGACGACCTTAAGGGCAGATATGCCTGGTCTATGAAAGCGACCATAAAGGCTTAATTGCCTGGTCTATGCAAGGTTTAGTGGGCAAGAAATTTCCACATTCCTTTATGATGTTCTCAGGGTGGCTAAGAACCACAAAATGTTTTCAGGTGTGGCTAAGAACCACAAAATGTTTTCAGGGTGGCTAAGAACCACATGTAGTACTTGCTTAATGATTTAATTGCTTCAATGTATTAGACGGTAAAGTTATCCCACTGGGATCCCTCTCCGGAGGTGTCTCATGATGTTACTCTTATTATTTTCAGGCTCGACGTATGATGAGGTGGACGAGCAGCAGGCTGGGCGGACTTCCCACTGTAGCTATGTTTGTACCAGTATAACGTTTCTGTTTAAGAATAATATGTTGTTTAAACGTGTATAGTATGTTAAAACGATGGGCCTAGACTTATCTTATGTTATATATAAGTTTTGTTGTGTAAAGTCATGTTGGTCGATGGTACAAACATTTTTCCTAGAAATGTGGGTAAGACACGACTAATCTTTGTTTATAGACAGATATATATATATATATATATGTTATGTTTTAAATAAATATAAATATAAAAAAAAACTCTCGTGTCTTCACTTTTAAGTCTTCCGCTGTATGTTATAAAGTCATTATGGTTTCTTTATTTCTTAAGTATGTAAAAGGGTGACGACCTATTTCCAATAAAGGGAAACGGGGCGTTACAGGAGCCATTCCTCGTGTGATATCAATGTGTTCCTCGTACAACATTGAATATGTCTGATATGATTACTGCTTACTGTAGAGGTTGCAGTGGTTGTTTACTGCTTTGTGCCAACTTTTCTGATCTGCATCAGCTTTTTGTTCCAGAACAACTTCTTGTTCTCAAAACCTACAGTCATCTTCTTGTCTTCTGTATAATTTGCTTACTAGTCCAGATTCCTTCTTTAGGTTTCTGTCCTCTCTTCACAAGGGCAGACTACAAATCTCTTTTAAGAACTCCGAAACCTGGTAAGGATCAGTTTTCTCTATCTTTTCTGTCCTAAAAGACTTAGAGGTTATGTCTAAGAAAATTAAGCACATCAGACCTTAGTCCACTTATAAAACGTGGAAAATGGGTACTTAAAGATTTCATCTAATAATACATTGTCTCATCAAAACCTAGTTAGAAATATCCTAACAGATACCTCTTTCCACTCTTTGAGATTGGTTCAATTTGTCCACAAATATCAGTGTATATGAGTTCCAAGACTTTGTTTGCACACCATTCACTCTTTTTTGGAAATTTCATTTCGATTTTGTTTCGCTTTAAAATAATCAGCACAAGAAATAGTTGAGACATCCATTTAGGGTAGCCCACGCACCATTTTCTTTGATTGCAGGGTTTTCAATCCCTTGTTCCAAGACTTTAAAATGAATGAAAAGATGTTGAGAGCTTTGTTTTTCTTCTCATGTCAGGTCATGATTGATTTTCAAGTAGCTGAAAGACAGAGATTGGAAGAATCAGCTTGTAATACTTGATGCTCTTTTTTTAGTTTATAAAAACTAAACACACTTTGTATTTTCGAGCAAAGCACATTGACAGGTTTTGGTTTATTTTATGCTATTGGAAGCTCCCTTACTTCAGAAATAAATATTCTTGCCTTATGATAGGCCACATAAAATTTTCAACACACACACATACACATATATTATATATATATATATATATATATATATATATATATATATATAGAGGAATGGACAACAGACAAATGAGCTTTACTTCTGGTGTATATGTCTATATTTGAGAGTATTTAGTGCATTTTCTTAGAAGTCCTATGCAATATTGTTTTTCAAATTTATATATGATTCACTCCAAGTTGCTCTTATCTTTTCTTTTAGTTTTGCACTATATTATGACCTTGTAATATGGTAAAGAGAAAACTTAGTAATACATTTCCCTTTATTTGTTTTTAAGAGAAAACTGAATGTATTGTTATAATATTGGGAAACATTAGTTAATGCATATAATACTTATTTCATTTCACTTTCATGATATCCAACTATGTACAAGATGTTTTTGAAATACATACTTTTTTTCAAAATGAATGTGATGAATTTAGTTTTCAAATATTTGACTTTCCTGAGAAAGACTAGTTTGCATTGTGATGAATTGTGAATAGTATGTTTCTAACATTAGGTAATTGGATGGGTAGTTGTCTACCAAGTTTGTTCTAAGAGTGGTGCAGTGGATCCTCTTATTAATGCATATGTTGAACGCATGCAAGGCACAACAAGGGTAACTACACTAGAGAACATGTTTCAAATTGAATCATCATATTTGGTCAAGTAATCAGTCGAATGCCTCATGTTCTGTAGAAATGGTAATTAAATATCCTTGAGGTTGATAATGTCCAGCCATCAAAGAAAACAGATAATGGAAAACTTTTTGCATTACTGAAGATCAAGTACAAATTGTACGAGAAAACAACACAGAATTGCTTTGACCATCATTCGGGTTGACTCAATTCTAGTTTGTCAACCTAGACTATATTTGGAACCTCTCCTATTAATTTCTAAGTGGCTATTGAATTTATTTCATACTACATTTTTCCTAATCTGGCTTACCTACTTGCTTGATTATTTCGGGTAGACTAAGCCATTGGATCTCATCTCTACCTATAACTCAATAAATGGAAAAGTTCTGCTTCTTATAATATTTCTTGTGGTTACCTTCGTGTCTTGTTTATATTGATGCAGTGTTTCTTTTGATGTTTCCCTCTAAAGCTCATTTTGATGTTCTTTAAAACGGTCTCTTTTATAAAAGTGTGAGATGTTCATTTGCTTATGAAATTTAATATTACTATTTTCTCAAAAGCATTCTAAAGCCAGGACACTTGCAAGGTCTATAAATTATTTACTTTTCTCTTGTGGTATCAGAGTTTTCCATAATATCTGCATAATCTAGTAAAGTGTTTCACTATTATAGTTCTAGATATTTTCCCTTATGGTCACTAATAAATGACTTTTCTAAATAAATAGGTACATTTACTTAATTAAATCATCTAGCTTAACTTATAAGTTAAAACGATGAGATCAGGGACATAGTCTAATGTGTGAAAGGGGATAAACCTCATAATTATTAATTTGACAAATTATTAGTCACTGCTACATTGTCAACAGACCACAAATCATCGATACATCATTCTTAAGAACTTCCCTTTAAAGTCTATTAGGGAACCTTCTATTATGTGCCCAAAAAAAATAATGTGATTAGGACCATAAACATTAATATGGTTGTCTGAAGAATAATGCCATCACATGTACAAGTCAATTTTGAGGACACTTGCCAATGTATATTAGTGAGTCTTTTTCTGCTTCAAGATTATTCCTTTATTTCTATAATAGTATTTAATCAACGTAATGATAAATATATGTGCAATGCGTGTTAGGTCACTTTTGTTGAGCTTTTTGTGCGACCATAATAATTTTATTTTGATCCTTCATTGGATTATTTCTAAATTCGAAAACTAGTTTTCTCCATAGTGCTATTTTTTCTTTATCTTGTTGTTATGTTTTCTCGGTAGTCATTCTGTTGGTGCACCATAATTCAATTATGAGGTTTCTTTATATAAACATGTAATCAATAACTCATTTCATGATCAGTTCTGCTAGCAAAACAATGCATGCATGAATGAGTTGGGTTCTTTGTTGTGATATTGGGTAATGTGTTTTATGTTCGGTCTGTGCTGGCCGAACACGTGAGTTTTGCATGATTTTGTTGAAAATACGAAAATGAAACATATACTATCTTAAACCATTAAAAAAACATGCGAAATCTTACATTGTTTGTTCCAAATGAATCTTCATCATCCATTATAGTTTTCTTCACAAAATGAAGAGGGAAATAATGAAAATTTAAGAAGTTAGGGTTCAAGTGTAGTAATAGAAAAGACGAAAAAGCAAAATAAAAAATTAACAAAATTATATTATTATCTATTTATTTTATAATTTTTAAATATGAAGTGGGCTTAGATAGGCTATGGTCAATTGCGAAGAGTAAGTAGGATGGTGATATCCAGTCCATTACCATTAGGAGGCCTGTTTACATTTGTTTCAGGCCCATCAGTCTCCCCATCTATCTCTATTTTCCACCATTCTCTCTCTCTATACTCTTCACCTTGCTCATCAGAGAAATACAATTCTCACCGCAATTCCTCCGCCGCCGCCCTTCTTCAATGGCCGATGTCGACACGTCCAAGCTCGCATCCTTAGCTGAGGTACTCGAATTTTCTACTTATTCAGCTCCTGTTTTTCAGTTTTTGACTCTCTTGTTAATTCTATCATTTTCTTTTCTGAAATCTTTTTATGCTTGATGTGAGAGTTCCTTTAATGACCATTGATTCTCCTTGTCTCATATTTGATCTGTTTCTTTTTTCGGTAGTGTTTCTTTAAATTGTTGGGCAAGGGTTGGGGTTGTGTCCTTACCGTAATTTAATCTGGGTTCGCAAAATTAGGGTTTATTTACCCCTTTTTCTGAGAATTCCTAATTTTTGGGGATGTAAGAGTTTGCACATTGGAACGGAAGGTTGATCGGGAAAACACATAATTTTGGATTATCAACATTTATTGGATATATTGATGGAATATTTGTTTGACTACAGCAAATGGCAATTACAACATTATTTAACGTTTTGATAACTAGACATTGATGGTTTATCATTTAGTGGATAAATTTCTATACTTTTCTATGGACTATGATAGGGTCTCCTCAGTTTTGTTTCCTTATTAGTGGTGATTGCATTTACCTGCCATTTTAAATCTGTCCTTCCATTTTGAGATTTGTTCAGAAATTCTGGTGTCATTGCTATTCTCTCTCTCTCTCTCTCGCCCGCCCGCCCGCTCTTGCTCTTGTAAATTACAATCATTTATAGAAAGTTTATTTAGATTTCTTTTGTTTGGAGTTCAGTTTAGAGTCATCAATTCTTGTCTGAAATTTTAATGTGTTATACTATAACACTATTACATTACTTATTGAGTGTAAGGTTCATAAGGTTCGTTATGTCTGTGTGCAGAAAATTAAATGTTTCCCTTATCATATGGGAGTGTTTTGAGATACACATATTAGAAATGTTAGGGAAACTTAGATAGTTCACTGAAAATCCTTATTTTAGATTGAGTGATTTCAATATTTTGGCTCAATTATAAATTGCTTAGAGAAACTGAAGATGATGGCAGTCATGGTATCAACGTTATAATGGACTATCTGGGTTTTGTGGGATAAACATATATCTTATAGAAAAAGGAAAAGATAAAGATAGATTTAAAGAAAGGGAAAGAGATTCTTTTAAAAAGAATAAATATAAAAAGAGAAATTCTCCTAGTATATGCCCAAATGTGGAAAACCAGGTCATTATGCTAATCAATGCTGGGCAAAAAAAAAAAGATCAAAAATCTTGATATTAATGATGATATGAAAGATATTGTTTATAATATTATTTTTGAAAATACAAAACCTGATTCTGACAATCTTTCGGAAACAAATTATAATTCTGACTTTTCTGATCAGTCTATTAACAAGATAAAGATCATAGAAAATGATTCTATTTTCTCAGAAGAAGAATGTGAAAACTGTAAATAAGGAAATCCTTGTATAAACCATATCAGTAATATTGATGAAAAAAATGATGAGTTTTATAAACTTGAACTTGTGTCACAATTTAAAGATTTAAATATTAATGTTTTTACTGATAATAATATTGTAGAATATCTTAAAAGGTTAAAAGATCCTAATTTAAGAACTCATATTATTGATCAAATGGAAGATATACCTTCTACTTCTAAAGAAACAGAAGAAGTTAATACTTCCTCTAATCAATCTTATTCTATGACAGAAGTTAATAAACTTCTAAAAAATAAATATAATAATCAAAATCCTGTTACAATACATGATCTACTTTATGAGATTAATAATCTCAAAAATGATATTAAATTTTTTTTAAAAAGATATTTTTAGACTTGATCATCGTCTCTAATATTGAAAATGGAAAAAACATTTCTGTTGAAGAACAATTTGAGGAAATATCCTTAGAAAAAAAAATCATCTTTCTACTATTACCATGATTATATCTCAAAAAGGGTATACCAGAATTACTCATCTTATAGAAAATTCATATAAAAAAGAATTTATTGTTATGAATGATAGTGGTGTTGATCTGAATGTTATACAAGAAGGTCTTATACCTACTAAATATTTTCATAAGACTTCTCATTCTAATTCACATGCTGGAGGTAAACCTCTCAACATTAATTATAAGCTTCTTAAAGTTTATATTTGTAAAAATGAAAATTGTATTTCTACTAGCTTTCTTTTAGCTAAATATATTTCTAGCCAACTTATTCTTGGCCTTCCCTTTTTTGATCTAATTTATCCTTTGACCTATGTTGATACAAAAGGTCTTACTGTTACTTTTGAAGGAAAACCTATAACAAAACCCATCCATCGAGTTCTAAATGAACTACAAGAGCAAATTGATAGAAAGATATTTCATATCAATTCTTTAAAAGAAGAAGTTAATTTCTTATCTATTGATGAAAAACATAAAAATCCTAAATTACAAGATAAAATTAAGATCATTCATAATAAATTTCCTATAGAAATATGCAATGATTTTCCTAATGTTTTTTGAGATGGAAAGAAACATATTGTTTCCCTTCCTAATGAGGACGACTTTGAAGAAGAAAATATTCCTACCAAGGCAAGACCCTATCAAATGAATTCTGAATATTTAGAATTATATAAAAAGGAAATTCAATCTCTTTTAGATAAAAAACTCATTTCTCCTTCCAAATCTTCTCAAGAACGCGGTATACCTAGACTTGTTATAAATATAAGCCCCTTAATAAAGTTCTAAAATGGATTGGGCATTCTATTTCTAATAAGAAAGATCTTCTTGACAGATTTATACATGTTTTAATATTTTCAAAATTCGATCTAAAATCAGGATTTTGGCAAATTCAGATTAATAAATCTGATAGATATAAAACCGATTTTAATGTTTGTATTGGACATTATGAGTGGAATGTTATGCCTTTTGGGTTGAAAAATACTCCTTCAGAATTTCAACAAATAATTAATGACATTTTTACCCCTTATAGTGATTTTATTATTGTGTATATTGATGATATTCTTATCTTTTCTAAAGATATTGAAAATCAATTTAAACATTTAGGTCTTTTCAAAAGAATTGTGATACAAAATGGTCTAGTCATTTCTAAACCAGAAATGATTTTGTTCCAAACAAATATCAGATTTCTTGGACATAATATTGAAAAATGAAATATTCCTATTCAAAGAAGTATTGAATTTGGTTCAAAATTTTCTGATATTATTATTGATAAAACTCAACTCCAATTTACTTTTATAAGCATAAATCTTGGTAGTAATTTATTATACGACATGTGTATTGTAATTGATATGGTAGGTCATCGTTAATTTCACTTCAAATGCTATTTAGCTCTATATAAAAGTCAAACAGTTCGGTCACTTTTCATAGTATGGCTGTATTGAATTACAAAGAAAAGTATGATATTATTCCAGTTTATAGGAAAGTATGTGTTGAAAACTATTAAATTGTATAGTTACTATATATGTCATAAAATATGTATAATCAATACCATATATATATTTGTATTCCTAAATAAACAATTAGACATTTGTAAATAGATATCATTTCGAAATACTTTTATGTAAAAGTTTTAAGTTAATACATAAAAGCTATTATGTTCAAGTTATTATAATAAGTTTATTGTGTATATCTTACACAAATAGTTACTTACAACCTAATGAAAACAATCGTTCTGTTTTTATGTATATGAATGTTTGGTACTGAGCTGAAGAGGAGTTGTTGATTTTTAGGTATTTTTTAATCCTTTGAATCTTAATTAAGAAATGTGTGAAGTCGCATACCAGTGATTATCTATTTGGCTTTCTTTTTTTCTAGCCAATTTTGTTTGAGGAAGTTTAAGCTGGATTTTAAAGTTGCATTGTTTGTTCTGGCATGGATAATCATCTTCTCCAATTTTTGAGAAATTTTCTCTATTGATTTATTTGTCTTTAAATTTACGTTGTTCTGGTTTGACATCGTGTGTATAAATAGTTTGTTGATTTGGTTGTGATTTTTATGCTGTTGAAGGTAAATTGATGGCTGTAAAAGATTACACATCAAGTAACAAACAATTAGTCGATTTGCCATGTGAGACCAAACTTACTCCCAGCTAAGGCATACGCACAAATATCCACCAGATTATCTGGGCGAATCCCAAAAATTCCGGCAGTAATGACAACTTCAAAACTTTTAAATATAAGCAAGATCCACCCATGAAAATGAAATCTTGCATGGCTTATTGTAAGGTTTAATTTGGAAAATATAGGCAAAACCGTGATATCAATAAAAACGTCCCTTTCATAAGAGGAATAGATTTATTATCAACTGTTTGTATTTAATTACATATAATCCATATAATTAAATTTGAAAATTAATTTTATTGTAGAACTGTGATTTAGTATTAAGGGAATGTAAATATTACAATCTTATAATTTTACGTCACAAAATCAATTAAAAACTATAGTTTAAAATATTATTCACTAAATGATGATTCATAGACAACAAAATAATGCTGAAATTTTGTGTAGTTATTTCTTTAAGACACTCGTCTATGAATCTTCATTCTCATGAGTGAAATAATATGATCCGTTGATAATATTAAAAAAATTCACCATAAAAATATTACACGACTTGTTTGGACTACTGGTATGATCGGACTACTGTTTTATATTATTCATTTAATTATGTATGGTGACGAGGAAATGTTTGAAATTTTGGTATTAATGTAATATATACTTAATAATTTACGTCACATGAATAATTATTCGTTTTTATGAACAATGCAAATTATAAGGTTTTTATGAATAATATTTTAATTATTATTTTGGAAGGCAATCCAACCAAGGTATAAAAACTTTGATGAGAATAATATACCTGTAATTTTGTTGTTAAAACAAAATAACAAATTAAACCAAATTTATTATAATAAAGCTATTATGGTTGAAAATATTTTAGTAATTATATGGTATTATATAATGTTAATATGTTAATAGATCTATTATAAACACATTAAAAATATATTATAAAACAGTTCATATGGTTTTCTAAAACCATAGATTCATATGGTAATTATATGGTATTATATAATACTCCCTCCGTCCCACCTTATTTTGCCTACTTTCCATTTTTGCTTGTCCCAACTTATTTTGCCTACTTCCTAATTAAAGTGAAAAAAACATAAACTTAAACATCCAATCAACAGTCAACTGTATTTTCTTAGGATCCGTGCCGGTCAAAGTAGGCAAAATAAGTGGGGACGGAGGCAGTACCATATAATAATTTAGTATATTAATAATTTTAATATACTCAATATTCGCTAGGTTTTTACAACGATACTTTACACATCGTGCATTAGGTTTTAAATTTTAATATATAAAAATTCTTAAGATTCTTAAGAATGAAGGTTTTTACAACGATACTGATATAAAAATTATGTACAAAGTGTAGAAAGCATTAATATGTCAAGTATTATAATAATTCATGAATAATTTAAGTTGATGTTGGCTTTAGTGAGTAATAGCTTGGTTGTGAATAGAATTACCCGTACAACAAACAAATAGTTGGGCCGATAATTGTGGCCCATTTACTAAAGTGGGCTAGAATTCCGACACTAAAAATGATTTTGGGCCAAAGCAGCCCATAAAACATTTTTTGGCTGAAAACGTATAAAGCGTCGTCGTTTGAAACGGTTAGGTGGACTGTTGAAGTATCTCACCTGAAAAACCCTCATTCTTGTTTGTTAAGATTTCTTCCCGATTCCGATTTTCAATTTTTGGAGAGAAATAATTGGTTTATCTTTGGGGATGGTCAAGCTTTTAAGGTATTGTCATCTTATTTTTTCTTCTAATTGTGTTTCTGGATTATTGATTCTGTTGTTGTTATGGTTTCATAATTTCAGTGATGAAGGATAAGAATAATGCTACGTCGTCCTTTCTGAAGCGGATTTTGAACAATTGCTCAGTTCAGGTTTGTTTGCATTGATTTATCTATCTTCATTTGATTGTAAGATCCTTAAATGCTGTTGTTTTTTATTTTCCCAGCTCATAAGAATGCACAAACAGAGATGTATATATGCAGTTGATTTTTTCGTTGTATTTGCATCGGGATAGTTGGAAAGAAATCAAATAGAATCATGTAATGGCATGCAGAGTTCCAATTTTATGTGCTTTAATGGGGAAAAAAAGGATAAGTAAATATTTATATTAGTTCAAAATCTTGTACTTCACCTTAAAATCAAGGATATTAGTGCCAAACATTGTCAAACTATGGATTTGGATATTATTTTTCAGTCAGTTCATTTGGATTTAGGATAAGTTTACAGTCTGTCTTTGTTTTGCATAGCATGTCAATGTTCTCCTGCAAATGCAAACATATATCTGGAGGTATTGATACATATGACTTATATTTCATTTTAACAGGCCAAATAATATGGTAGCTGTGTTTCATCGAGAGTCCCAGAAGTTGAACGAGACATGTGTTCAAAAGAATTCATTATGTTGAAGAATTGCATGCAGAATGTGGTATGACAAGTTCATATATTCAAGTGTCCGTGATGGGAAATGTACCTTGACTTCCTATTTTTTCCCTTTTACTTTTTTTCTCTTCCCCCATTGAGCATTTCCACATTTTCTTATATGATTTATAGTAATTTATTGTTTTCGCTTCAGCTGCGAGGAAAGATATGACTTCAGGAAAATATTGCCTTGGTAAGCTAAGTTTAGTTTAGAATTTTTATTAATAAAATCAGGACATTTTATTGATTGATTTTGTTGAGATATATCACATCAGTCTTTCTGATACCCACTCCCCCTCCTTCAGATTTATTTCTTACCACGTATCTAGGAGACGAACACATCCTGCCAAACTGTTAGTTGCGTGATCGAGGAAGATAAATTGAAACATGATTGGAGAACCATCTTCTTCTGGTCATTCTTGCTTCAGTGGATCTAATGCTCTGTCGCATGTTTATATTCAGTACCCACCTATAATATGCCATATCCCTGGTTCAAGGAGTTTACTTTATGATGATGGGAATAAACTAGTTCTCTCATTGACATCTAATCAGGTAATTTTTTACAGAATAGACTCATACAATGCAGGGTTCACATATATTTATTTTAACTAAATTATGTTATATGTAGGTTTTTTCATGGAAAATCGCTCCGTATAATCCTTACATTGCTCCCTCATCTGATCCAATAAGTGAAGGACCTGTGCTTTCCATTCGATATTCATTAAATCTCAAGCTTTTGGCTATCCAGCGATCTAGGCAT
The DNA here is from genome assembly GCA_954870855.1 of Scutellaria minor. NCBI lineage: Eukaryota > Viridiplantae > Streptophyta > Magnoliopsida > Lamiales > Lamiaceae > Scutellaria > Scutellaria minor. Next base: position 13,293,806 of record OX940737.1, read on the forward strand.
GAGATCCAGATCTGGAACAAAGAGTCTGGACATACATTCAGTCAAAAGTGTAGGTCTGAGTCAGAAAGCATCCTGGGATTCTTTTGGACAGATTGTCCAACCTGTGATATTGTGTTTGTGAAAACCAGGTAATTACATGAAACCCTTGTGGACCACTGTTGGATGTGATAATTCTTAGGGAGGAGCGTATGAGACTTTCTGGAAGGCAAGCATCGGCCTGGGATGCTGTGCATATCCTCTTTTACCAGAATTTATCTTTTTTTTCTTATTCTCCCTTTCACTGTATTCTCTTGCACATTCCCAGTCTTAAGAGTTGTATATTATATTTCCAAATAATAGGCTTTGTAAGCAGCATTTCACAGATCAGAGAGTGCATATCATGCATTTAACTGTTCTGATGTCAGTTCTGCACTTTTGAGGCATTATCTCAAATGATTTTAGGAGAAAGGGCCTACAAATCCATATTTACCATATATGAAAATTTTAATGTCTGTTTTTCTAACTGCTTTTCCAGGCATGATGTATATATCTTGCTGCATATGCTTGTGAGAACTCTATTTGTATCATTGTCTTATGTCAAGTTGTTTAATGATGTATGATTGTAGTGGGCTGGAGTTATACTCATACAATAATGAGTCCCAGAGCCTCCATTTAGTCCAGACAAAGAAATTGAGCATTAATTGGTATATCTACACTCATGAGAGCAGGTTGGTGCTTCTTGCCTCAGGAATGCAGTGCAAGAGCTTTACAGGCTATCAGGTAGGAGCTGCTTACATATATCTGGACTCAAAACGTTCCTGTCTTCCTACCTAGCTTTGCGGACACTTCGAGTGATAGTATGTAATTGTCATGTTAGTAATGATGGTTTCTGTATTCAATTGAGAACTTACATTTCTGAATTTATCCTAATATGTCCCCTACTTAAAATATTCACACGTTTGCGCTCTTGTGCTGGAAGTGGTCTTTAATAACTGCTTAGGTAATTAGTAAGGTGCATATAGAAGAACAAAACATCCTCCTGTGATTTCTTAAAGGCCCCAGAATGAGAAAAACTATTTCACCTTATAAACCTTTAGTTTTATTTTGATTAACTCGACATGTTATAGTCATCCCTAAATCAAACAACACCAGTTACTTAAAATTTACTTTATCAAGATTCAAATGTACATATATATGTTATGACAAATCAGCTATATTTCGTTAGTTGTCATCTGCTGGAATAATACGCTTGCCTAAGTTTGAGATGGTGATGGCCAAACCTGAAGCAAATAATAAGCCCGCTGTTGCTGCTGAAGATGTCCATATTATCACTGTGTATGTTTCTTTCCTTTTGGTTCATCATTAGCCAGTGTATAGAGATCAAGATGACACCACTTTGTCCTAATCTCTTTCACTAATAGTACAGGTATGGCAGAATTTATTGCCTGCAGTTTGATAGGGTTGGAATGCTACTTCACACGTATAGGTTTTACAGAGATGCTGTAATGCAACAGGCAAGTTTATTTTTTCTCCCTGAAAACTATGTCGCATACATAATCTATGAATTTTCTGTTAACAGCAACTGAAATGGAAACAGAGGTTTTGTGGTTCTCTGGCCCTACACATTCAACTCAACCTAACTGAAAATTGGCACGAATTTTTTTTAGCATGAACTAATCATATCCATTTGCATTTTGATATTTTGTGTTGGAAGTAAGATTAAAATCCAAAACATTTCGAAGCAAAGTCTTCTCTAACAAAGTAAAAACGAAAAGATACTCCAGTGTCTTAAGTGCTCGAAAAAATGATTTGAACAAATGTGAATGTTGGCAGCAGCTCTTTTGACTATCTAATGCAGTTACCTCTTGCATGCCACCATGCGCTAGAAATCAAACAAAGGGAGAACCTTTTCTCCTTTCTTGGAAAAAAATCTAGCTCCACTAAGAGGCTTTTTTAACATTTCTTGAAATCCATATCCTACATTTCATTAAATGAGATAAGAATATGATGTAATAAGCTGAAAGTATTTTTTCAGTTTGTTGCTCTATCTAAAGTGCATCTCTAAGTTGTTCATTCCAACTTTTTTACGAACAAACCAGAGTTCTTATGTTTGATAGCTTCGAATTCTCAATAGTAAAAACATCTAATTGGGGAACAAATTCATCAGAATCGAAAATCTTCCATATGAACTTTGCTGTTCTCTTGTAATTTTTATGTTGATATTGATACATCTCAGTGCATGAGACTGACTGTTACTCCCTCTATCTGAGTACTCTCTATCAATATATATACACACATATATTATTTTATTTTATTTTCTCTTAATTCTGGAACAATGTCCTTTTTTTTCTTTTTCTTTTGTACTTCAGGGTTCTCTACCAGTTTACTCTAATAGAATTGCTGTGAGTGTGGTTGACAATGTTTTACTAGTTCATCAAGTGGAAGCAAAGGTTGTCATAATATATGATCTATTTGCTGATTCACTAGCACCGATTTCTGCACCGCTACCACTATTTTTGAGAGGATTTTCTAAAGCTAATGTTGCATCCACTCAAGCTGCTAGCAAAGCTTCTGGAGCTTCCGAATCAAAAAATCTGAGTGACACTGAAGTAACTATATATGGAGATCAGTGGAATTTTCTCGTACCTGATCTTGTATGTGATGTTTCTAAAGGGTATTTGTGGAAAATCAATTTGGATTTGGAGGCAAGTTGTTACATCAGAGAGCATCATTTAGATTGATAACTTTTGATGTTTTCTTTATTATTCATTCCATCTTTGATCTTTTCCAGGCAATTTCAGCCAGTAGCTCAGAAGTTAAACTTATCCTTGAATTCTTACAAAGAAGGAAATTGGAAGCAGAGAAGGTAAGAGTACAACCATTTGAATTCATTTATGGCCTCCAAACTGATATGGCCTGTGCACTTATATCTTAAGGAAAGACATTTAGTTGTTGATGACATGGAATGCTAATTAAATCTTGGTGAAGGACAAAGCCACTTAAGGAATAACCCCTGATGTGAAATGAAGCCAAACTAATGCCATTAACATATCATTACTTTACTATTGACTTTGTTATATTTTTCATTATTTTACAGTTAACTATCATGATATCAGTAATGAAAATATATCTTTTTTTTTTTGTTCGGAGAAAAATGTTGACTACATTCTTCAGGTCATTATTGTAAAGCAATCTTCCATGCATTATAAACATCTGCTATCTTGGATCTTTTCAGGCCAAACAGCTGTGCTTGGCAATTGCTCGTACTGTTATTTTGGAAAGAAAGCCTGTACCTGTGGTGGCCAGGGTTATCGATGTTTTACTCACAGCATACTCGCATGCGATTAGAACAGGCAGCTATTACAAGAGAATCATAGCTGAAGAAACTTCTCAATCTGGAGCTTCCAATGTAAATAGGCCCAAACCAGTTGTCAACGAGTCTGTCACTGGAATTGATGCATCTGGAAAGTTCATCAAGCAAGAACCTGAAAGTGGCACTGAGAATGAATTGTGCAACACATCTAATGTGCCAACTTCAGACTCTCATGGTAGTTTGAAAATGAACTCAAATTATGCTGATCCATCGATTGGTAAAACCGAGAGGGGGTACTTGTTGGAGCCTGGCACCTCAGGTGGTGAAGATCTTCCAACTGGACAGTCTGAAATTCTTGGGCCTGGTAACGACCAATTAAATTCGGACGCTTCTGAACAACACCAAGCCCAAGTGACTTCTTCAGCTGCAACTTCACCTGCTGATTTGTACAGCTGTGTGTTTGCTCCAGTTGAGGAAGAGATGGCAGGAGATGGATCTTACTTGACGGCTATCATTGTTGAGTTTCTACGAAGGTAACTTGGCAAAAACTATCCCCTCACAGAATATCATCCTCTAAGCTATTGTAATGTATGGATTTAGCTTCTTGCATGGCCACCATTTCTTAGCTGATGAAGCCGGTCTTTTATGCTCTGGTCGCCTATATATATTTCTTTGTCTCCAATATTGCAGTGCTAGCTTGGAGAAAATAAAGGTGCATCCTAATACCTATGTCCTGATGGTACAAATACTTGCCCAGGATGAGCACTATGCCGAACTTGGATTGTTTATCATGAATAAGGTAGCAAGTTGTTTGAATTTGTATATTTTGAAAATATATTAGTCTTGTATTTCTAAAATAAGTCCAAAGAAGGTACTTAGATGAAAGAAGGAAGGAGTCATAACAACATGCTATACAACGCAGATTATTGAGCCTTCAAAAGAAGTAGCATTGCAACTACTGGAATCTGGCCGGCAAAACCTTCAAACAAGGAAGTTGGGCCTGGATATGATTCGACGGCTCTCGTTGCATCATGACTACATTTTGCTGCTTGTACAAGATGGATACTATCTTGAAGCTCTTCGGTATGCACAGAAGAATAAGGTAATAATTTGTTACATAAAATCAGTTTATGTAAGAAATTGTTGATAGTAATTGCCATCTGCATTTTCATGTGCTCATTAAATTCATATATTATTATTTTTCTAATGGTTTGTCAACACCACTAAAATTGACAAAATGAGCCAAATAGGACATGAATTCATGAATTTCAAGTTTCAAATAAATGATATAGAATTTTATCTATTGTTCTCTTTAAGCTCTTTCTTGAGGCAATTGTGAAAGGCAAAAGGCATATATTCCCTGAAGAGTGAAAAAACACCTTCATTATGGTCTGCTTATGTCTTGTGCTAGTTGGAGTTACTTTACATCATTATCCTACTCTACCTTGACGCCTCTTTTACTAATCTTCATTATATTTGAATCCGAACCTAAGTCTCTCTTACCAGTGGTATTTACTCTTCTTGATGATTAATCAAGTTACAAAATATTGTATGTTCCTGTACATTACTCCTGGTTGGTATCCATAAATTCAGTTGATTTCAGGTCAACACAGTCCGGCCCTCGTTGTTTCTTGAAGCAGCTTATGCCTCCAAGGATCCACAACATCTGGCCGCTGTTCTGAGATTCTTTTCTGATTTTATACCTGGCTTTAAGAGCAGTTCCGATCATCACACTTACTATCACATAGTTGCTGAGATGAGCTCGTGAATTGCCCACTTGAGGTAATACGAAGTTTTGAAAGTTTTGGCTCCTTGTTCTAAAGTTGCTTTCCATTTTTTGTTCCTTCATTTTCGCCTCAGCTTTTCGTTGATAAAGCGTGTAAGAGGTACTACATATTCGTAGCTGCACATGCTCTTTAGTATTCCAGTTTTCTTTCTGTGTATTATTTCCTTACAATATTGACTTGTTACTGAACTCTTTTAACTGAAAACTCTTAAATTTTGTCTGAAAATCGGTAATTTTTAAATAAAAGAATCCACAAGTTTATCATTTTGTGTTTTTAAATTATATGGAAATTTCCTTATTTAATATATTACATTAGCGAGTGGACTGTGGGCCATCAATATTGCTAAGTATCTGACTATGTGGAGTTGTGGATAACGTTCCTATTGTCCTGTCCCACATTTTTTTGTCCTCAAATATACAGCTATTTTCTATTTATATTTTAAAATTTCTGATTTCAACTTTTGACAAATTAGAATTATTTAATTGTCTTATTTTATTTTAGTTTTGCATTTTGTTTTCCAATAATTAAAATAGATATTGATAAATGAGTTAGTATCAATGTAGGCCCATCGGCCATATATTGCCTTTCTCCAACACTGTGAAGTGGTGTTGAATAAATTTGTCATATTACGAATGCAATTATTTATATGGTGCATCATTTATTTGTTCATATAAGAAAAATAATTGCTTGCTTCTGTAGAATGTATCAAGTTCGGGAAGAAATTCACATCAATGTCTAGCAGTTATGTCTGATATTTTAAAAATATGTGCTTTTTGAATTTATTCATTTTTGTCATTATTCGTCTCTCGCTAATCGAATTAGTTGCTTCTTTATTTTTTATTTTGTTGATAATGGAGTTGGTTACTCGAATATGCAATGATATCATTTCATATTAATTGTTGCTTACAAAATAAGGTAACCAGAAACATTTCATCTTCTTTTTATTATATTTCCAGAATTTCAAGAATTCAATATTTTGTAAGGAATTCATCAGCTGCAAATCACATAGACAAATTAAACCACATTTGACAAGCACGGATTCGACTAAGTAATGCATTTGTTAGGATTTCAGTTTAAGATCTCGAACTCAACCATTTAACTCTAAATCATTTATAATTTAACGATCTTTATCGAGAAAAAAAAATATCATTTTCTAATGTACCATATCATTGTTTTTTTCATATTTATTGAAGATTTGTGTGTTGTCAACAACTAAATACAGTAAAACCTCTATAACCATGAAATTTTATTAATTTAGAGAGATATTAATATATCGATAAATTAATATTTTATTAATTAAAAGAGAGACTTTTTAAATTCAGCAAATTTAATACATATGTATTGAAAATAAATGAATTCATACACATGTTTCATTGATTATATTCATGCATCAACCAATTCTTTGTAACTAATTAAATATATTCATGTATAATATCAATTCATTGTATACAATTAACTATTATATTCATGGACGCATGTATCAATTCATTGGAATTACTTAAATATACATGTTTACATTAATTTGTTGCACTTAAATAACTATTATAGTCAATTAAATATATTCATGCATGATGAATGAAACATATACTATATAAATCTCAATATGGAAATAAAATAATTCATAACACCCAACCATGTCTTCTCATCTAAAAGGCATCGCAAAATCATCCATGAATGATCAAATGCGTAAAGAATTATGTGAGTATAAGAGAGATCATCCCACATGCACTCAAAAAGACTTACAAGAGTGGGTTGATGAAAAATATTGTTTGAAAGTTAGTCAAGGTACAATATCAAACACTCTCAAGAGATCATCGGAGTACCTTTCAGCCAACTTTGAGAAGGGTGGGGATATTAAGCGACACAAATCGGCGAAGTATCCAGATATGGAGAAGGTTCTTTATGAATGGTTTCTTCAGTACCAAGATCGAGTCAACATGACTGGAACTTATTTTGGAGAAAGCAAAGGATATAATGAAGCTTTTGTATCCTCAACACCCTCCTGAACATCAATTTTCTCAAGGTTGGCTTGAAAAATTCAAGGTAAGACATGGTATTAAATCATTCCGTCGTTTTGGAGAAAGTGGTTTGGTTGACATGCAGGACATGAAAATGAAACTGGAGGCTAAAGGGAGAAAATAAACCAATTTCCCATGAAGGATGTTTTTAATTTGGATGAAACAGGTCTGTTTTACAAGTTACAAGCTAATCACTCTCTTGCAACCAAACAACTTGAGGGAAGAAAGCAAGACAAAGAGAGGCTTACAATTGTTATTTGTTGCAACGAGGATGGTTCAGAAAAAATTCCTTTATGGATTATTGGAAAATATGCAAAGCCACATTGCTTCAAAAATATCAACATGAGCAGCATCAATTGTCATTATCGTGCCAACAAGAGGGCATGGATGACTAGTGTGCTTTTTGATGAATATGTTCACTGGTTTGATCACAAAATGAATGACAGAAGAATCTTGTTGATGGTTGACAATTGTCCAGCCCATCCAAAAAATATTGAAGGGTTACGGAATGTTGAGTTGTTTTTTTTTGCCACCTAACATGACATCAAAGATTCAACCATGTGATGCAGGAATAATTAGAGCTTTCAAGATGCACTATCGTAGGAGATTCTACAAAAATCTAATGGAAGGTCATGAGTTGGGGCTACCTAATCCTGAAAAGATTAATGTTTTAGATGCCATCAATTTTGCAGTCTCCACTTGGACAACCAATGTTTCTCAAGTGTCAATAGCAAATTGCTTTTGACATTGCAAAATCCGTTCAAATGAAGAAATCTCAAGCGATTCAAGTGAGACAAACTTTGAAGAAAGCCTACATGAGCTTGAGAATATGGTCAAGGATGTTGGTTATCGCAATGAAATGGACGTCAACAAATTGATGGACTATCCGGGTGAAAATGATGAATGCTCAATGGTTCAAAGTTTAGAGGAAATTGTTGCTGATATTATTGAAGATCCTACTAATGATGAAGCTGAAGATGATTCAATACTGTTGGAACCAGTCACGAGAAAGGAGGCTTTGAGCGCGACAACAACTCTTCACAATTTTTTGCTGCAGCTAGAGAACTCGACACCGGAACTCTTGGTTGCAATTAAAAAAGTTAGAGATGAAATCCAATTAGATTTAAATTTTAAGAAAAATCAAGTAACAATAAATTCATATTTTAGCAAATTACCATAATATTTATAATTGTAATATTTATGAATTATTAATTTAGAGTTTTAATGAGACCTAATATTTATAAATGGATTTTCCGAAAAATTATTATCTTATTATCTTATCGAATTTGATGATTTTTTACAAAGGTCCAAGTCGGGACCGGAAGATTTTATTATTTTAAAGAGTTTATTAATTTATAGAGGTTTTATTGTATGTTGCATTGCTAAGGAGCAGAATGAAAAGTGACTACCTAATAGTAGTTTTGGCACATTAGATCATTGGTAGAGATGGATTTTTGTACAATTGATAAAGATAGTTAGTTGAGGTTGAGAAAATCCAACTTTTGCTAACACCAATATATACATACATAAAAACATTTTCCTATGTATATGTATGTGTGTATATTAATTACTTTTTAATTATAATATGAGTATTAATTATTGTAAGTAGATGCATTATCCAAGTGTATGTGGACTTTATGCCAGGTTGTGATTTGCAGTTGTTCAGTCATTTTCATGCTTTTATTTATTTATTTTGTTAGCTTGGAAAATGGGTTTAATAATCAAATAATATGGCCCCCAGTGGTAATTAGAGCACCTAATTCTAATTATTAATTAAAACGCTTAAAGGGGCAAGTTATAATTGAACATCAACCAATACTTAATTACTTCTATCAAGAATTTAGTAAGTTATATTAAATACAATGAGAGTGTTTAAAATTGAAAAATACATTTTTCATACATTTAGGGGGTGTTTTCAAAAAATTCTGACAGCTTTTAATCAATTATTTAAGTCGAAGCCTGCTTTTGACTGCTTAAATAAGCTTTCAGAATTTTTTGAAAACACCCCTTTAATTTATATGCTTAAAATGTAACTTCTAATTAATTTATCTAGCAAAAATAATTTCATTTTGATAGTTGAGAAAGTGACTAAAAAGTAAAAAGCTGGGAGCATCTATTGTACGAGTACCTATGATTAGGGGGGAAAAAACAAAAACAAAATAAAATGCCATATACTAAAGTAAAGCACTCTTTTTTATTGTGCTGCCTTTTTCTCTTATGATAAAGACAACTTTGGTGTACAAACATTTTGTTGTTGCAATCTGGGAAAATAATAATTATTATAAATACGATCTTTATAAAAACTAATATGAAATCACCTTGCAAATATTATTAAGGGTGAGTATGTGATAGAGTTTTACTATTCACAATTCAAACTCATTTTCTAAGTAATATTTATTTTATTAATTATAGATTGTGACTCAATCTAAAAAATGGTCTAACATGAATTTTATACATATTTTTATAGAATTGAATGTGCTGGTTTATGAAAAGATTCGTGTAATATTTTTTTCTATAAACTAATTAATATTTGAAGCTAAAAGTTATTTTTTACAACGCTTTAGTATATATTTGTGAGTATACTTGAAATTCATTCTTAAAGTCGGCCAATTAATTTTTTTCATATGCACACAACCTAAAGTCAGCCAATTAAATAGTGGAAGTTACACGTGTGAGGTTCTGGTTGGCTGAAACTCTAATGTATCCGTCTCGTGCGTGGGCCATGCCGCACAAGATTCTTGTGATCCTGATTGTAGCTGCCAAAAGTATTCCAGAAATGCCCATTTGACCATGCAGTTACCCAATTTGTAACGTCCCGTTTCCTTTTTATTGGAAATAGGTCGTCACCCTTCGGGTACGCTCACCCTGGATCATACATAACATAAATGAATGTGGGAGTCGCTCACCCACTAAATTTTGCATAGACCAAACACTCTCGCCCTTATGGTCGCTTTCATAGACCAGACACTCTCGCCCTTATGGTCGTCGCCCAGTATGAAAGTTACATACTGGTTATAGCTACGGGCTTCAGCCGTAGATTTTCATACATAACTTATCAATTCAATTAACAACACATAGTAGAGAGTAGAAGTTACTCACTTGTATGTTGATAGTGCAAGGATTGCTTCTGGATTCACCAATCGTCTCGACTGCGCTCGACACACTTAACTGATTAGCCTCTTTATGTCATATAACATAATCTTTTGTATTTATATTAGGTTACTTTAACCTAAAACATATTCATACTTATAACTTAATTGTTAAGCATTTAAACTAGTAATTTTGGACCTAAAATGACATATAAAGATGTAATAATTTTAATAATTCACATATAATTCCTAAAATCACATAATTATTCATATAATCACATAACTTCTTTTAGTATAACATGCTGAAATTTCATGAATTTTAACTGTTTGTACAAAGAATTAAAAATCACACATTTAACTAGTTTTTCACTTCAATTTCAGCTGAAAAATGGTCTTCAATGAAAAATTCACCATACCTTATAGGATTGATGAAATGCTTTCATATTTTTACAGTAATCAGACAACATATTCAAGTATAACATATAAAAATATCAACTGAAAATAAGATTCACATAATTAGTTATGAATTTTTTAAGTTGGCAGAAAACAGGACATAGTACATGCTGAAAACAGAAAACAGACTTTCTTGTAAAAATTATCATAAATTGTACAAGGTTCTAAAATTTACATGGTAAATTTATATATCTCTATAAGAACGTGTAATAAAACATAGTAAAATATAGCTTATAAACATGATTCCAATAAATAGTTATGAATTTTAGAAGTTGGTAGAAAACAGGGTATCATCTAGATCGAAAACAGACCATATTGTAAAATTAATTATAATTTGTACAAGACTCCAAAAATGTCATAGTAAATTCCTATATGTCACTTAAAACCTGTAATACAATATAGTGAAATATGGCTTATAAATACAATTTCAATAAATAGTTATGAATTTTAGAACTAGACTGAGAACAGGACATGATTTATGCAGAAAACAGGCTATGTTGTAAAATTCGGCATAAATCGAAAAAAACTCAAAAAATTGCATACTAAATTTCTGCACATACCTAAGAACTGATTCTAAAAATAGTAAAAGATCATATATAAAATCGAAGGGTACTGTTCAAGAAAATTGTTTGATTCAGACCTAAAAATAGAACGAATTTGTCACATAACAGGGTCATGTTTGAAAATTCATAGTAAATTGAATTCAAGTCCAAAAATTCTGAAATTTTACAGACATACTCTTAACTTCATATATTTCAACTTGGCAAAAGGATTTAGCTTAAATCAATTTTTAAGTTTTTCGAACAATTCCAAAACAGAAGAACAGAGCACAACACTTAAGCATATCCTAGAACAACTTCTTTCTCCATTCAAGCAACAGAAAATTCTCAACCTAATGCCAAAGAACATCTTTGGACTTTCTAACTTAAGATATCTGTAGCGCCTAGGAAAAACGATGCATAATTTGGTGATTAAATAATTCAACTTATGTGATTTAATTTTTGTGCGTTTCAGATTAATCGAATTAATGTGCGAAATAATTTATCGTATGTTTGCATAATTTTATCGAAAACGTAATTAATTTGGAGAGCTTATGTTTATATTTATCAAAAGTTTAATTGGATCAAAACTGTAGAATTAATGTTATGAGAATGATCGCGATCAAAAAACGAAGAGATAGAAATGAAAAACGGCCCGATCGAAGGCCCAAGGCCCAAGTTAGGCCCAATTGATCAAAGTGGATAATGGGTTAAAACATGGGCACACTTGAGTATTCACCACACTTTGGAAAAATTTACACAAGGTAAAAAAAAAAAACTGTTTTACTCTCTCCTCTCTCTGATCTTTCCGGCGGTCGGAGCGCCGCCGTGTCGGTGGTGGCGCCGCCGCCGGAGCCACCGCTTCCCCCTCCCCGTTTTGTTCGAACCTTACGTCAAATTGAAGCTCTCGTCGAGCCCGTTCCGATTCCGGGCTCGGATTTCCCTTTCGCCGCCGGAGCCACCGTAAATCGGCCGGAGAAAGCTGGCGAAACCCTCTCTCTCCTTCCTCTTCCTCTCTCTTTGTATCTTCTTCATTCCTTCTCTGATCGAGCCGATTCACACATGCATGTGAAGCTCTCGTCGAGCCCGTCACGATTCCTGGCTCAAATCGCCGATCGGCCGGCTCCTTCTCCGGCAATCGCCGGTCAAACTCTCGGCCTTCTCCTTCTTTTTCCTCCCATTTCTCTCACTTCTCTCTCCCGATTCTCTCTCTCCCTCTCGCGACCTTCTCTCTCTCTCGCTGCACTGAGCTCCTACCGTCGCCGTTGTTGGGTCTTTGTTGGAGTGAGATTGGGGGCGGCGCCTGGTGCGCCACCTTGTCGGAGTCGCCGCGGCTGGCGGGGTGCCGCCGCGGCTGTGTGATGTTTGTTGTGTGTGTTGTGTGTGAGGTGTGTGTGTGCGTCGTGTGTGTGGGCGGCGCATCCAGCGCCGCCGTGTGTTGTGGTGGCCGGCGCGAGGAGCGCCGACGAGTGGTGGTGGTGTTGGGTGTTGGCCGGCGATGTGGTGTCGCCGGCGGTGAGCTCCAGGTGGCGATGACGAGGGGGACAGTGGCGGGGGATGGGTGTGAGGAGGTAGGGGCCTCCTTGCAATTTCGTAAACCCTAGGGACCTATCTGCAAAACCCTAGAAAGTTTGGGGTTCTTTCACTTTCCCCCCGTAAACTTTCTTTTCGATCATTTTAGTCCCCCAACTTCTAGAAATTTCATTTTTGCCCCCAGAACTTTCCAAGCCTTTGAGTTTTACCCCAAGACTTGTGAATATTACGTTTCGATCCCCAAAGTTTTAGAAATCCCACTTTGACCCCAAAACTTCTCTGAAATTACAGTTTTACCCCTGGTCAAAGTCAACCTTGGCCAGAATTTACGTTTTTACCCCTAAACCCTAAAATGCACCGTTTAAGCTCGTTTCTTGTCCGATTGAGCTCTTTCTTTCGCCTATAGAACCGTTATCGAACCCCCTTCGATATGTGATCCAACTCTAAGCCTTTTGAATCGCTTTTCTTTCCAATCATCATTTCTTTCCGAGAGAGTTCTTTAAAAGTTTAACTAACGATCATAATAAACATCTAATAGTTTACGTTTGCATGTGTAGGCTATCGCGATGAGGAGCATACGTGTTTATATTTAAAGCTTGCATCACTCGAAGTCAAACACCACCCTATCAGGTGGGGGTAACTTCTGAACTTAACGACTTTTATGTTTCTGTATTTTATTATGTCTTGATTTGCTGATGAACTGTTGATGCGTTAATCAAAGTCAACATATCTATAACCGTATGCTATGAATTGCTTGAACTTACGTGCCTTGGGATTACGTGCTGTGCTATTATATAATCATGCATACTATGTAAGATGTTATACGCGGACAGAAGTCCACGCTCATCACGGAGGGACTCATGGTCCGTAAAAAACTTCACGGAGGGTTTAGTGAGTCGTAAAATGCACCAACTGTATTGAAACCATCACCGGATAAGTCGGGGATTACCCGCACCAAAGAGGATATATGTGCGATGCATTTCTTACGTGTTGTGAATTACTTGATGTATTGTTTATCGCTTACATATTTTGACTGTTTATATAATCTTGAAAATGGAAATTTCTCCCACGAGTGTATTCAAACGCACTCACCCCTATCTGTACTCACACTATAGAGCACGATGAAATGTAAGATAACGCAGCGAGAGGGGTGCCGTATTCAGTGTTTCTTTCTGTATCAGTTTAAAATGGATTATCAAAACTTGCTTTGAAACTACTCATGTTTTGTAAAACTGTTGTAACCTTTGAAGGATCCTGTTTATTTTCCGCTGTTTAGTTTAAATGTTTTCTTCCGGCGATGTGCCGATGTTTTGGAAACTGTAAAAGATTTATATGCTTAAACTGAACTTTGCTGTTTTTATATTGGTTATCAATTTAAATCGTTGCATGTTTATTCTATTCGTAAATCTTTAAAGGATATGTCTCTTTCTTTATTTCTTCTGCACGCCCATAGGCAAACTCTGATATTTTTAATGTATGAAAATGGGGCGTGACAATATCAGCCATAAAGTATAAGATTAATTGAATTATTATGAGAGTTTAACCAAAACTTACCAAGAGAGAGATGTGAGAAAGAGACCGTGAGGGTTTGAGAGTATGTGTGTGTTTTCTTCTCTTTCTTTGCTTCTTATGTTCAACTACTTATGACTTATTTTGGTTCCCTTCTGTGACGACTAGGACTTAGCGAAGCATAATTTGATAACTAAATATTTAAACCTCTAATTATTTGATCTACTTTATGTGCGTTTCAGAAAATTTAATTATAAGTATGCTTTAATCTAAGTTTAATACTTTTAGATTTATTTCATAAAAAGAAAAGTCGATAATATAATTCGTAAGTGGGACGAGATTGACGAGAATGAAAAATCGAACAAAATGCCGAAAGAATGAATCAAATCGGAGTTCGAATGATACCTCAAATTAATTAATATCATAAGAATGTTTAATATAAAGTTTAAGGTTATAAAATAATTAATGACATAATTAACCTATAGTATAAATGGTGTATCTTCCTAAGGTAAAAAGCATATGTTAAGTTTTTAACCCAAGGTAATAATCTGCTCCTCCTTCTCTCTTGTTCTCCGGCGGCCGGCCGGCCGGAGCGCCGTCGTCGGCGACCCACCATCGCCGGATTTTCTTTCCGACCGAAACCTATCAAAACCTATACCATCTTAAAGCTCTCATCGAGCCCGTTCCAACTCTGGGTTTGGAATCGCCATCCGCCGCCGTGTTTGCCGGCAATTGGCCGGAGAAGTTTCAGTTTTCTCTCTCTAAAAACCCATTCTTTCTCTCTCTTCATTTTCGGCCATCCGGCCACCGATCGGGGCAATTCTTGAGCCTAGATTGAAGTTCTCACCGAGCCCGTCACCATTCCAGGCTCGGATCATCGATCGGACCGGCCAATCTCCGGCAATGGCCGATCAAAGTTTCTGCAGATTTCTTTCTCTCTCTAGCCTCTCTATCTTTTCTCTCTCTTCGTATCTCCTCCGTTCTGTCTCCGATCGAGCCGATCTACACATTCACTTGAAGCTCTCACCGAGCCCGTCACGATTCTAGGCTTGGATCGTCGATCGGCCGGCTCGATCTCCGGCAATCTCCGTCCAAAGTTTCTGCATTTCCACTTTCTCTCCTCCCGTTTCCACACTCCTCCCGTTTCCACTCTCTCCCCCCGATCCTCCCTCTCTCTCGTCTCTCTCTCGATCTCTCTGCTCTCTCTCTCTCGTCTCTCGTCCGTTGGTTGGGTGGTCGGGGCGGCGCATGCAGCGCCGCCGTGTGAGTGGTTGGCCGGCGCAAGGAGCGCCGACAGTGCTTGTGTTTAGCTGTGTTTGGTTGAGTTTGATGGTGGTTGGGTGGTGTTTGGGGGCGGCATTTCCAGCGCCGCCGTGAACGGAGGAGGCCGGCGCTGGGTGCGCTAGGCGAGGGTGGTGTAGGAGGTGGAGTCAGCCGGCGGCACGGGCCGCCGACGCCGGACTTTGGTGGTGGCAGTGGCGACGGGAATAGGGGGTTTGGGGTGGGGTGGATTTTTTAGAATTTGATTAAGTGTAGGGACCTCTTTGCAAATCTTGAAGTTTAGGGTCTTCTCAGTTTGGTCCCCCAACTTTTGCCTTGTACAGTTTAGTCCTAAAGCTTTTGGAAATTATATTTTCACCCCCAGAAGTTTCCAACTCTTTGTTTTGCACCCCCAAAACTTTCGTATATTGCATTTTTGACCCCCCAAGGTTCCAAAAACTTCGTTTTAACCCCAAAAACTTCTCTATAATTACAATTTTCCCACAAAACCCTAAAATGCTTCGTTCGGCATCATTTCTCACCCGTTTTAACCCGTTCTCATCTTTAAAGCTTCCTTTTTGAATCCTCTATATTTCATGACCTAGTTGGGTTATATTCTGTTTCAGTTCGTTGTTTCTTTCGAGAGTTTAATTATAAACGCTTAATTAATCTAAATAACCTAATAATTTACGTTGTATATTTGTAAGCCCAAACGCTCCGAACTCCTCTCAGAACTAAAAGGATAAGAACGTGAAAATCGCACCGCTCAGGCTGAGGTGGGGGTAATTTCTGAATTAACATTTAACTTTACGTGTTATCTTGTATAGTCGCATGCTAGGGTTTTCGATAAAGCTATGATATGATGATGGATGTTATATGATTTATGATATGTGATTATGAGCATGAGATGTGATTGATGATATCAGTATGCTATTAATTACTATACATGTTCGTACTTATGTGCTATGTCTTACGTGCTGTGAATTCAATATGTTGTTGGAAGAAAGATAAGGGTATGTGTTCATGTTGCATAGTTCTGGAGAAGACAGGTTGGGATTAAGTCCTAACGGATATATGGAGGATTGGTGAAGTCCCCCTAACCAAATAATCACCCGGTGGATTCCGTTGTGGGGTAAGGCGGGATATACCTGTGCCCATGTCATTTATGTGTTGTGCATTGTACTTGCTGTGTTTAACTGTTTATCTGATTTAAAGTTTTATGTTATTTTACGGATTTATCTCCACGGGGTGTATTTATATGCACTCATCCCGCTTATGTGTTCGATACAGGTGATGACTATAGAAGGAGGAGTTGAAGGGAGAGATGTGCCCTGTCTGATAAAGATGTTTTGTTATGATGTTCGTTAAACTGTTTTGGAACAACAATTATGTTTCTCTTTTGTTAAAACACGTGTATATATAATCCGCTGCTATAAATCTTTAACTTATATAGTTATATATATATCTTCTTCGTTTCTCCTTCCTTTCTTTTTCTTTTTTCTGCACGCCTGTCGAAGATACTCTGATAATTTAAAATATTTTTCCCAACTTTGTTAAACTTTTATAATAATTTATGGTTAAGTTTCGGGGCGTGACATCTTCATATAGTTTGGACGAGAGAGAGTATATTTTCAAGTAATGAGTATGATGCATATCATGAAGTGCAGTAGGATGATGAGGTGGCTAGGCTATGTATAGATTGTATAGTCATAACTTAGCAATTAAGATTTTGATTATAATAATATAAATTTAAATTTAACTAATATCCTTTTTTTTTTACTTCCATTCACATATGTCGAGTGAGTGGAGATCGAGCTCGGTTTCCTCCATAAGTTATCCTGCAAAAATCCTTAAAATCTCGAAAAAGATATTAGATCATAAAGATTTTAAAAATCATCGATCATAAAATAATTTGTAAATCATAGCATTAAATAATATAAGAACTTGCACTTAAATCGTTTATACTTGAACGATAAAAGAAATTTTATAAAATATGCATATGCAGGATATTTTCTTGAAATGGGGTGTTACACAATTAGTTTATTTTTTAATCCTCATAAAGTTATTTGTTTTTTTTAATTAAACTATCTTTTTTTCTTTTACATTTCTTGAATATAGAAACTCTTTTTGATATCATGATTATCACCAATATCTTTCCTTTTTAGAAAGTAAATTATCATCTTAAAAAAAAATTATCAATGAAAAAACTATACATATAGGACAACTCCTACAAATTCAAATTTTACCATTATTGATTTATCTATATAAACTAAAATTACATGTCCGGAAACCGGAATACTCAATTGAAAATAAATGAATAGTATATTAAATCTAATGACATATAAGTTATATTAAGGTTACTGAAATTAAAATAAGCATAAGTTTTTATATGAATATTAAATAATAAATAAATATATGAATAATGAAGGAACATTCAACAAATAGTAATCGTGTTTGTAAAGATTCATAAACATAAACAAATAAGTTTATTGTTCATTTACATTTGTAAAATTAATAAACAAAAATAAACAAACACTAATTGACTTTGGTCACAGATTATAAGTTATGCGTTAAACATTCTGTTAGTTTACAACAATATTATATTTAATTATTTCAATATTTATTTTCTTAACTTAATTAAATTACATTACTTTCATCTCAAATGAAAAAGTAACTAAGACAATTATTCCATTCATGAACAAAACTTACATTTTAAACTTTTTAAAGACTTGTACATCATATTATTTCAGCAAAAAAAAAAAAACCATATAAATTTACGTTGTTCTGGTTTGACATCGTGTGTATAAATAGTTTGTTGATTTGGTTATGATTTTTATGCTGTTGAAGGTAAATTGATGGCTGTAAAAGATTACACATCAAGTAACAAACAATTAGTTGATTTGCCATGTGAGACCAAACTTACTCCCAGCTAAGGCATACGCACAAATTTCCACCAGATTATTTGGGCGAATCCCAAAAATTCCGGCAGTAATGACAACTTCAAAAACTTTTAAATATAAGCGGAATAGATTTACTATCAACTGTTTGTATTTAATTACATATAATCCATATAATTAAATTAGAAAATCAATTTTATTGTAAAACTATGATTTAGTATTAAGGGATTGTAAATATTACAATCTTATAATTTTACGTCACAAAATCAATTAAAAACTATCGTTTAAAATATTATTCACTAAATGATGATTCATAGACGACAAAATAATGCTGAAATTTTGTGTAGTTATTTCTATAAGACACTCATCTATGAATCTTCATTCTCATGAGTGAAATAATATGATCCGTTGATAATATTAAAAAAATTCACCATAAAAATATTACACGACTTGTTTGGACTACTGGTATGATCGGATTACTGTTTTATATTATTCATTTAATTATGTATGGTGACAAGGAAATGTTTAAAATTTTGATATTAATGTAATATATACTTAATAATTTACGTCACATGAATAATTATTCGTTTTTATGAATAATGCAAATTATAAGGTTTTTACGAATAATATTTTAATTATTATTTGGGAAGGCAATCTAACCAAGGTATAAAAACTTTGATGAGAATAATATACCTGTAATTTTGTTTTTAAAACAAAGTAATAAATTAAACCAAACTTATTATAATAAATCTATTATGGTTGAAAATATTTTAGTAATTATATGGTATTATATAATGTTAATATGTTAATAGATCTATTATAAACACATTAAAATATATTATAAAACAGTTCATATGGTTTTCTAAAACCGTAGATTCATATGGTAATTATATGGTATTATATAATACCATATAATAATTCAGTATATTAAGAATTTTAATATACTCAATATTCTTAAGGTTTTTACAACGATACTTTACACATCGTGCATTAGGTTTTAAATTTTAAATATAAAAATTCTTAAGATTCTTAAGAATGAAGGTTTTTACAACGATATTGGTATAAAAATTTTGTACAAAGTGTAGAAAGCATTAAGACAAAAAATTCTATACCCCAGGGGCACGGATCTAAGATCCGTGCCCCAACCCGACCCGCGCGCGCATACACTGTAGTTTCTGTGTGCCGCGCGCACACCGTGCGCACAATTGAAGGCCGCGCACGCACACCTAATTTATTCTCCAGGTATCACCTGATTTACCTTCAGGTATCACATATTTACTCTTCAGGTATCACATATCTACCCTTAAGGTATTATGCAGAAACAGTGTTGTTTTCTTCTTTTTTCTCTTTTTTTTTTCTTCTTCTTTCTCCTTCTTCTTCTTAGTCTCTTTTCTTATTAATTTGTTATTCATCTTATTTGTTTAGTACATTTTTCTTATTATTATTCTTGTCTATCTTGTTCTTATTCTTCTTCAAATTGCCATGAAATCATTTATGAGGTTTTTTCTCCTTCTTATTTATGAGTAATTTTAAAATATTAAAAATAAATTATTTCAAATAATATGAAATCATGATTTGTAGAAAATTTGATGAAAAATATGATGAAATCGTGATTTGAAAAAGTTTTGAGGAAAAAGATGATGAAACATTTAAATTCTTAATATTTTCAGTGAATTTATTAGTTATATGCTCTTAAGGTATCAATTGTTTACTTTTAAGGTATCACACATATACTCTTAAGGTATTAGTGCAGAAATAGTGTTGCTTTTTTTTTTTTTGCCTTCTCTCATTCTTCTTAATCTATTTTCTTATCAATTCGTTATTCTGCTTTTTTTTTTAACCTTATTCTTCTTCTTCTTCTTCTTCTTCTTCTTCTTCTTCTCTATTTTCTTATTTTTATTCTTCTTATTTACATATTTACTTTTAAGATATTAGTGCTTATAATATAAGACAACTCTTAAGGTATCAATTGTATGTTCTTAAGATAATAGTTGTATACTCTTATCAATTATATACTCTTAAGTATTACATATTACCTTTAAGGTATTAATGCTCATATAATAAGGTATTACATATGCACCTTTTAAGCTATTACATGCTTACCTTTAAGGTATAAATGCTTATAGTATAAGGCATTAGATATACACTTTTAAGGTATAAATGTTTATGGTATAAGACATTAGATATTGTAGCGCCCCGGATCAAAACGAGCATAATTTATTAATTAAATATTTAACACATGACTTAATTTATTAAGTGCGTTTATTTTGACTGTCTAATTAAATACGTGCGTTTCAGATAAGTGTTAACGTGAGTATGAGATGGATAATTTATCTAGACATGGGATATAGGATATTTTTATATCACTAGTTGCGTGTTGGAAAAATAAGAAGATAGAAACGAACTAGAGAGCAATCGGAGATCTGTAGCTTGAACAACGATAAAAAGAACAAAACGCGGGGTTTCAGAAATATCAAAAGATATTTACCAAGATATTTACCGAGATATTTACGGTGAATAGTAACTTCTGAATTCTATAAATAGGAGGCTCCCCCGATTCATTTCTCACCCCTTTCTTCGAACGAGCCAAAAGTGCCGAAAACACGTAAGTCTCTCTTCTCTCTCTCGTTTCTTTTTCGGCCTCCGGAGCTGCCACTGGCGTGGTGGTGCCGCCACTGGAGATCGCCGGAATATTTTCAAAGTTGTCGGTTTCGGCCGATTTTCGCACACGATGTAGGTCTCGACGAGACGAGTCTAGAACAAGTCTCGGATTTCTATTCCGACTTCTGGTTCACCGAAAAACGGTGAAAAACCATCTTGAAACCCTAAACCCTAGCCAACTTTTCTCTCTCCTCGGTTTCTCTCTTTTCCTCCGTTCTTTTAACCGGGGATGTTGTCGGAGGTTCGCATGGAGACGAGGGTGAGTTGTTGGAAGGACGGCGCCGCCGTGTGGGGTGGTGCCAGAGTTATCTTGATTTGGTTATTATGATATGTGCATGTTTGCGTGTGTGTGTGTTTGAGTATGATCTCTGTTGAGGGCGGTACGAGTGGTGCCGCTATGAGGAAAAGTAATGATCGGCGCTGGTGATGCACCGATGTGTTGAGACGATGGGTTTCCGGCGACCTTCGGTCACCGGCCAAGTGTTTTGAGGACACTTGTGTTGGTATGTAAATTCATGGTTGTGAGTGTGAGATGGGGTTGGGGAAGTGTTGTTTTCAAAACCGGAGATGAAGGAGGTTGGAACGGGGTTGCCGGTGAGTCGTGGAGGTGGTGGCCGATGAAGGGAGGTCACCGGCAAAAAGCTCCATTTTCAGGTGCACGGTCGCGCATGGGCGCGCGCGGTCGCGCATGGGCGCGCACGGTCGCGCGCGCGCCAAGAGGAGCTACTGGACGATCGCGCATGGTCGTGCGTGGTGGCACGGTCGTGCCCCGGGAGTGACTGACCGTGCGCGGTAGGGCAAATGCCGGAGAATACCCGTCGATCTTAAAACGCTCCGTTCGGGCTCGTTTCAACTCCGATTGAGCTCATTCTTTTTTTGTTACGACCCTAATCGAACCCTCTTTCATCTCAGCCTATTAAACTAAACTTTCACCTTTGTCTCCTCAATCCCAATCTTTAGATCTTTCGATCCACCGCGTCGTTAACGATCGTTTTTCCCCGGCAACGTTTATAGCTTTAATTATACGTTTGTAAAGATCTAAGAAACGATGTAACGTATGTAGGCTATCTTTTGGATTGAACTTTGAGGCACAAGGTTTGAGACACGAGACTTGGGTACTCGCTTGTGAAATCTGATCTGTCGGTACTCGTGGATCACGTGGTAACCACCGAACGAGGTGGGGGTACATTCTAAACCTTAAGCTTTAAGTTTCTGTTAATAAATGCATGAATGATGATAAACGAACGCGTGATATGTGAACCCGTACTTAATGACATGAACCTCAATTGTGATGCTACGTGAATTTATGATTAGTGAAATGATTCTTAAATGATACGAAATGATTGAATCCTATGTGTTACGTGGGGGTAATTTCTAACTCTGTAACCGTTTACAGTTTTTCCTATTGAGGTATGTTGAGATATACTAAACGATGTGGTCATATGTTATGATTACGTGATCATGTTATACTGTGGCAACGTGGTTGAGTGTTATATTCCTGGTATTGTATAACTGTTGACTGTTATAAGATGCGGATGTTATTCCCCACGAGTGTATTCAACGCACTCACCCCTTAATCTGTACTCACACTATAGGCAAATAAGAGAATCTTGACGCGTAGAGAGAGGGGTGCCCTATCAGCTGTGTCCTTTATCTGGTTTTGACTGTTAAAGTTATGTTGATCGTTTTGTAAAATATTCTGAGTATTCTGTGAACGAGAGATCCTGATGGTATATTTCCACTGCGTATGTTTTAAACTCCTTTTATCGGTTGTATCCGATGTTTCAAGTGTACCCTTTCTTATCCCCTCCTGTTTCTTTCTATTTTATATCATGCTCGCCTTCTTCTCTTTTATCTCTTCACGCCCAAAAAGAAAAAAAACTCTAATATTTTTAAGTGAAAGATTTCGGGGCGTGACAGATGGTATCAGAGCTTAGTTCTACCCTTTGTAGGGCTTTGCTCAAGCTTGATTTAAAAAGAGAAAACGTGATTTCAATAGTGTGATTTTAAAACGTGGTCGGGTTTTTGAAAAGAAACGGCTAAGCACCAATGATCTTGAAACCGTGTACGGGGAAAGATGGGGAATTCTCTCTTGTACCTAGGAAACAGAGTAGATGGGAAATACCATCCTGTACTTAAGGTATGGGGTAGATGGGAAATACCATCCTGTACTTAGGATACGGGGTAAGACGGGAAATACCCACCTGTACCGAAGGAAATGTTATGGGTGCAAGGCATTCTTGTGTGCTGTGATGATGAACAAGAAAGATGTGTTTTCACTGAGAAAGATGTGTTTTAAACGAGAAGGATGTGTTTTAAACAAGGAAGATGTGGTTTGAACGAGAAAGATGTGTTTTAAACGAGAAAAATATTTTCGAAAAGAAAGGGATAAACACCATTCTCTCTCTATGCGTGTCTCTCTTTAATCATAAGAACTAAAGAAAAAGAGTGCTCATCTGTTATGTGTTACATGATGCTTTACTTATGTTGTGTTTTTCTGGTTAGTTTATGCAAGTTGGGTATACGCTATCCAACATGACCATGTTATACTACGATGATAAACGAATGACAAGGAATCTATTGAGATTAGACTATGTTATGCTACGATGATAAATGAATGACAAAGAATTTATGCTACGACGGTAAACGAATGACGGAGAAGCTATTGAGGATGTTATATGATTTACGGAGTAACGTTTACCGGTATCATGATACCTGGTTTTTGTTTATATGTTGTTAAGATTGTTGGGTTACATGGGGTAAATTATAAGGGTTAGTTTCGTATGCCGTCTATAGAACGATACGAACGAAACACCTTTGCCAAGGTTTAAAGATCGTGCTTGGGAGAAGAATTCTTTTAGCCGATCTATATGCGTTAGAGATGAAGGACTTGAGATGATTATGGAAATGGATTGGCTTACGGTAAAATCACGCAGTGAACAAGTGCGATTCGGTTTGGAAGGTTTTAGAAAGAATTGGAAAAGCTCAGGACCGAGGAAAGTCTTGAACATCGAGCTTAGTTAAATAATCAAGGAACTTGCAAGCCTGAGTTATTTCCTTGATAAGAAATGGAAAGGACGACGCGACACAAGAATGAGAGGATGAGATTCTGGCAAGGTAGCATAAGGTTTTAGATATACACGGTATTACATATTTATCTTGAAGATATTACATATTTACCTTTAATGTATTAATGTTTATAGTATAAGGTATGCCATATTTACCTTTAATATATTAATGTTGATAGTGTAAGGTATTATATATTTGTCGGGTATTAATGCTGATAGTTTAAGGTATCGATATCACTTGTATAAATTACATATAATTGAAGAATGTAATTATATAATACATGTAGTTCATTTATGTAATACCTGTAAAATGATTTTGTAATACCTATAGAAAACAACCCTCTAAACAGGTCAAAAATAGCCAACCCACCGCCTACTTTGCTGGAAAATCTCCATTTTTGAGTTTCAAGCTCAAAAAGCTCGTTTTACTCATTTCTTAACCAAAACACATGAAATTTATACCAAAATGACCCTCTCCTCAAGCCCAAACTTTTCCCCTTATCAATTTACAGAAAATAAATCATCTTCATGTCAAATCAATTAATTTATTGATAAGAACCCTAGTCTCCTACAACAAATCTTCATCTCTTTCTCTAATTCAACAAAACCCTAGAAATTATACACAATCCAATAAAATTCAGACACAGTTTTTGAATCAAACATGTAAACAAGCTGACTATACACATTCCTATCTCTCTTTCTTCTCCCAATCGCATTCAATTATTCATCAAAACACAGAAGAACAAAACTCCCACCATCTCCATGGCGAGTTTTTCAAGGAATCACCAACACCCACGAAACTCTTACATGCCTGCTGATTGGCGGCGACGGCGGTGGTGTAGTGGCAGAACAGAGAGGAGAAAGAATTTTGTGCAGAGGAGGAAACACGAGGGTAGAGACGAGCTGTGAGAGGAGAAAAGAAAGGAATAAAAAAATACGAAAAAAAAAATATATATATATACTAGGTCGGAATGGGTTAGGGGCACGGATCCTAGGATCCGTGCCCCAGGGGCACAAAAAAGTCACTCAAGCATTAATACGTCAAGTATTTTAATAATTCATGAATAATATTATTTTAATTAATATAAGTCATTAATCAACATAATATATACACAAATTTCAGTATGGTATATTGATAGCGGCTGCTCGCGACATATGACTGGCAACAAAGAAGGATTAAGGGACTTCCAACCATGCAAAGGACTCAAGGTTGTCTTCGGATATGACTCCAAAGGAAGAACCAAGGGCACATGAAGCTTAATCAGAGGAAATGCAAGTATCAGTGATGTTTCATATATCAAAGGGCTAAAGTACAATCTCCTGAGTATTAGCCAATTCTGCGACAAAGGATGTTCAGTGGATTTCAATCTCAACAAGTGTCTGATTAGAGACAACAAGAAGAATGAGGTGAAGCTTACTGGAACCAGGAGAGGTAACATCTATCTTGTTGATTGGAGTTCAACGGTGTAGCCAACATGCTTTATTGCTAAAAACATTCTTAAGTTGAGTTGGTTATGACACAAAAGGATGAGTCATCTGAATTTCAAGACTATCAACAAACTAGTAAGAAAGAACCTGGTAAGAGATTTACCAGATGTTGCTTACAAGAAGGAGAATGTTTGTGCAGCCTGTCAGAAAGGCAAACAAGTAAGAAGCTCATTTAAAGAGAAAGTGCAGAGATCATCACATAAGATTTTGGATCTTCTACATATGGATCCTTTTGGTCCAGTAGAACTTGTTAGTGTAAGTGGGAAGAAGTGTTGGTCCCAAGTGGTGTCCGAGGTTCAGAGGGGGGGTTGAATGAACCTTGGTCGATTTTTGAAAATCTGATAAAAACTTACTGTTCTGCAAGTTACTTGAACTTGCAGCGCCAGTTAGTTACTGCTTACAACACTAGGATGTAGTGCTACATGCTGTAACTTAGAGTTTTATACGCAGCGGAAAAAGGTTTTAAGACACAAAACTGGTTTTCTCAAATATGATCCTTTTCAAAATGTTTTATGCTTTATGACAGAGATAGATATAAACTATAAAACATAGATAAGAAAGCAATAAAACACTTATGGCTTATAGTGGTTCGAAGGTGGTGTAATCCTTCTACGTCCACTCTACTGCTACCTCGAGCAGGAACTTTGTTAAGCAAGATTGATTTACAGGACACTCCTAACAATCTATCAACTTACAAAGCTAAACACCTACTAGAGTCCAGCGTACACACAACAACTGCAAACTCTAAAGGCAAACCCACACAGGGTTTCAAACTCCCACACAAGGAAGCTGCCTATATCTTAGACAACTATACAAACAACAAGGATCTCTCATATCAACTGTTCGACACCTAAAACAACCTAAGCACACAGCAACAAGGTTAAAAAGTATATAGATTGGTTCTTTAACTGGTGCGGTGAAGTGAGCTTCTGAATCCTTCAAAGGATCTTTCAGCTTTGAACTTGCTTCACTTCACAGAGGTTGAGTGACTGAAACTGAGAGTAGACTTGAAAGAGTATAACTTGAATGTTCGAGAGTTTTTGTGCAAATCTTTCAGTTCAGTTCTTTTTCAGTGGTTAGCTTTAGGGTTGCTCATCCTCTATTTATACTTATAGAGAAGATATCTGTTGAAGGAGATATCTCCCATTATGAATTTAAGTGTACTTGATCAAAGGCATGACTTGCATTTAATGCGTCTTGACTTTTCTTTCTAGAGCATTTAATGCGGTGGTTGCGGCTCACAACTTTCTGTAGGCACGTCAGTCCACGTGGCGTCTTGGCATTGGCTCCGTGTCTGCAACTTTGATCTTCTCTGGAACGGCTCTATTTATTCTTGCTTGGATCTTCGTTCCTCATACTGCATTTACCCTTCCTCGGATTGCAGGATACTTATTATATTTGTCATTGGCACTGTTGACAGTTTGAGTAGAAAGTTTCGCGCTACATCCTAGGTCTGCTTGCAGCTGTTTGTACTTTACAGTGCTGTTGTAACTTGGACCTTCTTGCAGTATCTTCGTACAGTACTGCTGTATCTTTTCTTGCAGTATTCCTATAAATTTTTCTTACAGCGATGCTGCATGCCGTTCTTACTTACTTTGCTGTGATGCTGTAACTGCCTTCTTGCAGTGTTGATGTATCTGCTTTCTTGCAGCAACTTCGTTCTGAAATATTCGATGCAGCATTGCATGCATGTGTACCTCTATCTTTCCGCTTCCATAACTAGACTCAATCATAGTCTATGTTTTCACTTAAACATTATGAAAAATGGGGTACTCAAACTTCCTATAACATACTTGGTTTGTCTCATCAAAATCTAAACACTGAAATCCCAACAAGAAGTATTCCCTAGTAATTATGGATGATTACTCTAGATTTACTTGGACCATCTTCTTGGCCAAGAAATCAAAAACTCAGAACAAGCTGTCATAATTCATGAAAAGGATACAGAATGAAAAAAGCTTGAGCATTGTGAAGATAAGATTTGTCAGAGGAAAAAAATTCACAAACAGATTCATCAAGAAGTATTGTTCAGAAAATGGAATCTATCATGAGTATTTTATAGCAAGAACTCTTCAGCAGAATGGAGTGGCAGAAAGAAAAAATAGGACCTTAAAAGAAGCAGCGAGGACAATGATTGCTGATGCTGGCATACCAAAGAGGTTTTGGGATGAAGCAACCAGTACAACATGCTACACTCAGAATAAATGCTTAATCAACAAGGATCATGATAAGACTCCTTATGAAGTTTGGTATGGCCATACACCAAACATCTCATATCCGCACATCTTTGGATGCATATGTTATATTCTGAACAATGGCAAAGAGCACTTGAAGACCTTTGATGCAAAATCTGATGAAGGAATATTTCTAGGATACTCATTAGTAAGGCCTTTATGATTTTTAACAAAAGAAGCTTGGTTGTAGAAGAATCAATACATGTGGTGTTTGATGAATTACACTGTGATACTGCTGAATTGGACAAGATAAAGGAAGATATATCTCAAATGAATATCAAAGATCATACAGTAAGATACATTGATGGAGTTTCAGTACCTGCTGATGTGGTTACTGAAAACAGTGCACAGGTTACTACACCCGGGAATACAGTAGCATAGGATACTGCACAACAAGTAGAAAAGGTACAACAGTCCAACAATAACCGCAGTGATATTATTGACTAACAGGTTACTGCTCAACAACCAGCTTACAGTTTTGAGCCTGATAGGACATGGCTCAAGAATCACCCAAGAGAGCTCATAATAGGAAATATAAATGAAGGTGTTAGAACAAGAAGACCAAGACCGCAAGAATCTATGTTCACCTGTTTTATATCTCAAGTTGAACCCAAGAGTGTGGAAGAAGCTCTTGAAGACAGTAACTGGATACAGGCCATACATGAAGAGTTGAATGGATTCATAAGAAATCATGTATGAAGATTAGTTCCGAGGCCTGATCATCAAGGAGTTATTGGAACAAAGTGGGTGTTCAAAAACAAGCTAGATGAAACCGATACAGTTGTCAGAAACAAAGCAAGACTAGTGGCTAAAGGATACTGCCAAGAAGAAGGAATAGATTTTGATGAGACCTTCGCTCCTGTTGCATGGCTTGAAGCAATAAGGATATTTCTAGCCTATGCTCATAAAAATTTCAATGTTTACCAGATGGATGTGAAGAGCGTGTTTCTGAATGGGCTGTTATCTGAAGAAGTATATGTGGAGCAACCACCAAGTTTCGAAGAGCAAGCAGAAGATAAGGTATTCAGATTGGAGAAAGCTTTATATGGCTTAAAACAAGCACCTAGATAATAGACAAGACTCTTTTCAGGAAACAGGACGAAGACAGTATACTGCTTGTATAGATTTATGTGGATGATATTATCTTTAGATCTACAAACAAAGATTTATGTGAGAAATTCTCAACCCTCATGCAGAAAAAGTTTGAGATGAGCATGATGGGTGAATTAAGTTTATTCCTTGGCCTACAAGTGAAATAGCTAGACAATGGGATTTTTATAAATCAAGCCAAGTACACCAAGGAATTGATCAAGAAGTTTGGAATGGAAAATGAATCATCGGTAAGCATTCATGTTGCCACATCAATTAGCATTCTCCTCATATGCCGAACATAGAAAGTGGATTTGACATTGAAATTTTGAGATCTTATTTGTAGATCTGACTATTTAAGTGGAATACATTTGCAAGACAATGTTTTTAATTATTCATCTGCAATTAATTTATATAATTGTGCTGTGATTAGAGTAGTTAATTGTAATGCAAATTATATGGCTCTTTTTATATATAGTTTGACATGTAAATGACGCCCCACTGGATAACTTTATTAAATGATTAGAAACCCACCCTATTTGTTTCATCATAAGGAACTGATTTGTACTTAGAGAATGAGATATTACAAGAATCAACATGTTTATATTTTGAGCACTCCTTGGGGCCAATGAAAATCATGTATGTTTCAAATTAGTTGCCTACAATAAAAGATTCATTGATCTCTTCTTATAAAGCTATAGTTGCATAAATTTGTAATTGAATCCACTAAGATTTTGAGTGAAGAATTTTCATGAATGTTAATTCTGGAAATTTAAGGTTTCAAATGATCTTAAATGGGGAATCATATGACGATGGTTGTAAAAAGAAGAAGAAGATAAGAGAAGATAAAAAAATAGAAAAATAAAAATAAAAGTGACGATGGCTGTAAAAAGAAGAAGATAAGAGAAGATTGTAATTGAATCGACTAAGATTTTGAGTGAAGAATTTCATGAATGTTAACTTTGGAAATTTAAGGTTTCAAATGATCTTAAGTGGAGAATCACATGATGATGGTTGTGAAAAGAAGAAGAAGATAAGTGAAGATAAAAAAAATGATGATGACTGTAAAAATAAAATGGTTATATGATTGTAAATTTAATGGTAAAATAAATAATTTAAGTTGATGTTGGCTTTAGTGAGTAATAGCTTGGTTAAGAATAGAATTACCCGTACAACAAACAAATAGTAGGGCCGATAATTGTGGCCCATTTACTAAAGTGGGATAGAATTCTGACACTCAAAATGATTTTGGACCCCAGCAGCCTATAAAACATTTTGGCTGAAAACGTATAAAGCATCATCGTTTGAAACAGTTAGGTGGACTGTTGAATTTCAATTTTCGGAGAGAAATAATTGGTTTATCTTTGGGGATGGTCAGGCTTTTAAGGTATTGTCATCTTATTTTTTCTTCTAATTGTGTTTTTGGATTATTGATTTTGTTGTTGTTGTGATTTCATAATTTCAGTAATGAAGGATAAGAATAATGCTTCTCGATCTTTTCTGAAGCGGATTTTGGTCAATTGTTCAGTTCAGGTTTGTGTGTATTGATTTTTCTATCTTCATTTGATTGTAAGATCCTTAAATGCTGTTGTTTTTTTATTTTCCCAGCTCATAAGAATGCACACACAGATGTATATATATAGTTGATTTTTTCGTTGTATTTGCATCGGGATAGTTGGAAAGAAATCAAATAGAATCGTATAATGGCATGCAGAGTTCCAATTTTATGTGCTTTAATGGGGAAAAAATGATAAGTAAATATTTTTATTAGTTCAAAATCTTGTACTTCACCTTAAAATCAAGGATATTAGTGCCAACCATTGTCAAACTATGGATTTGGATATTCTTTTTCAGTCAGTTCATTTGGATTTAGGATAAGTTTACAGTCTGTCTTTGTTTTGCATAGCATGTCAATTTTCTCCTGCAAATGCAAACATATATCTGGAGGTATTGATACATATGACTTATATTTCATTTTAACAAGTCAAACAATATGGTAGCTGTGTTTCATTGAGAGTCCCAGAAGTTGAACGAGACATGTGTTCAAAAGAATTCATTATGTTGAAGAATTACATGTAGAATGTGGTATGACAAGTTCATATATTCAAGTGTCTGTGATGGGAAATGTACCTTGAGTTCCTATTTTTTCCTTTTTACTTCTTTTCTCTTCCCCCATTAAGCATTTCCACATTTTCTTATATGATTTATAGTAATTTATTATTTTCGCTTCAGCTGCAAGAAAAGATATGACTTCAGGAAAATATTGCCCTGGTAAGCTATGTTTAGTTTAGAATTTTTATTATTAAAATCAGGACATTTTATTGATTGATTTTGTTGAGATATATCACATCAGTCTTTCTGATACCCACTTCCCCTCCTTCAGATTTATTTCTTACCACGTATCTAGGAGATGAACACATCCTGCCAAACTATTAGTAGCGTGATCGAGGAAGATAAATTGAAACATGATTGGAGAACCATCTTCTTCTGGTCACTTATGTGCTTTCTATTCGATAATCATTAAATCTCAAGCTTTTAGCTATTCAATGATCTAGGCATGAGATCCAGATCTGGAACAAAGAGTTAGGACATACATTAAGTCAAAAGTGTAGGTCTGAGTCAGAAAGCATCCTGGGATTCTTTTGGACAGATTGTCAACCCTGTGATTGTTGGAACCGACGGATCACCGGCTCTATACAATCGGAATGAGATCCATAAAGATATGCGCAGTGGAAAGAAACCATACCTTTTGAAGATGAACAGATCGAAGTTTAGACCTCTCGATCTTCTGCTGTATTCCTAGCCCTTTCCTTGGACGTCGTGTGGGCGACGATCTTCCAAGGACTCAGTGACCTCGTCCCTTTTTCTCTTTTCACGATTTTGTACTTTTTATACGTGTGAGATTGAGAGTATCTCTTAAGGGAGGCGCTGATTTTAGGGTATATATAGGCTACAACAGGGACCTAGAGGAGGAATTAAGGTTGGGCCTCCTGATGGGCTTAGGCGTCCTGTGTTCGGCCCGAACACCCAGCTTAAGTCCATCAATTATAACTCGATCCACTAAAGAGTTATAATTGAACTACCGCCCCAATCCCATATTATAATATGGGCTTCTTCTTATTATGTGTACGTTTATTTCCCCGTGTTTAATATACCGAATGTCCGTAAATTAAATAAGTTACTGACAACTTAAATTAATTTACATCTAATTCCAATAGTAGTACCACTCATCTTTATTATCATGCCGGACTAAATCCACATGCAGGGTTTACATGATAATCCTTATGAGCTCCTCAAGAGGACATCATCATCCTAAATAATTAGGATACGGATTCCTTCTATAATCAACAACACACCATATAAACAGTGATATCTCCCAACTCACCGGGCTTGTTGATTTATGAATAAATCTCACCCATTGGCAAATTAAAGAAATAAACATTGAGTACACGTACCCGTTATTATATAGGGAATAAAAAGATGCACATCCATAATAACAGAAATATTGTTCTTTTATATAGTCAGTATAAATCGAACAACCTCAAATGGTCCTGCTCAATACACACAAAATGTACTAGTGTAACTTTATAGCCAAGACAGACTAATACCAAATTACACTATAACCTTTCCAATGGTTTGTCCAAATCTATCTTGGTTGTGAGCTACTATTTATAATCATAAGGAACTTATAGCATGATCTTCTGTGTGGCACCACACACCATGTTATCTACAATAAAGATTAATCTGGACAATTGCATTAACATATATAGCAAATACAAAATGCAAACAGTGATATCAAAAAGATGTTCATACAAAAGCTAGGCTTATAGTATACATCCTAACAGTGATATTGTGTTTGTGAAACCAGATAATTACATGAAACCCTTGCGGGCCACTGTTGGATGTGATAATTCTTAGGGATGAGTGTATGAGACTTTCTAGAAGGCAACAATGTTTGGCTTGGGATGCTGTGGATATCCTCTTTTACCAGAATTTATCTTTTTTTCTTATTCTCCCTTTCACTGTATTCTCTTGCACATTTCCAGTCTTAAGAGCTGTGTATTATATTTGTAAGCAGCATTTCACAGATCAGAGAGTGCATATCATGCATTTAACTGTTCTGATGTCAGTTCTGCACTTTTGAGGCATTATCTCAAATGATTTTAGGAGAAAGGGCCTACAAATCCATATTTACCATATATGAAAATTTTAATGTCTGTGTTTTCTAATTGCTTTTCCAGGCATGATGTATATATCTTGCTGCATATGCTTGTGAGAACTCTATTTGTATCATTGTCTTATGTCAAGTTGTTTAATGATGTATGATTGTAGTGGGCTGGAGTTATACTCATACAATAATGAGTCCCAGAGCCTCCATTTAGTCCAGACAAAGAAATTGAGCACTAATTGGTATATCTACACTCATGAGAGCAGATTGGTGCTTCTTGCCTCAGGAATGCAGTGCAAGAGCTTTACAGGCTATCAGGTAGGAGCTGCTTACATATATCTGGACTCAAAACGTTCCTGTCTTCCTACCTAGCTTTGCGGACACTTCGAGTGATAGTATGTAATTGTCATGTTAGTAATGATGGTTTCTGTATTCAATTGAGAGCTTAAATTTTTGAATTTATCCTAATATGTCTCCTACTTAAAATATTCACACATTTGAGCTCCTGTGTAGGAAGTGGTCTTTAATAATTGCTTAGGTAATTAGTAAGGTGCATATAGAAAAACCAAACATCCTCTTGTTGATTTCTTAAAGGTCCTAGAATGAGAAAAAAACTATTTCACCTTATAAACCTTTAGTTTTATTTTGATTAATTCGACATGTTATAGTCATCCTTAAATCAAACAACACCAGTTACTTAAAATTTACTTTATCAAGATTCAAATGTACATATATATGTTATGACAAATCAACTATATTTCATTAGTTGTCATCTGCTGGAATAATACGCTTGCCCAAGTTTGAGATGGTGATGGCCAAACCTGAAGCAAATAATAAGGTTGTTGTTG
Organism: Scutellaria minor; assembly: GCA_954870855.1. Taxonomy (NCBI): domain Eukaryota; kingdom Viridiplantae; phylum Streptophyta; class Magnoliopsida; order Lamiales; family Lamiaceae; genus Scutellaria; species Scutellaria minor. The sequence goes on from OX940737.1 coordinate 13,327,739, forward strand.
CTGCTAAAGATGTCTATATTATCACTGTGTATGTTTCTTTCCTTTTGGTTCATCATTAGCCAGCGTATAGAGATCAAGATGACACCACTTTGTCCTAATCTCTTTCACTAATATTACAGGTATGACAGAATTTATTGCCTGCAGTTTGATATGGTTGGAATACTACTTTACACTTATAGGTTTTACAGAGATGTTGTAATGCAATAGGCAAGTTTATTTTTTCTCCCTGAAAACTATGTCGCATACATAATCTATGAATTTTCTGTTAACAACAACTGAAATGAAAACAGAGGTTTTGTGGTTCTCTGGCCCTACGCAATCAACTCAACCTAACTGAAAATTGGCATGAATTTTTTTTAGCATGAACTAATCATATCCATTTGCATTTTGATATTTTTTGTTGGAAGTAAGATTAAAATCGAAGCAAAGTCCTCTCTAACAAAGTAAAAACTTAAAGATACTCCAGTGTCTATGATAAAAAAAATAATGCAAAGAATATTGTGTTGGAAGTTTTCTGATAATTCCATCACAGGGAATGTCCCAATATATACAAAGATGTACAGAAAATAGATCCACAAATCAAGGATCAATCCCTATGCATAATTAGCACAAATCCTATGAAAGAATATACCAAAAATATAAGAGAAAATATATGTGAAGATACGGAGGATTCTTATGATATGATACATATATCTCAATACTCCTCTTCAAGTTGCAAGGTGAAGATCGTGAACTCCCAACTTGCCAAGAACCAGCGAAACTGATCAGAGCCAAGTGCCTTGGTGAAGCGTTTGTGATTTGCTAAGAAGTAGTAATTTTTCGTAGCTTAAAATCTTTAGACTCGACACGTTCACGGACAAAATAACTGTCCATTTCGACATGTTTTGTCCTTTCATGAAAAACTAGATTATTTGAATGTGTTGTGCTGCCTGATTATCATAATGAAGTAAGGTCGGTGTTCTTTGTCGTGCCTCCAAATCAATCAATAGCCAACATAGCTATAAAATCTCACTAACCGTCATTGCCATTGCTCGATACTCTACTTCGGCAGACGATCGAGATACCACTGTTTGCTTCTTGGTGCTCCAAGAGATAGGGGCTCCTCCAAGGGATATAAAATATCCTATTCTGGAATGCCTCGTCATTGAGCATCCATCCCAATCGGAGTCACATTACGCGACTAGAGACAAATCTCCATTGGCAGGTAGAAAAACCCTTTGGCCCGATGTCCCTTTGAGGTAACATACGACTCATAACGTTGCATCCATGTGAGACTGTCGTGGTGAGGACAAAAATTGACTTAGGACATTCATTGCATATTGAATGTTCGGCCTCACCACCGTGAGGTAAAACAATTTGCCAATCAAACGACAATAATGCAAGGTGTCTACGGTCGGCCCATTCTCATCAAGATCGTAATATGTGTTCTGTTCCATGGGAAACGAACTGGGATGACAACCCTCCAAAGTGCAGTCTCTCAAGATATTGAGTGTATATTTACATTGACTTAGTATGAAACCCTTCTCCGTTCGTGCCACTTCAATGTTCAAAAAGTATTTTAAAGGCCCAAAATCCTTTATGCTGAATTTGTCATCAAGGTATGTCTTGATTTCTTGGATGTTGACGGCATCATTTCCTGCAAGGATAACGTCTTCTACATATATCAACGCAGCTACATAAATATCTCCTTGCTTATAAATAAACAGAGAATGGTCCACTCTGGATTGTCTAAAACCGGCATGAATGATGGCTTGAGTGAACTTGTGGCACCAATTTCTTGATGCTTGTCTCAAACCATAAAGCGATTTGCGTAACTTTCAAACACGTGTTTCTCCATTCTTGGTAAAACCTTATGGAATTTTCATGTAAACGTCCTCAACTAAATCACCGTGTAGAAATGCATTATTCACGTCCAACTAGTGTACGAACCAATTATATTTGACTGCTACTGCTAATAAGCTTCAAACTGTGACGAGTTTCGCAACTGGGGCAAACGTTTCATGAAAGTCGATACTTTCTATTTGTGTGAAACCCTTAGGAACTAGGCGTGCCTTGTAACGCTCAACTTCTCCCGTTGGTCTATACTTTACCTTATAGACCCACTTGGAATCAATAACACGTTTGCCCTGGGGTAAATGCTTCAACTCCCAAGTTCCATTTTCCTCTAATTCTTCGATTTCTCATTTCATTGCTTCTTTCCAATAAGGTATCTTAGCTGCTTGTGAGAAAAACTTCGGCTCATCATGCTTATTGATGGCCCGTTAGGAAGCATTTGTGAGTATAAGAGAACTTATCATAAGAAAGATAATTAACGAGACGATATATCGTTGAAGATCCTTAATTGGATGTGGGTTGTGTGTGGTCTATAGAACTTGGCAAGTTGACCTCATACTCTTGCAAGTGAGATGGTTGTCGCTTGTTCTTGTGACTTTGGCGTAAATTCAGCGGCCCAACTTGATCAATACTGTCATGATCATGAACAATAGTGCTTTGGGTTGGCATATCAAAAAAAACACTTTTTTCAGTTTGCTCACAAGGTACCGTGTATGGCTGTTTATCACTTTCAAGAAAAGTATCCCATTCCTTGTTTCTCACATCTCGAACTTCATCGTCCTGATACTTGTAAAATATTCTCAAAGAATTTCACGTCACGTGAAATGTAAATTCTTTTGTCCGAAATGTCATACACCTTGTATCCCTTTTGCCCATGTGGATACCCTACAAAAACACAAGCTCTCCCTCTCTCATTGAATTTATCCATTAATTTCTTCATATTTTTAGCATAAATAAGACACCCAAATACTCTTAAATGTTCGTAATTAGGTTTTTTGTTTAGCAAAACTGTATATGGAGTACGATTTTGAAGTACCTTGGAAGGAAGCCTATTTATGATGTAGGTTGCGATTAACACACATTCTCCCCAAAAAAGAACGGGTAAGTCGTTTTGAAAATGTAATGCCCTGGTAATTTCTAATATCTATCTGTGCTTACACTTTACCACTCCATTTTGTTGTGAAGTGTGTACACAAGAAGTCTCAAGAATAATGCCAGAGTGCATATAATAATTTATCATTTCCTGTGACTGAAATTCACCCCCATTATCAATCCTAATCTGTTTAACCAATTTTCCAAACTGAGTTTTTACCATGTTGCAAAACATTTGGAAATATTTGTAGGTTTCAGATTTAAACTTCATCAAATAAACCCAAACTCCCCGACTATAGTCGTCAACAATGGTGAGAAAATAATAGGCGCCTGTAAAAGAAACAGTCCTATATCCACCCCAAATATCACAATGTATCATATCAAAACAAGAAGCGGTTTTAATTGAACTCAGAGGAAAGGGGTTTCTAGTTTTTTTTGCTCTCATGCAAGAACAAATACTTTGAAGCTTCATTCTGGAGGCATGTCCCAATCTTCTATGTCATACGTCTGGATCAACTGTCATTGAGAACGCCCTTCGATCATTATTAACGGGTTCTAGAAGATACAGACCATCACGCTGTCTACCTACTACAATCAGGTTCCTCGAAGCTAAGTCCTACATTGTATAAAAATCGGGAAAGAATGTCAAAACACAATTGAGATCTTTTATAAGCCGACTAACTGAGAGTAAATTGCACTGGAAATCTGGCACATGTAACACACGTTCTATATTCAAACCATTCGGCAAATTAACGGTGCCTATAGATTGAACTGATACTTCAACCCCATTTGGTATTTTAACCTGTGTATCGGTTTTGGTATTCACAAAAGATTCAATAATGTTTCTCTCATCTATAATATGTTCCGTTGCTCCGGAATCTATTACCCATGGTGTACTGAGATTGATCTTACCGGTCATGTTTATCGAAGGGATAGAAGAAATAATTAGAGCATCGATACTGTTGTTGAGAAGGTCTCTAAATTTTGCCAATTGCTCTGCAGAAAAACCTGGTAGTGCGCTTGATTCTTTTGTCATGTTTGTGTCTACATGTCCTGCCATTTCTTCGATTCGAGTAACTAATGATCTCATAATTTTTTTTGATGGTGTGCCAAAGTTTCCCATAGTTATCACACCATGGAGGTGGCTTGTCATGGTCCCGATTGTTATCACGATATTCATGACTTCCTTGTCATTGTATTTGAAATGCAGCATTTTCGATGATCGGCCTTCGCGAGCATGAAATCAATCGTTGTCGCTCATCCTTCGCGATGAGATGATACGCCATTCCGAGACTTGACATAGGCTTGGTGCTCAGGATCTGGGTCTTGATTGTATTAAAAGTATCATCAAGTCCTATGAGGAACTCATAGATTCGTTTCTTCTCATTCTTTTCTATGAAGAGTTTCGATACGTTGCAAGTTCACTTACCACATGTGCATTTTGGTATCATCAAAATCGAATCATTCTCGTCTCATATCCCTTTTAATTTTGTGTAATATGTTGAGATAAAAATTTTGTCTTGGTGTGTGAGAGTAAGGTCCCTCTTTAGTTCATATGCCTTTCGGGCACTCTCCTTCCCGAATCTCTCTTCGAGATTACTCAAAATCTCACGTGTAGTCTTCATATGCTTCATGCTATTTCTGATTTCCTTGTCCATAGCGACCACCAGCCACCCCTTGACCATAGCATTGCAGCATTTCCATAGAAGAAACTCAGACATGCCTTCATTAGGTGCTGGTATGGATCCGTCAATGAATCCAAACTTATTCTTTGCAAAAAGACAATTACACATTTCTTCAGACCAATCTCCATAATTTCCATCGCTAAGGAGATCGATGACAAAAATATGGCTCGGATTGTCAGACGAGCCAAGAAAGTAAGGGGACATTACATCAATGGTAGTTTCCGCCTTATTATCGTCACCGTCTTTCACCATTGAAGTAATTTTTTTAAAAATGCGGAAGCTTTTAGTGTTGCAGGATTTCAACCTGCTCGGATGCCATGATAAAAAAGATAATGCAAAGAATATTGTGTTGGAAGTTTTCTAATAATTCCATCACAGGGAACGTCCCAATATATACAAATCAAGGATCAATCCCTAAAACTATGCACAATTAGCACAAATCCTATGAAAAAATATACCAAAAATACAAGAGAATATATGTGAAGATATGGAGGATTCTTATGATATGATACGTATATCTCAATAGTTTAAGTGCTCAAAACAATGATCTGAACAAATGTGAAAGTTGGCAGCAACTCTTTCGACTATCTAATGCAGTTACCTCTTGCATGTCACCATGCGCTAGAAATCAAACAACGGGAGAAAATTTTCTCTTTTCTTAGAAAAAAAATCTAGCTCCACTAAGAGCAACTCCAGCAGATCTCCACAATAGCGCCCAACGCTATTGTCTTCCTCCCAGCAAGGCGCCAACCTCGGCGCTACTGTGAAGATGTGGAGATTTCGACGCTACATGTGAAGATGCAGAAAGCCTGCGCCAGAAATTCTTTTCTTTTTCTTTTTTTTTTGTTTCTTAAATATCAATTAAATTAATGTGCAAATGGACCATCATGGGCCAATTTTTGTATATTTTTTGCAAATGGGCCATTTTTGTATATAGTGAAATGGGCTTAATGTAATTTATATTTACTCAATTTATATATTTTGTAAATGTTTATTAATTTTATAACAATTTGAGGTAATATAAGTGTTAATTTTTCAATGGATGATAATATAAAAATATAAAATAATATGGGTAGTAATTTTAACGACATTGTTGATAATAACATGGGTCATTTTTCAACATAAAAATATGAGAATAAGAAAACAATATCATAAAATTACTAAAACACAATTAAAATACATTGAAATACATTACAATAAAATATAAAATAACTGAAAACTAATTAAATACATGAAAACAAAACATAAAATTACTAAAAATAGCAATAAACCTAATAATCCGAGAGACCAATACCAGACCCAGACCCTCCAAAATCTGGAAATTGTTCAAACATATCAAACATATTAGTGGGTTTTGGTACTTGAGATTGTCTCCTCTTCTGCATAATTATTTGTTGTTGTTCTTGGAAGTACTCACGTTTTACGGGATCAGCAATCGTGTCCAAATCGATGAGTAGTATGTTATCTTCTCTAATCATTTCTTTTTGTGCAACTTTTTGCCTTTGCACCTCAATATCGCGCTCTCTATTTGCGGCCGAAGTTGACATTAATTCTCGTAATTTCTCATTTTCCTCTTTCATGGCGTTTAAAAAAACAGACATATCTTCACTTTGTTTTCTTTTAAATTTGGACTTTTTTACCCCTTGTGGCCGCTGTGATGAAAAACCACCACTTCTGTTTTCATCGCTTAAATCGATTGAAAATGAAGGTGCAGAAGGGTCAGGAGAAATAGGAGACTCATTAACAACTTCTTGTGGAAATGATGCTGGAACTTTGCTTGTGTTTTCAGCCTGCATATATTCTTTCAAAATAGACCACACATGGTCGAATTTAAAGGATTCTTTATTACCTTTTTGTTGCAGAAACAACTCGTTTGCTCGTCGTATCTACAAACAATATTGAAATTTAATGAGAAAATATTTATGGCATATAAAATAGTAAAATATATAGAAAATTACTTACGATATTGAGCTCATTTGCACCGCTTGGATTCATATACTCAACCTGACGCAAACAACCAAAGAACTTTCTGGTATCTTTGAGAATTGTTTGCATACGACATTGTATTGATCTTTGGTTACGCCCATTTATGTTAGAGCTTGGCACATCAGAATTGAACTTTTCTGTAATGCGTTTCCAAAATTGATCTCTGGATTAGTTTATACCAACGATTGGATCTTGTGAAATTTCAAGATAGACACGGCAAAGATGTTGATCTTCAGCATTTGTATAATTAGTACTGCGTGGCTTCGACATTTTAGAGAGAAGATGAATATAAAGTAAATGAAGAGATTTGAGAGATGTGTGCTTTAGAATGTGTGGTATATCTTCACTATTAATAGAAGATCTTCACTTTTTTTGAAGGGTTGAGATGAAAAGATTGAATGAGTTATCAACGGCTATAATTGAAAGCACATGGATTGTGCTTTGTTAAAGTCTTTGCTTTTTCAACTTTTTTTGAAGGGTTGAGATTTAAAGATGGAATAAGTTATCAACGGCTATAATTGAAAGCACATGGATTGTTTTTGAAGGGTTGAGATTTAAAGATGGAATAAGTTATCAACGGCTACAATTGAAAGCACATGGATTGTTTTTGAAGGGTTGAGATTTAAAGATGGAATAAGTTATCAACGGCTACAATTGAAAGCACATGGATTGTTTTTGAAGGGTTGAGATTTAAAGATGGAATAAGTTATCAACGGCTACAATTGAAAGCACATGGATTGTGTTTTCTTTATTCAATTATTGTTGGCTATATAATGACATATGCTCGAATGGATTTCTTCATTATCTTATATCTCATTTTCCTATTGATTACATATTTCTTTTCGAATCCATTATTTTTCTATTCTACTAGTCTCACATTCAATAAATGGATTCTTCAAGTTCATCTGATGAAGAGTTTCAACGACGGATGGCTAGTTACGATATGGAGCAAGAAGTAATCATCCAACAAATATACAACAACAATCGAAGGATGGAAGAATTTCTTAGGCTTCAAAATATCAATTCTATGAGTGGAGGCTCAGTTCCAGGCCGTAGAACAATTTATCGTGATCGAGAAGGAGCAACACAAAACCTCTTCAACGACTACTTCTCTGAAAATCCAACATTCAATGAAGAACAATTTCGCCGACGATTTCGAATGTCCCGAAATTTATTTCTTCGTATTGTTGGTGATGTTTCTAATCATGATCATTATTTTGTGCAGCGAAGAAATGCAGCTGGAAAACTTGGTTTGTCTACACTCCAAAAAGTAACAGCTGCATTTCGACAACTAGCATATGCAGTTCCAGCAGATGCAACTGATGAATACATCAAAATTGGAGAGTCTACGGCACTTGAATGTGTTAAGAGATTCTGTCGTGCTATTGTGGAAATATATAGAGAGCAATATTTGAGATCACCCACTCCTACTGATGTTGCTAGACTACTTTATATCGGTAAGCAACGTGGCTTTCCAGGAATGTTAGGTAGTCTTGATTGTATGCACTGGAAGTGGAAAAATTGTCCAACCGCTTGGGCAGGACAATATGCTGGGCGAAGTAGAGATCCAACAATTATTCTTGAAGTTGTAGCTGATTATGATTTATGGATATGGCATGCATATTTTGGGATGCCAGGATCCAACAATGACATTAATGTGTTGGAGACATCACATCTTTTCTCTAACCTTGCTACAGGCGTTGCTCCTCCAGCACATTATGTCATTCAAGGAAAGGAATACAATATGGGATATTATTTAGCTGATAATATTTATCCCAAATGGGCGACTCTTGTGCAAACTATCCATTCACCAAGTGGTCCTAAAAAACAATATTTTGCGAAAAAACAAGAAGCATATAGAAAGGATGTGGAACGTGCATTTGGAGTTCTTCAAAGCAGATTTGCAATTGTGGCGAATCCAACACGTTTGTGGTTGAAAAGTGATTTGCAAGATATCATGACTGCATGCATAATAATGCATAATATGATAATAGAGGATGAACGAGATCTTAATGCTCCAATTGAAGAAAGCTTGGAAGTACCACCCCCGGACATCGAATTTGCTGAGAATGAACCTACTCGCTTTCAAGATTTTCTTGGTCGATTTAGACAAATTAGAGATTCAGATGCTCATTTTGCACTTCGAAATGCACTAATTGATCATTTGTGGGAAGAGTATTCTAATTCAGAAAATTAGAAATGATCACTATGTAGCATCTATTTACATTTCAATAAAAATAAGTTATTGCTTTTGTTTTCATTTTATATTGAATTTCAATCAATTAATGATATTAATTTTTATTTATTAAATTTAAAATACAAAAAATTAAAATTATATTAAATAATGTTTACATGTGTAATAAATATGTTATTCAATTATAATTTTTTTTAAATATGATAAAATAAATTATTAATTAGAAATAATATGGAATATTCCTTTTTTGTGTAAAATTTAGTGCAGACTGCTGGAGACAAAATACTGTTTCGGCACTACTCTAGTGCAGATTCTGCACTAGAGTAGTGCTGACTGCTGGAGTTGCTCTAAGAGGCTTTTTTAGCATTTCTTGAAATCCATATACTACATTTCATTAAATGAGATAAGAATATGATGTAATAAGCTAAAAGTATTTTTTCAGTTTGTTGCTCTATCTAAAGTGCATCTCTAAGTTGTTCATTCCAACTGTTTTATCAACAAACCAGAGTTATTATGTTTGATAGCTTAGAATTCTCAATAGTAAAGACATATAATTTAAGTTGATGTTGGCTTTAGTGAGTAATAGCTTGGTTGTGAATAGAATTACCCGTACAACAAACAAGTAGTTGGGCCGATAATTGTGGCCCATTTACTAAAGTGGGCTAGAATTCCGACACTCAAAATGATTTTGGGCCCAGGCAGCCCATAAAATATTTTGGCTGAAAACGTATAAAACATCGTCGTTTGAAACGGTTAAGTGGACTGTTGAATTTCAATTTTCGGATTTTCAATTTTCGGATTTTCAATTTTCGGAGAGAAATAATTTGTTTATCTTTGGGGATGGCCAAGCGTTTAAGGTATTGTCATCTTATTTTTTCTTCTAATTGTGTTTTTGGATTATTGATTTTGTTGTTGTTATGGTTTCATAATTTCAGTGATGAAGGATAAGAATAATGCTACATCGTCCTTTCTGAGAGGATTTTGGTCAATTGCTTAGTTCAGGTTTGTTTGTATTGATTTTTCTATCTTCATTTAATTGTAAGATCCTTAAATACTATTATTTTTTATTTTCCTAACTCATAAGAATGCACACACAGAGATGAAAATATACAGTTGATTTTTTCATTGTATTTGATTCGAAATAGTTGGAAAGTAATCAAATAGAATCGTGTAATGACATGCAGAATTCCAATTTTCTGTGCTTTAATGGGGAAAAAAGGATAAGTAAATATTTTTATTAGTTCAAAATATTGTACTTCACCTTAAAATCATGGATATTAGTACTAAACATTGTCAATCTATTGATTTGGATATTCTTTTTCAGTCAGTTCATTTGGATTTACGATAAGTCAGTCTGTCTTTGTTTTGCATAACATGTCAATGTTCTCCTGCAAATGCAAACATATATCTGAAGGTATTGATATATATGACTTATATTTCATTTTAACAGGCCAAACAATATGGTAGCTGTGTTTCATCGAGAGTCCCAGAAGTTGAATGAGACATGTGTTCAAAAGAATTCATTATGTTGAAGAATTGCATGCAGAATGTGGTATGATAAGTTCATATATTCAAGTGTCCATGATGGGAAATGTACCTTGACTTCCTATTTTTTCCCTTTTACTTTTTTTCTCTTCCCCCATTGAGCATTTCTATATTTTCTTATATGATTTATAGTACTGGAGAACGCATGCCGAAGCGCCCCTGTTATGGATGGCTTGATGAGGAGAAGGATTGAGGCGCGTCCTCTAGTCTGATGTTGTAGATAGTAGTTTTTGCTTCACCGATAGGCCAGTGGTTGCCCCGGTTTGATGTATGGCTTACATGCCTTATCTTTTGATGTATAGACAGTCACAGATGTAGTGTTTGCCCTTTTGTTGGAAAGAAACTTATTTTACTTTTAAAAATGGGACGATGCGATCCCAACATTTTCCTTATGCCAAAATATTGATGAATGAAAATTATTTTCTTTATTTTCATTTACTTATATGTTTTGTACCATTTGTAAATGTTTTAAATTCATGTTGGTAAAGATGAATTTTTTTTTCAAACGATTTCAATAAGAGTTTTAAGAAAATGATTTTATATATCTTGTAGAGCAAATACTATGGACTCACCTACTAGACAACAAAGGAATAGACATCAAACCAAAGAAGAACATAACAATGAAGAGCAACTCGTTGGACAGGATGCTAATGCTGATATGGCAAGAGACTTCTTTGCCCACTTGTGAGATTTTATGCAGCAGCGGACTACACCGACTATGGATAACCGTGAGGAACACCAACCCAAACCGAACCATATGATTGAATAGTTCAGACATTTCCAACCTCCCAGATTCAGAGGAAAAGAAGGACTAATGGCCACCGAGGAATGGATTGCTGAATTAGAGAGAATTTTTAGTATATAGAATTATCGGAAACTCAAAAAGTCTCATGTGTGAGGTTTCAGTTAGCCGAAGATACCGGCCAGTGGTGGCAATCTCATGAAAGAACCTTGACGATGGAAACAAGACGTACCCCAGAATGGGAAGAATTCAAGAAAATTATTCTCAATTGCTATTTCCCACAAGCCTTGAGGGACCAAAAGGAAATTGAATTTATGAACCTTCGTCAAGGAACTAACACTGTCACTAAATACAAGTGTAAGTTTGACTCACTCTCACGATATGCGCAACATTTAGTCAATATTGATGACCGAAAAGCACGCAGGTTTGAGAGGGGTTTGCGTCCAGAAGTTGGAGGGATTGTATCTGGTTTGAGGTTGCCGCATTTTAGGGACGTGTTTGAGAGGGCACGAATAGTCTCAATAAGTTTGGGGTTGGAGAATGAGTAGAGACCAATGGTAAATCAATTGAAGAGAAGGGGAATGCCACTTATGGGACCAAGAAATAACACCACAGTCAGGAGCGTCCAATCCACCCCTAAGAGCCCCCAAAGAATACCACCGATATGCCCAAATTATAACAAAAATCATCGAGGAGAGTGTCTTTGGGGGAAAAATATCTGTTTTCGATGTCATCAGCCAGGCCATAAGGTCAATGAGTGCGTTAATCGAATGAGCGCACCAGTTGGAAGTGGCAGTGCTCCAGGACCACAACCAGGAGTTCCTCGAAACCCAAACTTGAAAGGTAAGGTCAGACTGAATGCTTTGCCAGAAATTGAGTTTGCTAAAGAAAATGAGAATCCATATGAGGATCAACCAGACGAAGCTAATGGGATGAATGAAACGATGACAGGTATGTTGTACCTTTTAGATATGCCAGCATATGTTTTGTTTGATATAGGAGCATCGCATTCTTTTATATCTGATGCCTTTGAGAAAGAACTTAGATTAAATTGCATAAGAAATATGAATTTAGAAGTTAGATTGCCCTCGGGGGAGAACATCAAAATAAAGAACTTAGCCAAGAATGTTAAGGTGACGTTAGACAAGTATGATCTTGCAGCTGACTTGTATGTGATAGGAATGAAGGGTTTTGATGTTATACTGGGAATGGACTGGTTGTGTAAGAACAAAGCCGTGATTCGTTGTGCGGAATGAGAATTGGATTTAGAAACATCAAATGATCGTCATTTTACCTTTTACGGTGTAAGAACATGAGGGCATATACCAGTTATATCCGCAATGAAGGCAGTCAAGCTGAAATAAAAAGGGATGTGAAGCATACCTAGTGAACATCATAAAGATTCCGAAAAAGAAGTTGACACCAACCGACATTCCAGTTGTAAAGAAATTTCCCAATATCTTTCTGGAGGACCTTTCGAGAATACCACCTGACCGACCCATGGAATTCTCTATCGATCTGATTCCCGGAGTTGCACCAGTGTCAAAAGCTCCATACCGAATGGCACCGAAGGAATTACAAGAGTTGAAGGTTCAAATACAAGAACTCTTAGATAAGAAATTTATCTGACCGAGCGCTTCACCATTAGGAGCACCTATGTTGTTCGTGAAGAAGAAGAATGGGGTGATAAGAGTGTGCATTGATTATCGAGAGCTTAATCAGTTAACGATCAAGAACAAGTATCCACTACTCAGAACTGAAGACTTGTTTGATCAGTTGAAGAATGCAATCACATTTTCCAAGATCGATCTTAGATCTGGATATCACCAATTAAAATTCAAGGAAAGTGACATTCTGAAGACCGCGTTTAGGACCCGATATGGTCATTATGAGTTCACTGTAATGCCTTTTGGGTTCACCAATGCACATGCAGTGTTTATGGACATGATGAACCGCGTATTTCATGAGTATCTAGACAAATTTGTCATCGTGTTCATTGATGATATCTTGATTCACTCAAAAGATGCAAAACAACATGAAGAACATCTCAGAGTTGTTTAGAACTATTGCGATGAGAGAAATTGTATGCCAAGTTTAACAAGTGTGAGTTATGGTTGAGTAGAGTAACCTTTCTTGGACATGTGGTTACGACACGAGGGATAGAGGTTGATCCTGTAAAAGTTGATACAGTTCTGAATTGGAAAACCCCGACTGATGTAAATGAAGTTCGCAACTTTCTCGGTCTGGTAGGATACTTCAGGAGATTCATTCAAAACTTCTCACGTGTTGTAAAACCGCTCACACACCTTATGAAAAACAATGAAAAATTTGTTTGGACCCTTGAATGTGAGTCTAGTTTTCGTGAAAAGATGCAAAAACTAACCTCAGCACTTGTCTTAACAGTGCTCGACAGATCTAAAGGGTTTGTGATTTATACAGATGCTTCTAAATCAGGACTTGGATGTGTTTTGATGCAACATGGGAAAGTTGTAGCTTACGCGTCACGACAATTGAAGGTACATGAACAAAACTACCCGACACAAGATTTAGAATTGGCTGCAGTAGTTCATGCGTTGAAAATTTGGAGGCATTATCTATATGGAGGAAGGTGTGAGATATACACAGATCATAAGAGCTTAAAATATTTCTTCACACAGAAAGAACTCAATATATGCCAACAAAGATGGTTAGAACTGATAAAGAGTACCATCCACTACCATCCAGGCAAGGTGAATGTTGTGGCAGACGCGCTCAGCAGGAAAGAAGAAATCAACTTGACATCATTGCCTACCCAACAAGAACAATTAATTGAAAACTTTAGCAAGTTGAAGCTAATATTCCTTGAGCCAGTACGAGCAATAACAAAGCTAGTTGCACTAACAGTCAGACCAACTCTGAAAGAACAATTGATAGAAGCACAGAAGAATGACAAATTCCTCAATGTAATACGGAATAAAGTGCAAGAAGGAAAAACTAGAGAGTTTTCAATAGCTTCAAATGGGGCTTTGATGTTTAGAGGTAGAATTTGCATACCGAAGGATGATGAGATACAGAGTGAGTTAATGAGAGAAGCTCGTAACACGCCTTACACCGTGCATCCGGGAGAAACGAAGATGTATAGAGACCTCAAACAAAACTTCTGGTGGAGAGGAATGAAAAGGTCAATAGCATAATTTTTTAGTAGATGCCTCACCTGCCAAAGAATCAAATCAGATCATCAACGACCAACTAGATTGTTGAATCCGTTGGAAGTGCCGGAATGGAAGTGGGAGCACATAATGATGGATTTCATTACAGGTCTATTGAAAACTCCTAAATAACATGAAGCTATATAGGTAATCATTGATAGACTGACCAAGATGGCTCGTTTCATTCCAATCATGATGACATACCCAATGGATCACTTGGCAAAGTTTTACATTGATGAAATAGTACGACTACATGGAGTACCGGTTTCAATTGTGTCTGACCGTGACACGCGTTTCACCTCAAAATTTTGGAGGAGCCTACAGTTGGCAATGGGCACCAAACTGAACTTTAGCATCGCCTTTCACCCACAAACAAATGGTCAATCTGAGAGAACAAACATAATTTTGGAAGACTTACTGAGGGCATGTGTGTTTGATTTTGAAGGTAGTTGGGAAGATTATCTATCCTTTAGTAGAATTCGCTTATAACAACAGTTATCAATCTACTATTGGGATGGCACCATATGAAGCACTTTATGGAAGGAGATGTCGAACACCAATTCATTGGGATGAGATCGGGGTGAAGAAGGTGCTTGGTCCAGAATTAGTGGAAAAATCTATAGAAGCAGTCAGTAAGATCAGAGAAAGAATTAAGGCTTTTCAGAATCGGCAGAAATCCTATGCTGACTTGCGAAAGAAAGATTTGCATTTTGAGATAGGGGATAAAGTATTTCTAAAGGTTGCACCTATGAAAGGAATAGTTCGCTTTGGGAAAAGATGGAAGTTAAGACCAAGGTACATAGGACCTTTTGAAATCTTGGAATGAATTGGGGATGTTGCATACCGACTTGCCTTAACTCTACATTTATCCGCATTTCATAATGTCTTTCATGTGTTAATGCTTCAAAAATACATACCTGGCCCTAGTCACCTCATTAACCTTGAAGAACTTGAAATCAATAAGGATCTCACCTACGAAGAGCATCCTATAAGCATCCTTGGGAGAAAGACCAAGACCTTAAAGAATAAAGAAATACTACTAGTTTTAGTTCAGTGGGGTAGTCACAAAAAAGAAGAAGCAACGTGGGAATGCAAAGATGAGATTCTAAGATCATACCCCAAACATTTTACCTAATAAGCCCAAATTTCACGGATGAAATTTTTTAAAAGGAGGGAGGAGTTGTAACACCCCATTTTTCATAAAACTTGCATAGCATATTTTTATATAAAAATTGCATTCTTTATAAAATAATTTATAGCGTATGATCTTTTCGAGTTTAAGACGAATTTTACTTTTTATCAAGAATGTATGAGCTAATGTTTCTTTAAGTCTAAAAGTCTTGCAGGATAGCTACTCGAGGAGACTGAGTTCGATCGTAATGCACTCGACATGAACGAGTAATGGAACGAACAAAAAAAAGAGAAGAAGATAAGTTATACATAAAATAATTTTAATAATTAATATAAGAAATGTGACTTATGTATGTAATTATAGTTAGGTAGTTTTTTATTATATAGTTTATGTGCAATAAAGTATGTGACTATTATGATGTGTTAAATTAAATATATTTTCAAACATACTTATGTGACTTATGTGATGTGCTAATTTGACATAATTTCATGCATAATTGTCATGATTAAAATTACTTATGCATGTCACATTAGATAGAGCTACACTCAATCCCCCATGCCTCCATCAATCCACCACAAGTCTCAATGTTACTAATCATTACATATCAAGTTGATATACACTACACGTTATGGTCTATAAACATGTATCATTATGTATTATATTAGAAGTGTATGAAATATATGTATATATAATTAGGAGTGTGTTATATCATTTTTTGGCTTCTCACATTACAAATGCAACACTACATACCTCTCTTCCCGCCCTCAATTGAAGCGCTCTCTCTCTCTCTCTAGCATACTCCACCTTTCCTCTACAAATCTCCTCATCCAAAAAAAGCCCTCATCTCCACCTTCAACAAGCTGGAAAATCAAGATTGAAGAAAGGAGAATGAATCACTCAAGGCAAGAAGCTAAGTAGAGCTCAAGAACTCGTTTGTGTGCAACCATAAATGTATTTTGGCTATTCCTCACCCACCTTCTTCCTTAGGAGCATGATTAAGTTCTAATTTTGAGTTGCATATAAGATCTAAGGAATATTTCCTACAAATGTGATAAAATTGTTGGATACCTTGTTCTAAGTAGTGGATCTTAAAAATATGTCATTTTAAGTGTTGATTGAGTAAATGCATATTCGATTAAGCTTTGCATGTTTGATTTATTTACCTAAACACATTGCATATATGATCCAAGGGTGATTTTCTACTGACTACTAATGTGAAGAAATTTGTTCAAAGTCTTGTTTTGTATGGTTGATCTTTAAAATATGTCATTTTTGGGAGTTGATTGTTCAATTGCATGTTGATTTAGTCCTTGCATGTTTGATTATCTTGAAAGCTCATTACATGTGTGATAAATTTGAGTCAAGATGGTTTATTTGAGGTTGATAGAGTTATAAAAGTCGAATCTACATTTGAATTATGAAAATAGGTGGGTTTAATCAAGTTGTGAAAATTTTTAGAAATGGTAGTCCACTTTGTTGATTCTTATAAAACTGTATACCTAGAGCTTTTCAAAACTGTTTCAGTATGTTATACTACATGAAATTTTGAGTCTATGGTTAAAATTTGGTAATGTTTGGAATAGTTTATTAATTATGATGATTATTCAAAGATAGTCCAGTTCTAGTTGGAATTATGTAGTTTCAGACCTTAGAAAATTAATTATATAAAATCGGTCCATAATATATTTTCAAAAATGTTTTACTATGTTTAAGTACATGATGTTAGAAGTCTAACTTATTAATATTAGAAGGTTTCAGTAAATATAAAATTTACGGTGAATTTTATAACACAGACTGGTTTTAGAGCATTTTCAAACAATTTTTTGATTATAGTAAATGATTTATTAAAGCTTTTGTGATTTGAATTTATCCCTAATATTTTAGCATGGATAACTAAGGGTTGTTATGTAAATGCATGTTTATTTTCATGAATTTTGGATGATCATTTAAATTATGAAAATTGTTGTGGAAAAGAGTATCTTTTCTTCCTACATATTACTAACTTCAAGATCAAAATTTTATCTATGATTTAAGAATGCAATTTGACCATATTTTGAAACTAATATTATGTGATTAAATGTGTTCTTATGTGTGAAGTGTTAAATAATTTAAGTCTTTAGCATATGAATTAGAGTCTTATGAGTTAAGATGTAAAATATTGTTTTTATTCCCTTCAAGGTACAATTGATGCTTGTTTGAAAGTATACTTTAAAATTTCTCCTAAATCAATACTTATGTTTTTGTGATATACATAAGTTATATGTACGATAAGCATGATAGGTTAGATAAGTATGATACAATTCAAATGCAACTTAAAGACTAAGAATTTATGAACGTGTCGAGTGCAGTACGAGCGATCGGATACTTCAGGAGCTATCCTAGCTTTCGAATCAACGTCAAAAATGGGTAATATTTATATATAATTACATTGATTAGAATAACTCGTATGTTGTGTATGATGAAATGAAATGACACGTTCGGGTGAAGTGCCAGGTTGACGAACCTTGGATGCAAGGTCTTCGGATCTTGGATATTTATGTCAGGTCTCCGGACCTTGGAAGATATGTTTCAGTGTATTGGTTAATCTCTTTAATGTAATAGTTTATAAGCGTTATCCACTAAGATTTATTAAATCTTATGTTGTTATGTTTAAACGTTTTCAGGACCCCCTTACGACGAAACAGATGTGTAGCCAGCTGTACGGACCCCTCTCTAGAAGCATATATATTATATGTTTTTAATATATGTTAATATGTATGAAGTTAACATACTTAATGCCCCTTTTGAAACTTCCGATGTTGGCTTAAGTAAACTTTTTAAAACGTCTTAAAAATGTCGAGGTTTTGATTTACAAATGTGGGTAGACACGAGTTAGTTTCTTGCACGCTAAGCTTTTCGATTTAAACTAGAAAGATAAAAAAGGAATACTCGTGTTTAGTAAAGTCTTCCTGATGTGGATAGAACGAAGGACCTATTAGATATAAAAATCTAAGAACCCAACGTATAAGATAAGCAGCAGATCTTCCCAAATCAAATCTGGTTTGATCTTACTTAGAGCGAAAGAACCTCGACTCGTTGGCTATATAATCAGCCAAGAACCTCGGTATGTTGAACGCCACAAGATCTTGCTCGATGATCTTGATAAGTTCTTGAACAATCGAAAACCTCACAAAGAGAGAATTCAATAAACACAAGCTAAGAGCTTCAATTTTGTTTTCAACAAAGGTGTGTTTTTACAAGTGACCCATACACCTATTTATAGAAAAAAAGAAAGATATCTAATGACATTAAAGCCTAACACCTAAGTAATGAGGACATTAATGCTTAACACCCAAGTAGTCAAAAAGTATGACTTGACTACTACTTTATGATAAAGTAGACTTGACTACTACGTTATCCATTCATTAATGTCTGTTGTTGAAGTACGTGCTAAGTAATCTCCAATCCAATACTATTCACTATCGGGCCTTCCTTGGACTCTTCATGAATATTTTCTTTAATTTCTGCAACAAGGATCATCAAGGCCTCTTTTAGCTTCTTAGCTCTAGCTCTTGTAATTGGACCTTCTTGCACGATCAAAGGGTCCCTCTCGTGTACATGGTTTTGTATGGCTGGTTCTCCATCATTCCCCTCTTCTTTAAAAGGATTCGTCCTCGAATCTGTATCACCAAGATAAGGAGAAAGATCAGGAACATTGAAAGTTGCACTTACATTATATTCACCCGGAAGGTCAAGTTTATATACATTGTCATTGATTCTAGCAACCACTTGAAATGGTCCATCTCCTCTTGGCTGCAACTTTGACTTTCTTTTACTTGGAAACCTTTCTTTTCTCAAGTGTAACCATACCCAATCACCGGGTTCAAAGATGACTTTCTTTCGGCCTTTGTTTGCTTGCTTGACATATTGTTCGGTTCTCTTCTCAATGTTGAGTCTCACTTTTTCATGCAGCTTCTTGATCAGCCCGGCTTTGGCTTTTTCATCAAGACTCATACACTCTTCAATAGGTAGTGGTACAAGATCAAGTGGACTCAATGGATTGAAACCATAAACAATCTCAAACGGAGAATGATTAGTAGCAGAATGAACACTTCTATTATAAGCAAATTCAGCAAATGTCAAACAATCCTCCCAATTTTTCAAATTCCTTTGAATCAAAACTCTTAGTAATTGAGACAAAGTTCTATTAACAACTTCAGTTTGTCCATCCGTTTGTGGATGACAAGTAGTAGAAAATAGAAGTTTAGTGCCCAATTTACTCCACAAAACACGCCAAAAGTGACTCAAAAACTTTGTATCTCTATCACTCACAATAGTTCTTGGAATTCCATGCAAACAAACAATTTCCTTAAAGAATAAATCAGCAATATGAGTAGCGTCATCACTCTTATGACATGGAATAAAGTGTGCCATTTTTGAAAATCTATCAACCACAACAAAAACAGAATCTTTACCTTTTTTTGACCTTGGTAAACCCAAAACAAAGTCCATAGATATGTCTACCCAAGGTTCATTAGGTATAGGCAAAGGTGTGTATAACCCATGTGGTTGTACTCTTGATTTAGCTAGCTTACAAGTTATGCACTTTTCACAAATTCTTGCAACATCAACTCGCATTTTAGGCCAATGGAAATGATCACACAAGATACTCAAAGTTTTATGTATTCCAAAATGCCCCATTAGTCCTCCCCCATGCGTTTCCCTAACAAGCAACTCACGCATAGAACATTTAGGAATGCATAGTTTACTTTCACGAAACAAGTATCCCTCATGCCTATAAAACTTCTCAAATGCAGCATGCTCACAAGCTAAATAAATAGAAGCAAAATCAGAAACATCAGCATACAATCCCTTAATTGATTGAAACCTAAGAAGTTTAGAACTCAAAGTAGAGATTAAAGCATACCTTCTAGATAATGCATCAGCAACAATGTTCTCTTTCCATTTCTTGTATTTGATCATATAAGAAAAAGATTCAATGAATTCCACCCACTTGGCATGTCTCTTACCAAGCTTACCTTGTCCCTTGAGGTACTTGAGAGATTCATGATCAGTATGAATAACAAACTCTCTCGTCCACAAGTAATGTTGTCACGTCTCCAAAGCTCTCACCAAAGCATACAACTCCTTATCGTATGTAGGATAGTTCAATTGAGCTCCCTTCAATTTTTCACTAAAGTATGCAATTGGTTTTCCTTCCTGCATCAAAACAGCTCATATACCCACTCCACATATATCACATTCAATCTCAAACATTTTATCAAAGTTAGGTAATGCAAGAATGGGTGCGGTAGTTAGTTTCTCTTTAAGGAGATCAAATGCAACTTGTTGTTTTTCTCCCCAAACAAAACCAACTTCCTTTTTTACAATCTCATTCAATGGTGCTGCTATAGTACTAAAATCTTTCACAAACCTCCTATAAAAACTAGCAAGTCCATGAAAACTTCTAACTTCAGAAATGTTTTTAGGATTTGGCCAATCTAAAATAGCCTTAACTTTATCCTTTTCCATTTCAATTCCTTTAGCACTTACAACAAAACCAAGAAACACAATTTTATCCATGCAAAAAGAACACTTCTTAAAATTAGCATACAAAGATTTCTCCCTTAAAGTGTCCAAAACAGCACGCACATGATCAAAATGTTCTTCCGTGCTTTTGCTATAGATAAGGATGTCATCAAAGTACACAACGACAAATATCCCAATAAAGTTACGCAAAACATGATTCATTAATCTCATGAAAGTACTTGGTGCATTTGTTAAGCCGAAAGGCATAACTAACCACTCATACAAACCATATTTTTTTTTTAAAGCAGTTTTCCATTCATCACCTTCTCTTATTCTAATTTGATGATATCCACTCTTCAAATCAATTTTAGAGAAGATGAAAGAACCATGCAATTCATCAAGCATATCATTTAACCTAGGGATAGGATAGCGATACTTTACCGTGATTTTGTTGATGGCACGACAATCAGTACACATTCTCCATGTTCCATCTTTCTTTGGTACAATAATGACCGGTACCGCACAAGGACTCATGCTTTCTCGAACCTTGCCCTTAGCCATCAGCTCCTCTACTTATCTTTGGATCTCCTTTGTTTCCTCCGGATTCGCTCTATAAGCTGGCCTATTTGGAAGTGTCGCACCCAGAATGAAATCAATTTGATGTTCGATGCCTCTCAAAGGTGGTAAACCATTTGGTTCTTCCTTTGGAAAGATATCTTCATACTCCTGTAAAAGAGCACAAAAGAACTTGGCAAAGAAGAAGTTAGTTCGTTAGTGTCCAAATAGCATTCCTTGTGTATCAACACTAACACAATTTTTTTTCCCACTAAGGCTCTCTTTATTTCACTCCCTCTTGCATAGAAATTCACTCTTTTTGAGTCCTTATTTCCATCCAATTTCTCTTCTCCCTCGGAAATACTCACATCAGCCTTCTTGTTTTTCTCTCCACTTTTTTTTTCTCTTGGTTTTTGTCTCTCATTCTCATCTTTTTCTCTCTCAATCTCACTAGCTCTCCTTGCTTGAGACAAATTGAGTTGATCTTCATGAACCTGTTGTGGAGTTAAAGGTACAAGCATGATGGTTTTGGTTCGATGTTTCAGCGTATATCGATTAAGATAACCATCATAGTTCACTTTCCGATCAAATTGCCATGGTCTGCCCAAGAGTATATGACTAGCATGCATCGGCACCACATCACACATAATTTCATCTTTATAATTTCCTATAGAGAATGAAACCAAAACTTGCTTAGTTACCCGAATTTCTCCACATTCATTAAGCAATTGCAGCTTATAAGGATAAGGGTGTTTTGAAGTAACTAAGTTAAGTTTCCCCACCATTTCAGCACTTGCCACATTAGCACAACTCCCACCATCAATGATTAACATGCATACCTTACCGTTAACCAAACATCTTATATGGAAGATGTTCTCTTTTTGTTGTTCAGCCTCATCAATCTTTGCTTGCATGTTTAGAGCTCTCATCACCACCAAAAGTTCTCCTCTTTCGGGTACCGTCTCCTCAAGTTGCTCATCATCACTTGATTCTTTCTCACTTTCAGATTCGATCTCACCATTGTCTCTCAAAACCATCACCCTCTTGTTTGGACAATCAGATGCAATATGTCCACGACCTTGACAACGAAAACACTTAATATCTCTAGTTCATGAAGAAGTTGAGATATTATCTTTTCCTTTTTCAGTCTCAGTGAATCTGGTCTTGGGCATCTCATGTTGAGACCTTGAAGTTGCCCCATCGTTTGCTTTGGATGCAGCTTCCTTGGCTTTGCTTGAAAACTGAAAATTGGGTGTAGAACTCCTTTGGAAAGAACCCTTCTTCTTGAGTTGCTTCTCCACCTTCATGGTTGTGTGTACCATGTCCTCGAGCTCCACGTAGTGTTGAAGCTCCACAAAATTAGCAATCTCCCTATTCAGTCCATTCAAGAAACGTGCCATGGTAGCCTCTCGATCTTCCTCTACGTTTGCTCTAATCATGGCAATCTCCATCTCATTGTAGTACTCATCAATAGATTTGTTGCCTTGATTCATAGATTGAAGCTTTTGATACAACTCACGAAAGTAATGAGAGGGTACGAACCTCTTACGCATGATGGATTTCATTTCAGCCCAAGTAGCAATAGGCCTCTCTCCATATCTCCTTCGATTTGTAATGAATTGATCCCACCAAACTATAGCATAGTCGGTGAACTCAATTGCAGCAAGCCTCACCTTCTTCTCCTCGGAGTAATTATGACAATCAAAAATCAGATCTACCTTCTTTTCCCACTCCAAGTAAGCTTCCGGATCACTTTTCCCTTGGAAAGTAGGTATGTTCATCTTGATGCTTCCCAAGTCACTATCAACTTCATCATTCTGTCTTCTCTTTCCTCTTCGTCTATAAACTTGGTGAACAACCCCAACACCTTCCTCTTCTTCCTCCGATTCCCACTCTTCTTGTTGCCTCCTTTGAATTGGATTATTATTCCCACGCTCTCGAGTGGTTGGTTGCTCCAATCTGTCCAATCGTTCAGTCATGCTCTCAAGAATATTTCCCATTCTAACAAATTGTTGTTGCATAGCTTGAAGGTTGAAAGCATCTTCTTGATTCGTAGATGTGTCATCTATGATGTCTCACAATCACTCGTGTATCACTCAAAGATATAACTCACAATTCACTCGTGTTTCACTCGTAGGCTTTTACCTCCCCTCTAAAGAACTCACCACTCTAGCCTTTTACCACTCAAATTCAAGAACAAATCAAGTTGAACAATTTTTTTAGCAACGTTTAACAATCCCTTAGTCCTATAGATGAAGGAAACAAGGAACTATTGTGTTTCAAAATTAGAAGATGTGCAAATTGAATTTTCATTTTTTTTAAGAAAAATACCTCCTTGCTATGAGGGCAGCAACGAAAAGATAAAAAAAATAAGGAACTTGAAGTTTTTTTTTTGTACGTAAACAAGAAACGAAAAATAAAGCAAATCAGATCAATACCAGGTGGCTCTGATACCAAAACTGATGTGGATAGAACGAAGGACCCATTAGATATAAAAATCTAAGAACCCAACGTATAAGATAAGCAGCAGATCTTCCCAAATCGAATCTGGTTTGATCTTACTTAGAGCGAAAGAACCTCGACCCGTTGGCTATATAATCAGCCAAGAATCTCGGTATGTTGAACGCCACAAGATCTTGCTCGATGATCTTGATAAGTTCTTGAACAATTGAAAACCTCACAAAGAGAGAATTCAATAAACACAAGCTAAGAGCTTCAATTTCGTTTTCAACAAAGGTGTGTTTTTACAAGTGACCCATACACCTATTTATAGAAAAAAAGAAAGATATCTAATGACATTAAAGCTTAACACCTAAGTAATGAGGACATTAATGTTTAACACCCAAGTAGTCAAAAAGTATGACTTGACTACTACTTTATGATAAAGTAGACTTGACTACTACTTTATCCATTCATTAATGTCTGTTGTTGAAGTACGTGCTAAGTAATCTCCAATCCAATACTATTCACTATCGGGCCTTCCTTGGACTCTTCATAAATATTTTCTTTAATTTCTGCAACAAGGATCATCAAGGCCTCTTTTAGCTTCTTAGCTCTAGCTCTTGTAATTGGACCTTCTTGCACGATCAAAGGGTCCCTCTCGTGTGCATGGTTTTGTATGGCTGGTTCTCCATCACTTCCGCTGAGTTTATTTACGAAAATCATTTAAAAAGAAAAATTATTATCTCTTTTACGAAATCTTTTGGACATATAAGTTTAAGGTGGTGTTTCAATCCTACAAAAATTAGTTGGGGTGCTACATTTTGGTTATCCAGCGATCTAGGCATGAGATCCAGATCTGGAACAAAGAGTCTCGACATACATTCAGTCAAAAGTGTAGGCCTGAGTCAGAAAGCATCCTGGGATTCTTTTGGACAGATTGTCCAACCTGTGATATTGTGTTTGTGAAAACCAGATAATTATATGAAATCCTTGCGGACTACTGTTGGATGTGATAATTCTTAGGAACGAGCATATGAGACTTTCTGGAAAGCAGCAATGCTTGGCCTGGGATGCTGTGCATATCCTCTTTTACCAGAATTTATCTTTTTTTTTCTTATTCTCCCTTTCACTGTATTCTCTTGCACATTCCCAGTCTTAAAAGTTGTATAGTATATTTCCAAATAATAGGCTTTGTAAGCAGCATTTCACAAATCAGAGAGTGCATATCATGCATTTAACTGTTCTGATGTCAGTTCTGCACTTTTGAGGCATTATCTCAAATGATTTTAGGAGAAAGGGCCTACAAATCCATATTTACCATATATGAAAATTTTAATGTCTGTGTTTTTCTAACTGCTTTTCCAGGCATGATGTATATATGTTGCTGCATATGCTTGTGAAATCTCTATTTGTATCATTGTCTTATGTCAAGTTGTTTAATGATGTATGATTGTAGTGGGCTGGAGTAATACTCATACAATAATGAGTCTAGGAACCTCCATTTAGTCCAAACAAAGAAATTGAGCATTAATTGGTATATCTACACTCATGAGAGTAGCTTGGTACTGCTTCTTACCTCAAAAATGCAATGCAAGAGCTTTATAGGCTATCAGGTAGGAGCTGCTTACATATATCTCATATCTGGACTCAAAACGTTCCTGTCTTCCTACTTAGGTTTGCGGACAATTCGAATGATAGTATGTAATTGTCATATTAGTAATGATGGTTTCTGTATTCAATTGCGAACTTAAATTTCTGAATTTATCCTAATATGTCTCCTACTTAAAATATTCACACGTTTGCGCTCCTGTGATGGAAGTGGTCTTTAATAACAGCTTAGATAACTAGTAAGGTGCATATAAAAGAACAAAACATCCTCCCCTTGATTTCTTAAAGGTACCAGAATGAGAAAAAAACTCGGCATGTTATAGTCATCCCTAAATCAAACAACAATAGTTTCTTAAAATTTACTTTATCAAGATTCAAATGTACATATATATGTTATGACAAATCAACTATATTTCGTTAGTTGTCATCTGCTGGAATAATACGCTTGCCCAAGTTTGAGATGGTGTTGGCCAAACTTGAAGCAAATAATAAGCCTGTTGTTGCTACTAAAGATGTCCATATTATCACTGTGTATGGCAAAATATTACAAGTATGGCAGAATTTATTGCTTGCAGTTTGATAGGGTTGGAATGCTACTTCACACTTATAGGTTTTACAGAGATGTTGTAATGCAACAGGCAAGTTTATTTTTTCTCCTTGAAAACTATATCACATACATAATATATGAATTTTCTGTTAGCAACAACTGAAATGGAAACAATGGTTTTGTGGTTCTCTGGTCCTACGCATTCAACTCAACCTAACTGAAAATTGGCACGAATGTTTTTAGTATGAACTAATCATATCCATTTGTATTTTGATATTTTGTGTTGGAAGTAAGATTAAAATCCAAAACATTTCGAAGCAAAGTCCTCTCTGACAAAGTAAAAACTAAAAGATACTCCAGTGTCTAAGTGCTCGGAAAAATGATCTGAACAAATGTGAGAATGTTGGCAGCAGCTCTTTCGACTATATAATGCAGTTACCTCTTGCATGCCACCATGCACTAGAAATCAAACAAAGGGAGAAACTTATCTCCTTTCTCGGAATAAAATCTAGCTCCACTAAGAGGCTTTTTTAGCATTTCTTGAAATCCATATACTACATTTCATTAAATGAGATAAGAATATGATGTAATAAGCTGAAAGTATTTTTTCAGTTTGTTGCTCTATCTAAAGTGCATCTCTAAGTTGTTCATTCCAACTGTTTTACCAACAAACCAGAGTTCTTATGTTTGATAGCTTCGAATTCTCAATAGTAAAGACATCTAATTTAAGTTGATCACAACAAGAATAACGCATTCCCAGAAAAAGAGCGTTGTCGTATCCAGCGTTGTTAAAGATATACGCTGATACTAAAAAGCGTTGTCTTTTTCAAATACGACAATGCATAAAAACCGTTGCACAAAAGGGTTGTTATTTCGGATGTTGTGCAACTATATATGCAACGCTTAAAAAACGTTGTCTTTCTCAATAACAACACGAATATATACAACACTTATAACCATTGTCTCTATTGCATACAGTTACATTTATGCAACACTTTTTTAGGGTTGTCCTTTTTTAGAATAACAACGCTAATACAATGCTTTTTAGGATGTAGTCATTTCTTTATGACAACCCTTTTTTGTGTTGTCTTTTTGTTTACATATTTTTTACAATATTTCATATTTTTGCTATCCTATATAATAATATAATAATTCTCAACAATTATATAAACTAAAAAATGCATTAGAAGAACGTATAAACATCGTCAATATCAAACATAACATTCATAAATCCTCCCAACAATGTCTCATCATAACACTTCAAATCATAAAACGTTAGATCTATAAATTTAAACTCCAACAATAACAAAATGATCGTATTAAACCATGTCCACAGTTGCAAACTAAAAAAGGATCGATTTGATAAACTAGTTGACCACAAATTGAACTCAAAACCTTCAATATGGCATAAAACGTCCCACTTGCTTAGGCTCCTACCATCTTCGCCAACTGCTCCTTCCACCTAGCAAGATAGCAGAAATAACAATGCTCCAATGAGATTTCGAGAGTGAAAATTATTGAAAATTAGAAAAAGAGAAAAAACAAAAAACCAAATTCATCTACTCATTAGCAAAATCCAGAGTTTAACGGCCACCAAAATTCATATACAAGCACAAGTCTAGGGTTTATAAACAAAAGCTTCATCTTTTGATGCGTGTATAAGTAGTAGGACTTATTTATTAATGCTTCGGTTAGGAAAATGGTCCACGATCGAAAAAATGCAGTGCTGCAACACAGATGTATAAACTGCATATATAAATTCGTATGGTGAAATATTTTATCAGATAAAAGAATTTAACTTAAATATATAGAATTTAACATAATGGAAAGACGATTTAGCTTAACATTAAGAAACGAGAGAACATAATCTTAAATAAACACAATAATCATCAAATGATGTGATAAAAGTAAACATCTCAATCTTTAAGCATCAAGGCTAAAATAAACAATAATCTAAATTGACAAAATCAATTAGAAGCCATGTGATTGATATGACACTTAGCTTAAGTGTTGGTGGCCATAGTGTATATGTACTGGCTTAAATGAGCAGAAACCATTCTAGTCAAGCATCTAGCCATCAGTTCCCTAATGGCCTTCCTTGCAAGTGATCCATTGATCTGTTTACATATATATTCATCAGTTAAATCACTCAAACCAACATACAAATATCAAACAAACATGAGAGATATAAACAAATCCAAAGCAACACATAGGCCCATAGATTCAACTATGGGGAAAAGGGTAGGTTCAGCAAAAAGATAATAAAAATCACTCAAAGAAAATATCTTGTTGCTATTGAATCGTTTCCCATAAGAAAAAAAGAGGATAAATTTACATTAAACACAATGTAACTATCAACCCAACAGGTAGCAATCTATTTTATCATGTGGTAGCAATTTATCAATCGCAATCAAGATCAGAGAAAAGGTAAGTTTTGCTAAGTATTGGTTGCAAACATTTACCTTAACCATTCCAGTTCCATTGTCACAAACAAGAGTCTGAATATCATCTGCTTCTGCCATCTCTTAATATTCTCTAGAGAAAAAGTAAATCATCTCAAAACGTGATGGAGAATGCAATAGCTTTATGACAAAAACATAAGAAGCTTAAGGATGCATCTAAAATTATGTCAATCAAAGTCAACTTCACTTCGAATTCCACAACAATTTTTTATTGACATCTAGATTGAATCACAAAAATGCAAGATCCACTCAAAATAGCATATCAAAACCGGTTCATGAAATCACCGTACAGTGACATAGCTGTAATCAACAACACAACAATCAGAAACCTTAATCCCCAAATTTCCCGATCTAAAATTCCAGAAAAATCAACAGGTCACAGAATCGAATCTATTTCCAAGGAGAAATGAAAAACCATTTGTAATCGGAAAGAAAAGGGGGAAAAGAAGAGAGAGAAAATCTGACCAGGGAGCTGCCATGGATCGAACTTGTAGAGATCAATCTCGGCGATGATAGGGACGGAGATCTGCTGGCCAGCGCACTTGCGGCAGAGGTAATGCACGACGAGCTCGTCGTCGGTGGGGTGGAACCTGAAGCCGGCCGGCAAATTCAAGAGCTGCTGCTCTTGTTGATCACCACCCTTCATTCACGAAGTAGAATCCTTGCCGTTGATTGGGTAGACTTTTGTTCTTGGGAATTATAGTTGCTGGTAGAGCTGAAAGTGCTTTGAAACTGAGACGAAGAAAGTGGAAGATTTGTGATATCGGCGACGGAGAGAAGGTCAGCGAGGTGGATGCGGGTGACGGCGGCTGACGAAGGAGGAGATAAGAAAGTTGACGGCGGCGGAGGAGAAATTTGAAAGAAGAAACCCTAACTTCAAATTTCAAATGTTTGAAGAGAAGAGCTCGATCTCAAAACTGACTAAATGTAATTGAGAAAGAGTGTTTCGTTACGTATTAATTTTCATATTTGCAAAATTTTTGTCATGATGTGTCTAGCATAATGGGTGAGGCCTTCCAATCTTAAATGAGTACAGAGTTCGATTCTCCTTGAATACGTACGTTTTGTTTATTTTTTTAAATTTGCATTATATCTGTCTTTTTATTTTATAAAATAATTGTTTAAAATAATTTATATTTTTTATTATTATATAATCAATTTCATTTTATCTTATAATTGTTTAAAATAATTTATATTTTTTGTATTATTTTATAATCAATTTCATTTTATCTTTCTTTTTATTATATAAAATAATTCATAATTTTTGAATTATGGTTTAAAATAATTTATATTGTTTGTATTATTATATAGTTTTTTTACAATTTCATTTTATCTTATAATTGTTTAAATTAATTTATATTTTTTGTATTATTTTATAATCAATTTCATTTTATCTTTCTTTTTATTATATAAAATAATTTATAATTTTTGAATTATGGTTTAAAATAATTTATATTGTTTGTATTATTATATAGCTTTTTTTTTAAATTTGCATTATATCTTTATTTTTATTTTATAAAATAATTTTTTAAAATAATTTATATTTTTTGTGTTATTTTATAATCAATTTCATTTTATCTTATAATTGTTTAAATTAATTTATATTTTTTGTATTATTTTATAATCAATTTCATTTTATCTTTCTTTTTATTATATAAAATAATTCATAATTTTTGAATTATAGTTTAAAATAATTTATATTGTTTGTATTGTTATATAATCAATTCATGAGAATTGCAATTTTTTGTATTGACCTATTAATATATGTATGTATTTTTATTTTGAAAAATAATTTATGGTTTAATTGGTTATTTTAAGTTTTTTAATACTATTATGTTTTTTGTATTAATTTTAAAACCAAACACATTTTATCTTTATTTTTATTTTAGAAAAAAATTCATAATTATGTTTTTTTGTATTGACCAATTAATATATGTATGTTTTTTATTTTGAAAAAATAGTTTATGGTTCAATTAGTTAATTTAAGTTTTTTTTTCATATTATTATTTTAATTAATCTCTTTTATATTTTTTTTATTTTATAAAATAATTGTTTAAAATAATTTATGTTTTTTGTATTAATTTTAAAACCAAACTCATTTTATCTTTATTTTTATTTTAGAAAAAAATTCATAATCTATGAATTACGAATAATATATAATTTTTGTATTATTATATAATAAATTTTTTGTATTGACCAATTAATAATGTATGTTTTTTTATTTTGAAAAATATTTTATGGTTCAATTAGTTAATTTAAGTTTTTTTTTCATATTATTCTTTTAATTAATCTCTTTTATATCTTTTTTTTTATTTAATAAAATAATTGTTTAAATTAATTTATGTTTTTTGTATTAAAACCAAACTCATTTTATCATTATTTCTATTTTAGAAAAAAATTCATAATTTTTGAATTATGTTTTAAAATAATATATAATTTTTGTATTATTATGTAATAATTTTTTTGTATTGACCAATTAATATATGTATGTTTTTTTATTTTGAAAAATAATTTATGGTTCAATTAGTTAATTTAAGTTTTTTTTTTCATAATATTATTTTTTTATCCTTTTTTTTTTTTGCTTTTCAAATTAATATAATACATAATTTTTGTATTAATATGTAATACAATTTTTTGTATTTTTCAAATTAATATATGTATATTTTTAATTAAAAACCAATTAATATTATGAAAAGATGCACAATTAACACAACACATAAAAAAACTGTTGCACAATGAGTTGTCTATTAGCGAAAAGGTACACTGAAAGACAACGCATAAAAAACGTTGCATAAAAGGGTTGTCTTTTTTTAAAAAAATCCGCTCAAAGACAACCCCTTGAAAAAAATGTTGCACAAAAGGGTTGTCTTTCACCGAAAAAATGCGTTAAAAGACAACCCTATGTAAAAAGCGTTATCTTTCTCATTATTTGCATTGTCTTTTAGCGCAACCTATTATATAAAGACAACACTTTTCGAAAAAAGGGTTGTTAATTTCACAAAGACAACAAAAATTCATAAAAAATGTTATCTTTCATGGGTTGTTGTTCTGCATTTTTCTTGATGTGGATGTTGGCTTTAGTGAGTAATAGCTTGGTTGTGAATAGAATTACCCGTACAGCAAACAAATAGTTGGGCCGATAATTGTGGCCCATTTACTAAAGTGGGCTAGAATTCCGACACTCAAAATGATTTTGGGCCCAGGCAGCCCATAAAATATTTTGGCTAAAAACGTATAAAGCATTGCCATTTGAAACAGTTAGGTGGACTGTTGAATTTCAATTTTCGGAGAGAAATAATTGGTTTATCTTTGGGGATGGTCAAGCTTTTAAGGTATTGTCATCTTATTTTTTCTTCTAATTGTGTTTTTGGATTATTGATTTTGTTGTTGTTATGGTTTCATAATTTCAGCGATGAAGGATATATAAGAATAATGTTATATCGTCCTTTTTGAAGCGGATTTTGGTCAATTGCTCAGTTCAGGTTTGTTTGTATTGATTTTTCTATCTTCATTTGATTGTAAGATCCTTAAATATTGTTGTTTTTTATTTTCCTAGCTCATAAGAATGTATATACACAATTGATTTTTTCGTTGTATTTGTGTCGAGATAGTTGGAAAAGAATCAAATAGAATTATGTAATGGCATGCAGAGTTCCAATTTTCTGTGCTTTAATGGGGAAAAAAGAGGATAAGTAAATATTTTTATTAGTTCAAAATGTTGTACTTCACCTTAAAATCAAGGATATTAGTGCCAAACATTGTCAAACTATTGATTTGGATATTCTTTTTCAGTCAGTTCATTTGGATTTAGGATAAGTTTACAGTCTGTCTTTGTTTTGCATAGCATGTCAATGTTCTCCTGCAAATGCAAACATATATCTGGAGGTATTGATACATATGACTTATATTTCATTTTAACAGGCCAAACAATATGGTAGTTGTGTTTCATCAAGAGTCCCATAAGTTGAACAAGACATGTGTTCAAAAGAATTCATTATGTTGAAGAATTGCATGTAGAATGTGGTATGACAAGTTCATATATTCAAGTGTATGTGATGGGAAATGTACCATGACTTCCTATTTTTTCCCT
The DNA here is from genome assembly GCA_954870855.1 of Scutellaria minor. Classification (NCBI taxonomy): domain Eukaryota; kingdom Viridiplantae; phylum Streptophyta; class Magnoliopsida; order Lamiales; family Lamiaceae; genus Scutellaria; species Scutellaria minor. The sequence continues at coordinate 13,360,348 of OX940737.1, forward strand.
TTTACTTTTTTTTCTCTTTCCCTATTGAGCATTTCCACATTTTCTTATATGATTTATAGTAATTTATTATTTTCACTTTAGCTGTGAGGAAAGATATGACTTCAGGAAAATATTGCCTTGGTAAGCTAAGTTTAGTTTAGAATTTTTATTTATAAAATCAGGACATTTTATTGATTGATTTTGTCGAGATATATCACATCTGTCTTTCTGATACCCACTCCCCCTCCTTTAGATTTATTTCTTACCACATATCTAGGAGACGAACACATCCTGCCAAACTGTTAGTTGTGTGATCGAGGAAGATAAATTTAAGCATGATCGGAGAACCATCTTCTTCTGGTCATTCTTGTTTCAGTGGATCTAATGCACTAAGATGCCATATTCCTGGTCAAGGAGTTTACTTTATGATGATGGGAATACCTCTATAAATTAATAAACTTTTTAAAATAATAATTTTCTTTGATCCTTACTTGGGTCAGTTCAAAACTTTACCAATTTCGATAAGATAATAAGATAATAATTTTTCAAAAACCCTATATAAATTAGTGGTCCCATCAATATTATAAATTAATAATTTTTTTCAAATTACAAAAATAACTAAGACAATTTAATAAAATAAGAATCTATTGTTAATTTCAATGCATGATGAATATAAATTTATTATGTTATGTATGATGAATATATTTATAGACTAGTTCTCTCATTGACATCTAATTAGGTAATTTTTTACAGAATAGACTCGTACAATGCAGGGTTCACATATATTTATTTTAACTAAATTATGTTATATATAGGTTTTTTCATCGAAAATCGCTCTGTATAGTCCCTACATTGTTCTCTATCAGATCCAATAAGTGAAGGACCTGTGCTTTCTATTCGATATTCATTAAATCTCAAGCTTCATTAAATCTAAAGCTTTTGGTTATCCAGTGATCTAGGCATGAGATCCAGATCTGGAAAAAAGAGTGTGGACATACATTCAGTCAAAAGTGTAGGTCTAAGTCAGAAAGCATCCTGGGATTCTTTTGGACAGATTGTCCAACTTGTGATATTGTGTTTGCCTATAAATAGGGGCTGAATTTTCAGCCCCATAGAGTGTGCATATACAAGAGTACTGATTTTTTAGAGCAACAAAAAGTGAGAAATTAATTCTTCCTACAAGAGTTAAAAAAGTTCGTTTGATTCTCCACCGAATTTACGAACTTGGACTTGGTGAATACTCAAGAAGGTGTTTGGGTTGAAGCTACTAATCTTCTCAACGGTGTCTCTCCGATCAAGAGGTAAATACATATCTCTTAGTTCCGCCTGTTTAGGCTATGTATGATTTATCGTTTATTCAAAGCATGAATTATTTGATTTAATTGCTTAATTCATAAGATTAGATTTATGATAATTCTTATTTAAATAACACCCGAATAGATCCATATAGATCCCCAACATATGGTATCAAAGCCATGGTTTCGAGCTTTGTTATTTAAATTAGAATTTAAATCTATTTACATTGAATTGAAATTGGATAGTAGAATTGTTAGATCTTTTTTGCAGGTATCCAATTATCATGGTTTTTAATGTATGTTTTAAATTCATGTTGTTTGAATGATATTTTTTTTAATCTGATTCGTTCAAATTTGTTTTTCCTGTGAGAAAATCTGCGGGTAGATTAGGATCTAGATGTTAGATTTATTTTTTTTGTAAATAAATTATAACGAATCAAAAACGAAGATCGAAGAGACAGATTAAAAAGATCGGAGACTACGACGGGTGTATGATCGCCAGATGTCGTATGTAGACGTACTGAACTGCTGTCCAGGCTGCCCAAGTCGTCGCGACTGCTGCTCGGATTTTTCGAAAATTCGGATTCTCATTTTCGAAATGGGAAATTAAACCATGATAATTGGAATTATTTATGTGTTTAATTTGGGTTTATTGCTATTATTAATTTGATTAATTATGCATGTATATCCATGAAAAATCTTATCGTTTTAAAATTACTAAGTATGTAATTTAATGAATTTATTCTGGATAATAAATTAATTAATTGGCCTCCATAATTGATTTATTTGTGAAGTCTTTGGCTATGCATTGGCAAGCGCCTCTCTCCCTAACGGATAGGCCAAAGACAAGTTAACTTGAATAAATTTCTTTGGATAATTGTGGATTATTATTAGTGGCAATATGACCTTCCCAACGAATGGTTTATTCAAAACAAAATAATAATCCTGTATTAAATTATGGTTATTACTTAGGTGTAAAATTGATATATTAACTCCCCAACGGAGTCCCTATCAGTTTTATATGGTCAAGTGGGAGCCAACTATGAATTTTGAATTAAAGGTTTGTAACTGTCTTTGTTTGTAACCTGCTCAAATGTGTTTGAGTAAACGTTCACACTCAACGTGACTTACTTGAATTGTTTTGAGATGTTGGTTGATGACATGTTTATATTTTTTTGTTTTATAGTACATGTGATCGAATTATGTGATAATTTTGTGTTGATTAGATATTAATACAAACTGTATGTTTTATTCTCAGTTCAATATGTCGTCACCTTTTAATCCACTGTTTCATATACTTAAAGATAACAAATTAGAGGGAGAAAACTATGTAGATTGGAAAAGACACTTACTAATAGTCTTGACTGCACAATCGCATAAGTTTGTCTTTGACGAACCTAAACCCGCTGAACCTACGGATGAAACTAGTGAGGAAGATAAGGAATATCATAAGTAGTGGTTGAAATCTGATGAAATGGTTAGGTGTACCATCTTGGCTTCAATGTTAGATGTTTTGCAACACTAACACCAATACATGAAAACCGCTGCAGATATTATGTTAAACCTTAAGGAACTCTTCACTCACCAGAATCATACGACAAGGCAGATGGCCATGCGAGATATGTTGTCGCTGAAAATGGTTGAAGGGACGCCGATGAGGGATCACGTTCTTAAAATGATGGGTTTCCTTAACAAACTTGAGATTCTTGGTGCCGAATTCGATGGGGAAACCCAAGTCGATTTCATACTCCATTCTCTACCGAAAAGTTTTGAGCAGTTCCAATTGAACTATACCATGAACAATCAAGTGTATACGTTGGCTCAGCTCATGCAAGCTTTGGTATCGGCTGAGATACTAGAGGGACTAAGAGAAAGTCAAACCCTGTTGACAAACGGTCCATCTTCATCTTCCTGACCAAAAGGTGGGAAGAAGAAAAAGACAAATGGTTAGAAACAGGTTGACAAAATTGGAAAGGAAAAAACACCGACTGATTGTGGCGTCAAGAAGAAGACAGCCAAAGAAAAGTGTTTTAACTGCAGTCTGAAAGGATATTGGAGGACGGCCTGTCCTCAACCTAAGAAGGCTGGAAAACAAGGTAATTCTCACACACTAGTAATTGAAATGTGTTTAGTGGCGTATTCTTCCCATTCGTGGGTGGTGGATACGGGAGCCACTAATCATGTTTGTTTCAATATGCAGGGGTTCCAGCTAACCCGACAACTTAGTAGGAGTGAGATCATCATCACCATGGGCGATGCTACGAAAGTGGTAACTATTGCAGTGGGAGATGTGCATCTATCTTTTAGTGATAAAATTTTAGTTTTAAGAGATGTTCTTTTTGTTCCAAGTTTTAGAAAGAATTTAATTTCAGTTTCTAAATTGTTCATGGATGGATATTCAGTTTCTTTTAATAAGAATGCCATTATTTCTCGTAATAATGAAGTTATCTGTTTAGGAACCTTAATGAACAATCTCTATAATATTAACTGTGCACAACCCACACACATGCAAAATGAATCATATAACTCATCATCTATTTCTAAGAAAAGAAAGCATTCTTCAAGAATGAACGAAACACTTCTATGGCATCTTAGACTTGGTCATATTAATCTAAAAAGGATTCAAAGGTTGTTGAGTGACGGCTCGTTGGAATCACTCCATGTTGAGTCGTTTCCAACATGCGAATCATGTTTAGAAGGTAAAATGACTAAGAGAGCTTTTGGAGCTAAGGGGAACAGAGCCAGTGAAGTGTTAGAACTTGTTCATTCTGATGTATGTGGTCTAATGCCGATTCAGGCAAGAGGTGGTTTTGAGTATTTCGTTACGTTTATCGATGATTACTCGAGATATGGAGATATTTTCCTAATGCGGCATAAGTCTGAAGTCTTTGATAAGTTCATAGAATTTAAGCAGAAAAATATAGGGGAAAAAGTATCAAGTTTCTACGATTTGATCGTGGAGGCGAATACCTCAGCAACGAGTTTTTGGACTACTTGTTAGGACAATGGATTATATCCCAGTTGACTGCACCTGAAACCCCTCAACAAAACGGGGTCGCAGAGCGCAGAAATAGAACTCTTTTGGAAATGGTCAGATCTATGATGAGTTATTCAGATTTACCCAAATCGTTCTGGGGATATGCTTTGGAAACAACGACTTATATTCTTAACTTGGTACCTTCCAAATCAATTTCAAAAACCCCTTCAGAATTGTGGACTGGATGAAAATCCAGTCTGAGACATATGAGAATCTGAGGGTGTCCCGCATACGTGTTGGACAAGGAAACTGATAAGTTGGAACCTAGTTCGGAATTAAGACTATTTGTAGGATATCCTAAAGGAACGAAAGGGGGATTATTCTATAGTCCTAAAGATCATAATGTGGTTAAATTAATTAATGGACATTGGATCTTAAACACGGAAAATAATAACCGGGAGCTATATTTCATAATATGGGTTAGGATGGATAGTGCAATATTAATTCTATAGTGGAATGAATCAATATTAATGGGCTAGAATAATATTGTGGCTCAATATTGGTTTCTAAGCTCATTGGGAGGTCCAATCCTAATTCTCCTAAAGGCTCCTTGAGTAGCCCAATAAAAGCGTATTTAACTAAGATGGTTAAAGATAAGAATTAATTATTGTTGCTAGGTATGAAGAGATCATATCTTTTGATATATTGTTGCTAGATATGAGGAGATCATATCTTTTGATGTATTGTTGCTAGATATGAGGAGATCAAATCTTGATATTTCTTCTTCTCCAAGACTCAAATCTTCGGCCAATGCCTATAAATAGGGGCTGAATTTTCAGCCCCATAGAGTGTGCATATACAAGAGTGCTGATTTTTTAGAGCAACAAAAAGTGAGAAATTAATTCTTCCTACAAGAGTTAAAAAAGTTCGTTTGATTCTCCACCGAATTTACGAACTTGGACTCGGAGAATACTCAAGAAGGTGTTTGGGTTGAAGTTACTAATCTTCTCAATGGTGTCTCTTTGATCAAGAGGTAAATTCATATCCCTTAGTTCTGCATGTTTAGGGCTATGTATGATTTATCGTTTATTCAAAGCATGATCAAAGCATGATCGTTTATCGTTTAATTGCTTAATTCATAAGATCAAATTTATGATAATTCTTATTTAAATTATACCAGAATAGATCCATGTAGATCCCCAACATATTTGACGCATTTGACTCCCATTCCTTCCACATGTCTCTCGAATGTAATCTGAGGCAGACTCTTTGTGAAAGGATTAGCTAGGTTGTCCGCCGATGCTATCTTTGCCACCACTATATCTCATCTCTTAACGATTTCTCGTATAAGATGGTATTTTCTTTCAATGTGCTTGCTTGCCTTGTGGGTGTTAGGGATATACTGAAAAGTATGCTTTTAGTGCTATTTTGTATATAAACCGATTCTTGCATTTTATGAGAATAAATCTTGTATCACTGTTTGCATTAAATATTATGAATGTTATTTATTTATTGCATAAATGTTCAATATACTTTACATTGTAGACAATGTGGTGTGTAGAAAATCACAGAAGATCATATTGTCAGATTCTTGTAATAAGTATAGTTAAATTCACAACTTAGATGAAATTGAACAATCCATTGGTAGAAGTTGAAGTGTAAGGTTCGGATTGGTTTGTCTTGACCAAGAGATTACACTAGTACATTTGATGTGTTGAATAGGACCTACAGTGAGATAATTCTTCTAGACTGACTTGAAAAGAAGAATTAGATCTCAGTGGTTATTGATTTCTTAATTTCTATCACTTAATTGGGATTGTATATAATTAATTAATGTTGCTTTGATTTATTATAGGTAAAGGATCAAAAAGGATTCAATACTTTGTATTTTGGACAATATTATTAATTATATGACAGATTACTAAATTAATACAGAAAATCGTGTCTTGATACGTCAAGTTGATAATGTCCCCTTGGTGGGCTCAGTACATTTATCATATCAAATCTGGCCAGTGGATTAATTTCCGGTATGATAATAAAGTTGAGTTGTCTTTTCCCAAGGAATAAAAGATATTGATTAATTAAAAACATTCAGTAGCTTAAATTAATTAATGAACATTGGATCTTAAACACAGGAAATAATAACCGGGAGCCATATTTCATAATATGGGTTAGGATGGATAGTGCAATATTAATTCTATAGTGGAATGAATTAATATTAATGGGCTAGAATAATATTGTGGCTCAATATTGGTTTCTAGGCCCATTAGGAGGTCCAATCCTAATTCTCCTAAAGGCCCATTGAGTAGCCCAATAAAAGCCCATTTAACTAAGGTGGTTAAAGATAAGAATTAATTATTGTTGTTAGATATGAGGAGATCATATCTTTCGATATATTGTTGCTAGATATGAGGAAATCAAATATTTCGATATATTGATGCAAGATATGAGGAAATCAAATCTTGATATTTCTTCTCCTCCAAGGCTCAAATCTTCGGCCAATGCCTATAAATAGGGGCTGATTTTTAAGCGCCATAGTGAGAGTGCATATACAAGAGTGCTGATTTTTTAGAGCAACAAAAAGTGAGAAATTAATTCTTCCTACAAGAGTTAAAAAAGATCGTTTGATTCTCCACCGAATTTACGAACTTGGACTTGGGGAATAGTCAAGAAGGTGTTTGGGTTAAAGTTATTAATCTTCTTAACGGTGTCTCTCCGATCAAGAGGTAAATACATATCCCTTAGTTCCGCATGTTTAGGGCTATGTATGATTTATCGTTTATTCAAAGCATGAATTATTTGATTTAATTGCTTTAATTCATAAGGTTAGATTTATGATAATTCTTATTTAAATTACACCCGAATAGATCCATGTAGATTCCCAACAGTGGGCCCGTGGTTTCCTTGAATTTGTAACTGCTCCAACATTATCACAATAGATTGTAATACTGCTAGGCAAATCCAGAACCACATCCAAGTCCACTAAGAAGTTCTTGAGCCAAACCGTTTCTTTCGCTACTTCACAAGCAGCGACATACTCAGCTTCCATGGTTGAGTCAGCGATGCATTTCTGCTTCACACTCCTCCATGTTATGGCCCCATCTCCCAAACAGAATACATTTCCTAAGGTAGATTTTCTAGAGTCTATGTCTGATTGGAAATCTGAGTCCGTATAACCCACGGGGCATAGACTGTCCGATTGATAAACTAACATTCTATCTCTAGTTCTTTTCAGATACTTCAAAATGTTTTTAACCGTAGTCCAATGTTCCTTCCCCGAGTTACTTTGATATCTTGCTACCATGCCTACTGCATAGCATATAGTCTCGTACATAATATTGCATACATGAGGCTTCCAACTGCCGAAGCATATGGAACCTTCCTCATCTCATCTATTTCTTTTTGTGTCTTAGGACACATGTCTTTTGATAGATGAATTTCATGCCTGAAAGGTACAAAACCTTTCTTGGAATCTTACATGCTGAATCATTTCAAAATAATGTCGATGTATGAGTCTTGAGATAAGCATATCATCCTTTTCTGGCGATCTCGAGTAATCTTGATCCCAAGGATATGACCAACTTCTCCTAAGTCCTTCATGTCGAACTGTTTTGATAACCATACCCTTACATCTGACAACATCTTTTTATTGTTTCTAATAAGTAAAATGTCATCTACGTATAGTATTAAGAATACCAAGGCAGTTTCGACACACTTTTTATAAACACAACTCTCAAATTCATTTTGAACAAATCCATATGATTGGATTACTTGATCAAAACATTGATTCCAAGCTCGCGATGCTTGTTTAAGGTCATAGATTGCCTTCTTAAGCTTGCATACAAGGTTTTCTTGGTCTTTTTCAACGAAACCTTCGGGTTGACACATGTAGATGTTTTCTTCAAGATTTCCATTTAGGAAAGCTGTCTTGACATCCATTTGTCATATCTCGAAGTCTAGGTGCGCAACTATCAATAAGAGAATATGGATAGACTTAAGCATGACTATAGACGAAAAGGTTTCCTCATAATCGATCCCCTCTTTCTGAGTGTATCATTTTGCCACAAGCTTAGCCTTGAAGGTCTCAACCTTCTCGCCAGATCCTCTCTTTCTCTTGTAAACCCACTTACATCTAACAACTTTTACGTCGTTGAGTGGTTCAACAAGCTCCCACACTTTGTTGCGATCCATAGATCCCATTTTTGCTTCTATTGCAATTTACCAAGAATTTGCATCCTTGTCTTGGATTACCTCATTGTAAGTCCAGGGATCAGATTCATCCTCTCCGGGGACCAAGTCCGAAGACTCTCCCACGAACATGAATCGTTCAGGTTGTCGAACAACCCTCCCACTACAACGAGGCTCTGGTTGTGTTTGTGTATCACTTGGTGTATCTATTTGTACAATTGGTATAGAAGCTGGCCCTCTCATTTCATCTAAGGTAATCTCACTCTTAGGCTTCCTATTACTCATATAGTCATCTTCTAAAAATCTAGAATGCTTGCTTACCACGATCTGCTGATCTTTAGGACTATAAAATAATCCCCCTTTCGTTCATCTAGGATATCCTACAAACAACCTTAATTCCGAATGAGGTTACAACTTATCAGCTTCCTTATCCAACACGTATGCGGGACACCCCTAGATTCTCATGTGTCTCAGACTGGGTTTTCGTCCAGTCCACAATTCTGAAGGGGTTTTTGGAACAGATTTGGAAGGTACCAAGTTAAGAATATAAGCCGCTGTTTCCAAAGCATATCCCCAGAATGATTTGGGTAAATCTGAATAACTCAGCATAGATCTGACCATTTCCAAAAGAGTTCTGTTTCTTCGCTCTGCAACCCCATTTTGTTGAGGGGTTCCAGGTACAGTCAACTGGAATACAATCCTTTATCCTGACAAGTAGTCCAAAAACTCGTTGCTGAGGTATTCGGCTCTACGATCAGATCGTAGAAACTTGATATTCTTTTCCCTATATTTTTCTGCTTCAGCCTTTAATTCTTTGAACTTATCAAAGACTTCAGACTTATGCCACATTAGGAAAATATATCCATATCTCGAGTAATCATCGATAAACGTAACGAAATAATCAAAACCACCTCTTGCCTGAATCGGCATTGGACCACATACATCAGAATGAACAAGTTCTAACACTTCACTGGCTCTGTTCCCCTTAGCTCCAAAAGCTCTCTTAGTCATTTTACCTTCTAAACATGATTCGCATGTTGGAAATGGCTCAACATGGAGTGATTCCAACGAGCCGTCACTCACCAACCTTTGAATCCTTTTTAGATTAATATGACCAAGTCTAAGATGCCATAGAAGTGTTTCGTTCATTGTTGAAGAATGCTTTCTTTTCTTAGAAATAGATGATGAGTTATATGATTCATTTTGCATGTGTGTGGGTTGTGCACAGTTAATATTATAGAGATTGTTCATTAATGTTCCTGAACAGATAACTTCATTATTACGAGAAATAATGACATTCTTATTAAAAGAAACTGAATATCCATCCATGAACAATTTAGAAACTGAAATTAAATTCTTTCTAAAACTTGGAACAAAAAGAACATCTCTTAAAACTAAAACTTTATCACTAAAAGATAGATGCACATCTCCCACTGCAATAGCTGCCATTTTCGTAGCATCGCCCATGGTGATGATGATCTCACTCCCACTAAGTTGTCGGGTTAGCTGGAACACCTGCATATTGAAACAAACATGATCAGTGTCTCCCGTATCCACCAACCATGAATGGGAAGAATACGCCACTAAACACATTTCAATTACTAGTATGTGAGAATTACCTTATTTTCCAGCCTTCTTAGGCTGAGGATAGGCCGTCCTCCAATGTTCTTTCAGACCGCAGTTAAAGCACTTTCCTTTGGCTGTCTTCTTCTTGACGCCACCATCAGTGGGTGTTTTTTCCTTTCCAACTTTGTCAACTTGTTTCTGACCATTTGTCTTCTTCTTCTTCCCATCTTTAGGTCAGGAAGAGGAAGATGGACCGTTTGTCAACAGGGTTTGACTTTCTCTTGGTCCCTCTAGCATCTCAACTGATACCAAAGCTTTCATGAGCTAAGCCAACGTATACGCTTGATTGTTCATGGTATAGTTCAGTTGGAACTGCTCAAAACTTTTCGGTAGAGAATGGAGTATGAAATCGACCTGGGTTTTCCCATCGAATTCGGTACCAAGAATCTCAAGTTTGTTAAGGAAACCCATCATTTTAAGAACGTGATCCCTCACCGACATCCCTTCAACCATTTTCAGCGACAACATATCTCGCATGGTCATCTACTTAGCCGTATGATTCTAGTGAGTGAAGAGTTCCTTAAGGTTTAACATAATATCTGCAGCGATTTCCATGTATTGGTGTTGGTGTTGCAAAACATCTGACATTGAAGCCAAGATGGTACACCTAGCCATTTCATCGGATTTCAACCACTGCTTATGATATTCCTTATCTTCCTCACTAGTTTCATCCGTAGATTCAGTGGGTTTAGGTTCGTCAAGGACAAACTTATACGATTGTGCAGTCAAGACTATTAGTAAGTGTCTTTTCCAATCTACATAGTTTTCTCCCTCTAATTTGTTTTCTTTAAGTATATGAAACAGTGGATTAAAAGATGACGACATATTGAACTGAGAATAAAACATACAATTTGTATTAATATCTAATCAACATAAAATTATCACATAATTCGATCACATGTACAATAAAATAAAAAAATATAAACATTTCATCAGCCAACATCTCAAAACAATTCAAGTAAGTCACGTTGAGTGTGAACGTTTACTCAAACACATTTGAGCAGGTTACAAACAAAGACAGTTACAAACCTTTAATTCAAAATTAATAGTTGGCTCCCACTTGACCATATAAAACTGATAGGGACTCCGTTGGGGAGTTAATATATCAATTTTATACCTAAGTAATAACCATAATTTAATACAGGATTATTATTTTATTTTGAATAAGCCATTCGTTGGGAAGGTCATATCTGTCACGCCCCGAAATCTTTTCACTTTTTATCAGAGTTTTTACTCGGACGTGAAGATAGAAAAATGCAAGAAATGCTTATCAAGACAGAAAGAAAGAAGCAAGGGAAACAGAAGAAAGGGGTAAAGAACGAATATCAATCTTTCACTCACCAAAACCGACCTCTGTCGATTACAATCGGTCTCACTACCGATATAAACATCATACGCAGTGGAATTTATACATTAGGATCTCTCATCCATAAGTGCATCAAAAGAATGTTACATAACATCATCTAAGAAATGTTTAAGAGACATCGTCTCATTACAACAAAACAGGATCAGCACTTCCTCTCTCTCCAACTAGGGTTCCTCACGCTCGTCATCGCCTGTAGTGTGAGTACAGATTAAGGGGTGAGTGCGTGGAATACACTCGTGGGGATAACATCCACCTCGCACAACTTGTGTCAGAATTAAATACCGAAAAGCTATCCTACAATCACATTGTCACGACACGTATAAATGCAAAACAGATATTAGAAATGGTGTATCAGAAGAATAGGTGCGGGATTCCCCCGTCTTATTCCTATATCGGTATTTCACCGCTTGTGCATTTCACGAGGCTCACGACACCGCCGCAGAGTAGTAGAAATGGTATATAAGAAGAATAGGTGCGGGATTTCCCCGTCTTATTCCTATATTGGTATTTCACCGCTTGTGCATTTCACGAGGCTCACGACACCGCCACAGAATGCATGATCGGAGGACCTCGGTCCTTTCACAGTTATATCATAGCACAGCAAGTATAAACACAGCACTTAGTATTCCTCATTCATGCAAGCGTTTACTTAGGGAAAACGGTAAACAGAATAAGAGTTAGAAATTACCCCCACCTCGTATAGTGGTTACCATGTGAGTCGATATTAAACACAAGTTCGATAACGCAAGCTCGATCCAACAAGCACGCAAGCTTGATCCAACAAATACTCAATCCAAAATATAGCCTACATAAGTTACGGTATACTTAGATCTTTATTAATTATAATTAAAACGATAAACGTATACGCGACGAGTCGAAGGATCTAAAGATTGGATAAGACACGAGCTCGTTCGGTGTTGATACGAGCTCAACAACGTATATCAAAGTTGAAGGTATATTGGTATCAAAGGGTTAACTTCGACCGGGCCCTCAACCCTCGGTCAACGACACATCATCGGCTAAGATCCGATGATAGAAGATATAAAAGAAAATAAACGGAAAAAGGATTGGAAAACACGGCGTTACCCGACACGCGTCTTGCACCCGGTGCCCACTCCCGGCGTGCCCTGGCTGCGCACGACCGTGCCCCATGGCGCACGACCGTGCGCCAACACCCAGCATGTTCTGCCTGGCCGCGCACAATCGTGTTTCCCTAGCACGACCGTGCGCCAGCCTCCAGCGGCTTCTGCCAGCTGGGGCATGACCGTGCCCCATGACACGACCGTGCGCCAGCGGCCTGCGCCCAGCAGCCTCCCCCGGCAGTCCAGCTTCTTCCCGGCGTTTCCGACCACTTCGTTCCAACTTCTCGTTCCCAACTACTATCTCCCTGATACCAACCCATTCCTCTCCAAACCCATCTCACACACACCAACGTATATATATCAACATAAACACTCACAAACTCAAAAACGCTTGGCCGGAGACCCATCATCACACTCACCGGTGCATCACCAGCGCCGATTATTACTTTTCCTCATGGCGGCACCACTCGTACCGCCCTCAACAGAGATCATACTCAAACACACACACACGCAAACATGCATATATCACGATAACCCTATCAAGATAACTCCGGCACCACCCCACACGACAGTGCCTTCCTTCCAACAACTCACCATCGTCTCCATGCGAACCTCCGACAACATCCCCGGTTCAGAGAACAGATGAAAAGAGAGAAAACCGAGGAGAGAGAAAAGTTGGCTAGGGTTAGGGTTTAGGGTTTTGATATGGTTTTTCACCGTTTTTCGGTGAACGACAAGTCGGAAAAGAAGAGAGACTTATGTGTAACGTCGCTTTTTGGCTCGTTCGAAGAAAGGGGTGAAAAATGAACTGGGGTGAGCTCCTATTTATAGATTTCAGAAGTTACTATTCACTGTAAATATCTCGGTAAATATCTTGGTAAATATCTTCTGATATTTCCGAAATCTCGTGGTTTACTCTTTTTATCGTCGTTCGAGCTACGGGTCTCCGATTGACCCCTAGTTCGTTTCTATGTTCTCGTTTTTCCAAAACGCTTCTAGTGATATAAAAATATCCTATGTTCCACGTCTAGATAAATATCCATCTCATACTTATACTTAACATTTATCTGAAACGCACATATTTAAACAGTTAAAACATACGCACATATATTAAATTCTGAGTTTAAATATTTAATAAATCAATTATGCTCGTTTTGATCCGAGGCGCTACAATATCGCCACTTATAATAATCCACAATTATCCAAAGAAATTTATTCAAGTGACTTGTCTTTGGCCTATCTGTTAGGGGGAGAGGCGTTTGCCAATGTGTATCCAAAGACTTCACAAATAAATCAATTATGGAGGCCAATTAATTAATTTATTGTCCAAAATAAATTAATTAAATTACATACTTAGTAATTTTAAAACGATAAGATTTTTCATGGATATACATGCATAATTAATCAAATTAATAACAGCAATAAACCCAAATTAAACACATAAATAATTCCAATTATCATGGTTTAATTTCTCGTTTCGAAAATGAGAACCTGGATTTTCAAAAAATCCGAGCAGCAGCCGCAACGACTTGGGCAGCCTGGACAGCGGCTCAGTCCGTCTACATACGACATCCGGTGATCGTACACCCGTCATAGTCTCCGATCTTTTTAATATGTCTCTTCGATCTTCGTTTTTGATTCATTACAATTTATTTACAAAAAAAAAATCTAACATCTAGATCCTAATCTACCCACGGATTTTCTCACAGAAAAAAGGAATCTGAACGAATCAGATTAAAAAAAATATCATTCAAAAAACATAAATTTAAAACATACATTAAAAACCATGATAATTGGATACCTGAGAAAAAGATCTAACAATTCTACTATCCAATTTCAATTCAATGTAAATAGATTTAAATTCTAATTTAAATAACAAAGCCCGAAACCATGGCTTTGATACCATATGTTGGTGATCTATATGGATCTATTCGGGTGTAATTTAAATAAGAATTATCATAAATCTAATCTTATGAATTAAGCAATTAAATCAAATAATTCATGCTTTGAATAAACGATAAATCATACATAACCCTAAACATGCGGAACTAAGGGATATGTATTTACCTCTTGATCGGAGAGACACCATTGAGAAGATTAGTAACTTCAACCCAAACACCTTCTTGAGTATTCCCCAAGTCCAAGTTCGTAAATTTAGTGGAGAATCAAACAAACTTTTTTAACTCTTGTAGGAAGAATTAATTTCTCATTTTTTGTTGCTCTAAAAAATCAACACTCTTGTATATGCACTCTCACTATGGCGCTTAAAAATCAGCCCCTATTTATAGGCATTGGCCGAAGATTTGAGCCTTGGAGAAGAAGAAATATCAAGATTTGATTTCCTCATATCTTGCATCAATATATCGAAAGATTTGATTTCCTCATATCTAGCAACAATATATCGAAAGATATGATCTCCTCATATCTAGCAACAATAATTAATTCTTATCTTTAACCACCTTAGTTAAATGAGTTTTTCTTGTGCTACTCAAGGAGCCTTTAGGAGAATTAGGATTTGACCTCCTAATGGGCCTAGAAACCAATATTGAGTCATAATATTATTCTAGCCCATTAATATTAATTCATTCAACTATAGAATTAATATTGCACTATCCATCCTAACCCATATTATGAAATATGGCTCCCGGTTATTATTTCCCGTGTTTAACATCCAATGTCCATTAATTAATTTAAGCTACTGAATGCATTTAATTAATCAGTATCTTTTATTCCTTGGGAAAAAACAACTCAACTTTATTATCATACCGAAAATTAATCCACTGGCCAGATTTGATATGATAAACGTACTGAGCCCACCAAGGGGACATTATCAACTTGACGTATCAAGACACGATTTTCTGTATTAATTTAGCAATCTGTCATATAATTAATAATATTGCCCAAAATACAAAGTATTGAATCCTTTTTGATCCTTTACTCATAATAAATCAAAGCAACATTAATTAATTATATACAATCCCAATTAAGTGACAGAAATTAAGAAATCAATAACCACTGAGATCTAATTCTTCTTTTCAAGTCAGTCTAGAAGAATTATCTCACTGTAGGTCCTATTCAGCACATCAAATGTACTAGTGTAATCTCTTGGTCAAGACAAACCAATCCGAGCCTTACACTTCAACTTTTACCAATGGATTGTTCAATTCCATCTAAGTTGTGAATTTTACTATACGTATTACAAGAATCTGACAATGTGATCTTCTGTGATCTTCTACACACCACATTGTCTACAATGTAAAGTATATTGAACATTTATGCAATAAATAAATAACATTCATAATATTTAATGCAAACAGTGATAAAAGATTTATTCTCATAAAATGCAAGAATCAGTTTATATACAAAGTAGCACTAAAAGCATACTTTTCAGTATATCCCTAACAATCTCCCACTTATACTCAAAGTCTGCTTTTAAGTATACTACAACATGTCCTAATAATTAAGGCTCGGATTGGTTTGTCTTGACCAAGAGATTACACTAGTATATTTGATGTGCTGAATAGGACCTACAGTGAGATAATTCTTCTTGACTCACTTGGAAAGAAGAATTAGATCTCAGTGGTTATTGATTTCTTAATTTCTGTCACTTAATTGGGATTGTGTATAATTAATTGATATTGCTTTGATTTATTATGGGTAAATGATCAATATGATTCAATACTTTGTATTTTGGGCAATATTATTAATCATATGACTGATTGCTAAATTAATATAGAAAATCGTGTCTTGATACGTCAAGTTGATAATGTCCCCTTGGTGGGTTCAGAACGTTTATCATATTAAATTTGGCCAGTGGATTAATTTCCGGTATGATAATAAAGTTGAGTTGTCTTTTCCCAAGGAATAAAAGATATTAATTAATTAAAGCATTCAGTAGCTTTAATTAATAGACATTGGATCTTAAATACGGAAAATAATGACCGGGAGCCATATTTCATAATATGGGTTGGGATGGATAGTGCAATATTAATTCTATAGTGGAATGAATTAATATTAATGGACTAGAGTAATATTGTGGCTCAATATTGGTTTCTAGGCCCATTAGGAGGTCCAATCCTAATTCTCCTAAAGGCTCCTTGAGTAGCCCAATAAAAGTCCATTTAACTAAGGTGGTTAAAGATAAGAATTAATTATTGTTGCTAGATATGAGGAGATCATATCTTTCGATATATTGTTGTTAGATATGAGGAAATCAAATCTTTCGATATATTGATGCAAGATATGAGAAAATCAAATCTTGATATTTCTTCTCCTCCAAGGCTCAAATCTTCGGCCAATGCCTATAAATAGGGATTGAATTTTTAGCCCCATAGAGTGTGCATATACAAGAGTGCTGATATTTTAAAGCAACAAAAAGTGAGAAATTAATTCTTCCTACAAGAGTTAAAAAAAATTCGTTTGTTTCTCCACCGAATTTACGAACTTGGTCTTTGGGAATACTCAAGAAGGTGTTTGGGTTGAAGCTACTAATCTTCTCAATGGTGTCTCTCTGATCAAGAGGTATATACATATCCCTTAGTTCCGCATGTTTAGGGCTACGTATGATTTATCGTTTATTCAAAGCATGAATTATTTGATTTAATTGCTTTAATTCATAAGGTTAGATTTATGATAATTCTTATTTAAATTACACCCGAATAGATCCATGTAGATCCCCAACATGTGAAAACCAGGTAATTACATGAAACCCTTGCGGACCACTATTGGATGTGATAATTCTTAGAAAGGACCGTATGAGACTTTCTGGAAGGCAGCAATGCCTGGCCTGTGATGTTGTGCATATCCTCTTTTACCAAAATTTATCTTTTTTTTCTTATTCTCATTTTCACTGTATTCTCTTGCACATTCCCAATCTTAAGAGTTGTATAGTATATTTCCAAATAATAGGCTTTGTAATCATCATTTTACAGATTAGAGAGTGCATATCATGCATTTAACTGTTCTGATGTTAGTTCTATACTTTTGAGGCATTATCTCAAATGATTTTATGAGAAAGGGCCTACAAATCCATAATTACCATATATGAAAATTTTAATGTCTGTGTTTTTCTAACTGTTTTTCCAGGCATGATGTATATATCTTGCTGTATATACTTGTGAGAACTCTATTTGTATCGATCATTGTCTTATGTCAAGTTTTTTAATGATATATGATTGTAGTGGGCTGGAGTTATACTCATACAATAATGAGTCCCGAAGCCTCCATTTAGTCCAGACAAAGAAATTGAGCATTAATTGGTATATCTACACTCATGAGAGCAAGTTGGTGTTTCTTGCCTCAGGAATGCAGTGTAAGAGCTTTACAGACTATCAGGTAGGAGCTGCTTACATATACCTGTCTTCCTACCTAGGTTTGCGGACACTTCGAGTGATAGTATGTAATTGTCATGTTAATAATGATGGTTTATGTATTTAATTGAGAACTTAAATTTCTGAATTTATCCTCATATGTCTCCTACTTAAAATATTCATAAGTTTGCGCTCCTGTGGTGGAAGTGGTCTTTAATAATAGGTTAGGTAATTAGTAAGATGCATATAGAAGAACAAAACATCATTCGATTTCTGAAAGGCCCCATAATGAGAAAAAAACTATTTCACCTAATAAACCTTCTATTTTATTTTGATTAACTCAACATGTTATAGTCATCCTTAAATCAAACAACACTAGTTGCTTAAAATTTACTTTATCAAGATTCAAATGTACATATATATGTTATAACAAATCAGCTATATTTCGTTAGTTGTCATCTGCTGGAATAATATGCTTGCCCAAGTTTGAGATAGTGATGGCCAAACCTGAAGCAAATAATAAGCCTGATATTGCTGCTGAAGATGTCCATATTATCACTGTATATGTTTCTTTTCTTTTGGTTCATCATTAGTCAGTGTATAGAGATTAAGATGACAACACTTTGTCCTAATCTCTTTCACTAATATTACAGGTATGAAAAAATTTATTAACTACAATTTGATAGGGTTGGAATGTTACTTCACACTTATAGGTTTTACAAAAATGTTGTAATGCAACAAACAAGTTTATTTTTTCTCTCTAAAAAACTATGTCGCATACATAATCTATGAATATTCTGGTAACAACAACTGAAATGGAAATAGAGGTTTTATGGTTCTCTAGCCCTACGCATTCAACTCAACCTAACTGCAAATTGACACAAATTTTTTTTAGCATGAACTAATCATATCCATTTACATTTTGCTATTTTTTGTTGGAAGTAAGATTAAAATCCAAAACATTTCGAAGCAAAGTCCTCTCTAACATATTAAAAACTAAAAGATACTCCAATGTCTATGATAAAAAAGATAATGCAAAGAATATTGTGTTGGAAGTTTTCTGATAATTCCATCACAAGGAACGTCCCAAATATACAAAGATGTACAGAAAATAGATCCACAAATCAAGGATCAATTCCTAAAACTATGCATAATTACCACAAATCCTATGAAAGAATATACCAAAAATACAAGAGAAAATATATGTGAAAATACGGAGGATTCTCATGATATGATATGTCACGCCCCAAAATGTTTTCATAATTTATCAGAGTTTCACCTGGGCGTGAAGAGAGAATAGCAAGAGATGCATATCACAACAGAAAGAAATAAGCAGGAGACAATAGAAGAAGGAGGTAAGGGACGATGAGAAACCTTTTCATATCAACAATCGGCCTCTGTCGAAAACAATCGGTCTCACTACCGATATAAACATCATAATAAAACAGCGGAAACAACATCAGGATCTCTCGTTCATAGAATACTCAGAATTAGTTACAAAACGTGAATACACTTAAAATATTGTTTGAAAATGTTTGTGTAACCTCAACCTAAATATAGAAGTCCAGAGATGGCACCACCTCTCTCCACCTAGGGTTTAACATGCTCACCAGCTTCTATAGTGTGAGTACAGATTAAGGGGGTGAGTGCGTGGAATACACTCGTGGGAATAACTCTGTCTCTTGTGAGACTTTACAGATATAAAATACTGTAAATATAACTTACTATCACGTTGTCACAGCATATAAAATGATTAGCAGATATTAGAAATAGCAAGGGACGAATAGGTGCGGGAATTCCCCATCTTACCCTAATAAATGGTCTTAATACCGCTAGCGCATTTCAAGTACCGTCATACCTTTTTAGAGTATTAGAAGGGGGGGAGACGATTCTTTTACGATCCATAGGACCCTCCGAACATGCAATGTGAACCGAAGTCCTTTCACAATAATAATATGGCACAGCAAATGTATTCACAGCATAGTGTTCCTCAATCATGTTTTTAATAGGGAAAACAGTAAACAGATAAAGGGATAAAAATTACCCCCACCTCGTTCGGTGGTTCCCACGTGAGCAGCAAAGTCTAAATGTCTGATAACTCAAGCGCTTAATCCAACAGATGGCCTACACAAGTTACAGTATTTCTTAAGTCCTTAATAAGTTTTATTAAAGTGATAACTGATTCCGGCGGAAAAATGATTATTAAATACGCGATGGATCGAGAGATCTAAAGATTGGAGTTCAAGACACGAGAGGGTCAGATCTGTATAAGTGGCTGAATATATAGGAAATGAAATTTGGGCCACGGTGGAAAAAGAATGAGTTCGATCGGAGTTAAAACGAGCTCAAACGGAGCATTTTAGGTTTAAGGGTAAAATGGTAATTTTGATCAAAGGGTTGACTTTGACGGGGCCCACGGACCCCGATCAACGATGTGTCGTCATCGATGACTCGATACGGATGAATGATGGAAAGAAAATGAGGTTCGGATCAAAAACACGACGTCGGGTGCGTGTCGGCACCCGACGGGTGCGTACAGGCACGCACGGTGCGCGCGGCTTCCCGACACCCGACGGCTGCCGACTTTTCTCGGCAGCGGGTAGAGCCCCTCGGCTGGCTATCGAGTTTTCTCGGCAGCGCCTTCCCAGAATTTCCCGACGGTGGCCAGCTCGAGCGGGCCACTTCCCGGCGTCGCCCGGCGCGGCGGTGCCGCCTCTTGCCGCCACCACCTACCTTACCGGATACCTTGCACCGCCGGCCATCCCTCGCCGGATTTCGGCATGAATAGTGCCTGAAAATTACGCCGTAAAACCCTTCGATACACTGATTTTTTGAATACCAACTCCACTTTTCAAAACTCTGGTCGGTGACTTCCCATCGCCGGCTACCTATTCCGGCCAAGCCCAACCACCAACACATCCTATACATACATGCATGAACACACACACACACACACACCCGTTTTCAAACACACACACTGATTTCCCAGCTCCGGCCGGCAGCCACCTGCCGCCGGCGGCCACCACCACCGCCACACACACACACACACAGCAGCTTGCACACACACACACACAGCGTAGGGTGTAAACACACACACACCCTCACTGTTGTTGCTTGGCCGGTGGTCACCAGCCGCCGACCACCTCCCTCGGGCCTTCGCCGGCGACCTCCCGTCACCGGCCGTTCTTTCCTACACGGCGGCGCCACCCGACGCCACCCCAATCAGCATGCAACACCACACACACTAGCACACATATATAAACACACACATGCACGTACTACATACATACTCCACTGTTCCGGCCCGGCGTCGCCACCAGCGGCGGCGCCACCACCCTAGCATCACCACCTCACTACCATCGGCTTCTCCGGTAGTTGCTCCGATGAGAGAAAGAGGAGAGAGAGAGAAATCAGAGGAGAGAGAAAAGGTGATGAGGATTAGGGTTTGGGGCTGTTTTTCACCGTTTTCCGGCGAACGACAAATCGGAATTGAATTCCGAGACCTATTCTAGAATCATCTCGTCGAGTCGAACGTCGTGTGCGAAAATCGGCCGAAACCTACAACTTTGAAACCAGTCGACGGCGGCACGTTGGAAAACAGAACGTCGGAAATAAAAAGAGGAGAAAGAAGGACTTACGTGTTTTCGTCGGGTTTGGCTCGATCGAAGAAACGGTGATTTTTGAATCAAAATCACCTCTATTTATAGAAATCCGGAAGTTACTATTCACATGAAATATCTTGTTACTATTCACTGTTGACTTTTTCCATGTTACTATTCATCATAATAATCTCGTTACTATTCTCCGTAAAAATCTTTCGATTTTCTTTTCCGAAACTCCGGATTTTGCCCTTTTTATCGCCGTTTGAGTTACGGGTCTCCAATTGACCTCTAGTTCGTTTCTATCTTCTTGTTTTTCTATTACGCATCTAATGATATAATAAAATCCTATGTTCCACGTCTAGGAAAAGTATCGATTTAAAATGTGCATTAAACATGTTTCTGAAACGCAGGTAATTAATTAAACAGTCAAAACATACGCACAAAATTATCGTGTATCTATATTGCTTCTGTCTTTCCATTTCTTGTCAAGGAAGTAACGCAGACTTGCAAGTTCCTTGATTATCTGGCTAAGCTCGATGTTCAGAACTTTCATCGGTCCTGAGCTTTTCCAATTCTTTCTCGATCCTTCCTGACCGAACCGCATTTCTGTTCTTTACTCTTTTCCTTCTTCATCTCATATTACTGATTGGTAATTTATCTGCGTCTTTAACTTTTATCTGGTGATACCCAGACCTTAAGTCAATCTTCGAGAACACACTGGCTCTTCTTAATTTATCGAAGAGATCTTCACTTCGAGGCAGTGTATACTTGTTCTCTATAGTCCACTTGTTCGACTCTTAGTAATCGACACAAATCCGTAAGCTCCCATCTTTCTTCTTCATGAAGAGCACTGGAGCTCCCCAAGGCGACACGCTTGGTCCGATGGAACCTTTGTCCAGCAGTTTCTGTAATGGAATTTCAGTTCCTGCAACTCTTTCGATGCTATCCAATAAGGAGCTTCTGACACTAGTGCAGATCCTGAAACAAGATCGATCTCAAAGGTCATATGTTGATCCGGTGGAAGACCAGGTAAATCCTCTGGAAACAGGTCCATGAATTTCTTTATCACCGACACCTTCTCAGCAGAAGTTGATTCTTGCTCGAAGTTAGTCATGTTGACCAACCAAGCCTTGCAATCTCCTTTGCTAAGCATCTCAGTTGCCTTTATGTCCAAAATTATTCCTTGAGTCAACTTTATTTGAGTCTCCCGAAAGGTGAACTCCGGTTCTTCAGGTGCTTGAATGACAGTCTTCGTTGCACGGTATTTGATTACCGCGTGATTGGACTCTAGCCAGTCCATCCCCAAGATCGTGTCAAAATCCTTTATCTCCAAAGCATGGAGTCACTAGAAGGATCTTATCTTCGAAAGCAATTCTAAGGTGATGGTGTAGGTGTTCTGTCCTTTCCATCTTCCCGAGAGGATAATAACTTCTATAGTCCGAGCGACTATCCTACCGTCCTCATGCTTCAGCAATTACAGAAAATAACAGATATGCATGTGTGTTCATTCCAGCATCAAACAGGCTGTAAACAGGTATATCAGTTATTGATTGCGTACCTGACATCATCCCTCAGCTCCCTCTGCAGTTCCTGGGCGATTAAAGGCGTAAGCCCGTGCTCTGCCCACCACCGACCTCAAGTTCCGAGACCTCGGACAATGGACCGCTATATGCCCTGGCGCTCCACAGGTGTAATAGTTCCGTGCTTTGGGCTGACACGGTCCCGTATGCACCTTCCTGCATCTTGGGCACAGGTTCGTAGGTCGGGGGGTAGGAAGGAGTGGAGCATTACTTGCTCCGGGAGAGGGAAAGAGTGGAGCATTGTCTGCCCTTGGAAACTTATAGGGGGCAAACTCCTAACTCGGGCTGTTCCACTTCCTTTTCCCAGAAGTAGGGAGAACTTGGTCGAGGGGTGCCGCATCCAAACCCATCCGGGAGGCGATCTCCTGGGCTCTCTCGATGACACTTGCATAGGTCATCTCTCATTACCCAGCTAAGATCGAACTAATCTCCTTACGAAGGCCCCTCTCAAATCTTCGGGCCTTTTTGAGATCAGTATTCACCAGATGTGGGGCGTACCGGCTCAAATGATTGAACCGCCGCTCATACTCCCCTACAGTTGAGTTCCCCTATCGAAGATGGAGAAACTCTGTCTCCTTCGTGTCCTTATAGGACTGAGGGATGAAGTGCTGAGTAACCACTTCCTCGAACTCCTCCCAGGACATTTGCTCTCTTTGAGCAGGCAACAACATTCGCTCGTACGAGTCTCATCAATGACTCGTCTCCTCAGTGAGCTGGAAGATGGCACAACTGACCATCTGTTCCTTAGAGCATGTCAGGTGTCCAAACAATCGGTCGAGTGATCTTAGCCACTCTTCCGCATTAGCTGGCTCCCCTTTTCCATTAAAAGTCGGGGGGTTGAACTATCGAAACTGTTTATAAAATAGGTTGGGGTCAGCTCTAGCCGGTTGTGGGACAGCTTGGTTCACTTCAAAATGCTGTGCTAACCCTCGTAGCAAAGTAACCAAATCCCCAACATTGGCAGTCTCTTCTCGCTCCGGCTGGTTGGCCGGCTGGGGTTGCTCTTTGCGAGGTCTTCCTCTCAACATATCTCTAATACGATATATGTATATATATAAGTCGTTGGAATAACACAAAACTTACTTACACGTAAGAAGAGTAACATGATGCATAAGAAGAGGCGTAACATACACTATACAAAATAAGCGTGAACATACGTATGTGTATATACATAGAAGTCTACTAAGGGTAGTCCTATACCATCCCAAAAGGTGTATGTACGCTATCTATAAAGTATAAACTACCCTTTACATATATATATAGAATAGAGTACTATTTGTAGCGTTATATATACATATATCAAAGTCTTCTCAAAATGTCTATACTACTACAGCAGAAGGCAGTGGAGGCCCTGGTATAATCCTTGCACTCCGTCCCAGGGGTCGTCCTCCTCTGGATTCTACCAAGGATCGTCTTCCGAGTCGGAGCTACTGCTGGATGGTACCGGCTCCGGAGTAGTCGGAAGGCCATGTCGGCCCCATAGCTCCAGCATCCGCCTCACCACAATCCCGAAATCAGCGATGGGCACATGATCCCCAAACGAGAGTACTAACTCTTCGTGATATACTAAGCGGGCCTTATCCTCTCACTCCTGTGGTAAGGTGTGGATCATATGCTGGTATGCCTGAATGCCACTGATAATACCTCCAACAGTGGAGGAGTCTTGCTACATGCTCTCTAACATGTCTATCATCTGTAACTCTACTCTCAAAGAAACAACGTCGCAACCTCTCCTCTCTAGTCTCAATCACAGGTGCTCTCACTCTCCCTCTACCAGTTCTATAAATCCTATTCATCTATCAATAATTACACGAGTTTCTAATATCATATATCCATACCTGGTACGCTCCCCTTGAAACCTAACGATTTAAGAACAAATATCACATAACAGGTAAACACTCATATTCTGCAAATCTTATGTTCAGGGAAAGTCACCTATGGAGAGAGGATGGTGTCTATCGATGTCTTTTCAAAAACCATTTCACATTTTCAAATCACGTCTTTCCCACTTTAAAACTCGTTCCAAAAGCCTTTCTCATTTTCAAATCACACTTTTGAAATCACGTTTTTCCTATTTTTAAAACCAGTTCGAGCAAGTTCTCAACGTTAGAACTGCTCTGATACCATCTGTCACGCCCCAAAATCTTTTCATAATTTATCAGATTTTCACCTGGGCGTGAAGAGAGAATAGCAAGGGACGCATATCACAACAGAAAGAAATAAGCAGGAGACAACAGAAGAAAGAGGTAAGGGACGATGAGAAACCTTTTCATATCAATAATCGGCCTCTGCCGAAAAAAATCGATCTCACTACCGATATAAACATCATAATAAAATAGCGGAAACAACATCAAGATCTCTCGTTCACAGAATACTCAGAATTAGTTACAAAACGTGAATACACTTAAAATATTGTTTGAAAATGTTTGTGTAACCTCAACCTAAATATAGAAGTCCAGAGATGGCACCACCTCTCTCCACCTAAGGTTCAACATGCTCACCAGCTCCTGTAGTGTGAGTACAGATTAAGGGGGGTGAATGCGTGGAATAAACTCGTGGGAATAACTCTGTCTCTTGTGACACTTTACAGATATAAAATACCGTAAATATAACTTACTGTCACGTTGTCACAACACATAAAATACATAGCAGATATTAGAAATAGCAAGGGACGAATAGGTGTGGGAATTCCCCGTCTTACCCTAATAAACGGTCTCAATACCACTAGCGCATTTCAAGGACCGCCAGATCTTTTCAGAGTATTAGAATGGAGAAGATGATTATTTTACGATCTATAGGACCCTCCGAACATGCAATGTGAACCGAAGTCCTTTAAAAGTAATAATATGGCACAACAAATGTATTCACAGCATATAGTGTTCCTCAATCATGCTTTTAATAGGGAAAATAGTAAACAGATAAAGGGATAGAAATTACCCCCACCTCGTTTGGTGGTTCCCACGTGAGCAGCAAAGTCTAAATGTCTGATAACTCAAGCGCTTCGTCTCATCGAGACGAACGTCGTGTGTGAAAATCGGTCGAAATCGACAACTTTGAAATTTTTCAGCCACCGACCTGCAGCATGTCGGAAAACAGAATGTCGGAAATAAAAAGAGGAGAAAGAAGGACTTACGTGTTTTCATCGGGTTTGGCTCGATCGAAGAAACGATGATTTTTGAATCAAAATCACCTCTATTTATAGAAATCCAGAAGTTACTATTCACATGAAATATCTTGTTACTATTCACCGTTGACTTTTTCCATGTTACTATTCATCATAATAATCTCGTTACTATTCTCCGTAAAAATCTTTCAATTTTCTTTTCCGAAACTCCGGATTTTGCCCTTTTTGTCGCCGTTTGAGTTACGGGTCTCCAATTGACCTCTAGTTCGTTTCTATCTTCTTGTTTTTCTATTACGCATCTAATGATATAATAAAATCCTATGTTCCACGTCTAGGAAAAGTATCGATTTAAAATGTGCATTAAACATGTTTCTGAAACGCAGGTAATTAATTAAACAGTCAAAACATACGCACAAAATTATTCAATTATGAGTTTAAATATTTATTTAATGAATTATGCATCGTTTTTGGTCCGGGGCGCTACATGATATGTATATCTCAATACTCCCCCTCAAGTTGGAAGGTGAAGATCGTGATCTTCCAACTTGCCAACAAGCCGGCGAAACTGATGGGAGCCAGGTGCCTTAGTAAAGCGTCTGCGATTTGCTCAAAAGTAGTAATTTTTCGTGGCTCAATATCTTTAGACTCGACATGTTCAAGGATAAAACAGCAGTCCATTTCAATTTATTTTGTCCTTTCATGAAAAACTGGATTATTTTGCAATGTGTCGTGCTGTCTGATTATCACAATGAAGTAAGGTTAGTGTTCTTTGTCGTGCCTCTAAATCAATCAATAGCCAGCGTAGCCATAAAATCTCACTAACCGTCGTTGTCATTGCTTGATACTCTGCTTTGGCAGACGATCGAGATACCACTGTTTGTTTCTTGGTGCTCCAAGAGATAGGGACTCCTCCAAGGGATATAAAATATCCTGTTCTGGAATGCCTTGTCATTGGGCATCCACCCCAATTGGAGTCGCAATACGCGGCTAGAGACAAACCCCTTGGCCCGACGTCCTTTTGAGGTAACGTACGACTCGTAACGTAGCATCCATGTGAGACTGTCGTGGTGAGGACAAAAACTGACTTAGGACATTCATTGCATATTGAATGTCCAGCCTCATCACCGTGAGGTAAAACAATCTACCAATCAAATGATGATAATGCAAGGTGTCCACGGTCGGCCCATTCTCATCAAGGTCGTAACTGTGTTTTATTCCATGGGAAACGAACTGGGATGACAACCCTCCAAGCCATAGCCTCTCAAGATATTGAGTGTATATTTGTGTTGACTTAGTACGAAATCCTTCTCCGATCGTGCCACTTCAATGCCCAAAAATTATTTTAAAGGCCCCAAATCCTTTATGCTGAATTTATCATCAAGATATGTCTTGATTTCTTGGATTTTGACGGCATCATTTCCTGCAAGGATAACGTCATCTACATATATCAACGCAGCTACATAAATATCTCCTTGCTTGTAAATAAACAGAGAATGGTCCGCTCTGGATTATCTAAAACCGGTATGAATGATGGCTTAAGTGAACTTGTGGTACCAATTTCTTGATGCTTGTCTCAAACCATAAAGAGATTTGCATAACTTACAAACACGTGTTTCTTCATTCTTGGCAAAACCTTGTGGAATTTTCATGTAAACGTCCTCAACTAAATCACCATGCAGAAATGCATTATTCACATCCAACTGGTATATGAACCAATTATGTTTGGCTGCTACTGCTAATTAGCTTCAAACTGTGACGAGTTTCGCAACCAGGACAAACATTTCGTGAAAGTCAATACCTTTATTTGTGTGAAACCCTTAGGAATTAGATGTGCCTTGTAACGCTCAACTTCTCCCGTTGGTCTATACTTTACCTTATAGACCCACTTGGAATCAATAGCACGTTTGCTCTGGGATAAATGCTTCAACTCCCAAGTTCCATTTGCTACTTCAATTTCTCGCTTCATTGCTTATTGCCAATGAGGTATTTTAGCTGCTTGTGAGAAAAACTTCGGCTCATCATGTTTATTGATGGCCATTAGGAAGCATTTGTGAGTGTAAGAGAACTTATCATAAGAAACATAATTAACGAGAGGATGTACCATCGAAGATCCTGAATTGGATGTGGGTTGCGTGTGGTCTATAGAACTTGGAAAGTTAACCTCATACTCTTGCAAGTGAGATGGTTGTCACTTGTTTTTGTGATTTTAGCATAAATTCAGTGGCCCAACTTGATCAATACTGTCATGATCATGAACAATAGTGCTTTGGGTTGGCATATCCAAAAAAACATTTTTTCCAGTTTGCTCACAAGGTACTGTGTATGGCTGTTCATCACTTTCAAGAAAAGTATCCCATTCCTTGTTTCTCACATCTTGAACTTCGTCGTCCTAAGACTTGTAAGGAAAAATATTCTCAAAGAGTTTCACGTCACGTGAAATGTAAATTCTTTTGTCCGAAATGTCATACACCTTGTATCCCTTTTGCCCATGTGGATACCCTACGAAAACACAAGGTCTCCCTCTCTCATCGAATTTATCCATTCATTTCTTTGTATTTTTAGCATAAACAAGTTATCCAAAAACTCTTAAATATTCGTAATTGGGTTTTTTATTTAGCAAAACTTCATATGGAGTACGATTTTGGAGTACCTTGGAAGTAAGCCTATTTATGATATAGGTTGCGGTTAACACACATTCTCCCAAAAAAAGAACGGGTAAGTCGGCTTGAAAACGTAATGCCCTGGCAATTTCTTATATGTATCTATGCTTACACTCCACCACTCCATTTTGTTGTGGAGTGTGTACACAAGAAGTCTCAAGAATAATGTTAGAGTGTATATAATAATTTATCATCTCCTGTGACTGAAATTCACCCCCATTATCGGTCCTAATCCGTTTAACAAATTTTCCAAACTGAGTTTTTACCATGTTGCAAAACATTTGGAGATATTTGCAGGTTTCAGATTTAAACTTCATCAAATAAACCCAAACTCCCCGACTATAGTCATCAATAATGGTGAGAAAATAATAGGCGTTTGTAAAAGAATCAGTCCTATATCCACCCTAAATATCACAATGTATCATATCAAAACAAACAACAGTTTTAATTGAACTCAGAGGAAAGGGGTTTCTAGTTTGCTTTGTTCTCATGCAAGTGTCACAAATACCATTCACTGTTTTATTGAAAGAACAAATACTCTGAAGCTTCATTCTGGAGGCGTGTTCCAATCTTCTATGCCATATGTCTAGATCAACTATCACTAAGAACGCCCTTCGATCATAATTAATGGGTTCTAGAAGATACAGACCATCACACTACCTACCCACTCCAATCAGGTTCCTCGAAGCTAAGTCCTGCATTGTACAAAAATCGGGAAAGAATGTCAAAACACAATTGAGATCTTTCATGAGCCGACTAACTAAGAGTAAATTGCACTAGAAATCTGGCACATATAACACATGTTCTATATTCAAACCATTCGGTAAATTAACGGTGCCCATAGACTGAACTGATAATTCAACCCCATTAGGCATTTTAACCTGTGTATCGATTTTGGTATTCACAAAAGATTCAATAATGTTTCTCTTATCTGTAATATGTTCCGTTACTCCGAAATCTATTACCCATGGTGTACTGAGATTGATCTTACCAGTCATGTTTATCGAAGGGATATAAGAAGTAGTTGGAGCATCGACACTGTTGTTGAGAAGATCTCTCAATTGTGCCAACTGCTGGTATGCTGTCGCCGACACCCAAAAATAAATATTCACCTCGACTAATCCACCTATGTAGTAGGATAAGTAAATGGTCGAATCCACAGGGAATGGTGTAATTTAATTGAATAAATTCATGTAGAGAAAGCGATAAAAATAGGGGGTGATTGGTTTGTTGAGTAAATATTAAAATCATGCATCTTGCAAACAGAAGCAAACAAGGATAGAAAAATAACAATGAATTAAACAATCTAGCCTTTGGATAACCTCCCCTCAAATGATTCTTCCAATTTAACAAGTAGCCTCGTTTATCTACTCACTATCTCGAATCTTGTCCCTAAACTAGTGGTACGACCGAACTAGTTTGAATTATTTCTTAAATTCAATTGATTAGCAAGTACGACCCCTAATCAATCTATCCAATGAATAACCTCAAAATATGTATTCAAGATTCAATTCACAAGATGCATTAACGATCCAAAACAATAGGGCAAACTAGATTATGAAAGTGAAACGTTCGAATCATACAATCTAGACTTTGTTATCCTAGGAATCAAATTCCAATTGCTATGATACTCCCACAAATATAACAATTACGGATTATATCATGCGAGTTAGCTAGAATTGATTAACAAATAGATTAAGGTGACCAATCCTAATAAATCCATTAATCAAAAATGCAAAGCATAAGATCAAACAACGAAGAAATCGAGATAGAGTAAGAGAAATGTTACTACATAATTAAAAACGAATGAATCATTCAAGGTTTGGCGTCTCCTCGGACTAGAAAAGATACTTAGCCTCTAAACATGGCTATTGAAAATTGAAAAATGATCAAACAAATCTTTTCTTCTTGTTCTCTAAATCCCACTAACTCTAGAAATTGTTCCCCTTCTGCTGTTCTATCTCCCAAGGTCCAAAATATAACCCCCAAATCCTCTTCAATTCTTTTCTAAAAATAAATAGCATGAATCTCTCCAAGATTGACAAAAATATGGAAGTTATCTATTATCTTGCAAAATGGCATCACCTTCCTTTCTTTATTCTCTAGATTGATTTAAGGAGGAGTTAGGCTTAATGAATTGGGTTGCTGCATGCCAGAAGCAACTAGCATTCGCATTCCCAACACTGAAGCTCTCAGTGTTGGGCTTCTTCTTCCCTTTCGGCCCACGCGACTTCCACCTCTTGTATTCTCACGCTTGATTTGTCTTGCAAACAACCTGGAATTCATGGAAAATGCAAAATCAAAGCCACCGACATGAGTATGACAAATATCGGGTAAATGCAACAAAGTAGTGAATAATTAAGTACCAAATTAGTCACATAACACATGTAAAACACACACAAAACCCGACTTATCAAACCCCCCATACTAGAACACATGCTTGTCCCCAAGCAAAAATATATACAGCAATAAAAAACACCCTTCTATACTGTCTCGTTGCTAAATTCTTGAACCAAATTCATAAACCATACGCCTCATCAAAGTAACTCACAACTCTTATCCACGGCCAATCACAAAGTTTCATCAATCGCTAGTTACCCAAACCATATCCATAACTCCTTAATGACTCGTCCTCAATTTACTTGATTCGGTCTCTCTTCATAACACTAATCTGGTTGGTGCCTTTCTCCAACATTCATCAATTTTTTTCAGCCTTATTCTTTTTTTTTTGGAATTTTCAGCTTCTTTTTTTTTTCAAGTGAGGACTTGCGGCTCCACTCTACTTTTCGGGTTTTAGCTCTTTTATGTTGATTTGTAGACGGTTGGCAATTCGAAAACACTTGAGCCCCCGAAAGTAGGCAGCGTATCGGCCCCTCACTATTTTTTTTTTCAACTTGGGCACTAGATCAGAGACCAAAACAAGCCACCAAAGACAAGCAATTAAGTTGCCACTTGAAGACCAAGTAAACCAACAATCAATTCAACTCTATGACCAACACATGAATTTAAGTTCAAAAATAGATCAAGGCATACAATTCATGTTTTCAGCATGTTTAACAAAGAATCTGCAACTAGCAATATAGCTGAATGTCCAAGATAAGCATAAGCACCACACAAAATAACAAAATATGTATACGACATCAGCAAGCTAAGAGAAAATCATAAGTCAACCCCACAGAGATATCCAAAATATGCACACAACAAAATCATAGATCAACCCCACCCCCCACACTAAAACAAATGCTAGTCCCTAGCATATAGTAGATATTAAGACCAAGAGAATATAAAGTGAATGGAGCAGGGTTACCCAATCAAGGAGTGACATGTTGCACTCTCAGTAGCCGTAGAATCTCCTCAAGTTGATCATCTTGAAGTTTTTGAGTTGCTTTTCTGCTGTCCAAAATATTGAGTTGCCTCCCAACAAGTGCCTTTGTTTATTGTCGTTGGCTCGACTTAGGAATTCTTATTTCAAAGAGTTGGATCCTCCAAATCCAAATATTCCACATGCTCTGACACTGACACTGAAAGGATCAGTGTTGGTGAATTTTGGGAATTTTTCGAAATTGCGAGCAGCTGCACGTCTGAAAAAATTTCCAATAGTGGCTCTACCTCTTTAGCCCTCTCCATGTGACTATGATGGTCATTCACCAAGTTCTCGGTACCCTTCTTATCTTTAATTCCAGGATCGAACTCATAAATTTCCAGCAGTGGCTCTACCTCTTTGGCTCTCTCTAATCTGCTCAGATGATCAGCCACCAGGTTCTCCGTGCCCTTCTTATCTTTAATTCTGGGATCGAACTCTTGATACCGATTTTCCATCCCAACGATCTTAGCGCCCTTATTCTCTCCTTCCAGATTTTACATGAATTGTTCCTCTAATTTATTCCTACAATCAATCTCAAAAATTTCCTGCACAATTGGCTCAATAACACTCACAACATAAAGAAAGTCAAAATCATTAGGAAATTTCATAGCATCGAATATATTAAATTGAATGATTTCTCCATCAAACTCCATCGTAAGTGTTCCCTCACGTATATCTATTTTTGTTTGGGAGGTATTTAAGAATGGTCTCCCCAACAAAATAAGTGTGGAATTTCCAGAGTTCCCATCCATATTTAACACATAAAAATCAGCAGGAAAAATCAAATGGTTTACACGTACCAGAACATCCTCAACAACTCTAGCTGGGTATGTGAGGCTCCTATCTGCTAACTGAATAACCACCCCAGTTGTCTTTATTGGCCCAATATCTAACTGCTCATAAACGGACCATGGCATGACATTAATAGCGGCCCCAAGATCTAGCATGGCCTGCTCGATCTTGTGATCACCTATCATACAAGGAATTACAAACATGCCAGGATCTTTCCTTTTCAAAGGCAACTTCTTCTGAAAAATAGCAGAGACAGTCTCTCCCATGACAACCCTCTCATTATTGGCCAATTTCCGCTTGTTAGTGCACAATTCCTTCAAAAACTTGGTATATCTTTGAATTTGCTTAACTGTCTCCATCATTGGTATGGTCAGCTCAACTTTTTGAAACACCTCAAGTGTTTGTTGATCCTTGATGTTTTTATCAGTTTTCTTCAACTTGGAAGGAAAAGGTAATGCAGTAGCATCAATAGAAATTGAATTTTTAAATTTTACCTTATTTTTCGATTCTGGTACACTAACACTGATGTGGTCAATGTCAGCCTGAACGTTCAGTTTTTTCTTTTTTAGCTCGACCAGCTCGTTCTCAGCCTCCAACTGGTCCTTAGGTTCCTCTAAGTACTCTTCTTCTATTGCCACGATCTTCTTCTCCCTTTGCTTGGGTGGTGAGATTTCTTGTAATTATTTTCCACTCCATAGAGTGACTGCACTCACATTCCTAGGATTGATCTCAGACTAAGAAGGTAACTTGCCATTATCCCGTGCTTGTAGCTGACTAATCGCATTAGCCAATTGGCTCATTTGTGTTTCCAAGCTCTTCTGTCCTGCTTGTAATGTTTGCACTGTTGTTTGGGTGTCTTGTTGAAACTTTATTGAACTGGATGCCAAAGTCTTCACCATATCCTCTAAAGATGGTCCAGATTCCTTATCACCGTCGTTCTATCTAGAGTTCCCAGCACTTCGATCATTCCCTCCGAACAACTGGAACTTCCGATCTTGATATTGAGGCCTTTGATTCTCTCCATACTGAGTGTTCTACCGGTTCCCATATCAAAGATTAGGATGATCTCTCCACCCCGGATTATAAGTGCTAGAGTATGGGTCATACTTTCGATCTTGAGAATTCCCAAAACCAACTGTATTAGCATGTTGCTCTATCTCATCATGCAGAATCCGACAATCATCAGTAACATGCTCTATAGTATTGCAAAGTCAGCATGGGCGGGCTTCTGGATTCTTGCCCTTCATCATCTTCTCCATCATACTTGCAATCTT
Source organism: Scutellaria minor (assembly GCA_954870855.1). NCBI lineage: Eukaryota > Viridiplantae > Streptophyta > Magnoliopsida > Lamiales > Lamiaceae > Scutellaria > Scutellaria minor. Next base: position 13,394,566 of record OX940737.1, read on the forward strand.
TTCCAAGGCATCACTTTTCTAATATAGCATCACGTGCACCAAATTGTTGAGTATTCGTTGCCATATTAGAAATCAGCTCTCGTGCAGCTGTTGGTGTTTTTCCCATCAAAGCTCCTCCGCTAGCTGCATCAATCATGTTCCGATCCATGAGAGTGAGCCCCTCGTAAAAATATTGGATGAGCAACTGATCACTAATTTGATGTTGTGGACATGAAGCTATAAGACGTTTGAAACACTCCCAATACTCGTACAGTGTCTCTCCTGAACCTTGTTTAGCACCTGAAATCTCCTTCCTCAATACTTCCACTCAAGTGGCTGGAAAATAGTGTTGGAGAAATAGCTTTTCCATCTCATTCCATGTATTAACAGTCCTGGGTGGCAGAATATACAACCAATCTTTTGCAGTGTTCTTTAGTGCAAATGAAAATGTACTTAACTTCACATGTTCCTCTAAGACCTCAGTTGGTTTCATGCTAGAGCATACGACATAGAATTCCTTCAGAAAAGTATGTGGATTTTCTCCTGCCAGACCAGGAAAGATGGTAATAAATGAATTAAACCTGATTTAAGCTTGAAATTGACATTAGGAGTAAGAGTAGGGATAGTAATGCAGAATGGTTGGTGGTTTATGGTTGGGTTTGCCAACTCAAGCATCGTTCTATCTTCATTTCCTCCAGTTGTATTTCCATCAACAACATGTTCTCTCTCCATATTTTCAGATTCTGGTTCAGAGTTTGACTTTTCACTAGTATCACTCATTTCTTCACTACTTATTTCTCTTGTCGGTGCAAAATTGATATGTCGATGTGCACGAGTCTCTTTCCTAAGTCATTTGGCTGTTATCTCTATTTCTGGATTCAATTCGAGACGAGCACTGCGATTTGACCTTGTGATCATTCACTGAAATAAGAACTGAACAGACACTGGGGGATCAGTGTTAGTATATCGATCAAGAGATCAAGAGCAAAACAGACACAAAATAAGACTTTTTTTTAATTAGAAAACACGAAAAAATTCAATTGAATTAATGAAAATTTTTGGTGTGCTGTCGCTGGCACCCAAAAATAAATATTCACCTCGACTAATCCACCTATGTAGTAGGATAAGTAAGGGGTCGAATCCACAGGGAATAGTGTAATTTAATTGAATAAATTCATGTAGAGAAAGCGATAAAAATAGGGATGATTGGTTTGTTGAGTAAATATTAAATGTTAGGATGTATACTATAAGCCTAGCTTTTGTATGAACATCTTTATAATATGAGATTCGTTATGATCAAATGTTTGCATTTTATATTTGTTATATATGTGTTAATGCAATTGCCCAAATTAATCTATATTGTAGATAACATGGTGTGTGGTGCCACACAGAAGATCATGCTATCAGTTCCTTATAGATTATAAATAGTAGCTCACAACCAAGATGGATTTGGACAAACCATTGGAACGGTTGTAGTGTAATTTGGTATTAGTCTATCTTGACTATAAAGTTACACTAGTACATTTTGTATGTATTGAGCAGGACCATTTGAGGTTGTTCGATTTGTACTGACTATATAAAAGAACAAGACCTCTGTTATTATGGATATGCGTCTTCTTAATCCCTCTATTATTCAATGTCCGGATGAGTTTTGTGTATACAAGAAAAGTGACGGAAACGTGGTGGTATTTCTTGTACTATACGTAGATGACATCTTGCTCATTGGCAACAATGTCAAGATGTTGTCAGACATAAAGGTATGGTTGTCCAAGCAGTTTGATATGAAGGACTTGGGAGAAGTTGGACATATTCTTGGGATCAAAGTTATAAGGGATCGCAAGAAAAGAATGTTGTGCTTATCTCAAGCTTCGTACATTGATACTATCATAGCTCGTTTTAGCATGCAAAACTCCAAGAAAGGTTTTCTACCTTTTCGACATGGAGTACCTTTATCTAAGGAGATGTGTCCTAAGACACCAAAGGAGATAGAGGATATAAAGGCAGTTTCTTATGCTTCGGCCGTAGGAAGCCTAATGTATGTGATGCTATGTACGAGGCCAGATATCTGCTTTGCCGTGGGCATGGTTAGCAGATATCAAAGTAACCCCGGACAAGGACATTGGACTGCGGTAAAGCATATTTTAAAGTACCTGAAAAGGACTAGAAATTATATGCTAGTTTACCAAGCAAATGATTTGCTTCCTGTGGGTTACACGGATTCTGATTTCCAGTCGGATAGGGACAACAGTAAATCTACCTCGGGTTATGTGTTTACCTTGGGAGGTGGAGCAATAGTGTGGATGAGTGTTAAGCAGAAATGCGTTTCGGACTCCACCATGGAAGCTGAGTATGTGGCAGCCTCTAAGGCAGCCAAAGAAGCTGTATGGCTCAAAAACTTCATGATGGACTTAGAAGTGATTCCTGGTTTGCCCAGAGCTATCACAATTTATTGTGATAACAGTGGTGCAGTAGCAAACTTGAAGGAACCACGAGCCCATAAAGCAAGTAAACACATTGAGCGCAAGTACCACCTGATACGAGACATCGTAAAATGAGGAGAAGTTGTTGTCGCCAAAATTGCATCAGCGGATAACCTAGCAGATCCTTTCACAAAGGCTCTTCCAGCGAAAGCTTTTGATGGGCATGTTGAAGGGATGAGAATCAAATGTATGACAGCGCTAATGACAGCATAGTCTTTTAGTATAAATGAGAGATTGTTAGGATGTATACTATAAGCCTAGCTTTTGTATGAACATCTTTATGATATGAGATTAGTTATGATCAAATGTTTGCATTTTATATTTGTTATATATGTGTTAATGCAATTGCCCAGATTAATCTATATTGTAGATAACATGGTGTGTGGTGCCACACAGAAGATCATGTTATCAGTTTCTTATAGATTATAAATAGTAGCTCACAACCAAGATGAATTTGGACAAACCATTGGAACGGTTGTAGTGTAATTTGGTATTAGTCTATCTTGACTATAAAGTTACACTAGTACATTTTGTATGTATTGAGCAGGACCATTTGAGGTTGTTCGATTTGTACTGACTATATAAAAGAACAAGACCTCTGTTATTATGGATGTGCGTCTTCTTAATCCCTATATAATAACGGACACATGTAATTAGTGTTTGTCTCTTTAATTTGCCAATGTGTGAGATTTATTTATAAATCAATAGGCTCGGTGAATTGGGAGATAGCATTGTTTATATGGTGTGCTGTTGATTATAGAAGAAATCTGTGTCCTAATTATTTAGAATGATGATGTCCCCTTGAGGAGCTCATAAGGATTATCATGTAAACCCTGCAGGTGGATTTAATCCGACATGATAATAAAGATGAGTGGTACTACTCTTGGAATTAGATGTAAATTAATTAAGTTGTCAGTAACTTATTTAATTTACGGACATTCGATATCTTAAACATGGGGAAATAAACATGCACATAATAAAGGAGCCCATATTGTAATATGGGATTAGGACGGTAGTTCAGTTATAACTCTTTAGTGGACCGAGTTATAATTGATGGGCTTAAGTTGGGTGTTCGGGCCGAACACAGGACACCTAAGCCCATTAGGAGGCCCAACCTTAATTCCTCCTCTAGGTCCCTGTTGTAGCCTATAAATAACCTTAAAATCAGCACCTCCTAGAGACATGTATTCTCTACTTTCTCACGTACAAACAGATTAGTTAGAGAGTAGTAAGGAGGCGGGTTTTCTGAGCCTTTGGAAGATCGTCGCCCACACGACGTCCAAAAGAAAGGGATAGGAATAAGACAGAAGATCGAGAGGTTTAGAATCGATCAGCTTGTCTTGGAGAAAGGTATGTTTTCTTCCGATGCATATATCTTTATGGAACCCGATTCCGATCACATAGGACCGGCGATCCATCTGGACGAGGCCATAATAGTTGGAATTTATTGTATTCCATATTTATTGTCTTGCTTTTATGATGTTTTGATAAGCATGCTTTATGTGTTCTATATGTTATGCATGTTAAAATCCCTCATGATAAATAACTAAGTGGGAGAGGGATTAATTTTAATAAATCCCATAACCTCCATTACTGGTTTGTAAGTGATGCATTCAAACCTATACGTTGGCTTTGAGTGTCTTCTTCCACATTGAATAGGTTTGATTGCGGATCACTAGATCAAAATTCCTCTATGGATAATTATAGGAAATTATTTAGGAGCGTGTAATCTTCTTCATCTGAAGAGACACAATCCTAGGTGATGGACTTGGTATTAAGTAATGGTATACACTTAGGTGCATATGATAGTATCCTCCTCATCGGAGTAAGTGCTGTTATTTGCATGGCTAAAATTTTATTTTGTTTGACAAGATAATGAAATTAATGGGTAAAACCTCCTCTTACAAATGTTTGAATTAACATACGTCCACCTATCGTGGCATGCGAAATTCACGATGTTTTGAGGTGTTGGTGAATTTAATTGTATTGTTTGAGGGAGACAATATTATTTTAAATTCTATGTGTTTTGATTTATGTATTTATTTACGTGATTCTCAGGATTTATCTATGGCTTTCAATCCTCTTGCTGTTATACTTAAGGAAAACAAACTTACTGGTCCTAATTATATTGATTGGAAACGGAACCTGGACATTGTCTTGACTGCTGAAGAGTACAAGTTTGTACTCTCTGAGGTTTGTCCTGACAGGCCCGATGAAAACTCTAGTGAAGAGAAGGGAGAGGCTTATAGGAAGTGGATCAAGGCAGATGAGATGGCGTGGTGTTACATTTTGGCTTCCATGTCAAATGTGCTGCAATATCAGCATCAGGCCAGGCTAAGTAACTTACAGCTTACTGCTCAGGTTGCAGTTATTGCGTTTGCTTCCTGATTCAGAATAGCTTCCTGTCCCTAAATCCTGCAGACAGCTTCCAATTCTTCTTACTTCTTTCTGTATGCTGCTTACTGACTCAGCCTGCTGATTCTACTTATTCTTTCTGCTTACTGATCCTCCTTGCTGAAGATCAGCTTCCGATACTCCTTTTTATCCAGAATCCTGCTAACATCAGTATCCTCTATCTTTCTGATTTTTTACATCTTTACAAAATACAACTCAGGGAAAGATAAACTTATCAAGCACCAATCCACTTAAACAATGTGGAAAAATGGGGTACTCTAACTTTCTATACAAAACTATTTGTCTCATCAAAATCCTAACATAAATATCCCAACACAACGTATAATCGATCTATTGCTACTAAGTACCAATCTTCCTAAAAATCATACAATGAAGCAAAGTATGACACATAATTCATGGATAGTGTTAATATAATATAATTCAAATCGAATTGTCAAATCAATCCAAACTATAATTCTCTTTATGGAATAAAATCATGAATCATTAGATACTTGAATTAAAGCAAGAAATTAAACTAAAAATAAAGCCTCACAGTTATAGCAACAGAATTAAACGAACCATGAATCAGAAAAGAGGAATTTAGCCACACAAGCTTGGATTAATCATTTCCATAAAAATATTTAGAGTTCGTTTTGAGAGTAGAGAATAAACGAGAAAGAAATCTAACAGAGTAGCGTGTATGGTGCCTAAGAGAGGAAAGATTAAGAGAGAGAAATTGTGTATTGGAAAATATAGCAATAAAAAAATATCTATATCTAGATTTCTACTCCTAATAAAATGCATAAATTACAATTCTATTTCTACAAATATGCAAATCTATTACAAACATAAGAGTTTAATTGGATTAAAACTCTTATTGGACTTTCTTCACCATCAACTCATTTGAGCCCATTGATATGATCTTCTTCAAGCCCATTTGAGTCATCTTCACAATTTAAGTCCAAAAATTAGTCTTTTAACTCAATTTCTCTTCAAAGTCCATTCCTACAAATTAGAATAATAATTCAATCAATTATGACACAAATGAACTATAATTAAAGATAATTATGATGATAAAACATATAAAAATAATGAAACATCATTAAAATTTTCTTGAAATCGGTTCTATTCGATTCTAAATCAGTTCTTTAGTTTAGTACAATTCGGTTTTGACATAAAAAATAATTGGAACGGTTCATTTTGGATAAAGTCAAACAATCAATGGTTCTTTATTGATTCGAATTGTTCGAATTTCTCCACAATTCGATTATCTCCAACATCCATGTTCACCTCTAGTTGGTAGTGTTTTCATTTTGGTGTAATTGTTTGATATTTCTATTTCAAATAGAATATTTAAAAAAAAAATTCACTCTTTATATATCTCTTTCTCTCACACACATATTTCTATATCTATACTAATATAAAAGTAAAGAAGTTGATAAAAATTACAAATATGTCAATTTTTCATTCAATAATGTCATGTCATAAAAACACTATTAAATATAATTGAAATAAATTTTTATTTGCAAACAATTTGTATATCATTAAAATTCTTTTATATTAATTGTTTTTTTTTCTAAAATTTTGCTCTTTTAATTGTACTAGTAAAGAGCACGTGTGTTGCACGTGGAGTACGAATTTTGTTGTTGTTATTGTCTATGAAAAAGAAATAGAATAAATTACATAATATGTTATAATCTTTTTGACATGCAGACATTAAAAAAATGCAATAAAACATAGAATTATGATATTGATGCTGCAATTTTTATAAAAGAAGTTTCATATTATATAAATTTGAAAAAAAATAAAAACTATTCTAAAAAAACAAAAAATTTGGAAATGAAAGATAAATAAAACATTAACTTGTAGTCATATCTTTTCTTTTTTGATCTTCTTTTGTGTCATACTCTTACTCTTCTTTTTTCAAGATTTGTCTAATAAAACTTTAAGTGTACTATGTATTCTTCGTTTTTCTTACTTTTAATCCTTCTTTTTTTCTTTGGTTGATCTTCGATTGTTGTAGTCACTGTCCAAGCACAGCATCACCGCTGATGCGATCGACAATTTCACAAAATCCCAAATACCGTTAAATGCCTCCCACTTAAATCCCCTCCATGTGTCCTTACATTTTTCGCTTCTCACAATGTACACAAACTGCGCCGTTACGATAATCCACCACGATAAACTCAGCGCTAGCGACACTCCAATCAACTTGAAATCAATCTTGTACACCACGATCCAGCTCACCATAAGGTGCACCCCCAGCGTCGCGAGTGATATCAACGTGCTTGGCAGCACTATGCTCTACGCCTGTAGAAACTTCTGTATAGGGAAATTTACTGTGTATGTTGTTTCTTTGTGTTTTTTAGAAATAAAATAAAAAAAATAAAAAAAAGTAGTGTGGATAATAAAAAAAGGAATCAAGAAGTGTGTCTCAGTGTCATAATTTGTCATTTTGGTATGAGCACGTGGAAGATATATTCACTTAATTACAAGGAGAACGAAAGGCTTAGAGCTATACTTGGGGGTGGAGTATCAGCGCAGTTAAGGTAGTGCAACACATTTCTTCAGTTTTTAAACACTATGACTCTTTTTTTTTTGTTTATCGGTTGTTGGGCATTTGAGAAGCTAATGGTCATGTTATTATGAATTAAACAGATCATGTTACTAAGAATTAAATGGTATTTCATGCTTCAAACAAAATAGGTCACCAATTGTTCAATGAAATGCTTCTTAGAGTTTTTAATAAACTTTTGTGATTATACTTTCCCATAATTCTGTTTATATCGTGTGACTTTTTTTTCCTTTATTGGTTCGTCGGCCTTTGAAAAGCTAATGGTCATGTTGTTACGAATTAAACTGATCGTATTATTACTAATTATATGATATTTGATGTTTCTAATGAAATGGGTCACCAGCTATTCGATGAAATGTTTCTTAGAGCTGTTAATATACTTCTGTCATTATACATTCACATTTCGCTTGATAACTAAATATTAATTGTTAGATAAAAGTAAATGTCGAGAAAAACAATAAATAGAAAAATGTAGAAATAGCAAATTGAAAAATTGAAACTCGTAGGAAAAAAATTGACATTATTCCATCCTATAATAATAGGATAAGAGAAAGTACTACACAAATTGTTACAAAGAAAATTGGTAAAACATGTTTATCTGAAAGCCTGAAACTTGACAAAACATTATGATAATCTAAACCTTCTGTTGCATCTATTCCATCTTCTCATTAATTTTCTTCAGCATTCTAAGCGGTTGTCTCATTTTGTTGTCCTAAAACAAAAAAAAAGTTATTTTAAATAATTCATAACGCATGTATTTATTTGAATATATTTAGTACCTGTTTTTAAAACCTGCTTGTAAACAACGTTTTTAGTCCAAGATTTTTCCTTCTCATCTGGTGTGTTTGTTTTTATCAAAACTTTTATGGTAGACATCGAAGTTCCTCTAGAAAGAGCCATGTATAATTGATCATGGGAGAAAACGGGTTGTGGCAAGTAGACTCCAACATTTGGAATTGTTTGTCCTTGAGCTTTATTTATTGTCATAGCAAAACAAAGACGAATAGGAAATTGTTTTCGTCTAAATTGAAATGGATACCCTTCATTTATGGCTGGCGAGAGAGGTATTCTAGGTATAAACACATGTTTGCCGACATGTTGCCCAAATACAATCTCTATATCAATTACATTATTTTGAAATCCTTTGCAAACCATTCTTGTTCCATTGCACAAACCATTAGATGGATCCAAATTTCTAAGAAGGATAATTGGACAAAAATTTTTTAACACCAACTTATGTGGAGGCAACCCATTTGGAGTTAAAGAGTTCAAAAATTCTTCTCCATAACATTTGCCTGTTTCATCAGTAGCTTTATCAAAACTAAAAAATATTTTGCTTTCCCCTTGAAGTATAGATATCATTTGGGCATTCAAATTGTCTACATTCTCATTTTTAGATGTCAATATTGCTCTTGTGGTCATGTATTCTGCTGAATTCGTGTTCTTGTTTAAGTCTGGAAAAACAATATCAATAAGTCGTTGTATTGAATCTTTCTCATTATCGAACTTGATGATCATTTCATTTGGAATTTTGATATTTCCTTCGCTATCAGTTTGTTCTTCACCATTCCCCACTCCTAGTAAGAACTCACTAAACCTTGTATCATTTCTTGATCTCATGTTCTACGATAGTGTTATTTTTTTCATCTTGGGCCACAAATAAGAATTAACCAAACTTGCAGAAATAGTTTGTTGAATTGTTGCTCTTGGAACAATCGGTAATACTTGTCGAAAATCTCCACCAAAAACTATAACTTTGCCACCAAAATCTTTATCACTTCTTGTAATATCTTTCAATGGTTTATCTACATTTTCAATTGCCCATCATTTCGCCATAGGTGCTTCTGTTAGGATGTATACTATAAGCCTAGTTTTTTGTATGAACATCGTTTATGGAATGAGAATCACATTGGTCATATGTTTGCATTTTATATTTGTTATATATGTTTATGCAATGTCCAATTAATTTATATTATAGATAACTTGGTGTGTGGTGCCACACAGAAGATCATGTTATCAGTTTCTTATAAATTATAAATAGTAGCTCACAACCAAGATGGATTTGGACAAATCATCGGAATGGTTGTAGTGTAGTTTGGTATTAGTCTGTCTTGACTATAAAACTACACTAGTACACTTTGTGTGTATTGAGCAGGACCATTTGAGGTTGTTCGTTTTATACTGACTATATAATAGAACAAGACCTCTGTTATTATGGATGTACATCTTCTTAATCCCTATATAATAACGGGCACGTATGCTCAATGTTTATTTCTTTAATTTGCCAATGGGTGAGATTTATTCATAAATCAATAAACTCGGTGAGTTGGGAGATAGCATTGTTTATATGGTGTTCTGTTGATTATAGAAGGAATCCGTGTCCTAATTATTTAGGATGATAATGTCCCCTTGAGGAGCTCATAAGGATTATCATGTAAACCCTGCAGGTGGATTTAATCCGACATGATAATAAGGATGAGTGGTACTACTCTTGGAATTAGATGTAAATTATTTAAGTTGTCAGTAACTTATTTAATTTACGGACATTCGATATCTTAAACACGGGGAAATAAATGTACACATAATAAGGAGCCCATATTAAATATGGGATTGGGATGGTAGTTCAATAATAATTCTCTAGTGGACTGAATTATTATTGATGGGCTTCAGTTATGTGTTCGGGCCGAACGCAGGATACTAAAGCCCATCAGGAGGCCCAACCCAATTCCTCCTCTAGGTCCCTGGTGTAGCCTATATATAGCTCTTTTCATCAGCGCCTCTCATAACACAGAACACAGATCACAGAAAACACGTGATAAGTGAGAGAGAGCGGAACTGATTTTTCTCGAAGGATCGTTGGCCACGCAACGTTCGAGAAGGGCTCAGAGGAATACATCAGAAGATCAAGAGGTCTACAAGGGTATGATTTCTTTCCGCTGCGATTTATCTTTGGATCCCGATTCCGATAGCATAGGGCCGGCGATCCGTCGGTTCCAACAATTGGTATCAGAGCCACGGTTTCTGGTTCTATGTAATTGGATCGGTTATATATTACGATCTTATGCTTTTTCATACGTTTTATATTCAGATTGTATGATAGTAGGATTGCATAGGATAACTCGGTTTTGCAGGTTACCTATATATCCAACTATTATGGTCTGTATGTATGTTTAATGTATGATCTAAACCCTCGGACCTGTCGAGGTTTTTATTTTGGGTTGGTTGCATGATTGTAATAGTAAAAACACGGCGGTTTGTCGTGTTAGGTTTTACATATTCTTGATTTGTTCTCGATGTAATTTTGTTCGATCTCATATGGTGTATTCTGATCGTACTAGATTCTGTATAGGGTTTGGTAGATGTTCGAACTAGATTCTGTATAGGATTGGTAGATGTTCGAACTAGATTCTGTATAGGATTCCTGTTCGATCGAGACTTCTATTCGAACTAGGATTGGCGTTCGAAGGGGCTGTTCGATCAAGATTGCTAGGCGCTGGAACAGATTGCTCGATGGGGCTGATCGATCAGATCAGTAGATTGGCGCTGATTCTGTGCAACAACCTGCTGGATTTGCGCAACAATCGCTGGATTTGGCGCTGATTCTGTTCGCTGGATGTTGGTGCTGATTAGGGTTTTAAACCCTAATTTTTTCTGTTCAGGTCGATCCCCGTTTAGCAGGCAAACATTCAATCGAAGTGGCCATAATAGTTGGATTTATATTATTCCGTATTTATTGCCTTTCTATTTGTTTGTTGTTTTATCAAGCATGCTTTTGAATGTTATATGTTATTGCATGCTAAAATCCCTCATTTAAATAACTAAGTGGGAGAGGGATTTATTTTGAATAAATCCCATAGCCTCCATTACTGGTTTGTAAGTGATGCATTTAAACTTACACGTTGGCTTTGAGTGCCTTCTTCCACATCGGATGAGTTTGATTGCGGATCACTGGATCAAACTTCCTCTAAGGATAATTATAGAAAATTATTTAGGAGCGTATGATCTTCTCCATCTGAAGAGATACAATCCTAGATAATGGACTTAGTATTAAGAAATGGTACACACTTAGGTGCATATGATAGTATCCTTCCCATCGGAGTAAGTGCTGTTGTTTGCATGGCTGAAGCTAAACCAACTATTAATTTTATTTTGTTTGACAAGATAATGAAATTAATGGGTAAAACCTCCTCTTACAAATGTTTGAATTAGCATACGTCCACACTATCGTGGCATGCGAAGTTCACGGTGTTTTTGAGGTGTTGGTGAATTTAATTATATTGTTTGAGGGAACAATATAGGCTTTAAATTCTATATGTTATGACCTGTGTATTTATTTATTTATTTATATGATTCTCAGGATTTCATTATGTCTTTCAATCCACTTGCTGTTATACTCAAAGAAAACAAACTTACTGGTCCTAATTATATTGACTGGAAAAGAAACCTGGATATTGTCCTAACTGCTGAGGAGTACAAGTTTGTACTCCATGAGCACTGTCCTGACATGCCTGATGAAAACTCTACTGAAGAGGAGAAAGCGCATTATAGAAAGTGGGTTAAGGCAGATGAGATGGCGCGGTGTTACATTTTGGCTTCCATGTCAAATGTACTGCAACATCAGCATCAGGCCATGCCCACTGCCTATGATATGATGCACAATCTTAGAGAACTCTTCGGACACCAGAGTCGGGCTGCCAGACAGGAGGCAATGAGAAACTTAATGACGACCACCATGTCTGAAGGGACACCTGTGAGTGATCACGTCCTTAAGATGATGGCTCATTTGAATGAGATGGAAGTCCTTGGAGCTGAAATCGATGGGGAAACCCAGGTCGATATCGTGCTCCAAACACTGCCTAAGAGTTTTGAGCAGTTCCGCCTTAATTATAATATGAACAAAAGGATGTATTCCTTGGCGGAACTTCTGACAGAACTCAAATCGGCAGAAGGACTATTTCGTCAAAGTGCTCAAGCTTACGTTGCTGAAAATGTTTCTAATTCTAAGCCGAAAGGTGGAAAGAAGAAAAAGAAACAGAATCCTTCGGCAAACAAAGCGAATGGACCTCAAAAGGCTGGGCCACAAGGTGGCGTGAAAAAGCCGAAGGGCAAGTGCTTCTCATGCAAGTAGCCTGGACATTGGAAGGTAGATTGTCCCAAGAAAAAGGAGAACAAAGAAGGTAAATCTTACTCACTAATTACTGAAACATGTTTAGCGGTGTTATCTACCGGTACCTGGTGTGTAGATACGGGAGCCACTGATCATGTCTGCAATTCTTTGCAGGGGTTCCAGGAAACCAGGCGACTTAGTGAGGGCGAGATTACCATCTACATGGGCAACGCTACGAAAGTGGCGGCAGTTGCAGTGGGAGATGTTTATTTATCTTTTGATAGGAACAAGACTTTGGTTTTGAGGAATTGTCTTTACGTACCTTCTTTTAGAAAGAACTTGATTTCGGTTTCTAAGTTAATTTTGGATGGATATTCTGTTTCTTTTGATGACAAAGTGGTTGTCAAGAAAAATAGGGTTATTGTCTGTTCTGGTACGTTGGTTGGCAATTTATATACTCTTAATCCAATAACTCCTACGATGCAACAACTGGAAATTAATAATACATCTTCTAACTCAAATAAGAGAAAAGAACCTTCTAAAATGAACCAAACATATCTTTGGCATCTAAGACTAGGTCACATTAACTTGAGTAGGATTCAAAGGTTGATAGCCGATGGACCTTTGAGTTCATTGGAAGTGGAAAACTATCCGACCTGCGAGTCCTGCTTGGAAGGAAAAATGACCAAGAGGCCTTTTAAAGCCAAGGGGTATAGAGCCAAAGAAGTGTTGGAATTGGTTCATTCTGATTTGTGTGGTCCTATGACTATCCAGGCAAGAGGTGGTTTCGAATATTTTGTCTCATTTATAGACGATTTTTCGAGATATGGGTATATTTATTTGATGCGCCGCAAGTCTGAGTGCTTTGATAAATTCAAAGAGTACAAGGCTGATGTGGAGAAGCGTCATGGTAAATGTATCAAAACACTACGATCTGATCGTGGTGGCGAGTACCTCTTAGGAGAGTTTAGGAATTACTTATCAGAGGCTGGGATTCAATCCCAATTGTCTGCACCTGGTACACCCCAACAGAACGGTGTGGCAGAACGAAGGAATAGAACTCTCATGGAAATGGTTAGATCGATGATGAGTTATTCGGAATTACCGAATTCGTTTTGGGGATATGCCCTGGAAACGGCAGCGTATATTCTAAACTTGGTACCTTCTAAGACAGTACCCTCTACTCCCACAGAATTGTGGAATGGGAGTAAGCCTAGTCTTAAACACATTCGGATTTGGGGTAGTCCAGCACATGTGCTGAAGGGAGATGCTGATAAGTTGGAATCTCGTACGGATGTTCGGCTGTTTGTGGGCTATCCTAGAGGAACGAAAGGTGGTTTATTTTATAGTCCTAAGGATCAGAAGGTCATTGTTAGCACAAATGCCCGATTCTTAGAAGAGGACTATGTAATGAACCACAAGCCCACGAGTAAAATTGTTCTAGAGGAAATCAGAGGGGAAATCCCTACCTTAGTACCACTAGTACAAGATGAGATACCACAGGGGTCTGCACCATGTGTCACTAATGATACACAATTACCACAAGTGCCTCGTCGTAGTGGGAGGGTTGTTAGACAGCCTGATAGATTCATGTTTTTGGGAGAGTCTTCGGACTTGGTATCTGGTGAACATGAATCTGATCCTTGGACCTATGACGAAGCACTCCAAGATAAAGATGCAGAATCTTGGCAAAAAGCTATGAATTCTGAATTAGAATCTATGGATTCTAATCAAGTCTGGGAGCTAGTAGAACCACCAAATGGTGTAAAAGCCATTGGATGTAAGTGGGTCTACAAAAGAAAAAGAGGATCAGACGGGAAAGTAGAAACTTTCAAAGCAAGGCTTGTTGCGAAGGGGTACACTCAAAAAGAAGGAATCGATTATGAGGAAACCTTTTCGCCGGTAGCCATGCTTAAGTCTATCCGGATTCTTTTGTCTATTGCTGCTCATATGAATTATGAGGTTTGGCAAATGGATGTCAAGACTGCTTTCCTTAACGGTAGTCTTGAAGAAAACATCTATATGAAGCAACCAGAAGGGTTCGTTGCAAAGGGCAAAGAGCATCTTGTGTGTAAGCTTAATCGGTCCATTTATGGATTGAAACAAGCTTCGAGATCTTGGAACATCCGTTTTGATGAGGTAATCCAGTCTTATGGATTCATTCAATGTCCGGATGAGTCATGTGTATACAAGAAGAGTGATGGAAACGTGGTGGTATTTCTTGTACTATACGTAGATGACATCTTGCTCATTGGCAACAATGTCAAGGTGTTGTCAGACGTAAGGGTATGGCTGTCCAAGCAGTTTGATATGAAGGACTTGGGAGAAGTAGGACATATTCTTGGGATCAAAGTGATAAGAGATCGCAAGAAAAGAATGTTATGCTTATCTCAAGCTTCGTACATTGATACCATTCTAGCTCGTTTTAGCATGCAAAACTCCAAGAAAGGTTTTCTACCTTTTCGACATGGAGTACCTTTATCTAAGGAGATGTGTCCTAAGACACCAAAGGAGATAGAGGACATGAAGGCAGTTCCTTATGCTTCGGCCGTAGGAAGCCTAATGTATGCAATGCTATGTACGAGGCCAGATATCTGTTTTGCCGTGGGCATGGTTAGCAGATATCAAAGTAACCCAGGACAAGGACATTGGACTGCGGTAAAGCATATTTTAAAGTACCTGAAAAGGACTAGAAATTATATGCTGGTTTACCAAGCAGATGATGTGCTTCCTGTGGGTTACACAGATTCTGATTTCCAGTCGGATAGGGACAACAGTAAATCTACCTCGGGTTATGTGTTTACCTTAGGAGGTGGAGCCATTATATGGAGGAGTGTTAAGCAGAAATGCGTTTCAGACTCCACCATGGAAGCTGAGTATGTGGCAGCCTCTGAGGCAGCCAAAGAAGCTGTATGGCTCAGGAACTTCTTGATGGACTTAGAAGTGATTCCTGGTTTGCCCAAAGCTATCACAATTTATTGTGATAACAGTGGTGCAGTGGCAAACTCGAAGGAACCACGAGCCCATAAAGCAAGTAAACACATTGAGCGCAAGTACCACCTGATACGAGACATCGTAAAGCGAGGAGAAGTTGTTGTCGCCAAAATTGCATCAGCAGATAACCTAGCAGATCCTTTCACAAAGGCCCTCCCAGCGAAAGCTTTTGATGGGCATGTTGAAGGGATGGGAATTAGATGTGTGGCGGCGCTTATAGAAGCATAGTCTTTTAGTATAAGTGGGAGATTGTTAGGATGTATACTATAAGCCTAGTTTTTTGTATGAACATCGTTTATGGAATGAGAATCACATTGGTCATATGTTTGCATTTTATATTTGTTATATATGTTTATGCAATGTCCAATTAATTTATATTATAGATAACTTGGTGTGTGGTGCCACACAGAAGATCATGTTATCAGTTTCTTATAAATTATAAATAGTAGCTCACAACCAAGATGGATTTGGACAAATCATCGGAATGGTTGTAGTGTAGTTTGGTATTAGTCTGTCTTGACTATAAAACTACACTAGTACACTTTGTGTGTATTGAGCAGGACCATTTGAGGTTGTTCGTTTTATACTGACTATATAATAGAACAAGACCTCTGTTATTATGGATGTACATCTTCTTAATCCCTATATAATAACGGGCACGTATGCTCAATGTTTATTTCTTAATTTGCCAATGGGTGAGATTTATTCATAAATCAATAAACTCGGTGAGTTGGGAGATAGCATTGTTTATATGGTGTTCTGTTGATTATAGAAGGAATCCGTGTCCTAATTATTTAGGATGATAATGTCCCCTTGAGGAGCTCATAAGGATTATCATGTAAACCCTGCAGGTGGATTTAATCCGACATGATAATAAGGATGAGTGGTACTACTCTTGGAATTAGATGTAAATTATTTAAGTTGTCAGTAACTTATTTAATTTACGGACATTCGATATCTTAAACACGGGGAAATAAATGTACACATAATAAGGAGCCCATATTAAATATGGGATTGGGATGGTAGTTCAATAATAATTCTCTAGTGGACTGAATTATTATTGATGGGCTTCAGTTATGTGTTCGGGCCGAACGCAGGATACTAAAGCCCATCAGGAGGCCCAACCCAATTCCTCCTCTAGGTCCCTGGTGTAGCCTATATATAGCTCTTTTCATCAGCGCCTCTCATAACACAGAACACAGATCACAGAAAACACGTGATAAGTGAGAGAGAGCGGAACTGATTTTTCTCGAAGGATCGTTGGCCACGCAACGTTCGAGAAGGGCTCAGAGGAATACATCAGAAGATCAAGAGGTCTACAAGGGTATGATTTCTTTCCGCTGCGATTTATCTTTGGATCCCGATTCCGATAGCATAGGGCCGGCGATCCGTCGGTTCCAACAGCTTCATCCCATAAAATCAACTGTGTCATGCGCAACAACTTTGCAGCCCCACTTTGTTTTGAAATAGAGCATTCACTTGTTTCATCAGAATTTATAGATATTTTGAAACGTGAATGTGCTGTCCTTTCTCCCGGCATTATTGTTGCAGCCACTTCAGACGTTGCAGTTGCAAGTGCTATATGTTTTTTAGATCTTATATGGGCTAATAATGCACGATATAAGTACGTTTTTCCTGTCCCGCCCGGCCCATCAATGAAGAAAATTCCCCCATTTCCTTCATTTACGCAACAAAGTTTTTGAAATTTGTAATTTTTTAGAAATGTGGGGTTCTCTTTTGAAATCTTCAAACAATGCTTCAAAGAATGTATCCCATAAAACTCTTACATATGTTGGTGCACAATATACCAAAATTATTGCAAATAATCTTCGCAATTCATACGGCATTTGAAAAGTGATAGCTTCATTCAAACATTCTGTAATACTTTGATCAGCTTCTAACAGACCTATTTTTTTAGCAGCTTCTTTGAAAGTAATACATTGTCTACCATTCACATTCAACAAAAACTCAAATGATGTTGGTCCTTTTACATTATTCATGAGTAATCTGAGATAGTATCTTTCTCCTTCTACTGGATTTGCAGCACTTATACGTCCAATCACACCCCCTTTCTTTCTTTCTTTCCTTCCAACATTTTCTTTGTTTATCCCATACGTAATGCTCAGGAAATTCTATGTAAAAATATTTCCGTGCTTGTTCACTTATACGACATATTGCAAAATACTCAAAGCTAAGTGGAGCGACCGGTGGAGTAGCTAACCGCCCCTTATCCCGCAGCTTCTTCTCTTCCTCGACATGAATAACGGGAAAGCTTTTCTAATTAGAATGCTACAAATGCTTTTAACCTCGTAGCCGTGTAAAAGTTAAAGGGAGAACTGTGAGAAGCCAACCCTAGTATGAGAGGACTGGGTTGGGCCAACCTATGGTCTACGGTGCATGCCGCTAAAAAAGGTTTACTAAAGGAGGAACGTCACCAAGCAGATAGGAAAATGGAGACAGCGAAATTTCATGTGTTAAGCACGTCAGCCTTTCACTTATCTCCACCATGATACGGACTCCAAGTTCTTATGGCAGAGCACGAGGAGATTGATCTTATCATATTAAGTAGCAAAGTGTGTCCAATTCCACAATAATGGTTGACGCAGCAATGCCGGAAGCTTAGGAGTGGACCGGCCTCTATCAATCAAAGTGAGCATTGTTTTGGAAGCATGATCTCAGGTTAAAATATTTTCTAAATTTTGATTTGCCCAATAAGTTACACTCTGTTGATTGGGTAGATGTAATTGCAAATTGATAACTGGTGGAGATATTTCAAATAAATTGAATTAAAAAATTCTCCACATTGCTTCTTGAGCAGAGACCCACCGAGCATCTTGGAATTGTTTGATTTCATCAATCGTATCATTATCATCTTTTTGGGTCATGTTAATTGTTACTCGATCATGACCTTTGTAGATAAACTTGTATAAATATTTCACAGCTCGCACTCTAGAACATATCTCAACATTGATATGACAATTATATCTACTTAAGAGGTATGGATTGTATGGTACTACCCATTGATTGTCGAGTTGTGCATTACGTACATTAACAACAATGCTTGTTTTTCTTCTTTTGTAAATGGGATATCCATTTTTGTCTTGAATGGTGAATTCACAATATGCTCGTGGGTAGTGATATTTACATTTTCCTTTGGACATACATGAATTTTTTGGGTTTTTATCACCACACGGCCCATGAATCATATGTCTTCTTACTAATTCATATAGTTCTGGAAAATTTACTTTATCTGTAGGAAGTTCGGCAAAGACAAATTTCTCATATTGCTCCAATGTATTGATTTTATAATCAGACTTCAAAATTATGAGCATGTGAGCATGTGGCAACCCTCTTTTCTGAAATTCTATGACATAAACATATGCAGCTACATCTCCAAATATTTTCTTCTTAAATAATTGATCTTTCAAATCTTGAAGTTTTGCTCGAAATACTCTTGAGATCAAATCTGGTCAATCTTGAGGTGTTTGACCGTTATACAAATTTTCTTTTATTTCCTTCCACTCTGGGTTGCAAGTCATTGTGATAAATAGATCTGGTTTTCCAAATCTCTGTACCAATACTAATGCATCAAGATATCTTCATCGCATATCTCTTGGTCCACCATTGCTGGAAGTACAATTCTTTTTCCAATTTGACCACCTTTAGTTTCTCCTTTGAAGACACTATCGACAATTCCTTGATATAACTCAGCTCGCATGTTGATCTGGTGTCGTCGAAAATAATCCAATCTTGTTGTCTCCAATTTTATATAACTGTCTACTACATATTGTTGTAACAGTCTTTCGGCATGTAAAAGTGTTGATTGTGTTGAATTTCTAATTTGAAGTTTGTAGCAACAATATTCTCTACATGACACATTTTTTTCATTTTCTTTCTGAATAACTGTCAAATTTACACAACATAATTAGTTCTTAAAATTATTAAAAAAATACTAAGATATAAAGAAATGCTAAAAGACATGATAAAAAGTTAACATTTAAAATCATCTTTCTCATTCAAATAGATTGTTATGAATTTTACCTTGTTGTTCTTGAGAAATGATGTCTTTTACCAAAGAAAAACTTGATATTGTTGAGATATGGATGACATTTGAAATGTTCCCTAAAATAAAATATTTAATTGCAACTTTAAAATTGAAACAATCTGTTACATGCATGAAAATAATATGTTAATTAATTTGTTAATTAATTCTACATAAATAATCAAAGTTTAAAAAACTCGTAATATTAAAGACGGTGTACCTTGTTCTTGTTCAATGTTTTTCATTGAACTACTGGATTTATGTGGTTTAATTTTTCTGATATTTTGATGCCAATCTGTTTCGCCCTTTGGAAATATAAGTGGATATTGTAATGGGTCATAACATCCGTAGTAGTACATTATTCTATGTCTCTCACGAGAAAGAGTATGGACAATAATGTCTCGTTCGTAAGGAATGTTATTATTATTTCCTTCAACCCATATTGCTGCCACTTGATCTGCTGTTGGACAATTGTACACCCTTTGATCTAATTTAACATCTTTTGAAATATGAAGTTGTACATTGTCCATAGTGGGGTACTCCTTCAATCTACGGAAATTTTTTGCATATGGATTTCCTTCCAAAATCTGCAAGAGTTTCTGCACTATAACTTCAGACATAGTTGTTGTTACTGTATTCATTCTATTTTGAACATCATTCTCAGTTTCAAAAAAATACAACTGGAAAGGTCTGGGACCATTCTCAGTAGAAGTCAAACTTGGGAGATCATGATACACCATTCCTTGTGCTCGAAAAGTGAAAATTCCATGTCTTGCCGAAGCAAGTTCTTTATCCAGTTTTACACCAAAAGTAGTAAAAGAAAATATTGAATTATAGGAACGAATGTTTTTCCGAAATTCAATCGCATCTTCTGAGTCGGAAGTAAACATATCCCATAGTTCATTTAGAACTTCAGTAGTTACAAGTTTAATTTTTCCATTATCACAACAAAATGTAGATGGCTCGTATTCAAATCTCAAAGCTCCACAATAAATGCAATCAGACACTTCTTTTAATTCGTGTATTTTAGAAACAGATTCCTGAGTTGAAAAACCTAAAATAAGGAAAAATATTATAAAAAATGAAGAAAAATAAAATCAAGTCACCAATGTCCAACATAAAACAACACATATAGATTAATATAGACTTTACATTTTGACAATTTATTCACCTAACTTTAGAACATAATTATTAGTAAACACACAAAAAGAGAAGTCTAATATCCTTTTATAAATAAATAAAAAACAAATTAAAATGCGAAAAAAAATTGTTGGTTGAAAACTAAAAACAAAATGACCATGCAACATCACTAATTTGATATTTTATTTTAGTGTATTTGTTTAGAAAATTGAACAAAAGTAGACTGCTCATGCTAGAATTCTAAGTTTCTTTGGAGGCACAACCCACATATTTTGTCTCCTTAAATTGAAGTTAAAGTTCTCACTGTTTTGCGTATGGCATATCCATATAAATTCTGAGTCATTTTCTTGTGTTTGGCCGCATTAAATAATTAAAATCAAACATATAAATTTATAACTCACTGATATTAAATAATAGAAATTAAACATGCAAAAACTCACCTTGACTTTCGGACATTAGCTTGTTTTTCTTCTTTTTATCAATATTTTCCTGTTTTTGAATAATATTCAAATTGGAATATTTTCTTTTCATTGCAGCATTTCTCCTTTGCCGATATACTTCTGACACAGTAAACATATTTATAAATTTATGAATAAACTAATATAATTTGGTGAAGGTGGAAAGTAAAACAATCAAGTATTTACGAATAAACTAATATAATTTGGTGAAGGTAGAAAGTAATACAATCTAAGTATTTATAAACAAATTAATATAATTTGATTAGGAATAGGAAATGAATTAATATTCTTTATCCTTTGAGGAATATTATACTTTTCCTTATCCTAATGAAGATAGAAAGTAATACAATCCAAGTATTTATAAACAAATTAATATAATTTGATTACGGATAGGAATAATATCTATGCGGATTCTAAATATACGTATTCCTAAAAATATGTAAGCTTACTTCTTGAAGTATTTGAGGTAGACATGTATTAGATCATTCGAGATAGCAATTCTGAAATTTATGCACTGCCATCTGAGGATATGTTTTAGATTAATTTGGTAGACTATCTGAATTGATGATTGAAAATGAAGTTTTTTTTCTCCATAAATTACTATTATAACCTATTATTATAATAGTGGTAAGATTTAATATATTGAAGTGATATGATATTATTTGTAGCTATGTATTGTCACATGAATTATTTAACGTAGTGATATAGGAAGTAATCAAGATGGAGTAGGACTACTTAAATTATAAAAATGAAAAGACAGATTACAAAAACTACAAATATTTTATATATAACACTTTTATATTAGAGTTCTAATTATAATAGAATTCTATAAGATTTTGAAGTAGCTAGGATTCTAATATAAAATTATTTAAATATGAAAACTTAAATTACTAATATAACCTTAAATAATAATCTTTAATAGGGATATTTTTGGCAATCCATATTTTGTAAGAAACATTCACACTTTTATATAGGTAATAGATTTTTGAGTAAAAAGATAATAATTATAAATGTTTCATTTCATCTATAAGTCATTTTATTAAAAATACATTTTATGACCCAACTACTAAATGTAAATAACATTAATTGACCAATGTAATTAGTATTATACTTATTATTTTATTGGTAATTTTATTTATTTATTTATTGATGGGTGGATATTTAAAAGTAACTTTATAATTTTTAAATATACATTTTTGATTTATTATATTTTTATATTTACTTAAATAATATTTTAATATTTTTTTTATTTCAGAAATTTAAACATAGATAATTTCCATTATAATTCTTCTTCTTCTTCTTCTTTATTGTTGTTGTTGTTAATTCTTCTACTATAAAATATACATTTTATAAGTTTGTATGTTGTTTGTATTTCAAATTTGTAATATTATAAAATTTTCAGTAATTTAGAATAATATATAGTGAATTTTAAAATATATAAATTTCCATTAATAAACACTAATAATACTATATATTTAAATTAAGATAATATACTATCATATTATATTATTAAAATTATATGACTATTAAATTTTATTTGACAAGTCGTGTAATGCATGAGAGTACTCCCAATATATGTAAAATAGTAACGATATTTAATATTTGTCTTTCTCTCAATAAAACTTCTCTTTGCCCAATTCTTATCTTAATATTTCATTTTAAACTATTGTTATTATTAAGATTAATAATCCAAAAATAATTAATGTTCTAATTATAATGATAATTTAATTTAATAAATTATTGTAAATAATATATATAATTTTACGTAAACTAGTGTTTTTCTTTTCTTTATTATTTAAAATATTTCAAAAAAGTATTCTTCTTTTCATTTTGAGTTATTTATAATATAATTGAAATGGAAATAAAAGATATCTGTAAAATTTAATATTTAAATTTCTAAATAAATATATAATAGAAAAAACTATAAAATTGGTGGGAGGATTGAATAATATGATATGTGTAACAACATATATAATAAATATTTATATTTATATTTTTCTAAATGCAACATATATAATTAAATAATATATTAGTCAAATTGAATAATAGTATTAATCATATTATTGTGGTTGATAATAAAAGTAATGATATGTAGAATATAAAATCATTGAATGTTCAAATTTATATTTATTACTTACTGATATTCATATTGACTGTTTATATTTATATTTACAAATATCAATATCGTTTAGTGTTTATGTTAATCACTGAAAAAGTAATACTATATGTATATTCATATTTATATCGATATTGAATATTTATATTTATATGTATTAATATTGATATTGGATATTTTCATCCCTCCAAAAGAAGAGGAACAAATAAGAAGGATCATGTGAGTCGGCAGTTCTTCGGTCTCTGTTTTTTGGGGCAGGAGTGCTTGGTTGCTGGGGTTTCCTTTTCCTCAACCAATTCATCTAGTCTCTCTCTTTGATATTGGATATTGCCAACCCTCCAGAAGAAAAGGAACAAATAAGAAGGATCATGTGAGTGTAGACAGTTCTTTGGTCTCCATTTTTTGGGGCAGGAGTGCTTGGTTGCTAGGGTTTTCTTCTTCTTAACCAATTCGTCTAGTCTTTTTGTTTTTTTCAGTCAAGTAATCTCTTTCCTAAAGCAAGGAACTTCTTGACCTACTAAATAGCATTTAGTATTTGTCTTCCAAATATTTATAAAATTGTAATAATGTACATAAATGAAGTATATCTTAAAATACAAATATCTTAATTATGATGAAATGATAAAATATTGATGATATGGTGGAAAAAATATTTTTAAAATATTCAATCTAAAAAAGAATATTTATTAAGGTGTAGAAGTTGTTTGGAGAAATCTATACTAATATAAAAATAACAAAGTTGGCAAAAATTACAAATATATCACTTTCGCATTCAAAAATGTCATGGCATAAAAAAACTATTAAAAATAATAGAAAATAAAACTTTATTTGCATGCTATTTGTATATCTATAAATTATTCCAATATTAATTATTATTTTAATGTTGGGTCTTTTAATTGTACTTTTTGAGTAAAAAGATAATTATTATTTGAATGTTTAATTTCCTTTATAGGTCATTTTATAAAATTATATTATATGACTCAAATACTAAGTGTAAATAACATTTGATCTTATTAAATCTAACTAGCAAAGGATTTCCTGTAATTATTTCTGCCTATGACATGATGGTCAATCTCCAGGAACTCTTCGGACACCAGAGTCGGGCTGCCAGGCAGGAGGCCATGAGAAACTTGATGACGACCACCATGGCTGAGGGGACACCCGTAAGGGATCATGTCCTCAAGATGATGGCTCATTTGAATGAGATGGAGGTCCTTGGAGCTGAAATCGATGGGGAAACCCAGGTCGATATCGTTCTCCAAACGCTGCCTAAGAGTTTTGAGCAGTTCCACCTGAACTACAACATGAACAAAAGGTTGTATTCGATGGCAGAACTTCTGATAGAACTCCAAGCGGCAGAAGGGATACTCCGTCAAACTTCTCAAACCTATATTGCTGAAAACGCTTCTTCTTCTAAGCCGAAAGGTGAAGCTAAGAAGAAGAAGAAGCAAGCTGGTTCGGCAAAGAAAGCGGGTGGACCTAAGCAAAATGGATCACAAGGTGGCGTGAAAAAGCCAAAGGGCAAGTGCTTCTCATGCAAGCAGCCTGGACATTGGAAGGTAGATTGTCCTAAGAAAAAAGAGAACAAAGAAGGTATATCTTTAATTACTGAAACATGATTAGCGGTGTTATATACCGGTACCTGGTGTGTAGATACGGAAGCCACTGATCATGTCTGCAATTCTTTGCAGGGGTTCCAGGAAACCAGACGACTTAGTGAGGGCGAGATTACCATCTACATGGGCAACGCTACGAAAGTGGCGGCTGTTGCAGTGGGAGATGTTTATTTATCTTTTGATAGGAATAAGACTTTGGTTTTGAGAAATTGTCTTTACGTACCTAGTTTTAGAAAGAACTTGATTTCAGTTTCTAAATTATTTTTGGATGGATATTCTGTTTCTTTTGATGGCAAAGTGGTTGTCAAGAAAAATAGGGTTATTATCTATTCTGATACGTTGGTTGGCAATTTATATACTCTTAATCCAATAACTCCTACGATGCAACAAATGGAACTTAATAATACATCTTCTAACTCAAATAAGAGAAAAAAACCTTCTAAAATGAACCAAACATATCTTTGGCATCTAAGATTAGGTCATATTAACTTGAGTAGGATTCAAAGGTTGATAGCCGATGGACCTTTGAGTTCATTGGAAGTGGAAAGCTATCTGACCTGCGAGTCTTGCTTGGAAGGAAAGATGACCAAGAGGCCTTTTAAAGCCAAGGGGTATAGAGCAAAAGAAGTGTTGGAATTGGTTCATTCTGATTTGTGTGGTCCTACGACTATCTAGGCAAGAGGTGGTTTCGAATATTTTGTCTCATTTATAAATGATTTTTCAAGATATGGGTATATTTATTTGATGCGCCGCAAGTCTGAGTGCTTTGATAAATTCAAAGAGTACAAGACTGATGTGGAGAAACGTCATGGTAAATGTATCAAAACATTACGATCTGATCGTGGTGGCGAGTACCTCTTAGGAGAGTTTATGAATTACTTATCAGAGGCTGGGATTCAATCCCAATTGTCTGTACCTGGTACACCCCAACAGAACGGTGTGGCAGAACGAAGGAATAGAACTCTCATGGAAATAGTTAGATCGATGATGAGTTATTCAGAATTATCGAATTCATTTTGGGGATATGTGCTGGAAACGACGGCGTACATTCTGAACTTGGTACCTTCTAAAACAGTACCCTCTACTCCCACAGAATTGTGGAATGGGCTAAGCATAGTCTGAAACACATTCGGATTTGGGGTAGTCCAGCACATGTGCTGAAGGGAGATCTTGATAAGTTGGAATCTCGTACGGATGTTCGCCTGTTTGTGGGCTATCCTAGAAGAACAAATGTCTCGTCGTAGTGGAAGAGTTGTGAGACAACCTAATATATTCATGTTTTTGGGAGAGTCTTCGGACTTGGTACCTGGTGAACATGAATCTGATCCTTGGTCCTATAATGAAGCACTCCAAGATAAAAATGCAAAATCTTGGCAAAAAGCTATGAAATCTGAGATAGAATCTATGGATTCTAATCAAGTCTGGGAGCTTGTAGAACCACCAAATGGTGTAAAAGCCATTGGATGTAAGTGGGTCTACAAAAGAAAAAGAGGATCAAACGGGAAAGTGGAAACTTTTAAAGCAAGGCTTGTTGCGAAGGGGTATACTCAAAAAGAAAGGATCGATTATGAGGAAACCTTTTCGTCGGTAGCCATGCTTAAGTCTATCCGGATTCTTTTGTCTATTGTTGCTCATATGAATTATGAGGTTTGGCAAATGGATGTCAAGACAGCTTTCCTTAACGGTAGTCTTGAAGAAAACATCTATATGAAACAACCAGAAGGATTCATTGCAAAGGGCAAAGGGCAAAGAGCATCTCGTGTGTAAGCTTAATCGGTCCATTTATGGACTGAAACAAGCTTCGAGATCTTGGAACATCCGTTTTAATGAGGTAATCCAGTCTTATGGATTTATTCAATGTCCGGATGAGTCTTGTGTATACAAGAAAAGTGACGGAAATGTGGTGGTATTTCTTATACTATACGTAGATGACATCTTGTTCATTGGCAACAATGTCAAGATGTTGTCAGACGTAAAGGTATGGTTGTCCAAGCAGTTTGATATGAAGGACTTGGGAGAAGTTGGACATATTCTTGGGATCAAAGTTATAAGGGATCGCAAGAAAAGAATGTTGTGTTTATCTCAAGCTTCGTACATTGATACTATCCTAGCTCGTTTTAGCATGCAAAACTCCAAGAAAGGTTTTCTACCTTTTCGACATGGAGTACCTTTATCTAAGGAGATGTGTCCTAAGACACCAAAGGAGATAGAGGATATGAAGGCAGTTTCTTATGCTTCGGCCGTAGAAAGCCTAATGTATGCGATGCTATGTACGAGGCCAGATATCTGCTTTGCCGTGGGCATGGTTAGCAGATATCAAAGTAACCCAAGACAAGGACATTGAACTGCAGTAAAGCATATTTTAAAGTACCTGAAAAGGACTAGAAATTATATGCTAGTTTACCAAGCAAATGATTTGCTTCCTGTGGGTTACACGGATTCTGATTTCCAGTCGGATAGGGACAACAGTAAATCTACCTCGAGTTATGTGTTTACCTTGGGAGGTGGAGCAATAGTGTGGAGGAGTGTTAAGCAGAAATGCGTTTCGGACTCCACCATGGAAGCTGAGTATGTGGCAGCCTCTAAGGCAGCCAAAGAAGCTGTATGGCTCAAAAACTTCATGATGGACTTAGAAGTGATTCCTGGTTTGCCCAGAGCTATCACAATTTATTGTGATAACAGTGGTGCAGTAGCAAACTTGAAGGAACCACAAGCCCATAAAGCAAGTAAACACATTGAGCGCAAGTACCACCTGATACGAGACATCATAAAACGAGGAGAAGTTATTGTCACCAAAATTGCATCAGCGGATAACTTAGCAGATCCTTTCACAAAGGCTCTTCCAGCGAAAGCTTTTGATGGGCATGTTGAAGGGATGAGAATCAGATGTATGGCAGCGCTTATGACAGCATAGTCTTTTAGTATAAGTGAGAGATTGTTAGGATGTATACTATAAGCCTAGCTTTTGTATGAACATCTTTATGATATGAGATTCGTTATGATCAAATGTTTGCATTTTATATTTGTTATATATGTGTTAATGCAATTGCCCAGATTAATCTATATTGTAGATAACATGGTGTGTGGTGCCACACAGAAGATCATGCTATCAGTTCCTTATAGATTATAAATAGTAGCTCACAACCAAGATGAATTTGGACAAACCATTGGAACGGTTGTAGTGTAATTTGGTATTAGTCTATCTTGACTATAAAGTTACACTAGTACATTTTGTATGTATTGAGCAGGACCATTTGAGGTTGTTCGATTTGTACTGACTATATAAAAGAACAAGACCTCTGTTATTATGGATGTGCGTCTTCTTAATCCCTATATAATAACGGACACATGTAATCAGTGTTTGTCTCTTTAATTTGCCAATGGGTGAGATTTATTTATAAATCAATAGGCTCGGTGAATTGGGAGATAGCATTGTTTATATGGTGTGTTGTTGATTATAGAAGAAATCTGTGTCCTAATTATTTAGGATGATGATATCCCCTTGAGGAGCTCATAAGGATTATCATGTAAACCCTGCAGGTGGATTTAATCCAACATGATAATAAAGATGAGTGGTACTACTCTTGGAATTAGATGTAAATTAATTAAGTTGTCAGTAACTTATTTAATTTACGGACATTCGATATCTTAAACGTGGGGAAATAAATGTGCACATAATAAAGGAGCCCATATTGTAATATGGGATTAGGACGGTAGTTCAGTTATTGTCACGCCCCGGTTTCTTCCATACACATATATCAGAGTTTTAAATAAAAACGGAGGCGTACAAAAGAAGAAGGAGGCAAGGGACGATCAGAAGAAGAAGAAGATAGAAGACATCAGAATCTTTCTCATAACATATCGGACACAGCCGACTTCATATCATACAAAACATCGGTCACAGCCGATTCTCAAACATCATCACAGCGGAAAAGTACTATCAGGATCCATCATCATCAGAAATTACAGTTATATATATACACTACAAAAGATTGTGATCATTGTTTCTTGATACTTTGTAAAATAGATTTTATGAAAATCCCAAAAGTGGCACCATCTCTCTCTACTGCTCTATGGTTCGTCATCTCCTGTAGTGTGAGTACAGATTAAGGGGTCAGTGCATGGAATACATTGATGGAGATAAACTCTGCATCTTATAACATTCGACAAAGATGTATATATAGTAAACTGAGAGTTCGCAGCAATGAGGCACGTTGTCATAGCACGTAAAATTCACAGCAAGCATTAGAAATGGTAAGGGACGAATAGGTGCGGGTGTTCCCCGTCTTATCCTATAGAAACGGTCTCATTACCGTTAGTGCATTTCCAGGACCACCAAACCTTCAAGAATAGTAGAATAGGGGTGGGAACGAATGCATGATCAGAGGTGGACCGCAGCCCATGCACAATATAAATATGACACAACACTTATAGTACACAACATTTAGCATTTCTCAAACGAGCATTAAAATAGGGAAAACAGTAAACAGATTAAGAATTAGAAAATACCCCCACCTCGATAAGAGGTTATCACGTGTTCTGACAAGATAAAGAGTCAAGCCTAATGCGTACGATCCCACCGATAGCCTACAAAAGCACCGTGATATCTTAGATCCTCATAAAATAAAAAACGGATATAACTAAAGAAAAGAACGATCGAGAAGGTGAGATGGATAAGGAAGACTCGAAGATTCAGGATATCGAGAAGAGCGAGAAAGGTAAACTTGGTAAAAAGGGTTGACTCGACCGAGACCCCCGACTCCCGACACAGCAACAGAAACAAACGACTCAAAACGACCCGCAAAAACACTCGTCGGTGCGCCCACGACGCACCCGGCAAACCCAGCAAAACCCCACACACACTACACTCTCGCACGGTCGTGCAAAACTGCCCACGACCGTGCCCCACAACACTCGACCGTGCGCCACCTTCCAGTGGCCGCGCACGGTCACTCACTCTTGGCGCACGGTCGTGCCCCATAGCACGGTCGTGCCCCAGTGCACGGTCCTGCGCGCAGTAGCCCACACAGCAGCGCCACCATCACCATCTTCTTCCTCTAGTTTCGGCCGACGACTCCCGTCACCGGCAACACCTCTACCACCATAACCGGCAACCTCCAACAACACACAACACAACGACCCAAGCAAGAACAACACACACACAACACACATACCAAACCCAAACTTTTCCACCCAAAAACACACAAACCCAACTCCGACCACACCGTCCCTCCGGCGGCTCCACCACCTCCAACCCATGACCAAACACCCCGGCATGGTTATCTACCATCCCGGTAAGGAAGACGAGAGAGAGAAAACAAGAAACGAGGAGAGAGAAAAGGTGATGGACTCAAAACAAGATTTTTCCGGCGGTTGACCGGCGATTTGCCGGTGATCCGACCGTCGGAACGGAGAAACAAGACCGTCACTAGACTCACCTCGACGAGAGCTACAACCTATGCAAAAACCGTTCGATTCCGAGAAGGTTGACTTTTCCGACCACTGGCGGCGGCGGCGGCTACCGGAAAAAGAAAGAGAAGAAGGAGAGAAACTTATGTGTTTTTCGATTATGAGCTCGTGTGATTTTTCAACTTAAAAACGTCCAATATATACTTCTCCAAAAATGGTCACTATTCATGTTAAATATCTCATATTCTACTCTTCACATATGCCTCGTATACGTCGTATTCTTCGTTCCACTGTTTTCTTCACTACTCGAGCTACAAAACTCCGATTGACCTCTAGTTCATTTCTATTTTCTCGTTTTTCCGTTACGCTTCCGATTATATAAAAATCTTCTAGGTTCCACATCTAAAAATTACGTTCTTCTAAACCGGCATCAAACACATATCTGTAACGCACATAAACAAAATTAAACACCCAAAATTAACACACATAGAATTATTTCAATTACGGGTTTAATTATTTAATTATCTAATTATGCTTCGTTTTATCCTGGGTGCTACAGTTATAACTCTTTAGTGGACCGAGTTATAATTGATGGGCTTAAGTTGGGTGTTCGGGCCGAACACAGGACACCTAAGCCCATCAGGAGGCCCAACCCTAATTCCTCCTCTAGGTCCCTGTTGTAGCCTATAAATAACCCTAAAATCAGTGCCTTCTAGAGACATGTATTCTCTACTTTCACACGTACAAACAGATTAGTTAGAGAGTAGTAAGGAGACGGGTTTTCTGAGCCTTTGGAAGATCGTTGCCCACACGACGTCCAAATGAAAGGGATAGGAATACGGCAGAAGATCGAGAGGTTCAGAATCGATCAGTTTGTCTTCGAGAAAGACATGTTTTCTTCCACTGCACATATCTTTATAGAACCCGATTCCGATCACATAGGGCCGGTGATCCGTCGGTTCCAACATTAAAATCATGTATCACAAAAAGATTGCAAACAGAAGCAAACAAGCATAGAAAAATAACAATGAATTAAACAATCTAGCCCTTGGATAACCTCCCCTCGAACGATTCTTCCAATTTAACAGGTAGCCTCGTTTATCTACTCACTATCTCGAATCTTGCCCCTAAACCAGTGGTACGACCGAACTAGTTCGAATTATTTCTTAAGTTCAATTGATTAGCAAGTACGACCCCTAATCAATCTATCCAATGAATAACCTCAAAATATGTATTCAAGATTCAATTCACAAGATGCATTAACGATCCAAAATAATAGGGCAAACTAGATTATGAAAGCGAAATGTTCGAATCATACAATCTAGACTTCGTTATCCTAGGAATCAAATTCCAATTGCTATGATACTCCCACAAATATAACAATTACGGATTATATCATGCGAGTTAGCTAGAATTGATTAACAAATAGATTAAGGTGGTCAATCCTAATAAATCCATTAATCAAACATGTATAGCATAAGATCAAACAATTAAGAAATCGAGATAGAGTAAGAGAAACGTTACTACACAATTAAAAATGGATGAATCATTCAAGGTTTGACATCTCCTCGGACTAGAAAAGATACTTAGCCTCTAAACATGGCTATTGAAAATTGAAAAATGATCAAACAAATCTTTTCTTCTTGTCTCTAAATCCCACTACCTCTAGAAATTGTTCCCCTTCTGCCGTTCTATCTCCCAAGGTCCAAAATATAACCCCCAAATCCTCTTCAATTCCTTTCTAAAAATAAATGGCATGAATCTCTCCAAGATTGACAAAAATATGGAAGTTATCTATTATCTTGCAAAATGGCATCACCTTCCTTTCTTTGTTCTCTAGATTGATTTAAGGAGGAGTTAGGCTACTACACACCAGAAGCAACTAGCATTCACATTCCCAACACTAAAGTTCTTAGTGTTAGGTTTCTTCTTCCCTTTCGGCCCACGCGACTTCCACCTCTTGTATTCTCACGCTTGATTTGTCTTGCAAACAACCTGGAATTCATGGAAAATACAAAATCAAAGCCACCGAGACGAGTATGATAAATATCGGGTAAATGCAACAAAGTAGTGAATAATTAAGTATGAAATTAGTCATATAACGCATGTAAAACACACACAAAACCTGACTTATCAACTGCTCTGTAGAAAAACCTGGTAGTGGCTTGATTCTTTTGTCATATTTGTGTCTACATGTACTGCTCTATGAGTTTGTCATTTCTAAGTGGTTTTCTCCTTCGATTTTCCTCTCTTACTGTCTTTTTTTGATTCTAGGTAACCAATGATCTCATAACAATTTTCGATGGTATGCCAAAGTTTCCCACAGTTATCACACCATGGAGGTGGTTTGTCGTGGTCCCGATTGTTATCACGATATTCACGACTTTCCTGTCGTGGTCCCGATTGTTATCACGATATTCACGACTTTCCTGTCGTTGTACCTAGAAGGCAGCATTGTCGATGGTCGGCCTTTACGAGGATAAAATCAATCATTGTGGCTCATCTTTCACGACAAGGTGATACACTATTTCGAGACTTGGGAAAGGCTTGGTGCTCAGGATCTAGGTCTTGATTGTATTAAAAGTATCATCAAGTCCCATAAGGAACTCGTAGATCTGTTCCTTCTCATTCTTTTCTACGAAGAGTTTCGATACGTTGCAAGTGCACTTACCATATGTGCATTTTGGTATCGTCAAAAATTGAATCAATCTCATCTCATATCCCTTTTAATTTTATGTAATATGCCGAGATAGACATTTTGTCTTGGCGTGTGAGAGTAAGGTCCTTTTTTAGTTCATATGCCTTTGCGGCACTCTCCATCCTGAATCTCTCTTCAAGATCACTCCAAATCTCACGTGTAGTATTCATATGCTTCACGCTATTTCTGATTTCTTTGTCCATAGTGACCACCAGCCATCCCTTGACCATGGCATTGCAACATTTCCATAGAAGAAACTCAGATGTGCCTTTATCAGGTGCTAGTATGGAACCATCAATGAATCCAAACTTATTCTTCACAAAAAGATGATTACTCATTTCTTTAGACCAATCTCCATATTTTCAATCGCTAAGGAGATCGGTGACAAAAAACATGGCTCGTATTGTCAAACGAGCCAAGAAAGTAAGGGGACATTATATCAATGGTGGTTTCTATCTTATTACTGTCACCATTTTTCGCCATTAAAGTATTTTTTTTTAAATGTGGAAGCTTTTAGTGTTGCAAGATTTCAAACTGCTCTGATGTCATGGTAAAAAATATAATGCAAAGAATATTGTGTTGGAAGTTTTACGTAGAAGTTTAGCAAAAAACTTATATTATAAATCAAATCTAATAGAACTTACGGCTAAACACAATGACAAGACTATTGTAAACAAATTCATAATTAGAATTATTCAATCTAGTTATAACTTGGTCTATTCATGTTATAAAATGCATGATTAAGAGTTCTAACAAGCTTTACTTGGTCATCAGATTTTCAATAATCGATACACTTAGAGTTTCGGATTAGTTTTATGTTGAGTTAGAAGATTAATTGAGTACAATTAACTCCTCAAAAGATGATTCGGGTACAATCAACTCTTAAGAAATTGAAAATGATGCTTCTTATAAAGCTTTAATATGCTTTGATCGAACAATATGACTTTTAACTAAATGTTTGAACTTAGAAGTTTAGCACAAAACTTATATTATAAATCAAATCTAAGAGAACTTACGTTTAAACACATTGACAATAATATAGTAAACAAATTCATAACTAAAGTTATTCAATCTAGTTATAACTTGATCTATTCATGTTATAAACCTCAAGATTAAGAGTTCTAACAAGCTTTTCTTGGTCATCAAGTTTTCAATATTAGGTACACTTAGAGTTTCATATTAGTTTTATGTTTAGTTAAAAGATTAATCGAGTAAATAAGTCCTTAGAAGATGATTCGAGTATAATTAACTCTTAAAAAGCTGAAAATGATGCTTCCTACAAAGCTTTAAAAAGCTTTGACCGAACTGTTTAACTTTTGACTTAACGTTTGAACTTAGAAATTTAGCATAAAACTTATATTATAAATCAAATCTAAGAGAACTTACGTTTAAACACATCGACAAGTCTATAGTAAACAAATTCATAACTAAAGTTATACAATCTTGTTATAACTTGGTCTATTAATATTATAAAATGCACAATTTAGAGTTCTAACAAGCTTTTCTTGGTCATCAAGATTTTAGTAATCGGTACACTTAGAGTTTCAGATTAGTTTTATGTTGAGTTAGAATATTAATTAAGTACAATTAACTCCTCAAAAGATGATTCGGGTACAATCAACTCTTAAGAAATTGAAAATGATGTTTCTTATAAAGCTTTAATATGCTTTGATCGAACAATATGACTTTTAACTAAACGTTTGAACTTAGAAGTTTAGCACAAAACTTATATTATAAATAAAATCTAAGAGAACTTACGTTTAAACACATTGACAAGAATATAGTAAACAAATTCATAACTAAAGTTATTCAATCTAGTTATAACTTGATCTATTCATGTTATAAACCGCAAGATTAAGAGTTCTAACAAGCTTTTCTTGGTTATCAAGTTTTCAATATTAGGTACACTTAGAGTTTCATATTATTTTTGTGTTTAGTTAAAAGATTAATCGAGTAAATAAGTCCTTAGAAGATGATTCGAGTATAATTTACTCTTAAAAAGTTGAAAATGATGCTTCCTACAAAGCTTTAAAAAGCTTTGACCGAATTGTTTAACTTTTGACTTAACGTTTGAACTTAGAAATTTAGCACAAAACTTATATTATAAATCAAATCTAAGAGAACTTATGTTTAAACACATTGACAAGTCTACAGTAACAAATTCATAACTAAAGTTATACAATCTTGTTATAACTTGGTCTATTAATATTATAAAATGCACGATTTAGAGTTCTAACAAGCTTTTCTTGGTCATCAAGATTTTAGTAATCGGTACACTTAAAGTTTCGGATTAGTTTTATGTTGAGTTAGAAGATTAATCGAGTAAAACTAACTCCTTAGAAGATGATTTGAGTATAATTAACTCTAAAGAAAATGAAAATGATGCTTCCTACAATGCTTTAATCAGCTTTGACCGAACAGTCTGACTTTGGACTTAACGTTTATACTTAGAAGTTTATCACAAAACTTGCACTATAAATCAAATCTAATTACAATGATATGACTTTTTTAAACAAATTCATAACTAGAGTTATTCAATCTAGTTATAACTTGGTCTATTCATGTTATAAAACACACGATTAAGAGTTCTATCAAGCTTTACTTGGTCACCAAATTCTTAATAATCGATACACTTAAAGTTTCACATTAGTTTTATGTTGAGTTCGAAGATTAATTGAGTACAATTAACTCCTAAAAAGATGATTCGAGTATAATCAATTCTTAAGAAATTGAAAATGATGCTTCTTATAAAGCTTTAATATGCTTTGATCGAACAATATGACTTTTGACTAAATGTTTGAACTTAGAAGTTTAGCACAAAACTTATATTATAAATCAAATCTAAGAGAACATACGTTTAAACACATTGACAAGACAATAGTAAACAAATTCATAACTAAAGTTATTCAATGTAGTTATAACATGGTCTATTAATGTTATAAAATGCACTATTAATAGTTCTAACAAGCTTTTCTTGGTCATCAAGTTTTCAATATTCGGTACACTTAGAGTTTCGGATTTGTTTTATGTTGAGTTAAAAGATTAATCAAGTATAATTAAGTCCTTAGAAGAAGATTCGAGTACAATTAATTCTTAAAAAGTTGAAAACGATACTTCTTATGAAGCTTTAAGTTATTTAATCTACTTATAACGTGGTCTATTCAAGTTATAAAATGCACGATTAAGAGTTCTAGCAAGCTTTACTTAGTCATCAAGTTTTCAGTAATCGGTACACTTACAGTTTCGGCTTAGTTTTATGTTGAGTTAGAAGATTAATCGAGTATAATTAACTCCTTAGAAGATGAGTCGAGTACAATTAACTCTTAAGAAGTTGAAAACGATGTTTCCTACAAACCTTTAATATGCTTTGACCAAATTGTTTGACTTTTTACTTAACGTTGCAACTTAGAAGTTTAGCGCAAAACTTATAATATAAATCAAATTTAAGAGAACATACATTTAAACACATTGACAAGCCTATAGTAAATGAATTCATAATTAAAGTTATTCAATCTAGTTATAACTTGGTCTATTCATGTTATAAAACGCACGATTAATAGTTCTAACAAGCTTTTCTTGGTCACCAAGTTTTAAATATTCGGTAAACTTAGAGTTTCGGATTAGTTTTATGTTAAGTTACAAGATTAATCGGGTACAATTAACTCCTTAGAAGATGACTCGAGTACAATCAACTCTTAAAAAGTTGAAAATGTTGCTTCTTACAAAGATTTAATTTGCTTTGACCGAATTGTTTGACATTTGACCTAACATTTGCACTTAAAAGTTTAGCACAAAACATATATTATAATTAAAATCTAAGAAAACTTACGTTTAAAAACATTGATAAGACTATAGTAAACGAATTCATAAAAAAATTATTCACTCTAGTTATAACTTGGTCTATTCATATTATAAAACGCACAATTAAGAGTTCTAACAAGCTTTACTTGGTCATCAAGTTTTCAATAATCGGTACACGTAGAGTTTCAGATTAGTTTTATGTTGAGTTAAGAGATTAATCGAGTACAATTAACTCCTTAAAAGATGATTCGAGTATAATCAACTCTTAAGAAATTGAAAATGATGCATCTAATAAAGCTCTAATATGCCTTGACCATGTAGTTTGACTTTTGACTTAACGTTTGGTACTTAGAAGTTTAGCAAAAACTTATATTATATATCAAATCTGTCACGTCCCGTTTTCTTTCACATAAAATATCAGAGTTTTCACATGGGCGTGAAGATAGAAATAGAGAGGGACACATATCTCAACAGAAAGAAGGAGATTAAAGACAACAGAAGAAAGAGGTAAGGGATGATATGGATCATTCTCATATCAACAGTCGGTCTCACTACCGACAATATTCAGTCTCAATACCGATATATTTGACAAAATACAGCAGCGGAATAAACATCAGGATCTCACATCCATCGCATGTATCAAACATAATTACAAAACGTGATTTAAATAAAACATTGTTTTAGAAATGTATGTGTGACATCAACCTAATTATGAAAGTCCCGAGATGGCCCTATCTCTCTCCACCTAGGGTTCGACATGCTCACCAGCTCCTGTAGTGTGAGTACAGATTAAGGGGGTGAGTGCGTTGAATACACTCGTGAGGATAAAATCTGCATCTTATAACATTCAACAGTCATATATAGATTAACGATATATAACAATTGGCACAAAGTCATAGCAAGTAAAATGCACAGCAGATATTAGAAATGGTAAGAAGGATGGGTACGGGATCTGCCCGCCACCCAATTAAACGGTCTCAATACCGCTGGTGTGCTTCATGAGGACCACCAAACCTCAATAGAGTAGTAGAAGGGAGGGAGACGATTTTTTACAGTCCCGTAGGACTCTCCGAACATGCAATATGAACCGAAGTTCTTTCACAGTATATAGTATGGCACAGCACGTATATCCACAGCATTTAGTATTCCTCATTCATGCTTCATAATAGGGAAAACTGTAAACACTTTAAGATTTAGAAATTACCCCCACCTTGTTCGGTGGTTACCACGTGAGTAGCTAGGTCCGATGGTCTGATAACTCAGAGCTCGAGTAGTGGATACCAAAAGTTAGATAACCCAACGCTCAATCCAACAAATAGCCTACATAAGTTATAACGTACTTTAGATCCTTAATAACGTATAATTAAAGCTGTAAAAGACTCCTGTGGAGAAATAATCGTTAAATACACGACGGATCTAAAGCTCTAAAGATCGGAGTTGAAGAGACGAGAATGGATAATCAATCCATGTAGCTGAGACGATAGAGAATGAAATTTGGGTCACAACGGAAAAAGAATGAGCTCGATCGGAGTTAAAACGAGCTCAAACGGAGCATTTTAGCTTCAAGGGTATTTTGGTAATTTTGATCGAAAGGTGGGGAAGAGAGAACGAGTAGGGTCGCTACGGAAGAAGAATAAGCTCAATCGGAGTTGAAACGAGCTCAAACGAAGCGTTTTAAGATTGAGGGGCGTTTTCGTAATTTTGGTCAAAGGGTTGACTTTGACCGGGCCCACGGCCCTCGGTCAACGACATCTCGTCGGTGACGACTCGATGTCGACGTACGGTGAAGAAAATGGGGTTCGGATCGAAAACACGGCGTTGCGGGTGACGTGGCACGCGCGTACCCGGCACCGGGTGGGAAAACCCGACGGCTGGGCGCATTCCTCGGCAGCTGCCGAGTTTTCTCGGCAGCAGGCATACCCGGCTCGGCAGGTGGCCGAGTCTTCTCGGCAGGCGTGGCATGGATCTCGGCAGCAGGGGCGCTCTCGGCAGCTCTCGGCAACTCGGCGGACACGGCTCGGCAGCTCTCAGCAGCTGCCGAGTTTTCTCGGCAGGTGGCTTCCCGGCGCGCGGAGCTCGCGCCCAGCTCTCCCGTCGCCGGCCTGCTCGCCGGCCACTCTTCCCGGCGCCACCCAGCGCGGTGGCGCCGCCCTCCACCGCCGCCACCTAGTTCGCCGGATACTTCGCATCGCCGGCTACCACCTCCGGCTACCCCTCGCCGGATTCCGGCGGTGAACAGTACCTAAAACTTCGCCGGAAAATCCTTCGTTATCACATTCGCAACACTGAGGCTAGGGTTTAGGGTTTTGGAGACGGTTTTCACCATTTCCCGGCGAACGAGAAATCGGAATTGAAATCCGAAACCTATCCTAGACTCGTCTCGACGAGACGAACGTCGTGTGCGAAAATCGGCCGAAACCGACAACTTCCAATTTTTCCGGCCACCGCCGGCGGAGGCGCCGCCGTGCCGGCGGAGGCGCTCCGGTGACTTTCCAAAACTATAACTATACCTGTTAGGATGTATACTATAAGCCTAGTTTTTTGTATGAACATCGTTTATGGAATGAGAATCACATTGGTCATATGTTTGCATTTTATATTTGTTATATATGTTTATGCAATGTCCAATTAATTTATATTATAGATAACTTGGTGTGTGGTGCCACACAGAAGATCATGTTATCAGTTTCTTATAAATTATAAATAGTAGCTCACAACCAAGATGGATTTGGACAAATCATCGGAATGGTTGTAGTGTAGTTTGGTATTAGTCTGTCTTGACTATAAAACTACACTAGTACACTTTGTGTGTATTGAGCAGGACCATTTGAGGTTGTTCGTTTTATACTGACTATATAATAGAACAAGACATCTGTTATTATGGATGTACATCTTCTTAATCCCTATATAATAACGGGCACGTATGCTCAGTGTTTATTTCTTTAATTTGCCAATGGGTGAGATTTATTCATAAATCAATAAACTCGGTGAGTTGGGAGATAGCATTGTTTATATGGTGTTCTGTTGATTATAGAAGGAATCTGTGTCCTAATTATTTAGGATGATAATGTCCCCTTGAGGAGCTCATAAGGATTATCATGTAAACCCTGCAGGTGGATTTAATCCGACATGATAATAAGGATGAGTGGTACTACTCTTGGAATTAGATGTAAATTATTTAAGTTGTCAGTAACTTATTTAATTTACGGACATTCGATATCTTAAACACGGGGAAATAAATGTACACATAATAAGAAGGAGCCCATATTAAAT
Organism: Scutellaria minor; assembly: GCA_954870855.1. Taxonomy (NCBI): domain Eukaryota; kingdom Viridiplantae; phylum Streptophyta; class Magnoliopsida; order Lamiales; family Lamiaceae; genus Scutellaria; species Scutellaria minor. The sequence continues at coordinate 13,434,648 of OX940737.1, forward strand.
ATGGGATTGGGATGGTAGTTCAATAATAATTCTCTAGTGGACTGAATTATTATTGATGGGCTTCAGTTATGTGTTCGGGCCGAACATAGGATACTAAAGCCCATCAGGAGGCCCAACCCAATTCCTCCTCTAGGTCCCTGGTGTAGCCTATATATAGCTCTTTTCATCAGCGCCTCTCATAACACAGAACACAGATCACAGAAAACACGTGATAAGTGAGAGAGAGCGGAACTGATTTTTCTCGAAGGATCGTTGGCCACGCAACGTTCGAGAAGGGCTCAGAGGAATACATCAGAAGATCAAGAGGTCTACAAGGGTATGATTTCTTTCCGCTGCGATTTATCTTTGGAACCCGATTCCGATAGCATAGGGTCGGCGATCCGTCGGTTCCAACAAATTGGGTACAATTAATCCATAGAAGATGACTCGAGTACAATCAACTCTTAAGAAGTTGAAAATGTTGCTTCTTATAAAGCTTTGATTAGCTTTGACCGAACTGTTTGACATTTGACCTAATGTTTGCACTTAAAAGTTTAGCACAAAACTTATATTATAAATAAAATCTAAGAGAACTTACGTTTAAACTCATTGACAAGACTATGGTAAATGAGTACATAACAAAAGTTATTCAATCTAGTTACAACTTGGTCTATTCATGTTATAAAACGCACGATTAAAAGTTCTAACAAGCTTTACTTGGTCATCAAATTTTCAATAATCGATACACTTAGAGTTTCTGATTAGTTTTATATTGAATTAGAAGATTAATCCAGTACAATTAACTCCTTAGAAGATGATTCGAGTACAATCAACTCTTAAGAAATTGAAAACGATGCATCTAACAAAGCTTTAATATGCCTTCACCGAACAAGTTGACTTTTGACTTAACGTTTGTACTTAGAAGTCTAGCAAAAAACTTATATTATAAATCAAATCTAATAGAACTTACGGCTAAACACAATGAAAAGACTATAGTAAATGAATTCATAACTAGAGTTATTCAATCTTGTTATAACTTGGTTTATTCATGTTATAAAACGCACGATTAAGTGTTCTAACAAGTTTTACTTGGTCAACAAGTTTTCAGGAATCGGTAAACTTAGAGTTTTAGATTAGTTTTATGTTGAGTTAGTAGATTAATTGGGTACAATTAACTCCTTAGAAGATGACTCGAGTACAATCAACTCTTAAGAAGTTCAAAATGTTGCTTCTTATAAAGCTTTAATTAGCTTTGACCGAACTGTTTGACATTTAACCTACCGTTTGCACTTACAAGTTTAGCACAAAACTTATATTATAAATAAAATCTAAGAGAACTTACGTTTAAACTCATTGACAAGACTATGGTAAATGAGTTCATAACAAAAGTTATTCAATCTAGTTATATCTTGGTCTATTCATGTTATAAAACGCACGATTAAAAGTTCTAAAAAGCTTTACTTGGTCATCAAGTTTTCAATAATCGATACACTTAGAGTTTTTGATTAGTTTTATGTTGAGTTAGAAGATTAATCCAGTACAATTAACTCCTTAGAAGATGATTCAAGTACAATCAACTCTTAAGAAAACAATGTATCTAACAAAGCTCTAATATGTCTTGACCGAACAAGTTGACTTTTGACTTAACGTTTGTACTTAGAAGTCTAGTAAAAAACTTATATTATAAATCAAATCTAATAGAACTTACGGCTAAACATAATGAAAAGACTATAGTAAACGAATTCATAACTAGAGTTATTCAACCTAGTTATAACTTGGTCTATTCATGTTATAAAACGCATGATTAAGAGTTCTAACAAGCTTTACCTGGTCAACAAGTTTTTAGTAATCGGTACAATTAGAGTTTCCTATTAGTTTTATGTTGATTTAGAAGATTAATCAAGTACAATTCACCCTTTATAAGATGACTCGAGTACAATCAACTCTTAAGAAGTTGAAAATGTTGCTTCTTACAAAGATTTAATTTGCTTTGACCGAACTGTTTGACATTTGACCTAACGTTTGCACTTAGAAGTTTAGTACAAAACTTATATTATAATTAAAATCTAAGAGAAGTTACGTTTAAACACATTGATAAGACTATAGTAAACGAATTCATAAAAAATTATTCAATCTAGTTATAACTTTGTCTATTCATGTTATAAAACGCACGATTAAGAGTTCTAACAAGCTTTACTTGGTCATCAAGTTTTCAATAATCGGTACACTTAGAGTTTTGGATTAGTTTTATGTTGAATTAAAAGATTAATCGAGTACAATTAACTCCTTAGAAGATGATTCGAGTACAATCAACTCTTAAGAAATTGAAAATGATGCATCTAATAAAGCTCTAATATGCCTTGACCGAACAGTTTGACTTTTGACTTAACATTTGTACTTAGAAGTTTAGCAAAAACATATATTATATATCAAATATAATAGAACTTACGGCTAAACACAATGAAAAGACTATAGTAAACAAATTCATAACTAGAGTTATTTAATCTAGTTATAACTTGGTCTATTCATGTTATAAAACGCACAATTAATAGTTCTAACAAGCTTTACCTGGTCAACAGGTTTTCAGTAATAGGTACAATTAGAGTTTCCAATTAGTTTTATATTGAGTTAAAAGATTAATCAGGTACAATTAACTCTTTAAAAGATGACTCGAGTACAATCAACTCTTAAGAAGTTGAAATTGTTGCTTTTTACAAAGATTTAATTTGTTTTGACCGAACTGTTTGACATTTGACTTATAATTTGCACCTAGATGTTTCTCACAAAACTTATATCATAATTAAAATCTAAGAGAACTTACATTTAAACACATTAACAAGACTATAGTAAACGAATTCATAAAATAAGTTATTCAATCTAGTTATAACTTGATCTATTCATGTTATAAAATGCACGATTAAGAGTTTTAACAAGCTTTACTTGGTCATCAAGTTTTCAATAATCGGTACACTTAGAGTTTCAGATTAGTTTTATGTTGAGTTAAAAGATTAATCGAGTACAATTAACTCCTTAGAAGATGATTCAAGTACAATCAACTCTTAAGAAATTGAAATGAATGTTTCTTACAAAGCTTTAATATGCTTTGACCGAACAGTTTGACTTTTGACTTAACGTTTGTACTTAGAAAGTTAGCAAAAATCTTATATTATAAATGAAATCTAATTTAACTTTACGGCTTTTAATAGCTTGGAGGGAGATGTTAGATGCATGTGTTGTGAATTCTTTAAGTTTAGGCTTTATTTCGATCTTAATTCAACATGTTTTCATATATAAGTAACGTTCATTTATTTCGTTCGTCAATGATAATGGTTTAGGTTGTTTGGACTCCATATGGGGGTATGAGGGATACATTTCCACGTCATGATGTTACATTCTACCATGGATGCATTCGATCGTTTGAGGTTGTCGAACCATACCATCCTAACCGCGTACTGAGGCAGTTTGGATATGTTCAGACAATTTCTAATGGTCTGTTGGTTCCAATGTTAGATGAGGAAGCATAAGTGTTCAATACAAGATTGTTTGGGATGTCATGAGTATCTATTTTCATATTTAAAACAGTCATGTATTGGCCGATGAGGTCCGAGGTAGGCTTGTTAGTCCGGCGTGGGAATGCACTCCCGAATACATGTATTGGTACCATACAGTGTCACATCCATTGATCCAGAACCCCGAGAGAATGTCCATTATTATAGGAAATACTCATTCTCATGCATAGCCGTGGGAAATGATTGAGAGTGCACTTTTGCACATTAAGCCGATAGTCCAATGGTGGATGGCACATGATCCTGCACTGTCTATCGATTACGTGATGCCTTACGTGATTATGGCTTGTAAGGCTTTATTTGTAGATGAAAGTCAGTCGACAGAACCTATCGGACGTCTGTCATCGAGTAGGTCTCGTAGATTTTATAGGATATAGTCTTCCAATACATTATGTATTGATTATGAGTGGTAGTACTTTTATTTTTTAGACATTTGGCAAGGCTTGCATCTCATGTATTGACTATGTATTAGATATTGTTAGGTTGGATATATATTAACTATTTATTTATCATATGGTTTAGATCGTATTGTGGATGTTTTCAATATGTTGACCAAATTAGTGTTAATTGACATGTCGTAGGAGCAAAATGGTCGGCCAAATCTAGATCGAATTAATAAAAGCCCCCTCATCTTCGGTCAGAATGGCCAAATAGACTATTGAAATGTCGGCCAACATGATCGAATTTTCTCATCTGTGTTCAGTCAGCCCTGGGTGTTCGGTCATAAGGGCCAAATAGGTTGTTTCATGTTTGGTTGTGTTGGCCGAACATGTTGCTTGGTGTTTGGCCATTTTAGCCAAACAATGGCTATTTTGTAGAACATTGTTCGGCCATGTCACTTAATCTCGATCATACAGTAAGAATCAAAATACAGCAAATGTGACACTGAAAACATGTATTTTAAAATAACACAATTCAAAAATAACTATTACCAATTCACTCAAATGTTACACTACATTAATCATCTAAATTAATAGTTTCCACACCTAACGAACTGTTTTCACTTGCAACGATGCCGCCATACTTCATTATTTGTTGTTGGAAAATGACACCCCAACCAACAGCACATGGAAACCGACACGTAAATCACATATTTATAATAGGCGAAAGCAGTATACCGTCTATCAAATTTACCTTGATAAGGATAAGAGAAAAAAATCATGTAAGTACAAATATTTATCTGAAATTATAATTAACTTGATCTATAGAATATTTAAAAACATGTAGTTTAGCGGTATACAATGATTGTCACCAATAAGTGCCATACATATACAACGAGGGTTGATCAGTACTTGTGTTCTCAGCAGTAGAAATAACACAGTCATTTGGGGCGAAATGTGAACTATGGCCATAAGCAGCAAGGTAGTAGCGCTCAGAGAACGTGAACCAAAAATCTTTGTCATATACCTCAAATGTAAAACAGTTCAACGATTTTAATATTTTGTCAACCGTATGCATACAGTTATACCAAACACTAGCATACAAATCCCAAGAGTTCTCCAACTCTTGGATTAGATCATTCCGGACATGAGGCCACGAATCCTCACCCAAATTAAGTGCATCAGCAAGGCATCGAAAATTGCAATGACCGTCCTTCACATTCTTCGTACTGGATACAAAAAGACGAAAATAGTTGGGAAACACTTCTAGGAATGGAAGATCTGAGGATATACGTGCAGAATGATGTTGTACCGGTTGTTTTTGTATCATTTTCCCTGTAAATATCTGCCTAACAGATGATGGACCATTTATAAATATGTTCTGATATTGTGGGGAATTACTATCATTAAAGGACTCAACATATTCAAAAATACTTTTCTCACGTTTGGTAGAATTATCTTGCCGATTTTTAACCTTGCTAGGCCGACCACGTACACGTGTATGAACCTCAGGTTCAATCAATAAGGAGGTCAAGACGTTTGTTATCTCTTGTAGTGTTTTCAGTAGCAATAACCTCTGCGACTCATTTGCTGATGCAAACAACCCATTTATATCACCCACTGTCTCTTTCCACTAACTACCAAGATCTACAACAACACTAATGTCAAACTTACATGGTTCACAAGGAAGACCACATATCTTTCTCAAGACACAACCACATAGCAACGAATCTACACAGGTTGTGTTAACCCCTTCCATATCCTAAAAATCTTATGTATAGCTGCATGTGACACCAACCCACGAATTATCTTGAAAATATAAGACATATATCGATGATGCACTCTATGTTGACTTTGTTCAAATGAAGTTTTGATTGTGGTATGTGATGTGATCAACAAGCCATGTATCTTTTCCCAAGATAATTCAAAGTTATATTGGCTAGTACCAAGTTGTTTCTTCAATCTTGAATGCGCACTCTCTGTCCTGTGCAAACATATCCATATCATATTATCCAAATCTAAAACTATAAATAAATCGATGTAAATATAAATTAGCCACGTTGTTAAATATACGTACTGGCTACTTGTCATGTTTTTATAATGCATGATTTTATTTGTCCAACATGACACAAATCTCTATTTATAAGGATTAAGCCAATTCGAAATGACGTAATTAACAGAAATTGGATAGTCGATGAAATCATCCTTTAATCTCCCAACGTACTCTTGAACTTCACTTCATTTTCTGCAAGAATCAATGTATTCCACGAGTAATTAAATGAATTCCACTTTGCCTTCAAATGAAATTCTTTCTTACACTTTGTAAAAATGTTTTTACTAATATGTCATCGACATAACAAATGTTTAGCATTTGAGAATGTAACTTCGATCGCATTCATCAAAGTAATCTCACGATTAGTGACAATGATATGTGGCAAGAATGATTGGTCCATCAATCCTTTCAAAGTCGTAAGCACCCATCTATAGTTCTCGCGCTCGATCTCCAAATAAATGTATACGATAAAAAATATGTTATCCATAGATGTGATGTCAACCACTTCCAATAGTGGCATCTTGTGTCGATTAATCTTATATGTACAATCCATCAGCAATACGTTTGGAAAGGCATGCAATAACTTTATACTAGTTAGGTGGGCATAAAGAGATCTTTCACCCTATCCATTTTCTCGCATCTTTTGACAAAATAATAATAATTGTGTAACTCCAATTTCTCCAATAAATATTGCATTTAAGATCGACCTCCATGCTCTACTATTCTATGATTATGACGAGCATTGTAAATAGTCTTCAAAGTTGACGCATTTTGAACAAATGTCTCTTTTAAAGTACTTAGGATTTCTTTCAGTTTAGTCTTATTTTTTTATAAGTTTGCTATAAATCGATCTTCAACCGGTGTTAGTCAATCGGCATATGAATGACCCACCAATTCCGACCCATTGGGTGGTTATGAACACCAGATAGAACCGTTACTGACCATTATCCTATCCCATTCAATTAAATAGCCTTTAAAAGAAATGGACAATCACATTTCTTTGTGGTAGAAGTCTAGAGCTTTTCTTTCCACCAATCTTTTCACCATCAATTGAATTTAGTTGAGATTTCGACTTATTACGTGGATGATATGTACCACCTCATTCGCAACCCAACATAACTCGAGCTCGACGACCACTATAACCACTATCAGAGCATACAACTAATATTACCATATTATGTCAATGTGCTACATCATTTATCCATTTCATCATCAAATTTTGAGACTCAAATATTTCATCTGTGGTAAAGTCAGCAGTAAAATAATCTGTATATACTGAGGATCTAAATTGTCCGAATCCATCGGTTCTTCTTCATCCATCAGTTCTTCTTCATTCATTCGGTTTACGAAACTTATTTCAATGGAATATGATATATGAATTCCTATTACAAATGAATAAATAACATCATAAAAATATAAAAAAAAAGTTGATATTTTCTGAATATTGAGGCACACTATTCGGCCAAGTCGACCGAACGTATAGTGAAACATTCGGCCAAAGTGGTCAAACGTTCTTCAATGAGTTCTGTCGATATGGCCGAACAGTCTTGTATTTGTTTGGCTGAGATAGCCATGTTCTTGTTATTTCTTCGACTGGCCTGACCAAATATGTTGTATTGTGTTTGGTCTGTGCTAGCTGAACACATCAATTCTGCACGATATTGTTGAAAATACGAAAATGAAACATATACTACTTAAACCACTACAAATGTATGTGAAATCTTACATTGTTTGTTCCAAATAAATCTTCATCATTTATTGTAGTTTTCTTCACAAAATGAGGGGAAAATTATGAAAATTTTAGAAGTTAGGGTAAGTGTTGTAATGGAGAAGAGAAAGAAGCGAAATATAGATATGAATTATATGATATATTTGTGGAGGGTATTTTAGTCTTTTAATATCTATTTAATTTGTATTTAAAAATAATGAGGTGTCCTTAGAAGTAGGTGGGGTGTCTTTAGTCCCTCCTTTAAAGTAATGTTAGACGTTTAAAACAACAGATATAATCAGGTATGAGCTTACGCTAATATGGTGGGCCTATATACACAATTTAATAGGCCTTCAGCCCATACATATAATATGATGCCTAAATCATGTATCATATCAGAAGTCACAACCTATTAAAATTTTTGCGTATATGTATACTCAAAACATGACCACTTTTGGATGGTTTTGGCCCTTTGGATAAACTTCCTGCCACAACAAAAACTTATATACGATAATCAAATGGATATATTTTACGAGATGAATGAAGCCTTGTATTCATCAACTAAACCACAAAACTAATTTTCACAAATTGATGTAAATTGTACGAAAAAAGATCTGTGTGACGATCTTACAAGAATCTCACTTAATTCATAATAGAAAGGCATGACCAAGACTGTAGGAAGAGAAAGAGATAGAGGAAAATGGAGAAACGCCCTAGAAGTGTAGTGTAACAAACAATTTACAGCAAAAGAATTATGCATATAACTGTTGTTTTAACTCTTTTCATCTATCTTGTAGTTGTTTTCATTGTTTCTTGAATAACTCTTTTGGTATTCTGCTATATGCAGGAGGAGACTCTACTTTCATCTTTCTCCTTGGTGATGAGAATTCTTTCCAATTACCCTTCCCTCTTTAAATTACAAAAGCAAATGATAGTAATCATCTCTTATATGTGACGCTAACTGCTTATAAGATCTCATGTAAAAATAAATTCAAGAAAAGAATGTCACGGATCGTACCAATTGTGTCGCCTCTTTTAACAGGTAACTACAAATTCATATTCTTATTCAATAATTACTAGCTTAATTTGTTTTCATGATATTACTTATATTTGATTATTTATATGTACAACATTGTATACATTTATCTTAGAAACTTTATTTTGCAGTATTGTTATTAAAAAATTTGTTGCTTGATGTTTGCTTGATAAAAAAAGGACGAGATGAGAAAGAAAAGAAGAATGATTTTTACCAAAGTTAAATGTTAATTGAATAAAGTTCAATATGGAAGTAGTTTGGTCGTCTCTCTTGTTCTATTTAATTTACTGAATTTTGAGCTTATATGATTGATAGCTTTTGGAGAAAAGAATGTAGTTTTATATATATAAACATATTCGTTCTTTGTCATGGTAATAATAACATGACTAAATTCTTGAATATGGTATGCATAGGAAGTGAAGCAACCAAAGATCTCAATTTTGAGATACATTAACCACTTAATAAGTTAGTGCTTGCAACATGACTATCAACTTTGATTTAGTTACATTATTCATCTTTGTTTACGTATAATTTCCAAGTTGGAATAGGAGGAGTTTGGGCATGTTGACCCACAATGCATCTCTTACTTCTCTGTCAATTTGTAGTACTCTGACAAAGGTCAGTCATAATTCAATATTCAAAAAGACAATGCTACATCAAAGCTAATTAAGTATTAGTTCTTACCTCAAATCAAACTTAGAAAATGGGACTTTTTGTTGTTTTCACTTCTTTAATTGAAATGTGTTTGGTTTAATTTTCTATTTTACACCTAATTGTGGTTTGATCGAAAATCGAAAATTAGTTTTCTTAAAAATTGATGTTGTGTTGTGAGATATATGAACTCCTTACATCAGGTGGTTGATCATGTGTTTTTTTCATCTTTTTTTATTTTTATATTGAACGGTTATGATCTATGTAATTTGGATCAAAAGATATTCCAAATTAGTCTCATTCTCTTACTTTTTCTATTAACTATTGTAATGGACACTATAAAAATTACGCAATTTACCGACAAAAAAATCCATCGGTAATCTTAAATTTTACCATCGATAAACAGTTTACTGATGGAAAACTGATGGAACTTATGATGGTGGTCGGACGACAGTGCCGGTGGTGGTGGCGGACGAACAACGACATCAGTGATGGTGGGCGACGGGGTGGAGAGAGATATATAGAATGAGGGGGAGAAAATGAGAGAGAGAAGAAGAAGAATGGCTACTGAATTTATTATACTTTGAATTTACCGATGGAATAACCGGCATAAAATTTCGTTGGTAAATTTTTCAAATTTTTTGCGGCGAAAAAGTACTCTTAGTTTATCTCCCAAATTTTTTTTGGGGAAAATATTCTTATACTCCATTGGAAATTTTTTTCATTTTATTTTTATTTTTTTACATAATTTATTGACGGAATTATTGAGCGAAAATTCTATCAGTAAATTTTTGCGAAAAAAAAAGAAAATCATTTTAAAAAATAATTTAAAAATATTACCGACGGAATTTACGTTGGTACTATTACAATTATTTATTTAAAAGAATTTTAAAAAAATTTAAAAAAATACCCACGGAATTCCTCGAGGTGCATATATATCTTCCATGTTTAATACAATTATCTCGTGTTTGCTACAAAATTCTAAAACTTCAATCAACAAAGTCTCTCAATCATCTTCTCTCAATGCTTTGCAAACGAGCTTTGGATACTTTTACAAGATTCATTACATTAACAATATCTTGATCCTTCATTTGCAAAACTTGTGATAGTTCATGTGTGATTCCCAAAAATTTTCTCATGAGATGCAAAATCAAGATAAACTCAAATTGATTCACAATATCTAACAAATCAATTGTTTCGACCCTTTATGAATCATCATTACCATTCTCTTCAACATACTCGAGAACATCGACAATAGAAGAAAATAAATGCATCAAGTTTATGAGCGTACCATAATGGAAACTCCAACGAACATCTCTCAACCGCTTCAATGTTATTTCTTGATTTAATCCTCTTCCAGTCATGATTTCATTATTTGCAATTCCTTCAACGATCTTTTCAATTTGCTTCTCTCAAAGAATATCCATGTGTTTGCAAGAACCTCCAACAATATTACATAGACATGTAACAGTATTGAAAAATGAGCCAATACTTATATGCTTTTTTGCAACGGCAAGAAGTATCAATTGGAGTTGGTGAACAAAATAATGAATATAGTATACAGAAGGATTCTTCTTTAGTAGTAAACTTTTTAGACTATTAAGCTCACCTCTCATATGGCTAGCTCCATCATAACATTAACCCCTCAAACTAGAAATACTCAAGCCATAAGTGGAGAACAATTACTCAATACCTTTCTCGAGTGAAGCTGCAGTTGTGTCACTGACATGCACAAGACTAAGAAAACGTTCAATAACACATCCATTCTTGTTCATATAACGTATAACAACCCCCATTTGCTATTTCATGGATACATATCGACACTAAAATGGAAAATAAATCATTTTCCATGTCCTTAATTATAGCATTAGTAGTCTCAATTACAGCTGCACTTATAATATCCTTTTGAATATTTGGAGATGTTAGCTTGAGATTTTCAGGAGCATTACGCAACACAACATTATTGATTTCTTCATTACATGAAGCAATAACTTTCAAAAGCTCAATAAAATTTTCTTGATACAAAGATTCTTATGACTCATCATTTCCTCAAAAAACTAATCCTTGCGTAAGAAATAACGTAAATAAATAATTGATGCATTCAATCTACAACGATAATCAATCTTTGACTGCTCTGATATCTTAGAAAAAGATACTTCAATGTGTTGACCTTGATTCATCAAATCTTGACAAGCCAATCTACATATATTATGCTCACTATTATGAATTCCAACATGATCTCTCAATCTTTCTTTCTTATGCCAAATATTAAATCCTTCGTGCACAAAAACATCATTCCCTCTTTCACTACGTCCCGTAGAGAAAGATAACAGTATAAAAAAAATACCACATCTTTTGTTATGCTATACTCCAACCAACCAATAAATTCATCAAACCAAGATGCAACAAATTTACATTTTCGATTTCCATCTATCTATTGAGGAAAATCATGCTAACGTGTTTGACACGGACCTTTTAGTAAGTAAGCTATATGAACCTGTTCAATTGAATTAGGTGGATAAACTCAATATGTTGGGTTGTAATCTTGGATCACTTGGAAGATTATCCATATCAAATTCATTATTGTTATCTTTACTCGATGATAGTTGAGATTGCATAACAAGTGCATTGACTGAAGATGATGATGCATCTACCATGGGTTGTATTTTTCCGTAGTATCTTTTCATTATCTATAAAAAATTAAACAATTATTAGATAATAAATAAAAAGTTCAAGAATTTAGTGAATCAAAATAGGATTTTTTTTAAAGTTGCCCATTCAACAAATATAAGTTTGTCTATCTCCATTCCATAACTTCAAGTATAGATAATAAAAAATTGGTAAATAAAATGTAAAATCATTCATCAATCCTTTTCAATTAATCACTAAATCACATCTAATTTAAGATACAATAAATCAAAACATAAAGAAAAAGAAAGCAAGAATATATAATGTTGGGATATTTCAGTAGTTATTTTGATAAGACAGAACAGTATGCGTAATAAGACAAAGAAGTTTGCTAAAGATATCAGTATCAAGTTTCCACTGATTACATGATCTACAGCTTCTCTATCCATGGATAAGATCATGTAATGGTTTTTCAAGTGTTAAGGGAAACCAACCTTAGAAGATATCAGAATACATCTTCTAAGAGTCAGCAAGCTGAAGAATGGATGCTGTAAAAAGAAGAAATCAAGCTGAAGAAAGGATGCTGCAAGAAGAAGACAACAAGCTGTAGGGAACAGCATGCTGAAAGATAAACAAAGAAAACAGAAAGCTGTCAGCAGTCTACAAAAAGCTACAAATAGAAAGTTGTCAGCAGTCTACAGGAAGCAGCAAGCTAAAAGAAGCAGCAAGCAAGAAACAACATCAGGAAGATCATACAGTATAAAAAAGAGCAAAGTTATTTGATCTCAAGTAGCCGTTGCAGAACTTCAGCCAAGGACCCATACCGACTTGACAGGTCAACAGGAATGCCAGAGAGGTCCAAAAGCAAATGATGGGCGCATTAAATGCACATGTCAGAAACATCTCAAGAAACATTTAATGCGACCACAGAGAAGATCTTAGGAGATCTAAGTTCAAGATTCAAAATGGAGAAGTATCTTCCTTCAACAGACACTTCCTCCAACGGATATATTCTCAAGATCTATAAATAGAAGGTGTGGCTGACTAAAGAAACAGTTGAACAGAGTTGAGAGGAAATTCATATATATTCCAGAGCTTCTCAAGCTTATCCATGTTCAACCACTCAACCTTTCAGGAGCAATCTACAATAGCATTGAAGTCATCAGAGATCAAGACTGTTTCGCACCAGTTGAAGAAACCTTTTCTCATCTTTAACCATTATGTTGTGTGCACTAGGTTGTTTTAGGTGTACTTAGTTGAGAGGATTATTTCCTTGCTAAGCGTGTAGTCTAAAGAAGAAGACTACTTGCCCTTTGTGGGATTGTACCCTTTGTGGGTTGTGGCCTTAGACTAGAGTCTGGGATTCTAATAGGCGTAGTTTGTTAGGAAGAAGTTTGTAAAGCGAGGCTTGTAAATCGAACTGACCTAACAAAGTTCCTCCTTGAGAAGGAATAGAGTGGACATAGAAGGCTTACACCACATTCGAACCACTATAAACCTTGTGTGTTTATTGTTTTGTATTTCATGCTTTACACCCTATGCATATCTATCTTGTTGCATACATCACAAGCATTCTGTGAAAAGGATTCTACTAAAATCATATCTTGAAAGATAAACGTGTTTTCCAAAACAAGAACTCTATCAAGTTTATTTCTGCTGCATTGTATTCTGATATCGGGTCAGTAACCTGATTCAACCTTGGGCCAGGTTGCTGATTCGAGACAGGTTACTATGTTCTCTATTGAAGCAGGAACCTGTTATATACAGAAAAGTTTTTAGAGTTTGCAAAAACGATAGAGGTTCATCCAACCCCCCTCTGAACCTCTGACCTCTTGGGACTCTTGGGACCAACATATAAATATAACCTCTTACCTTAAGATTAGATGGAGTAGAATTGTAAAATAAAGAAAGAAAATCCAAAAACAATTATTAGGGTTTTTGTTGGATGGAGTGGAAATAAAATTTGGGAAAAAACTAAGAAGCATCAATGCATCACTACTGGAAATCGGTAACTCACTCTGGAATGCTTGAATATGGTCAACATATATTTTTCTTTTTTTTTTAATTAAATTATGAATTTACCACAATACCCTTACTTTTTTTTCAAAATTTCGTGGGGGCCTAGTGCCCTCCTTGGCCCCTATATAGGTCCGCCTATGACCATATATATGAATAAATAGTTTTAGGAAGATTTTTTTTCTTTGCAATTATTTTGGTGATGATATTGTAAAATGATGTTCAATACATGAATTTGATATTGGGTATTTTGGTTGTGTTTTTAAGGTCTACTTCATTCGATTGTATTTAAGTATTTTCTTTTTAGGCCTAAAACAAAAATTTCTTATTCTTCAAGTTACATATTTAATCTATTTCATATATATTACAAATTTTACTATCTTCCTTAATTTATTCCACAATCTAAGATTTCTCAAGGTATTTTCCCCATTTAAAGGTTTTTCAGTTCATAACAAAAGTACAAAAAAGTCATTTATCACCCTAGGAGTTATAGTTTATTTTGTCATAGTTTTTCATGATATTTTCTTAACCCCTTACAATAATTTTGTTTATTTTATCCGACAAACTGTCGGTGCTAATGGTCCAAGAACTTGTGGTAATGGAGGCCCAACAAGATGTAAGTGCTTCACTTGAATGAATACTTCTTACCTTTCAATTATCTGTTAGAGTATAGTACTATGTTGTATTACATGTCAATGACTTGGTTATACAATCATTCATGCATGACTTCTCATGAAAATAAGCACCCAACTTTGGTCTATAAGGCATTACATTTACTTAGTGGAATGTGTCCGTCGATAAATCACCGCATTTTTGTAGTGGTATATATAACATGTTTCTCATGTGATGTTTTTTGAATGAATGTGGAGGTTTTTTATCCCCGAAAAACCATAACATAACATTTTTACATGCGATTTGAATTTGGGAACTTGAGAGATGTAGATTAAATGTATTTTTGCACCATTTAATTGATATATTTTCTTTTGTCGTAAGCTGTAATTGAATTATTTACCTGAAATTTTAAATGATTGGCATATATATGTTCGTTACTTTGTCAAAATTACTTATTGATTGACTTTTAAGGACCGAATTCGCATAAAAGGATTCACGAAAAAAGATAAATTTCCATGTTATTCTATTAATACACAAAATCATTCCAGAAATTAAACGAGGAATAAGCAAAAACATTCGTTTTGAGGATAAAAACATGAAAACCATTCCAACATTACATTACTTCATGAAAGAACATTTTGGGACAAACTACATTGCAACAATGAGGGTTTAAGAAACACTCATAACATACACACATTAGAATGTGGTAATATAATTATTTAAATAAAAAAATTATAACTTAATTAATGAAAACATGAAAAAACAATCCACCAACAACTTGCAACTCAAGCATTGCACGGGTCTACAACTAGTTATATAAATAAATTTGTATGATATAAGGTTTCGGTAAAAGAAAAAAAAAACATATAATTAATTTATGTAAAAATATAATCACTTCAAAATATTTGTTTTATTTTTATAATAGTAATGTTGGGAATCTAATTTCAAATTGAATCATGAAACCAAACTAACCATAAAATTAGAATAATCCACATCGATGTGACAATGTGATGTTGGATTAGGGTTTCATAGATCCTAGTCCCTAGATATACAATGAAATTGAATGTGACTTGTCGTTAAGATGTATATTGGATCAATCGAAAGACCAATACCTATTATACATTTATTCAAACCAACATATTAATAAATAAATATATATATTCTTGCAATATATATATATATATATATATATATATATATTTCAATTATTTCAAATATATATTACATGATATGATCTAAAATTTGATGTGATATCACAAATCAATTACAAACTACTATATCAGACATTTAACATTAAAACATGTCCGTTTAATTTATTTTTTTCAAAAATATTTCCAACTCTCATTACTACCTTAATTGTGGTAAGGTAAGCTACCTAATATTTTATGATCGAGTTAATTACATTCTTAAAATTAAAAAAAAATTAAAAAAGTCGATATATATTCAAAAAAAACTTGCAAATTAATTTGTCTTAAAACCATACAAATAGAAATTATTTTAAAATCTAAATATTATATATACTCAAAAAATGTATATGGAGCGAAATACATTTCTTGTTGATTACACATCGTCAATGCAAACACTCAACGTAGGGCTCGTTTGGTTTGGGGGTTTAGGTTGGTTTCAAATTACTAACCAACCTAAACCCCCGTTTGGTTTGGGGGTTTGATGGGGGTTTATAATTTGGGTCCGATTTGGGCCCGATTCAAAACTTGGGATTATGTGTGATTAAAGAAGGGTTTGAAAATCCACCAATTTGGTGGGTTTATTCCAATCTCAATAGTAACTTTTATGAATTTCCAAATATGCCCTCACTTTTATGAATTTAAATTTTCGGATATTAAATTGTATATAATCTTTTAAATGATTAAATTATTAAAGTTTCGGATATTAAATTATATTTTAATCTTTTAAATTACTAAATTATTAAATTTTCGGATATTAAATTGTATATATTAAATTATTTTTTAATCTTTTAAATTATTAAATTTTGGTATATTAAATTATATATATATTAAATTATTTTTTTATCTTTCGGATTATTAAATTATTAAATTTTCGAATATTAAATTATATATATTAAATTATTTTTTAATCTTTTAATATATATATATATATATAATTAAATTTTGGAATATTAAATTATATAATTTTGCCATTAAAGAAATTAATATTAAAAACTAGTCTTGTTGCATAATTCATTTAGTGAGGGGGTATTTTGGACACTTCACATTTTTTTCTTAACTAACCTATAAACCAAACAAAGGATTATAAGCTAACACAATCTAATAAATATCTAACCATTCAAACCAAACACAAAATTTATAAATAACCTAACCTAAACCAACATACCAAACACCTAAATAACACCTATTTTGTCTTTGATGAACAGTAAATTATTACATTTTTAACCAATATGCTATAAATTCATCCTCCAAACCAAACGAGCCCGTAGAGTTTTGTTTCCTTAGACACATAATTTGATAAATTAGAAAGATAAGATAAACGATTATAATAATGTTAAAATGGCACATCATTATTGACTAAATTGATTGGAGATGTAAATTTCAGACACCAAAGATCTCAAATCCAACGCACACTTGTACTTGATGATTAATGAAGGGATTGATCATGAATTTTCATATAATAACACGCGCTTAATTACGTAATTACTTCAAGTGATAAAGATGGATTATTGATCCTAAGCGCGTGATAATTGTCACTATATAGTTCGTCCACGTAGTTTTGTTTCAATGTCGTATGACATAATTTAACAATGTTTATAACATCGTATTCCTGTTTTTTTTTTCTTTTTTTTTAAATAACGGCACTATAGTATGTACCTTATATTTCGTGACAATTTTTTTTGTCGTTAGTAGTGGTTTGGTGGTACTTTAAAATACTATTAGAAATTAAAATAAAATTAAGTATTGATGAATGTAAAATTGCTCTCTTCAACAATTTATAATAAATAAATATTATCTCACATGTGTCGAAAATAATTACGGTTAATAAAATCTTCCCACGAGCGTTCATATTCAGATCGAGAGGAGCTGGAAGGGGTTTTTATGTGGAAACTCTAACGTTCAAGTCAATAAAAAAAAAAGGAAATAATAAAGTGACAAAATTAATAATTATCATTTCTTACTCTAAGTGAGTGTGCACATGTATATATTTATAAGATATTGAGATTAAGGTTGAAATACAGAATTTTTCCAGATAGATTCAATTCAATATAAATTAGTTGAAAAAACTTATATGAAACTATCTGACGAATAAATTTCGTAAGACGGGAGCCTCATGTTATTATCCCTAACCAAACTAATTTTCTCATTATAAAGTTCATGTGATTTATGAATTGATTGGTCTCACAGAATAAAATTCGTAAGATTTTCTCATATAAGACCTAACCAAATGACCGCTAAGTATAGACCTTCAAGTTTGATCAATATTTTTTCACATCAAATTCTAACTTAACTCAAATTATATGATGAATCATAACCATAGATTGAGATGGAATGATTAGCAAGTCATACTAACATTTATGTTGCGACACTTAAATAACAGTCATTTATGATTCATTAATTCATGATCAATACAGATTGCTAAATCTTGTATGATAGACGTGCATAATCAATTTGTACATAATCAATTATGTATATTTTAAAGTTTTATTTTCATCTCATATAATATTCGTTGAATCTTTGTTAATATATATTTTTGGAAAACTAATTTAACGCCACACTAATGGTCCCTAACAAAACTATGAGATTTAATTTCATTACAATACATGTTAAATTAAAGATGAGTCGCATATATTTTTTCTTTAACTTCATTTTTACAAAGAGTATGACACATTTTAGAAATAGAAAACTTTGTTTCATTCGTTTCTTCATTTTCTATCACACAATCTTCTATTCCATTTGTATGCAACTACTAAAACGATATAATCTTGACATTAATTTGAATTATTGATTAAAACTCTTTTGTTGAAATTATGCTATTTTGGTAGTGAAACATAAGTGAGATATGAGATTGTGGACAAAATACCATTTATATAGATACATATAAATGTACCATGCAAGCTAGTTCTCTCAACTTTTTAGGTTGTTCTACCTAAGTTTTTTTTGGTTCCAAATGACCTAAATTCTTTAGATGTAATAGTTGGTTTCCTTTCGCAATTAAAGACTTTGTTAGGTTCTAATTATAAATTCTATTCTAGTGGAAGAAATCAACATACCTATAAATTAACAAACTCAACATATGAATCCAAGTGATTGTCATTTTAGTTAGTGTCCAAAGAATATTCATAGTCTATATATACATATATGCATGAAGCCCATGAGAAATTATTTAAATATTAGTCTTAATTAAGATTTCTATGATTAAGTGTATAGTGTATAGATAAGGTAAATGTAAAGCACATGTAATTTTCCATGTTTTAAAGAAACGAGACGTAATAAAATATTAAAATGAATATTGTAAGTTAATATGTCCAAAAAATCAATATGTAGTCCCTTTCGGCTATAAATCTTAATTGGCCCAAAAACACCTCCCAAATGGGTTTTAGTCTTATTCAGGTTTCCACGTGTACACGGTGTCGGTCAAGAAATCTTACATCCCATTTGTAAACAGCCACAACAATTAACAGTTGTGTTAGAGGACCTGTTTGGAATGTGATAAATATGAACATGTGATTGAACTAAATATGACATACACAACATCGAATTACAAATATTTTTGAACTAAAACTTTCATTAATTGTATTTTATTTTTTTTGTTTGTTTTTAATGAGTTAGAGGGATGGAAGGGGATATTAAAGACTAAAAACTCGCATGATCCAGATTCTTATCCTGAACATACCACTTAAATTACAAGATTCATGTTTAATTAATTGTAATTGTTATAGTGAAATTTATTTTATTTGGTAAATTATTTCAAGAATGAGACCACGAGCATTAATCTCTGGGAGAGTCAAAGTTTGTATAAATTGTGCTAAATTAATTTTTAATTCAATAACTAATAATCAATTATAAACACAAACATCTTATATGGTCAGTTACATAAGAAGAAATACCAATTTTTGTAATTTTTATTTCTTTATAAAACTTATATGAAACTGTCTGTACTGATATAATTTCATGAGATGAAGTCATTTACAATATAATTATATTTATCATTCATAATTCATTTCTACGAATCAAATTCTATTGAGTTGTTGATTAATTAATTCATTCTTGAGATTTGATTACAACTCTTATTTTTCCATGAATGACATGTTATTGATTTGATTATAGAATACTTGATATTGCAGACTTGCAGTATATATGAAGACCAAAAAATTGCATTTACCGTACGTATGATCGGTTCCTTCAAGTCTCAAAGATCAAAACATACATTAATTCTCCACAATTGAATGTTCAATAATTTGACACTATTTCATAATTATATGCACAGTATACTATATTTAGTATTCTCGTTGATATAAATATGAATTACTTTAAGTCGATGAATATATACATGAATAATTGATTTGAAAAATGTATGGTTCCATTTCTTATTTTTTAATTTGACCAGAATAGATATATATTGGAATAATCAGAGTAGTCTTGAAGGGATTAAACTTTCAACCATTGCAGATATATATTTTGTAAAGTGTAAAAAAAAAATTCCATTTGAACTCTTTGTAATTTTACACTTTCTGATAAAAAATTTAAAATGTTTCACTCTTTCGTATGAACTTTAAATTTGATTCATTAGACAAATCTTAATCATACATATGTCCGAGATCAAAGATTATGATTCGTTTGATTCTGTAAAATACATCAAAATCAAAGTTTATAAACATTTCATAATTTTTACAAAAATAAAATATGTAAAATCATATATAGTTCAATGAGAAAATATTTTTAATAAATGATTTCTCTTACAACGGATAAAATCCAACAAGGATTTTAAGGGACACCATTTTCTACTAAAGTTGTAGCAACCAAACAGAGCATAAGAGGTCTCAGTCAAGGAAGATCCAAGAAACATCATCACCCACTTAATCCTGCACACGTGTCCTCCAATCGTGTCTGATATCCTCTCAAGCCAAGTATCACCAACTCACGGACAGATAATTGCCACGTGTCCCAAATATCCTGCTGTTAAACCCCTCCATATATATATTTCCCAACCGAATTGCCAAACCCTTCCATTTTCAGTTGATACAACACAACACATTAGATCACAGAAACCAACATTCCAATCCTTCTCACCTTCTAAATGTTAAGGAAATCCGATCGGAATGATCGCCGGATTCTGAAATTCCCGGCGGTTCATCCCTGCGAGGGCATATCTCCGGCGACCCTTCTCGAATCCCTCATCACACTCTCACGCGCCATATGCGATTATCAGCCCCGACTCTTTCCAACACAGAGAAGACACGCGCGCGAAATGATCCGACAGATTTCGATTCTGTCGATGTTCTTCGACGAGATTCGAGACCACGTCTACTCCACGTCGGATTCCGTCGTCCTCTGCTTGTCGGAGCTCCACACCATCTTCCAGAAAATCCACTTCTTATTGGAGGATTGCACGCGCGAGGGCGCCAAGCTCTTGATTCTGATGAAATCCCACGCTGTCACCACACAGTTCCGAACACTGGTTCGAAGTATCGCCACCGCCCTCGACGTGCTTCCATTGGACTCGATCGAGGTCTCGTGTGAAATCAAGGAGGTGGTCGAGCTTCTGGCCAATCAAGCGAGGAAGACGAGAATGGAGATCGATCCGGAAGACGAAAACGCGATGAAGAGAGTGATACTGGTGTTGAACCAGTTCGAGAACAGGCTAGAACCCGACCCGTTCATGACCCGGAGGATTCTCGCCCATTTGGATATCGGTACGTGGCATGAGTGTCACAAGGAGATCCGGTTCTTGGAGGAAGCGGTTCGGGTTAAACATCTGGATGACGACGAGAAGGAAGTGCCGTTGTTGAGCAGCTTGGTGGGACTTTTGAGCTACTGCAGGGGAGTGTTGTTCGATGACTACGATGTTGGACTCATCGACCAATCGGATGGGAGGAGTAGCAACTTGGAAGTGCTTAGTTGCTTGAATCCGGAGGATTTTCGATGCCCCATTTCCCTCGAATTGATGACTGATCCGGTGACCGTATCCACGGGGCAAACCTACGACCGTGTCTCGATTCAGAAGTGGCTGAAATCAGGGAACTTCGTGTGTCCGAAAACAGGGGAGAAGCTGAAGAGCACGGAGCTCGTGCCCAACACAAGTTTGAGGAAGCTTATACAGCAGTTCTGCGCTGAATACGGCGTTTCATTATCGAAATCGAGGAAGAACAATCAGGATATATCCAGGACTATTTTACCAGGAAGCCCTTCATATGCAACAGCCATCAAATTCCTGTCTGAATTCCTCACATTGAGCCTCGGTTACGGCACGGATCATCAGAAGGAGAAGGCAGCGTACGAGATTCGGTTGCTAGCTAAGTCGAATCTGTTCAACAGGTTGAGCTTGATCGAATCCGGCTCGATCCCTCTGCTTCTTGCATTGATCGAATCTTCTGATCCGACAATGCAAGAGAACGCGATTTCTGCCTTGTTGAAGCTGTCGAAGCAGCCAACGGGGCAGAAATCAATCATTCAGAACGGGGGGTTGAGCCCGATTCTTGAAGTGCTTAAAAACGGATTGAAATCCGAATCAAAACAGATAGCGGCCGCAACCATCTTCTACCTCTCGTCGGTTCACCAACACCGTAAGATGATCGGAGAATACGAGGAGACAATACCCTCATTGCTAAAACTGATCAAAGAAGGGAGCCCATGTGGCAAAAAGAACTCAGTTGTGGCTCTCTTTGCTTTACTCTTACACCACAGAAACAGACAAAGAGCAATAGCAGCTAATGCAATTCCAACACTATTAAACCTATTGGAATCTTCAGACAAAGTTGAGCTCAAAACGGATGTACTAGCAGTTGTGTCTACATTGGCGGATAGTGAAGAAGGTTCCACGGAGATTCTTCAAGCTTCGGCCCTGCCATTGATCCAGAGATCATTGCATTCTATAGAAACACGTGCTGGGAAAGAGTACTGTGTCTCTGTTTTGCATTCCTTGTGTCTTAACTGTGGAGCTGATGTTGTGGCCGTTTTAGCTAAGGACGCCTCTCTCATGACCGCGCTTTATTCGCTTCTGACTGAAGGCACGTCCCACGCGGGTAGAAAAGCGCGATCACTTATTAAGATCCTTCATAAATTCTGTGAGACGAGGTCCTCGCAATGGATCAAAGAGGTGAGGCAAGAACAATTTGTTCTTGTGTAAATATTTATATATAGGTTGATTGATCTGGTGTTAGCTCGAATTTTTGGGAGCTAACTAACCTTCATAGAGAAAGAACTATGTCTCAATTCTTTATTGTAATGAATAAGTGTGAGACTATGTGTTTGTCTATCTACAGATACATTTTAATCATAGTATAGATAATAATTTTGTGAAATTTCAAGTGGTTTGTATGATTCATTGCTCCTTTTCCACCAAGAATGAGGTTTCTTTGCAATAATCTCCATAATGTAGCTACATCAAATGTAACTAGTGATGATGATATAAAACATTGATGGTGTAAGATTAAAGCATTGATGGTTGATGATATATGAGACAAGCTTAATTGATATAGTGATGATTTTATTAAGAATAAGACTTTTACGAGATAATTTTATAATACGAATCAATCCACAACTCACAATCTCATAACTTATTTATTTGAGACTTGACTTACATAAATTGTATTGTGTTTTATTTAATAGTACATATCTCGGCTGATTTAATGTAATTCTTCAATGTAGTAAAAAGCTATTTAGGGATTTAAAGACCACAAAAATCACCCCAAACCAATGAAAATAAAATATCCCAATGAGAGGAATAAAATCCTGAGACATTTTTCTAAGTTTAGTATCGAATTTTACTTATTATTTTTGTTTTGGGATTGATAGAGCATCAATAGTCACACAAGAAACACTTTTGATGATATTTTTAACTTGAAGTTGGACCCTCAAAGCGCTTTATTTTTTGTGGCCAAATTTAATCCTCTGTGTGTGTTATCAAGTTCAGCCGACATACTAATATTTAAATTCCTTTGAAATATAATTAAAATAATTATGTATTAATTTGTTTGATAATTGATTGAGGAAAATTTGAAGAAATTTCAATCATATCAAACACCAATTAAATTTTTATAATTGATTTTTTCACATTTGTTTTTATCTTTTTTATATTTATCGAGCTTAATTCAAATTTAAGATTTTATTATTGGTAAAAAATTGATAAAATTGATTGATATATTTATTAAATCATGTTTGAATAATATTTTAAACAACAAATCTAAATTGATTATCAAGTACCAAGTAACTTGATTTAATTTTCAACCTTATTTATTACGCACTTGAATATCGGATAATTTGATCCAATTTTGGGCGTCACTTATTACGTGTCAAGGGGTGTTATGTAATTATGCATAAATTGCTCACACAATAATACGTCGTCGTAGTGTCCCGTTTTTTAATGATTTTAGTACCACGTTTCTCCAGAATATTCCAGCACCGTGATCAACACACTTTCTCCCAATCTAGCTTAAAATTTTCGGAAATTTCTTCTGCAAAGTAATCAGGTAAGTGATTTTTCGAACTCAGTTAACTTTTTATTTTTTCCGACAAGAAGCTCAAATTATTTTTGTATATGCATATAATTAGGCGCACGGTTTCAATGATGAACTTGGGTTTTAGGCTTTTGAATTGGAATATTTAATGAAATATTTATATATTTTTTTTCGGGATTGCAGGTTGAAATGACGACCGAACAACAAAAACCCACTACTGAGGAAGTAAAGATGGATCTATTTGAAGACGATGACGAGTTTGAGGAATTTGAAATTGACCAAGGTGTGCTTTTTTTTTTTTTTTTTTAAATTATTTAAATGTTAGTGTTTATTTCCTCTATAATGAGGGATTAATTTTGCATTTGTCATTGTGGTTTTCAATTTTTATTTTGGATTTTTTCTCTTAGTTTTTTCCTATAATTTGGTGTTGCATTACATTAAATTGAGCTAAATGAATCTGTATGATTTATGCCCGACTGTTTTAGTGTAGTAATTTTGCTGCTAAAGTTGCTATTTTTGTTTGTAATTCTTAATTTCTTGTTTATATTCGTAATGATTTCAAGTAATGCCGTCAGCTTTACTATTTTTGGCGATTAATCTGTATATGCCATCTTCAATATATCCATGGACTTTTGAACAGCTATACAATTGAGTTTTTCTTTTTGAAATCACAGATTATATGATTGAACTACCTAATTAACCATATTGTTTGCCATTTTGCGTAATCTATGATCGTATAATTTAAAAGCATAGACATGCCCAATACTAAATCTTTTTAGCTTTTCTTTCAAATGTTTTGTTACTTGCATGTGAATTTGGTAGAGTGGGATGACAAAGAAGGCAAAGAAATAATGCAGCAATGGGAAGATGATTGGGACGATGATGATGTCAATGATGATTTCTCCCTACAGCTCCGTAGGGAATTGGAAAACAACTCAGAGAAGGCTAAGTCCACTTGATTCGGCTACTGTTAGTTATAACTATGAAGTGTCCTGTTTCTTCTCAAGTCAGATGCAGTGAACTATATTTCTAATTACATGACTTTCTTACTAATGTTGCCAATTTACTGCATATGGCTATTGTTTGTGCTTTCAAATGCTTGAAGCATTTATAACTCGATATTTAGAGAAAGGTATGTTGCTATGCTTGAAGTTGTGCGCTAGGTGGTTGTAGGTAGAATGGCTTAGAGAACCGATTCAGAACACCAGAGATGTAGAAAACTTCTTCATATCTAGATAATTGGGTGAAGTTGTAGAGTTAACCTGGTAATTGCACAATTTCTCCATGCTGAGGTCGAAATTTGTTTTCCATACTAAACAATTGAGGAAAATTACATTTGGTGACCTCTAGAATGATTGACTTGGCTCTAGGATTGTATTGAAATTCTGGAATTCGGTGGGAATAATGGTTCCTCCAACAGTGGAGTGATATTGTGAATTTTTGTGTCTGACGAACCGGATTAGGAAATACACCTTTTCTTCTGAGGTATATAAATGGTGCCTGCCTTATCTATGCCTTTCAGTTTTTTACTATAGTTAGAACCTGATTAAGAATCGGCATGTTTCCATCGCCACTGAATCGTTAAAAGGAACTAGAAAATACCAATGAACACTTAAAAATAGTGCAAAAGGTTGAAACTTTACCCTTGTTTCACTTTTGTTATCAACCATAGAGCTGAGGTCCTGATATTTCTCACTTTCTTTTGAGCTTTCAAGAGTTAGATGGTGTTTGGCTAAGGTTATTTGAAAGAGCTTATAAGTTCTTTCATCTTATAAGATGTTTTTAGAGTTTATTATAAGATGTTTTATTCTTATTTTACAAAATAAGTTGTTGAAGTGTTTGAATAAATAAGACGATGAAGCTTATAAGATGTTACTAATAACAATTGTATAGTTTAAATGATTAGATTTGAAAAAATTATAGAAAATAAGATAATTGGGATTCCATTACTTATTTTTAAAAAAGTTCATATGTTCTTGACATCTTGTTATAGAACGAAATAAGATCTTATTTTAAAATTTATACCAAATATTTCTACAAGCTTATAAGCTCTGAAACATCTAAAATATTTTATGGAGTTTATAAGCTCACCCATTTTTATGGAGTTTATAAGCTCATTCATTCATCCTCGTACTTCTACCTTCTTCCCGATTCTGATCATAGCATTTAACAGGATTGTTTTTGGCTTTTTGCAACAATTAGTTGTAAGTTCTCTTTGCCTTTCTCTTGAAAATCCAATCAAATCATCTGATATTCAATTTGAGATCAGTCGTGATTAGGCGATAGTTTAAAATATTACTATACGGCTATGAATGGCCATAAGAGAAATTAGATTGTAAAATTTTGAAGTTCGTGCATGAAGTTACAAAAAATTAGAAGTCATGATTAAATTACAAAATAAGTGATGGTTCATGCATTTTTTTTCATATATATCTGAAATTGATCATCTAATAACTATATATATTTCTTAGAAGAAAAGGAAAGTATAAATCTCAATTCATGTTCCTCAATTTACCTTACTCTGCAACCCTACATGTTAATTGCTTCCATGTGTGCACCTTAAGCTTTAGGGCATCTCCAACACTACTTACTTAAAAAAATACTGCAATTTTTGCATTATAATCATGTAAAAACTGTCACTCATTTACAACAGTGTGCAATATTATTTACATTTTTTTTTAAATAAGCATCAAATATTATAAAAAGAAAAAGGAAAAGCCAAATTCGGTTACAAGGAGAAAGAAAACCAAAAGCTTCCCAACGTACCACAGGCAGGCCTCGTTAAAACCTCGGCATAGGAAAACCCATACTGAGAAAAAAGAGTACCATACTCGGGAACTAAGAAAAATGATAATATTCTTGTCCATCTAAGTCCGAAAATAAAATTCCGGAGATCGATCTCGAAGGGGATTGCCACCACTGAAAGTTGACGTTCATCTTTGAGAGGACATCCGCAACTTGATTCTTTCTCGATAGATGTGTGAGATGTGAAAAGCCATCTGAGAGACCCTGTACATCACTCCAGTCCACCTGTTTCTATATCACCAAGGAACACAAGAAGAAGCACGTAAGAATAAGTTGACAACATATGCTGAATCCGACTCAAGCCATAGCCTCCTCCATCCCCTATAGAATGTTGCTTCAATTGCATACATTACAGTTAAGATGTCCGCATCAAATGCATGGCCAACACCTCTTGCAAAAGAGTATGCTCCATAACAAGTACCATCAGAATTCCTGAAGACCCCTGCTGCCTGTATTCTGCCTGGATTACCCATCGCACAACCATCAGAATTTACCTTCATCCAACCCCTAGGCGGCGGCCGCCACCTTACCCTAGTAACTTTAGGGGCACGAGGAGGTCTCCCGGCGACTTTGAGCATCGCTAAGGTAATTAAATCTCCTTGATTGTTAAACATGCATCCATTGCTTAAACCATCTACCTCCTTAATTAGAGTCCAAACTTCAGCCACAATGCATGAAAATGAAGGACGTTTGTTGTCAAAAACTGCCTCATTACAGGTTTTCCAGATGCACCAGGGCAAGGAGATAACAACTGTTTTCCAGAGAGCCAACAATTATGAGCTAAAAGACACCTGCATGAAATGAGAAAAAGCTTGTGCAAAGCAAACATAATTTTAATGCAAGATTTGACTTGGGTAGGATTCAACATAATGATGAAAGTTGAGCTGTTTACCGTGAAGATTTAATGCATTTTTAGAGTGAAGTTTTTTCAAACTGCAAAGAATTCAATGCACCAATGAAGATGCTCCTAACTCTTACAAACGGTTGATATTATCTTACAAATATGTTCGGTGGTAAGATGAAGGTAACAATATCTATTTGGTGAAGTTATGATTATGGATTGATATGTGCTACAAATTAAATATGTAAGATGTCTTGCAAGAGTTCTGCTCTAAAATAAAAGGTCTCATCTAACTGTATATATATTAGTACCTATACGAAGATATATCTTATTTAAAATGATGTTAGAAACCAAGTTAAGTTAATATGGTTGATATAGATCGATTTTTACTTGTTTCCTTTGATCTTATAGCAATATGTTAGAATTTTGGATTTTAGTGTAAGCAAATAATTAAAATAAATGCTAAGTACCTATATATTGAAAACAATTTACTTAATTGTAATTTATTTATCACAAAAATTTAGGTGAAATCGTCTCACGTGCAACGGCACCACAGTCGGACCGTATCTCGAGACACGACCTTGTGCGAGGAAAATAAAAACACATACTTATAGCTAAAATACGTATACTTATAATTGAAAAATGTATACTTACACATTGTTGTCGTGCACAGTTGACCGTGTCCTGGAATACGACCGTGCGTGATTATATCACACACAAAGACGAAAATTTCGGTTTCAATAGAAATTTTGGTATCTTAATTTTACGAAAATTTCGGTGAAAATTTCGATTTTGGTGGAAATTTGGAAAAAGGGTAAATTACATAATAAAAGCCAAACTATGGTCACTTTTCCACTTTATTACCCGAACTTTCAAAGTTCACTGCAAAACAACTCAACTTTGATTTTTTACAAAACGACCGCCAGAAGTCACTGCCGGTGGAATATTCTAGGAATATTCCATCCCGAACTTTCAAAATTCACAACTCAACTTTGCGTATTTACCAAACGATCACCAGAATTAAATTAAATTAAATAAAAAATAACTAAAAAATACAAATCAAATAAAATAAAATAAAAAATACAAATCAAATTAAATTAAATTAAATAACTAAAACCCCAAATCGGTCCCCCAAAACGGGCCCCCCAAAATGAGCCCCCCAAAATGGGCCGATTTAATTTGATTTGATTAGATTAAATTAAATAACTAAAACCCCCAAATTGGCCCCCCCAAATCGGCCAATTTAATTTGATTTGATTAAATTAAATTAAATAACTAAAACCCCTTTGGGGGTCGATTTGGGGATTTTAGTTATTTAATTTAATTTAATTTGATTTGTATTTTTTATTTAATTTAATTTGATTTGTATTTTTTAGTTATTTTTAATTTAATTTAATTTAATTCTGG
The DNA here is from genome assembly GCA_954870855.1 of Scutellaria minor. Lineage (NCBI taxonomy): Eukaryota > Viridiplantae > Streptophyta > Magnoliopsida > Lamiales > Lamiaceae > Scutellaria > Scutellaria minor. The sequence goes on from OX940737.1 coordinate 13,463,976, forward strand.
CGGTCGTTTGGTAAATACGCAAAGTTGAGCTGTTTTACAGTGAATTTTGAAAGTTCGGGACGGAATATTCCCAGAATATTCTACCGGCGGTGACTTTTGGCGGTCGTTTGGTAAAAAAATAAAGTTGAGCTACTTTACAGTGAACTTTGAAAGTTCGGGTAACAAAGTGGAAAAGTGACCATAGTTTGGCTTTTATTATGTAATTTATCCTTAGAAAAATGATGGGAACTTAATTAAAATTTGGGAATTTAGATATGGTATTGTACATAATATTATAACTAACATTAATACATATATTCAACTTAAAATTTCAAACAAAATGACATATTTACAACAAATATAGAAATTAACTATCATATAAATGTTGTCTGATATGATAACATGAGAAATTCAAAATAACTGAATACATTGTTACTAATACCAAAATGAACTTCTATGAGGTTCAAATGAATAAGTTGGCAAGTCATCTTGATTTAGACAATATTAGTACCAACTCATGACATTAGATTGATTTTGAAAGTAATCATGAAATTATTTGATAGTATTATACATGTTACAATTATAATGTGCAAATTATAATATTATTTTGGTACAAAATACATTTTTTTCCTTAAAAATTGGTGTAACTCATTATAAAATTCTATTATAATCATTTGGGGTAAAAAAAAATTTTACTAAAATTTCACCGAAACCAAAATTGAAACGAAATTTACCGAAATTTCGACATTTTCAAACATTTTCTACTATGATTTCATCGAAATTGAAATTTACCGAAATTTCGCCAATTGGTGAAACACTAACGAAATTTTTATAACCCCCATTTCTATTTCGGTAACTCTATTTTACCAAATTTTCGCAAATTTTTTTTCCTTGATCACACATGAAACAGTCTCATACAATATTATGTGAGACAAGTTAATCTACAATTCACAATTCATATATAAATTTACAAAAATGAGTTAAATTTAAGGTTAATTACATAAAAAAAGCACGAACTTAGGGCCTAGTTTCAATTGCGACATGAACTTTGACAATAACACAAAAAATGTTCAATTTATGACTTGTTTCAATTCTGGACATGTTTAGACTTTTTGGGCTCTAATTGTTGATGTGGTGCCTGAAATGTAAAATTGAAGTTCAACCATCATCATAATTATTAACCTACATGGAATTAAAAAACATAAATAAATAAAGAAATTTGTAAAAGTAAGGGGAAAAAAAGAATAGGAAAAAAACAAAAAGAAAAAAAAAACTAAGAACAGACGTTTCTCCCCTGCTGCGTTCTTCCCCGTCCCTCTCTCAGTCTCTCGTTACTGTCGCCCTCTCCCTCTTGCCGCCGTCTTCCTTCTTTCTTCTCATTGCAGTTGCTTTCCCCTCCCCCTCTCTTGCAACCATCACAACCGTCTTTCAATTCAAGCCCAAAATCAAAAATCAAAATTTCGAAAAGAAAGATGAAGATTGGAGAATCCAAAATAAATGAAAATTATAAATAAAAATATCTTTTGAAAGCTTATACAATGGGAATCAAAACCCCTAAATCAATTCGTGAAATCATATGCTTAAAGGAAAAATCAAGAAAATGAGTTTTGCTTAGGAATGGCAAACAAATTTCAATCGATTTGACTCAAAATCAAATGGTTTTATGTAAACTGACAAGAGTAAGAGTTTTGTCTTAAATAAATGACTGTCGTTTTGGTTCAAATTTCGTATTTTTTGGTTGAAAAATGAAAAAGAGTGAATTTTGAAAGCATGGTGGCCAATAATGGAATTTTCCGACAAGAGGCGGCGGTGGGTAAGAGTTTTTTTTTGTTTTTGGGTTTAAGGGGTGTTTTTTTCGAAAATTTTGAAGGAAAAATAATTTTGTATTTATTGAAATTCATTCTGTAAAGTTTGATCAAAGATTGGTAAATTTTGGGAATTTCCGGCGTGGTCGAATGGCGGTTTGACGGCGACGATAGTGGTTGGAAGAGAGTGGTGCAGCAAACTAAATTTTATTTTTTATTTTTATTTTTCAATTTTTTTTGTTTATTTTTAAACATTTTTTTAAAGTTCATACTGGATGATAATTAAGCTTCAATTTCACATTTCAGGTTGGAGCCCGAAAAACCCAAACATGTCCCTAATTGAAACAAGTTTTAAATTGAATGTTTTTTGTGTTATAGTTAAAAGTTCATGTCGCAATTGAAACTAGACTTTAAGTTCGAGTTTTTTTTATGTAATTAACCCTTAAATTTATGGGTAACAAAAATTTGGTTCATCGTAACTATTCATGATACATCTCATATAATTTTTTGTGTTTATTTATTGGGATGAAATTATAAATAGTCCACTATGAAAATAAATATTCCTTTTTAGCCAAAAGTTTGAAACTATTCTTTTTTAGCTAATCAATGTTTTTTTGGAAATTAACCCTGTACCGGTACTACCATGTTTCACCTCGTATCAACTCGTACCACTATATTTCACCCTGTACCAGCCTGTACCACTATAGTACAACCCCGTACCATAATGAATATGGTCCGTACCACCATATTACACCCCCGTACCATTATTAATATAGTGTGTATCATCATATTACACTCTCTTACCATCATTTATGTACCCCGTATCATTATATTACATACCAAATGTTAGAAATGTATAATTGAGCAAAAATAATTTCTTTTAACTAAAAAAGAACAAAATTTAATAAATTGACAAAAAAAAAAGTTTATAAATAGATATTGTTAAGTTCAGGTTATCATATTTATTTTAGTTGCTTGACTAAGCATTCGCATGTACCCAAATATTAGGGATGTGTTTGGGCTAAGTCTAAAGATTTGAAATGTTTGAATTCGAATAGAAATTTAAAGAATTTCTGACCTGGCTACTTGGAGTCGTTCCAAAGCAGAAATATCTCAGTTAGATTGTGTAAGAAATCCATATTTAAGGGACTTTGATTTGGTCAAGATTTTATGAATCTAGAAAATAGGTTTTTGAATGCTATTTATGGAGGCATGTGAAACTAGTCAAAAGTTTCACTTCTCCTCTACATAATTTAGAACACAAAAATTCATGTGCACCAGGTGCATGGATCTAAAATCTATGCAATCTGGGTTGATCCGACCCGAATCCGTGAATTTCAATTTTTTTTCAAAATTTTTTTTCTAGATTTTTGTCTTGACTTTTATGTTATAAATGTGTGACCTTTATGTATAAATGTGTGACTTTTATGTACAAACATTAGCACCTTTATGTCTGTAACTTAGAAAAAAATGAAGATTTTCAACACAATTTGTATTGTATACCTTTATGTGATATCAATGTGACCTTTATGTTATATTATGTTACCTTTATGTACAAATATTCTGACTTTTATGTAATATATAAAAGTGCATAAAGGTCAGAATATTTGTACATAAAGGTGACATGATATAATATAAAGGTCACATTGATATCACATAAAGGTATACAATTCAAATTATGTTGAAAATCTTCATTTTTTTCTAAGTTATAGTACATAAAGGTCATGATAGTTGTACATAAAAGTTACACATTTATAACATAAAAGTCACACTAATACAACATAAAGGTAACAACCTGAAGCAAAAAAAAAAAAAAGCTAAATTCAAAAACACGCGGATCCGGGTCAAAACTGGATCGACCCGAATTACATGTACACTAAGTGCACACAAGACCAACTCTATAATAGCCTTACAATTTGGACTCGTCTTTTACATATAATCAATGTTTTAGGGGATTCAAATTTTTTTGAAAGAGAAAAATAATCGATCACACATGGCTTTGAATTAAACAACTTTTATATTGGATATATATAGATTATAGATTATATAAATAATCGATTTATTATTTAAAAAACAACACAACTGTCAATTTAAAAATTGAAAATAACTTTTAATGGATCTAAGTATTTTAAAATCATAAATTAAGGCCTAAAATCTGACATCATTGGAGATGTAGTATCTATATGATCTAAGAAGATATTTATTAGAAATAATTGAAAAAAGATATTGAGTTTTCGTTCTTTTTCAGAGGGAGAGTTGTCAAAATATGTTGGACTAATAGGTTTGTCAAATCATTTGTAAAATTGAAAGGTTGGATTGTATGTTTAATAACACACCAGAAAACATGACTCAGAGGGTTTGTTTGTTGATGTGATGGACTTTTGGTGTATAAATAACAAAACTAATACCTAATACAAGTAATGAGGTATAAATATTGAAGTGGGTTATTTATTCATCGGAATGAAAGAATTTTAAGAAAATAACTCATTTCGGTATTCTACATTGAAATCAAATGCATATAAAATAATAATTAAAAAAAAATTATGGCATGTGGATAGGCCCATCCTATGGCCAACTATAACTTGGGTTGAGTTGTGTTGAACTCAAATTTTGTAGAGCACAAAATCCTAGTCAAACACCAAAAAATATTGATCCGGCTTAAAGAAATCGAACCGAATTAAAGTATAGAAAATTGAATAAAATAAGAAAAGCACTGTGCCCGGAGCCTACTCGGGCAAATTTGTTCGGCTTGTTCTGGCCGGACATAACGTTTTTTTATATATAAGAATTGAGATAATAGAACTCTCTAATTGCTTGAATACCATGATTTCGGATCCAGCCCCCCTTATAATGAGGTTTAAAGCCCTATTTATAGACTAAATCTAAGATATGAAACTTGGTTACTAAGATATAAATCCCCCGATCTTAGGGTCTAGATAAGGAAAATTCGAGTCAAAATCTATCTAAATCGGATATGATTTGATCTTAATTTGTTTTCTTTTTTGAAGATTCTTTCTTGAAATACACTAACTCCTTTCTGTTCGCCTAGTGAGGATGGCCTTACTCTCTGGCCCTCTATTCAATCTCCAGAAATGCTTCTGAATAACCCTTCCGGACTCTGAACCAATCCCACCTTCGTTGATCTGGCTTCTGGTTGGGTTGGCCTTTACCAGATTCGAACCCTGGTCGGATCGGCTTCTGGCCGGGTCAGACTCTTGGTCGGGTCGGATTCTAGTCGGACCATGCCCCTGGTCGGGTAGGATTCTGATCGGACCAGGATCATGGTCGGCCCTTTCTGGCTGGGTCGATCCTACTTGGGGTAAATTGTCGGTTCAACTTACTCTTCGGGTTAGTCCGGCTACCAAGCTAGCTACCGGGTCTGGTTAGCTAAGTAGGGGATCAACATTAGCCCATTGGGACATGATAAGAAGTCAATCCTGGTCGGGGCCAACCTCCATAAGCCTCCTACTTCCCGATCTCAGCAAGGTTTCACGGCGTCTGTCAATTGGGCGTGCTGACACGTGGCGAAACTTGGATCATGCGATCTGACATGTGGCATCATCATGACCCTGGGAAGTAGATGGGACATTGGCTCCTCCTATAAATAGGTGAGACACCAACTCATTTCTCCACTTCCCTTCTTGCGAATTGAAATTCTTGCAAATTTTCCTCTTGAAACCTAACAGATACAACCGTGTAGATTTCGCCATCCAAATTCAGCCGAGCAGTCATATCAGGTATACCATCTTTACTTTTCATTCTCCTTTTCAAATCATAGATTCTAGAAGTGGATCTTCTAACAGCAGTTCGGCCTGGGATTACGACCACGACGCCACCCCGACCTTTACTCCCTCTAATTCACCTGACTTAGACTCATCCGTCCGATTCGCCGAGCCCCTTCGCATGCTCGACCCCATCCCTGCCACTATCCAACGAGAGAACACTCCTGGTCGATCTGTCGAAGATTGTCAATCGGATCCTGCCAAGGGCCGATCAGAATCCGACGACCAGTCCTCCGATGGGGTGGATTGAGACCCGAGGCGGGGTTACCCGAGTATTGTTACTATCGGGGTTCGACCCTCTGGCCCCAGTCTTTTATTCGGCAGGTCAGAAGAGGTTGGGACTTCGGGACGGAACATTCCTGAGGGGATCCCAATCCGATGTTGTTATGGACGGACTGAGATGCCGTCTCAGGATTTCGAGGCGTTCTCCTGCCCGGTGGTTGTGACCCAAATGGAGTTGGATAAGTGGCACGCGCTTTTCCACATTCCCGACTCCGTGCCCCCGACCAGAGGAGCGAATGGATAAGCCCTCGGCGAACTGTGTAGCAATTAGTGTCCGAGCACTTGAGGCTGGGCTTCGCTTCCCTCTAGCCTCGACACTTACATATTATCTCTGATAATGAGGAATAACACCCGGTCAATTACATTCGAACAACTGGTTTTCCATCTTGGGGGTGCTTATGCTCTTCTGGACCTTCAACCTCGGGACCCCGACCCCTCACGAGCTCGCCTGGTTGTACAGTGTAAAGCTTGTACCAGGCCTGATGAACCACTTCTACTATACCTCTGCTCGGAAATACCATCCGCAATTGGTTAAGGACACCCCTTCTTCTATCAAGGACTGGAGGACAAAGTGGTTCTGGGTCGAGGGCGACTGGATGAGTCCAGGGCCGAACTCGCATGACTCGTCCCAGAGGGTTTCTTGCCCTACTACGGTACTTGTTGTTTTTTATTGAACTTTTTTCTGCTCTTTTGATTGTTAATGCTTTCTTTTCTTGCAGAGATCCCGGCCAAGAAACTTTTGATCGGAGATACATTCCCCAGGAAGATCCAAATTTTGAGGGACAACACCGCTTCTGAACAGAAATTTTTTAAACTTCTGGTCACTGAGGAAAGGTTTGCTCGGGCCGACTTGATTTTCCCTTTCATTCCATATCCCAACGATTTCCCAGGTTAACTAGTATATTTTTTTTGAATTGGTAGCCTCTTCGGCTCTTTAGTCTAGTCACTTGGTCTGCTTGGTCAATTGATTGGATCTACCTGGCCGATGATTCGACTTGATCTTCAGGTCGGCAGTATCAGGTCGAGCTGACTAATCGTCCTCTCTTAGCTTTTGGTCGTCTTCCATTTTTTATCCTAATAATTCATTTCTGTTGTAATTCTTCTCCCCTCACAAATATTTGGGGCTGATGGATGATCTCTCGGAGTATCTACCGCCGGGCTCAGAACATCTTCTCATCCCGGCTCTTCCGATAGAGTTCATGTCCATGCCCAATCTAGAGGAGGGCAAGACAGTTGAGGTCGGCAAGGGTTGTGGAGGCAAGCCCGAGGTGGCGGCCGAGATGGAGGTGGTTGAGGTGGAGGCAACAGGGGAAGAGACGACCGAGGTGGACTTCATGGTCGTTACGGAGTAGCCTGGGTTTCTTTGCTCGGATTTTTTTTGTTTCTTGTATACCTTTTTGTATGAGGTTCAGACCTCCAAACCGATTTTTGCATGATGAACATATTTCTGCTCTTTTTCATGTCTATTTGCACAAAATATTTCAACCATATTTCTGCTATTTTTCATCTCTATATTTGCGACATATTTCAAGTCGGTTCATGGCCTCTTGCCTAGTCAGTTTTTGAGCCCATTCAAAGAGGTCAAAAGTTCTCACCAATGTTAAAGCATTTAATGAATTTAGGGCCTGAGCCCGAGCTTAGCGAATGAACTCGGATTGGGTTGGAGTCCTTACTTAGATTCAGAGCTTGAATAAACTGGGGGCCGGAGCTCGTGGTCAGAACCCAAGCTCAGCGAATGAGCTTGAATTGGGTCGGAGCCCTTATTCAAATTCAGAGCTCGAATGAGCTGGGGGCTGGAGCCCCTGGTCAGAACCCGAGGTCAGCAAATGAGCTCGAATTAGGCCAGAACCCTTATTCAGATTCAGAGCTCGAATGAGCTGGGGGCCAGAGCCCATGGTCAGAACCCAAGCTCAGTGAATGAGCTCGGATTGGGCTGGAGCCCTTAATTACAAAATTTATCAAGAGCATAATTGTACTAATTTTATTAATCGAAGAATTTGCAGAAGAGTAATTTGTTTAGAAACTAGAATTTACGAAAGATCTTCCTAGCATACTATTGACAGTATTTCTTCAAATGCTCCGCATTCTAGGGCTTGAATAACATTTTTCCGCTTAGGTCGGCAATTTCATAGACGTCTCTGGTTAATACTCAGATTATCTTGTATGGTATTTCCCAGTTTAGTCCAAGTGGCCCGACATTAAATTCTTTTATGTGTTGTAGCACCTTTTTGAGGACTAGATCTCCGACCTCAAACCTCCTTGCTCGGACTTTGGAATTGTAATATCTTTCGCTCCTCTGTTTGTAAATCGAGTTTCTGAGCTCGGAGTCATTAATCTTTTCCTCAATCAAATCCAAACTAGTCAGAATGGCAATTTCATTGCTCTGCTTCTCGAAATTCTGGGTCCTCCAGATCGGCATGCCGACTTCATCTGGTATGATGGCTTCCAACCCGAAAGCCAAGGAAAATGGGGTCTCGCCGGTTGATGTTCTGACCGTCGTTTTGTATGACCAGAGAACTCCTAGAAGTTCATCAGCCCAAGATCCTTTTAAATATTCAAGTCTGGCCTTCAAAGTGTGCTTAATGATTTTGTTTATGGCTTCTACTTGACCATTTTCTTGGGGATGGTACGGGGTGGAGAACAAATTTTTAATACCCAGATTTCCACAAAACTCTTTGAATCCCTTTGAGTCGAATTGGCGGCCATTGTCGGAGACCACAGAATGTGGAATGCCAAAACGACATATGATCAACTTCCAAATAAAGTCTGTGATTTTGGGCTCGGTTATTTTCACAAGTGGCTCAGCTTTTGCCCACTTGGTGAAATAATCAAAGGTCACGATTACAAACCTTACTCCTCCTCTGCTCGTTGGTAGGGGTCCGATCAGGTCTAACCCCTATTTGGCGAATGGTCACGGGGCCATTACTGAGTTAAGCTCTTCTGTTGGGGATTTCATCAATGGAGCACATTTTTTGACATCTCTCACATTTTTGTGCAAAGTTAATTGCGTCATTTTTCAAGCTCGGCCAGAAATAGCCTTGTCTGATGATCTTGAAAGCCAGAGCTTGTCCCCCAGTATGATTGCCACAAATGCCTTCGTGAACCTCCCTTAAGGTATAATCAGCTTCTTGTTCATCTAGGCATCTTAGTAGAGGTAGAAAGAACCCCATTTTGTATAAGATTCCATCCTTCAGTGTGTATCGAGCAGAACGTATTCTCAATTTCCGAGCCTTGATCTGGTCATCGGGCTCCTTCATTCTTCCAAGTATTGGATGATCGGGGTCATCCAAGTATCTTTTTGATCGGTATTGTATATTGCTTTCTACTCCAGAGCTGAGCTTTCGATCATACCAATGTTCATCGAGCCTATGTCTTCTGCTTCTTCACTCATTGCGAGTCGGGTTAGGGCGTTAGCTTGGGTGTTTTTTGTCCTTGGGACCTATTCTGCTTGGATTCTCCGAAAATCGGCTAGGGCCACTTCTACCGACCTCAAATATTTGGCCATCTTATCATCTCTTGCAGCATATTCTCCTGAAATTTGATTGACGACCAGAAGAGAGTCACTGAAGATCTCGAGGTCGTCTGCCCTAAATTGTTTAGCCATCTCCAAGCTGGCCAAAAGGGCCTCGTATTCTGCTTTATTGTTCGTTGCTGGAAATTTAAACCTAAGTGCCAAGCAAAAGTACTTGTTTGTGTTAGGATGTATACTATAAGCCTAGTTTTTGTATGAACATCTTTTATGGAATGAGAATCATTTTGGTCATATGTTTGCATTTTATATTTGTTATATATGTTTATGCAATGTCCAATTAATTTATATTATAGATAACTTGGTGTGTGGTGCCACACAGAAGATCATGTTATCAGTTTCTTATAAATTATAAATAGTAGCTCACAACCAAGATGGATTTGGACAAACCATTGGAATGATTGTAGTGTAATTTTCTATTAGTCTATCTTGACTATAAAGTTACACTAGTACATTTTGTATGTATTGAGCAGGACCATTTGAGGTTGTTCAATTTGTACTGACTATATAATAGAACAAGACCTCTGTTATTATGGATGTACATCTTCTTAATCCCTATATAATAACGGGCACGTATGCTCAGTGTTTATTTCTTTAATTTACCAATGGGTGAGATTTATTCATAAATCAATAAGCTCGGTGAGTTGGGAGATAGCATTGTTTATATGGTGTGCTGTTGATTATAGAAGGAATCCGTGTCCTAATTATTTAGGATGATAATGTCCCCTTGAGGAGCTCATAAGGATTATCATGTAAACCCTGCAGGTGGGTTTAATCCGACATGATAATAAGGATGAGTGGTACTACTCTTGGAATTAGATGTAAATTAATTAAGTTGTCAGTAACTTATTTAATTTACGGACATTCGATATCTTAAACACGGGGAAATAAATGTACACATAATAAAAGGAGCTCATATTATAATATGAGATTGGGACGGTAGTTCAATAATAATTCTCTAGTGGACTGAATTATTATTGATGGGCTTAAGTTATGTGTTCGGGCCGAACACAGGATACTTAAGCCCATCAGGAGGCCCAACCCAATTCCTCCTCTAGGTCCCTGGTGTAGCCTATATATAGCTCTTTTCATCAGCGCCTCAAAAATACAGATCACAGAAAAACACGTGATAGTGAGAGAGCAGAACTGAGATTTCTTGAAGGACCGTTGGCCACGCAACGTTCGAGAAAGGCTGTAGGAATGCATCAGAAGATCAAAGAGGTCTACAAGGGTATGATTTTTTTCCGCTGCGTATTACTTTTGGATCCCGTTTCTGATAGCATAGAGCCGGCGATCCGTCGGTTCCAACAGTTTGTGGGGCTGATGAGTACAATTCCAGCTCCAGCCGATATCAGTGTGAAAGACCCGTCCATAAACATTTTTCAAAGTCTCTCGATCTTCTCTTCTTGGAGCACGACCACTAGGGTAAACTCGGCAATGAAGTCTGCTAGGGCCTGCCCCTTGATTGCCATCTTCGGTGAATAATGGATGTCATATTGTCCGAGCTCCACCAACCACTTTAGTAAACGACCGGAAGCGTCAGGTCGGCCCAAAACTTGTTTCAGAGGAAAATTTGTTAGCACTTCAACCTGATGGGCCAGAAAGTACGGCCTCAATTTTCTGGCCGAGATGACTAGGGCATATGTCAGCTTCTCCATGGCCGGATATCTCAGCTTGGCATCGTGTAGAGATTGGCTCACGTAGTACATCGGTTGTTGAGATCCTTTTTCTGCTCAGACAAGAACTGCAGTTATCGCATATGACGAGACTACCAGGTAGAGCTGCAACTTTTCTCCGGCTTCAGGTTTCACGAGTACCGGGGCCTCCATCAGTGATCTTTTTAGCTCTTCTAGAGCTATTTCACATTCGTTATTCCAGTCGAACTTGCAATCTTTTCTGATCAGATTGAAGAATGGCCGTCACTTATCTGTTGATCGTGATATGAACCTGTTCCGCACGACCACTTTTCCCGTTAGGCTCTATATGTCTTTCACTCTTTTTGAGGGTGTTAGCTTCATGATTGCCTCAATTTTTTCGGGGTTGGCCTCGATCCCTCTTTAGCTCACCATGTAGCCTAGAAACTTCTCGGATCCGACCCTAAAAGAGCATTTCATGGGGTTTAACTTCATCCTGTATTTCCTCAACACCTCGAACATCTCTGCCAGGTTAGTGATGTGGTCCTCCACTTTTTTAGATTTCACCAATATATCGTCTATGTATACTTCCATGGTCTTCCCGATTTGAGCTACAAGCATCTTGTTGACCAATCTCTGGTAGATAGCCCCGACATTTTTAAGGCCAAAAGGCATCATCTTGTAACAATATTGTGCTCGGTCAGTAACGAATGTTGTGTGCACCTGGTCCTGCTCGGCCATGGGAATCTGATGATAACCCGAGTATGCATCCATGAAGCTCATGATCTCATGCCCAGCCGTAATGTCGATGAGTTGATCTATATTCAGAAGTGGGAAGCAATCCTTGGGGCAGACTTTGTTGAGGTCGGTAAAATCTATGCATAGCCTCCAAGCCCCATTTGTCTTCCTTACCAGAACTGGGTTAGCCACCTAAATGACATACTCGTATTTTCTTATAAAACCATTACCGAGTAGCTTTTGAACTTCTAACTCTAGCCCCTCATATCAATCTGGGTTGAGTCTTCGTCTCTTCTGGACTACTGGCTTGGCAATTGGGTCAATGTTCAGATGATGACATGCATTTTCTGGTCGGATGCCCTCCATGTCTTCGTGACACAAAGCAAAGACGTTCGTGCTATCCTTGAGGAAGGCTATCAGCTCTCCCCTGAACGGTTCCTTTAGCTTTTTCCCAATATTGAGCTCCATTTCTGGTCTACTTAAGTCGAGCAGGACCACGTCCAGCTCTTCCATTGATGTGGTTCTTTTTATGGGCATTTTCTTCCTGGGATCCAAAGTTTCCCACTCCACAACTTTCTGATCGTTAATGTCCATCTTGTTGTCTAGTTTTTGGTTGGCCGTACCCGAGCTCAAGCCGACCTCAAAAATTTTCGTTGGCTCCTTGAACAACAACTGCTCTTTTGGTTACCCGTTATTGGGTTCAGTCTCCATAAGCTCGGGCTCGGTTTCTGACTCCAAGTTTGGGATATATTCAGCTGCCGTAATCTTCTCGAATATCATCTGCTTTTTCTTTTGTACTAATTCGGTCTGCTCGATGATGTTGAGCTCTCTTGGTTTCAGACCTGATTCACATTCCCGTGCGGCCATTTGATTGCCTTGGATGACATATACATCGTCTCCGATCGGAAATTTTATAGTCGGATGGTGTATTGATACTACTGCTTTTATTTTGGCTAGAAGTGGCCGTCCCTAGATTGCGTTATAGACCGAATTTAGGTCCACAACCTTGAACTCGGTTGTTGTGTGTACTGTTTGGTCTCCAGCCCCGAACACAATTTTGAGCTCGCACATTCCGATTGCACACGTTATCTTACCTCCGAACCCTTGGATCGTATCTGAACAGGGTTGGAGGTCGGATTCATAAAGACCTATCCTTCTGAACATGTTCAAGTAGAGTATGTTGGTGTAGCTCCCCGTGTCGACCAGAACTCTATGGACCATCGTGAGACCGATATTCAGTGATAGCACCAGGGTATCAACGTGGCGTTGTACTTTTCTTTCAACATCCTGCTCAGTGAAGGTCAGTGGTGGGTGGATCGATTCTGGTCTCGGAGAGTTGCATCGTTAGTATCCGTTTCTCGCCTTCCTAATCTGCTCTCTCCTCATTCTTTTGGAAGATCTCAGCTCTCTAAAATTATTATTCACAAGGGTGTGAATTTCTCGAATTGTTTCGAGCTGAGGTGATGGGGGAGGTTGTTGTGGCCTTAGTTCGGGATTTTTAACGTATTCCTTGAGATGACCCCGGTTAATCAGCCTCATGAGCTCGATCAAAAGTGCCCTGCACTTATCAGTTTCATGTCCTGGAGATTTATGGTATTGACAGTACCTGCTCTGATTTAGCCTAGCAGGATCGGCTTTCATCGGTTTCGGGGCTGGCAGCATGTTCTGGTCTTTTAGCTCGGTAAGTACCTGAGCCGGGCTGATTGTCAGGATGTGTCGGATCTGATCGAGCTCCTCATTCTGATAAACATTAAACTCCCCTAGGGGTTTGAAAGATGGTGTGTTCTTCCTTATCTCTTTTCCCTCTGCCTTTTCTAGGGTCGGTTTTTCCTCCAAAATGGCTTCTTCAGCTCTGATATATCTCTCTGCTCGGCTTAGGAAATCGTGATATGTCTTTGGGCCGTGTTCATGAACATTCCACCAGAACCTAGTTTTTTGGGAGGAGACCGGCTATGATTGCCATGAGCACGACATTGTCAGAGACATGCTCCATTTCCAAGATAAGTTTGTTGAATCTGTCCATGTAGGACCTTAGTGATTCATCCTTACATTGTTTAATGTTCACCAATCTCTCTTTCAGGATGGACTTCATCTTCGAATCCATGAATTGTGTGAGGAAAAACTCAGTTAGCTCATCCCATCCTCTGATAGAAAAATCTGGAAGTGAACAGAACCATCTCTAGGCTCGGTCACCTAATGTTAGGGGAAATGCTTTGCACATGAGTTCTTCTCCAACCCCCTGTAACTCCATCCAAGAAGTGTATTTGTCCAAATGTGAGCTCACGTCAGTTTTACCATTGTAGAGACCAATAGGTGGTACTTTGAACTTCTTGGGGGTGACCCGATTGGAAATCTGATCTATGAAGGATGAGGTCTTCCTCCATCTTTTTTCTTGTTCGGGTCTTAATCTCTTTGCTCCGATTTCTGCCAATCTTTTTTTGAGTTCTTGTTCTTCTTCGTCTTTGTTTTCGAGGGGTCTACTTTCTGACCTTCCTTCATTCCGTTGGTGCTTATTCTGGAAGTCCAACATTTTTCGGGACTTTCTGGCCTCCTGGACGGAGGTCGGGCCCATCTTATCGAAGACACTTCTGGTCTTGATCGGCTTTTCTGCTCGGGATGGCCAGTACCTGGACTCTGTTCGGGTTTTCTCTGGGGACGGTGTCCTTTTCTATCTTTGCTCTTCAATCGGGTCCTTCCTCAAGTCCCTTCTTTTGGGGCTTGGCTCATCTGAGGATTGGGTGTCCTCAAGTTCGTGGGCCTTATGGGCCCTCTCCCTCGCCTCAGCTTCTTTCAGCCACTCGTTGAGTTGGAACATAAGGGCCTTGATCTCGTCTGAGGTCATCATAGTTTTCCCGGGTTCTGTTAGACGGGGATGTCTAGAGATATTCTTTCCTGTGGGGTGTTGGCGATAACTCCAGAGATGTTGCGTAACCGTGGCTGGCTAGATCCGCCAAGTAATAGGTCCTGGCTTTGGAGACCAGGTGGGATCTCCTGGTCTTCGCAATCATTCATTGTGTGGGTAGTCATCGAACTATGTTCTGTTAGCGTCTCTCCTTCTAGCGCCAAAATGTTGACGTCAGATTTTGTAGAGCACAAAATCCTAGCCAAACATCAAAAAATATTGATCCGGCTTAAAGAAATCGAACCTAATTAAAGTATGGAAAATTGAATAAAATAAGAAAAACACTTTGCTCGGTGCCTACTCGGGCAAATTTGTTCGGCTTGTTCTGGCCGGACAGAACTTTTTTTATATATAAGAATTGAGATAATAGAGCTCTCTAATTGCTTGAATACCATGATTTCGGATCCAGCCCCCCTTATAATGAGGTTTAAAGCCCTATTTATAGACTAAATCTAAGATATGAAACTTGGTTACTAAGATATAAATCCCCCAATCTTAGGGTCTAGATAAGGAAAAAGTCGAGTCAAAATCTATCTAAATTGGATATGATTTGATCTTTATTTATTTCTTTTCTTGAAGATTCTTTCTTGAAATACATTAACTCCTTTCTGCTCACCTAGTGAGGATGACCTTACTCTCTGGCCCTCTATTCAATCTCTAGAAATGCTTCTGAACAACCCTTCCGGACTCTGAACTAATCCCACCTTCGCTGATCTGGCTTCTGGCCAGGTTGGCCTTTACCAGAACCGAGCCCTGGTCAGATTTATTTCTGGCCGGGTCGAACTCCTGATCGGATTAGATTCTAGTCGGACCATGCCCCTGGTTAGGTAGGATTCTGCTCGGACCAGGATCTTGGTTGGCCCTTTCTGGCCAGGTCGATTCTACTTAGGGTAAATTATCAGTTCGGCATACTCTTCGGGTTAGTTCGGCCGCCAAGCTAGCTATCGGGTCTGATCGGCTAAGTAGGGGATCAACAAATTGGGTTTTAATAAAAGATAATTCTATCCACAAACATAAAATTTCTTCTCACAAACATTTTACATATAAAATATCTATTTTACCTTTAAAATTCATTTCCCCAGCACAACTTTACATCTTTTTTTCTTTCTTTTGTAAACCACCATCTTCGTAATTTTTATCTATTTGAAACCTGCATCTTTTTTCTTTAAAAAAAATAAAAAACTTCAATCTCTGTTGATAATATATAACACATAAAAAATAACATAGATGTTTGGTAGATACATTAAGAGGTTCAAGAAGACAATTACCTTGTACCATCAATAATATTTTTTAGTTTTTTTTTACTTTGTCGAATCAAAAACTTGTGAATTGATGGTATAAAAGAAAAATATATTAATCAAATAATCAATAATTTTTTAGGCAATAATAGGAATATGAGAAGAATAAGAATAAAAATATAATAAGTTCTTGATATATCAATGAGAAATTTTCAAAAATCAATTCATAAATCAATAGTTAATGTTTTCATTAATTCATATGATCTTCTCGTAAAACATTTTCGTCATTTTTCAATTTTCATATTTATCTATTATTAATAAAAATCAGAGAGTTTTCATTAGAGAAAATGCATGGCGGCTTTATGAATTAGAAAAACAGATGATTATGAAAAAAAAAATGGAAGATGGTGGCGTGGGTGCAGCTGTGAAGACAAAAGAAACAAGCCCTAAAATTGGAACTTTAAAATAATTAAGTTTAGGCAAAAAATTGTATGCCCCAGGGGCACGGATCTAAGATTCATGCCCCCAACCCGACTCGGCGTGTGAGCTGTAACACCCCATTTCAAGAAAACACCCTGCATATGCATATTTTATAAATTTCTTTTATCGTTCAAGTGTTAATGATTTAAGTACAAATTTTCATATTACGTAAGATTATGGATTAAGAGTTTTACTATGATCGATGATTTTAAAGATTTTATGACGTGTTTTCTTTCGAGATTTTAAGGGTTTTGCAGGATTGCTCACAGATGAAACCGAGCTCGATCTCCACTCACTCGACACACATGAACGAAAGTAAAAAATAAGATGTTAATTAAATTAATTGAATAAAATGATTTAGGTTTATATGCTTTCTTTTTAGAAAGTTTTACTTATGATCTTATATGTATATTTATGAAATAAGAAGTCTTACTTGAACGAGCATGCATTATAGGTAATTATTGAAATAACCGAAATGCTTATTATTATTATTATTATTAATTTAAGTATATATATGGAAATTTAATATTTAATTTTATGCTTATCTATTTCCACATCTATGTGAATTTTATACCATATTATATGATTATTAGTCCTTCAATAAGTATACATATACTTATATATATGTGTAATATGAAACATGAAATATCAAGATAAATAATTAGATTAACCTTTATTTTTAATCCAAATCTTCCAAGATAAGTTTGCTAACCTATGACTAAGTAATCTAGACTAGCCACCTCACTAATCTAATAGCATCATGCAAATAACCATCCACTTGCAACATGCAATACATCTTAGCTTGAGGATATTTCTTCTCTCTCCCTCCCTCTCTCTCGATCACTCTCTCTCTCTCTCTCTCTCTCTCTCTCTCTCGATCACTTCATATAAAAGAGCCAAAGTCAAAGATAAGCTAATACAAGAGATAAAGGAAAGCAAAGATCATATATCCTTCAAGTTCGTCTTCTCAAACCTAAAGGTATTTTTGGCTAAACTCTTATGAATCCTTCATTAAAACTCATGATTTATGCTTAATACTTTAGGATAAGAAGTCCAAATATGTTCTTTGGCATATTTGTTGGGATTATATGTTGTTTGCATGGAGGAATAAGTTGATTCTAGGGTAGACTTAAAGATATGCTTTATTTTGCTACTGTTTTAGTTGTGTTCGAAAATCTTAGAAATTGTATTAAGATGAATCCTTTTGTCTAATTGAAATATATGAAGTCAAGAGCATTCCTGTAAAATTTCATAAGGTTTGGAGTTGAATTCGATTTTATATGATTTTTCTAAGATAAGCTGTTCGGAGACAGTTTTTACCCTATTTTTGGGTCTGATTCATGTATTTTTCTGGAACAGTTTACTTCGAATTTATGCATGATCTTTTACTATGTTTTAGAACCTGTTCTTAGGTATATGTAGGAATTTAGTATGTATTTTTTTGAGCTTTGTACGATTTATTCAGAATTTTACAATAAAACCTGTTTTCACGTAGACGATGTCCTGTTTTCAGCTTCCTTCTAAAATTCATAACTAATTATTGGGATCGAATTTATAATCCATGTTTTACTATGTTGTACGTGTTCTTAGGAGTATGTAGAATTTTACTATGTCATTTTTGGAACCTTGTACGAATTATGGTGATTTTTACGAGAAAGTCCGTTTTTCAGCATATGATGTCCAGTTTTTCGGCCAACTTAAGAAATTCATGACTACTTATGTGAACCTTAATTTTAGTTGATGTTTTTATATGATGTACTAAAAGAAGTTATGTACGTATATGAATAATTATATGATTTTAGGAATCACATGTGAACTATTAAAAATTGTTGCGACTTTATGGGTCTTCTTATCATTTGAAGATTACTAGTTTGAAAGTTTAAAGAATAAGTTATGAGTATGAATGTGTTTTGGGTAAATTTAACCTAATATAAATGCAAAAGAATGTGTTATACGATATAAGGAAGCTAATCAGTTAAGTGTGTCGAGCGCAGTCGAGACGATCGGTGGAACCTGAGGCAACCCTTGCACTCTTTACGAACAAGTGGGTAACTTCTACTCTCTACTATGTGTTGATAATTGAATTGATAAGTTATGTATGAAAATCTACGACTGAAGTCCGTAGCTATAACCGGTATGTAACTTCCATACCCGGCAACGACCTTAAGGGCTAAATGCCTGGTCTATGAAAGCGACGACCTTAAGGGCAGATATGTCTGGTCTATGAAAGCGACCATAAGGACGTAAATGTCTGGTCTATGCAAGGTTTAGTGGGCAAGAAATTCCCACATTCCTTTATGACATGTAGTACTGGCTTAACGGTTTAATTGCTTCATTGTGTGTGCTGTTAATTGAATTGATGAGTTATGTATGAAAATCTACGACTGAAGTCCGTAGCTATAATCGGTATGTAACTTCCATATCCTACGACGACCTTAAGGGTAGATATGCCCGGTCTATGAAAGCGAGGTCTAGTGGGCGAGCGATTCCCACATTCCTCTATGTTTATGGTCCGGGTGAGCGAGCCCAATGGACATGTAGTACTTGTTTAATGATTTAATTACTTCAATGTATTAGATAGTAAGGTTATTCCACTGGGATCCCTCTCCGGAGGTGTCTCATGATGTTACTCTTATTATTTTCAGGCTCGGCGTATGATGAGGTGGATGAGTAGCAGGCTGGGCGGACTTCTCTCTGTAGCTATGTTTGTACTAGTATAACGTTTCCGTTTAAGAACTATATGTTGTATATATGTACAATATGATGCTATGGGCCTAGACTCGTATCCTATTATATAATATATGTTTTGTTGTGTAATTCATATAAGTCTTTGGTTCAAACATTTTTCCTAGAAATGTGGGTGAGACACGACTAATCTTGGTTTATAGACAAATATATATGTTATGTTTAAAAAAAAAAAAAACTCTCGTGTCTTCACTTTTAAGTCTTCCGCTGTATGCTATAAAATCATTATTATTTCTTTATTTTCTAAGTATATAAAGGGTGACGATCTATTTCCAATAAAGGGAAACGGGGCGTTACATGAGCCGTTCCCAAGCGTGCCCACACGTCCTACTATGGTATGACCGTGCACAAACCTGATTATACTCTTTAGGTATCACACATTTACTCTTCAGGTATCAGATATCACACAATTACTCTTCAGGTATCACATATATACCCTTAAGGTATTATACAGAAACAGTGTTTTTTTCTTTGTTTTTCTTTGTTTTTCTTCTTTCTCCTTCTTCTTAGTCTATTTTCTTATTGATTTGTTATTCTTCTTATTTGTTTAGTGCATTCTTCTTTTTATTCTTATTGTATATCTTCTTGTTTTTTATTCTTCTTCAAATTACCATGAAATCATTTAGGGTATGTTTGGACTGGACTTGGCCCATCCGGATTTTGGATGAGTTCAGTCCAGTCCATGTTTGGATAAAAATTATCAAAATCCTACTACCTACCCTACTTTTCCTACTTTTCTACAATTCCCAATAAATACATTTACTTTTTCTACAAGTCCCAATAAAAAACATCTACTTTTTCTACAATTCTCAATGTGAAAATGACATTTTAACTATAATTCTACTCAAAATTGAAACTCACAAAATCATTTTCAAGCCAAAATCCAGATTTACAAAAGCCACCTTAAGTCCAGTCCAAACATACCATTAAGATATTACATAATTACCTAATAGGTATTTGTATATGTTACTCTCAGGGGTATTACATAAATACCTTTAAGGTATTATACAAGTATATCACACATATTTCCTTCGAGTATTACATAAACACCTTATAGGTATTTGTATATGTTACTTTCAGGTATTACACAAGTATCTTTTAAGTGTCACACATATTACTTTCAGGTATTACATAAATACCTTTTAGGTATTTGTATTTGTTACTCTCTCATGTATTACATAAATACCTTTTAGGTATTACACAAAGTAGCTTTTTAAGTATCACACATATTACTTTCAGGTATTATAAATACCTTATAGGTTTTTGTATATGTTACTCTCATGTGTTATATAAAATACCTCTCAGGTACTACACAAATAACTTATAGTATCATACATATTTCTTTCAAGTATTACATAAATACTTTATAGGTAACTCTCAGATATTATATAAACAAACGCTCATGAAAACACAATCCAACTCCTTCAAAACTAAAGAATCCAAAACACAAAACAAGAAAATAAAACAATAACCGAGATTGCCTTTCTCCACTTCTTGTCTTTCTTCTTCCAGAATATGCAGTTAATAGACTTCTTGTTGAAGCTATTAATAGAAGGAAAGCTAAAGCCAACTCTTTTGTGTATATTCTGTTGTGTTTCCTCTTCTTTCGAGAAGCGCGTTCACGTTGCTCTTGTTGAATGATTTCCTCTCTCATCTCATCTAAATTGGGCTCGGAATTGCCTCTTTGGCATGTGGGTTCTTTCTCGACCAAGGCTATGAGGTTACCCTCGAAGGAGCAGCCCGATTTCTTGGTGACGACCTACTCGTAGGCACTTCCAAGCTGGAAGAGGCCGAAGTTCATGTTGTTGAACTTGGTGACGAACATGGTATTCTCGAAGAGAAGGTAAGGGACGATAAATGGGAATGATTTTGTGGGGACCCACCTGGAAAGAGGGGTGGAGTGGTTGTGGCCTGTGGGGGAGCTGATGAGTCATTCGGGCTGGGGCGGGTTGGGGGCACGAATCCTAGGATCCGTGCCCCCGGGGCACAAGAGAGTCACCCTTAAGTTTAAGAGTATAATTGAAATCTTTACATATATATATATATATAGACCAAGATTGTCATGTGTCAATCATACAATGCTTGAACATTAATTGTTTGGACATTAATTTATATTATTAAGTGTTTTTTTTAGATAATCTATCATTATACATGTAGGTTTTTTTTATTACAAATATATAGTATTGAAAGAATATACTTTTAATTTTTTTTGAGCAAATACTTTTAATAATTAGAATCATGATTTTTAATAACCGCAATATTATCTGAAAAATATCATGTATAAAACTTTAAAAATATCTTGTATAAATAAATGCTACTATTTATATTTTAAAATCTAATTTAAGTTTATAATACTATCTCAAATTTTGCACATTAAGTTCTCTTATTAAGTATTTTTTTTCTTTTTTCTTTCTAGATAATCTATCATTATACATTTAAGTTTTTTCCTTTATTACAAATATATAATATTGAAAAAATATACTTTTAATAATTAGAATCTTGATTTTTAATAACCACAATATTATCTGAAGAATATCATGTATAAATTAAAACTTTAAAAATATCAAGTATAAATAAATGCTACTATTTATATATTAAAATTTAATTTAAGTTTATTATACAATCTCAAATTTATAATCTTTATTATATATATATATAAGTAAGACCAAGATTACCACATGTCAATCTTACAATGCTTGGACATTGTTGTGAGAAAACTAACACTACGCAAGTGCACGTATCGTGACAAGCAATATAGTGGACTAAAAAGTTCGGATATCGAACCCACAGGGAAAATAATAACTATCTATCCTAAGTACTAGGTTTTTACAACTTATGATCCTATCCAGCAAATTCAAATTAAGAGTTGGTTGTTTTAAACTATGAAAAACATAGAAGAGTGATTGCAATTAAGCAAAGAAGAATTAAAATATGATTTATCAAAATAAACAAATCTAGAATTTTATCTCCCCCTATGTGTTTTAACTCCCCCTTTTTCTTTTCTCATGCAAGATTCAATTCCCGATTCCTAACCTGAGATGCTAATATAATCATACCCTGTTTCCATGTGATGCATGAATCTAATGCTATGAATAATTTACTGTATTCCTACGCAATTAAATGTTAGGATGTATACTATAAGCCTAGTTTTTGTATGAACATCTATTTTCATATGAGAATCATTTTGGTCAAATGTTTGTATTTTATATTTGTTATATATGTTAATGCAATTGTCCAGATTAATCTATATTGTAGATAACATGGTGTGTGGTGCCACACAGAAGATCATGTTATCGGTTCCTTATAAATTATAAATAGTGGCTCACAACCAAGATGGATTTAGACGAACCATTGGAACGGTTGTAGTGTAATATGGTATTAGTCTGTCTTGACTATAAAGTTACACTAGTACATTTTGTATGTATTGAGCAGGACCATTTGAGGTTGTTCGATTTATACTGACTATATAAAAGAACAAGACCTCTGTTATTATGGATGTGCGTCTTCTTAATCCATATATAATAACAGGCACGTGTACTCAGTGTTTGTTTCTTTAATTTCCCAATGGATGAGATTTATTCATAAATCAATAAGCTCGGTGAATTGGGAGATAGTACTGTTTATATGGTGTGCTGTTGATTATAGAAGGAATCCGTGTCCTAATTATTTAGGATATGATGCCGATCTTTGCTTCTTCGCTCGATCGTCTTGCTTTCACTTGTGGGGTAAAAAGTTCATTTTTCTAGGCCTTGACATGGTTTATATAGACCCCAAGAGGCAAAGTGTAGCGCCCAGGATAAAAACGAAGCATAATTTATTTATTAAATAATTAAACCCTTAATTGAATTATTTTATTATATGCGTTAACCCTTGACTGTTTAATTTAATTACATGCATTTCAGATAATTGATAAATGCATGTTTTAGATGGAAGTATAATTTAGTCGTGAAACATAGATTATAATTTTACCATAAGATGCGTAATGGAAAAATGAGAAGATAGAAACGAATTAGAGGTCAATCGGAGACTCGTAGCTCAAATGGCGAAGAAAAGGGCAAAATACGAAGATTTAGAAAAATGAAAGATAATTTCGGTGAATAGTAACCCAAGATTTTTACGATGAAAAGTGATTTCGGAAGTCTATATATATGGGTGGTTTCGAGCAAAAAATCACCATTTTCCGAACGAGGCAAAAATCAGGAAAAAATCGTAAGTCTCTCTCTCCTCCCTCCTCTCTCTCTCATCTTTTCTGAGTCTCCGCCGCGCCGCCGCCGGTGCCTGAAAATCTTTTTTCTCAGTTTCGGCTGATTTTCGTACAGAACGTAGGTCTCGTCGAGACGAGTCTAGGATAGGTCTCGGATTTCAATTCCGATGTCTCTTTCATCGGAAAATGGCAAAACATCCCCGGAAAACCCTAACCCTTGTTTTTGCCATCCTTTCTCTCTCTTCCATTTTCTTTCTCTCTCTCGTCGGAGTTGTCACCGGAGTAGCTTCTGGGTGTGTGGGTGTGATGCTGGAGGGGCGGCGCCGCCGTGGATGGCGGCACCGGTGCTGAACAGGGGCATGTGTGTGTGAGTGTGGTGTATGTGTGTTGAACGTGTGTGTTTGTGTTTGCTATTGGGGGCGGCGCTGTGCAGCGCCGCCGTGGTTGCTAGTGGCTAGCGTTGGTGTCGTGCCGGTGAGGTCAGGTTGGGGGTGGCCGACGACGGGTGGTTGCCGGCCAAGGCTGTGTTGTGCAGGGTACGTGTGTTTGCAAGTTTGTGTGTGTGTGTGTTGAGGTTTGGGGAAGGTACTGTTCATGCCGGAGTCGGGGGGTAGCCGGAGAAGGTGGCGGTCGAAGCTGGGTTCACCGGCGGACCAGGTAGAGGCGGCGCCGCCGCGGCTGGAAGCTGTTGTGAAGGTGGCTAGGCGCGCAGGCTGCTAGGCGCGACACTGGGTGGCGCTGGGTGTGCTGGCGCGCATGCTGCCGAGGCATACCGGGTGCTGGGCGCACATGCCGGGCGCAGGCGCGCGCGCTGCCGAGAGCTGGCACGCACGACGCCGGGTGCGCTGGGCGCGTACGCGCGCGACGCCGTTTGACGGGTGCTCGCGTGACGCCGTGTTTGTGATGCGAGATGCGTTTTCTCCGTCATACGTTATTGTCGAGTCATCGACGATGAGATGTCGTCGACCGGGAGTCGGGGGTCCCGGTCAAAGTCAACCCTTTTATCAAAATTACCAAAACGCCCCTCAATCTTAAAACACTCCGTTTGAGCTCGTTTCAACTCCGATTGAGCTCATTCTTTTTCTGTTGCGACCCAAATCTTTCCCTCTTTCTTATAGTCTGTTGGACTTAACTTCCACTCTCATTTATTCGTCCTCAATCTTTAGATCTTCCGTTCCATCTCGTTTTTACCGATCATTCCTTCTCCGAGATCATCTATACCTTTATTTATACGTATTTAACGTATTAAGGATCTAAGAAACATTGTTACTTGTGTAGGCTATCAGTCGGATCATACATCTTGATACTTGATAATTATTACTCGACAACTCACGTGGTAACCACCGAACAAGGTGGGGGTAATTTCTAAATCTTTATATGTTTACAGTTTTCCCTATTTTTGACGCATGATTAGTGAAATACTAAATGCTGTGATTATATGATATGATTTATGTGTCATATTTATACTGTGAAAGGACAGGGGTCTACATTCATTTTCTATGGGACTTATGGTCCGTGATAGACTTCTTCTCTCTATTCTACTATCAAAGGTTTGATGGTCCTGTAAATGCACCAGCAGTATATGAGACCGTTTTTGTAGGGGTAAGACAGGAAATACCCGCACCTTAGATTTGTAGGGGTAAGTCAGGTAATACTCGTACCTGAGATTTGTAGGGGTAAGTCGGGAAATACCCGCACCTGAGTTTGGGTTACGAAATACGTGCTATGCATTTTACGTGTTGTGTCTAAATGTCGATTTTTGAGTATCCTGTTCTTTTATCCGTCGAAACTTTTATGATGCGGAGTTTATCCCCACGAGTGTATTTCACGCACTCACCCCTATTCTGTAATTCACATTATAGGAGATGGTGCCCTATTTGGACATTTTTTTATAATCTGTCTTTTATCACACATCACTTAAACAACGATTTTATAATTCACGTTTTTATAAGTTTGTATTCGTACTTCTTATGGATGATGGATCCTGTGAAGTTATTTCCGCTGCTAATGTTTTGTAATCAGTTGTATCCGAAGTTTCATTTTATGTACAGCTTCTTATCACCTTCCAACTCTTTCTGTTTTATATCATGCACGTCTTTCCCTCTTCGTTCTTCATGCCCATAAAGAAAACTCTGATATTTTGTAAGAAAGAAAATGGGGCGTGACACAAAGGACTCCTAAATTCGTTGGAAGCATGAAAATCGTACCTTTCTAACAAACTGCGCATCGGGTACCGCGGTACTGAGATGTGAGTACCCGGTACCGAGACAAAGGCTTGAATTCTCTGGAGTCGAGTATCGCGGTAGTGAGATATGGGTATTGCGGTACTGAGGTGCAGAAATCAGAGCTTCAAAACTCCACTTCGGGTACTGCGGTACTGAATATGGATACTGCGGTATTGACCCATTTTCTTCCGTTTACTTCCATTTTTCGCACGCTTTGTCTCCGTCACGCCGTTTCACCTCTTGTACCTATATCAACCAATATTTCATAATTATAATTCATTTATGACCAAGATAGTACGATAAACGCACTTACGACCATGTATATTAAGTGTATTTCACACACTTAACAGACATTAATTGTTTGGACATTAATTTCTATTATTAAGTATTTTTTTAAGATAATCTATCATTATACATGTAGGTTTTTTTCTTTATTACAAATATATAGTATTGAAAGAATATAATTTTAATTTATTTTTGAGCAAATACTTTTAATAATTAGAATCATGATTTTTAATAACCACAATATTATCTGAAAAAATATCATGTATAAAACTTTAAAAATATCATGTACAAATAAATGCTACTATTTATATTTTAAAATCTTATTTAAGTTTATAATACAATCTCAAATTTTGCATATTAAGTTCTCTTATTAAGTGTTTTTTTTCTTTTTTTCTTTTTTTCTTTCTAGATAATCTAGACTTGTTCATCCGGTTCGAACTATCAATTTCGATTCTTAATCGGCATTCGGCGAACCGCAATAGATGAAACTGGAACCAAACCATGGAGGGTTCGGTTTCGGTTTCGGTTTCGATTTCGGTTCGGAACCGCCGGTTCAACCGAAATCGGCGGTTCAAGCTTCATTTTTTTTAAATTCTCGGGCACTGATCGTGCGCCAGGGCACGGCCCTGCCCAGCGCACCAGAGATGTTGTGACTCGTGCACGGTCGGTCGTGCCCTTACGCACGGCCGTGTCCGAGCACACAGAAATAATATTTTTTTTTGGAATTAATTATTTAATATTTTATAATTTTAGTCTTTAGATTTCTTATAAAGTTTTTAAGACTTTTAACAAAGTAAAATGAATGAAAATTAATAAAATACAATCAATTCAAAAATTACTTTAAATCATTAGAAGTACAAGCACAACATTACAACTTAAAATACAATCATTAGAAGTACAAGTACAACATTACAACTTAAAATTTTCAAAAAATTACAATAAAACATATTACAATTATGAAATAAAAAAATATTACAACTCAATATATTACAATCATGAATGATGAATCATACTACAATATTGAAGACTTGAAGTTAAAAAATTATAACTTTTTCATCTTTGTATAAAATAAATTGAAGAAGAGGAAAAAAAATTTGAAAGAGCTTGAGTTTCATTCATCAAAATCAATATATGCAATTAAACGTTTTTGTATGTTCCATGCATCATCTATCCAATGACAAGTAATACCCATATAAACATGCATCTTATAAGGATCCTTCCAAATATCACTACATATAGAAAGTTTTTGTTTTAAAATTTTAAATTCTTCAATTAATTTAAATTTATACTCTCCTACTATTTTTTCTATATCCCATGTAACAGTGTTTCTAGATATTTTTCTACTACTAGATTGTAAGTAAGTGCTAGTATATTTTTCAAAACTATCATTACAAGAAAATTAAAATGGAAGATGTTTTTCGGTAATTAATTCGACTACGCCTCTCCTATGGTTCAATTGACTAATTTAAAAGTAAGAGAATCAATACCTTCACCTTGAGAAGAACCGGTAAATCCCCAAAGTTGCATTTGAACTCGATCAATGCCCACCTTTTCGGGATGCTTTTTCAACACATAATTGTTGAATGTCCCATAGCCCCCTCCATGCTTGAATTTGTACATTTTTGCAAAATGGTTGCACATGACTATGTAATCAACGTTGCTATTCAGTACTTTCTCCTTCTTAAAATGAAAGGAGAAAATATCACTTCGAAGCGTAGAAGGTGCTCTAGGAGTAGTGTTGCGTGTTGTATTGCCACTTTCTTGTGTTTCTTTCGGCACCTCCTCTTCTTCTTCGGCAAAGACGACGACGGTATTAGGGCCTAACGTAGCCTCCAAATCATCTTGATTATATTGAGTCAAAAAACACTCAATATAATCATCATCATCGTCGTGCAAAGATTGTGGTGACGGCATTGACATCAGACTCTTTCATTTTCCACGAGATGAACCGGCGGAAAAAGAACCTTTTCTAGACATTTTTTTTTTGGAATAGAAATGAAATAGAATTGAAGAACAAAAAAAAAAAGTATGGATTGAAATTGATCAAAGATGGAAAGTGTGAGCTTGAGAGAGTTGAATTGAGAGAAAGATTGAATCAAGAATGATGAAATTGACGTGCAAATCACAAATGGAATGAGGGTATTTATAGATTTCAATGAAAATTCAAAAACAAAATTTTATCGGGCCGGTTCAAACCGACGGTTCCAGTTCAGTTGAATCGACGATTCGAACCATCTCAATCATCCATCATCAACGATCATTTAATCACGACCGTTGATCAAATTTGAAGTTCGAACCGACGATTCGAACCGTCGGTTTGTCCAACGTCAAAGCCATTGATATCAATGGCTTTTATCAACTTGTTCGTACACTATCGCGATATCAATTTTATAAAAAAATTGGCAAACCGCCGATTCAAAATCCCCGGAACCGAAATCGAACCGTGGAACTATGGTTCACGGTTTCGATTCGAACCGAAACCAGGTCAACGGTTCGCCGAACAGTTGACCAGCTGTTTGGAACCGATTGAGCACCCCTAAAGTAATCTATCATTATACATTTAAGTTTTTTTCTTTATTACAAATATATATTATTGAAAAAATATACTTTTAATAATTAGAATCATGATTTTTAATAACCACAATATTATCTGAAAAATATCATGTATAAATTAAAACTTAAAAAATATCATATATACATAAATGCTACTATTTATATATTAAAATTTAATTTTAGTTTATTATACAATCTCAAATTTATAAGAGATATAAAATAAACATTATTATTTATGTTTTAATATCTTATATTTAACATTTAAGATAATATACTTTTTAAATGTTATACATGATATTTTGGTTTATATATATACTTTTAAAATCTTACATAATAAACTTTTTTGTTTATAAAAGATAATATACTTTTTATATCTTAATTTAAGATAATATACTAAATTTACATATGTTCCGAAGAAGTCAATTATTTAGATATAAAACCTAGATTTAATAACATGAGTCATTCCAAAATCTATGTAAGACTTAATGTGATTTGATAATTAAGTTTCATAATAATTTTTTTCATTGCTCTTCAATATGATTCAATTTTATGAACTGTTACTTTTAACAAATTGCAATTACACTATAATCATGAAAAACTATCATTTAATTTATACATGATATTTGAGTTACATTAGAAACATGCAAATTAAAACTAGAATCATTCAAAGTTACTTTTAGATATGATTTATTTCGGAACTTAAAATTTATTTATTACTATAAAATTCAACCTCAAGTATTATATCACTGCATTCTTGCTTATTTCGTACAACATCCCCAATTAATCCCTCTCAATTGTTCAATTGTATATTTCATGGGATATTGTATTTCAAAATTCAATATTATAATTGTATATACTTTTGATGTAGTTTTAAGTGGATATAGAATATCTTGCAATAGCTAACATTAATTCATCCAAGGAGACGTGTGCAATAAGAGTTTGAGTTATCATATCATGGTTTGTATCTCAAAGGAATTCCACACCGGAAAATAACCTCATGGAGATGGTTTTGATTAATGATAAGGTATTTTAAGAACACATCATGTTATTACATAAAATTGTTATATATTCTTCAATGATGAGTTTATTTTTATGTTTTTTATAATCTTATAATATGTTACAATTCAAATTTATTTAATTCTAACTTCTTTTTCTCTTATGATTCATTTTCAATTTACAAGAAGTCAGACTATTGTTGCTCTTTGCACATAGCCAAATTAGTAGATACAAAAACATGCTAAAAGAGGGAGTAATTTGTTATTTGAAATTTTTTCATAAATTGTAAATGTATTATGAAAATATCATAAATTAAGATAAATATCATTCAAACTTAAAATTTAAAATAATATAGATAAATAACAAAATTTATTTATCATAAAAAATAACTTGTGTATTACAGGGGTTTTACACTAGCTTTAAATATAAAGTGGTTGTAATGAGAAATAATTAGGTTGTGAATAGAATCACCCTTTAATAAAGTCTTCATAATAACGAAGCCTCCCATCAAATAATGGATTATGAATTATGAACCAATCCGGCTATTAAATTGAGAGCCAATTAAACTATTACTAAATTGGACCTACTATTTAATTTAACTAGAATACTGTTTTAAAAAAACTTTTAAGTTTCCTGTTCATTATTTGATTTTAAATTGTAAAAGTTAGTATTTATGGTACTTTAGGGTGAGGTGTTATGTAGGATTTTTTTTTTCCTTTTTTCTTTAATACAAAATTATAATTCAATATTAACTTTATTTAAAATATAGGCATTACAGAATACGTGTTTTTAAGTAAAAATTATAATTTCGAATTTACAAATATGAAATAAAATGACAATAAATAAAATAAAAAATAAAAAATTAATAAATAACATTTTACTATTACATTTTTTTAGATTATTTGAGAAGAAAATTATAAATCTTTTAGTATAATGGTTAAAATCCAACTACAAAATATGACAATCTATGCAATGCATGAGAGAAATACTAATACATATAAAAAGAATCATAGACAAAAACAATAATTACATATTTTCCTGCCTAAAAATGTTTACTATAAATAGAAAAAATGTAGTTAGAGAAGAAAAAAGCAAAAAAGGAAAAATAAAAGAAAAAAAAACAAATGACAATTTTTGCTGCAAGCTTAAGATGCTTGTGCATTGTGTATGATGTGGAAGGAAGCTAAAGACGAGAAAAGTCCGCTGGAGCTGAAGTGGGGTGGGGGATTTTGGGGTGTTTAGGGGTATGCATATGTTTGTGTTGGTTTATGGTACATTAAACAATCAATGACAAGTTAAAAGGATTACAAAAAGAAAATATGTTTTTGGAGATGTTGGCAACACTATAGGCAACACAGAAACAATAACAACTTCTTTGAGTAGTCTTATGTTTCATCTTTCTTCAACTTTACAACGGCTTCTAGCCACGAAAACCTTCACCAAAACAACAAGAGTAGCACACGAATATGAGAAAAGTTGAGTCAAGGTTAGACATTTTCCCTAAAAAATGAACACTTCCCGACTAGTGCTCATGAAACGACATGATGTTTTCAAAATCAACTTTCCATGTGGGATGGTTGAACCCTTCTCAACCCACATATTTTGTGCATTAATTTCTCATTCATCGAAAATAAGTTTTGAAAATTTAAACACACTACGGTCATTTCAACGAAATGTAGATTAATCTCGTACCTTTTAATTTCACAATGACCCATGTTTGATTCCTCAATTTTAAAATCAAACATGTGTGGTTTCATATTTCAATTTTCAATCAAAACCAATTTTTACCAAAAGTTTGTTATTTATTTAATTTATATAATTGATAATTTATTTATAATTTGAAAGTAAATATCTTCCTCATTTCAATTCATTTTATATATAAAATATATCATTTTATATTTAAGTTTGATTATTGCCATTCATATTTGTAATTTTATGTTGTGAGGGTTCTTTCTAAATAAATTATAATTTCTAATTAAATAATTTCATGAGTTAAAAATTTATTTTCAATGCATGATGTATCTTTTTTTTTTTAATCGTAAAAAGAAATTACTCATTAAAAAAGAGCACAAGGGGTACTCAACCCAAATACAAAAGATCCCCATCTACACTTGAAAGACATAAAACAATACAAATTTCAAATTCTAGAAATACATCTCCAAGGCATGATCCTTGAACAACTATTCCACTCAACAATAGAAGCATCATGCTTAAACATATCCTTGGCTGGAAGCCAAAACCAAAAACCTGCGTTTTATTTCTTCGAAAGATTTCTTAACATCCAAGACAACCCCATCAAACACCAATTCATTCCTAATCTTCCATAAGGACCACCCAAAGCCAATATAAACAATAGCAACAATTCTCTTGTATTTCTTCCTCAACCCAAACAATTCACAACGTTGGAGAAAATGGATACTAGGGGAATTATGAGCAATCACAACTAGAACTGGCAATTCGGGCCGTCCGGCCCAACTCAACCCAACCCAACGGGCCAACTATAGAGTCGGGTTGGGCTCGGTTAGCCCATTCTTTGATCGGTCCTATAGAATTGGAGTCCGGCCGAACCATGCTAGGGCTAACAGGCCAAATCGGCCTAAATCTCTAATTATTTTTTAAAATTAAAAAAATATTAATTAATTAAATTTTTAAACCAATTTGCATGGAGAAAGAACTTCATATTTGGTAGTTTAACATTTACAATTTAAATTATAGTATTATATTTATCTAATTGAAGATAATTTATTTAATATAATTAAAATATTAATGAAGACAATGTCTAATTTTTTTTTTTACTTTCTTTTGTTAATTAAAAAATGTTTCAATTCAATTCACATAGCTTGCAAATGGATTTTAATAATTAATAACCCTAATTTAAATTAGTTAATGATAGTTGAAGAAGAGAATAAATAAAAATATATAAAAAAAGAAATAAAAATCATAAAGGAGAATTGAATCACATGTAGGATTTACTAGTTGCAAAAAAAAATATAATAAAAAAATTAAATTAACGGGCCATCAGGCCAGCCCAAGCTTGATGGGCTAAATCTGTCTAAGCCCATTCGGCCTGTCGAACCACCTGGATAGGGCAAAAAGATTTCGACATTTTTCAGGCCACTATCATTAAAGCCCAACCCAACAATATTTATGGGCCTTTCCGGTCCATCGGGCCGGGCACAAATTGCCAGCTCTGATCACAACCATATTTGTTCACCTATAATACTCATACCAAATAGTGCTAACAAAATTACTGTTAATGTTGAATTTTTCACATATTTAATTTTTTCTTTTTCTTAATTAAATCAATTATCTACACATGACTAGGGTTGAGATTTAATAGGAGAGTTGTTATCTTAAAAGATCTTCTAACTTTTATCTAGGAAGATTTGTTAAGATTTGTTCTGTCTTTATTAATCACGTGTTTTGCAGATTAAATCAAGAAAAGAGAGTAAGTCAAACATGCATTCCTATTTAATAGGAGAGGTTTGTTTGAGAAAATCTTTCTTATAAAGAAGAAGAACGTGACTTATGAAAGAGAGAAAGAACGTGTAGAAAGAGAGAGATGGAGATCATGGAAATAAGAGAACGTGTGTTGAGAAGGAGAGTAAGATGGAGATCATGGAGTTCATGGAGATCAAGATGATGGAGCATGAAAAGTATTGATCATGGAGCACTATGATCATGGTGAAGTGTACAAGATCATGGAGCTACATGATGTCTATAAATAGGAGATCCATTCCTGAAGAAATCGGGCAGAGAATTGAGAGAAGAGTGAGAGCACAAGCATTACAAGCAATCAAGTCTAGACAGTTTCACAGTGTTGCTCTCAGTGTTGACCACATTTCCTTTAACAAATTTATCTATTTTCCGTAGTGTCATAGAGTATGTCTACTCCAATGACTCTCTAGTAAGATAGATTAGTTATGTGGTCAATAGTCTTTTTCATATAAGTGTATACGTCCATAGCTTTCATACATACACATATAGGACGTATTGAGTGTCTTTCAAAGAGATTCTTCTTCAAAAGATCTCTTTGTGTTTTTGTACTTACAAGATCAATTAATAAGACATATTTTGCCCTGTAGGCGTTCCACGAGTATTGTTATATACTCGTGGATATTTCTCTTGTTTTTTTATTGTTTTTAGTTTTCTGCTGTGTTATTCGTAGTGTTGTCAACATCACAGACAACATTACGTCTCTGATATTTTTATAGTTTGTGTTTTTCTTGTATAGGAGCATACAGATACATTTCAATTACATTAAAAGAATAAATGTACCGTACTTTCTTTTTCATCTCCACACAATCTACATACCAACTTCTCGTCTGAAAGAGCACAACCTCTCTTCTTCAGATTATCTGATGTAGCCATTCTTTACCTTAATGTCTTCCACATGATCATTTGGACTCTCCTTGGTGCAAAGTTGTCTAAAGCATTTCAAATTCATTCAATTTTTGTTGTGAATCATCGATCATAGCATTCTTTACCAAGTTTTTGTAAGCCAATTTTGTCAAGTAAAAATCGTTCACAGCCAAACTTCATCACCAAACATCCTCTCTCCCCTACTGTAAAATGTATTTGCTAAGAATATTCATAAGATCATTAAACACATTAGTATCCTTTTGAGAAAAATTTCTCCTCTACACCAAGTCTCCAACCAAGGGTTTGCAGTAGGGTGGGGAATCCCCGTTCCCACGGGGATCCATCCCGAACGGTGTGGAGAATTCCTGAAATATACACCCACGAGGACAGGGATGTGGGACTTTTTCTCCTCGACTGGTGGGATGGGGACAGGGATCATACTCCTTACCCGGCGGGAATCCCCATCTTGTTCCCGAAGACCTGAAATTTTATATATATTTATATAATATTTAATATTTAAAATTATAATATTATAATATTATATTATAAATTTAAAATTTTATAATTTTATATATATCAAATCCCTAATCTAGCTATTAATATTTAAATTTGATATTCTCACTTCTCTCTTGTTCCGTTCCAGCAGTAGTGTTCTCACCATGCCACAATTTTCAAGTTGCATTCTTTCTCAAAACACAAGTGTGGTATTTACCAAAACACCACTTAGAAAGTTATGGCTTCATTTCACAGGCTACTCATTTTCTGAATCCTTTATTTTTTATTTGCTAGTAATACCTCCACTCAACTCTCTCCATTTTTGTTTGAGTGTGTGTATCTATTGTATATATGTTGTATGCTCAAAAAGTTTCCATCTCTCTCCTTTCACGAAGTCTTTCATCTCTGCATTTGAAAGTAATTGTTGTTTTTGGTAGATTTTAACATAACATAGAAGATGAATTTTCAAATTCGTTGAACAATTTCATATGTATGTAAGGTGTTCAACGAAATGATTGTGTGATTCTTGATTAAAATTATCGAATTTTTCATAATAGAATACATATTAAATAAAAGATTAGAAAAAGGGGGCGGGGAACCCTGTGGGGTAGGGATCCCTGTGGGGACTGGAACGAGGAAAGTTTCTTCCCCACTACACTCGTGGAGATGGGGATAGGGATTCTCCACGATAGCGAGGACGAGGATGGGCATTGTCCCCCTAACCCCACCCCACCCCGCCCCGCCCCATTTTCATCTCTAACTAAACCGAACCCCATCTTCTCAATGTCTCATCTCATTAATCAACCTCTTTTTGTAAACTATAATTATATGGTTTGGGGAACCTTAATTTCAAACTCTTTTCCTTGACCTAAATATCCGACAAAAAATAAGCATTTTCCCCATTACCTACAACTTTAACAATTTCATTTCTAAGTCCTCTCTGATTCGTACCAACATAAACCTCCCTTAACTCTTTCTATCACCCTGAGCAAGCTGTAAGTCTCCTACCCTATTTATTTACCACTCTCTCAAAACCCCCCATATTTGGACTTGAGCACCCTTAGCCAAAACCTTTTCGTCCCTCCAAAAACTCTTCAAACCCACTTCCCTAAAAGAGCCCAATTGATCAGTCTAATATTCCTGATCCCCAAAC
The DNA here is from genome assembly GCA_954870855.1 of Scutellaria minor. NCBI lineage: Eukaryota > Viridiplantae > Streptophyta > Magnoliopsida > Lamiales > Lamiaceae > Scutellaria > Scutellaria minor. The sequence continues at coordinate 13,499,363 of OX940737.1, forward strand.
CCTTAACACTCTTCTCTTAAACAAACATCAGACTAGCACACCCAAGGAATATTATTCTTAACATCACACCCCTTAGAGAAAATTTCTTTGTAATTTTATGATCTCACAGTCTATAGATTTTGAGAGTTTGAATAAAGATAGGTACTAGGTAGACATCGCAGATAAAACCACTTGAATGAGAGTGGCTCTTCCCTCCAAGGAAAAATTATTGTTATTCCAACTTGCAAGTCTCCTCTTAATCTTCTGAAGTAAACACATCCAAGTTGAAACTCTATGATGATTAAAACCAACATTTAAATCAAGATAGGAAATAAGAAGTGGACTGAACTTACATGTTATAAAGAGTTGCAAGTCAAGAGTCAAGAGTCAAGAGTCAAAAGTCACTGCTGAAGCCTTATAGCAAAGGGGAAGCAGTTAATAATGGCGATCAGGAGTCTCCTACCATCTGAAGCACATCAGAACAGCAAGCTGATGAACATGCTGAAAAAGGCATGGACAGATCAGAGATGGTAGAGAGGGAGAAGAAGAATTCCCTGGTGGAAAAACGTGGAAACAGCAAACTGATTGAAGCCGAAGAAAGAAGTGAAGCTAGATGGAGTAATATTAGCTTACTTACTTTTGTATTAAACAGAATTTGTACTTGTATAATATCTCAGTTTCAATAAAGAGTATTCTGTTTTATTAACTCTTGTCTTATTGTGTTTTTTCATCATCAAGTTAAAGGGCGAAATTGTTGGGATATTTCAGTAGTTATCTTGATAAGATAAAATCGTATAACACAATAAGAAAAGAAAAGTTTGCTTAAGGTATTGATACCTAGTTTCCACACTACATGATCACAAGCTTATCGATTCTAAAGAAAAGATCATGTAATGGTTTTTAAGGAAAACCAACCTTAGAAGAAGTAAGAATACTTCTGAGGGTCAGCATGTTGTAGGGAACAACAAGCTAAAAGAAGTATCCTTAGTAAAAAGGAGATAGGATACTAAAAGAAGTAGTCAGCAGGTTGAAAGAAGAACTCAGAAAGCAAGTAGCTGCACTGAAAGAAAGCTGGAAACAGGAAGTTGTCAGTAATTAACAGGTATCAGGATGCTGAAACACGGATACTGACAAGTATCAGGAAGCTGGCACGGAACAGAAAACAGACAAACAGGAAGCTGGCAGAAGGTTTCAGGAACAGGGAAGTGTTCTAAAATGGAATCCTATGAAGAACAGAAAGCAGCATGGAATAGCATCCTAAGCAACAAGCAAGAAGAACCTACTGCTGTCTACTAAGAAGGAGTAGGAAGTAGCCAACAGATCTTTGGAAAGATAAGAACGCTACTCTCCTTCACAGAGAATCAGGAAGAGCATGCAACATGAAGAAAAATGAGATACTCAAGTAGTCGTTGCATGAACTTCAGTCTTGAGCCCATACTGTTGGGTCCCAAGTGGCCAGAGGTTTAGAGGGGGGTGAATGAACCTCTATCAATTTTTCAAACTTTTTAAACAAATAACTGATGAACAGGTTTCTATTTTTCTAGGAAGACAGAATCCTGTCTCGAGTCAGTAACCTGGCCCTAGGCGTAATCAGGTTGTTGTCCTGGATATCAGAATGTAACGCAGCAGAATAAACTTGATAGAGTTTCTGTTGAAAAATCGTTTTCTTTTCAAGATATGATTTTATGAAATACTTTGACAGTATGCTTATGATGTATGCAACAAGATAAATATGCAATAAAGATAAGCAAGCATATAAGATAAACAGTAAACACTTATGGCTTATAGTGGTTCGAAGGTGGTATAATCCTTCTACGTCCACTCTACTCCTTCGCTGAGGAGGAACTTCATTATGGTCAGTTTGATTTACAAGACTCATCTCTACAAACCTCTTCCAAAATAAGTTATACCTACAGAATCTCAGATTCCTAGGTCTACACCCACACAGGTTTTACAAACTCCCACACAGGGAAAGACTAGCCTACACAAGACTAATAAACTTAGCAAAGATATAATCCTATCAACTAAGTACACCAAATAAACAACCTAGCACACACAACACTTTGGTTAAAAGAAAATAAATCTTCAACTGGTGCGAAGCAGTTCTTGATCTCTGAAAGCTCTTTTGCTATTGTAGACTGCTCCTAGAAGGTTGAGTGGCTGAACAAATGGAAGCTTGAAAAGCTTTGGATGATATGTTAGTTTCCTCTCGAATCTGTCCAACAATTTCTTCAAACAGCCACACCTTCTATTTATAGATCTTGAGAGATTTAACCGTTGGGAAGTATCCGTTGAAGAGAGATGTTTCTCCTTCTTTGAAATCAAGCTCTGATCTCCAAGATCTTCTTTGTGGTCGCATTAAATGCGTCTGAGCTATTTCTAACATGAGCATTTAATGCGCCTACTATTTGCTCCTAGCCCTTTCTGACATTCCTGCTGACCTGTCTAGTTGGTATGGGCTCAAGACTGAAGTTCATGCAACGGCTACTTGAGTATCTCGTTTTTCTTCATATTGCATGCTCTTCCTGATTCTCTGTGAAGGAGAGTAGCGTTCTTATCTTTCCAAAGATCCGTTGGCTACTTCCTACTCCTTCTTAGTAGACAGCAGTAGGTTCTTCTTGCTTGCTGCTTAGGATGCTATTCCATGCTGCTTTCTGTTCCTCATAGGATTTCGTTTCAGAACACTTCCCTGTTCCTGAAACCTTCTGCCAGCTTCCTGTTTGTCTGCTTTCTGTTCCGTGCCAGCTTCCTGATACTTGTCAGTATCCGCGTTTCAGCATCCTGATACCTGTTAATTACTGACAACTTCCTGTTTCCAGCTTTCTTTCAGTGCAGCTACTTGCTTTCTGAGTTCTTCTTTCAGAACAGCTTTCTCACAACCTGCTGACTACTTCTTTTAGTATCCTATCTCCTTTTTACTAAGGATACTTCTTTTAGCTTGTTGTTCCCTACAACATGCTGACCCTCAGAAGTATTCTTACTTCTTCTAAGGTTGGTTTTCCTTAAAAACCATTACATGATCTTTTCTTTAGAATCGATAAGCTTGTGATCATGTAGTGTGGAAACTAGGTATCAATATCTTAAGCAAACTGTTCTTTTCTTATTGTGTTATACAATTTTGTCTTATCAAGATAACTACTGAAATATCCCAACATCAGCCATAACTGATTGTCTCTCATTCTCCACATTTATCCCCGTTAAACTGCATTTTTCAAAATTAACTTTTAATCCCGACACTAGCTCCAAGTTTCTCAAAATATACATCATAACTCTAATGTTCTCGAGATTACTTGAACACAAAAAATCGTATCATTAATATATCAAAGATGTGATATAATAACATGATGATTACCAATTTTTGCAAGTTCAAGCAATCCAATCTCAACAGCTTTTGAAACCATAACATTCAAACCATCTGTCGCAATGAGATAAAGGAATGGAGATTGGGGATCGCCTTGTCTCAAACCCCTTTCAAGCTTAAACTTTTCAGACGGACTCTCGTTCACTAGCACACAGATGCAGTAACCATTGAGACACATTCTTTTATCTATCATCTCCACCATAAGTTAAAATTCAAAACTTCAAACATTTCATCAAGGAAATCCCAAATCACAGAGTCATAGGCCTTAGCAATCACCTCATTTAAAATCAATATATTCTCCATGATTTGTCTCCTTTTGATAAAAGTTGGTTGACTATCTGAAATGACACTCTCCAGAATCTTACGTCGTCTCTTAGCTAAGATCTTCGAGATAATTTTATAAATACTTCCAATAAGTGAGATTGGATGAAATTCATCCATATGTTGAGCATCTTCTTTCTTAGGATTTAGAACAACGAATGACAAATTCAAACCTGTCACAAGCTTTCCATTTTTATGAAACTCCTCAATCATTTGTAAAATTTCAAATTGATCACCACAATCCAATTCATTTTAAAGAAACCAAAAGTATATATGTTTGACCCAGAGCTTTTAAAGCTATAACAGTCTCACATCGCCTCCTTGATTTTCTCCTCTGAGAATTGCCTATTAAGTAACACAATATCACAATTATCCAATTTCTTACTGAATAAAGTAGGTGACAGACATGATCTAATACTCCTTTACCAGTTGAAATGATTTTTTGAAATAATGGAAGATGTCTTACTTCACTTCTTGAACCGATTTTGTCCACCTTTTTTTGATAAAAATATCTCTGATCTCGTTTAATTTTTGTCTTCTTTTAATGCTCATATGAAAAAATTAGAGTTTAATCTCCCTCATTAATCCACTTTATCTTCACTATATGAAAAAAGTTGGCTATCGTTCCACTGGATATTTATTAGCCCCTAGAGGGTTGGAGGCTAAGGCACACAGGTCTTGGCATGCAAAGGCGTGGGCGTCGGTGTGCAGCGACGTCTTGCCGAGTTGGGGCCTATTTAAGAACAATGAGGTTTATTGGGAAAGCACTTTGTGTGCGGTCTTGGAGTTAGGATATGAGCACAATATGGCACTATTAAGGGGGTTAGTGGATTGAAAATGAGGCAATTGGTCGAGTTTTGTTGGCCATAGACATGGTTTCTCTACAGCTCAAAAAGTTAAATTCCTCAACCAAACAGTATGCAGTCGGGTCAGAAGGGATTTTTTTCTAAGCCTATTATAAAGAGGATATGTGTCACTAAGACCCTCCCGTTGAGGATCCTTAGGGGTGTGTGGTTGGCCTCAGCCAACCCGCCCTACATGTGAGTACATGGGCGGTAGTGCGACTCGGTAGTGCATGTGGATCAAACCAAAGGGTCCAGCTAGGCTCGGTTGGATCCGGTAAGCCTAATAGTGGGTAGAAAGAGCTGAATTAGGCGAATGCAAGTGGTTGGGCCTTGCTGTCCTTGTGGGCTGATTGGTATGCTAAGATGGCCAAGGAAAAATTGAAGGATGCTAAGGAAAGCTATCCCGACGTGTGATGGGCGCACGGACATGGTGTTATGTGCCCGCGCTGATGATTATCGAATATGTGGTGGGTATGGGCTTGGTGATATGCATGCCCGATGGATGAGTAGATGGGGTGTGCTTGGTAGGTCCTTCCAATGGTGTAAGATCGAGGTTGCGAGATGATATTTGGTGGTATGCTCAGGCTCCTAAACACGCGCTTGGCCGATGGGAGATGAATATCGGAGGCACGCATGACTAACATTACGCACGCACTAACGAGTGGTTATTCACACGTGCACCAACCTATGCACATGGTGAGCGGTTACAATGATTATGTGGCTGATCCTTATCGTTTTGATCTGATCCATCCAACTGAGGACACCAAACTTAAAACAACTTAGCACACAACAAATGGTTAAAAATAAATAGGGTTTTTTCAACTGGTGCAGCTCGAAGTCAGTCTTGAGAACTTTGAAAGCTTGAATGCTTGGCTCGACTGCTTCTGAAGGTTGAGTGACTGAACTTGCTTTCACAATCTTCGCTATAAATGCGTTTGGGAAAAACTAGGAAGTAGGGCATGTCCTACTCTGATCTGCATTAATGGCGCCATACTTCGACTACAGTGCTTTTGCAGGTCCGCGGTCCAGGTGGCATCTTCTCATTGGCTGGGTGCTAACTTTCATATACCGGATACTTTGACAGGATCGAAACCTTGTACAACATTCACTATATTCCTCGTACTGTAATTAATAAGTAAAAGAATAACTTACAGCTTGTTGCTCATGATCCAGTAGCTGAATTCTGTTCTGCGTCAGCTTTCTGTGTTTGCTTTCTGATTCTGAACAGCTACCTGTTCCAGAATCCTGCAGTCAACTTCCTGATTCTGAACAGCTTCCTGTTCCAGAATCCTGTAGTCAGCTTCTTGATCTGTGATAACTTCCTGATTCTGAACAGCTTCCTGTTCCAGAATCCTGCAGTCAACTTCCAGTTTCCCTTACTGATTCAGCTTGCTACTTACTGATTCAGCTTGCTGATTCTATTTTCTTCTACTGCTTACTGACTTTCCTTGCTGAAAATTAGTCTTAGAGACTTCTTCATCTTCAGAATCCTGCTAACATCAATATTCTCTATCTTTCTAATATATACATCTTTACAAGACAAAACTTAAAAAGATAAACTTATCATGCTAAAATCCACTTAAACAATGTGGAAAATGGGGTACTCTAACTTCCTTATAAAGTTACATTATCTCATCAAAACGTAACAGAAATATCCCAACATATTCTCTTATCCACCTCTTCCTCCACAAGACTGAACACATCGTCTAGCTTGTCGAGTCTTTCAATCTCAAATTTTTTCTCTTCAATATTAAGATTCAGATTGCCCACCACTTGTCTGCTACACTCTTTTAAATCTGATTTTATGAGTTTGTGTTTCTCTTTTAGGACATAAGCCCCAAGCCACGAACCTGGTAATTGGTCCACTTCTCAAAGATAAAATATCTAAAATTCCGATGGTTAGTCCAATGATTAAAAAATTTAAAAGGCTGCCCCCATTTCTTGTGCTTTATATTAATTAAAATAAGACAATGATATGATGTAGATCGCCTTAACCCCTATAACGGGCAGTTCTCCAACCACACATCGTTTATCAACATCCTATCAAGCCTGCTCTTACATGATTTGTCTGGCCTGTACCAAGTAAACTTGCAACCCAACAAAAGAATGTCGGTCAAATTACTCTCCAGAATAAAATCCTAAAACTGTTTCATATCTCTTTTGTCCCCACTGCTACCACTGCCCACTCTCTCGTTTTCTTCTCTAATAGAATCAAAATTTCCAGCTACACATATACATATATCATAATTCTGCTCTAACACATCAATAATTGAGTTCCAAAGTGATATATTCTCTACAAGATCACAAGGAGCATTACACATTTAAGATACTGCATCTCGTGCCATCATCTCACAAAACCATTGACAACAAGAAGTCCTTTCATGTGCCATGAACTTACTTTGCACAATATCATTTTGTTTCAGATAGTAATGATCCTCTTTGCCTACCATTTGTCTCTCTAAAAACCCACTCAAAGTTTATGTCCCCCAAAGGAATGGCAAATAGATTCATCAATCTTTTCCAACTTAGTTTCCTATAAACACATATTTATATACGATACTTCACTACCATCTCCCTAATTTCCTTGTGTTTCACTCTCTTCCCCAACCCTCGAATATGGAAACTTAAAACTTTCATTGATCAACAATTGTTCTTACCTCATTTCGTTGTCGACTTGCTTATGCCTGTCTTGGATTGATTTATTCTCTAATTATTTCCAGTTTTTTTATTGTCTCCTCATCTAATTCCTTTCCCACCATCCCTATGATCTTGTCTATTTCTCACGCCATTTTTACCTCCTCCGTTAACTCTTTTTCCCTCTGGTAAAACGTTCATCTCTCTTTCTCGACACTGAACATTGTTGCACACTCTACATTTTCCTTAGTCTTTCATCTTTTTTTATTATCTTTTTTATTCCGTACCAATTAGTCCATACCTCTGAAGTTCTCCTTATGTTGGACATTAAAGACATCTAACTCAGTTTTCGTCGAATTTTCCAAAACCTTTTTCTTTCTTCTTGCTATCTCAACATAAGACTTACCTCTATTCTTAAAGAACAGACAAATATTATAGTTCCTAACCTCACGACTTTGAACACCTCCTTTTACCATGTTTTCAGCTATAAAATGGATCTCTCAAATTTTGGTAGGTTCGCCTACAATTTGTGAGAATAGAACTAGAGGTTATTCGATTTTTGATCAATCTCCCTCACATTCACCCCCGCCGATTCCTGAATCTAACAAAACCAAATCTCAGACCCTTTTTATCTTTTCTCGCGGGTATGATTAAGTCATTCATCTCTTCAATATCATTGAACCTCTTTGGGAGATCTTACCTTCTATAGCTATCAGGAAAATTCCTAAAGAAAATAATCACGTCGGATTAATTAATAAAATCCAGCTCTATTCATAACATTTATCCAAGATGTTGTTATACTACCTGTCTTTAGATCAACTGTGCTTAAGATTTGGGTTAGGTATATGCCTCATCGGTGGTCGCTCGGAGAAGGCCGATGAAGAATGATCCTAACTACTACCCCATTCCTTTACCCTTTCTTTCATGCATCCTCACAAACCTAATAGATGATGTATCTAATTTATCATTTTTATATTGTAATTTTGTCAATTAATGAATTTGAAACAACAACCCCCAAAGACAACTCTTTTTATGAATTTGTGTAGTCTTTTCAAAATTTACAATCTTTTTTCCGAAAAGCATTGTCTTTGTTCAAAAAATTCGCTGAAAGACAACACAAATAATGGGAAAGACAACGTCTTTTTCATAAGGTTGTTAAATAACGCATTTTTTTAAAAAAAGACAACGCTTTTTTCAAAGGGTTGTCTTATAGCGGATTTTTTTAAAAAAAGACAACCCTTTTATGCAACGCTTTTATGCGTTGTCTTTTCATAGTACTTTTTCGCCAATAGACAACCCATTGTGCAATGTTTTTTTTTATGTGTTGTGTTAGTTATAAATTAATTGTTTTTTAATTAAATTGAATTTAAAAAATTTAATTAATTTATAATATTATCTTATATGAACAAACGCATAATTTTAAAAAATAGTATTTTTATAAAATACTATTTTGAATTAATTAAGAAACTTCACCTAAAATATTACTTTCACCCTTTTATATAATAATACAAAATTTATATATTATTTTAAAACATAATTCGAAATTATGTTTTATAATTCATAATTCATAAATTATGAATGTTTTTCTAAAATAAAGATAAAATGAGTTTGGCTTTAAAATTAATACAAAAAACATAAATTATTTTATAAAGCAAAAAAAAAAGATATATATAAATCATACCAATTATATATATATATATATATTGTTAACCTTTTAAAAAATATTAAAAATACAAATAATATTGTGATTCTTCAATAATATTTTAGGTATTGAATAAATCTATGTACGTAAAAATATATGTAAATAAATCTATGTACGCAATATGACAATTAATAGTCCAACAAATTAAAGTAAAGAATAATATTTTAATTGAGTCACATTTATATTTTGTATCGTGAGTGCATTAACATTTTGGGTTTTGAACATTCATATGTTGGCCATTGAAATCAAGTTAAATATAATAATATATCAAAATTGGAAATCAATGACTTATATTAATAAGTAATGATACTTTATAAAAATTAACAAAAAATATGTGATAATATTTATTGTTTCTTAATTAAATTAAATTTGAAAAGTTTAATTATTTTATGATGTTATCTTATATTATTTGCATTAATATTATCTTATATGAACAAACTCATAATTTTATAAAAATAGTATTTTTATAAAATATATTAAAAATATAATATGCACTAGTATATTTTATAATTGTCTTAAAATGAAATTAGATTAAATATTACTAAACATATTAATTAGTCATTAATCTTTCAATTATATATATATTGTTAACCTTTTAAAATATATTAAAAATACAAATAATATTGTGATTCTTCAATAATATTTTAGGTATTGAATAAATCTATGTACGTAAAAATAAATGTAAATAAATTTATGTACGTAATATGACAAATAATCCAACAAAGTAAAGAATTATATTTTAATTGAGTCACATTTATATTTTGTATATATCGTGAGTGCATTAACATTTTGGGTTTTGAACATTCATATATCGGTCATTGAAATCGAGTTAAATACAGTAATATATCAAAATTGGAAATCAATGACTTATATTAATAAGTAATAGAAAATTAAAAAATATCAAAAATTGAAATAAAACAAATACATGTAGGATATTATTACATAAAACACCAGTGGTCTAGTGGTTAGAGTACCACCTTGTCACCCGGGTTTGAATATCCCAGACAACGCGAGTTGTCGTATCTAAATAAGACAATGCTTTCGCACAACAGTTTTTTATGCGTTGTCGGTTGTCGTATCTAAATAATACAACGCTTTTAGTGCATTGTCAAATAGCGAAATTTTTTTTTGCAACGCTAGATACGACAACACTCAAAATTTGGGAAAGACAACGGGTAAAAACCGTTGTTTAATAGCGAATTTCTTGTAGTGAATATTGTTTTTATTTCGTATTGGTAATTTTGATAGAGGTGGAGGTGTGATAATTTATTTTTTTAAACAAAACATAATTTCAAATTAAATGACTTCTTCATATAAAATTCTTTTTTCGTACAAGATATATCATTGTCTCTCCGTTTTTATGATTTTTCATTTGTTAGTTGCATCATAAATGGAAAAACAAATAAAAATATCAAATTTGACATGTTTATGTTTTGGTGTGTTGAAGTTCTTTTTATTGATTTGTAACAGTTTCACCTATAGTAGTAGACTAAAATATTATAGTTAAAAAAGTAAAAAAAATAAACTGGAACAAAGTTAAAAATACAGACTAAAAATGACAATAAATTAAATTAAAATTAGAATTTTAATAAATATTTTTAAAAATAAAAAAATAAGATTATTTGGGAAATAAGTTACTAACAAACTTTTGATATAATGTTTTAATGTTTTGAACTATTAGTCTTAGTTCATGTGGATGTAATATTTAGTTAAATACAATTTTCGATATATTTTTAATAGCTATAGTTTTTGGGTATATAAATGATTGGCTGATATATTTTTTCTAGGATTTGAAATATGTGAGTTATTTGTATTAGTTGATCAAGAACTTCAATAAAGTTCGACATGTCTGTGTATTTGTAAAAACTAATAACATATTTTCTCATTAATTATATATTTTTCAAATAAAATCATATTTAAATACAAAACTTGGTTAATTTTTTTTTTTGTGTGACAATTATTTGAGAAAAATATTAGAAACAAAAATTTGATATAATGGTTAAAATTCAACTACAAGTATAACAACTCGTGCAATGCATGAGAGAAATACTAGTTCATAGTGAAAAGACGCATTTAACACAAATTATTCACCAAAAATTAGCAACCACAGAAATTTGAAACAATTAAATATTAATGTCAATGAATATATAATGAATATGATTCTTTGAATGTTCATAACTCCTAAAATAAAAATTGACCAACCTACAATTCATAACTCATGAAATAGAGATTGATCAGTAAAATAAATTTGATTTATAAATAGTAGATCCTTATCTCATAAAATAATCTTATATAAGTTTTATGATATATATGTATAGTCTTTACAAAAAGTATTTATAAGATGGATGTTATCCTTAATCGTGCTTGAGACAAAAATAACTCATGATTGACCTAAATTATCAAGGGTTTATATATAATTATACAGAATCAACCAACAAAAATTCTGAGTCCTAGTTCTGAATTCTTATAAACTAGATCCGCGTGGAGGAATTTTCAAATAAAAAATAGAGAAGGTACAACAAAATCAAAGTAAACGGTCATTTTATAATATTTATAGGAAAATGACATTCCTGTATGGAAGAAATATATTAGGCTATGTTTATCGGGGTCGACACCCAGGTCATTGCAAGAGGACAAAAAAAAAAAAAGAAGAAAGGAAAATGTAAATGAAATCCATGACCAAGTTTGTGGGATGACCATGGTTATGAGATTTTGGTTACTCAATCCACATGACACGTGTCATCTTGCTAATTTTTTTTATTATAATTACGATTTTTTACTATTAAATAATTGTACATATTTCTTAAATATTTAAAATATAACAAAAATTAATTATAGATATAATTGTTAAATTATAAAAGAAATAATTTATTATAGGTTGGTTGTGGTTGTGGGTGGTTATTGATAAAGTATGAAAAAGATAAGATTTGGTTATAGAGTAGAATATGCATGTGGAGGAAAGAAAAATGAATTGTTTATTAGTTGGTTGTGGGTATGGTTGGACATGGATAAACATATATAGTCTTATGGGCAGGTCTTGTGTGCCCCCGGGGCACGTGCCCCCTTCTTCTTCTTCTTTTTTTTTTTTTCATTTTCCTTTTTATTTATTTATTTTTTATTTTTTTAAATATTCATGCAATATTCTTTTTTCTAACATCACATGAATTGAAGGTGTCCATGAAATACTTTTCAGGTATCACATATATACATTGAAGGTATTTCATAGAATATCTTTTCAGGTATCACATGTATACCTTCAAGGTATCCATGAAATACCTTTTTTTAAACATCAAATGTATACATTGAAGGTATCCATGAAATACCTTTTCAGGTATCACATGTATACCTTCAACGTATCCATGTAATACATTTTTTGAGATAATATATATTTGTCTTATAGGTATCACAAACATAAACTAAAGGTATGTGATACCTGAAGAGTATACGTGGGATACCTTTAGAACAAATGTTGGATACCAATAGAATATATGTTGGATACCTTTAAAACAGGTGTGATACCTTTTGAACAGGTGTGTGATACTTATCAAAGTGCGCGCACAGTGGACAAATGGTTGGGCGCGTGGGGGCGCGCGGGGTGCAGCCCACGCGCCGGGATGGGGCTGGGGCACATGCCCCGAGGGCACAAAAGTTATTGCGATATATTATATATCTTATCTTTTGTTACAATATACGAATAAAATTCTATTACAATTCTTTTATCGCAATAACTTCTGTGCCCCCGGGGCATGTGCCCCAGCCCCATCCCGGCGTGTGGGCTGTCCCCCGCGCGCACCCACGCACCACCTACACGCCCAGCCATTTGTCCACTATGCGCGCACTTGATAGGTATCACACACTTGTTTTAAAGGTATCCCACATATACTCTTCAGGTATCACTTTCAGTTCATGTTCATGTTTGATAGGTATCACACACCTGTTCTAAAGGTATCCAACATATATTCTATAGGTATCCAACATTTGTTCTAAAGGTATTCCACATATACTCTTCAGATATACATGTTTGTGATACCTATAAGACAAATATATAATATCTCAAAAAATGTATTACATGGATACCTTGAAGGTATACATGTGATACCTGAAAAGGTATTTCATGGATATCTTCAATGTATACATGTGATGTTTAAAAAAAAGTATTTCATGGATACCTTGAAGGTATACATGTGATACCTGAAAAGATATTTTATAGAATACCTTCAATGTATATATGTGATACCTGAAAAGTATTCCATGGATACCTTCAATCCATGTGATGTAAGAAAAATATTGCATGAATATTTAAAAAAAAAAAAAATGAAAAAAAAAAAAAAAGGAGGCACGTGCCCCGGGACACACAAGACCTACCCTTCTTTTATTATACATTTATGACATTCATTTAAGTAGTTCCAAGAAATTATAACGCTTCTATAATTAAAAAAATGTAATTAAATCAACCTATTTAGTACCAATGAATTATAACACTTCTATAATTACAAAAAAATGTAATTAAATCAAGCTATTATAACGAGAGTGAGATATTTCATTACAACACTATCTTACATTTCGATTTCATATTCATTAATCACCACAAGTTGTGTGTATCAAATAACATCATTAATTGTATAAAGTATTATAAAATATACCATGTAACCCACCTGTAATTAAATATCCAAACTCATTATAATGGTTTTACTCGTAATCCACACAAAAACCAAAACAAAAAAAAAAAAAACAAAAAAAAACAATTAATTAATTATTTGAAGTGGAGGAAATCTTGTTTCTCTTGACAGCTCCGATCAAAGGAAAGCAACATTGTTTGGTTAGTCATCTCATCTATCAGCAAATCCAATGTCCGCATGGACGAGCCGCCCTCCTTCATGGCCGCTACCGCCGCGGAGCCGTACTCCTCCGCCTTCCTCCGCGCCGCCGCCCCTCCCTCGCCGGCCATCATCTCTCTGACCAATCTCTCCACCTCCTCCGCCGCCACCAACCCCCGAACGGATCCACTCTTGGGCATCATCCTCAGCCCCACGCCCACCTCCTCCGCCACCAACCTCGCATTCATGTGCTGCTCTGCCATAAACGGCATCGCTATCATCGCCACTCCGGCGGAGACGCTCTCCATCACCGAGTTCCACCCGCAGTGACTCAGAAACCCTCTCACGCCGCCGTGTCTCAGAATCTCCAGCTGCTCAACCCACTCTCTCACTACAATTCCCCTCCCTTTCACTCTCTCTTCGAAATCCTGAATAAACTTCGATACTACTGACTTCAAAGCCCATAGAAAACTAACCTGCGATCTCTCCAATCCTTTCGCAATCTCCTCCAACTGCTCCTCGGAAACCTCCGCTTGCGATCCAAACGCCACGTACAAAACAGCTTCCCCCACTTCCAATTTCTTGTCCAAGAAGTCAACATAAGACTTCTTCTCCGCCGTGTGTGGCGGCGCAGCCGCCGCACATAGCGGACCAACACACCACGATTTAGGACCGATTTTCGCATTCCAGTAGTCAACGTAACGCTGTTCCATTTCATAAAAGGTGTTGACAATCAGACCCTGGCTCATGGCCATGGCGATGATCTGCTCACCCATGAACTCGAAGTGCGGCCCGGATGGGTCGACGGCGTTAAAGGGCGGTTCGAAGTCGTTTCTGGTGAGCTTCCAATCGGGAAAGTCAGTCATGGGAAACAGGTCATCATCGGAAATAGCATTTGCATGGGGCTTATGCCTGCCCAGGATCTGATACATGGTGGAAGAGAAGGCTCCCATGCCGAAGAAGGCGAGCCTGGGGACGGCGAGCTTCTGAGCGGAGTGGAGAGTGAAGCCGAGGAAGGCGTCGGAGATTACGCAGGAGAGGGGCGGGTGGAGGGATCGGAGGGCGTCTTCGAAGCTTTTCTGCATCAGTTTTGTGGACACAAGAAAGGGGAGAAAAGAGGACATGGATGGCAATTTGTGGGTGTTTTCTACACCTGGAGGAACCCCTGGTATGTTCTGTGGGAAAGGGAGTTCCACGATGGAGACGTCCGTGTCGTGGAGAGAAGCCCGGATCGGAGGGGAGTTTGCGGCGGTGGTGAAGATGGTCACGGCGGCGGAGCGGTGGAGGAGGAGGCGGGAGAGGTAGAGGAGAGGGATGGTGTGGCCTTGAGACATGAAAGGGAAGATGGCAAAGTGTGGAGGTTGAAGAGAACCCATTCTTTTCTTCTCTCTTCTTTCTTGTTTCAAGAGCGTGAATACTCATTTATAGATTCAAATTTTATTATTATAAAATATATAATATTAGTATGGAAATATATACAATTTGGAAATTGTTTTTATAGATGGAAAGTCCCTATATTGGTAAAAATGAAAACTTTTCAGTGATCAATTTTGATTAAACATCCTAATTATAATAACACAATTATGTTATTCTACCCATCATGTTGATGTATCAAATATTTAAAATATCTTTTAATTTCACATTTCATAATTTAAAAAGATGAGATTATTATACGTTATCGGTGGACAAATTAAGAGTTGTCCAGCATTTTAATATTTTCGATAAATAGCAAATATTTAAAAAACTTTCTAATGATGTTTATTATATGAATACTTTAACGATAGTAGAAATGAATGTTATTTTTATTATAGAATTGAAATGTGAGTATTGAATTTGGCTACATACAATTGGATTGTATAATTTGGATCATTTTTCTGAGTCAATACAATTATTGTTGTGGAGCGGCCACTTATGACCTATTCTTGGGTTGACTACCTGAGTGTAAAATTTAGGCAACCTTTCATGGATCCCAAGAAAACTCAGCATGCGAATTGTACATACCAAAAAGATCTCGTGACTATTAAACAAAAATTATATAATTGTCTCCTCTCTAAAATAAGAACATATATAAAACAAGATTATTTATTTGTCGAATTTGTACAACTCTGAACTGAAAACAAATGAGTTGGGCTGTTATACCAGTTGCACGGATTTAGATCCGTGCAACTGGGCTGCCCCGACCTAAATTCGGATTGATATGGAAAATATAAATATTTTTTTTTTCCTTCACTTTCACGCTAGATTTTGATCTCTCTTCTGCTGCGCCTCTCTTCTTCTTCTCTTCTCTCCTTCTTCGTTTTTTGCCTTTCTTTCTCGATCTCTTCTTCTCATCTCTTCTCCCCTTCTTCTTCATTTTTTGTCTTTCTTTCTCGAATTTCTCTCAGACATCCTCTTCTCCATATCGCGATGCGAGACTATTATTTTAAAAGTTAAAAATCCATCTTTGTCAGTTCAAAAAATATAAAATTATAACTGATTTTGTGTTCTTAATGTTTTATGATAGATGATCATTCAAATACACATGAAATAGTTGAGTTATCTACTGATGAAGATGAATTTATTGATTTGAATGTCTTGTATATATAACTGACTTATTTTAGTTCTGTTTATAAAGGTATTCTTAATAATACATAAAGATCACCTTATTGTTTATAAAATGTATTATTAATAATACATAAATGTCACCTTATTGTTTATAAAATTTATTCTTAATAATACATAAAGGTCACCTTATTGAGACAGAATGTATAAGTAACTTAACATAAAGGTCTTGGAATTTATACATAATGTGCCTTAAATGGTTGACTTATAAAGGTATACTTAAAAATACTTAATGGTCATCTTATGAACACATAAAGGTATATTTAACTAAATCTAAAAAAAATGTTAAGGTATAACTAGCCTTACAAAAAGGTATGTCTAACATAACTAAAAAGTATGTCTAACACTACTAAAAGGTATACTTAACATAATACTAAAGGTATGACTAACATAACTAAAAGGTCAGTCTAACACAACTAAAAAGTATAGTTAACATAACATAAAAGGTATGTCTAACATAACTAAAAGGTATGTCTAACACTACTAAAAGGTATGCTTAATATAACATAAAAGTCAGACACCTAGGAGCATGTTTGGGTGGATTTTATCTGCGACCTAGAGGCATGTGCGGGCGCGTGACGGGTCGGGTCGACCCGTGTGCACGGATGTAGGGTCCGTGCACCAGTTGTATATAAGTTTTTGTCAAAACAAATGTATCTATTTCAACTCACTTCAAATTGAAAAGTCCTAACTGTAAAAAAATCATGTCATTTATCGAAATCATAATTTAATCTTAACTTTTTAAAGTTTGGTAAAATAAATCTTTATTTAAAAAAAAATTATAATTTAATTTATTTCTGGTTAAGCCAAAAAACAAAAAAATCATGACATCAACCAACTATTGCAATTTTAAGTATAATTGTATTCTCAAACGACTTGAGTTCAATTGTGTTAAGCTGATGATGTCCAAGGATAAAATGAAGAGCGGTCGTCGACAGGGTTTGAAATGACGTAATTTTTGACTCCGAACTCGGATTTTTGCAATTTTCTTTATTATGTTTCATTTTGGGTTCTTATTTTCTTTTTAGATTAGAGTTCGTTTTGTATCTATAAATAAAACTCTTATCGTATTGAGATGTATTATTATATTTTGGTTTAATAAAATCCCTTTTTTATTTCTCATACAAAAATTGTTTGTCTTCTATGATTTTACCCCATGTCACAAGTAAAATAATGTGTTAAAGTCATGATCTCTCCAAAAAAAAAATATATGTGATTCAAATTGTAGTACAATATTAAAGTCGGTCGTGTTTTCTTTTTTAATTCAAAAGGTCAGTTTTAAATTGCGAATTTAGAGCATATAACTATGATAGTTTTCTCGTTAATTCAAAACATTAGAGTTAAATTATAATTTTGAAAAAATGGTGTTTTTTTTTTAACCAATTGAGAAATAATTTTAGTGTGTTGTCATGTTTTATTATATATTAAGCATAATTATTTGGAGGGGAGGTATGGTCAGCTAATTGATACGTACTTACACTTCAATTTAGTTGAATTGGGAGTAGACAAAGTGTAATTGTAGACACACAAATTTAATGTCCAATTATATTGCGCCACGTATAAAATACTATGTGGAATATTAATTTATATTTATTTTGGGGATTAATTAAATATAATTTCTAAATTAAATAATCAAATTAATTGATATTTCATACATATTTCATTGGCCAATTAGAAGTTGCCACATGTCAAAATGCTGCAGATATTATCAAATTAAATCAAATTAAATTTGATAATTATCACAAGGATATCAGATATGATCAAATCAGGATTGACCAATCAAACAGAGTTTCAAAGCTTTTAAAATTCTACTTCCGGATATGATCAAATAATGGTGGATCAATCAAATCATTCCACTCCTACTTTGAAGTCTATCAGATTTTCTATTCTACATCTATAAATAGTGTCTCAAATTCAACATTCAAAACACAATTACACACAATTTGAAGAGTTCAAGAGTTAGAGGAATTCTCTGCAACGATCTTCAAAGGCGATTCAAGTTCTTCGATGATCTTCAAAGCGATCTTCAAAGTGTTCAACAGAAAAGCTATAAGAATGATGTTCAATCCGAGATCAAAATGTTAAACCCCTCCAATCGGCGTTTTTCAATTCGAAGATCATCAAATTTAAAGCGGTCTTCACAGTTGTTCCTTCAAGAAATTCAAATTTGAAGAAACTTTGACCAAAATCAAACTCAAAATATCAAAGGGAAGAATCAAAGATTCAAGAGATTGTAACCCGAAATTCATTTTGATTTGATAAATTCAAGTTGTGTAATTATTTTGTGTTTTATTTATTTAAATACATAAAATTTGTTGTTACAAATTTTTGGCACGCCCAGTGGGACAATCTCTTCCTTTCATCTCTTCTCTTCACCTAAGTTACTCAAGATGTCTACATGCAAAACTTCATCAAAGTCAACTTCATCAACTTCTTCAAAAGACACAGCCACAACCGACCGTGTCACTACAAGAAATATGTTGAAGCAATTGCAAGCAGCCAAGAGATGGTTCCCACGAACCAAACAACTATTTCCGAAGAATCATTAACGTCTACCGATACAAATCAAGGTGAGGAAAATTCAAGTGGTTCTACGCCATCTACTCCCCACTCGACATCAAGCCAATCATACACAGCCCCTGTAATGACTACAAATGCTATAACTTTAGAAGAGCAGATGGCTAGTATCATGAAAGCTATTGAGGGTCTTAGTGAACATGTTCAAGAACAAGATGCAAGAATATCTTAGCTAATAAAAGAGAAGAAAATGGACATCAGCACAGGGCGAACAATAGATGACCAAGTTGAAAAACATAATGACAAAAGAAAATCACCCGTCATCGAGGTACAAGTTTCATCTGATGGATTCATTCCAATGGGTCAATTAAAGGAGTTTGTCATGGGAACTATTTAGGATAGGCTAGATGGGGGCTTTAAGTCATCAATGACTTATGCTAAACCATACACTACGAGAATCTATAATTTAAGGATGTCATTGGGCTATCAACCTCCCAAGTTTCAACAGTTTGATGGAAAAGACAATCTGAGACAACATGTGGCTCACTTCATGGAAACTTATAATAATGCTGGGACTTATGGAGACCACATGGTAAAGTAATTTGTTCGTTCCTTAAAAGAAAATGTATTTGATTGGTATGTTGACTTGAAGGCAGATTTTATCGACAGTGGGGAGTAGTTGCAATAGGAATTTCTCAACAACTTTTATAGCACCAGACGTACGGTAAATATGTTGGAACTTATAAATTCACATCAATGTAAAGATGAACTGGTGATTGACTATATCAATCGTTGGAGGAACTTGAGTTTAAACTGCAAAGACAAGTTGTCAGAAAGTTCAGCAATAGAAATGTGTATTCGAGGAATGAATTGGAGCCTGCGGTACAACTTTCAAGTTATCCAGCCAAAATTCTTTGAAGAATTGGCTAACAAGGCTCATGATATGGAACTAAGTATGATTGTAAATGGGACTGAAGAGCCACTGGTCCAATGATTTCATAAATTCAAAGAGAAACAAGAGAACAATAAAGGGGGTAAGTCTTCTAACAAACCTTCTACTAAGGAATCAATGACAGTTAATGCAAGGCCTATTAAGTTCCGAACTAAAACGACTGAAAAAGTTGAGCCAAAAAAGAATGTCACCCAAGAGTGGGGGTAGAGAAAACTGACTTTGAAAGAAATACAGGTGAAACAATATCCTTTTCTTGACTCTGACGTCCAAGGGATCTTTGATGACTTGCTCAAAGGCAATCTAATTGAACTGCCAGAAATGAAGTGACCAGAAGAAGCTGGACGAACCAATGATCCAAAATACTGCGCATACCATCGATTGTTAGAACATGCAATCCAGGATTATTTTATCTTCAAAGACAGGGTGATGCAATTAGCTCGAGAAGGAAATATCACATTAGAAGAAAATAATGCTACAACAAGTCATGTCTCTGTTTCTTATGATGATGACATGCATGACAAAGCACTCTGCAACACAACAAGTGGATTATATGATGAGCTTCAAAAAAATGAAGAAGATGACTATACCACCAATAATGATTGTGTCTTTGTAATAATTTTTACTGATGATGATTTGCAGCTTGGGAATAATTTCCACAATAAGCCATTGTTCATGACAACATATATTAACAAGCAAAGAGTAAACAAGATACTCATTGATGGAGGTTCTGCGGTCAACATCATGTCCTTGTGAATAATGAAAGAATTGGGGATTTCTGTACAAGAGCTCACGAGCAACCGGCTGATAATCCAAGGATTCAACCAAGAAGATCAAAGAGCTTTTGGAACAATCAAACTCGATTTATTGATGGGTGATATGGCTTCAACGACATTGTTCCATGTCATAGACTCTAGGACCTCATACAATATGCTCATTGGCCGACCTTAGTTGCATGAAAATGGAGTAGTGTCTTCTACTTGGCATCAATGTCTAAAATATCATAAAGATGGTGTTGTAAAAATGGTTGTTGCTGATGATAAACCATTCACTAAGGCAGAGTCACATTTTGCTGATGCCAAGTATTACTTTGAGGGTGTGAAGATAGTCAAAGTCAAAGGAAAGCCAAAAAATGATCAGGTCAAGATGGGTGAGTATGAGTCTTCAACTAAAATTGATAAGAATCTCTCAAATGATAAGTCAACCAGAGATGAGCAATTTGAAGGGCTAACATTGCCTCTGACTAAACTCGATACAAAGAAGCCAACTTCACCACCCCTTTAAGGGTTTGTTGCCCTAAAGAAAGGAGCTAAAATAGAGCATGAAACATTCTCAGGACCTGAAATAACTAAGTGTTATAATCCAAATGCCTTCAAACTCCTTGTTCGAGCCGGTTATAACTAACGAAAAGACTCCACGATAGGAGAACTTCGTGCTTAAGTCTTAAGCCAGGAAGAACACGAACCCAACGCTACCTAGAAAATGTTGAAAGGAAGAGAGTATGCAGAGCAAAAGACTAAATCTGGTATGGGATATGCACCACCAAGTCCCGTCCGTATAGCTATCAAAAGAGCCAACATCAACTGTATTAGTGAAGGAGAAATGTCATTAACAGAAGATACATTTACCAAAGATGGAAGAAAAGTCCAGCGAGTATTTGTATTTGACAGACTTGATACAATTGAGAAAATAGGTTATCAAAAGACGAATTTTGCTCTCAAAGAAGAACAACAAATCGCAAATGACTCAAAAATTACGAAGCCTAATTCCATCTCGCATGAAAAGATATACTACTTTGACTATATCATGTGGAAGGATATTAAAAGCAAGAATAGAAACCATCATTTTTACCCAAAACCAAGATGATGAGGATGATAGAGAAAGTGTAGCTTCTTCCAACTACATTGGTAAGGGCAATCATTCTTGCTCAAGTTTACTAAAAAAGGATATTGCGTAACACACCATGTCACTCTCAGTGAAGATGCCCCAATTGAAGATGCTGAGATCGCCCCACCTGAGCTGGAAGAAGGTGTAAAGACCACAGTCGATGAGTTGAAAGAGATTAATTTGGGTGATGCTGACGAAACACGACCTATCTATATTAGTGCATTGCTGACCGATGAGGAGGAAAAGTCCTACATTGAAATGTTGCATGAATTCAATAATGTGTTTGCATAGTCATACAAAAAGATGCCCAGATTAGATCCAAAGATAGTTGTTCATCATCTAGCCATAAAAAAAGAAGCTCGTCCTGTAAAGCAATCTCAACGTCGATTTTGGCCTAAGTTAATTCCATTGATTGAAGCTGAGGTAAATAAGCTCATTGCCGTTGGATTCATTCGGGAAGTCAAGTACCCAACGTGGATATCTAGCATTGTCCCTTATGAGGAAAAAAAATGGGCAAATCTGAGTTTGTGTTGACTTCAAATACTTAAACATAGCATGTCCTAAGGATAATTTTCCACTACTAATCACTGAACTCATGATTGATGCCACCACAGGACATGAAGCATTGTCATTCATGGATGGATCATCCGGCTACAATCAAATATGTATGTCTTCAAAGGATGAAGAATTGACGGCTTTTCGAACACCAAAAGAGATATACTGTTACAAGGTAATACCTTTTGGGTTGAAAAATGTAGGTGCTACGTACCAACGAGCAATGCAAAAGATTTTTGATGATATGCTCCATAAGAACGTCGAGTGTTATGTTAATGACTTGGTTGTGAAATCCAAAAAATGTTAGGATCACTTAAACGACTTGAGGAAAGTCTTTAAGCGTCTTAGAAGATACCAACTAAGAATGAATCCTCTGAAGTATGCATTTGGAGTGACACCAGGAAAATTTCTTGGATTCATAGTCTGTCATCAAGGAATAGAAATCGAACAAGCAAAGATCGATGCAATTCTAAAGATGCCCGAACCGCAAAACATCCATGAACTTAAAAGTTTATAAAGAAAATTGGCGTATCTTTGAAGGTTCATTTTCAACCTAACAGGGCGATGTCAACCCTTCAGTAGACTCATGAAGAAAGGTGTCCCATTTGAATGGGATGAATCTTGCAGTAACGCTTTTATAAGAATAAAATAGTATTTGATAAAACCTCCAGTATTGGTCGCACTAGTGGCTGGAAGACCTTTAATTCTCTACATTGCTGTTCAAGAATGTTCTGTAGGAGTTCTGCTAGCTCAAGCAAATGATAATGACAAAGAAAATGCGTTACACTATCTAAGTAGAACAATGATGTCGAATAAGTTGAACTATTTGTCAATTGAGAAGATATGTCTAGCCCTCATCTTTGCCATTCACAAACTAAAGCACTACTTTCAAGCTCATATTGTCCATCTCGTCTCAAAAGTTAATCCATTGAAATATGTCATATCGAGATATGTGCTCTTCGATAGACTTGCAAGGTGGTACCTCCAGCTATAACAATTTGAGATAGTTTATGTTCCTCAAAAGATGGTAAAAAGATAGGTGTTAGCGGAGTGGGAATTGTCCAATGACCTTCCAGATGAATATGTTCTCGCTATAGAAGTCTCTCCATCTTGGCAAATGTATTTTGATAGAGCATCTCATAGAGAGGGGGCTGGTGCTGGAATTTTATTTGTAACACCTGATAGGGAGGTGCTTCCATACTCTTTCACTTTGACGGAAAATTGTTTTAACAAAGTTGCAAAATATCAAGCCCTTATTCTCGGACTGAAAATGACGATGGAAAATAAGTGATTACATCTCAAAGTTAATGGGGATTCCAAGTTAGTCATCAACCAATTCCTTGAAAAATACGATGTAAAAAAACCCGAATTACTCTCATTAGTCAATTATGCACGAAGGATCATCGCATGGCTCGGAGAAGTAAAGTTGGGACACATTTCAAGGAAAGATAATAAACAAGCTAAAGCATTGGCTAAACTTGCTTCAACAATAGCCATGCCTGTGGAGGAAGATGAAGACATAGAAGAAGGAAATTATATTTCTGAGGTTTTGAAGTTGAAAAGGGAGATTGACGTCAATATTTCGTTGATTACCTTACTCATGGAAAGTTGCCAGACAATCCACGACAAAGAGTAAATGTTCGACGACATGCTAGTCGTTTCATCTATTTCAAAGGCACACTCTATAGGCGTTCTTTTGATGGAGTCTTTCTACGATGCTTAAACGATGAAGAAGCAGCATAAGCTATGGAAGAGGCTCATTCTAGCGTTTGTGGTGCTCTTCAGTCGGGCCCAAAATTACATTTTTGTATAAAGAAGATGAGCTATTACTGGCCAAGTATGTTAAAAGACTGCATGGATTATGCACAAAGATGTCAAGCTTGTCAATTTCACGCAAACCTTATCCATCAACCGCCAGAGTCATTACACCTTACAATTGCCTCATGGTCGTTTGATGCATGGGGGTTAGATGTGATTGGATTAATGACAAAGTCTTTTGATGGTCACCTATACATTTTGGCTGCAATGGATTATTTCTCCAAGTGGGCTGAAGTCGTACCTCTTAGGGAGGTAAAGAAAGAAAATGTAGCTGATTTTATCCATCTTAACATTATCTATCGCTATGGAGTCCCTCAATATATCATCACTGATAATGAGAAATCTTTCAGCAACAGTTTAATTAATAAACTATGTCAAAAGTTTGATTTCAAGCAAATGAAGTCTTCAATGTACTACGCCGCTGCTAATGGTCTTGCTGAGGCATTCAACAAAACCCTTTGCAATTTGATGAAGAAGGTGGTTGTGAAGTCAAAATGTGACTGGCATGAGAGAATTGGAGAAGCTTTGTGGGCATGTAGGACTACCTACCGAACACCTACTCAAGCAACTCATTCATTAGTGTACGGTGTGGAAGTCATCCTATCCCTTGAACAACAAATCCCTTCATTAAGGATAGCTATGCAAGAAGGACTCACCGAAGAAGAAAATGCATGACTTCATCTTGAGGAGTTAGAAGCTCTAAACGAGAAGAGGCTGGAAGCGCAACAAAGGCTCGAATGTTATCAAGCTCTCCTGTCAAAAGTATTTAATAAAAAATACAAGCGCATTCTTTCCAAGTAGGAGACTTGGTACTCGTCGTAAGAAGGCCAATCATCACCACACACCGAACTGGAAATAAGTTTACATCAAAATGAGATTGCCTGTATATTGTAAAAGAAGTCTACACCAATGATGCCTATAAGTTGATTTCTGAAGATAGAGTGTGAATTGGCCCAATCAATGAGAGGTTCTTGAAGCGCTATTACCCCTAAAAAAATCAAAAAAAGGGGCTCCTCGATGCATGAGCTTAAATTGCATGTCACTACTGGCCCGTAAGAGTATAAAATATGTACGGAAACTATAAAAGGTAGTCAATGTGGTTAAATTGCTTACTCCCCACCAAAGATAAATACATGTGGTTAAACTGTTAATTTATCCCATTAAAGATGTTTTAAGTGGTTAAATGATAAATACCCCACTTATCTAAAGTGGTTAAAGAATAGATACTCCTGGCCCGCATAAGTATAAACTGTGTACGGTGCCCCTTCAAAAAGAAAACACGAAGTGTGATTTTGAACTACGTTATGACTTGATCCTTTTTATAGAGGTACATAGGCAGCTTAGATATTTCTAAGTTCAGTTATAAGTTGTGTTTTTTTTACTCCTTTAAAGTTTGATTGTTCGAGTACAAAAAAAAAACATATAAATGGATTCAATAACTTGCATTGTGAAATAAAATAAAAGAAGTTTCATTACGAAAATTCAAGATGTTATTCATACAAAAAAAAACAAAGAAATTTCTAAAAAAGGTACCAAACAATCTAGATGAATGGTTTTAAGTCCAATAAAGCTCTTTTGGCAGTCTCAACAGCAAGTCTCGAAGCTTTGACCATATCATCATTCGGCGATGATGCAATCTCAATGGCAGTGATTTATTCTTTAACCTTATGAACTTCAGCTTGAGTAGCCTCAAAAAGTTCTTGTTGTCTCCCTAAAGATGCAATCAAAATTTTCCTTTGTTTCGACACACTCTTCTACTTCTTTGTGACATCCTTCAAATCAGCTTGAGTGGACTCAACTTACGAGGCCTCCTTGCTCATTTTAGGTTCAAGATCACCAAGACGACCTTTAGCTTCATCTAAAAGATATTCCTTGGAAGGCTCTTTCAAAGATGACGATCTAATGCCTTCATGAATGATAAACTCTTCAAAAAATGTTTCAAGTGATTTTTCGACATATAAAAGATCGAAAAGTCCATGTTTTTTGAAACTCTTCATGAAGTCAAAGACAATTTCTACCTCCCTTTTGATGAAAGAAGTTGAATCAATAGAAGTCTAATCTATCTTGTCACAAAGGCCATTCCACATGCTTTGAAGACACGATCTATAATGAGTATGAAAAAAGTCTTTATCCACAAAAGTGGATATCGCGGCTTAACGATGAGGAATTTGTTTCAAATTGATTATTTTTTCTAATGCCTTGCGAATCAATAGAACATTAACTTGAGGACTCACGATCAACTCCTAACTCTCATTGCACACTTCATCATCATCAATCTCAAAGACTTTATTTTCGCCAACACAAAGACCCTCAATTTCCTTTAAAAAAACAAAAAAATCAAGAAAAATAAGGATCTCAAACAAAAAAAAATCTCAAACCTCAACAGAAGTTTGTTTTTGTTGAGGATCTTCTACAATTTCTTTATTAGAATTTGGAGGATTAAGAGTCTTCTTGGGTCTTTTTCAATGAACGTCATTGCTTCCACTTTCTTCAGAATGAGCATGGTCTTTTGTCTATCCCAACAATATCAAAATATGGTGACTCACGAGATTTGAAAGTTGAAATAGTATGAATATGCCTTTTAATAACTTTTTCCACTTTGTCTTCTCCATCGACTTCTTTGATGCCTTTTAAGAAAGCTTCACATAACTTCGGACGAATGAGATGTTCTAGATTTTCTTCAAGATAATGTCTGTGGATGTTAAACCACCACTCTTTATACTCATCGGATGAGAACCTCTTGACTGCAGACGGAACACAAGGAAACTAAGCTTTTGCATTGGACTAAGATAAAGTGCATATGCGCTAAAAGTGATTTTCTTCATCTAAAAAAGCCTTGCGATAATCCCTTTTATGGACTCCCGGTGGCATTTGGAAAAATCCAAATTGACGACCAAAACGATGAAGACTATAAGACTGACAACAAAGTGATCTTCTTACCGTAGAGAAAGGTAGCCTGAGCAAATGACAACAAAATATAGGAATGCTGAATCACTTACATCTCTATTATCAACAAACAAAAAACCTCTCGAGGTAGAAGATTTCATGAAACATGTCCAACAAGCAAAGTCCCCTTTGTGAATTTTCTTATGGGGCTCCCGAGGTTCATAATATCTCGCGTACCCTTCATCGGAATAAACCACCATTCGAGGAATTTGTGTACTAAAGAATAACTGGCAACGTGTCTAGAAGTAGTGGGCAAGCCAGCTATAAACAAAATGAATCGGGAAGGTCGAAGACGTAAATGGTGGTATTAAGGAGTTTGCGATCTTGTTCAAGCCTCGATAGATGATAGTTAAAACCAGGACAACAAGATCCACCTTTTGCCCGCTCGCTATAACACTTGCCATCTTGAAAGTAGCTGGACGGATGAGATTAACGTCATCACGAGGAAACACGAATATACTTAGCCAATATGCTAAGTATGCTGCTAAGTAGGTATCTTCCATTACACTTTCTTCAACACCGAGCTTTGAAAAACAAGCACTTTCGGCAGAATTCCAAACTCTATGTCTTGTAAATGAACCAGTAGGGTTGTGAAGCTTTTGAGTTGGTCTCGGCGTAGATTTTCTCTCTTTACGTGGAGGAGGTTGTGAATACTTTGGAGTCTTCTTCACCCAAAATTGGATCCATGCTTTAACGGAAACTTCAGAAGACGGGCAGTTACTAGTCCTCTTACGAAAGAGGTGAAAAACATGCAACATATGACTACAAGTACGATATATTGAATCGTTGCCGGCATCATATCGGTAAGTTCCATTGCACTCAATATCACCTCAACATAGAGAGACCCAACCATTGAAAAACCCGCCAAACTGTGTAAGTCCCATAAAGTAATGGAGAGTTCACCAAAACATGTCAGCAACGTATTTGTCAAAGGGCACAACGCCTCACAAAACGATTTCACACATCAATGTTGTAGTTATATGTAAAAAGTGAATCATACATGGAATCATGAATTGCTACCGTCTCGAGGATCTTCCCCACATCGGCTAAGGATATCTTCAGTCTACTCCCAAAAACCTTCAACGTAGTGAAACTCGCCCGGGAACTTGATGATGTCTTCCCACTTAGCTTGATCTTCTATGATAGAGCATTCAAGTGTAGGCAGATAAATCAACTTGTTTGACTCGTTTGGAAACTCGTGATGAGCCGATTTCAAAATTCAAGCCATATTTGAGGAGACTTCCATAAACCATTCTCGGTGATAAAGAGAGTTGGTTAACTTTGGCATCATTCTCACATACTTGCTGTCAAGAGGTTCACGTACCATCGAACGCGTTCCTTTCTCTGTGGATTGACTCTCATCATCAAGAATGATAAAAAATTGTTGTCGAGAAATGGTGACATCTTTAAAGTAAACCATAGTGTCAACTAAAAAAAAGAGAAAAAAAACGGTGTTAATTAATCAAGCTAGGCAAACCAATTAGATGATGTATAAACAACACACAATACAACAAGTATTTTGTCATGCCCCAAAATCTTTTGGTAAAATATCAGAATTTCACATGGGCATGAAGAGAGTAAAAACAAGGGACACAAATCACGAGCAGAAAGAAAATAGTAGGAGACGACAAAAGAAAGAGGTAAGGGACGAAGTGAATCTTTCACTTATCAATAACGGCCTCGGTCGATAACGATCGATCTCAATACCGATAATATTCGGTCTCAATACCGAAATATACACTAGATATTAAAGCATCGGAAATAACCATCAGGATCTCATGTCCATAGCATACTCAGAATTATTATAAAACGTGTGAATAAAATGAAACAATGTTTTAAAACTGTTTGTGCGACAATATCTTAAAAACACAAGTTCAGAAACAGCACCGCCCCTCTCCATCTAGGGTTTGACATGCTCACCAGCTCCTGTAGTGTGAGTACAGACTAAGGGGGTGAGTGCGTGGAATACACTCGTGGGGATAAAGTCTGTATCTTATATCATTCGACAGATTATATAGATCAGCAATATGTAACAATTGGCACAAAATCATAGCAAGTAAAATGCATAGCAGATATTAGAAATGGTAAGGGACGAATAGATGCGGGATTCCCCCATCTTATAATATAAAACGGTCTCATATACCACTGGTGCATTTCATGAGGATCACCAAACCTCAATAGAGTAGTAGGAGGGAGGGAGATGATTTTTTACAGTCCCGTAGGACTCTCCGAACATGCAATATGAACCGAAGTTCTTTCACAGTATATAGTATGGCACAACACGTATATTCATAGCATTTAGTATTCCTCATTCATGCTTCATAATAGGGAAAACTGTAAACACATTAAGATTAAGAAATTACCCCCACCTTGTTCGGTGGTTACCACGTGAGTAGCTAGGTCCGATAATCTGATAACTCAGAGCTCGAGTAGCGGATACCAACAGTCAGATAAATCAACGCTCAATCCAACAAGTAGCCTACATAAGTTACGACGTTTCTTAGATCCTTAATAAAGTATAAATAAAGCTATAAATGCTCCCGACGAAAGTACGATCGTTAACTATGCGACGGATCGAGAGATTTAAAGATCGGGATCGAAGAAATGAGAGAGGAAGATCAGTCTAAGTGGCTGAGATGATAGGGAATTAAATTTGGATCACGACGGAAAAAGAATGAGCTCGATCGGAGTTAAAACGAGCTCAAATGGAGCATTTTAGGTTTAGGGGTAAAATGGTAATTTTGGTCAAAGGGTTGACTTTGACCGGGCCCACGACCCTCGGTCAACGATGTCTCCTCGGCGACGACTTGAAAAAGATGATCGGCGGAAAAAACGGGGTTCGGATCGAAAACACAACGTCGAGTGCATGTCGGCACCTGACAGGTGCGCATGGGCGCGCGCGGCGCGCGCGAGGCTTCCCGACACTCGGCAGCTGCCGAGTTTTCTCGGCAGCAGGACACGGCGCTCGGCTGGCTGCCGAGTTTTCTCGGCAGCTTCATTCCCAGCCCTCCCGACGGTGGCCTGCTCAACCAGGCCACTTCCCGGTGTCGCCCGGCGCGGCGGCACCGCCTCCTGCCATCACCGCCAGGTTCGCCGGAAACCTCGCACCGCCGGCTACCACCTCCGGCCATCGTTCACCGGATTCCCGAAATGAATAGTTGCCTAAAAAATATGCCGCAAAACCCTTCAATACCCAGTTTTTCGAAAACCAAACCCCTCCCAAAAACTTCAGGCCGGCGACTTCCCGTCGTCGGCGACCACTCCCAACCCCTTCGCCGGTGACCCCCCGTTGCCGGCAACCTTTCCCGGCCAACCCAAGCTACACACACAGCCATATATACATACATATACACACCCTCACTCACGCACACACTCATATACACACACACTGACTCCCTTCCTTGGCCGGCGGCCACCTACCGCCGGCATCCATCACCACCCACCTTGAGCCTGGCCGACGACCCTCATTCACCGGCCACCACCAGCCGCCACACATACACACACACAAGAGCATACACACACATCGCAAGGTGGAAACACACACACACCCACTGTAGTTGCTTGGCCGACGAACACCAGCCGCCGGCCACCTCCCCCTGACCCTCACCGGTGACCTCCCGTCTCGGCCCATCTTTCCCACACGGCGGCGCCACCCAGCGCCTCCCACAACGACATGCAACCAAACACACACACTAGCACCTAAATACACACACATGCACGTAATATACATATATACATACTGTCCTTCTCCGGCGCCGCCACCCACGGTGACGCCAGCCCTCCAGCGACTGATCCTGACCTCCGGCATGATGGAGAGAGAAAAATAGAAGAGAGTGAAAGGTTGGTACAAGGGTTAGGGTTTTGCTTCGGTTTTTTGCCGTTTTCCGGCGAACGACAAATCGGAATTGAATTCTGAGACCTATCCTAGATTCATCTCGTCGAGACGAACGTCGTGTGTGAAAATCGGTTAAAACCGACAACTTTGAATTTTTCGGCCACCGGCCGACGGCGGCGGCGCCGACCAGAAAACTGAAAACGAGAGAGAGAAGGGAGGAGAGAGAGACTTAAGAGATTTCGGCGCATTCGGCTCGTTCGAAAAAATGGTGAAAAATGAATCGGGGAAGGCCCTATTTATAGAATTTGGAAAGTTACTATTCACGCAAAATATCTTGGCTACTATTCACGAGTTGACTTTTCCAAGTTACTAGTCATCGGAAATATCTTCCGATTTTCCGATTGAAACTTCGGGTTTTGCCCTTTTTGTCGTCGTTCGAGCTACAGGTCTCCGATTGACCTCTAGTTCGTTTCTATCTTCTCGTTTTCTCGATACACATCTAATGGTATACAAGAATCCTATGTTCCACGTCTAATAAAATTATCGATCTAAAGCGTGCATTAAACATTTATCAGAAACGCACGTAATTAATTAAACAGTCAAAGCATACGCACATAATTATTAAATTAAGGATTTAATATTTAATTAATCAATTATGCTCGTTTTGATCCGGGGCGCTACATATTTAGTTTTGTTTCACACCAATAGAAAGAACTCAGTGCTTTTGTTGTATGTTCAACAGAATCTGTACAAGCAAAAAATAAGAATAAAAGAATTTGTGTGAGATGATACGCCAACCAAGAAAAAAAAAAAGAAGAAAGGACGGTCACTGCTCTTGACTTTCTTTTTCTTCCACTACAAGAAAAATAGGATACAATAACCCCCAAAAGACAACGCTTAGTATGAATTTGTGTAGTCTTTTCGAAATTTACAACCCTTTTTCCGAAAGGCATTGTCTTTGTTCAAAAAATTCGACCAAAGACAACGCTTTTTTTTGGATAAGACAACACTTTTTTCATAGGGTTGTTAAATAGCGTATTTTTTTAAAAATAGACAGCGCTTTTGTGCAACGCCTTTTTCAAAGTGTTGTCAAATAGCTTATTTTTTAAAAAATAGACAACCCTTGTATGCAACGTCTTTTCATAATACGTTTTCGCCAATAGACAACCCATTGTGCAACGCTTTTTTTATGTGTTGTGTTAATTATAAATTAATTATTTTTTAATTTAATTAAATTTCAAAAATTTAATTAATTTATAATGTTATCTTATATTATTTGCATTAATATTATCTTATATGAACAAACTCATAATTTTAAAAAATAGTATTTTTATAAAATACTATTTTGAATTAATTAAGAAACTACACCTAAAATATTACTCTCACCCTTTTATATAATAATACAAAATTTATATATTATTTTAAAACATAATTCGAAATTTATGTTTTATAATTCATAATTCATAAATTATGAATGTTTTTCTAAAATAAAAATAAAGATAAAATGAGTTTGGTTTTAAAATTAATACAAAAAACATAAATTATTTTAAAAAATTATTTTATAAAGCAAAAAAAAAAGATATATATAAATCATACCAATTATATATATATATATATATATTGTTAACCTTTTAAAATATATTAAAAATACAAATAATAAAAATTAACAAAAATATGTGAAAATATTAATTGTTTTTTAATTAAATTAATTTTGAAAATTTTAATTATTTTATGATTTTATCTTATATTATTTGCATTAATATTATCTTATATGAACAAACTCATAATTTTAAAAAATAGTATTTTCATAAAATATATTAAAAATATGCACTAGTATATTTTATAATTATCTTAAAATGAAATTAGATTAAATATTACTAAACATATTAATTAGTCATTAATCTTCCAATTATATATATATATATATATATATATATATATATATTTAACCTTTTAAAATATATTAAAAATACAAATAATAAAAATTAACAAAAAAATATATGATAATAGAAAATTGAAAAATATCAAAAATTGAAATAAAAGAAATGCATGTAGAATATTATTACATAAAGCACTAGTGGTTGGAGTTCCACCATGTCACTTGGGTTTAATCCTAGGCAACACGCAATATTTACCATGATGATGTGTCAGCACTATGACGATGTGGCACACTAAATAAGACAATGTTGGAGTTCCACCATGTCACTTGGGTTTAATCCTGGGCAACACACAATATTTACCATGATGATGTGTCAGCACTATGACGATGTGGCACACTAAATAAGACAACGCTTTTTACCGTTGTTAAATAGCAAAATTTTTTTTTACAACGCTGGATACGACAACGCTCAAAATTAGGATTTAACAACGGGTTTTACCCGTTGTTAAATAGCGAAAATCTTGTAGTGTTCCCAAGGGTGGATAAATTAGAAAAATAGGGATTATCACTGTTCTTCGATTGTTGACAACCTGGCATGAGAGCTGCCCGCGAGCTCGATTGATTAAAAAAATAAAAATAGAAAAATTTGAAGAAAAGAAAGTTTTGGACGTTCTTCAAACTATGAGATGAAAATTAATGAAGGAAGACCATATATTTATACTGCTTTTAAGTGAGCAACAAGAAATAGACTTTAAGAAGGAAATGGGTTCTATCAAAGTAGAGTTTGAGGAGGAGAAGACTTCTACAAAATTCAAAAATTTACAAACGGGTTTCTTGGGAATTAATTTCAAATCCAAGAGATAATATTACCCTTTGATTCAGATATATAAATAAGGAATTTGGATCCACAAGAATTGCTCAGTGGCAAAATGTGTGAGAATTTTATTCTGAAAGTAGAACTCTGCTGCTAAAACAGAGAATATGTTTCGCTCAAGGATGAAGAAGATGAAAGAAGGTGTCGGTTTCTTTGCGCTTTAGAAAAATCAGCCCTTAAAACAAATTATTGAGAAAATAAAATGGGCTGTGAGGATGGGCCTGCCATTATCAAAGGTGGGCTTAAGGAAAATCATGGCAGGCCATATTACCATCCTTGAATAAATGATGGGAATCGGGCTTTATGCAAAGTGGTGGTATTTCCACTTTGATTTAAAGTTTACTTGGCCCATTATATTGAATCATCTTTTGTCATTCAATGAACACGAGTTGAGAATCATTAAAGAAGACTTGTACAAGTTGAAATTGGCTCAAGGACTAATTAATCAATATGAAATTACGGCTTTTGAAATCATAAATTATTTTGAGACTTATCCACTCCATGATTATTGCTCGTGAACAAGTCTCAAGGGGGCAATTTGTAGACACACAAATTTAATGTCCAATTATATTGCGCCACGTATAAAATACTTTGTGGAATATTAATTTATATTTATTTTGGGGATTAATTAATCATTCATAAATTAAATAATCAAATTAATTGATATTTCATACATATTTCATTGGCCAATTAGAAGTCGCCACATGTCAAAATGCTGCCGATATTATCAAATTAAATTTGATAATTATCACGAGGATATCATATATGACGAAATCAGGATTGACCAATCAAAAAGAGTTTCAAAGCTATTAAAATTCTACTTCCGGATATGATCAAATAATGGTGGACAAATCAAATCATTTCACTCATACTTTGAAGTCTATCGAATTCTTTATTCTACATCTATAAATATATTTATTAAACTCACATCCACCGACACATTAGATATTGGATTTGCTTAGTCAAGAGTAGTGATGCCCAAACGGTTCGGAAAACCGGAACCGGGCCGGTTCAAACCGGCGGTCAACGGTTCGGGGAACCGTTGACCCGGTTTCGGTTCCAAACCGGAACCGGGAACCGTCGAGAACCGGTTTGGTTTCGGTTCTGAATTTGACAAACCGGCAAACCGGCGGTTCCAACCGCCGGTTTTTGTATTTTTTTTGTATAAAATTGGGTCAGTACCGCGGTACTGGATATTAGTACCGCGGTACTGAGATTTTTTTTTATATAAAATTGGTTCAGTACCGCGGTACTGGATATGGGTACCGCGGTATTGAGACGCAAAATTCAGTGCTTTGGTTCTCTGCATCTCAGTACCGCGGTATCCATATCCAATACCGCGGTACTGACCCAAATTTCTTCAGTTTTCTTCGAACCGCCGGTTCCGGTTGAACCGGCGGTTTGGAACCTAAACCGGAACCACCGATCACACGGTTCGGTTCCGATTCCACCAATCCGGAACCGCCAAACCGGCGGTTCGAACCGGAACCGGAACCGGCGAACCGTTTGGGCATCACTAGTCAAGAGGTCTTATTGGTTTTGTTCTTTTTCTTAAAACAAATGAGGTTATATAGAAATTATGATTTGATTTCCAAAACAGTGTAAATTTTCTAAAACATTGAAAAAGAAATCTATATGTATGAAATTTGAAACCAACTATATGCAAATAACGCATTTATTAACTACAGATTTCCTTTTATTACAAAATAATAAAATATATATAAATACCTTTCTAAAAATATACTAAACTTATATCAGAAGATCTTAAAATT
Source organism: Scutellaria minor (assembly GCA_954870855.1). Classification (NCBI taxonomy): domain Eukaryota; kingdom Viridiplantae; phylum Streptophyta; class Magnoliopsida; order Lamiales; family Lamiaceae; genus Scutellaria; species Scutellaria minor. Next base: position 13,534,655 of record OX940737.1, read on the forward strand.
AAAATATAATTTCGAGAAATCATTCTTAATTTATAGATTTTGAACTGTAAATTTGTTCATCTAATAAAATTAAATTTTTTAAACGATTAAAACTTCCACCCCTAAAATAAATTATTGACCCAACGAACCATCTATCATGTTTTAGCTCTCTTTCTCTTAAGGATAGATTTTTCTTATTAAACAAATAATTCTTCTTCTTAAGGATAGTTATTATTTTTTCTTATAACTACATGCATAAATAATTAATTCCATGCATGTATATTGATGTTGTAATGCCCAGGACAAAACGAATAACTGGCTAATTAAATAATTTAACCCCTAATTATGTGATTTAATTATGTACGTTTCAGATTAATCGGAATAATGCACGTTTTAATTAATCGTATGTATGATTAATTTATCGAAAACATAATTAATTGAAAAGCCTATGTTTATATTTATCGAAAGCATAATTGAATCGAAAACATAGATTATGATGTGATAGAGAGGTTCGTAATCGAAAAATGAAAGGATAGAAATGAGAATCGGGCCAATCGGAGGCCCGAGGCCCAATCTAGGCCCAAAACAAGGCATGAGCTGACAATGATATACACATGGTTTGGAAAGATTTTACCACATTTGCTAAAATTACACCAAGGCTATCGCATTAGGATCGATCGTAAGCTTAGCACTCTTTTTACATAAGGAAAATACCACCGAACAAGGTGGGGGTAACTTCTAAACCCTAATAACTTTATGTTTCTGTATTTAACGCACAATAATGATGAACGAACGCATGCATGTGAGCTTATTGTTAAATGAATTGTTGAACCCTACGTGCTGTGTTTAAATGTTGTGATCATTATGTTCATTCACGCGTTATGAAAATGTTATGAAGGGACAAAAGTCCGCAATTATGTTATGAAGGGACGATAGTCCATATTCATGCTGAAGAGACGTAAGTCTACATTCATGCTACGGAGGGACCAGTGGTCCGTAAAGTAAGTCGGGGAGTACGCGCACCCAGGGTTACTGGGGAGTACCCACGCCCTTCTGCAGACAAAAGTTATGATGTTAGGTACACCTTATGTGCCGTGCATTTTATGTGCTATGCTTACTTGTTGTGTTTATGCATGTTTAATTCGTTTAACTGATGATATATCTTAAATATGGAAATTACTCCCACGAGTGTATTCAAACGCACTCACCCCACGTGTATTCATGCTACAGGTAACAATGGAAGTAAGGAGGCGTAGTGAGAGGAGTGCCCTATCTTTTGAGTTGTGTTCATTTTGGAATCTTGATATCTTTAAACAATGTTATCAATCGTTTGTAAAATCAAACCTATTTTTATATGTAATGGATCCTATTCTTTTTCCGCTGCTAGGTCTTTATTATTTCTTCCAGCTATATGTCGATGGTTTGTGAATGTGTAAAGATCGTATTTTAAGCTGACTTACCGAAATTCCCATTTTTAAATATTGTTTTAAATCTTTACTCGTTTGTCGTATCGGTATCTTTGAAAGTATATGCTTTTTTTTCCTTTCTTTCTTTTCTTGCAGCCCACAAGGAAAACTCTGATATTTTATATATGAAAATGGGGCATGGCAGATTTGGTATCAGAGCCAGGTCCTACCCTTTGTAGGGCCCTGCTTAAGTTCATTTTTCTTTTTAAACGCGTTTTATCGAGAAAAATCTTTTAAATATGACAAATAAACACCTCTCTCTATATGTTTCTCCCCCTAATCACGAGATTTAATAAAATGAATGTTTATTTATATCACATCTATCTTTTCTTGCTTATCTTGTTATTGTTTTTTGTATTTGTTGGGTTGCGTGGGGTAGACACTAAGGGGTAGCTTTTCATATGTCGTCTTTAGAACGATATGCCACGAGGTCAACCGTGTAGAGACCAACCGTCAATGGAGAATTCATCTGAACACGATGTGGATGCCATGATGGGAGACTTGGTGTCCGTACTAAGAGGCTTGACTCAACATTACGAGACCGCACAAGCTGTGTCGCCACCATCATCAATAAGCGATGCGAACCAGATTATTGAATAGTTCTGATGTTTTAACCCACCGACCTTCAATGGAAGAGGGAAACCTGCCTACGCCGAAGAATGGCTAAGGTCGATGGATGTCTTTTTGGACACCTGTCTTGCACTGAAGATTAGAAGATCTCATGCGCCGTGTTCCAGCTCACCGAAGAAGCCAACTACTGGTGGGAGTCATACTAAAGGTGTTGGTCCCAAGTGGTCAGAGGTTCAGAGGGGGTGAATGAACCTTTATCGATTTTAAAAACTTTTCGTGAAGCAGGTTCCTGATTCTATAGAGAAGCAGCAACCTAACTCGATTCAAAAACCTGGGAGAATGCTGATCCAGGTTTCAGATTCGGTATCACAGTATGCAGCGGAATAAACTAGATAGAGTTTCCTTTGAAAAATCATTTTCCTTTAACAAGAATGCTTTTGATAAAACCTTATGCAGTATACTGATGATGTGTGCAACAGTATATAATAATGCAATGCAACAGGTAGATAAAAACAATAAACACTTATGGCTTATAGTGGTTTAAAGGTGGTGTAATCCTTCTACGTCCACTCTACTCCTTCTCAAGGAGGAACTTCGTTAAGTCAGTTCGATTTACAAGCCTCAGCTTTACAAACCTCTTCCTAACAAGTTATACCTACTGGAATCCCAGATTCCTAGGCCAACTCCCACACAAGGTACACAAACCCACACAGGGTACACAATCCCACACAGGGTAAATGGCCTACACAAGACTAACAAACTTAGCAAGGATATAATCCTATCAACTAAGTACACCAAAATAAAACAACCTAGCACACACAACATAGTCGTTAAAAAGTATATGTTTGTTTCTTCAACTGGTGCGACTCGAAGCAACCTTGAACTTGAAGGCTCTAACTTTGGCTTGACTGCTTCTGAAGGTTGAGTGACTGAACTTGGATAGCTTGAGAAGCTTGGAAATGAAGAGCTTGTTTGCTTGAGAATAGTTGGTAGCTCAGTTGTACAATGGTTCAGTACCCTTCAAAGTCACTCCATCCTTCTATTTATATCAGTTGGAAAATATTCGTTGAAGAGAGACATTGTTCTTGTTGCATTTTAAATTGATCTTGCAAATCTTTACAATTAATGCGACTGAAGAACTAGGGTTATAGAACATGTCCTACTTTGGTCCGCATTAATGGCGTCATACTTCGGTTATAGTGCTTTTTGCAGAGGCGCGGGTCCAGGTGGCATCACTTCATTGGCCAGACACGAACTTCTATACAACGGATCCTTAACAGGAGCCATTTCTCGTATAGCATTCAATATAATCCTCATACTGCATTGAATGGAATAGTTCGACTTACAGTTTACTGCTCAGATTGCAGTGCTTGCTTACTGTAGTTGCTAGCTTCCTGATTCTGAACAACTTTCTGTTCCAGAATCCTGCAGACAGCTTCTAGTCTTCCAGTCAGCTTTCTGTTTCATCTGCTTACTAATCATTGTTCATTTTTCAATTTCCTGATCCTTTCAAGCCTTCTTATGGTCCAAAAATCTGCTTATGATCAGCTTTCTCTATCTTTCTGATATATATAACTTAGCAAATATATCTAAGAAATATAAACTTGTCAAACTATAGTCCACTTATAAAACGTGAAAAATAGGTACTCTAAAGTCTTGTCTAAAAGATTACATTGTCTCATCAAAACCTAAAAGGAAATATCCCAACAAAAAGACTATGCCACCGGAACATAAGAGTGTTATATCTTGGGGAGTCTTTAAGGAGTTGGTTAGATGGAACTTCCTACCTTTGTCGTACCGTAATCGAAAAAAGTAGATTTCCTATATATTCATCAGGAAACCGCCTCTGTTGGTGAGTACGATAGGAAATTCAATCAGCTAAGTGGATATGCACCTCATGTGGATACCGACGCTAAGAAGGCCCGACGTTTCGAAAGAGGCCTTCGTCCGGAGATCAATTCAATTTTGGCTGGTCAGGGTAACATGACGTATGCTGAAGTTATTGAGAGAGCTTAGGAAGTTTCTTCTCGTTTACGCTTGGACGTGGCACCACCCAAAAGAGTGGAAGTGGTGTCTTGGAAAAGAAAATTGACTGATTCGAGTCAGAGCTCCAATTAGAACAAGCGCCCAAGGACCAATAGTGCTTCGTCCCTCCCTGCTCCTAAGCCGGGAAATTCATGTACCAGGTGTGGAAAGGCTCATGCAGGACCATGCCTTCGAGAGACCAAGATTTACTTTAGATGCAAAAAACCAGGACACGTCGCCATCAGATGTCTGAAGTTCAGAAACGCAGCGATAACACAAAAGTTGAGGTCGGGGACAAGCAAGTCTCAAGCTTTCACTCTCAACCACACATAAGCTACCGAATGATTGAAGACCGCGAAAGGTATGTTAACAGTATGCGATATCTCTGCTCTCGTTTTGCTAGATTCTTTCATCTCTGTCGAGTTCTATAATCTGTTGAAGCATGAGAATGGTAGGGTAGTCGCTGAAACCCTAGATGTTAGTATCCCATCAGGAAAGACAACGAAAACGAAACACCTTTGTTGAGGTCTAAGAATTACGTTTGGGAATAGAATTCCTTTAGTCGATCCAAGCGCGCTAGAGATGAAGGACTTCGACGTAATTTTGGGAATGGATTAGCTTAAGGCCACTCACACTGTAATTAAGTGCCATGAAAGGGAAACCAATTTTCAGATTCCTGGCTACGAAGAGTTCACGTTTTATGGAATGTGAGTTGATGTCAACCCGAGGATCGTATCGGTTATGAAGGCAACCAAGATGCTCAACAAAGGAGATTGCCAGGTTTGATTGGTAAACATGGTAGACTTCGAGCGAGAGCCGAGCCTTGTTGAGAAGGTGTCGGTTGTAAAAGAGTTTGTAGATGTATTTCCAGAAGACTTGCCCGGTCCTCCGCCAGATCGACAGATCGCTTTTGAGATTGAACTCATCCCAGGGTCAACACCTGTATCGAAGATGTCGTATCGAATGGCACCAAAGGAACTGCAAGAATTGAAGGTCCAACTACAGGAGCTTTTTGACAAGGGATTTATTCGGCCAAGCATATCACCTTGGGGAGCCCCAGTACTCTTTGTGAAGAAAAAAGGATGGAAGTTTTCGGATGTGCATCGATTATCGGGAGTTGAATAAGCGGACCATCAAGAATAAGTATCTTTTACCTCGGATTGAAGATCTGTTTGATTAGTTAAGAGGAGCAAGCGTGTTTTCAAAGGTTGGCTTGTCTGGCTACCATCAGGTGAAGATCAAGGATGCCGATATACCGAAGACAGCCTTTAGGACAAGATACGACCACTACGAGTTTGTAGTAATATCATTTGGACTCAATAACGCACCAGCGGTCTTTATGGACCTGATGAATCACGTTTTCCATCCGTACCTCGATCGTTTCATCATAGGTTTCTTCAACGATATTTTAGTCTACTCATGCGATAAGACATACCACAAACGGCATCTCAAGGTCGCGTTAGAGACTTTGCGAAGGAGAAGCTTCTGTGAAGTTAAAGAAGTGTGAGTTTTGGCTCGACAAGATAGTCTTTCTTGGATATACTGTATCCTCCAAGGGAATTGAAGTGGACCCTGACAAGGTGGGAGCTGTAAGCTATTGGAAAGCTCCAACGAAGGTTAACGAAGTACGGAGTTTTCTTGGATTAGCTGGTTCTTACAGAAGGTTTATCGAAGGATTTTTGAAGATTACCTCTCTCATTACCCGTTTAACATGGAAGGATGTGAAATTTCAGTGGTCTGAGCAGTGCGAATGTAGCTTCCAAGAGCCAAAAAAAAGGTTGACAGAGGCATAAATTCTAACGGTTTCGGACGTAACGAAAGAATTCGTGATTTATAGTGACACGTCCAAACAAGGCTTGGGTTGTGTTCTGATGCAACAAGGGAAAGTGGTAGCCTATGCATCGAGGCAGCTGAAGACTCACGAGCAGAATTACCTGACACACGATCTGGAGCAGGCCACAGTAGTACACGCTCTCAAGATTCAGAGACAATATCTCTACGGTGGAAAGTGTGAGATCCACACCGACCACAAGAGCCTGAAGTATTTCTTCGAACATAATGAACTCAACATAAGACAGAGAAGATAGTTGGAATTAGTGAAAGATTACGATTGCACGATTCTCTATCACCTAGAAAAGGTGAATGTGGTTGCTGACGCCCTTAGCAGAAAAGGAAAATGAGTCGTATCATTCATGATCACGAATCAAGACCAGCTGATCAAAGAGGTGTTGAGTTTAAGTTTAGAAGTAGTAACGCCTCCGAACAACATCAAGGCTACAGTTGTAGCTTTATTCGTGAAGCCCACTCTCCGTGAACGTATAATCGAGGCACAAGGAAGAGACAAGTTTCTGACGAAGTTGAGAGCTCATATAGAAAGGTGGAAAATGGAAGGGTTCGCTATATCAATCGATGGAGCCCTAATCTTCAGGGGAAGATTATGTGTACCAAAAGATGAAGAGCTGAGGAAGGAAATTCTGGAAGAAGCCCACTGCTCGTCAATGTCTGAACACCCTGATGGTACGAAGATGTATAAGGACCTGAAAGAGAATTTCTGGTGGAGGAACATGAAAAGAAGCGTGAACTCCTCATCAAAAGGTGTCTGATCTACTAACAAGTGAAAGCTGAACACCAACGACCAGCTAGGATGTTAACTCCGTTGGAGATACCAGAGTGGAAATGAGAACACCTCGTCATGGACTTCGTTGTTGGATTGTCGAGAACCAAGTGAGGAAATCATGTCAGAGTGGCTCAGGACCAACAGAAATCGTGTGCAGACAGGAGACGCAGAGAGCTGAAGTTCGATGTGGGCGACAAAGTTTTTCTGAAGGTGTCACCCACTAAAGGAGTTCATCGTTTCGGAAGGAGAGGAAAGCTGAGGCCGAGGTACGTAGGACCGTTCAGGATCTTGGACCGGGTTGGAGAGGTCGCGTACCGTCTAGCTTTGCCGCCACACTTCGTTGGAATACACGACGTTTTTCATGTAGCTATGTTGTGAAAGTACATTTACGATCCGAGCCACATAATCGACTAAGAAGACATCGAGATTGAGAAAGATCTTACCTATGAAGAAGTCCCAGTGGCCATCTTGGACAGGAAGACTCGCCAGCTAAGGAATCGAGAGATGGTCATAGTGAAAGTCCAATGGAGTCGCCATGGAAAGGAAGAAGCGACATAGGAACTAGAAGATCAGATCCTGGTGAAGTATCCAGATTTGCAGTTTTTAGGTACGTTTCTAAATTTCGAGGACGAAATTTTTCTTAAGGGGGTAGGGATGTAACGCCCAGGACAAAACGATGCATAATTGACTAATTAAATAATTTAACCCCTAATTATGTGATTTAATTATGTGCGTTTTAGATTAATCAGAATAATGCACGTTTTAATTAATCGTATGTATGATTAATTTATCGAAAACATAATTAATTGAAGAGCCTATGTTTGTATTTATTGAAAGTATAATTGAATCAAAAACATAGATTATGATGTGATAGAGATGTTCGTAATCGAAAAACGAAAGGATAGAAATGAAAATCGGGCCAATTGGAGGCCCGGGGCCCAATCTAGGCCCAAAACAAGGTATGAGGTGAAAATGATATACACATGGTTTGGAAAGATTTTACCACACTTGCTAAAATTACACCAAGGCTATCGCATTAGGATCGATCGTAAGCTTACCACTCTCTTTACACAAGGAAAACACCACCGAATAAGGTGGAGTTAACTTCTAAACCCTAATAACTTTATGTTTCTGTATTTAACGCATAATAATGATGAACGAACGCATGCATGTGAGCTTATTGTTAAATGAATTGTTGAACCATACATGCTGTATTTAAATACTGTGATCATTATGATCATTCACGCGTTATGAAAATGTTATGAAGGGACGAAAGTCCACAATTATGTTATGAAGGGACGATAGTCCATATTCATGCTGAAGAGACGTAAGTCTACATTCATGCTACGGAGGGACCAGTGATCCGTAAAGTAAGTCGGGGAGTACCCACACCCAGGGTTACCGGGGAGTACCCGCGCCCTTCTACAGACAAAAGTTATGATGTTAGGTGCACCTTATGTGCCGTGCATTTTATGTGTTGTGCTTACTTGTCGTGTTTATGCATGTTTAATTCGTTTAACTGATGATATATCTTAAATATGGAAATTACTCCCACGAGTATATTCAAACGCACTCACCCCGCGTGTATTCACGCTACAGGTAATAATGAAAGTAGGGAGGTGTAGCGAGAGGAGTGCCCTATCTTTTGAGCTGCGTTCATTTTGGAATCTTGATATCTTTAAACAATTGTTATCAATCGTTTGTAAAATCAAACCTATTTTTCTATGTAATGGATCCTGTTTTTTTTCCACTGCTAAGTCTTTAATACTTTCTTCCGGCTATATGCCGATGGTTTGTGAATGTGTAAAGATTGTATTTTAAGCTGGCTTACCGAAGTTCCCATTTTTAAATATTATTTTAAATCTTGACTCGTTTGTCGTATCGGTATTTTTTAAAGTATATGCTTTCTTTTCCTTTTTTTTTTGCATGCCCACAAGGAAAATTCTGATATTTTATATATGAAAATGGGGCGTGACAGTTGCACTTATTATACAAAGCATTAAATAAGGGGGGCCACGGGCTCCACACTTTTCAATAAAATATCTAAATAACTTCATCAATAGAATATAGTCTTCAACTCACTCTCAAGAAAATTAATGTTGGACATTAAATTTATAACATAATCAATGACTGAATCAGAAGAATTTATTAAAGTACTGAGATGATAATAGTCTGAGGAAGCTGAAATGAGAATATATAAGGAAACTAAATTTAATCGTGTCCTTTAGTACTAGTTGGAAATAGTACGAGAGAAATAATATTGCAACGATTTCGAAAGTGGAAATTACTACGAATAATCATAGAGTGACACTTCTGTGTACAAATCCAAATTTGTGCACAATAATACTGTTATATTATATGAAGTAATTCTATTATATTATATGAGTAATACTGTTAAAATTATATATAATATAACAGTATCACTCATATAATATAACAGTATTACTTCATATAATATAATAGTATTGTTGTGCACAGATTTGGATCCGTGCACCTTATGCACAAAAGTTTTTACCATAATCATATGATATAATTAACAAAAACTTTATTTTAATTAATTCATAACAAAGCTTTTATTCTAAGGAAAAAAAAAAGCATGAATCATGGTTCGTGGGTAGGTTGATGCATGGGGATGGACCGGTAAGGGTTGTGTTTGGTGGAGTGGAGAAGTGGAATATTGTATAACTAATTTCAGAAGCGACAAAACTAAAATGCATTTCTATAAGTCGTAACACGACCTTTTCCATACTTAAGAAAAATGAGTTGATCTTCATTCCTCTTCATAACATTGATTTTGAGATACACTTCATCATGACCTAAGTTCACAAATGAAACCATAGATCCAATTAAAAGAAATTTTAAAAATAAAAAGAACCAAATATAATTATAGATGTTGGATTTTGTATCATCTATGTAGAGTATAATCTTCGAGATGTTACATTTGTTGAAGTTATATTAATTATGGATCTACTGTTAATAATATATATACTATATATAAAATGAAAGAAGTTGGCAAATTTTACAAATTTGTCATTTTCCCTCCCAAACTATAAACCAATAGAAAAAAAGAAAAAAAAAACTAAATAACTTTTAAGTATCTTATAGAATAAGCTTCACATATATCTTACACAATAAACTATCTTATAATTTATATATAGGAGTAGAGATGAAACAAAAGAAACTATCTTAAATGATATGATTTTATTTTAATGATATAATTAAATTTTGAAAATAATGAAATTTAAACATTGTCAAAAATTAAAAATTTTGAAAATTAATTTATAATTTTAATATATAAATATGGAAAATAATTTTAAAACCTAAATTTCATTTTATGAAGGGTTGTAAAATGTTTAAAAGTTTGAAACTATTATAAAAATATTAAAATAATAATAAAATCCTAAAAAAATAATAATAAAGTTGTGAGATTATGTCTAACAATCTTAAATCAACAAATAAAATTTAAAAATTAATTCAAATATATATGTAATATTAATTGTGTAAGATATAAAAATCATTAAATTGAATAAAAAAATTTAAATAACTAATTAAAAAATTTGATAAAATTTATTCAAAATTATTTCAAATAAATAGATATAATTAATCTAAAAATTGTTTTAAAAAACTATAATATGTTCCAAAAAAATTTGAAAAATGGTTTCAAAAAATCTAAGAAATATTGTTTTAAAATTTAAAATTAATTTGAAACCTAAATTTATAAATATAAACTAAATTTTTTGGAATAAATATAATGCTTTTTGAACAAATCCATCTAAAAACAATGCAAAAAATTATTTATAAATTCTAAAAATAATTATAAGATATAAATGAACAAAAATATGAACAAAACATATTAGTAAGTATAATTAATCACTTCTTAATTATTCAGAAATTAAATCTTACAAACACAAAACTATTATTATATTATATTCAATTTTATTTTCATGTTTAATTGTTGAATATTGATGTTATCAATAAAAAAAATACGGATTTTTACAAATTTTGAAATAATAAGATGTCATGAATAACCTTTTAATATAACAACTTAATTATATTATTGCAAATCGTATATATTATCATAATACATAATAAACCGCGCATCGCGCGGGAGTACTACTAGTATATACACAAATTTCAGTAGATGTAGCAAAGATTTAACCATGCATAAAGTATAGTCATTCCCTATAACCTTATTTTATGGACCTTAATGGATCATTATCAAAGTATGGCCCACACAGGAAAAAAAAATTGAACAAAAGGTACACATCATGTTACAAAAGGCCCAAAATTCATATAGATAGGTGCATATTCTTTTTGGTTAGGACTTGTGTACATAACGTGATACAAATGGATCCGATTTCTAATAATAACATATCATGGGATCCTTCTATAGTACACTATTGTATTAATACATCAATATTTTCAATCATTAGATTTTGAATGATTGCATCCTGACTCTTTATTTATGTTTTAATCTTTTTACCTGTCTTCATAAATTACTACTGTAAAAACTAAGAATTTCACCCAACAACTAAAAGAACATGGGCAATATAATCAATATCTACCTTCTTCGTTGATTGTATATAGTCATAACATGCAACCATAAAACCGCAATCGAATATGTTGGTATTATGCATCTCGTTATTACGAATCATTTGAGACCCATATTCGATATGTTTGGGTATTTATTTGTTGATTCTTTTTTCAAACTTAATATTAAATATATAACTATATAAATCAAATTTTAGATTTTTTTTTGTATCTTACATTTTGAGATTTAATCAGAGACCGTATTATTATTATTATTATTATTATTATTATTATTATTATTATTATTATTATTATTATTATTATTATTATTATTATTATTCAAACATTAATTGTATTTTTTAGTTTTTAAATTAACCTTCTGACTTTTAAACATTTTTTCCTATTTCTAAACTATGTTTTTATATATGTAATTTTTAATATTAATTTTTGATTTTAATATTATTTTTCAAATTTATCTTGTAGAATTTTACAATAATTTTCAAATTTATTAGTTCTTTATTTTCAAAATTTCAGACATAATTTTTAAAATTTAATGATTTTCAAATTTCGAGCATATCAATAAAGTATGTGGTTTCTATTTAATACCCTCCAAAAATTATTTAATGTTATTACTAGGGGTGGAGAAAAATACTGAAATATTGAAATATCGGGCTTACTGTACTAAAAAAATATCAAAAATACTGAAATTTCAATACAGTGTGATACCATACCAAAAATTTTGGTACAATATCAGTATGATATTTTCAAAGTTTCGGTATTTCAGTATATACCGAAATACGGAAGTTTCGATATGTAATTTTCATTTCGATATAATAATGTTTTTGGTATACCAAAGTTTCGGTATATATTTTTCATTTTGGTATAACAGTATAAATTTTGGTATACTGAAATTTATCAGTATGAAACGGTACGGCTACTCGATATACTGAATTTGGGTATACTGAAATTTTTGATGATTTAATAATAAGTCAATCAACGTTATCATAATCTTTTGATGATATAAATTTCGATTTGGATACATTTTAATATCTCTAGCCGTTGATAAGATTTAATACTTAAGGAGTTACATTTATCGGTACCATAATTTTATGAAGATATACATGGATTTCGATTTGGATACATTTTAGTATTTTAAACTATTGTTTATGATTTCATACTCAATAAATTACCATTGCAGTTACCATAATTTTGTGAAGGTTTGGATTTGATATGCATGTTTCAAATTATTTCCACTAATATATCATTATTAAAATAAAATATGCAATCTATAAAATACATATTCGATTTCATCATTTAACAATCATTGTTACGGAATCATCCAAAATAATGGTAGCATCTATCATATCTAATGATATGGGTGCAGTAATACATAATTATCATTAAAAATCATTATGTCAATCTATATAAAATATAGATTTCATTTTAAATATGAAATTTTAACTATTGAATTGATCCAAATTGTATGAATTTAAAATAATATATAAATGATGTTAACATAAATATATAATTGAAACTATTCTATCATGCATAAAATCAAATTAATTAACAGTTATGGCAACGATGCATAATTAATGTCAACATATTACTATAATTGCATACTTCGATTAGTGAAATTAGAATCGTTTATTCGTAAATGACACCTATTACTACTATTGCATACTTTGCCTAGTGAAATTAGAATCGTTTGTTCTTATGTTATTTATGAATTAAGATTATGAACCAATAATTTTCTGATAATTTACTTATAATGATTTTAATTAACATCGCAAAATAATTAATTTAAATTATTAATTAAATGACTAAACAATTATTGTGAATTAGACATATGGAATGCATGTAATATTTGTAACAATAATGAAATGAAATGCATGTAACAACATACAAAATCATTAAAAAAACCCACTTGCATTGCAACCCAAAATTAAATATAATATAAGGAGGCCCAATATCTCCACCATTTTCTCATCATCTCAACCGTCTACCTTCTTTTTCTCCAAATCAAAACACCATTCATTTCGGTCTCTATTTTCCCATAAACTATGCAATATTTAGATTTAAATGTATAATCTTTTTTTATAAATATCAATACATTTTTTTTGAAGTAATTATTTTTAAATTTAAATTTTTTCCAAAATATTATACCCCTCTACAACCATGACACTCTCTTTTTCTACATTTGGTACTTTGATTAATTTGTATTGTATCAATATAAAAATGTTTAAGTATTGTCCTATGTTCCTCAATGTGGAAACAATTTTCTTGATTTTTTTAACGAGGTATCTTATAATGTTAATTATTTTAGTGAAATATTTCGAGATATTAAAAAAATGTTGAGGAATGAAATGAATGAAGAGATAATTTTTAATAATTCAAAAAAATTAGATTTGAGTGGTTGTAAAAAAGAAAAAAAAAGTTCAATGTGGCAACAATTTTCTTAATTTTTTTAAGGAGATATCTTATAATGTTAATTATTTAAGTGAAATATTTTGTGATATTAATAAAATGTTGAGGAATTAAATGAGAGAAGATATAATTTTTAATAATTTTAAAAAATTAGATTTGAGTGGCTGTAAAAAAGAAAAAAAAAGTTCAATGTAGAAATAATTTTTCAGATTTTTTTAAAGGAGATATATTATAATATTAATTAATTAAGTTAAATATTTTAGATATTAAAAAAATGTTGACGAATTAAATGAGTGAAAAGATGATTTTTAATACTTTTAAAAAATTAGATTTGAATGACTGTAAATAAAAAAATGTTGACTTAAAATGTCAAAATAGAGAATCTATATATATAATGACTATGAAGAGAAATAATATAATTGTGAAGAAAATTACCCAAAACAAAATTGACAAGCCAAGTTTAAAAGCCCTCTCACATAATAGCTTGACAATTTTAAAGCCCAATCCTTAAGTTTTCATTTTTCTTTTATTTTGTCTTTTTTGCAGGATGGAATTGGATTGGAGGCCCAATAACTCATAAAATGTAGACATGGCCAAAAAGAAAATTTAAGCCCCCAAATTAAAAGCAACGGAAGTGTAATAAATTAATAAAAATGGAATAACAATATTGAATAGGGTTCATCAACTTTATTAGAAAATAACTTGGGTTAAACTGTTTGATGAATCATATTATTATTATATTATTATATGAGGTGAAGTACCTTCAGATTCATTACATCTTATTATTATATCAAAGTGAGTATTTATATCTGAATTTTTAAACGAAACTCGCCACACATGAGAGTATCTTATTTTAGTACGTAAGTCTCCTCTAAATGACACCAATACAAGTATTATACTATTAGTACTTTTATTTGTCTATATTTAAGAAATATTTATTTAAACTGGAAACAACATAATTTACAAAATAACATAATTTTGTGTAATAATCATATCATAGTATATAAACCCGTTGTGACATTATTAATAACATAATATATGCATCATATAAATTAAGGTCACACATGACGTACATGAACCTGCATTAGAGAATAAAAACTGCCTAATCTTCCTCCAAGACATCTACAGTTTCCAAAAGTGTGAGTAAATTGCCAAACTTTAATCATCTTTTAGGCCATTTCTTGTTTTTCATTGCAGAATCATGGAAGAAAAATCCACAAAAAATATGAAACTGGATGACTATATAATGATATTTGATCCTATATTTTATTAGGACAATTCCTTTCAACATATATGTATACAAAGTAATCAATAAATCATCAATAATAACTATAAAAAAACACGAAATGAAACATTATTTTGCAGTGTGGATCATAATTCATCCCAATAAATCACAAATTAATTAATCTTTCTGAGAGAAACATAAATTCTTCATCTACCATTTCAAGAATTGAGAGAGACTAGACCAATTCAAGCCCACCAAATTCAGCTGAAATTGCAGCAGTTCTACAGATAGGACAAGCAGCAGTTTTAAGAAGCCAAGAATCAATACATTGAATATGAAAGCAGTGATTACACTTAGGCAAAATCCTACACTTTTCACCACCTTTGAAATTCTCCAAGCAAACTGCACATTCCACATTCACACTCTCACAAACCCCATTATTATTCTCTTTCTCATCCACTTTGTAATCAAAGCATGGCAATCTCTTTATATCCTCTGCATTCATGCTTTCAATTATGTCGAGTCGAATCGGACTCGAGCTTCTCCCATTGATGGCAGCATCACCTCTAAAAGCCCTCCCCACTACACATACATGAATGGTAATCAGAACAGCTATCCCAACAAATAGTAACATCACTGATATAATGATTGCCATTACCATCCTTGATTCACTATTTGTTTTTCCACACCTTTTTATTGCAAGAATAAGTTGTAAATGTGAACTCCATATGCTCAAATCAAAAGGGTTGTACTGATTTGAAGTGATGCATAGGTTTTGTTTGAATTTTATTTATGGATGGAGTAGAATTTAAATAAACGATTTCTTGGAGGAATTTTGTAAAACAGGTGGTGTGCGTAGATGTCTAAGAAAGTTTGGTGGATAAATAGCAATGAAAATGGCATTTGATAACAAGTGGCCTTAATTTTGTTTTCTTGTGGCATTTTATTAAATTTAAAAACATCCCTCCGAGAGACTAAATTGTAAAGAAATTAAAAAATTATTTTTGAAAACTTCATAATCAAGTTGATGTTGTTTTATATCAGCATCACATGATTCAGCAATGTTTTAAACCTATTTAAACCTTTGATGAGTGACTGGCCAATTCAAAACTCCATTGATCCAAAACTAAAACCTAGAATCTTTTATATATTTCACGCGTATGTCATCTTATATTTTAAAATAATTACTATATGACATGTGTATCATTAATATTATTAATTTGCACACATTCAAAATAATGAAATATGAGATGAAACACTATTAAATTCCAACAACATAAATAGTAGCAAAATTAGAAGAATTTTTGAAAGGGTGCAAAATTTTACTAAAAGGAAATAACAAAATTTAGACAAGACGTTCAAAAAAAACAAATCTATAAATTCCTACTTATTAATTATTACATATATGTAAAAGGGTTCGGAATTTCTATGAAAGTAAATAAAGTTAATGATATATATGACAAGAGGAAGTCACCCACTCTTGCTTTGGTGGACTAAGATTCTTAGAATTTTGCTAAATAAGAATGGTAAATAATAAATCTAAAAGCCCCTTTGGTTATAACACAGATATTGAATAAATATGTTACAAGAAAAGACCTATGTTTCAAAAGGATAATCAATTAATAATCTGATAGACTAATCCTAGTGGTTGCACTTGCATGAGTAGATTATAGATAAGAATTACATCATTAATAATATTAGTCCCATCCTGTCTTCTTTTAAACGTCGTTATTAGTATAATAATTGTGGCATATATATAATAATATATAATTATATATTATGGAAATCAATTGATATTGCAACTTACCCATGATTTTTATTAGGAAACTAGTTTGATTAATTCGAAAGCTCTATTATATTTTTGATAGTTTTCAAATCACCTGTTTCATTGGTTCTCATAAAAAAAAAAAAAAGAGAAAATATCTCCAGTTTCATATATATATATAAGTGAATGTGATTCAGATTGCAGCACACTGAAAAAAATATATAATTAATTGATCCAAATTATGTCACAGTAGTCAAAATTTGCTGGTATTGGATGTCTGTAAGATTATATCCGTAAGATTATTTTATATATAATTTTATCAAATTCTGATCTGATTATATTTTAGTAATAAATGTATATGCACTAGTACTATTATGTTTAAATTTACATTAGTCTAAATCTTATCGAAGAAAAATGTGTTTGGAGAAGTCACTGCATTTTCCAAGGTCTTGCTCAGCATAATATGAATAAATATTATATTTTAATTAAAGAATTAATTAACTTATCAGAACTGATCAGATGTCCCCTTCAAAGTCATGTCCAATTGAACTCGGTCAATACACTTGATTCCACTTTAATAATATTTTAATAATTAATTTAATATTTAATATCAGAAGATTTCGTTATTTATCTTTAAGTAGTCAGGTGAGGACCGTGAGGTGCCATAAATTTCAACAAATTTAGATATACAAAGTAAAATAGTCAAAATTGCATCTTCTGCACAAAATTTAAATTATGTTTTAAGAAGGTATGACAAATTATAATAAGAAAATGGAAGGATAATTTTTCCAAGATTTTTTTTTCATGTAAATGTTTTTAAGTCATTTTTTCCCGGGTTTAAGGACTGCCATTTTTAAGTTCCTATATCAAGTTTGAAGTTTGTAATTATTTGATTGTATAGTAAAATTTTGAAATATTTGGAGTTTATTTTTGGATGAATAAAGAAATATTTGGAGAAATTAAAGAACGCGTGAAATGTTAAGAATGTCAAAACTGTTAAAATTTTAAAATAAAATATGTATCGACCTTGTTTTCAGAAGAATTTTAATTTGGACAAAAATGTTTGTGCATCTGTTGTTTAGATCTGAAACCGTGCACTCGTCCCCCCACGTACTCGCACGCGCCACATGGTCGCGCACAAATTTGCCCAAATTTGATCCCAAGTGTCATACATTTATGTTGTCATACATTTACATAGTGTTAAACATACCTTTTAGATTTTTACATGTACCTTAACATATATTAATATTTTTTAGTTATGTTAGATATATCTTTGTATATTACATAAAAGTATGTTTATATTGATATAAATGTATAAATAATATAACATAAATGTATGAGATAAAGGTAAACATGTACAACTTGTGCCGAAATTAGGGGTTTTTTTTTTTTTTGTGTGTTAAAGTATTACATAAAGGTATGATATTTGTATATAAAAGTATGACTAATATAACATAAATGTATGACTAATATATAAAGATATTTATGACTAATATAGTATAAAAGTCAGCGAATTTTTTTTTTAAGTTAAAATATTACACTAAGGTTATGAAAACTGGACATAAAAATATGATTAATATAATATAAATATATGACTAACATAACATAAAGGTGAGGGAAAAAAATAAATGGAAAATACACAGGAGACCTGCTCATTTTAATTTGAAGTTGGTCAATATTCATTGATATCTGTAGTTAAATTTGGAGGGCTCGTATCATTTCTATTTCATTTAAGTGCTCGTAAGTAGTAATCATTTATATTTCATTTAACTGTGGTTTTAGACATACAAAAAATCATAAATTATTTGCCAGCTTTTTTTTTTTTTGGATATTTATGTAGTTTTAATTATTAAAAAAATATTTTATCACTGTTACTTGAAATTTTTTAATTTTCAACATATCATGTTAAATTTTAGCTACATTTAGGAATTGATAGGATCCCCTTTTTGGAACAAATTTAATTTTATTTACTAAATTTTTTAAATAGTTAAGAGTATATTAGTTAAAATTTTATATTCCTTAATTTTTGAGAGAATTTCATAACAACACTCAAATGAGAATGAAGAAATATCAAAAAATTCAAGAATTTATTTCTAAAATTAAAATTGACATCTTTTAAATTCCAAAAAAAATATCTTAAATAATTTTATTATAGGATCCAAATACATTATTTTAACAGTTAGTTATTCAAAATTATTATATAAACGAATAAAAATTTCAATTTTTTTATTTTACGAGTGATGTGGCATTACTCAAATTATTAAAATTCACAAAGCAATTTTCATTAGGGGTGTACTAGACACTCTTAGGCCTCATTTCTTTTTAGGGATGTGTTTGTTAATATTGATAAAATATGTGGGATTTTACTATTTACCAAAAGTGCTTTTCATCATGTTGTGTGTTTAGTTCAATGGTTTTGTATTGGGATTTGGATAACTTTTGTATTTGATTTGAATGATAGTGTGTTGTTTATTTTCAAACTTATGTTTGGTTCATGAGTATGAGGAGATAAAAATAAGAAATTTACTTTATTACTCTTGCCTTTATTATTGCATAATTACAAAACCCAAAAAACAAATGAAAATGAAGTACCTAAACATTTGAAGCCAAGCTCTATTATGCAGAGAAGCAAACGAAGCTTCTCTCACTGACTACTTGTCTTCATCACACGTCGAACCCTAATCCATTCCCATGAATGAAAATGACAGTATCCATATGTAGTAGATAGCCGAGTGATGGCTTCAAAATGTTCATTTGAAGATTGACAATCCCCATAGTTTGATTTGTTGGAGTTTGACAATCCCTCTACGATTTTGAGTATGACTATGTTTATCATCACATAAATTCAATCAATCGAAGAGATTGGATGTTGAACATGTATGATTGTCAAAGTTAGTTCCTCTATTCACACTTTCGAATTTTTCCCACAAACCCTTATTTTGTTGGCTAAGTTATTTAGGTTTGTTCAACTGAAATATAATGTGTTATTTATGGAGGGGTGTTGTATATGAATCCATTAAGTAGATTTCTGTGAATGTGAAGTTGTCTTCTTTTGATGGAAATGACTACTTACTTGTTTTGATTTGTATCCATTTTTTGTTGTAATTATTTATTTTCAAATTGTGTGGGTAAATTGAAAGGAGACATATTACACTAACTCTATCCAAGAAAATACCAATTTCTTAACTACGACTACGGTTTATATTTTATTTTGCATGCTCTTGTTGTTTGTTTGGTGATGAAGGTAGTGTGATAATATCATTTCCTTTCCTCACCTATTGTAGTTGGTGTGCAATTCACCATGAAACTGAGGGATTTTAAAGAGAATCAATACACGAAATTGTACGTGGTCGACATAATATCCCATTGGGGGTCCAACCTTCATGTACAAAAAAAACCGATGTGACGTTTCATGACTTGTCCTTTAAGAGGGGTACATTTGATTTAATAGGTTGCACATTATGACACATTTATTCAACATGTCCATTAATGGTGCATGTTAGATGATTCTTTTTGTTTAATTTTCTTGAACATAGAAAGAAGGTTGTGGTGTATTCATTTGGTTGGAGCCCTAACTCGTAAGACGTGCTAGAAATGTGGTTCTTGAATGCTTGTTAAGATTGATAAGATAAAGATTGAACTTGCAATGACGAGAAGGTGTAAAGAAAAGATTAAGAGATTCTTCAAGCTTAGTACTTTTGGGCCATTTCATTGCTGGTGATCTTGATTTACTTAATGGAATTGTCGTTGAAGAAATTTTTGAGTGGAATGTATAAGTTTTGACTATTAATTTAGATTTTTGTTATGTTTAAATATGGATAGATGTTGTTAGCTTATGAGCATGGATTCTAAGAGATTGATATTGCAAGTTCGGTCTCGTGTTTACAAACTTATGTTCCTAGAAATCCTGAGTTTGTTGTTAGCTTATGAGAAAACCATTATTTAGGATGTAATCGTTAGATTGTGGTTGAAGCAAACGGTTTCATATCATATTTTAGACTGTGTAATGATATTGAACTTTTGCAATACATACGCTTTCGGTTGCATGATCTTGTTTGAGTTCAATTCTAACATTTTTTTGGCAAGTAATGGCTTCATTTGCTAGATCATGAAATTGACAATATATAATAGGAAAGAAAATTCATGTTAACACGTATTTGAGTACAATGTTGTATTCATAAGAGTTTTTGTTATGAAATATTTTCAGTTATAGGCTCAGGTTCGAGCTTTGTGAAATTTGATAGATTGGATAAGTATGAGTTCAGTCCATAAATACACGTGATAAATGGCAAGATGATCAAAAAGAAGCCATTATATTGCATTGTTTATCCTATATATGCATACCATCGGAAAAAGAAATCCAATTAGTTAGTTAACCCTCAATACATTAGTTATTCTTCACATTTAGTACTTAGGATGATGAGCTAAAATGTTTTATACCAAAATACAAGGCGTTGTGGATAACAAGCTTCATAATGTGAAGATTTCAAAAAGTGGATTGAGGACTCGAAGGCTCGGGAATTTTATGTCAGTCAGATCCACGACCTCCGCAACACGTTTTAGTTTGGCCTCCATGACAATCGGATTGTCAGAGCTTGATCTAACATGATTGAAGGTTATGTCCTTAGATGGTTCGTATTCATTGATGATTGTAGCCCGATCATCATACAAGGGAAACCCACACTTTTGGAAGAGCCTTTGGTACTCTGTTTCCTGCCATAAATAAGAAAATTGAAGTTATTAATATTTGATTCCATTCAAATCTTCACTAACATAGAATGCATGCATCGGGTCGGAAGAGCTTTTGGTACTCTGTTTCCTGCCATAAATTAAGAAATTGAAGTTATTAATATTTGATTCTTTTCAAATCTTCACTAACATAGAATGCATGTATCGGGCAATTCATAAGCTTGCATGTTTAAGGACCTTTTTTTATAAAATACCCATACTCGGACTTCATTACAATTCGGTTTGTCTTCATGTTATAAGTGACACCGACCGTGTTGTTCACATAGTTAGTGAATTATTTATAATGTCTATAGTTCCTCCAAACAAATGTCTTCATATTATACGGACTGAATTGTATATCACCCATTTTTTCTATAATTATCTTGGACAAGTCCGCCAACACCAAAGACTAATTCATCCTTCACTTTGAGTCTCATGCATGCATAATGAAAATGATGTACTAATTCTGCGGTCTCGTCGTAGGTGAAGATGTGGTAGAAGTTATCAAACGATGGATTTCTCTTCGGCATTATCCTGTACAATTACATACAAATGAATAGATTAGTCAAAGATAACTTTTTGCATATGAGTAATTACCTTAAGATAAAGTATGCAATTGACTTTTATCAACACCCTTATATACTCTCACCATTTTTAGTTATAATAAAATAGTTTGGCACATTAGTATTTATCATCTTTTCCATATGTGTATCATAAATCAAGTTAATGTATGGATGTATGGGTTATGGTGACAAATATGTTTGCAATATATATATGCAACAACACAAATACAAACATGAATAAAACTAATAAATCTAAATTTAGTAATAAGTATCGAGTCACATGCATAACTATTATTTTGAATCTTATATCTTATCAACTTTTCTATATATGTAACATTTGGAAGCACGATTCTGCAGAAATAATGAATCTAAGCTTTAACTTTTCAGATTTTTTGGATACATGCAAAATGATTATCACTATTTTGGTCAATAAAGGCACATGAGGACCCACCTACTAGCTTGTTGCATCTTCCCAAGAATGGAACCCAATGCCTAAAATTTTAAATATTATCATGTCAGTGGTTGGAATCTTTTTGTATGAAAATGACAACAAATCAATACAGGTTTATTGTGTATATATGACCACCATTTGGGTAAAGAACACTTAACCAGAAGAAAGCCTAAAGGCCGTCACCCAATAAATAATCAGTACAACAAAACAATGTATAAAAAACAAACATGTCGAAGGACATTGTTTTAAAGCAAAATGACTACTTCTATGATTTAGATTGAGATGCCAATGTATTCACTTTGTTTGCTGAAGTGTTAGCTGATCAAGCAAGAATTGGTAAGTTTCGCATTGACGGCAACAACAAACATGCCATACAATCAGCTTGTTATTTCCTAAACAAGTTTTTCAATAAAAACTTTGATCTCAAGGAGTGTGCTAAACAAGTCGGCAAGCCCGACAGAGGCATGTAACTTTCTCAAAGATCATGATGCATGGCAAGATTTTTTGGGCCAAAGAGAATAATGAAATCGACTGCATGCCTAAGTTTTGGGTCGGGAATGTTAAGGTATGAAGTTCTAATACATACTATCCCAATATATTTAAGTGTGAGTGAAACTTTATGGTTATTTGTTTATCCTAAACACATTACAATTTTTATATATGTTATTCAATGCAATAGGAGGATCCATTTGCCCATGCATATGCAACGTACGGGGATCCACATTGGGATGACTTGCAAATGCTATCAGCCCCCCATGGTTGTGAACTCACCACGACCTCCAATGAGAGGCGGCCGTGAGGTCATTGTCATCGACTATGATACCACTTGAGTTATGTCTATAGGAAAATACACACCTCTAGATGAAGTGATTGAGATTTCGAGTGACAAGTAGAGGAGCATGTCAACAAACTTTATCAATGAATTGGGGCAAATTAGAAATTTGTTGGATGAGGATGGTTTCTTTACCAGAATAAATAGAGTTTTCCAAAAAAACCTGCTAGTGGAGGAAGACCACCTAGGGATAAGAGACATAGGGCTAAAGAGAGGGCCAAAAAAGGATCTTTCGTGTATAATCCTGCATAATCTCGAATGTTATCAGTTCCGGTACGTAGACCAAATAATACAATGCAAGCAAAAGTTCCTAGATTCATGGAGATATAGAACAACATATAAGTTATCATGCTTGCATATTCGTCCATAGGTCAAATCGGATATGTAATTATTGGAATAATTGTTGGAGAATTTAGGCTCTACTCCGGGTAAAGATCTACCCAATTTTGATTTGCACATATAGGACAAATTTTCCCATCACCATTTCTTTTTGTTATGACTTTACAAATAACAAAAAAGAATCGTTTATGATACACATAGTAATCATAGATATATTACCAATTGAGTTTTTTTCTAAACAGAGCCTGGATACTTCATTTTTTTAGTCCAACCAAAGCCAACCATAAATTATTCTAATTGATAATAGTACGATGAATTCCCCCAAACAATGCGTCTAATTGCGCTTCACGCTCCAATTTTTTGATGATTCAATTTCTCTTTCTTAGGCGAAACGGAGGATATCTCGATCGGGGGAGAGAATGGGGAAATCCCATACGACCCAATATATCTGACAAGTCGCACTATACATCAACCCAAGATGCATCTTCCTCTCCAGAACGTCGGAAAGGTACTTTTGGAACACCAATAGGCATGAATTGAAAGAAAAAATAACTTAATACTATATTTCACTTTGATGTGGAAACGTAAAAATATGGTTTTATTGTCTTTATATTGTCTTTATAATAGTAAAATATTGACTTTATCATATTTATTTTATCCACAGATTCGCAAAATTCAGAAAGAAAGATAAAATAAATAAAGCAAACCTTTTACGAATAGGTCCTTCTAATGATAAATTAAGGATGGACGCATTTTCTCATGGAAAGTAGTATCAATCCACCATTGCGTATTGGTACTTATCGAGTATAGAATAAATCTGCTTCTCTTTGTTCTTACGAATAGAATTCTTCCATTATTTTGAACAGAATAGAATATAGAATAAATAACCCTTGTTAGGAAATAATCCCCTGAACAAGGGAAGTCCATATCCATAGGATAGTCATAGTATATTCCAATGCAATAAAGTTACGTAGTGTCTATTTATCTTTGATAAAGGGGTATTTTCCATGGGTTTGCCTTGGTATCGTGTTCATACCGTTGTATTGAATGATCCCGGTCGGTTGCTTTCCGTTCATATAATGCATACAGCTCTGGTTGCTGGTTGGGCGGGCTCGATGGCTCTCTATGAATTAGCAGTTTTTGATCCTTCTGACCCTGTTCTTGATCCAATGTGGAGATAGGGTATGTTCGTTATACCCTTCATGACTCATTTAGGAATAACCAATTTGTGGGGAGGTTGGAGTATCACATGAGGGACTGTAACGAATTTGGGAATTTGGAGTTACGAAGGTGTAGCTGGGGCACATATTGTATTTTCTGGCTTATGCTTTTTGGCGGCTATATGGCATTGGGTCTATTGGGATCTAGAAATCTTTTCTGATGAACGTACAGGAAAACCTTCTTTGGATTTGCCCAAGATCTTTGGAATTCATTTATTTCTATCCGGGGTGGCTTGTTTTGGTTTTGGTGCATTTCATGTAACAGGCCTGTATGGTCCTGGAATATGGGTATCCGATCCTTATGGACTAACGGGAAAAGTACAACCTGTAAATCCGTCGTGGGACGTGGAAGGTTTTGATCCTTTTGTTCCGGGAGGAATAACTTCTCATCATATTGCAGCAGGTACATTGGGCATATTAGCGGGTCTATTCCATCTTAGCGTTCGACCCTCACAACGTCTGTACAAAGGATTACGTATGGGAAATATTGAAACCGTACTCTCTAGTAGTATCGCGGCTGTCTTTTTTGCAGCTTTTGTTGTTGCTGGAACTATGTGGTATGGTTTAGCAACTACCCCCATCGAATTATTTGGTCCCACTCGTTATCAATGGGATCAGGGTTACTTCCAGCAAGAGATATATCGAAGAGTTAGTGCTGGGTTAACAGAAAATCAAAGTTTGTTAGAAGCTTTTTATGATTATATAGGAAATAATCCGGCAAAAAGAGGATTATTCAGGGCAGGCTCAATGGATAACGGAGATGGAATAGCGGTTGGGTGGTTAGGACACCCTGTCTTTAGAGATAAAGAAGAGCGTGAGCTTTTTGTACGTCGTATGCCCACTTTTTTTGAAACATTTCCTGTCATTTTGGTAGACGATGACGGAATTGTTAGAGCTGATGTTCCTTTTAGAAGGGCAGAATCCAAGTATAGTGTTGAACAAGTAGGTGTAACCGTTGAGTTCTATGGTGGCGAACTCAATGGAGTCAGTTATAGTGATCCTGCTACTGTGAAAAAATATGCTAGACGCGCCCAATTGGGTGAAAATTTTGAATTAGATCGTGCGACTTTGAAATCCGATGGTGTTTTTCGTAGCAGTCCAAGAGGTTGGTTTACTTTTGGGCATGCTTCATTTGCTTTGCTCTTCTTCTTCGGACACATTTGGCATGGTACTAGAATCTTGTTTAGAGATGTTTTTGCTGGTATTGACCCAGATTTAGATGCTCAAGTAGAGTTTGGAGCATTCCAAAAACTTAGGGATCCAACTACAAGAAGACAGACAGTCTGATACAAGACCCCTTTGGTATCTTTCGCCTCTCTTTTATTTTTTGAGGGAATTTTACATAGAGTACTGGAGTGGATTTGAATTACCGTTTTTTTTTATTATTGCTCTTTCGAGATGATTCTCCAAAAGAAAATGAAAAAACAAAAAAAAAACAAACAGATAGGAAAGTTATAATTGTAAACCACGATCGAATTTATGGAAGCATTGATTTATACATTCCTTTTAGTCTCGACTCTAGGGATCATTTTTTGGCCGTGTACTTGGAACCCCCTATTTGCCAATAGAAATGTTGGCCTACTTCCACACCGGATATATCATATAACCCTTTTTGTGTGTTGATGGAACATGATAGCACATTCATATTGCCCTCTAAAAAATCGAATTTTAAACAAAATTATTTTGATTCAACCATCTCTTTGTCTACTTGAATCGGATATTTTGAATATCAACTAATATTTTGAATACTAACTAATCACATAATATCCCCGGTTATTTTTATCTATTTTCCAAAATTTATAAATAATAACCGATTCCATAAATCTATTGGATTTTTGAAAGAAAAATATATTAGCTTATTACTAGGCCTACTAAAGGCACAAAAATAGAGAGAAAGTGGAAAGTTGCCATAAATATGGGGTACCTCGATTTACTATTTGTACCTGTTCTTATTTTTTTTAAATATCATATTTTTTATTTATACTAATAAATCAAGGATTTCTTATATAGCTAGAATGGCCCTCACTAATTACGAATACTAATTTATTAAGAATTAAGTGGATTGAAGATATAGCGTCATCGTTTGCTGGAATCGAAATATCTGCAAGATCGGGGTCACAATTTGTATCGATTAAACAAATTGTTGGAATTCCCAAAGTAATACGCTCTCGCAGGGCTGTATATTCTTCATGTTGATCAACGATGATTACAATGTCGGGTAACCCTGTCATATATTTAATCCCGCCCAGATATGTTTGTAAGCGAGATAATTGTCTTTTCACCACAACCACATCTCTTTTCGGAAGACTATTTTGATTTAAGTTCTTTTCTTTCTAAGAGGTGGAATAGAATAACCCGGTTGAAACGTAATGATCATACGTCTGTAATGCATTGTATGTCCCATAATAGGTCCTATTCTTCTACCCTTTCCTGAAAGTCGATGACTATTCATAGCTATTACCCTGACACCAAAGAAGAGTTCGACCAAATGCTTTAGTTCTGTCCTAGTTGATCCTGATTCGACATTAGAAGTATATTGATTTTCTCCATTTTTTAAAACGGAAATGAGCTCTTCTAACCCTATGAATAAGACGAAAGGGAAAACGAAGTTTGTGATGGACAATATTATTATGAACCTGTATGGTGCCTCCTATGTTTTTTCTTCGAGTCATGCCTCACCTAATGCAAAAAATTGACGTCTAAAGTGAAGGTCTCTTGTTATGTATGGGGGGTTTCGAATAGCACTTGAAACACTTGTGTTGTTTTCATATTTTGATTGTTAGGTTTGCAAGTTTATGACATGTATATTAGTAAGTCTAAATTCAATTCTAAATTGTTTTTCATTGCATTAGTTGATTGGGCTATTTTTTTAAACCTCAAGTGAGGTTTATGCCCCTCATCGTGTATGTTATGTTATGTATTGATGTTCTATAATTCGAAACTTGTTCCCTTGTGTTAGGTTATAGGTTCCTAGCAAATTTTTAATGTAATTAGAGTTTGGGCTTATTTACGTGTTACAACTAGTTTTCAAATATTAATTGGTTCTCTGAAATTCATGTATTATTCTTTCATTCGTTTGCAAGTCTAATAGTTCTCTATAAATTGATCAAATAACTAGATATATAGAAATTTATTGTGGACATAACAACACATTCTATTCATAATTATCATAGTTGAGTTGTTTCTCAAATTAAAAGTAACAATGATTAATACTACATTATATACAATAAGCTTTAAAGACTCCATGCAAATGTTTTTAAACAAAAGAAGCCATAATGTTTGGCTAGTACACGTACTAGAACCTATATGATCCTGCATAGTACCGAGTTGTAATACATGTGACTAATATTATAGGAAATGGTGATGAATCTTAACACATTTGGAGACATAATACATAGTACAATGTTGTTCAACTAGTTTTCAAATCATGCAAGTAAATTAACTGCAATAAAAAAGATGGTTCATAGTTATATTTGTTAGGTAACACATTGCAAATCTTGTGTTTGATCAGATCACTTGTCCATTCAATGCTTCTCCATGATGTCCTTCACTAGAATAAGTCTAGCTTTATCCAGTATGCTGAAAAAGAAATCCAAGTTGCTCTCATTACTACGAAAATAGCGGGAAACGTGCACCCTGCCTCTATGCAAGGAAAATTAAAGTTTTCTAGCATGTGGTATACTTTTGACCGTATTTTTTTTGGGCTTGGTGTTATCTTCATAACACTTAGTAATTCCACCTAGCTTGCAAGCTATCTCGATTATATGATTGTCATTACGTTCACAATATTCACTAACGGTCTTTAGGAAAGGGTCATTGTCCTCTACTACTATCCTTCTTAGCTTGCCTTCAATTTTCCAAAATACTTAGAATTTGATGAGCTCTTAGCTCGACCTCTTGATAAAGGTTCTATCAAAGACTCATTGTTCGGACTTGGTTGTGGAATTGATGAATTCGTATTCATATTAGGTTGTGGAATCGATGAATTAACATGACGATTAGTATTGCCGGTAAAAAGGAAATCTTGCATAGCATTTGTAAATCCTTGAGGATGCTCTCCGGTGGCATGATCTTTTCCAAATATCTCTACCTAATCACTATAGAAAGGTCATGGCTTGTAACGCATTATTCTTACGGTGGTGTCAATCTGCACAATGTGAAGAATAATAATAAAACATTTGTTATGAGTTTTAGTAAGATTAGAGTTATCAGTTTTTAAATTTTGGTGTCCCAAATTGAAAAATTAATTTTCGTTTCCCTTGACATATGCATTCTAAACATCATCGGAGACATCAAGCATGAAGTTTTCCTTCAGACCAAATGCACTCTTTGAATACATCAAGGAAAGTGAATTATAATTCTTCTTCCAAATGTGGAGTTCGCTAGATATATATGGCTCAGCCCTCAAGTCAATTCATGGAAACCATTACACCATTAACTATTCCAACAAATTTAGGTACCCGATCCTAAAGCCATTATCAGACTTATAACCTCTAGCTACCAATTCCTTCAGTACTTCCATGAGTTGTCATTCCTCATGCATTGTAGCGCCCAGGATAAAAATGAAGCATAATTGATTAATTAAATAATTAAACCCTTAATCGATTTATTTTATTATGTGCGTTAACCCTTGACTGTTTAATTTAATTACATGTGTTTCAGATACTTGATAAATGCATATTTTAAATGGATATATTTATTAGTCGTGGAACATAGATTATAATTATACCATAAGATGTGTAATGGAAAAACGAGAAGATAGAAATGAATTAAAGGTCAATCGGAGCCTCGTAGCTCAAATGGCGAGGAAAAGGGCAAAATAAGAAGATTCGAAAAAAACGAAAGATATTTCCGGTGAATAGTAACCCAAGATTTTTTGGATGAATAGTTTTTTTTGGAAATCTATATATAGGAGCGTTTTCGAGTCAAAAATCATCGTTTTTCCAAACGAGGCTAAATCGACGAAAACACATAAGTCTCTCTCTCTTCTGTTTTCTGACTCCGGTGAGTCAGCGCCGCGCCGCCGGTGCTGGAAAATTGATTTTGTCGATTTTGGCCAATTTTCACACAGGACATAGGTCTCGTCGACACTAGTCTAGGATAGGTCTCAAATTTCAATTCCGATGTCTCGTTCGCCAAAAAACGACAAAACATCGCCGGAAAACCCTTTTTCTCTCTCTTCCTCTCTACCTCATTTCTTCTCCGTTTTGGGCTAACTCATACTCTAAGTTGAAGCTCTCATCGAGCCCGTCACGAATTCGGGCTCGGATTTCTGAATGGATCTCTCCTCCTCCGACAATCACCGGTCAAAGATCCGGCCAAAATCTTTCTCTCTCCTTCCTCTCTTTTCTCTCTCCCCGTCTGTCCTCTCTCTTCCCCCTCGCCAGAAACTGAAGCATGGAGAGGTGGCTGGGTGTGTGTGATGGGTTGGTGGTGGTTGCCGGCGATGGGAGTTCGTCGGCCGGAACTGGAAGTGGGCTGGAAAGGTGGTAGTTTGCATGGTGTTTGTGTGTGTATAGTGTGCGTGTGTATATAGTGTGTTGTGTGTGTGGGTGTTGTTGGGGTTGGTTTGAGTGGTGTTGGTGATCGCCGACGACGGGAGGCCGCCGGCCAAAGGTCCTAGAGGTGTCGCCGGAAGTCGCCGGTCGGAGCTAGGAAAGGAAGGGAGTATGTGTGCATACATGCATGGGGTGTGTGTGTTGGTTGTTGATTGTTTGGGGGTGTTACTGTTCACGTCGCCGGAGGGGTGGTCGGAGAAGGTGGTGGCCGGAGCTGGGTCACTAGCGGACCAGGTGGGGGCGGCGCCGCCGCAGCAGATGGCGGCTGGAAGCTGTTGGGCACACTGGGCGCGACGCCGGGAGGCACTGGGCACGCTGGACGCGCATGTCAGGAGACACCGGGAGACGTTGGGTAGCGTGTGCGCACTGGGTACGCGACGGGAGCTGGCGTGTGTGTTCCTGCCGAGATCGTCGAGAGCTTTCGAGAAGCGTGGGCCGAGGCTGCCGAGAAATGCAGGGCGCCGGGTGCACTGACGCGCACGACACCGGATGTGCTGGGAGCGCGTGCGATGTCATGTGACGGGTGCGCGCGCGGCACCGTGTTTACGATACAAAATGCATTTTTTCCGTCGTATGTTATTATCGAGTCGTCGGCAATGAGATATCATTGACCGGAAGTCAGGGGTCCCGATCAAAGTCAACCCTTTGACCAAAATTACCAAAATACCCGTCAATCTTAAAACGCTCCGTTTGAGCTCGTTTCAACTCCGATTGAGCTCATTCTTTTTCCATTGCGACCCAAATCTTTCTCTTTCTTATTAGCCTATTGGACTAAATATCCACTCTCGTTTTTTCAACCTCAATCTTTAGATCTTCCATTCCGTCTCATCTTTATTGATCGAATCTTCTCCGAAATCATCTATACCTTTATTTATACGTAATTATACGTATTAAGGATCTAAAAAATATTGTAACTTGTGTAGGCTATCAGTTGGATCGTGCTTTGTGATACTTGATAATTGTTACTCGACAACTCACGTGGTAACCACCGAACAAGGTGGGGGTAATTTCTAAATCTTTATATGTTTACAGTTTTCCCTATTTTTTATGAATGATGGGTGAAATACTAAATGTTGTGATTATATGCTATGATTTATGTGTCATAATTATACTGTGAAAGGACAAGGGTCCACATTCATTCTCTGTGGGACTTATGGTCCGTAAAAAACATCTGTCTCTTATCCCTTTTACTACCTGGAAGGTTTGGTGGTCCTGTAAATGCACCAGCGGTATATGAGACCGTTTTGTAGGGTCGGGAAATACCCGCACCTGAGATGTAGGGGATGGGAAATACCCGCACATGAGATTTGTAGGGATAAGTCGGGAAATATCCACACCTGAGTTTGGGTTACGAAATACGTGCTATGCATTTTACGTGTTGTGTCTAAATGCTGAATGTTACGTATCTCTGTTCTATTATCTGTCAAATGTTATAAGATGCAGAGTTTATCCCCAGAGTGTATTCCACGCACTCACCCCTATTCTGTAATTCACGTTACAGGAGATGACGAGCATGTTGAGCTTTAGAGAGAGAGATGGTGCCCTATTAGGATATTTTATATTATTGTCTTTTATCACACAACACTTAAACAACGTTTTTATAATTCTCATTTTGTAAGTATAACTTCATTTTTATTATGGATGATGGATCCTGTAAGTTTACTTCTGCTGCTAATGTTTTAATGAAATTGGTTGTATCCGAAGGTTGATATGTAATATTTCTGGTCGTCTCTTACCTCATTCTTCTTATGGTCGTCTCTTACCTTCTTCTATTTTATATCATGCACGTCTCTTCCCCTTCTTTCTTCACGCCCACAGTGAAAACTCTGATAATTTTTAAGTAAAAAAAATGGGGTGTGACATGCATACTTCACGTCCTTCTTGTGCCACAACTATTCTTTTGGTTTTGAAAATCATTGCTCATCATGTCTATTATTCAATTGAGTAAAAATCAAACACCCCTTTTAAATTAAACATATAGTTGGACATAGTTTCATGTTCTTTTCATGACCACATTCAAGAAAATGTATAGGAGTTCATTGACTTTTAATTAAGAGTTAAAATTACATACTTCAATTGTGATTTTATTGAAGTATACATATGTGTTAAAAACACTAGTAAGGTAGGCCAAGATAGTTTAATTGAATGAATTAGCCTAAAGATAAGAATTGAATATAACAACCAGTTAAGACATTGATAAAGCAATGACCATAATCTGAAAAATATTTGGCAAGTCAAAATATTGATAAAACAATGACATTAATTTGAAATATATTACAAACATCAGTATATGTGTAGAAAATTACACATTCAAGTTCGGATTACACTATGAAAAAACTTTACTATCATTCCACATATGCATTGCTAGATTATCTTTCCATGATGTCCAAGCTTGTGAGGTCCCAACTTGGTCTACATAATTCATATTGTGGATGGGCTCAATGTCTGAATCACTATAGAGATCAAAGACTTCACTCTCTATTGGATCTATAGAGGTGTTCGTGCGAATGAAGTTGTGAAGAAGACAACAAGCCAATATTATGTGGTTTTGAGTTTTGATTGGATAATATGAGTTGCTCCTAAGAATCCCAATGAGCTTTCAGTACGCCAATGGAATGCTCTATCATGTTTTGGGCTATAGCATGCATCAAGTTATAATATTCTTCAAAGGTTTGTGGGACACGTGATGCATTATTTCACTCTTGCAAATGATATCTAAAATCTCTATAGGATGCAAGAAATCTGCAATACCATGTTTCTTTTCAAAGGTAATTTTTGACTAAGTCGCTACTTACTCACAAAACTCCCATTTTAAGAATAAAAAGATAAATAAAATCAATAATAATTATGAAATACACATTTTTCTAAAATTTATGAAGTAAAACTGTTTAAGAAATTCTTCAGCAATTTTTAAAATATCGGCTAATCTTTAAGAACAGTTAATGATTTAAATCTTTAGATTGAATTTCTTATAGGGTTGCTAGCTCGATTTACCACAATTCTTATAATGTTGTATTCAAAATACCACCAAATATAATAGTGTGTACAATATACCATCAAATATAAAATCATACATCAAAATACCATCTAATATAATACCCTACCCCAAAATACCACAAAAACATTAAATGTCCTAGGTTGACTTCTAACTACTTCAAGATTCATTAAATACACTTTTTATTATTTAAATAAAATCTATTCCATTTATTTAATCATATCTGAATAATACGTAAACTGATCAGTTTCAGGCCCAACATGCTTCCGTAAAATAAATCTATCCCATAGAATTCATACCTTTCTTTGACCACGACAGCACCGGGTGAGATGGTTTGCAAAGCCACCAGCTGGAAAATCACCGCCCCCAGATCTTTTTACGAACAGCTTCTCACTGTTCAACTTCAACCCTCGGGGAAGATGATCTGCAAGTTATCCAGCTCCTTCAGCAACTGCACAGCACAACCTTGGTTTGTTTCCTACACCAGGTGTACAAAGTATTCCTTCCAAGGGATAGACTTAACAATACTAAGAACACATGTTGAAGCAAAAACCTTTTTTTTATTAAGAACTTGGAAATATTTATTACAACATATGTAATCTCCTTTTGGGAGGAGAATTACTGGTTTAGCCTCTCATAGAGAAGGCTTGAAAATAAAAACACATAAACTTGAATATTGTCTATGGATACAAAGATATGTATTCCTAAACTTATGGATATATGTGTTTGAAGAAAACTGAGGGTAATGGTCGATGTCCTCCGCTTCCTTCTAACTCTCTATTTATAGGCATGAATTCGGATTTGAAATATGGATTCCAACGCTCATTGATCACCAGCTGGCTTATTCCTTTAGTGCTCCCATGTGATAGTTTGTTGGGAAGTCACTCTCAGCTCTTAGTGCTCGTCCTCTTTCTCTTCCCCTTGACTCATCCCATGTGATAGTGTTTGGAGCTGTCGGGGAATCTCTTGCTTTTGACTCAGCCTTCCATGTGATAGTGGTTGGAGAGTCTTTTTCTCGTGGCCTATTCCATTTAATTTTATCGGAGATGCTTTAATAATTTGGTCGTTGTGGTCCTCGGGGATATCGTTTCTTTTGTGCTGGACCCTTATCTTTATTGGCTCCAACTACCTGTCGGTCGGGTTTGGGTCGGAATCCTTTCCCAAACTCGGGCTCTTTCTGTTCGGGGCACGCTTGACAGATCCGATCAATTCATCGTCCGATGTCTGCCATATTACAGAATTTCTGGTAAGTTTCTTTACTTGCTGGAATCTTGTTTTCCCAGAGGATCTTCCTTTTGGTTTCGAAAAGTTCCTCCGCAAATCCTGTTGTCGATCCAGTCATTGTATTCAGCATGAAGGATCCGTTGGCTGAATTCTGGAAGACCTTAAATGGGTATTTGACCTTATCCATTTCTGTCAGACAAGTCCAAAGCACCCAAGCTCGTCGTGTAGAAGCTTCATCTTCAGTAAATGCTCCTACCAGTATCGGAACTTCTTTCGGGGATGTCGCCTTTATGTATTTTAAGGCATTCCCATCCGGTCTCCGAAGCTTGATAAAATGAAAGACTTCATGGAAGCCTTTCTTAGCTGGTTCTGGAACGGCACTAATGAAATAGAGCTCCAGGATGTCTCCTCTGGACAAGTGTGGATTGTTTGCCCAGGTCTCGTAAACTGCTTCCCCAATCCATCTTGGTAACTTTGAGATTTCTGGGAAGCCAGGTGCGATGGTATACACTGAAGCTAAAGCTCCAAAGTTATACCATTCTTGAACTTCGTTTGGATGACTTCCAGGTTTCATCCAAACTCTTGGGTATTTCCCGACTATATCAATGATTGATTTTTCCGGGTTGATCCCGCGTCTTGTTACCAATTTCTCCCATTGCCTTTGGTATACCTGCATCGGAGAAACCTCGTTAGTGTGAGCTTGAACCTTCATTTTGCCTGTCTGCGGCCTTAGGTTCAACTTGACCTCTTTAACCCCAGAGGTACTGGGTTGACTTGAAGACTCAAGTTGTGACACCGGAGCTTCAACATTCATTGCAGGTTGTACATCCTCAAGGAATGCATCACCTGTAACACTCGTAGGCATGGTATTTGAATCCATAGCCTTCGGGTTAGAGTCCCGATCTCGAAGTTCTCCTTTTAGCACCGTAGAAGATGCAGCCTGGAGGATAGGCTTATGCAACACTTGGAACAAATGTCCCTGAGCCTATTGGCATGCTCGTATTAGACCAGAAACGGATTTCTGATCTTCTCGTTGAAGTCGTCCAGCAACTTCAGCATTGAGACATAATGTCCCAAATTCTCGTTCAAGACTCCAGGTTTTCCCTGAGATGTCTTACTCGTTTAAAGACCTCGTCAGCAACGTGTCTTTCCATCTCGTGTTAAGAAATCTGTAAGAACATTTTCGTGAGATTTTACAATGACAATATCATAATCATAATATTGGCATTCAGCTTGCCATCTAAGTATCCTAGCTTTTTCTGGTTTAGATTCAATTTTATTTTTCAGAAAAGCTTTGACACTTGAATTATCAATTTTTAAGGTAAACTTTTTAGCCAGTAAAAAGAGAGGCCATTTTTTAAAAGTCTTTCTGACTGCAAAGAATTCCTTCTCATTGATATGACATCGGATTGTTTCTCCATCTGTAAACAGACCGCTACAATATCTGCATGACACTTCTCCGTCTGGTGTGGCTTTCATAAGAACAGCTGCCCACCAATAATCACTGGCATCTGTGTAGAGAACCAGTTCATACTCGTCTTGGGGTATAGCAAGTTTCGAAAGCTTGCTACAGACTTCCTTTAGCTGCTTAATCCTTTCTCGATGTTCATCTTCCCATTTGAACGCAACATCTTTCTTGAGTAATGGGCTGAACACCTTCCTGTGAAATGCTAGATTGTTGATGAACATTCCAGCAAAATTAACAACTCCAAGAAAACTTTGAAGTTGTTTCTTGTCTGTAAGATCATCTGGAAATCCTTGTATATTTTCTACAATATGATTTTGTAGAATGATTCCAGATTCATCGATTTCAATTTCGAGGAATTCAATCTGTCTCGTTGCAATCACTGCCTTCTTTTCTGAAAGCACTAATCCTTCTTTGTGACAAACATTTGAAAATATTGTCAAATGTTTGAGATGCTCCTTCATGTTCTTTGATACGATGAGAATATCATCGATATAGACGAATATAAAGTTGAAATAATCCTTGAAGAGATTATCCATCTTTCTTTGATATATCTGGGGTGCATTTGCCAATCCCATAGGCATTACATTCCAGACATAGTGTCCTTGTGGTGTGGAGAAAGCTGTGAACTTCTTACTTTCTTCCTCCATCTTAATCTGGTAGAATCCAGACTTGCAATCGAACTTTGAGAATATCTTGACACCTTTGATGCAGTTAACCAAGTGTTCTCTACTCGGGATATAGTATCCATCAAACTCCAGAATGTTATTAATCCCTTTATAATTAATAACAAGTCTAGGTTTACCTCTTTTGATTTCTCCACGATTCCTCACAAGGAATCCCGGGCTGCTATATGGAGAAACTCCTAGTGAAATCAACTTAAGGTTCAGATGTTCCTTAAGTATCTTCTACATATCCTCACGATCATTTTGATTCATCAGGATTGGTTTGAGTCTTACGAACTCGTGTTCCTTTCCAGGTTTAACCTTTAGGGATGCTTTGAGCTCGTTTCTATCCCACCATGCTAAAGGATCTTCATTATAATTCATTTGGATCTTTTTCTTGAAATCCTCGAGTGATATTTGTTCTTCAATGGTAACATCACTCTGTGGATTCTCCATTATGGCCTTTTGCAATTCTGCAATAGCCTTTGGAGGAACTCGTTCTTCTCCTTGTATTCTGAACGAATACAAAGTATTATCCCATCGTTTGGTATCTTTTTGTTTCGAACCAAATTGTCGAAAGGATAATAGGGCATCACCAAATCTTCTTTTATCCGCCATCTTTGGATGTCGAAGTTTGGCTTCATCACCATGCTTGCTGCGAAAAGGAAAAGACATTTTTCTGTAAAATACTTCCCGCAGTCTCTGGACAATAATCTTATGATCACATAATGTTGTGAAAATAAGCCTTCTTGTCTCATTTTCCTGTGTAAAACGCTTGAATGTTTGTAGAAAATTGTTTCCTAGCAAAACATCTGCTCCTGTATCATGGAAATAGATTGGTGGCATTTTCACCTTATACCATGGGGTATCACCTGCGTCGTCGATCATGATTTCCGCTTGTTTGATTCCTCGATTAAGGATAAGGATCCTTTTAGAGAAATCTCATCCTGCAATGGCTGGTAGATCTTCTCCCATTTCTTTAGGAAAAACTTCCTACTTTGCAGTACATATTCCTGCTCCTGAATCAACATAGGCTGCGAAATATTCAGCCTTGTATTCAGCATATAACATTCCGATTGAAATGTATATGGAGAATGAACTAGTGGTCATCTGATTCTGTATCGTTTACCAGCCACTATAAATTCCATTCCATCTTGTAATCTTTCCCAAGGCATATGATCCTCAAGAAAATTGATACCCAGTATTAACTGTTCTGGGATTCTTCCTGCGATTCCTGAGATAGTCAGTTCAATTTCACCCATTTTTAGGTTTCCTTGAAATCTTCCGACTATCGGTTGTTGTAGATAATATAAGACATCACAAGAAAAAATATTCTCCTTCTGGTTGATGTCAAATATTACTTCAACTGCTCTCCAGCTTTCTGGACATTTCAGCTCTCCTTGTGTTTTGAATACTCCTGGGATTCGCTGAACTATACTTTCCTAAACTTCTTGGTAAGGGATCAACTGCATCTCGATCAGGTTACTTGTGAATTCCATTGGGATAGCGAATTCTCCCGTAGTAACCCTATGGATAATTTGTTGTTTTCTTTTACGAATTCCAAACTTATCCAAGGCCTTTACCATAGCTCCAATGGTAAAACCATCGTAGATCTGAAACTTTGGATCCTCTTTCATAATTCTCATGAGAGTCTTATGAGAGATTGTTGTGTGAGAGAGAAATCCTGACATATCCTCTCTCATTGTTTGAAGAATTTCTTCTTCACTCTGATTCTGATGTGGATTCATTTCCATCATCCGAATAGATTTCTTCTTCATAGATGCTTTCATCTGAGGGTAGATCCTCAAATTGATACACCTGTATAAGATCTTGATAATAGACAGCTTCTTCGAATTCTGGTGTCGCTTCGAACTGTCTAAGACCTCTCTTTTGGTTGTCTAGGCAATCCGTTGAGATATGCCCTCTTGCTCCGCAAGTCCAGCAATTATAGTCTTTGAAACTTTCATTAGCTCTAGTATGAGCACGCCTGAAAGTTCTCATTCCCATAGTTCTGCTGGAACCTCCTTGGTTTGAACCTGTTGATGAAGTTCTACTCCTGCTTGGTGCCGGTCTTTGCCCTGACTTATAGCTCCGGGCTTTTTGTTTAGACCACACCCTTCTAGGTCTCCATGAAGACCTATGACTCCTTCTATTGTTGTTGCTCCCACGGCTATAAGGATGGCTTATCTGCTTCCTTCTTTTATGTCTCCGTGGTTGACCTCCCACAACTGTTGGGATGCCATTTTCTTCGCAACATAAGGGAACCATTTTATTGATTCCTCTTAATCTCTTGTAATTTTTGTAGAGTGTTGTCTGGTGGCACCATTCAGATACCTTGGCTTTTAGGAAAGACATCCTTCTGGCCACTGTATCCAAATCGTCTGCACTCTTGTATTCCCTGATTAGCATTTCTCTCCAGGGACTCGGTATCTTCACAAAGAAAAGCTGCGAAGCTTCTTTGTCATCCACCTTGGACTTCTATCGGTATTCGGTGAATAACTTAATATATTCGTCAATATGACAAATATCATGCAACTCGAGGCAATAGAGGGTTTGCTTGTATCGCTTTCTTTTCTCTTCTTCCAATCCCTCAAAATAGCCTATGCCGATCAAATGGATTTTGAATAATTTGGCCATATTATCGACAATTCCTTTTAATGACTCACCAGCAGTTACGTTATTTCTCATATCTAGTGGTGTCAAATCCCATGCTCTTTTTGCAGATTCTTCAAGACTCATTTCAAGAAATAAAATGAATCCTTCCTTTGTAAGATCAAGGGTTCCTGCTGCAATCCTCATCGATGTTGCCCAGTCATCTATAAGGACTTCTCGATTCTTGAAATCTAGAATATCTAGATTTAGCATTAATCCATATGGATGTATCGGATTAAGCTGTGACTTTCCATAAGGCGAATTCTGAAGATCTGACATTTTGGAACGTTGTCGAGTTCCCGAAACAATCGGGTCTCCTCTAGTAGTAAAATCTCCAGCATGTGGCATTGGTTCATCCACATGATGTGAACCTGAACTTTCTGCAACGTTGAGATCTACTGGTGGTTGTGGAGGTGGTCTTGGGTGTTGGT
This sequence comes from Scutellaria minor, assembly GCA_954870855.1. Taxonomy (NCBI): domain Eukaryota; kingdom Viridiplantae; phylum Streptophyta; class Magnoliopsida; order Lamiales; family Lamiaceae; genus Scutellaria; species Scutellaria minor. The sequence goes on from OX940737.1 coordinate 13,574,379, forward strand.
CACGATACCATTTTCAGGATCCGCATATGTTTACGTAAAAATCTTTCTAGATCTTTATTTTTGTAGGAATTTGTACGTGGCATTGTTACACATTCCAGACCATTGTTTTTTAGACAGTATTGGCATGAGGAAAGTATTCTAGCCTAAATACTTATCCCATAAGAAAATCGATCTTTAAAAGTCATTTTTGGAATCCGGATATAACAAATACTTGGAATAGATTTAATTAAACAAATATGGAAAATCAAATTTAATAAAATAATGAAATCAATGAAGCATTAATTATCTCATGATTGAACATTAATATCTTTGTGGTACTTTTGTCAAAATTGTGGTAGTTTTGGGTATAGTTTTATATTTAGTGTTATATTTGTTCATACTATTATAGTTCATGGTATTTTTGATCCAATTTTATAAATTTCATGGTATTTCAATGTCTTTCCCCTTTCTTATAAAGTTCTTTAAGCTGAAAACATTTTAACATAGAGGAATGAGTGTTTGAAACAGACTAAATGGAAATAACTTCACATGTAATGGGAAAAAGTGCAGAACCGACATATGATATCAAAATCATATAGATACACTTAGAGAATTTATTCAACTTATCATAATTATTACAATCATATCGGGGCTTTAATTCGATCATAACACAGGTCTTTAACGTGATCATGACACAGAGCTTTAACTTGATCAGACATGGGGTTATAACCTGATCGTAACATAGGGCTTTAACCTGATCGTAACATGAGGCTTTAACCTGATCGTGATACAAGACTTTAACCTAATCGTAACATGTGGTTTTAACCTGATCGTATTGTGGTTCTGAGCCACTGTAGCTTGCATGTGCATACCCACATATTCATTTCACACTTAAATAATCATTCTTCATATTCACATTAACAAGCTCATGATATTCACAATTTGATAACAATCATATCGGCATATTATCGTAAGAGCAATCTCATTTCACATATTCATAAAAATCACATAATTGAGAGTACGAAATTCATAAATACAAAGAAAAGAAGTTACCCCCACCTTTGGCGCGTCTATTCATAAGTTGTCGTGCAAGTCTAGAACTTCATTTTTCCTCATTTTCTACATCGAACATTAAAAAGGTCTTACTACATTATCTAGTTATAAGTTTATAATCTGAGGTCACTAATAAATAAAATATGACCTATGAGGTTTTCCTTGTTCACGAGAGAGGTTGAGACAATTTTAAGGTAAAATAAGGGTTTATGTGCATTTATAATGAAAATGCGTTTATTGAAACATTTGAAATCTTAAGTAAGTTTTAATTAGATCTTGGAAGACTTTAATTTAATTTTAGAAAAATTAATTATAAAATTTATGACTTAAGTTCGATGTTAGAATACTTGAAAATATTATTCTAAATATTTATATACAAAGACTAGTTATGAAATTAGAGTTTAATATGATCAATCATAAAGTTTAATTTATAAAATTGGACTTAATTGAAATAAATTGAAAGTTAATTTTGGGAAAAAGACTCGATTGCAAAATCTGTATAGTTAATCTTGACTAAAGGGCAAAATTGAATTTATTTTAGGTTAATCTTTGACTTCGGGATTAATCTGAAATATTGGATAATATGTTAAGGTCCTTGTATCATTTTTAAATTATGAGGGGTTCAATTATAATTTTTCTGAAATTTCTGAAATGCATACAGTATAAGGTATATCTACTACTGTGTTTTCCGTTTATATTAATTTGATAAAAACTTTTATACACTTGGTGCACGGACCCTAAATCCGTGCACTCGGGTCGGGTCGACCCACCACGCGTTTGTACGCGCCCGCATGCGCCTCTAGGTCGAGGACAAAATCCGCTTAAATATGCTCTCAGGTGCCTGACTTTAATATTATGTTAAGTATACCTTTTAGTAGTGTTAGTCATACCTTTTAGTTATGTTAGACATATCTTTTATGTTATGTTAACTATACTTTTTAGTAGTGTTAGTCATACATTTTAGTTATGTTAGACATACTTTTTGTAAGGCTAGCTGTACCTTAGCATTTTTTTAAACAAACATATTAACCTATAAATTTCAAGACTTTTATGTTAAGTTACTTATACCTTCTGTCTCAATAACATGACTTTTATGTATTATTAAGAATACTTTTATAAACAATAACATGACTTTTATGTATTATTAAGAATATCTTTATAAACAGAACTAAAATAAGTCAGTTATATATACAAGACATTCATTTTGTTTAAATACGGAGACCTTTAGATTTAGTTAATTATACCTTTATTTGTTCATAAGATGACCTTTAGATTTAGTTATCTATACCTTTATGTCTTAAGAAGATGACATTTAAGTATACATGTAGTCTCGTTTATTTCAGAAATTGTATCAATTACATCGACAAATTTTATGTAAATGATTACTATGTTTAATCTTGTTGATATGATCGATTTTTTATTTTTAAAATAATTGTAACAAGGATTATTTACGACCATCGCATCGCCACCCTGAAAATCAAGTAGGTCACGATCGGATCTAGAGAACATCGTAAGAAATTGTGATATAAAGAAGATGAGCTTTGAGAGGAAAAGAGAAAAGTCGTGCTTCGAGAAAGAAAGGCAAAACACGAAGAAGAAGGAGAGAAGAGATACGAAGAAGATCGAAGAAGAAGGAGAGAAGAGATATGAAGAAGAGCATGCAAAAGAGAGACTATGCAGAAGAGAGACTCAAATGAGAGAAAGAACCCTAGCATGAAAGTGAAAAAAAAAAGATAAATTATATATATTTTCCACGCGAATCCGAATCCAGGGTGGGGCAGCCCAGTTGCAAGGATCTAAGTCCGTGCAACTTGTGTATGGGAGTGCTAACTCTATTAATTTTGTGCCCGTGCCACTTGCTTAACGTTGCTAATATAAGTGTATTACTAATTACTATGATGTATTCTTATTTTAGACCACACAATGGCATACTGCAATGCATAGTAGATTTTGCATAATTTGTCCAAGTGCTAATACATTTAAAACTCATAATATTTTACTGATGACACCATCTTTCTATATAGTGAGTTTTTATCATACTAATTAATTGCTTATAATACAATAATATTAATTAATTTGATGGAAGATAATAACCACTCACTTAATTAAAGGAATACAATTTTTTCTTATTGTTTTATTAAGTCTCAATTATCGAAAGAATTAAAGATTAAAAGGTCATAAACTAAGTAACATACACTTATCCTTATTTTTAAGTTCAACTATACTCTATTGCTTGCCATAAAAATATTTCTAGTATTCTAATATGAGGATTTGACTTAATCATGACAGATTTACTCATATTATCATTGATAAAAATTTCAAGTTAATTAGAAAATTATCATCACCTAATGAAAATTGAATTACTTTTATTTGAAAATTGATATTCTCTAATACCTACCAACCAACCAAACCTACTGGATTCAATCAAATTCAATATTTTTTTTTTATTTACATAATCACAGAATACTCACGTTAAGTCATTCAATCAAATTCAATATTTTCTTTTTTATTTACGATGAATATTTCATTAACCTAAAAGTTATTCTCATCTATTTACTAAAATTATAACTTAATTAACCCATAAATAAAGATAATAAAATACCATAATCCACCTTTTGCAAAGTTCAACGACAGAGTGAAGACCTCACCACCTATCTCCGCCTCGGTCCGACTCCGAGTAGCTCTCGCCGGCGCCGCTCAACCACACCTTCACCTGCCACATCGGACCATCATTTATTCGTCGTTTCTAATTTCTTGTTTAAGCTTCATCATCACTTTCAAATTATTCAAGTTAAAAACTTCTGTAATTACTCTACTTAATTTGGCTTCTGGAATTCAGATGAAGATCATGGATTCTCTATTGTAGATCCTTTTTAATAATGGATTGACAGCATATTTGTTTACAGACAAAAAACTTTTGTGCACCTAATGTACGGATCCTAAATCCGTGCACTCGGGTCGACCCAACCCATCACGTACCCGTACGCACTTCTAGGCCGCGGACAAAATCCGCCCAAACTTACACCTAGATGTCAGACCTTTATATTATGTTAACTATATCTTTTAGTAGTGTTAATCATACATTTTAGTTATGTTAGTCATACTTTTTGTAAGCCTAGTTGTGCCTCAGCATTTTCTTTAAACAGACATATTAACCTTTCATTCCTTTTAGTTACAACAGTCATACCTTTTAGTTATGTTAGATATAATTTTTAATTATGTTAGTTGTACTTTTATATATTACATAAAGATATGACTATATTGATATAAAGGTATAAGTAATATCACATAAAAATATGAGTATTATCATATAAAGGTAAACATGTACAAATTATAGCAAAATTAAGGTTTTTTTAGAATTAAAAGTATTAAATAAAAATATGATATCTGAACATAAGGGTATAATATAACATAAGGTATTACTAATATAATATAAAAATATGACTAACATAATATAGAGATCAGAGCCAAAAAAAAAAAAGTAAAAGTACGTGGATCCGGGTCAACCCAAGCCCAAATCCAACCCGAATGCATGTGTATATCAAATATATATATGCTACTCTTGTTTACATAAGTATTTTTACTGACGTAAGATATGTAGATGGGTATATATAAATATATATGAATCTGTCCTATCCACACTCCTCAGATCACCGCCTCCTCAAATCTTCTTTGGTAAGTTTTTATTCTATTTATTATTATTATTATTATTATTATTATTATTATTATTATTATTATTAATACAATGTTATGCAAAAAATTCAGGTACATACACATGTAAACTCATATTAATGCATATCCTAAATCATAATAATAATAATTAAGCTTCCTATATGTATGCATGCATGACTTTCTCAATGTATATTTTGTATACGTACTTTATTTACATTTTATATATGTATATGTAATCATTTTTTTCTTTCATAATTTATACTTAATTTATATTACTATTAGGGCTAGTTTGGTAGCCCATATAAAGGGTAGATTGTAAAGTCATCTTACCATCTCAGTTGTTTGGTAGTTGATAAAATAATGTTAGAGGGCCCACTATAAAAGTAAGGCCCGCCTAAAAAATACTGTTCCTCTTAATAAAAGACATCTCCCTATTATGGCTATTATGGCCTGATTAGTCAGGGACGTAAATGAGCCAAACCGGTCGCAAACTATTCGTGGCTCGATTCGATAAATATTTGATTGAAATCGTTTGATAAGCTTAATGAGCTGAACCCGAGTCTGAATTTTGAGCTCGATAACTTATGGAGTCAAACACGAGCTCAGACATATTCGGCTCAAAAGCTCGCGAACATGTTTGTTAAGCTAGCTCGCGAACAGGTTCGTTAAGGAAGTTCATGAAAGGTTCGTTAGTATGTTCGTGAGCCAATTCGTCTAGAATTCGCGAACCTATTTGTTTTAAGTTTTTTTATATAATTATAAGTTATTAAATATGATTTATAATTTTATAAGATTTTAAAATTTCATTTAAATTAAATAATAATTAGAAAAAAAATCTTTACTTGTACGTTTTTGAATTATCGAGCTTGTAATCGAGCTCATTTCGAACTTTTAACGAACTTTTGTTGAGCCGAACTCTAGGTTGAATTATCAAGCTTGTATTCAAACTCTTAAAGAACTCTTATCGAGCCGAACTCGAACGAATATCGAGCTTAAAAGTTTTATGTCGAGCCGAGCTCAAACTCTATTTTTTAAGTTTGTATCGAACTCGAGTCTGAAAAAAAATAATGAGCCGAACTCGAGCCCAGTGATATTCGGCTCGGTTTAGTTCGTTTACATCCCTAACAAACTACACAAAAGTTACATCCTAGTACAAACAATTTAATAAATCTACAATGTAAGACAAGAAGCCTTGAATGTAAGCACTACCATACATTTAATGCAAATTCTACACCAAGAAAGAAGATTCAAATGCTAAGGATTGTGCCTCCTTCAACGGGCATAATTCTACACCTATAAATAGAGGAAGAGAAGACTGAAATTACTACTGAAATTACAACTCTCTAAACTACAATAAAGAAAGCTCTCATACGTTCAAGTGTTCTCAAAGCATACAAGTTTCAGTTACTCAACCTCAAGAAGCAATCAAACCTTAGATCAAACTTCAAAGTCTCAACACTGCTTCCAGCTAGCACTAGTTGAAGACCATTTTTTTATATACTTTAACCATTTGTTGTGTGCTTAGTTGTTTTAGGTGTCCATAATTGATAGGAAAATAGTTTCTTATTGTGTGATATTTTCAAGTGTCTTAAGTTAATCTTGTGTGGGTTGTAGAGATCATGTGTGGGTCTGTCTTTCGAACTTATAGCAACCTGTGTGGAAGTTGAGTTCTAATAGGTGTTTCTTGTTGTGTTAGAGTTTGTTAGGAGGAGTCATGTAAATGAAACAAGCTTAACAAAGTTCCTTCTTGAGAAGAAGTAGAGTGCACGTAGAGGGATTACACCACCCTCAAACCAATATAAAACCTTGTGTGTTGCTCTTATATTTCTGCATTATTTTGTATATTATTTGATGTATTATATCCTACCATATTGCATAAAACATCTTGTAAAAATTCATACCTTAAAAGATTTTCAAAGGACTATCAATCATAAAGTTTATTTTCGGCTGCAAGAACTCTGATAGTTATAGTGCATTACTGTTTAACAGTGTTGCAAGCTAAACTGCATTATGCGTTATAAGCTTGAGTAGATTGCAACGTTGAAAGTTCGAAAGTTTTAAAACTCGATAGAGGTTCATTCACTCATTTGAACCTCTTTGCCCATTGAGACCAACAATATGTTACATTAATTTTTTTTTTTTAATGAAACTGATTCTTTGCATTTCATTTATAAACATGGAGTCTGCAGATTTTATTTGTCTTAAATTTTGATTTTTAAATTAGACAAGATGTAAAAGTATAAAACCATTTTATATTATGTAAAGATAAAACTGTATATAAGACCCTGTCATATTGTATACAAATTTATATTATATAAACAAATGTTAGAAAGACAAATTAAGAAAACCAAAAAATATATATTTTAATAATAATTTGCTAAGAAGAATACGATTTTTCCACATTTGCTTTCGATAATTACATAAAAGAAGTTGAAAAGCAAAATGGTTGACCAAAGACTCAACAAAATCCATCAACAATATTGAAATAGAAAATAAAACATCATCCTAAAAGATGGTAAACTCACAACCATGATTTCCCCGAAAAACCTCATTGTATGTCCATAATCTTATGAACAAGGATTTGTAAACCGATGATGAAAATAGTGATGGTGGACATTGAAGGAGCATTTTTCGACATGTTCGTATAAATATGTCCTACTTTTCGAGCAAAAAATGCGAAACCATTTGTTTCCTTTGGCTTTGAGAGAAATTTTGTTTTCTCAGTCCCGTTGCCATTGATACCTTTTCTTTCCATCCTTTTTTCTCTCTTTATTTCTTTTATTACCATTTTTTGGTCTCTAGTTTCCTCTTTAACTTACCTTCTTTAAGGTCTTGTAATGGCGATCGACGCTAATACGACTAGGAGCATCGTCGGAGTCCTTGGTTCGTCTTTTCGATCCTCTTTTTTTTTTTTTCTTTTTTTTTTTTGTAATATAATATGTTTGTAAAATTAAAAATTTGAATTTATAACACGATATAAATTAGAGGATCTAAACTTATAATGCGCCTTGTATATGTAAGAAAACAAAAAAGAAAAAAAAAGGTGAGCACGTAGCCATGCCAATGCGTGCATTATATTTTATTTGGAATCAAGAATAGGAAATAATGAGATTGGTTTTATTTAAATTTAGTTATGCGATAAAAATGCATTAATTACACGTGACATAATTAATACTAAATTGTATTAGACTATTTTTATCAGTGACACTCACTCAATTCAATTAACAAATAAAATATTAATTTTTCTCTCTTCCACCTACACAATCCAAAACTCAATCCAATTCCAATGTTTTTATATTTTATTAGTGACATCAACCCAACCCAACCCAATACTTTTTTCTCATTATTTAATAATTGTATATTATTTTGTGAGCTTTTTTTATTATATTTAAAAGATGTAAGAAATAGATGAAAAAATATTTGATATATTAATTCTGCAATTATAATAATGAAATTGTTTTACCATACACTTAAAATAACATACAAACACAATAACTAAATCAAAATTACAATAATTGGAATACGAAATCGAAAATAAAAAAAATCAAACTGTAAATAGATGCATACTTAATTACAAATATAAAAGGTACAAATTATATATTTAATTATCAATGCCAATTTTTTGCCAAAATTGCTCAATCATGTCGTTTTTAAGAGCGTTATGAGCTTCTTTATATTAATATGTTAATATTGGACTCTATTTGTAGAAAAAAAATTATAAATTTTGATAATTTTTTAAGTTTTTTTATAAAAATTATTTTCAATATCAACAATTTAAATTATATCAAAAAATATATATCATCACCAATCAAATGATGATATGTGTCATTTGTAGATAAAAAGAGAAGGTTGTGACACATGGTGACCTATGTCATGACATTCATGACATTTTTAAGCTTTTTTTCCTTTTATTTTATTTTATTAAAGTTTTGTTTTATGTGGTGACTGGGCGTCACCAATAAAGATGGTCTTAGTTCCATTTTGATTCAATTTCTCAATATATATATTTTCTTTATTAATATCCAATCCTATTTGCAGGAAATGTCATCTCATTCTGCCTGTTCCTTTCTCCTCTGTAATACTCTCTCACTCTCTCTCCCTCTCTCTCTCATTTTGAGTGTGTGTGAGAAAGAAATTAAAGGCATGAGATTGTAATAACTAATTAGGTGTACTTATGATGAATTAATGCAGGCCAACATTTGCAAGAATCTGTAAGGAAAAATCAGTTCTAGCATTTGTACCAACTCCTTATGTCGCGACGATATTCAACTGCGGAATGTGGATGTTGTACGGAATGCCCTTCGTCCATCCCGACAGCCTCCTCGTCATCACCATCAACGGCATTGGTCTCGTCATCGAGGGCATCTACATCACCATCTTCTTCCTCTACTCCGATTCGAACAAACGTGTATGTTGTACTTATCATGTATTTTATCCTAAATTTTAATAATACCATATATCTGTATAAGACAGTTTCATGAATATTTTATGATTAAAAACTACAGCGCAAGATGACGATCACCCTTCTCTTGGAGGCCGTCATCATGATTGTGGTGGTCATAATAACCTTGGTGTTCCTCCACGGCACCAAAACGAGGTCAACATTCGTCGGATTATTATGTATCGCTTTGAACATTGGGATGTATGTATCACCCCTAACGGTCATGGTACGTATTTTTAAAAAAATATGAAGATTGAAGATTGCCTTTTGGGATCTTCTATTTCCATAATATTTGTTTTGTTTTTATTTTCTAATTAATTTATATAAAAATATCAGTCAAGAGTTATCAAGACGAAGAGCGTTAAGTACATGCCCTTCTACTTGTCACTAGCCAACTTGTTGAACGGCATTGTGTGGTCGATTTATGCTCTCATCAAGTTCGACCCCTTCATTCTGGTAAAACGAACTATCTTTTAGATCGTACTTCATTTCAACGTTCATCTCGTATTCCATTACGTTTAATGAGAAATAATTCTTTGCAATAGATTCCAAATGGGTTGGGCACAATATCAGGAATTGTGCAGTTGATGTTGTATGCGGCCTACTACAAGACAACCAATTGGGATGAAGATGACAACCCATCAGACATTGAACTCCAGGATCCGAATTCAGGAACTAGGGCCTAAATCAATGATCGGGATCCGGTGTTACAAATGGTGTTCCGTGTTTGTTTTACGACACCTTGAACACAATTAATATTGCAATAAAAGATCCTGTGTGGTCATTTGTATAGTGCATCTTTGGATGCACTAAATAATACTCGAAATAAATTGGTTTTATGGAAAGAATAATTTCGGCATGGATATATCCATCCTATCTGCTCAGCAGTTCGGATCTTTTATTACAATCTATATTATACTTCGACACAACAATATTAATAACACATATCGACTTTGCGTTATGTGACGGAATAATTTTCAGCAAGTGTTTGTATCCATTTAGCAGTTCAAATTGTTTACTATTATACTACTAGCTGCAATATTAATAAATTTAAATCAATTCAATATTTGATATATATATATTTCTTGTTTTGTAAATCAATTTCAAACTTACGTCTCACTTCTTACTGATCTGGAATTATATATTTTAGTGTGAGTTGCACAACTTTAGTGTGATTTTTGTGTAATGTTGAAATCATCGATACAAGTAGAAATGTGTATCTTAGTGTAACAAGCACAATATTACTTGGAGTCAGTGTTGAATTAGAGAAAACGTCATCAATTTGTATTTTATTTACAAATCTATAAAACCATATTTTAGTCATTATTTAATATTTATGGAGAGTTCATGTAAAACCATTTAACAAATCTATTTACGTAAAATGAATCAACTCAACTCATAATCCATAAAACAAAATTTGACTTTGAGAAAATATTTGATTTAATTATGAACATTGAGACTTCTATCTCATGGAGTTATCATATAAACTTTTGTCAAAACTTTTCTTCATAATAATTTTAACCTTGTTTTCCCATCCAGATAATCAATCCCTCGTCAAAACTCTATAAATTAAAAGAAAAATAAATAAATAAAAAAGAATTAATATTGATAAAATGTCGATGAAGAATACTAAGAAACATTTCTAAAGCTTTACAGCATGGTGCAAGAGATATGCAGCAGAGCCTATATATATCCACAACTAGCAAACATATTTGTGGCTCAGAAATTCGAGTTTAATTTATGTGTAGAATAGAAACGATTATCTCAGGGACCACGATACGTACGGAAGCAGAGGCAGCCTTGCTGCTGGTCGACGGGGATCATTCCTCCACCTTTCGACGTATCAATAGCCTCTAACATGAAAACTACCTCGTCCATTTCTGGCCTTTTGTCCGGGTTTGCATCCCAGCATCGTTTCATCACATTTGCAAGTGCGCTCGGGCAACATCTAGGTATCTCCGGCCTCAAATTCTGCACACAACAGTTATAAGGCTCGAGTTATTTAATATTACATATGATTCAAAATAAGTGTCGTTCTAGAGAGTTTGTCATGAATTAAGGACCATAAAAAAATGGACAAATATACCCTTAGACTAACAACATCAATGTATCTCCACTCATTCCTAAATTATCACCATTCTTTATCTCATCCTTAATTGTTAAAGATTGTGGAATCTTGTGTAAATAAAATGAACTAAATAAGAAAGTTCAAAATTAAGAAATCTTTTAGGAATTATGACCTCCAGAACGACACTTATTTTGAATCGGAGACTTATTTTGAATCGGAGGTAATACTTTTTTGAAAGGATGGATAGGAGAGAAGTTACCTGCCGGACAACTGCTGATGTCACCTCTGAGAAACTAAGATCAGGGTATGGCATGTCACAACAATATATTTCCCATAAACAGATGCCAAAACTGTACACATCACATTTTCTATTATACGGGTTGCCATTCAGAACCTGTTTACATCATAGAATAGAGCTTCTTCATTAATACAATTATACTTGATTGCTTATTGAGATTAGATGAAATTAATGACATACCTCGGGAGCCATGTAACCGAGGGTACCTGTCTCCCCTGTCATGTCGTTTGGATTAGAGGCTTCAACACGAGCGACCCCGAAATCAGCTATTTTAACTGTTCGGCTCTTGTCTAACAACATATTCTCTGTTTTAACGTCTCGGTGAACAATCTTCTCAGAATGGAGGTAACTTAACCTACAAATCGAAACAACTTGCGTTACTCACTTCTAGTGCAACCAAGGTTAAATATATGCGACTTCTGAAATCAGCAATAAGTACCCTCTAGCAAGATCAAGTGCCATCTGCACAACTACTTTAAATGCTAGCTTCTTTCTCCTATTCTTTATGAGGTAAGATTTCAAGGCACCACCTGGAAGATATTCCACAACAACACAGCAAATATTACTAGGCATACCGATGTGACCATTTTCTGTTTGAATGTTAAGTCCCGAAGACCCCATTGTTGCGCCGATAAACTGCAAACAGATTTAAGCAAATGTTAGACTAATACAAGGATTAAGTTAGCAATCAAGACGAAATTAGTATAGCAGCCCTCACAGCTTTTAGTGACATCTATGAAATACAAAGTAAAGTCGTGTAAAAAGAAAATTCGTTCAATTATAAATGTTAATACCACGATCATACTCCGAGATTAAGAAGTAATGTCGGAACACGTAATGAAGCTCAAATATTATAGACATCAACCTTTGTTACGTTAGGATGATCGAGTTTATGCCAAACTGCAACTTCTTGAGTAAAAGCTGCTCGTAGTGATTGTATTTCAGCTTCTGTCCTGTGGCCCTCTTCCCCCCAGTCGAGCAGTTTAACTGAGGATCACAAGAAGCTACGGAACTGTTAGCAAGTGGTGAGGACTGTATATAGCAAAAAGTAAGATTGGAAAAAGCAATGTCTCATAAACGAGATCAACTAACAAGTCCCTTTTGTTAAAAAAGTTGTACGTAATTGTGCGCATACGCATTTGAGCACGAAGTAGGTCAGACGTATATGAATCACAAACAGGAAATATCTGAAAATATTTATGATTAAACTAGCAATCATTGCTTTCCATTATATCATCTAAATCTAATTGACTTGTCCTGAATTATAAGCAAACTCTAATGGCTTTCAAGAATTCTTGCAGCACCTTATACCAAGATAAATTAAGTGACAAAGGTTATAGTTCAAATTCTTGAGAACCTATTTCAAACTTACAAAAGATTGTAAACAAATATTCAGAATTACTTGGATCTATTACTATTTCATTGTTATTTTTTGTCCCCTTCCAACAAGTTCATTCAGTTTCTTCACAATTTTCAGTTGATTATTCATTTACTTAGAAACTGAAAAAAGGAGAGAGACGACAGCATTATTTCTCCCTCAATTTCTTTCAAGTTCAAATCATTCATTAGTCCTCAATATGGAAACGATTGTTCCTTTACATGTTACACATGAAAATGGCATCATACTATGAATCTAATTATTGTCATTTATCTTTCCTACTTTACATTATTGTAATAAAGTAATGAATATCAACTAAGAATTCGTTGTAATGGAAAATATATGACATTTTACAAGATAGCCAGTCCAACTATGGAAGAGAAAAGGTTGTCCACTTTTAGCTTAATCCTAAATCTAGAAACTTGTAGTTCTGGACCTCAACAACTCTCTCTCCCTTCTCTCTCTTAGAATCTCATTCAAACATCACAATCAACTATTGCTCCGTCCCAAAATAAATGTTCTGTTAGAATTTTCCCTCAAATTAAATAACTTTATAAAATTGACTTACTTGTCAGTATTCAACTTTAACTATAAAAAGTTTTTCCATTCTCAAACTTATTTTTAAATTACTAAATCATTTGATTCAAAATGAGTAAATCTAGCCAGTTTTGGAAAATTGAGGGTATTCCTAAATTTACACTTAATTAAACAAAAATTTCTTGCTAAAATGACACTTTTCTGGGATGGAAGGAAGTCGTACAATTGAGTAACTCTTCATCAGGATTACATATCTTCACTTAATCAAACACTTAACTGAATTGGATGTCTTCAAGTCAGAGATTATGCAATTAACTAACCAGCACATTTAGGTATGCCATAAACAACAAAAACAAACAAACCCGAAAAAGGAAAATAAAGTTCATCTGTTCAAAAAAAGAAGATTTAAACTCGGAGCCTCACAATTCCCACCCCAAAGAAACAATAACAATAACAATAGTAGTAATAGTAATAGTAAAAAATAAAATAAAAATACAAGTTGGTGTAGGCATCTACATAACTTCAAGTGAAGTTAATATCACTAAATCCAGTGTGGAATATAATATTCAAACAGAAAGCCAAGATCCTACATTCTAGGTACAAGCTAACTAATGTATCTTAACTTTATTCTTACAATTAATTAATAAGCCTATGTTGTGTAATGCCTAAACAACTGTTTTCTCAGTTATTTTAGTTGAGACACACAAGTCAAAACTTATTTATTATTAAAAAAAAATAGAAAAGAAATAGTAGGATCACATGAAAGCTGAGAAATAGCAGGCCAAGTTATTGCAGTCACCTCTAAATTCAATCCAAACCCGTGCCACGGGTCACGGATTTCATTACAAAGCATTCATTGTGCCTCTAACCCTTTATCACATTCGATATATGAATCATATTTCGTCATCGTGTTTCTTATTAAAATAAAAGGGAATCAGAAAGAAAACCACATATCATAGAGTTCTTGCAGCTACCCCACAAGGGGCCATACTACATTAATGGCTAACTTATCAAAACCACCAACTTAATTAATATTGTAGCTTCACTCTCTATTTCTACTGTTTAATTTAATACATCCAATTTTTTACATGAAAAATTCTTGGTCATATGAATTAATCCAATCAGATTTGTACAGCTAACATGATTAATAAAGCTTTAGCGGATGCAGACGTATTAACTATAAAATGACAAAAAAGAAAAAAGAAAATGAATAAATGACCGATAAAAATAAAAATAAATTGGAAAAGGGGAAAGGGGCTAGAGTGACTGGCGGTGACTGACCGGCAACATCTTGGCCGTCGTAGACGCCACGGTGGACGGTGCCAAAGGTGCCACGAGCAAGCACGCCCTTGATAATCAACTTAACGGGGTCAATCTCCCACTCTTGCCTCTGCCTCCGGGAAGTGGTGGTGGCGGCGGCGGCGGCGGAGATGGTCGGGAGAGCGGCGGCGGCGGCGGAGATGGTCGGGAGAGCGGCGGCGGCGGCGGGGAAGTTGTCATCTGGATTCTTCTTCTTGTTCTTCTCGAGAGTCAAAGCCCTGTTCAAATGCCTCTCGAGCTGCTCGTCTAGGCTTTTCAAATCAATCTGATCTGCTCTCACGAAGCCATTACTGCTCTTCTCCATTTCTGTGCGTGTGCGGATTCAGCTGCTGCAGAGAGAGAGAGATGAAGGAGGGTTGGGTGGTGATTACATAGATTGATACATGATAGATACAGAAAATGAAGAGAGGTGTAAAAATTGTGGGGGTGTTTGGAGAGAGAAAGAATGGAGAAAGAGGGAAATGCGGGGGAGATGAGAGTGTGTATTATGAGAGAGCAGTGGCATGTGCCCACATGGATTTGCCTCTAACACAACGTGTCTATGTGACCCACACTTTTTTTTTTCCACACCACATCTTTTCTTCCACTCTGCATTTTTATCTATTATATTATATTTTAAAAATGAAAAATTTTAATTCTAAATTTGTCTCGGTTTTTTTTCATATTTATCTTTTTTCAAAAATTACTTTTTTAGTTTTCTATAGTTAAAAGATCAACTTTTAGTCAACTAGTCTAACAGGTAAATGTCTTTTTATTTTTCGATGAATTATGTTTATCATCATTGATGTTTGATCAAATTATCAAATAAAAATTAAGGTTTATGAATGTTATAATTAAACTCTTTAATTATTAAAAATCTAAAAGTCATTTGGATGAAGCAAATTTTTTAGGAGGGATTTGAAATTTTTAGTAATAAATATATCGGTGGTGTTTTGATAAATATGAATTTAAAATCAATTACTTTCGTTTTAAACTGATTTTTTAGCAATATAGGTGAATTTGTATCCACGCTAACTTGAGTGGATTTGAAATTCATTCATTTCAAATCTTGTATTTCAAATTTCTTCTATACAAACACAACCTAAAAAAACTCAAAATATTTTGATTATTGCTAAGAATAATTTGATTCAAACTCACTCATTTTTTTCGATAACATACTATATTATCATACGTTAAGTTTTTTAAGGGATCATATGTTTAAAAATTTGATGTTTATTGATAATAGCAACTTTAAAAAATTTAACAGGTCAATTATAATAGAAAATTAAAATAAAAGATGTTTAGTGATAAGTGTCGCCTTTTATGCATTTTAGCTTACATTAATATATTCTTTTGAGTATTTTTGGATACTTTTAATACTCATTTAGTCATTTTATGTGATTTTCAAGTATAAGTTGCATTTGATGAGTTTGTGATTAGTTCCACTGTTTTAGTGTCAAAAAGTACAATTTTCATGTGAAATTATCAATCAATGAATAAATCATGGAAGTGCGCCACAAAACTTGCAAAATTTTACATGTTGTAGTAAGTAAATGGACCAAAAAATAGATTTTTTAGATATAAAGGATTAAAAAAAATACAAACTACAATATAAAAGATAAAAAATCCAATAAGACAAACTTAATTAGAGGACCAAATTATTTTTTTGTACTTCAAAATAATCACTACAAACTATTTATATAAATGACATCATTACTTAGTATAAAATGTAAATTACAAATAATTAAATATGAAATGCAGGAGAATTTTTTTTTCTCCTCACTCACTGTTGAACTCCTACACGTTATTACATATATATACCTGAATTAACCCACTGAGTTTTTATGATTATTACGAAAAAAACATTTGTGAAAACTTTTTTCATTGTCTCCAATTTAGTGATTTTCACTAATTGATATTGATTTGGTCCAAGCCATCCATGTCACGTCCCAATTTTAAAATGTATATAAATAATAATTAGAGTTTATTTTTAAATGGGCGTCCAACAACTTTAGAGAAGAAACATACATTAAGCGTAAAGATAAATTAAATATGGTTTGATAAAATAAAACAAGGCAAAAACCCATTACATCGTTAAAACGAACATTACACTTCAGAAAGTATTAGAAACATAACATCTGTCACGTCCCGTTTTCTTACATGAAATTATCAGAGTTTTCCTTACGGGCGTGCAAGAAGAAAGGGTAAAAGATGTTTACATATACATAAGAAGGAGGTAAGAGACAGTTATCAGAAGAATGAGGTAGGAGACTATCAAAAGAATGAGGTAGGAGAAGATCATAATATATTACATATCATCCATCGGATACAACCGATTAACAAAAATATTAGCAGCGGAAAATAAACCTTCAGGATCCATCATCCATAGTATCATACTGTTATACTTACAAAACGTGAATTATAAAATCATTGTTTAATTGTTGTGTGACAACAGACTTAAAATAAACATGTCCGGATAGGGCACCATCACTCTCTCTCTAAGGTTCAACATGCTCGTCATCTCCTATAACGTGAATTACAGAATAGGGGGTGAGTGCATGGAATACACTCGTGGGGATAAACTCCGCATCTTATAATATTTGACAGATATAAAAATCAGAAATACTTAACAGTCAGCACGTAGTCACAACACGTAAAATACATAGCACGTATCTTGTAACTCATCCTTTGGGTGCGGAAATTTCCCGTCTTACCCCATAAAATGGTCTTAAATACCGTTGGTGCATTTACAAGACCACCAAACCTTCTAGGTAGTAGAGGGGGTAAGAGACAGTTGTTTTTTACGGACCATAAATCCCTCCGAACATGCAATGTGGACCGTAGTCCTTTCACAGTATATCATGAACACATAATCATAGCATATAATCACTGTATTTAGTATTCCTCAATCATGCATCAAAATAGGGAAATCTGTAAACAGGTAAAGATTTAGAAATTACCCCCACCTTGTTTGGTGGTTACCACGTGAGTAGCCAAGTAACAAAATTCAAGTTTCACAAAGCACGATCCAACTGATAGCCTACACAAGTTATAATATTTCTTAGCTCCTTAATGCGTAATAATAAAGGTATAAACGATATCGGAGAAGATACAATCAATAGAGACGAGACGGAACGGAAGATCTAAAGATTGAGGTTGAAGAAACGAGGGTGAAAGTTCAGTCCAATAGGCTGATATGAAAGAGGGTAAGATTTGGATCGCAACGGAAAAAGAATGAGCTCAATCGGAGTTGAAACGAGCTCAAATGGAGCGTTTTAAGATTGAGGGGTATTTTGGTAATTTTGGTCAAAGGGTTGACTTTGACTGGGACCCCCGACTCTCGGTCAATGACATCTCGTTGTCGATGACTCGATGATAACGTACAACGAAAAAAATGGGATTCGAATCGTAAACACGGCGCCGCGCGCGCACCCGTCACACCGCGTCACACGCGCTTGTGCTTCCCGTCTCCCGGCGCACTTCTTGGAGTATCAAATGGTGGACTCACGTCCTGTGATGGACCAAGTGCAAGACTTCCAATTGGTTGTGCACGAGGTTCAAGCTAAGGGCATAAACTTGTCCGAACCTTTCACTATTGCTTGTGTGATCGAGAAGCTCCCATCTAGTTGGAGGGACTTCAAGAATTACTTGAAGCACAAACAAAAGGATATGACCCTCAAGGACTTGATTGTCAAGCTCCGAATCGAGGAGGATAATAAGAAGGCTGATCCTAAACCTCGTATGCTAATGGATGCTAAAGCCAACCTGTTAGAGGGCAACAAAAGAAAACGTCCTAATCCCAATCAAAACGAGAAGGGAAAGAAGCCGGCGAAAAGATTCAACAATAATTGCTACAATTGTGGTAAGCCTAACCACATGGCTAAAGATTATAAGCTGCCTACGAAGAACAAAGACAAGCAAGCAAACTTGATCGAGCATAAGAAAGACTTGGATGACAATGATCTTTATGTTGTGGTATTTGAAGCCAACATGGTGGATAACCCTAGAGAATGGTTCGTGGACATGGGAGCCACTTGCCATGTTTGCTTGGATAGAGAGGTCTTTTTCTCCTATAAAGCTGTGAGTGGAAGAAAGCTCCACATGGGCAACCAAGCTTCATCCGATGTGGTTGGAGTAGGAAACATGGTTCTAAAGCTCACTTCAGGCAAAGAGCTCACATTGAATGATGTGTTTGCATGTCCCGGACATCCGCAAGAACCTAGTTAGTGGTTCATTACTTGTAAACCATGGGTTCAAGCTCGTCTTCGAGGTGGAAAAGTTCATTCTTACGAAACATGGTGTATTTTTGGATAGAGGTTATTTGGCCAATGGCCTATTTAAAATAAATGTAATGGCCAAGCGCTAAGTTGTACCCAAAAAGGTTAATGAAAATGCAACAACTTTTTCATATATTGTTGAGTATTGTGATTTATGGCATAATAGATTAGGACATGTAAATTTAAATACTATAAAAAGGTTAGTAACCTTGGACTTGCTAATAGTCGGTGAAATTAACACACAAAATAAATATGAAGTGTGTGTTGAAGCAAATATGACTAAGCTATCTTTTCATATAATGTTGAAAGGAGCACAAAACCTTTAGAATTAATTCACACCGGCATGTATGATTTGAAGTTTGTGCAAACTAGAGGTGGGAAAAAATATTTTATTATTTTCATGGATGATTGCACAAAGTATTGCTATGTATACCTCTTGAAAAGTAAAGACGAAACTATAGAATATTTCAAAAATTACAAGAATGGTGTAGAGAATCAATTAAATAGCAAGATCAAAGCTATAAGAAGTAATAGAGGTAGAGAGTACGTGGCACCGTTTGAGGAGTTGTGTTCACAAAGTGGCATAATTCATCAAACGATGGCTCCCTACTTGCCTCAATCAAATGGCGTGACCGAATGTAACAATCGTACTCTAAAAGAGATAATGAATGTCATGTTTATTAGCTCGAGGTTACCATAGAACCTGTGGGGGGAAGCCGTTTTAACAGTGAATTACATACTTAATAAGACTCATTTGAAAGGAAAGAACGAAACCCCCTACGAAATATGGAAATGACGTAAACCGTCGTATAAATACCTCAAAGTGTGGGGGTTTTGGCAAAAGTGGAGGTACCACCTCCTAAGCAAATAAAAATCGGTCCTGAGACGATCGATTGCATATTTGTGGGTTATGCACTAAATAGTAGTGCTTATCACTTTCTAATCCATAAGTCGGAAATACCCGACATGATGGAGGAAACGGTGATAGAATCAAAAAATGATATATTCATTGAAAATATGTATCCTTGTAAAGAAATGATAGAAATAAGCTCAAATAAAAGAGCCTTAGATCAAGTTACAAGTAATTCTAGTCCTTTGGAAGAGGAACCTGGACGTAGCAAAAGAGTAAAAGTTGCTAAGAACTTCTGTCCCGATTTCATCACTTATATGTTGGATGATGAATCGAGGTTGATCAAAGAAGCTTTATCGAGCCCTGATGCTTCATTTGGAAAGAAGCGATCAACAATGAGATCAATTCCATCATGCAAAACAACACGTGGAAGTTAGTTGACATTCCTCCCGGTTGTAAGCCCTTAGGATGTAAATGGATCCTAAAAAGGAAATATAAGGCTGATGGAAGCATAGACAAGTATAAAGCTCGTCTAGTAGCCAAAGGCTTTAGACAAAGAGAAGTAGATGACTTTTTCAACATGTATTTGCCCTGTGACGAGAATTACATCGATATGTGTGCTAGCGATTGCTACTTTGCATAATCTTGAAATTCACTAAATGGATGTAAAAACGACATTCCTAAATGGTGAGCTAGAAGAAGAGATTTATTTGGATCAACTCAAAGGGTTCGTAGCACCTGGATAAGAAAATAAGATGTGTAAACTTGTTCGGTCCTTGTATAGACTTAAGCAAGTGCCAATGCAATGACACCTTAAATTTGACAACACTATGTTGTCGAATGGCTTCAAGATCAATGAATGTGACAAATGTGTCTACATCAAGGGCACATCCGAGACTTATGTCATCGTGTGTCTTTACGTAGATGATATGTTAATCATGGGTGGCAACCATGAAGTCATAGTTGAAACGAAGCACATGTTGAAATGAAACTTTGACATAAAAGATATAGGTGTGGCAGACGTAATTCTTGAAATCAAAATTCTAAGGACGTCTGAAGTAATAACAATAACGCAACCTCACTACGTTGAGAAAGTGCTAAAGAAATTCAATGCTTATGACAATCCAATCGCCAAAACACCTTTAGAGCTCAACATACACTTGAGTAAAAACTGAGGTTAGCCTGTAGCTCAAGTTGATTACGCAAGGGTAATAGGAAGCCTAATGTACATAACGAATTGTACGAGGCCTGACCTTATATGCTCGGTGAACAAGTTGAGTAGATTCATGAGTAATCCAAGTAACGAGCATTGGAAAGCTCTCGTGAGAGTCTTGAGATAGTTAAAGTATACTCTCGACTATGGTTTGCATAATCGAGATACCACACCGTGCTGGAAGGGTATAGTGGTGCAAATTAGATTTCAAACACGAAAGACTCCTTTTCCACGAGTGGATACGTTTTCACTATAGGTGGTGGAATCGTGTCATGGAAATCCACCAAAAAACGTGCATAGCATATTCCATCATGGAATCCGAGTTTATAGTCTTGGATAAGGTGGGAGAAGAGGCCGAGTGGCTTCATAACTTTCTCGAGGACATTCCATGTTAGAGTAAGCCGGTTCCGATCATTATGGTACATTATGATTTCCGAGCTATCATAGGTAGGGTAATGAATAACATGTACAATGGTATGTCGAGACATATACATCATCGACATAATATCGTGAGACAATTGATCTCGACCAGCGTGATGTCGATCGACTACGTGAAGTCTAAAGATAATTTCACTGATCCTTTAACGAAAGGATTAAATTGAGATCAAATGAATAAGTTGCTAGGGGGAATGGGCTTCTTCTCAATCTTCTAAAAATCACAACATTTCTCGCAACCCATGTTATATATGTTGGTCTTTTTCTATTTCTATCTTTGAAAAGAATTGTACGAGGCCCGACCTTATATGCTCGGTGAACAAATTGAGTAGATTCATGAGTAATCCAAGTAACGAGCATTGGAAAGCTCTCGTGAGAGTCTTGAGATAGTTAAAGTATACTCTCGACTATGGTTTGCATAATCGAGATACCACACCGTGCTGGAAGGGTATAGTGGTGCAAATTGGATTTCAAACACGAAAGACTCCTTTTCCACGAGTGGATACGTTTTCACTATAGGTGGTGGAATCGTGTCATGGAAATCCACCAAAAAACGTGCATAGCATATTCCATCATGGAATCCGAGTTTATAGTCTTGGATAAGGTGGGAGAAGAGGCCGAGTGGCTTCATAACTTTCTCGAGGACATTCCATGTTAGAGTAAGCCGGTTCCGATCATTATGGTACATTATGATTTCCGAGCTATCATAGGTAGGGTAATGAATAACATGTACAATGGTATGTCGAGACATATACATCATCGACATAATATCGTGAGACAATTGATCTCGACCAGCGTGATGTCGATCGACTACGTGAAGTCTAAAGATAATTTCACTGATCCTTTGACGAAAGGATTAAATTGAGATCAAATGAATAAGTTGCTAGGGGGAATGGGCTTCTTCTCAATCTTCTAAAAATCACAACATTTCTCGCAACCCATGTTATATATGTTGGTCTTTTTCTATTTCTATCTTTGAAAAGTGTCGTTTTTCACGTATTTTTGCGTATGTTTATGTATTCATTTGAATGTGTTTAGATACATTTTTATGGTGATTTCTGATATTATATTGTATAAGTTGCATTTACGTGTTTGTGCTTAGTTTCATGATTTTGATGAGAAAAGTGCAAGTTTCAAGTGTAATTGATGATCAAGGAAGATATCATAGAAAAACGAGGAAGAATAGGAGTTGAAATACGAGAGCGCATGGAAGAGTTGGTGGCGCACGGTCTGGTCATGCTATGCAGTACGATCATGCGCTATTATGCAGAAAGTGCTCGATGATAGGGCACGATCGTGCCCCACAGCACGGTCAACACCGTGTAAAAACCAATGACCTCTTGATAGGGCACGGTCGACCGTGCTGTACAACACGACCGTACCCGGGTGAACAAGAACTCGTAAAGATTTGGTTTTCTTGGATAATCTTCACATTTTACTTCACTTGGAAGATTCCCACAACAATATAAATACTCAATATGAAGAGAGAAAAAAAAAGAACAGAGAGATGAGAGAGTTTCATAAAGAAAAACACAATAATCTGAGAAGCAACGAGAGGATTTGAAGAAGAATTTAAGAGATCGAGGAATCACAATAGAGTTTTTAATCTTTTTTTTCTTTTGTTAGATCTCAGTAGATATGATATTTCCAATCTTGTCTATGAGTTTGTTTATCATCATGTCTAACTAATTTTCTAGGGGTTCTAGGGTTTGTTAGTAATTTGATTCGAATCTAGATGGATCTTTAATTTCAATTCAAAGTTCATGATTGTTTATCCTATTTGTGTGTTTATGAGTTGATTGCTTGTTTGGTTATTCGGCCGGTAATTGAGCATGTTTTAGTAATTAGATCAAAATTCGGGAGATGAGATTTAATTATGGATGAATAAATACATGATACATAAAAAGACTTAAATCGGGAGATTAAGGAATTTTTGTGATGAGAAATCAATCTTAGGTACTTTTGGGAGTTGTTATGTTTCAATCAGATTGAGTAGAGATATCTCTGGTGGCATAATAATCAACCGGTTAACTGACTCGGAAGAGCTGTTAATTTGATATATGTGATTGCTCATATAGGATGATTGATTAATGAACTTGAATTGGTTAAAGTAATGTTTTTATGAGAATTAGATGAAAGCATGTCCTAGAACCTATCATAGATATCTGTTATTCTTGAGTGAATTTATCTGCGTAGTTACATTTCTATTGAATTAATCTGCAATCGGTGTGATTTGATTTTCCTAGATAAAACTGAAAATTGAATTTGAGTAATTAGTTAGCACCTAGATAGCCAGTCTCTGTAAGATCGACCTTGCTCTTCACTTCTACATCCTACACCGTACACTTGCGGGAGTAGCTAAAAGAAATTAGTGAACAAGTTTTTGGCATTGTTGCCGGGGATTGGAGTTTAGGATAATTAATATTCGAATTATGTTTTTATTTTTAGTCTAGGATTTATTTCTATTTATTTTTTATTTTTATTTTTCTGATTTTTAGAGAGTATCTGATACTTGTCCTTTAGGTGTTTTCAGATTGTGCATGAACACTCGCTCTAAAAAGGCGAACTTGATTGCACTAGATTCGGAGATTGAAGCAACTTGCAGACGTAGTAAAACACGAAGGCAACTATTTGCTCAACCCCAGATGGCTGAAGATAATCCAATAGTGCAAGAACTAAACAATCAAGGTGTCGATGGAGGAGTGAACCAAGTACCACCAGTTGGTGCTCAGAGAGCCATCAGAGACTATTTTCAACTAAAACAAAATGGAAGGGGGGTTGTGCGACCACCTATTCAAGCAAATACTTTTGAGTTAAAGCCGACTCTGATCATTATGGTTTAGCAAAATCAGTTTGGGGGTGGCCATTTAGATGACTCCAATGTGCATCTGGCGCAGTTTCTTGAAGTATGTGATACGATCAAGTTGAATGGTGTTTCTGATGATGCCATAAGACTTCGATTGTTTTCTTTCTCTTTACTAGATAAAACAAAGTTGTGGTTCACCTCACTCCCTCCAGGCTCAATTACTACGTGGGATGGATTAAGTAGTAAGTTTCTATTTAAGTACTTTCCACCAAGTAAGACGTTGAAGTTGAAAAGTGAGATTACACTGTTCAAGCAAATTGATGGGGAGTCCTTGGATGAAGCTTGGGAAAGATTCAGAGATATGATAAGAAGATGTCCTCAGCATGGATTCCCTGAAGATCAACATGTCTGTTTCTTCTACAATGGACTATTTGGATCAACGAGAGCTATGATAGATGCAACAGCATGAGAAGCTTTGTTAGCAAAGAGTCCGGAGGATGCTATATATATCTTGGAGGAAATGACAACAAACAACTATCAATGGTCATCTGAAAGAAACACGTATAGGAAAGTGGCGGAGATTCAAAGTCAAGACCAATTGTCCGTTTTATCCTCATAAATAGCGGCCCTCACAAATCAAGTATCTGCGCTGGCAAAGGTTCAAACTCAAAACGTAGGAAGTGTAGGGAGTCGAGGATGTGATTTCACCCAACAAGAGGAAGTAGAAGACGTCAACTATGTGAATGGGTAAAATTACAACAACCAAAACTTCTGAAATAGGGGTATGTATCAGTATAAACACGGAAGAGTGAATCATGAAAATTTCTCTTATGCAAATAATAGGAATGTTCTGCAACCCCCTCTGGGTTTTTCTATTACAGATGGAGTTATCGATGAACCAAAGAAATCGGTACTAGAAGATTTAGTAGGTGCATTTGTGAATAAATCACGAGATAGATTCGCAAGGATAGAAGAAAAATTTGATACACGGATGAAGGCCTTGGAGTTACAAGTCGGGCAGATTTCCGAATACAGAGGGAATCAACATAAAAATGGTCAATATCCAAGCACCACTGAAGTGAACCCGAGGAAGAAGTGTTTGGTAATTCAATTGAGAAGTGGAACGGAATACGAGAGGCCAAGCATGCCAGTGGCGGAAGAAGATGAAAATGAAAGGAAAGAGGAAGAAGAAGTGGTGGAGAAAAAAGAAGATGAAGTCGAACAAAAAGGGCTGAGAAGCCAAAATCAAATTCTAAATCTTCACTTCCATTTATAATTTCTTCTCTTCATTTTCCTCAACGTTTTCAAAAGAAAAAACTAGATGCTCAATTCGCTAAATTTCTGGAAATTTTTAATAAAATTCACATTAACATTCCTTTTGCAGATGCTTTGGAACAAATGTCAAACTATGCTAAATTCTTGAAGGATATAATGTCAAAGAAAATGAAGATAGCGGATTACGAAAGAGTGAACCTCACGGAGGAGTGCAGTGCCATCTTACAACAAAAGCTACCACAAAAGCTTAAGAACCAGGGAGCTTCACAATTCCTTGTGCAATTGGAGGATCAAGTTTTAATAAGGCCTTATGTGACCTTGGAGCAAGTATAAATTTGATGTCGCTGTCCATCTTCAAGAAGCTTGGTCTTGGTGACGTGAAGCCTTTCACCATCTCATTGCAATTAGCGGATAGATCAATAACGTACCCCAAGGGAATCATTGAGGATGTGCTCGTAAAAGTGGATCAATTCATCTTCCCTGTGGATTTCGTGGTTCTCTACATGGAGGAAGATCATGATGTGTTCCTGATTTTAGGACGACCATTCTTAGCCATGGGACAGGCATTGATTGATGTACAAAAAAGGGAGCTTACCTTGAGAGTAAATGATGAACACATTTCATTCAACATTTACAAGGACATGAGATTCCATGATGGAAAGGAGAACTGCAATTTTGTTGATGTAGTGGGTGATTGTAGAGAGGATCGAGAAATACCAATAAAGATGTACCATAGAAAGGTGAGGAAACGGCATGACAAAAGACGAATCAAAGAGGAGAAAACTGGGCACGACCGTACTGTGGTGCACGGTAGACCGTGCCCGGTAGAAAAAAGGTTCTGGACAATGGGGCACGACTGTGTTATACAACACGGTCAACTGTGCCCAGCCATCTGATGGAATTTGATGTGGAGATTAAGAAAAAATTTCCTCCATGAAAGATATGTTTTCATCTAGTCCGGCTGAAGACGTTAAACTTAGAGCTGCTTGGGAGGCAACCCAATTAGCCATTCTTTCCAAGTTTTTGAGTCTTCTTTGGAATTGTCGACTTTAAGTTTGGGGGGATGGTTTGCATCACTGAGTAGTTGCATTATAGGTTTATTGCTTTAGCATATTTATTGTTTTGTTTTTAGGATGATAGATGATCTTGTGATTAGGAGATATGAAGTGAATTCTTAAAGTTATAAGAAATATGAATTGAGTAAAATGAACGTGGGGATATATTACTTGATTGAAGTTGGAAGTTTGTTTTGAATTTTTGGTGAATATATTTGAGCATGCAATGATTGTGTAGTTTTGAGGAGTATGAAAATAAGCTTGTGAGATTTGAGCCTTGACTTGATATTACACCAAGTCTTATTTTCTTGATTGTATGGTTAGCGACTGTCTTGTATATACCTCTAGAACTTGCTTTGGTATCTCATTCGAGACTATAAGTACGTGTGAATTTTTGAAAATGATATAAGATCATCTTTGCTCTGATTAGTTACTTAGCCAAATAATTTCTCACCAAATTCGATATATTTCCTTAGTTAGCCTTGTTGAGCCTTTAAGCCTTATTCTTTGATTAGCCAAATAATTGGGTAAATTACTACAACTTTTATTTTGAGTCTACCTATCTATGATTTTGAAGCTCAACTGAAAAATGATGGGTGAAAGAAGTATAAATATAATGGGAAGTATATGTGGAGTCGGAGAAAGAGTTTGGTAGAGGATATCAAAAAAAAAAAAAGACCAAGTGTGAAAATGAAGAAAAAAAAAGAAAAAAAAAATACTTTGGTTGAAGAGGTGATTGTTGGAAGGAAAATTTTTGTTTGAGCTGTGCCTATTTTTGATATGTTTTAGACATTTTGTTGAGTTGTGCCTTTTCTAGAACTCAATTGAATAATTAATTTTGACATATCTCTGGAACTCATGTTTTGGGAGAAGAGGTCATTTGAAAAGACCTCATGAAGATAGGAAAATTCATAATTTGAGTTGAAATTTGTGGAGGAGCTTCAAATATCTATTTAGTTAGTCACTTTTATCACAAATTTTTCCTACCCTATCCAAAGAGCCTCATTGCGTCCAAATAAAGTCATTTTTGATTCTTAATATTCACATGTACAAACGTGGTGGAGAAGTGAGACGATTTGCAAGCTTATGGTAGGTTTTACATGATTTATCGATTTGAGCGTATACACGTCCTATTTTTTAAACACTTTTGAGCATGAGTGATACATTGTTACCTTGTTAGGTTCATTACTCCTTGAAAGTACATGGTTATGAATTGTTTGAAGTATTTATTAGAAGTTTGGATGAATTTTTGATACCAATTAGGTGTATATGATCTATAGTTTGTGATACTTAAATTCATGGTTCGTGTTTCTTCTAATTGCTTGCTTAGTTTTCTTTAAGAGTGTCATTTGAGTAGTTGATGTTGCTCGAGGACGAGCAACAGTTCAAGTTTGGGGGATTTGATAAGTGTCATTTTTCACATATTTTTACGTATGTTTATGTATTCATTTGAATATGTTTAGATACGTTTTTATGGTGATTTCTGATATTATATTGCATAAGTTGCATTTGACGTGTTTGTGCTTAGTTTCATGATTTTGATGAGAAAAGTGCAAGTTTCAAGTATAATTGATGATCAAGGAAGGAATCATAGAAAAACGAGGAAGAATAGGAGTTGAAATACGAGAGCGCGTGGAAGAGTTGGTGGCGCACGGTCTGGTCGTGCCATGCAGCACGACCGTGCGCCATTATGCAGAAAGTACTCGATGGTGGGGCACGACCATGCCCCATAGCACGGTCAACACCGTGTAAAAGCCAGTGACCTCTTGGTAGGACA
The DNA here is from genome assembly GCA_954870855.1 of Scutellaria minor. Classification (NCBI taxonomy): domain Eukaryota; kingdom Viridiplantae; phylum Streptophyta; class Magnoliopsida; order Lamiales; family Lamiaceae; genus Scutellaria; species Scutellaria minor. The sequence goes on from OX940737.1 coordinate 13,602,792, forward strand.
CGGTCGATCGTGCTGTACAACACGACCGTGTCCGGGTGAGCAGGAACTCGTAGAGATTTGGTTTTTTGGATAATCTTCACCTTTTACTTCACTTGGAAGATTCCCATAACAATATAAATACTCAATATGAAGAGAGAGAAAAGGAGAACGGAGAGATGAGAGAGATTCATAAAGAAAAACACGATAATCTGAGAAGCAGTGAGAGGATTTGAAGAAGAATTCAAGAGATCGAGGAATCGCGAGATTTTCTAATAGAGTTTTTAATCTTTTCTTCTTTTATTAGATCTTAGTAGATATGATATTTCCAATCTTGTCTATGAGTTTGTTTATCATCATGTCTAACTAATTTTCTAGGGTTTCTAGGGCTTGTTAGTAATTTGATTCGAATCTAGATGGATCTTTAATTTCAATTCAAAGTTCATGATTGTTTATCCTATTTGTGTGTTTATGAGTTGATTGCTTGTTTGGTTATTCGACCGGTAATTGAGCATGTTTTAGTAATTAGATCAAAATTCGGGAGATGATATTTAATTATGGAAGAATAAACACATGACACATAAAAAGACTTAAATCGGGAGATTAAGGAATTTATGTGATGAGAAATCAATCTTAGGTACTTTTGGGAGTTGTTATGTTTCAATCAGATTGAGTAGGGATACCTTTGGTGGCATAATAATCAACCGGTTAACTGACTCGGGAGAGCTATTAATTCGATATATGTGATTGCTCATATAGGATGATTGATTAATGAACTTGAATTGGTTAAAGTGATGTTTTGATGAGAATTAGATAAAAGCATGTCTTAGAACCTATCTTAGATATCTGTTATTCTTGAGTGAATTTATCTGCGTAGTTACTTTTCTATTGAATTAATTTGCAATCAGTGTGATTTGATTTTCCTAGATAAAACTAAAATTGAATTTGAGTAATTAGTTAGTGCCTAGATAGCCAGTCTCTGTGGGATCGACCTTACTCATCACTTCTACATCCTACACCGTACACTTGCGGAGTAGCTAAAAAAAATTAGTGAACAATCTTCATCTCCTCCTTCAAATCATGATTCAATGTTGGTGATTTCTTATTTGAATCAAGAGATTATGTTTGTAATTTCTTGTTCTTAGTCTTCTTTTTATTTTTCATATTCGAATATTATTTGTTTTATTGAGAGTTATTGATTATTCCGCCATCATGTCATTCATCTTCTCCTTCTTATTCGATTTCATGAAATTAGTTGCGAAAAATTTGAGGAAGAAGATGATGAAAATTTGCATTTGAAATTCTAAGATTTTAAATTTACATTCTACAATACACAAATAAATTTAAAGTGCATATGTAATACCTTATACTATAACCATTATTACCTTAAAGGTAAATATATAATACCTTAATTTGTGCATTTGTAATACTTTATACTACAAGAAATAATACCTTAAAGATGCATATATAATATCTTATACTATAACTATTAATACCTTAAAGGTAAATATGTAATACCTTAAAAGTGTACAGTTGATATCTTAAGAGTATACAACTGATACCTTCACTAGATGAATTATATATGAAATCAGGTGGTGCGTGGCGCACACCAACTATGGTGTGGACGCGTGTGGGCGCATGTGGAGTCGGGTTGGGGGCACAGATCTTAGATTCGTGCCTCTGATGCACATATGTTTTTGCCTTTTTTTTTTTCACTTTTTAGCAATACGGTGGTATTCTTAATGTAGTATAGACTTCTATCAAATTATTATTATTTAGTTAGATATAGAAATTGAAATTACAAACAAAAATAATTTTATAAATGAGATATGAAGTTTTTACTTGTCCTCCTACACAAAATCAAAAACAATAATATAAGAGTTTCAAAAATATGTTTTAAGGATAAAAAATTAAGAAAAATAACAAAAAATATATTTAATTTAGATACGGCGCATGTGCGCTGCCTAGACTCGACTAGGCATCCTGGGTGTCAATCAAGCGCCCGACTAGCCCCAAGCGAATTTTAGAAAATTAAATTCAAATGAGCATTAGGTAATTTAGGTTAATAACACAATTACTATGATTAAATATAATTTGTCACCTATGATAATTTGGATCAAATCACATTTAGCCGTTAAAAGTTATATATCGGTTGCAGGGAAAAATGGTATCTGCTATTATGATTTGTGTCGAAATGTTTTGGTTTTAGACTTGGAGACTAAAAGTTTTGGAAAAATACATTTATACTTTATATTTTTACACAAAAAAAAAAAAAAAACAATTCAACCTGCTGCAATCTGTTTATATTGGTTGATGTTGATTTGGCGAAAATTTTCTATGACAATTACAAGATTTGATCAAAATATACATTTGTAAAATTTTGACCATTAGCATCAGCAGATAAACATGTACTAGTTACAATATTTGGGATCTGAAAAACAATTTTTACATGTATAATTGATGTACATTTTTTATTTAATTTGGATAATATACCAACATATAAGACAAAAAAGTTTTCTTTCATTTTCTGTTTCAATGAAGTTAATAGACGTTCTCGGTTCTTCAATTGAGCAACTAAAATACCGAAGGAAACATAGTTGTGGAAGAATTGATGTTATTTTAGTACAACCATTACTATTCTTAGTTTGGACAAAATCATTTGAAAAAAGGAAAAAGAAAACAGATTATTAATATCTATCAAAATAAACGCCAAATGCATAATGAGAAAATGGAATGACATTATTTTAACACTTCTATATATATATATACATACACACACTGACGGATCCATATTCCCCCAGGTGGGGGCATGTGCCCCCACAATTTTTTGAATTTTTTTTTTGCAATATATACTTTAATTCTTCTATAATGTATATTTGATAGTATTTGATTAGACATGTATATCATACGTATATATTGCTGGCCATTGCAGAAATATATTCTTCTTATATAATATATACTTGATAATTATATCATATAGTATCATGTCCAATCACATATATATTGCTGACCATGATAGTATCATTTTATATCATATTTATTCTTCTATAATTGATAATATATATTGCTACAGTTGAAAGAGTATTTTCTGCAATAAATATTATAAAGAATCGTCTACGCAACCGGATGAGAGATCAATGGATGAATGATAGTTTGATTGTATATATTGAAAAAAAGGTTTTTGATAGTGTTGATAATGAATCAATAAAGCAAATATTTCAGTCAATGAAAACTCGTAGGTTTCAATTGTAATAAACTTGAATTGTTATGTATTAAAAAATTTCTTCGCGTATTTTATATTTTAGTTATTTTGTGCCCCGTCATTAAAAAAGTCTGGATCCGTCCCTGATAATTTATATATATATATATATATATATATATATATATATATATTGAATGAATTCTCTCCATTATCTTTTTTTATAAGCACGTACCTATTTTCATTTATGTCACTCCATTAGTCTTCAATCTATCATCCTATGACCTATGTTTGTTACTGCATTCTAAAATAAAAGTTTTGTTCCTATAATATTCTTATTTTGAGACGAAGGAATATAAAATTTCTTGTTTAAGGATTGGTTATAAATATATTGTGAAATTTTCAATAAATTTTTAATTGACAAAAATAAATAAATTTACGCTCTTTAATGCAAATGAACTTTCAAAAAATAGGAATTCATTTTATTTTCACCTGATCAAAATCCGATGGGCGATGATTTGGTTTAATGTGGTTGTCGGGGCTCTCGACTCCCTTATTTATCATTGTTTATGCCACATCAGATAGAAAACTTTAATCTTCAGGTTCTCAAATTTATATATATATATATATATATATATATATATATATATATACACATATATATATATATATAATTGTCATAAAAACCACAATTTTTTATCATATTGTCATTTTATCAAACTTCTTGAGATTTACAAAAAATGATAATTATTATGAAACCTTCTTAATGTTTGGAAAATTAATTAGCGCAAAAGTTCCTTATAATATGAATATTACACGAAACCTCTTTGTGATTAAATAAAAGAGAACCGAAATTTCCAACTCCGTAAAACTTATCAACAGTGAATAAAATGGGCATTTGTTGTGTTGTGGTGTGCTTTTTCTCACTTTTTTTTATTGTTTAATGATTTTATTAACCTTATTTATTTGTATAAAAGTTTCATTAACTTGTGGGTGTTGCTGCATTCTTCGAATCTTATGTTTTCTATACTTAGCTTTCAGAGCTTTCTTCTTCTTCATGCTACTTATATTAGAGTACTTGACTTGTAGATTTTCTTTGGTCACAACATTTCCTATAAAAGCTACTTATATCTGACCTAACCATTATAAGAAAATGGGGTACTTTAAAATTCTATTACAAAACATGTTTTCTCTCATCGAAATCTAAACAATCAATTCCTAACACAAAGTTCTTTTATGTAGCCAAAATTGTTCTTTTCCCGATGTTGCTGCTTCTTGAGTTTATGTACATAGTCAAAACTTGAAAAATCTTCTGGAATTTGAAGTTTCAAAGGCGATACGGTTTTCTAGCAAGAAATTGTTGTCACTATTGTTTCCTATATTTCCAGCAATATATGTATTCTATAGCAATTTATTTTTGAGTAAGTCTCTTGTGAGACCGACTCACGGAATTTTAGTGCATTGCGTGAGACGGATCAACCCACAACCCAATTACCCACCACCCAAACCCAACAATTAACATATTATTTATGGTGATGGGGCTCCGTCTCACGGAAACTATCCGTGAGACCGTCTCACATGAGTTTTTTTGTTTATTTTTTGCAATTTCTTTTAATTAACATTGGTTGGTATACTATATAAACCAACATGAATTTTCAAAATATTATGTATATACTATTACGTATGCATTGAGTTTTTCTAGGATATACTTATACTTAGTTACTGTGACATTTTCATCTTGGAAATTATTTTTATGTATATACTATTACATATGCATTGAGTTTTTCTAGGATATACTTATACTTAGTTACTATGACATTTTCATCTTGGGTATTGTTGAAAAATTAAATGTTGTTTATTGAGAATTACTGAAAAAGTTAAAAAAAAAACTAAATATTATTATTCAGAATTGTAAAATAAAAAACAAAAACATACGATATATTATAAAGTTTTGTAATTCCAAAACAAACATGATTTAGATTGAGCTCGTCCAAAATCGAATTGAATCAAGTCTAGTCAAAACATTGGATACATATATATGGTTTAGAGGTCCTGATTTGCTCTTATGCCTTCAGTTTTATTTTTCCTTTTTTTTTTTATTCTTTATTGATCTTTTATCACCAACAATTTTTCAAAAAATTTCGAAGGTTTTAGCAAAAACGATCAATTTCATGTACAGAAGGCTAATGGAAAGAAGTCAAAAGAAGTAGGCTTTCACGTGGACGTTGAAGTTGTTCTTCACAACCCTCATATGATTTTAAGTTATGACATCTTCATCCAAATAATCTCAGCAATGACGCTTTCATTATATTACTTTTCTAAGCTACAAATTTACACACCACCACCAATTTTATTAATTTATTATTATTATTATATACACTTTAAATTCCAACAACTTTTCTTATAAATATAAAACAACGGTATACACTTTCCAATCTCAAAAAATAATTTTTTAGACATAATTTTATTTTAATTACTTCTCTTTTTACCTATAATTCATTTTTCTCCCAAATTTTTTATCTCAATCAATAATTCAATATTATCCTGATCGTCCAATTTTGATATTCATTAATTACAACTCTACGTCTCAAATTCCATTTCAGTTTTATTCTTTTATTATCTATAGTTACAGATAGTACATCGAGAATATGTAATTATTTATTGAGATGTCAAAGAAAAAGAAAATTTCCTAGCTATAGGGAGACTCCATGTCATTTTTAATTTATTAATTTTTATGAAATTACAGATACAATACAAATTACAACTACAATTAAAATTCTTGTAATTAAATACATACATTAACGATTCACCAACAACCGTAATGAATAATACAAAAACTCATGTGCAACCGTCGCATTGTGCACGGTTGCATTTATAGCAGAAAAGACGTATTTACAACTGTAAAAGATATATTTGAAATATACTGTAAAAATTATATGCATAAAATACATACTAATAGCTGAAAAATACATATTTATACTTGTAAAAGACATAGTTGAATCTCGTCCCATGTGAGACGGTCTCTCAAGAGACCAATTCAATGAATAATGAGCATCCAAATTAAACTATATCATTTAACAAAATTAATGCAGTTATACATTTTACAAATTAAAATTTATTTTTATTTTTATGTGTGACCCGTGAGATGGCTAATTCAATATTATGAGTCATATCCATTGTTTAATGTATAATGTATATTTATGGTTAATATTCTTGAAGATTTGTTTAATAAAATAACTTTTCTTTTTTAATACGTACCAACATCTGAGGAATACAAAAAAGTCTTCATACTTCTGGAATTTGATCGTTTTCAATTATTGGTTATTTTTTTCTTTAATCAAAATGATTATAGCTTCAGAAAGAATTGTTGTTGCAATTATTACTCTTTTATTTCTTAGCATCAAATAGTTTTCCTAATATTAAAATAATGAGTATATATTATATGGGCGTCCAGCCAATCACCAGAGCTCAATAATTGACGGTGGGAAATCTTACACAAGGTAAATATTATAGAATATTATAAGATAGGAGTCCTCGACTTTTGACAATTCTCATAATTATGATAAATTATAGTATTAATAGTGGTACTTATGTTATTGGGTTAATTCATACTCAAGCACTACAAGAAAACTGTCAAATTCCAACGGTAGAAAATCTGTTGGAATATGGTGTTTTTTCGTTGGAATTGATGATTCCAACGGAATTTGCGCCGTTGGAAAAGTGGGCGTTGGAATTTCAAAATTTTAGAGGAATTTCCAACGGTAATAACATTCAAACGGTAAAATACCGTTGGAATCCTTTGTTGTTGGAAAAAGTTCCAACGCCATTTCCGACGGTATTTCCAACGGTATTTTACCGTTGGAATAAAACCACTAGACCAATGGTGCATTATGTAATAATATCCTACTTGCATTTCTTTTATTTCAAATATATATTATTGAAAGATTAATAACTAATTAACATAAGATAATATAAGATAACATCATAAAATAATTAAACTTTTCAAATTTAATTTTAAAAAAAGTATACCCTTTTCTTTTCTTATATACTAAAATTACTAATCATTAGGAGATTAAAAATTCATACATTTATTAATTTTTATATAATTTTATTATAAAACTATTATATTATTTGATATATCATCAAACAATTAATATTTAATTTGTTTACCTTTTAATTTAAAACATATTTATTTATTTATGTTTAAGACCTTAAATATTGAAGAATCATTTTTGTACTAGTTGAAAATATAAGTGGGGAGATTAATAATAAAAAAGTCTATAAATAATTAAATTAGTTTCATTAATTATAATATTATTATGAGTGAGTCTTGTGTGAGACTGTCTCACAGATGTTATTACGTGAGACAGATCAACCCATAACTCAAATTTCATAATTGATATATAATTTTGTGGAAATGTCGTTGGAATTTGACAAATTTCCAACGGGTTTTCAGTCCCTCCTCATTTTTTCGTTGGAAATACTAATTCAATATCCAACGGCTACAAAAAGGCATCCGTTGGAATTTGTCCGTTGGAAATAGTGATTCAATATCCAACGGCTACAAAAATGCATTGGAAATGCCGTTGGAATTTGACAAATTTCCAACGGTTTTTCAGTCCGTTGGAATTTTTCTATAGGAAATACTAATTCAATATCCAACGACTACAAAAAGGCATTGGAAATGCCGTTGGAATTTGACAAATTTCCAACGGTTTTTCAGTCCGTTGGAATTTTTCCATTGGAAATAGTAATTCCAATGACTTTTCCAACGGTTCATTCCAACGGTTTTTACTTGTCGTTGGAATTTCCGTTGGATATTTCCAACGACCACAGATGCCATTGGAAATGCCGTTGGAATTTTGTCAAATTCCAATGGTTTTTCAGTCCGTTGGAATTTTTTCGTTGGAATTTGGGTGTTTCTTGTAGTGAAGATAATAATTTTTTAAAATAAGTTTAGTATATGGATACTAAATGTTCATTTTATAGGTCACATAAAAGTATATAAGTCAGATCAGCTCACATGAGTTACGTAATCTATATATAACATCAAAACTAGATAAAAAGTTTTGTGCATCTAGTTCACGAACCCTAGATCCGTGGTGTTAGGATATTTTTGAGTAGATTTTGATGAGATAAAATAATGATGCATAGGGATTTGGAGTACTCCATTTTTCCATGATGTTTATGTGGAAACTTGGTTTTTCTTAAGACAAAACAATGATGCATAGGGATTTAGAGTTTACCCCATTTTTCCATGATGTTTATGTGGAAACTTAGTTTTTCCTAAGTTTCTGTTTTGAGTTGAAGTAAGAAGTATCGTGAAAATCAGCAAGATTGAGGTTATTGATAGCAGCAGCATTCTGCAAAAAAGAGCTATCGGATACTGACCGCGCGTCGTTACACGATAAAATTAATTAATTTCTTTCCTATCCTAACCAACTAGTAGCTAGGACAAGTCAGAGTCGATCCCACGAGGAGTGAAGAATAAACTATGCCACCTATGTTCAATTCAAGAAACATAAAAGGTGGGGGGTTTTCAGATTGATAAACACTAACTAATTATGAATTTAGAAAATAAATTAAATAAGAAATCAATGTATAAAATAAAATATTCCAATTAACGTACAGTTCAGTTATCCCCCAATTTCAATTATATCTTAATCAATGTAACACCCCTCTCTCACATTATCATGAAATTATCACCCCTAGTCTAACAACAAGCTCTGTTAAACCGAATCGTCTCTTAAGATTAGTTAAATTAGGATAAGATCACTAATTAATCCTATTTAATTGAATAACCTAGAACAAGCTCTCTAGATTTAATTCATTAAATGCATTAATTACCAAGATGATAGGATGAACTGAACTTTGAATACACAAGCTTGATTCGATAATCTAGGATTATGCTATCCTAAAGATGCATGACCTCTAGTTTACCACTTACGAAAATTAAATCACAACAATTAGGATTCATGATCTAAAATTCTAGCAATCAATTATCAATTACTTAACCTAGGTGGCCAATCCAAATTAAGCATCAACAATTGAAAATAATATTCACATAGCATAATCAATTTCATTCAAACATCGAGAAGGGGAAACGAGATTAATTAAATCATAAAAGAAATATGGGTTCAAACATCCCTGCTAACCGAAATTGAAAGATTAGCCGATCATCCTTGTAATTGATTCCATTAAAGCAATTCTGAGATCCATCAAATCAATCTCCAAAATAAAGGATTAAAACCTAATTCTTGTTTCTCACTCTAAGTTTCTCTCTCTAATCTAGTCTCTCTCTCTCTCTCTCTAATTTCCTGCGTGAATTCTGTGATAAGTATAATGTAAAGGAAAAGTCAAATATATAAAGGATGTGTGGCTGGTGGCGTGCCTTTCTTCTTAAGCCAAAGATTATGAGCTTTTTCTCCAATTCCTTGATAAAATGGGCTCAGGCCCATTTATTAATTTCCTTCAATTTCATGTTGCTTTTTTGAACCAAGAATGACCCAATTAACTCCACGTCTCGTTGCGCTCGTTTTCTTGACTAAAAAATTCTCCAATTCTTCTAAAATAATCAAGAAAATAATATATGAAGTAATTGAGGACCGAAAACACATATAGGTACAAAAACAGTGCATTTAATTATTTAAAAGATTATAAAATCACAAATATATCCACAATAAAATGCACCTATTTCCTACCTATCAAATTCCCCCATACTTAAACTATTGCTTGTCCTCAAGCAACAAAAGAATTAAAGCACATATGGAATCAAAATAAAGAAAGATCATTGCTTGCTCAGATTCTCACCAACACTCATTGGAACTCGAATCCATGTCGGGAACATGACACAAAAACATGTTGGACTCAATGCACAATCTCAAGAAATCAGAAAGGTTGGAAGGGTATTAGAAAACAAACTTCTCATAGACAATTCATTAATTCACTCTACCACCTACATCAATCAACATACTTCAATTCCTTTTATGATATCCTTCATTTAAATTAGAACTCGTTAAGATTTCACACACAATGAATCACCCCCATTTTTCTCCATTTTCTTTTTTTCTCTTTCTTTCACATAGACGATGATTCTTCGTCTTTTAATTTTTTTTTGGATGGGGTTGGCAGCTCCACACCATTCTTAGGTTAGTCCATGAACTATTACGAATTTTTTTTTTTCGCATTTTTTTTACTTTCAAGTCTCTGGACCCCTAAGAACAGACAGCTGATTCCACACTCCATCATCTTTTCACTTCTCAATTGTTTTCAACTCAACACCTTTATCTCCAACCACATCAATTTTTTTCCAACCAAGGGGGTTCATCAAAAGTGATCCAACTTTCACAAATTCCAATCTAAACTACTTCCATTAAGGAATTAAAAACCACATCTTAAGATACAAATAGGCAAAACAAATCAACTCATAGTCATAGATCAATTTTCAAACCAATACTATCCTTCCTAATAGTGATTTCTCAAAATGACATTCAGCAATTTTAACCAACACAAAGCAAAACTCAACAATACATTTCTCAACACATCATCGAATTCCCAAATAACGAAAATAAACAACACTCGAATCATCATTGCAAGCTTTCTTACTCAACACTTTTTTTTTCATCATTTTTTATATGCAAATGCAAACAGAATTAAACGTGCTAAAGCAAGTAAACATGCATCCTAATAAAAATAAAAACAAACTACATGCAACTATATGAACCTAAATGCAACTACATGCAAAGCATGTGATCTACTCCACACTTCATCAAATATGCAACAACTCTCCATCCCCCACACTTAGAATCTTGCTTGTCCTCAAGCAACTCATCATCAAAACACAGTAAAAGATATAGACAAGATAAAAATTCATATATGTAGGGAAATTAGAGCAATAATAAAAAGTGTGGAATAGAAATCACGAGATCACCAAAGAGGTTTTGGAATTGGTTTCAAAGAAGACGTATCACAAACCACCATGTCCAACCCTCCATTGGGCTTTGTCCAATTTATCGCTTTGAGCTTTGAAACTTTGGTGTGAAGTGTTTTATCTCTCAAGTTTTTAGTTAGCACCATTTTCAAATTGTCCCTGCAATTCATCTCAAAAACTTCCTCGACAAGAGGGTCAATCACACTTAATGCAAAGACAAAATTTTCATCATCAGGATGTGTTGAGAGATTTCTACATAGGTTTTGATGAGACAACATAACTTTGAATAGAACGTTAGAGTACCCATTCTTCACCTGTTGTAAATGGAAACATAGACCTATAAGCGTATCCTCATGAACATTGTAATGGGTCTTTAAGAAAAAAAAAGAAACAAAATAAAAAAAGAAAACAAAAGAAAAACAAAAAAAAAAGATAAATGTTTGAAACAGGATTTTAAAGAATACTTGTGACCAAAGAAGAATCAAACAAAACTGAAGATCAGGAAGTCACGAAGAAGGCTAAACAACTGTTAAAATAGAGGAAGCTACTCAAGTCAGGATGCTGAAGATTAGATGTCACGATAGAAAGCTGAGTCACAACAGAAAACTGATTCACATCAGAAAGCTGACATCTAGGAAATACAAACATTAAAGTAGAAAGCAACAAGCTGACAACTTCCATCCAGTGCATTTATCACTATACAAGGAGTGTATATTGAATGCAGTACGAGGAAGGTTACTGACAAAGATTCGTTAGACAGAAGTTTGAGCCAAGCCAATGAGAAGATGCCACCTGGACCTGCGGCTCTGCAAAAGGTTTGCAACCAGGGTGTGGCGCTATTAATGCGGAGAAAAATAGGACATACCCTATATTCTCAAGTTGTCAATCGCATTAAATGCAAAGATATGGAAGATCAATTTTGAACTGAAATAGGAATAATGTCTCTCTTCAATGGACATTTTCCAAAGATCTATATATAGAAGGATGGAGTGACCATAAAGATAACTGAAGCTTTGATATATACACTGAAAAATTCCTCAAGTCTTTCATTCTCCAAGAAGCTCTCATTAAGCTCAGTCACTCAACCTTCCAAGAGCAATCTACCATAGCATTAAAGCTTTCAAAGATCAAGACTGCTCAGCAACAGTTGTGCTGTGTGCGCTAGGTTGTTTATGGTGTAACTTAGTTGAGAGGATTAGATCCTTGCTAAGTGTATAGTCTAGAAATAGGCTACTTGCCCTTTGTGGGATTGTGAATCCTTTGTGGGTTGTGGCCTTCGACTAGAGTCTGGGATTCTAGTAGGCGTAGTTTGTTAGGAAGAAGTTTGTAAAGCAAGGCTTGTAATTAAAACTAACCTAACAAAGATCTTCCTTGTGTGAAGGGGTAGAGTGGACGTAGAAGGCTTACACCACCTTCGAACCACTTTATATCGTGTGTGCTTATATGCTTTGATTTACTTACTGCATTGCATTTACCTTATCATATATATCTTGCAGTTTATATCATAAGCATCGTGCATAAAAGGTTTGACATAAAAAGCTCTACTATAAAAGAAAATGATTTTCTAAAAAGAACTCTATCAAGTTTTCCGCTGCGTACTGTATAAACAGATCAGGAACCTGATCAAGCATTCTGCCAGGTTGTTGATCTGAGTTAGGTTGCTCCTTTCCCTCTGAGTCAGGAACTTGCCTTACAGAAAAGTTTTAAAGAGTTTGTAAAATCGATAGAGGTTCATTCACCCCCCTCTGAACCTCTGACCACTTGGGACGTTTGGGACCAACAAGTGTTATCAGAGCGAGTTGGGTTAAAAACCGACTTGACTGGTAACCAACCCAGATCCATCCGTTTTGCATTTGGAAAACTTGTTTTCACTTTCATGAGACCAAAACTCATCTCTTAGCATAAGCATGGATTTTTCACATCATAAGCTACTTATGTTTTCTATAGATGAATATGACGACTGGAGGATACGCATGCAAGCTCATCTATCAGCCATGCACGATGAAATGTGATTCATCATCACTGAAGGATCACTAGTGATCTACAAAGCAAATGCTGCATATATCGAACAACTCCGCAAATATAGGCGTGCTGAAGCAGCAACTGAGGCAGCAGGCGGTGAAGTAGAGGGCGCAACTAGTGATAATGATGTCGATATACCACTAGGTGTTAGACCACATGAAGTTGCACCAAGACTCAGAAGAGTACCACCACAGGAATATGTTGTCAAGAAGAGACATGAATATACTCTTGAAGACAGGAAGAGAGCGAATCTCGACAACGTAGCCAAAAATGCCTTATTTCTTACGCTGGACAAATGAACGTTCGGTGAGGTTAAAAGCTGCACCATAGCCAAAGAAATATGGGTAATGCTTGGAATGATATGTGAAGGCAATAAACTTGCCCGAGACAACAGGATCTCCAAAGCCATCCAACTGTTTGAGCAATTCAACATGAAGACAGAAAAAACCCTTGAACAGCTCGATCAAAGATTCACAGCCATTGTGAGTGAGCTTAAATCTTTGGGGAGATCATACACCCAGAAGGAGAAAAATATGAAGGTGCTACGAGCCTTACCTTATGAATGACACAGTAAAGAGACCACGATGAGAGTGTCATTGAACCTCAACGCAATGAGTACCTTTGATCTCTTCTCCGATCTAAAATCTTTCGAGTATGATATTGATAGAAGAAGAAAGGAGATGGAAGGAATGAATGAAAAGATTGCAGCACTTATCGCAAAAATCAGGTTGCTGTAGGCACAAGCAACAACAAGCTGAAGAGTAAACAGGAGGAAGTGCTTACTGAGGATGCAGAAGAAGAAATGACGCTCCTACTGAAGAAATTCAAAAAATTCTTAAAGAACAATAACAAAGGAAATAACTTCAGAAGAAAGCCCCAATCATCAGAAAGAAGTCTTTAAATCAAAACACATCAACAAGCTAACACAGGATCCACAGACCTATGTTACAACTGCAGAAGACCTGGCCACTTCATCAGAAACTGTCCCTACCCACAAGTACAAAAGTACATTGAAGAAGAGATGAAACAGAAAAGTGACAAGAGAAGATTTGAAAAGTAAAAACTTAGAGCACTTCTCACTGAAAATGAAGCTCTCAAGGCAGCAAGCATCTCCAACGCTGTAGATAAGGATGATCTCTCATCAGAAAGCACCTACAACTCATCTTCTGATGAAGAAGCACTGATTTGTCTCATGGCCAAAGACTACAAGGACAATGAAGAAGAAGAGGTAACTTCACAATCTCTCGACACTTCAAATTCTGAAAAGCTTAACATGATCCGTCTAAAAAGACAGATCATGAGTGACTTTGAGCAGATAAACTCAACTCATGAGGAACTTAAGGAGGAAAACCTCCAGCTCTAGAGTGAGCAAACAATATTGAAGGAACAGGTCACTGACCTGGAATACTTCAGTTTGGAGTGCAACAAACTCAAAGCTGAGGTCTCTAAGTTTAAACTACTAGTCACTAAGCTACAAATTGAGAAAGCTAAACTACAAGACACTATTAGTGTATATAGCAAATCAACAAAGAATGCATATGAATGTATCCAAAGAACTCAGATCACCAATTCTGGAATTGGTCTAGGATACTGTGCCAGTACTTCTCAGAATAAAGCCAGCTCATCCAAGACTGGAAAGTTTGTTCAAGCTCAAGTTTCTTTTGCTCAGGAGCTTAATCAAATGAACGAAAGCTTGAACAAGATAAGTACTCTGGATAAAGGGAAGAAACCCCTTCAACAAGATGAAAATAGTAAGCCTACATGGATTCTCAAAAAACAACATAATCAATGTGCTGTCAGTAAAAGAAGAAAACAATAGTTTTCTAAGTTAGGACAAGAGCTTCACTCTCTGAGAACCAAGACATTCATGTCAAGGTTTCAATAGGTCTACACTCAGGAAATGTATAAGGAAATACCTTTCACAAACAAAAAGTATACGACCTGGAGACACCACGCTAATAAATAGTACCCTGCCCAGAACACTTACAGAATGAGAACCAACAATGCCTCTGGTAAATTAATTACCATAAGACAGGTATGGGTTCCAAAAAGATCTAACCTCCAGGACCCGTACTTGTATGGGTACTTAAAATCATCTAATTTACTTGCAGATATAGTTACCAGGAAGCAACAGTGATGAATAGTGCATTGATAGTGACTGCTCCAGACATATGACTGGCAACAAAGCCGGATTGAGAAACTTCCAACCATGCAAAGGCCCCAAAGTAGTGTTTGGCGATAACTCCAAAGGACGCACAAAAGGCATAGAAAGCTTGATCAAGGGCAAGACAAGTATCAGTAATGTTTTATATTTCAAAGGACTAAAATATAACCTCCTGAGTATCAGTCAATTTTGTGACAAAGGATGTTCAGTGGAGTTCAATCTCAACAAGTGTCTGATCAGAGATATCAAAACAAATGAGGTTAAACTTACTGGAACCAGGAGAGACATCTACCTTGCTGATTGGAACTCAACATTACAACCAACCTGCTTCATTACAAAGAGCACCCAGAGCTAAATTGGTTATGGCATAAGAGGATGAGTCACCTGAACTTCAAAACAATCAACAAGCTAGCAAGGAAGAACCTAATCAGGGGACTACCAGATGTTGCTTACAAGAAAGAAAGTGTTTGTGGACCCTGTTAGAAAGGAAAGCAAGTACGAAGCTCATTTAAAGACAAAGTTCAAAGATCCTCAAATAGGATACTGGACCTTCTGCATATGGATTTATTTGGACCATTGGAGCTTATCAATGTGAGTGGGAAGAAATATTCCCTTGTAATAGTGGATGACTACTCAAGATTCACTTGGATCATCTTCCTGGCCAAGAAATCTGAAACCCAAGACAGATTTCGAGAATTCATGAAGAAAGTGCAGAATGAGAAGAGCTTAAGCATTGTAAAGATAAGATCTGATAGAGGAACTGAATTCACAAACATGTTTATTGAGAAATATTGTTTAGAGAATGGAATATGTCATGAATACTCTGCAGCAAGGACTCCACAGCAGAATGGTGTTGCAGAAAGAAGAAATAGGACTCTGAAGGAAACTGCTAGAACAATGATTGCTGATGCTAAAATACCTAAGAGATTTTGGGCAGGATCAACAAGCACATCATGCTATACGCAGAACAGATGCCTAATCAACAAGGATCATGACAAGACTCCTTATGAAGTGTGGTATGGAAAAACACCCAGTATCTCACACTTTCACATCTTTGGATATAAGTGCTATATTCTGAATAACGGAAATGAATACCTAAAGACCTTTGATGAAAAATCTGATGAAGGAGTATTCTTGGGATACTCCTCAGCAAGCAAGACCTTCAGGATTTTCAACAAAAGAAGCTTGGTTGTTGAAGAATCAGTTCACGTGGTATTCGATGAACCACACTGCAATACTATTGATCTGGAGAAACTAAGAGAAGACGTATCCAAAATAAAGATCGAAGACCAGACAGTAAGATATGTTGATGGAATTCTAGTACCTGCTGAAGAAGTTACAACAAGCAACTCACAGCTTATTACAACAGGAAATACAGTAATAATGAATAATGATCAGCAAGCAAACAAGAATCAGCAGACAAACAATAATCAAACACAGGATGCTGCTAAACGACAAACTACTAATCAGCAACCCACATCCACCTTTGAGCTTGATAGAACATGGCTCAGCAATCATCCAAGAGAACTTGTGATTGGAGACATAAATGAAGGAGTAAGAACTAGGAGATCAAGACCTCAAGAATCACTATTCACTTACTTCATTTCACAAGCAGAACCTAAGAGTGTTGAAGAAGCACTTAAGGACAACAATTGGATTCAGGCAATGCAAGAAGAATTGAATGGTTTTGAAAGAAATCAAGTATGGAAGTTAGTTCAAGGCCTGACCATCAAAGAGTCATTGGAACCAAGTGGGTGTTCAAAAACAAGCTAGATGAATCTAGTACTGTAATAAAAAACAAGGCAAGATTGGTTGCAAAAGGATACTGCCAACAAGAAGGAATAAATTTTGATGAGACCTTTGCTCCGGTTGCAAGACTCGAAGCAATAAGGATATTTCTGGCCTATGCTACTCACAACAATTTCAAAGGTTATCAGATGGATGTGAAAAATGCATTCCTGAATGGACTTCTATCAGAGGAAGTCTATGTGGAACAACCACCCGGTTTTGAAGAACAATGAGAAGATAGAGTACTCAGATTGAAGAAAGCCCTATATGGACTGAAACAAGCACCCAGAGCTTGGTACGACACACTGTCTCTATATCTTTTGGAAAATGGATTTCAGAAAGGAACAGTAGACAAGACTCTTTTTAGAATACTGGATAAAAACAGTATATTGCTTGTACAGATCTATGTTGATGACATCATTTTTGGATCAACAAACAAAGAACTTTGCTCCAAGTTCTCTTCACTTATGAAAAACAAGTTTGAAATGAGCATGATGGGAGAACTAAGTTTCTTTCTTGGTTTGCAAGTGAAACAACTTCAAAATGGAACTTTCATCAATCAATCCAAGTATACCAGGGAATTGATAAAGAAGTTTGGTATGGAAAGTGGATCATCAGTAAGTATACCTATGGCCACATTTGTCAGCATGGATAAAGATGAATACGAAAAAGATGTGGAAGTCACCAAGTACAGAAAACTTATTGGATCCCTACTATATCTCACAGCAAGTAGACCAGACATAGTTTTTGTAGTTGGAGTGTGTGCAAGATTTCAAATAGCTCCTAAAGAATCACATCTTCTAGCAGTAAAATGGATTATCAAATATCTAAAAGACACTCAAGATGTTGGTTTATGGTATCCTAAGGAAGGAGGATTCAACCTTAAAGGATACCCTGACTCCGATTACGCAGGTTGCAAGATAGACAGAAAGAGTACAAGTGGAATCTGTCAGTTTTTTGGACAGAGACTTGTCTCTTGGTTCTGCAGAAAACAAACATCTATTGCAACATCAACAACTGAAGCTGAGTATGTAGCTGCAGGAAGCTGCTGTGCACAAATCTTATGGATACAACAACAGTTGAAGGACTACGACATAACAGAAAAAGAAACTCCCATTCTATGTGACAACACCAGTGCAATTGTCATAACTCACAATCCTGTTTTCTACTCAAGAACGAAGCACATTAATGTGAGACATCACTTCATCAGAGATCATATGGAAAAGAAGGACATCACACTAGAGAAAGTACATACTGACCTTCAACTTGCAGTCATCTTCACAAAACCACTATATAAATCAAGATTTTCTATGCTAAGATCTGATTGGGAATCATCGAACTCTGATGAATAAGGAAAATGAGAATCCTTAAAGTAAGGGGGAACTTACTGGCATTAAGTGTTCACTTCAACTCTTGATGATCTTTAGCATACTGACAGGATACTGACCCTCATAAATACAGAATCCTACAATAGTATCCAGTCTCAAACAGCAAGCTACAGAACACAGGTTACTGAATCAAGTTACTGAGAGAGGTTGCTGAAGACAACATTTAATGATCAACATTTATATGGCTTACAACCTCGTATCATCAACAGTAACCTTACAACAATGATTAAAGAGTAATGATTTGGCAACTGCATTAAATGCAGACATCACCTTTTCAGAAAAGAGAGAGAAAGACGCAATTTTCCTTCTGACACAATCTCAAATATTACAGATCTACCATTTTGAAATTCAAATCTCAACCGTCGATAAGAATTGTCCCTTAAAATTCTCAATCTTATCCGTTGATCTGTTTCAAAACAAAGAAAACCCTCCAAACTGCCAAAAACACTCAAGCCTCCCTACATTCACATCACACTCTCTCTTTCAAACCCTCAAACCCTCTCTCTGCAAAATAAACTCTTTGTAAATCATCTCTCGAAACTTATCCAAAATCTTCCATGGTAAAAGCAAGAGAAACCAAAGTGGTTGAAGGAAGGCTAGTGGATGTTGTCGCACTTCTAGGAGACAAGTCTCCTTACAAAGATAAAGCCCTTCTCATCGATGTCTGGGATCATATCATCAATAGCAAACTTGATGGACTATTGACAACGACTTACACAGGATACTCTACCCTGTCAGTAGAGAAATTCTACGCATTTGCCACACTATCCAAAGATGGAAAGACGATCACCTTCAAGATAAGTGAAGATGATGAAGAATACCATGTTAGGATGTATACTATAAGCCTTGTTTTTTGTATGAACATCGTTTATGGAATGAGAATCACATTGGTCATATGTTTGCATTTTATATTTGTTATATATGTTTATGCAATGTCCAATTAATTTATATTATAGATAACTTGGTGTGTGGTGCCACACAGAAGATCATGTTATCAGTTTCTTATAAATTATAAATAGTAGCTCACAACCAAGATGGATTTGGACAAATCATCGGAATGGTTGTAGTGTAGTTTGGTATTAGTCTGTCTTGACTATAAAACTACACTAGTACACTTTGTGTGTATTGAGCAGGACCATTTGAGGTTGTTCGTTTTATACTGACTATATAATAGAACAAGACCTCTGTTATTATGGATGTACATCTTCTTAATCCCTATATAATAACGGGCACGTATGCTCAATGTTTATTTCTTTAATTTGCCAATGGGTGAGATTTATTCATAAATCAATAAACTCGGTGAGTTGGGAGATAGCATTGTTTATATGGTGTTCTGTTGATTATAGAAGGAATCCGTGTCCTAATTATTTAGGATGATAATGTCCCCTTGAGGAGCTCATAAGGATTATCATGTAAACCCTGCAGGTGGATTTAATCCGACATGATAATAAGGATGAGTGGTACTACTCTTGGAATTAGATGTAAATTATTTAAGTTGTCAGTAACTTATTTAATTTACGGACATTCGATATCTTAAACACGGGGAAATAAATGTACACATAATAAGGAGCCCATATTAAATATGGGATTGGGATGGTAGTTCAATAATAATTCTCTAGTGGACTGAATTATTATTGATGGGCTTCAGTTATGTGTTCGGGCCGAACGCAGGATACTAAAGCCCATCAGGAGGCCCAACCCAATTCCTCCTCTAGGTCCCTGGTGTAGCCTATATATAGCTCTTTTCATCAGCGCCTCTCATAACACAGAACTCAGATCACAGAAAACACGTGATAAGTGAGAGAGAGCGGAACTGATTTTTCTCGAAGGATCGTTGGCCACGCAACGTTCGAGAAGGGCTCAGAGGAATACATCAGAAGATCAAGAGGTCTACAAGGGTATGATTTCTTTCCGCTGCGATTTATCTTTGGATCCCGATTCCGATAGCATAGGGCCGGCGATCCGTCGGTTCCAACAATTGGTATCAGAGCCACGGTTTCTGGTTCTATGTAATTGGATCGGTTATATATTACGATCTTATGCTTTTTCATACGTTTTATATTCAGATTGTATGATAGTAGGATTGCATAGGATAACTCGGTTTTGCAGGTTACCTATATATCCAACTATTATGGTCTGTATGTATGTTTAATGTATGATCTAAACCCTCGGACCTGTCGAGGTTTTTATTTTGGGTTGGTTGCATGATTGTAATAGTAAAAACACGGCGGTTTGTCGTGTTAGGTTTTACATATTCTTGATTTGTTCTCGATGTAATTTTGTTCGATCTCATATGGTGTATTCTGATCCTACAAGGATTCTGCATAGGGTTTGGTAGATGTTCGAACTAGATTCTGTATAGGATTGGTAGATGTTCGAACTAGATTCTGTATAGGATTCCTGTTCGATCGAGACTTCTATTCGAACTAGGATTGGCGTTCGAAGGGGCTGTTCGATCAAGATTGCTAGGCGCTGGAACAGATTGCTCGATGGGGCTGATCGATCAGATCAGTAGATTGGCGCTGATTCTGTGCAACAACCTGCTGGATTTGCGCAACAATCGCTGGATTTGGCGCTGATTCTGTTCGCTGGATGTTGGTGCTGATTAGGGTTTTAAACCCTAATTTTTTCTAACGGGGCGCTGCCCCGCACCCCGCGACCTGACCGGGCAGGTCGATCCCCGCGACCTGACCGGGCAGGTCGATCCCCGTTTAGCAGGCAAACATTCAATCGAAGTGGCCATAATAGTTGGATTTATATTATTCCGTATTTATTGCCTTTCTATTTGTTTGTTGTTTTATCAAGCATGCTTTTGAATGTTATATGTTATTGCATGCTAAAATCCCTCATTTAAATAACTAAGTGGGAGAGGGATTTATTTTGAATAAATCCCATAGCCTCCATTACTGGTTTGTAAGTGATGCATTTAAACTTACACGTTGGCTTTGAGTGCCTTCTTCCACATCGGATGAGTTTGATTGCGGATCACTGGATCAAACTTCCTCTAAGGATAATTATAGAAAATTATTTAGGAGCGTATGATCTTCTCCATCTGAAGAGATACAATCCTAGATAATGGACTTAGTATTAAGAAATGGTACACACTTAGGTGCATATGATAGTATCCTTCCCATCGGAGTAAGTGCTGTTGTTTGCATGGCTGAAGCTAAACCAACTATTAATTTTATTTTGTTTGACAAGATAATGAAATTAATGGGTAAAACCTCCTCTTACAAATGTTTGAATTAGCATACGTCCACACTATCGTGGCATGCGAAGTTCACGGTGTTTTTGAGGTGTTGGTGAATTTAATTATATTGTTTGAGGGAACAATATAGCTTTAAATTCTATATGTTATGACCTGTGTATTTATTTATTTATTTATATGATTCTCAGGATTTCATTATGTCTTTCAATCCACTTGCTGTTATACTCAAAGAAAACAAACTTACTGGTCCTAATTATATTGACTGGAAAAGAAACCTGGATATTGTCCTAACTGCTGAGGAGTACAAGTTTGTACTCCATGAGCACTGTCCTGACATGCCTGATGAAAACTCTACTGAAGAGGAGAAAGCGCATTATAGAAAGTGGGTTAAGGCAGATGAGATGGCGCGGTGTTACATTTTGGCTTCCATGTCAAATGTACTGCAACATCAGCATCAGGCCATGCCCACTGCCTATGATATGATGCACAATCTTAGAGAACTCTTCGGACACCAGAGTCGGGCTGCCAGACAGGAGGCAATGAGAAACTTAATGACGACCACCATGTCTGAAGGGACACCTGTGAGTGATCACGTCCTTAAGATGATGGCTCATTTGAATGAGATGGAAGTCCTTGGAGCTGAAATCGATGGGGAAACCCAGGTCGATATCGTGCTCCAAACACTGCCTAAGAGTTTTGAGCAGTTCCGCCTTAATTATAATATGAACAAAAGGATGTATTCCTTGGCGGAACTTCTGACAGAACTCAAATCGGCAGAAGGACTATTTCGTCAAAGTGCTCAAGCTTACGTTGCTGAAAATGTTTCTAATTCTAAGCCGAAAGGTGGAAAGAAGAAAAAGAAACAGAATCCTTCGGCAAACAAAGCGAATGGACCTCAAAAGGCTGGGCCACAAGGTGGCGTGAAAAAGCCGAAGGGCAAGTGCTTCTCATGCAAGCAGCCTGGACATTGGAAGGTAGATTGTCCCAAGAAAAAGGAGAACAAAGAAGGTAAATCTTACTCACTAATTACTGAAACATGTTTAGCGGTGTTATCTACCGGTACCTGGTGTGTAGATACGGGAGCCACTGATCATGTCTGCAATTCTTTGCAGGGGTTCCAGGAAACCAGGCGACTTAGTGAGGGCGAGATTACCATCTACATGGGCAACGCTACGAAAGTGGCGGCAGTTGCAGTGGGAGATGTTTATTTATCTTTTGATAGGAACAAGACTTTGGTTTTGAGGAATTGTCTTTACGTACCTTCTTTTAGAAAGAACTTGATTTCGGTTTCTAAGTTATTTTTGGATGGATATTCTGTTTCTTTTGATGGCAAAGTGGTTGTCAAGAAAAATAGGGTTATTGTCTGTTCTGGTACGTTGGTTGGCAATTTATATACTCTTAATCCAATAACTCCTACGATGCAACAACTGGAAATTAATAATACATCTTCTAACTCAAATAAGAGAAAAGAACCTTCTAAAATGAACCAAACATATCTTTGGCATCTAAGACTAGGTCACATTAACTTGAGTAGGATTCAAAGGTTGATAGCCGATGGACCTTTGAGTTCATTGGAAGTGGAAAACTATCCGACCTGCGAGTCCTGCTTGGAAGGAAAAATGACCAAGAGGCCTTTTAAAGCCAAGGGGTATAGAGCCAAAGAAGTGTTGGAATTGGTTCATTCTGATTTGTGTGGTCCTATGACTATCCAGGCAAGAGGTGGTTTCGAATATTTTGTCTCATTTATAGACGATTTTTCGAGATATGGGTATATTTATTTGATGCGCCGCAAGTCTGAGTGCTTTGATAAATTCAAAGAGTACAAGGCTGATGTGGAGAAGCGTCATGGTAAATGTATCAAAACACTACGATCTGATCGTGGTGGCGAGTACCTCTTAGGAGAGTTTAGGAATTACTTATCAGAGGCTGGGATTCAATCCCAATTGTCTGCACCTGGTACACCCCAACAGAATGGTGTGGCAGAACGAAGGAATAGAACTCTCATGGAAATGGTTAGATCGATGATGAGTTATTCGGAATTACCGAATTCGTTTTGGGGATATGCCCTGGAAACGGCAGCGTATATTCTAAACTTGGTACCTTCTAAGACAGTACCCTCTACTCCCACAGAATTGTGGAATGGGCGTAAGCCTAGTCTTAAACACATTCGGATTTGGGGTAGTCCAGCACATGTGCTGAAGGGAGATGCTGATAAGTTGGAATCTCGTACGGATGTTCGGCTGTTTGTGGGCTATCCTAGAGGAACGAAAGGTGGTTTATTTTATAGTCCTAAGGATCAGAAGGTCATTGTTAGCACAAATGCCCGATTCTTAGAAGAGGACTATGTAATGAACCACAAGCCCACGAGTAAAATTGTTCTAGAGGAAATCAGAGGGGAAATCCCTACCTTAGTACCACTAGTACAAGATGAGATACCACAGGGGTCTGCACCATGTGTCACTAATGATACACAATTACCACAAGTGCCTCGTCGTAGTGGGAGGGTTGTTAGACAGCCTGATAGATTCATGTTTTTGGGAGAGTCTTCGGACTTGGTATCTGGTGAACATGAATCTGATCCTTGGACCTATGACGAAGCACTCCAAGATAAAGATGCAGAATCTTGGCAAAAAGCTATGAATTCTGAATTAGAATCTATGGATTCTAATCAAGTCTGGGAGCTAGTAGAACCACCAAATGGTGTAAAAGCCATTGGATGTAAGTGGGTCTACAAAAGAAAAAGAGGATCAGACGGGAAAGTAGAAACTTTCAAAGCAAGGCTTGTTGCGAAGGGGTACACTCAAAAAGAAGGAATCGATTATGAGGAAACCTTTTCGCCGGTAGCCATGCTTAAGTCTATCCGGATTCTTTTGTCTATTGCTGCTCATATGAATTATGAGGTTTGGCAAATGGATGTCAAGACTGCTTTCCTTAACGGTAGTCTTGAAGAAAACATCTATATGAAGCAACCAGAAGGGTTCGTTGCAAAGGGCAAAGAGCATCTTGTGTGTAAGCTTAATCGGTCCATTTATGGATTGAAACAAGCTTCGAGATCTTGGAACATCCGTTTTGATGAGGTAATCCAGTCTTATGGATTCATTCAATGTCCGGATGAGTCATGTGTATACAAGAAGAGTGATGGAAACGTGGTGGTATTTCTTGTACTATACGTAGATGACATCTTGCTCATTGGCAACAATGTCAAGGTGTTGTCAGACGTAAGGGTATGGCTGTCCAAGCAGTTTGATATGAAGGACTTGGGAGAAGTAGGACATATTCTTGGGATCAAAGTGATAAGAGATCGCAAGAAAAGAATGTTATGCTTATCTCAAGCTTCGTACATTGATACCATTCTAGCTCGTTTTAGCATGCAAAACTCCAAGAAAGGTTTTCTACCTTTTCGACATGGAGTACCTTTATCTAAGGAGATGTGTCCTAAGACACCAAAGGAGATAGAGGACATGAAGGCAGTTCCTTATGCTTCGGCCGTAGGAAGCCTAATGTATGCAATGCTATGTACGAGGCCAGATATCTGTTTTGCCGTGGGCATGGTTAGCAGATATCAAAGTAACCCAGGACAAGGACATTGGACTGCGGTAAAGCATATTTTAAAGTACCTGAAAAGGACTAGAAATTATATGCTGGTTTACCAAGCAGATGATGTGCTTCCTGTGGGTTACACAGATTCTGATTTCCAGTCGGATAGGGACAACAGTAAATCTACCTCGGGTTATGTGTTTACCTTAGGAGGTGGAGCCATTATATGGAGGAGTGTTAAGCAGAAATGCGTTTCAGACTCCACCATGGAAGCTGAGTATGTGGCAGCCTCTGAGGCAGCCAAAGAAGCTGTATGGCTCAGGAACTTCTTGATGGACTTAGAAGTGATTCCTGGTTTGCCCAAAGCTATCACAATTTATTGTGATAACAGTGGTGCAGTGGCAAACTCGAAGGAACCACGAGCCCATAAAGCAAGTAAACACATTGAGCGCAAGTACCACCTGATACGAGACATCGTAAAGCGAGGAGAAGTTGTTGTCGCCAAAATTGCATCAGCAGATAACCTAGCAGATCCTTTCACAAAGGCCCTCCCAGCGAAAGCTTTTCATGGGCATGTTGAAGGGATGGGAATTAGATGTGTGGCGGCGCTTATAGAAGCATAGTCTTTTAGTATAAGTGGGAGATTGTTAGGATGTATACTATAAGCCTTGTTTTTTGTATGAACATCGTTTATGGAATGAGAATCACATTGGTCATATGTTTGCATTTTATATTTGTTATATATGTTTATGCAATGTCCAATTAATTTATATTATAGATAACTTGGTGTGTGGTGCCACACAGAAGATCATGTTATCAGTTTCTTATAAATTATAAATAGTAGCTCACAACCAAGATGGATTTGGACAAATCATCGGAATGGTTGTAGTGTAGTTTGGTATTAGTCTGTCTTGACTATAAAACTACACTAGTACACTTTGTGTGTATTGAGCAGGACCATTTGAGGTTGTTCGTTTTATACTGACTATATAATAGAACAAGACCTCTGTTATTATGGATGTACATCTTCTTAATCCCTATATAATAACGGGCACGTATGCTCAATGTTTATTTCTTTAATTTGCCAATGGGTGAGATTTATTCATAAATCAATAAACTCGGTGAGTTGGGAGATAGCATTGTTTATATGGTGTTCTGTTGATTATAGAAGGAATCCGTGTCCTAATTATTTAGGATGATAATGTCCCCTTGAGGAGCTCATAAGGATTATCATGTAAACCCTGCAGGTGGATTTAATCCGACATGATAATAAGGATGAGTGGTACTACTCTTGGAATTAGATGTAAATTATTTAAGTTGTCAGTAACTTATTTAATTTACGGACATTCGATATCTTAAACACGGGGAAATAAATGTACACATAATAAGGAGCCCATATTAAATATGGGATTGGGATGGTAGTTCAATAATAATTCTCTAGTGGACTGAATTATTATTGATGGGCTTCAGTTATGTGTTCGGGCCGAACGCAGGATACTAAAGCCCATCAGGAGGCCCAACCCAATTCCTCCTCTAGGTCCCTGGTGTAGCCTATATATAGCTCTTTTCATCAGCGCCTCTCATAACACAGAACTCAGATCACAGAAAACACGTGATAAGTGAGAGAGAGCGGAACTGATTTTTCTCGAAGGATCGTTGGCCACGCAACGTTCGAGAAGGGCTCAGAGGAATACATCAGAAGATCAAGAGGTCTACAAGGGTATGATTTCTTTCCGCTGCGATTTATCTTTGGATCCCGATTCCGATAGCATAGGGCCGGCGATCCGTCGGTTCCAACATACCAAACCCTGACTACTGAGGATATTGCAGGAACTTTTGGGATCTCCAATTCTGGAATGACATATTCTGATCTTGCTACCTATGGGTTAGAATTTTTGGAGGAAAATTGGAATCAGTTCAAACTAGATTCCGTGGAAGAAACCTCCACAGGTAACTTCGGGAAAAAGAAGCTTAAACCTACATTTGAACTTCTACATGACATCTTAGTCCACACTGTTGAGGGCTGGTGTGGAAGTTTTGACAAGTGTATAGCAACGAGATTCAGGATGATGATTGTTGTTGTCCGATAAGCAGAAGTCAATTGGGCAAGAATAGTATTTTAGAGAATTTGGGAGGAAGCTACCAAAGTCTCATCAGGAAGAGGATATGGAATTGTTATTTCCTCAATTCTCTGTTTCAAGAATATTTCTCTGGAAAGGAGTGTAGCTTATGCACCAGGATGGTACCTTGGTGTGAAGAAAGCTGGAGCAAAGACAAAAGTTGTTTCACTTGCAAAGCACAAGCAAAATGAGGTTGCTCCTTCAAAGAAGAGGAAAGCAAAGAAAACAGCTCCAATCCCCAAGAGAAAGAAACCAACTCTCAGATTGTAGGATTCTGATCCGGAAGAAAAACTTATTGATCTATCTAACACCTTGGTCATCACAACAGTAGAGGAAGTTGTTCCTGAGGAAGCTGCAATCCTTCACGAAGAGCCATCACTAACTCTACCTCATCAGGATACTCTGTCAGAAGACATCGAGCAAGTTGCTGCTCCAACAATTTGTGTTCCTGATGAACATGCTGCAGCAGAAACCTCTGGAGACGAAGAGGGACAAAATACTAACCCTAAATTAGAAACTCAATTTGCACATTCTGAAGATGCTGAAGAAATCAATGCCGAAATAGAACCATTGATCAGTCCAGGAAAAAGAATGGTCAGCTGGAAGAAAATTGACATTCTTAACAAAATCAAGGATTCCATTGAGTCAATCAGTACTGATGATGCAGCAGAGATACTGAGCATGACCACAGACTCGATCTTTAGATAATTTCTTCTCTTGTATGATTTATGGAGGGAAATGAGGCTGAGCCCCACTAGGAAACTCGCTAATTGGGAAAACTGGTTTGAAGTAGAAGACGTAATCCTATCTTGGATTGGGAACTTTGCAACATATGAAGATGATAGTTTGGGACTTCTACCCTTCTTCAGGCTGGGATTTATGGTCAAGCATACTGATGATTTTATCAATCTTATTGAGGAGAGACAGAATCAGCTTTACACATACTGGACAGACAAGCAAAGAGGTTTGGATGTAACGAGAGAGCAATCAATGACAGTAGAGACAAACAATGATCTAATAAGCCTCAACACCGAGATTGTTAGGACCTCATCTGAAGTTGAACTAGCAAGTGCTCAGTTAGCCACCTGTACTGTTGAGGAAGGTAAAAAGAGGATGCTGCAACAAGGAATTGAAGCAAGCAGAGACTTACAATTCTTACCTCCAAGAGAACTGCAGCATAGAGAATCCAGCTCTAGAGCTGCTAGAGAAACTGCATCTCCAATACACACAAGCAACTTGGACCCTTTTCCTATCACTAACCCTGATATTATAGATTCAGATGAACAACTGCTGGATTACTCTCCTATACTGTCACGCCCCAGAACCTTTCACTTAAAAATATCAGAGTTTTTCATTTTTTGGGCATGAAGAAAGAAAGAGGAAGAAGACGAGCATGAAATAAAATAGAAAGAAAAAGAGAGGATAAGAAGGGACACTTAAAACATCGGATGCAACCGATAAAACGGAGTTTAAAACATTATGCAGTGGAAAAACATCAGGATCCTTTACAAAGAAGGAGAAATACAGTTAACATTTTACAAAACGTGGAACAACGTTTCAATATAGCTTTAAAGACAAAACCGGATAAAGGACACAGCTGATAGGACACCCCTCTCTCTACGCGTCAAGATTCTCTTCTTCTCCTATAGTGTGAGTACAAAATAGGGGTGAGTGCGTTGAATACACTCGTGGGGATATTTTCCAAAGTTTTAACATTGTCAAGCCGATCACGTATTAAACATATATAAAAGTTCAGCAAATAAACACATCACGTATTATACAAAACACATAACTAGATTCATAAACGGACACACAACCCATGACTCACAAAAGAACTCGCAGCCCAATGGACACTAAGCCCAAGTGACACTCCACCGACTCACTACTGGACCCACAGCCCAAGGACACTCAGCCCACTGGACACTCTGTCAACTCACTACTAGACACGCAGCCCAAGGACATGCAACCCACTGGACACTCTGTTGACTCACTACTGGACCCGCAGCCCAAGGACACGCAGCCCACTGGACACTCTATCGACTCACTACTGGACTCGCAGCCCAAGGACACGCAGCCCACTGGACACTCTGGCCAACTCTATCGCACCATCGTAAGATAAACACGGTATATAAACACAACACGTAGAGTTCATACATCAAACAAGAAAAACAATAAACACATAGATTCACGTAGCATCACAATTGAGGTTCATTTCATTAAGTACGGGTTCACATATCACACGTTCGTTTATCATCATTCATGCATTTATTAACAGAAACTTAAAGCTTAAGGTTTAGAATGTACCCCCACCTTGTTCGATGGTTACCACGTGAGTCGAAAGTCTCAAATGTCAAATATCTCAAGCACAATCCAATAGTAACCCAAGCTCAATCCAAAATATAGCCTACACATGTTACAGTGCCCTTAAATCCTTATTAATTATAAATAAAGCGTTAAACGTTTCTTCCGGAAGAAAAACGACCGTTAAATACACGACGAGTTGAAGGATCTAAAGATTGAGGTTGAGGAGAAAAGGGTGAAAGTTCAATTTAATAGTATGAGATGAAAGAGGGCGAGATTAGGGTCACAACAAAAAAAGAATGAGCTCAATCGGAGTTGAAACGAGCTTGAACGGAGCGTTTTAAGATTGAGGGGTATTTCCCGGCGACCGCTCTACCGTGCACGGTCATTCCTCCCCCGGGCACGATCGTGCCACCGCGCACGACCGTGCGCGATCGTCCAGTAGCTCCTCTTGGCGCGCAATCGACCGTGCACGACCGCGCGCGCCCGAGCGCGACAAAACACCTGAAAATGGAGCTTTTTACCGGTGACCTCCCGTCACCGGCCACCACCTCCACGACTCCCCGGCAACCCCGTTCCAACCTCCTCCATCTCCGATTACCCCCAACGAATTCCGGTGTGAGAACAAACCCTTCCCAACCTCCAAACTCACATAAACATGCATATATATATATACAACACACACACATCCTTAAACACTTGGCGCATCACCAGCGCCGACCATCACTTCTCCCATGGCGACACCATCTGTGCCGCCCCCAACAGAGATCACACACACACAAACCCAAGCTTCTCACCCAAAACCACTTACACACAACTCCGGCCACGCCGCCTCCCCCGGTGGCTCCACCACCCCCAACCTGTGGTCCTACACTCCGGGATGGCTATCTACCACTCCGGTGAGGAAAATGAGAGAGAAAAAATAAGAAACGAGAAGAGAGAAAAGGTGGTAGACACCAAACTTTAGGTTTTTCCGGCGGTTGACCGGTGATTTGTCGGCGATCTATCTGTCGGAACAAAAAAACAAGACTAGCACTAGACTCACCTCGACGAGAGCTACAACCTATGCAAAAATCGTTCGAAACCGACAACTTTGAAAATATTCCGGCGATCGCCGGCGGCGACACCGGTGGTGGTGCGTCGAAGGCCGAAAAAGAAAAGAGAGAGAGAAGAGAGAAATACTTACTCGTAAGTTTTCGGTCCTCAATTACTTCATATATTATTTTTTATTTTATTTTAGAAGAATTAGAGAATTTTTGAGTCAAGAAAAATGAGCGCAATGAGACGTGGAGTTAATTGGGTCATTCTTGGTTCAAGAAAACAACATGAAATTAAAGGAAATTGGAGAAAAAGCTCATAATCTTTGGCTTAAGAAGAAAGGCACGCCACCAGCCACACATCCTTTATATATTTGACTTTTCCTTTACATTATCCACCACCCATGAATGGGAAGAATATGTCGCTAAACACATTTCAATTACTAGTGTGTGAGAATTACCTTGTTTTCCAGTCTTCTTAGGCTGAGGACAGGTCGTCCTTCAATGTCCTTTCAGACCGCAGTTAAAGCATTTTTCTTTGGTTGTCTTCTTCTTAACACCACCCTCAATGGGCGATTTTTCCTTTCCAACTTTGTTAATCTGTTTCTGACCATTTGCCTTCTTCATCTTCTTCCCACCTTTAGGTCCGGAAGAGGAAGATGGATTGTTTGTCAACAGGGTTTGACTTTCTCTTGGTCCCTTTAGCATCTCAGCCGATACCAAAGCTTACACGAGCTGAGTCAACGTATACGCTTGATTGTTCATGGTATAGATCAGTTGGAACTGCTCAAAACTTTTCGATAAAGAATGGAGTATGAAATCGACCTGGGTTTTCCCATCGAATTTAGCACCAAGAATCTCAAGTTTGTTAAGGAAACCCATCATTTTAATAATATGATCCCTCATGGGCGTCCCTTCAACCATTTTCAGCGACAACATATCTTGCATGACCATCTGTCTTGTCGTACGATTCTGGTGAGAGAAAAGTTCCTTAAGGTTTAACATAATATCTGCAGCGATTTCCATGTATTGGTGTTGGTGTTGCAAAACATCTGACATTAAAGCTAGGATGGTACACCTAGCCATTTCATCAGATTTCAACCACTGCTTATGATATTCCTTATCTTCCTCACTAGTTTCATCCGTAGGTTCAGCGAGTTTAGGTTCGTCAAGGACAAACTTATGCGATTGTGCAGCCAAGACTATGAGTAAGTGTCTTTTCCAATCTACATGGTTTTTTCCCTCAAATTTGTTATCTTTAAGTATATGAAACAGTGGATTAAAAGGTGACGACATATTGAACTGAGAATAAAACATACAGTTTGTATTAATATCCAATCAACATAAAATTATCACATAATTCAATCACATGTACTATAAAACAAAAATATAAACATATCATCAACCAATATCTCAAAACAATTCAAGTAAGTCACGTTGAGTGTGAACGTTTACTCAAACACATTTGAGCAGGTTACAAACAAAGACAGTTACAAACCTTTAATTCAAAATTAATAGTTGGCTCCCACTTGACCATATAAAACTGACAGGGACTCCGTTGGGGAGTTAATATATCAATTTTACACCTAAGTAATAACCATAATTTAATACAGGATTATTATTTTGTTTTGAATAAGCCATTCGTTGGGAAGGTCACATCGCCACTAATAATAATCCACAATTATCCAAAGAAAATTATTCAAGTGAACTTGTCTTTGGTCTATCCGTTAGAGAGAGAGGCGCTTGCCAATGCGTAGCCAAAGACTTCACAAATAAATCAATTATGGAGGCCAATTAATTAATTTATTATCCAGAATAAATTCATTAAATTACATACTTAGTAATTTTAAAACGATAAGATTTTTCATGGATATACATGCATAATTAATCAAATCAATAACAGCAATAAACCCAAATTAAACACATAAATAATTCCAATTATCATGGTTTAACTTCCTATTTCGAAAATGAGAACCCCGATTTTTTAAAAATTCGAGCAGCAGCCGCGACGACTTGGGCAACCTGGACAGCAGCTTAGTCTGTCTACATACGACATTCGATGATTGTACACCCGTCGTAGTCTCCGATCTTTTTAATCCATCTCTTCAATCTTCATTTTTGATTCGTTACAATTATTTACCAAAAAAATAAATCTAACATCTAGATCCTAATTTACCCGTGGATTTTCTCACGAGAAAAATGAATCTGAACGAATCAGATTAAAAATATATCATTCAAACAACATGAATTTAAAACATACATTAAAAACCACGATAATTGGATACCTGCAAAAAAAGATCTAACAATTCTACTATCCAATTTCAATTCAATGTAAATAGATTTAAATTCTAATTTAAATAACAAATCCCAAAACCATGGCTTTGATACCATATGATGGGGATCTACAAGGATCTATTCGGGTGTAATTTAAATAAGAATTATCATAAATCTAACCTTATGAATTAAAACAATTAAATCAAATAATTCATGCTTTGAATAAACGATAGATAAATATTATTTTCTCATAAAAAGATTCAGGAAGTAAGGAGGAAGTATACAGGATATCAGCCTTCAGTTTTGAAGGATCAGTATTTTAGGGTACAACTAAACAACATTTAGTTTCTCAGTATTCTGGTTCAGGATACAGTTGAGAACAGGATACAGTTGAAAAACAAGCTACTACAAACAGGATACAACATTTATTAGAGACAACATTTAAGAAGCCCTGCAACCTCGTATCAGGAATAGTAACCTTATTGCTAATCATTTTAGCGACAATTAGGCATCTCGCATTTAATGCAAAAACTGTTTTTTCAGAAGATGAACAGACGTGAATTATCCTCTGACATAAGAATTTCTGATATTTGCAAAAGGGCTCCTCCGTCTTTTTATCCCAACCGTCAGATCACGTGCTTCTCACACAAGTTATTTGATCATGATCGTTGATAAAAAAACCAATACACGTTTGAAATAAATCTGATCATCATTTCTCTCTCTACTCTACATTTCTATTATTATCTCTCGAAAAACGAAAACTGACCTTTTGCAATCAAAAGATTTTCTACTCTTTTCTCTCTACAGTTTTCATAGATCTTTATCACTTTCATCAATGGCAAGCGGAAGACAAACTATGGTGTTGGAGAGAAGATTGGTTAACACCGAGGTGTTGCTCGGATATGAGACACCTTACAACAAAGAGGCCGTCACAAAGATCTGGGATCATGTTGAAAAGAGTAGGATCGAGGGCCTGTTCACTACTAGCTACATAGGGTTTTCAGTTCCGTCTGTTCAAAAGTTTTATGCATACGCCGAGTTATCCAAAGACTTAGAGATGATCCTTTTTCAGGATGAGTCCTGATGATGAGGAGTATACACTGACGACTGAGGACATTGCTTCTATCTTCATTATCTCCAATGAAGGTCTACGGTTTTCAAAGCTAGAGAAGTATGGCTCTGAATACATTGAGAAGAGCTAGAACCTGTTCAAATAGGATTCCATCTCAAAGCCCCTGAAAAAGAGCTTTGAGAAGAAGAAACTGAAGCCAGAGTAATTGTTAGAGTGGGAGAAACTGAAACAGAAGAAACTCAAATAGGATTCTACATGACATCTGTGCGTACTCCATTGAAGGCAGATGTGAGAGTTTCGACAAATGCACCGATCTTCAGATTCAGCTAATGACTGTGATTGTTAGAGAAGAAGCAGTCAACTAGAGTCATTTCATCTTGCGGAGGATTTGGGAAAAGGCCTCCAAGAAAACCATAAGGAGGAGTTTTGGGATTACCATCACTTCCATCCTCTGTAAGAAGAGTATTCCAGTGAATAAACTCATGCCAATCGCCTCTGGTTGGTACTTAGGAGTGAAGAAGGGGTTTACCAAGAAGAAAGCCACTGGGAAGGCTCAGCAACCAAAGAAGAAGGTTGTTATAAAAAGTAAGATTACAGAAAGTGACTCAGATGCTGCATCAAAACAAAGTAGTGACGCTACACGAGGAGCTGCTAACTCGGCTTCTTCTGGTGATGATGATGATGATATGCGTACCAAGAAGCCAATGTAGAAGGTCAGTAAGAAAGCCTCTTGGACTGATGAGGTTCAGTCTATTGTGAGGCCGATTAAGAAGGATATCAAGAGAGTTCCGTTGAAGAAGAACCCATTGAAGAATCTCAATGTAGTTGTTGCAGCAAATCCAAGCATGCTGATCCAGAAGCCAAGCATAGTCTAGCCCTTATGTTAGTATCTGGAGTGAAGTACCTTGTCATGCCTAGCAGGAAGGAGATGTAACGCCTCGTTTCCCTTTATTGGAAAAAGGTCGTCACTCTTTACATACTTAGGAAATAAAGAAATTATAATGACTTTATAACATACAGCGGAAGACTTAAAAGTGAAGACACGAGAGTTTTTTTTATTTAAAACATAACATATGTATATCTGTCTATAAACTAAGATTAGTCGTGTCTTACCCACATTTCTAGGAAAAATGTTTGAACCAAAGACTTACATGGAAATACACAATAAAACTTATATATATAATAGAATATAAGTCTAGGCCCATCGTTTTTCATATAATACATGTTTAAACAACATATTGATTTCAAAAGGAAACATGGTTCTAGCATATCTATTTTAAAGTGGCAGTGAGAAGTCAGCCCAGCCTGCTACACGTCCACGTCATCATCTGCCGAGCCTGAAAGTTATAAAAAGTAACATCATGAGACACCTCCGGAGAGGGATCCCAATGGGATAACCTTACTATCTAATACATTGAAGCAATTAAATCGTTAAGCAAGTACTACATGTCATCATCAAGGAATGTGGGAATCGCTCGCCCACTAAACCTTGCATCATCATCATCATAAATGAATGTGGGAGTCGCTCGCCCACTAAACCTTGCATAGACCGGGCATTTACGCCCTTATGGTCAACATAAAGGAATGTGGGAATTTCTCACCCACTAAACCTTGCATAGACCAGACACTCCTTGCCTTGTGGTCAACATAAAGGAATGTGGGAGTCGCTCGCCCACTAAACCTTGCTTCATAGACCAGACATTTCTGCCCTTAAGGTCGTCGCCCAGTATGGAAGTTACATACTGGTTATAGCTACGGGCTTCAATCGTAGATTTTCATACATAACTTATCAATTCAATTAACAACACATAGTAGAGAGTAGAAGTTACCCACTTGTACGTTGATTGTGCAAAGATGGCTTCCGGATTCTCCGATCGTATCGACTGCACTCGACACACTTAACTGATTAGCCTCTTATGTCGTATAATATAATCTTTTGCATTTATATTAGGTTACTTTAACCTAAAACATATTCATACTTATAACTTAATTGTTAGACATTTAAACTAGAAATTTTGACCTAAAATGACATATAAAGATGTCATAATTTTAATAATTCACATATAATTCCTAAAATCACATAATTATTCATATAATCACATAACTTCCTTTAGTATAACATGCTGAAATTTCATAAATTTTAACAGCTTGTACAAGGAATTAAAAATCACACATTTAACTAGTTTTTCACTTCAATTCTAGCTCCAAAACAATCTGATTTTGAATAATTAATCAATCCCTTTAGAATTCATGAAATCCTTCCAAATTTCTACAGACTATATATACCTTACAGAAGTATGATATATAAAAATATCAACCAAAAATAAGATTCACATAATTAGTTATGAATTTTCTAAGTTGGCTGAAAACAGGACATAGTACATGCTGAAAATAGACTTTCTTGTAAAAATCACCATAAATCATACAAAGTTCTAAAAATTACATGGTAAATTTCTATATACTCATAAGAACGTATACTACAACATAGTAAAACATCACTTATAAATATGATCTCAATAAATATTTATGGCTTTTAGAACAGGACTGAAAACAGGATGTCATCTACGCAGAAAACAGGTTATGTTGTAAAATTCGGCATAAATAGTACAAAACTCAAACAAATACATACTAAGTTCCTACACGTACCTAAGAACAGGTTATTAAACATAATAGAAGATCATGTATAAATTCGAAGTAAAATGTTCCAGAAAATTATATGAATCAGACCCGAAAACAAGGCGAAAACTGTCTCCGAACAGCTTATCTTAGAAAAATCATATAAAATCGAGTTTAACTCTAAATCTTTCGAAGTTTTACAGACATACTCTTGAATTCATATGTTTCAATCTGGCAAAAGAATTTAGCTTAATTAAATTTCTAAGATTTTCGAACACATCCAAAACAGAAGCAAAACAAAGCATATCCTTAAGCCTATTCTAGAAACAACTTATTTCTTCATTCAAACAACATATAATCCCAAACAAATTGCCAAAGAACATCTTTGGACTTTCTAACCTAAGGTATTTATCATAAATCATAAGATTTAATGAAGATATTAAGAGAGTTTAGCCAAAATACCTTTAGGGTTTGAGGAAGAACTTGATGGATACTTGATCTTTGCTTTCCTTTATCTCTTATGTTAACTTATCTATGACTTTGGTTCACCTTATATGGTGTGAACGAGAGAGAGAGAGAGAGAGAGAGAGATCCTCAAGCAAGGGTGTGTTGCATGTTGCATGTTGCAAGTTGATGGATATTTTGCATGTTGCAATTAGGGTGGTGAGGTGGCTAGGCTAGACTTCTTAGTCATAGGTTAGCAAAGACTTATCAAGGAAGATTGGGATTAAAATTAAAGTTAAATTAATTATTTACCTTGATATTTTTGATGTTTCATATTACACATATTTATAAGTATATACATACCTTATTAAAGGGACTAGCAATAATAATGTAATGTATAATTCACATAAATGTGGAAATTGCTTAGCATAAAATTAAGTATTAAATTTCCATATGTACTTAAGCATTGCGGTTATTTTAATATTCACTATAATGCATGTTCGTTGAAGGTAAACGTCTAATTTCATAAAAAGAAAGTATTCAAAAACGGTAACGAATAAAATTAGCATAAAACCTAAAATCATTTTATTCATTTAATTAACATCTTATCTTTTTACTTCCATTCATATGTGTCGAGTGAGTGGAGATCGAGCTCGGTTTCCTCCGTAAGTCATCCTGCAAAAACCCTTAAAATCTCGAAAGAAAAACATGTCATAAAATCTTTAAAATAAACAAGCACAAGGAAATATTCATAAATCATAACTTATAGTAATATAAGATCTCACACTTAAATCATTCTTAAATGAACATTAAAAGAAATTTTAATAAATATGCATATGCAGGTTTTCTTGAAATGGGGTGTTACAGAAGATGAAGAAGATGAAGAAATTTCTTGCTGTGAAGAGAAAGGGGAAGCGAAGCCGCAGATCCCAGAAGCAAGCAAAAAAACAGAAAATGCTGATGGAAAAAATTGAGCCTAAGGAGTATATCGATGAAGTTCAGGCTCTGATTAACGTTAAGCGGTCCATCAATGATATCGACTCAGATAATGCTCGAGATCTTATAATAGATTAGCTAAGTCGATCTATGGAGGATTCTTTAAGCTGTATGAGCTCTGGAGATTAATGCGACTCTTAATTACAAGAGAGTTGCTGAGGTGGAATGACTTCCTAAGAGTAGAGGACCTAGTCCTTGCATGGGTAGTTGAGTTCTCTAATGCTGAAAGTATATTGCCCCTACTCCACCAGAATTTGCTGATTCCTGCTAGGATGCCATGATCCAACAGATTCTTGAAAGACAGGAAATCCTAAGAAAGCACAGAAGAGATAAAGGTAAGTCTACCTTTGAGGAACCAGGAACAGTCAATGACAGCAGGAGAAGACAACACATTGATAAACCCCACTGCTGAGACTATAAGGACCTCGTCAGAACTTGAGCTTGCTGAAGCTTAGTTAGCCCATCTTGATGTTGAGCAGGCTAACTAAGAGATGTTGCAGTTGGGATTGCAAGAAAGCAAGCAGAATCCATCAGACAAACCCTTAAAACACTGCAAGCTGGAGAAGAAACCAGTGCTACTGCAAGCCATGATTCTTTTACATTCAGAAACATAACAGCACTGTCCCCCATCGTGAGCTTAGATGTGATGGAAACCAACGACCAGGAGTTGGTTGATTATAAAGATTCCCCAAAGTACCATGTTATATCAGGTAAAATTCAAGGAGTCCTGAATAGTCTGAATAAGGAACATGCCGATGACGCAACATAGAGGAAGTTGCTGAGGAAAGACTTCTTGTATTGACATCAATAGCAGTACAGAATGCTGATGATCAATAAGATGCAGAGAATGTTGATGCTGCAATTTCTACAGAACTTGCTGAAGAAATCATTCAGTTTGCTATTGCTGAATCTGAAAAAGCAGATGATGATTACATCCTGGTGGAATTACAACGATTGATTAAGCGTACATATCTTGATGCTCAGAATCTTGAGATCCTTGATGCTGCCACCAGAGTTGCTGAAGCAATGATGGATGTTGATGTTGAGAATGTTATTGAGACAGCTTTTCTGATAAAGACCTCGGGTGTAGTTACTGCTGAGATCGGAGGAGGAGAGATTGCCTCGATGAGGCAAAGAAGCTCTTGTTGTTGCTCCAAAACAGGATCCTGATAGTGGAGGAGATTCCTCAGATAACAATGATGAAGATCCTGAAGAAGGTAGTCCACCTGGATCACCTTATAAGATCCCAGAATCTGCTGATGCCCGAAAGATAAGATTTCAATAGTATGCTGATAAAGAAGAAGAGCAACAGGAAGAAGATCAAAGTCAAGCTTTGGTTCCTTACACTCAAGAGGCTGCGGAACTAGATGAAGCGAGAGTTATGACTCTCACTGACTCTCAAGAACAATCCCTCCAAGGGATTATGAAAGTTATTCATGGGCTCATTTGAGCTTTGCAGATGCATGAGCTGAACATGGCGAGCAGCATTCACAAAAGTGATCAAACACACTCATCATCGATGGATAACCTGCAAAGGGAGCTTTCTGAACTTTCTTCCCGCATTCAA
Source organism: Scutellaria minor (assembly GCA_954870855.1). Lineage (NCBI taxonomy): Eukaryota > Viridiplantae > Streptophyta > Magnoliopsida > Lamiales > Lamiaceae > Scutellaria > Scutellaria minor. The sequence goes on from OX940737.1 coordinate 13,642,431, forward strand.
AGCCGACTAAATAATGAGTGGAATGCTTAGTATCGTGAGCGAAAGAAAGTTGAGCATGCACAGCAAACTATCAGTGAAGTGAGAGATAAGTCAATTGATAAGATCCAAAGCATTCTTACTGCACAAAATTTGGTGCTCAACTCTCTCCAAGAAAATGCCGCAACACAGGCTCGTGCTGTTCAAAGCACAAATGACAGAATCTCGAATCTTGATCTGTTTGTTGGCAAGATGCGAATCATTTAGCATCGGGCCTTTCCTCAACATGTGCCCATTGAATCAGCATCTCCTGGAGCCGCCCATTTTGATGATGCCAAAAAAGAGGAAAGTCAGAAGAAAGCAGATGAAGAGCTGAATGTTGTAGTAGATGAAGTTATGAAGGATATGGAAGAGGATGATGATGATGATAATGATCAGGTACCTTTGGCAAGGAAGTGCAAAAGATCTACTTTTGAACATGGCCAAGGTCTTCTGTCCAAAAAGAGAAAGGACGATCAGGATGAAGGAGGTGCAGATGTTGGGGCTACTACTTCCAAATCAGTAAGCAGCACTGTAACTCAGCAAGAAGTGATAATTCTAGTTGCACCTACTCAAAAAATGAGTGCAAGATAGCAGCAATGCAAACAGAAGCAGCAGCAACCTGGTCAAAAAGGTAAACCATTTATGAGTGTTGCTGTAGGTAGAAGGCCAAGCGAAGAAAGATGGAGACAGCTGAAAGTAGCTGATGAAAAAGGAGAATGAAAAAGAAGGATTGGATTTCAAGATTAGGTGTGATCAGTGAAAAGAAGTCAGAGCTTGCCAAGAAGATTAACGAAGCTCTATGCTCATATCTACCTCAAGATACTCACTGCCTGGATCCAGATCAAGCTTCTGCCGAAGTATCTGTTTTGCTGGAGCAAAGGCCCCATAAAGTGAATATTGCATAGGACTTGAAGATGTTTGATTAAGTGTTTCTGCCGAAGAACAGGAACCCAACATTTGAGGAGATCACCCTTTTCAAAAGATCTGAACACTTGAGGTATTTCAGACATTTGTGCAGACATGATTGTTTTACAGGTCTTCCAACATGTCTTGTTGACTTGGAAAAATATGAATGATTGGCAAGGGATTGAGAGTTGGAGATTCAGAAAAGATTGATAAAGAAGGTAAATGAAGGTGAGTGAATTCCTTTCTGTGAAGACTTTTGGCTTCGATGGATTCAGATTCCAGATATCAAGAAGAAATCTGAAGAGATCTATCAAGAGTCAATCCTGGATTGGTGGAAATGAATAAAGTATGAGAAAGGAAAGCCATCTGGAGATGACTCAGTAAGAAGAAAACTTTTTACAAGACCAGAATCCTAAGGAAGTGAAGGCTTACCGGAGTTTCTCAAAAGATGTATTAGTAAGCACTTCCTGTAACTTAGTCCTTATTCTTTATTCATTCATTCTTAAGTTACTATTCTGGAACTGGTGAACTATATAGTTTTTGATGATAGTTCACTTGTACTTTATTTGTACAAATTATATGTATCTACGTACATCTGTATATATTTCTTTGTAAAAATTTTGTCATCATCAAAAAGGGAGAATTTATTGGGATATTTCTAATGAGACAAAGTAGATTTTGTATAGGAAGTTGGAGTACCCCATGTTTCTATAATGTTTATGTGGAACTTAGTTTTGGTTTAGTTTCTGTTTTGTTGAAGTAAGAAGAACAGGAAAATGGAGGATTCTGATCACAGTAGGATTCTGCAAAGGAGCATCGAATATTGTACTTTGTAAGCAGTTTCAGTAAGCAGATTCAGTAAGTAGAATCAGTAAGTAAAATCAGAAAACAGATTCATTAAGAAGAATCAGTAAGCGGACTCAATAAGCACTTTTAGTAACTAGATTTAGTAAGCAGAATCAGGAAGCAAATTCAGTGAGCAGAATCAGTAAGCAGGATCAGTAAGCTGTATTCAGTAAGCAACATATAAAAAGCAGTAAGGAGGACCGGGAAGCTTTCCACTGAATCGAAGCAGAAAGTAGTTCAATATTAGAAAGCTATTATGTATCAGTAAGACGTGCAGATCAGTAAGTAGATTCAGTATAAAAAGTTAGTGCAGAACAGAAAGAGATTGTTGTAACCTGAGCAGAAAGCAGTAAGTTACAATACTCTTATTTATTACAATAGGAGGAAGGATTAATTGTAGTACAAGGAATATACCTTATCAAAATATCCGATAGATGGAAGTTAGCAACCGACCAATAACGTGATGCCATCTGGACCGCGAACCTGCAAAAGCACTGTTGTCGAGGAGTGGCGTCATTAATGTCCTGCTAAGTAGGACATGCCCTATTTCCCAGTTTTCCTAGAAATATTTAATGCAAAGATCAAATGGGATCGAGATTTCAAATTGAAGATGGAATGTGTCTCTCTTCAACGAACATATTTTCCTACGAGTATATAAGAAGGTGAAGTTGACTCGAGAAAACTCTGAATCAAAAACAAACTAAAACTGAAGCTATTATCTCTTATCTATCTCAAGTAAACACAAGTTTTCTCTCAAGGCTCAGTCACTCAACCTTCGTGAAGCAGTCAAGCCAAAGATTCCTAAACTCTTAAAGATCTTAAGACTATCTTTGAAGCACAAGTTGAATAAACATATACTTTTAACCATTTATGTTGTGTGCTAGGTTGTTTTATTTGGTGTTCTCAGTGGGAAGGATTTAGATCCTCATTGAGTGGTAGTCTTAAGTTGTTAAGGCTTTTAACTATGTGTGAGTTTGTTGCCCTATGTGTGAATTTTTACAAAAGAAACTTTATCATTGTATTTTCTGCTGTGTACTGTAATCTCTGAAATAGTAAGCTGAATCAGCATTCTACCAACGTACTGATTTGGACGAGTTGTTGTATTATGTCTAGAATTCAGTAACCTTCTTACAGAAAGTTTATAAAGTAAAAATTTGATAAAGGTTCATTCACCTCCCTCTGAACCTCTAACCACTTGGGACCAACATAAATGGAACAAGCAGACTTGCTCAAAAGATGGTCTCTATAAGGAAGCACATTATTTTTTTCATTGGTTTATCTATTGATTAACCACTGTAGAAATAACTTTTTCAGCAATGAAGATCATTAAAAGTTCTCTTCGCAATCGAATGAGTGATACACTATTGAATGATTGTTTAGTTGCATACATTGAAAAAAATGTATTTAGAAATGTTAGTAATGAAGCTATTATGCAATGATTTCAGAATATGAAAAATAGAATAGAAATGTTGTAATATATTTATTTTATCGAGATTGTGATATATATGCTCTTTCTCTAACATTATTGTATCTTTTTATTAATTGACTTGGGCCTCCCTAAGTTGAAATCCTGGGTCTGTCACTGGATATAGTTGAATAAACAAAAATATATCTATTAGTATTGTGAAATATTAAAAAGAAAAATAAATAGAGCAATAATAAATTAAGAAATGAAGAAACCTGAGCCTGAATAGGTGTTTGTTTCGAGAATGAATAAAAGAAGGCTAGTTAAGGCTAACAAATTGAGAAGAAAAAAAAGAGTTGTCACCAAACAACTAGTAGTTGTACAAGAGAAGAAGAAGAAACCAGAGCAGTCAGCCACTGAGAAGACTAATACAGCTACCGAATCCTTGACCACTGAATACTATGACTGGCTTATCAACAAGAGCCTTGAGAAAGTCTTTGATGAAATGGTAAACAGATACAATCTGTGGAGATCAATGAGGTTGTCTCAAGTACCATTATGCTTAAATGGAAGTCATTGATAACAGAGGAAGAAGAGATCTTTAATTGGTCCAAAAAAAGAGACATCAAAACCTTGTTGCAAGATGACTTCATTTATTCTATCAAATACGATAAAATGAATGAGATCACCAATTTCCCCAATGAATAGAGGCTTAAAAGGCAAAAGGAAATCGAGCTAGAACAGAGGTTAAAAGACCTACAAGATCAAGTAAGAGAAGAAGAAAAAGCTCCTGAATGATGAAGGTCGCAACTGAGTCTGGCCACATGGATCTTGTACCTACTATAGAGACTATAGAAAGATAATACTGAAATGGAGGAAATGAAAGAAGCAATGATGATTTTGCCTTAGAGGCATTTACAGAAGAAACAATATCTATGACCTCTCCAAGGTTACAACATACAACAAGAGAATGCATATCTGGTGTGAAAACTTCTGGCTCATATGCTTTTGAAGCTACTATGGCTAATTTGTCTCTGCTCTTGGCGTAGGATCCCATCGAAGAAGACAAGCAATTACTAGACTATGTGATTTTCCCATCCCAAAGCAGGATGAAGAAACAAATGAGGTTACAACAACTCATGTATGTTTAGAGGGGAAAGCTACTGATGTAACCTTGTGTATGATAGACGGATATCTCCAACTAAGCATCACCGATGAAGCAGCCAAGGAGGAAGCTGCAGAGGCAAAACTCTCTGTACTGGTAGAAGTTGCAATACAGACTGTTGCAAGCCTGGAGGATGCAACAAACTATAGGTACATCCTAGAAGAAACCGATAATGCTGTTTAAGCAGAGATCGAGCATCTCATGACCACAACATATACAGCTGCTGGAAATTTAAAGATGATCGAACCTGCAGTACAACTATCATGAGAACATGATGCAACACAACCAAACATGCAACAAGCTATTATGCCAACTTCAGAAAATGCTAGTGCTTCATCAATAGATCTGGATCAACTCTCTCAAACTCAAGAAGCGTCTACTCAACACATCATTTATATATACAAATATTGGTCTCTGTCTTGGAAGATCATGAATTCAATATGGCTAATAATATGATTCAGAATTCTTCACACACCTTGAAATCTCTGAAGAAGCTGCGAAATGAGATGGAAGAAATGACAATCAAGACCAGAGACTTACTGCAGAACGAGTATAACATTCAATACAAAGAGATTAGAAGAGTTAAAATGCCTTCACAACTTCTATTGATCAAACATCCAACACGCTCAAAATTGTATCTAATATTCTCTCCACCCACTCTGAAGTACTAAATTATAATCAACAAAACTTATCTGATATGGAAAATGAAAGCGAAGTGTGGATGACATGTTGGGAAACCTTGAGCTGATAGTTGGAGAAATGCATAATCTTCTTCAAGACTTTTGCAAACAATCGGGCTAAGAAAGTGGAAGAGACAAAATCAAAGCTTTATTACTCCTTTCTTATGATGTCAACAAGGGGGAAACAAAAGGATATTCCAAAGAATTGAAAGTTGTAGTTGATGAAGTTATTGCTGATCTGGAAGATGATGATGAAGAAGATGAGCTGCTGGTTAAGAAAATGAAAATAGTTACACCCACAACTTACCGCAACCCTTCATCCAAGAAGAAAAATGATGATAAAGGAGAAGGTGGTACTAGTGCTGCATCCTTCACAACAGGCAATGTAACTAAGGGTGCCCCATCTATATAGTAACAAAAAAAGCAACTACAGAAAGCAACAGAAGAAGAGGCCTGAAGGAGATCCCTTTAAGTGGGATACTTCGACATACAAAAATAGAGTTGTTGGAAAGAAGAAAGTTGTTGAGAAAAGAGCAGTAGAGGTAGCTGAAAAGAAAAGAAAATGAGAAGAGGAGGAAGCCTAGATTGAAAGGCTGGGAAACAGTAGAAGTGGGAAGTTTGCACTGATGAAAGAAGTAGACAAATCTCTTTCCCAACCACCTCCTCAAGATGTTCCATGTCTAAATTCTGATCATGTTTCAGCTGAAATATCGGTTTTACTGGATCAAATGCCTTTAAAAGAAAATCATGCTTAAGATATGGACATCTTCAACAGAGTAGTCTTACCAATTCACACGAATCTCTTCTTTGAAGAGATTAAGTTGTTCAAAAGATCTAAGTACTTAAGGTACTTCAGACATCTCTGCAAGGAATAACTCTTTAAGAATTTTAACATTTATCTTTCTATTTTGGAGAAGTATGAAGAGCTTGCAAGAGACGAGAGGCTAGAGACTTAAAAGAAACTGATTAAACAGGTCAAAAAGGCAAATTTGTGCCATTCTGCATAGACTTTTGGTTTAGGTGGATTCAGGAATCGAAAATTAAGAAGAAACTTGAAGAATCTTATGCTGAAACCATTGAAAACTGGTGGAAGAGAACAAAGTATGAAGAAAGGGCTATTATTGAAAGATTTGCAAAGAGATCACTTTTCCAACCACCAAAATATAGAACTGAAGACCAGAACATAAAGTAAACAAGCTTACTGCACTATATTGTAAACATCTTTTTGTAAGATTACTTCATCTAAATAGATCGAATGGACAATGTTCTGTTCCACTTGAGCTGGTCAAATGGACAGTATTGCATTCTACCTAAACAGGTCGAACACCATTTTATTAGCAAGTTTTTTATATGTTGGTCTTACATATATTTTCATAAAAACAAGCTTAGGACAATGGAAAATGATGATATATAAGTATTTTAGAGATTAAAGAGCATGAAGATGAAGAAGATGAGAGGAAGAAAGATATGCATCACTTATTTAAATATAAGGATATTTTACTCTTAATATTTATCAATTATTATTGGGCAAATTACAATTTTGATACCCCAACTATACCCCTTTTTCACTATTGGTACCCCAATTTTTTCAAGTTGCAACATTGGTATCCAATGTTTCAAAAAGTTACAATTTTGGTACCTTCCGTTAGTGTTCTGTCAATGTTGGACGGAACATAACTAACCCTAATTGATTTGAAGGCAAAATTGACGTTTTTCCCCAAATTCACTTCACACTTCATAACTAACCCTAATTTCGCAAATCCCTCTTCAATCTTCACTGGAATCTCACATCTAAATCTCCAAGCTGACAAACAAAGCTCTATAAGGTGGAAGGGCGATGTCAAGATTGGCAAATAATACCTTTGTTCCCCAACAAGAAAATCAAATTGCATTACATAAGATAGGTGGTTACAATATATTAAATCAATGGCAAATACTCAAACTCATTGTTTTTGTCTTCTTTTCCTACTTTACACATCAAAATTGCCACTGCACACAACATAAGAGCGCTAACAATTGAGAAACAAACTTGCAAAAGATTAAATTTCTTCTTCAATGCAATATACTCCAAACTTGTAGACTTTTCCTTGTTTTTTACTTTCCTCAACTCAGCTTCCAATTGCTTCTCTTTAATCTTGGATGCATCAATTTCATTTTCCAATCTATCAAATTTTTTGAGGAATCGAGGGATAAGTTCCTTGGACCTTTGACACATCTCAGGATCAAGCCACTTGAAGAATCCACAATATTTTTGCGTCTACATAAATATAAAACAGTTCGAGAACTAAAAATTATGAATCAAAATCAAGTTTTGATAAATCAGTCTGAAAACTTACCCCGTAGTGTGTGCATGCCCAGTAGCATCTCCCAGGGTTATCAGGCGTCCACGAGTTCTTCAGTGAAAGTTCTATCCCACACCCACAATATATCAATCCAGTTTGATGATTTGTGAAAACAGATCCATTGGAGCTTGAAGACTTACAGTAATTCCTTCTCATGGTTGTGGTACTAAAAAGGGTAATAGAAATTTGGAGAGTTAGATGCAAGATTCCAGTGAAGATTGAAGAGGCATTTGCAAAATTAGGGTTAGTTACGAAGTGTGAAGTGAATTTGGGGAAAAAAACATCGATTTTGCCTCCATATCGATTAGGGTTAGTTATGTTCCGTCCAACATTGACGGAACACTGATGGAAGGTACCAAAATTGCAACTTTTTGAAACATTGAATATTAATGTTGCAACTCGAAAAAATTGGGATACCAAGAATGAAAAAGGAGTATAGTTAGGGTTATCAAAATTGTAATTTCCCATTATTATTTCTTAATTTGAGGCATATTTAGAAAATAACGGGTGAGGATATTCCCAACCATAAAAGTTACCATACTTTAGTGTGTTGTGAGCTTGACTTTGCGTCCTATTAAACAACTCTCTAAGAAGACATGGTCTTGTTATACAGACAAGATGACATAAATTCCTGAGCAAAGGAGGATCTTATGCAGAAGGCATTTGGTCGTTTGATTGTGGAATTTCCAATTGATGGAGTCGTAATATATTGATTGAAAATAGATAAAATATACGCATGTCGAAGATCTACGACAACTGGGAAAGACTAGTAGCTGCTACGCTGAAAAGAGAGCAGATTTGGCAACTCTTTCACGCTTCATCTAGCAGCAGCTCCCGATCTTCCGACAATCTGCCCTCGGATTCTTCGGATAAGCATAATTCAGTTGCTAGGGCTGTTTCTCACGTTCAATACTCACAGACATCGTCATTGGTTGAAATCATTGTAGATGGTGTCGGTGAGCCTCTTTATCAAAATAAGCTAAATATTTTCTAGGATTATACACTGATTTTTTTGTATTTTTTGAGTCGAATCTTCTCTGCGTTTACTTTGAGTGATATGGTGGGATAGGAGTAAATTATCCCACAATATCCCATGTTTACTTTGTTAATTACCAAAAGTGAGGCCCATCCCTTGGCCCGGGATAAGGAGGAAAAATAGGATAAATAGAGGGATACTAATCCCACTATCCACCCCAAGATAATTTTTATCCCTCATAACATTAAAATTGAATTACCTATTATGCCCTTATTTACCTATGAAATTACTAAAAATTATAAGAATTGAAAGCAAAATCAGTCGTGAGGAAACAAATCACCATAAACAAACCAAAGTAGAAATCACCAAGAACAAACCCTAGTTCCAAAAAATCTAGCAAATCCAGAAGAAGTGTGAAGTGGTGCGTTGAACAGAGGAGGCGCTAAATCTCGTCGTCAGTGGTGTGGGCGAACAGAGAGACTTCCATCAAGACATAGCAACAACGTTTATTTGTAAGAGAACTGAGGTAAAGTTTTCTCTACATTTGTTCATTTTTTTAGTTCTTTAACGTTTCCATCAACAAGGTTTAGCTGTGGATTTGAAATTGTGCATATATTAGAAAAAAAAAATTCTTGTTGAGTAATCTAGAAATTGTTGAGAAAGAATGACAGTTTAAATCGCATGGGTTTTGCATAATAGTTGGAATTAGTATATGTAGTAACCATTATCCCACTGTATATCAATGATTTTGCATATTAGTTGGAAACTATTAATTAGTGCTAAGTGTTGACATAATTTGTCTTGGATGTTAATGTAGAATGACAAAGCAAAATGGGTTTTACAATTTGCGGTATAATCATATTTCTTATGTCTGACCTATGCTATTTGTTTAGTTGGATTCTTCTCATCTCAGCATAATTGAGAGGTTAAGCTCAACACAATTAATTATAATAGTTTATATAGATAGTAGTATTTCTTATTGTTTCTTTGTTGTATGTTGGTTGCGTAGGATGGATGTTGACGAAACATATCAAACCTTGAGGGATGATGAAATTTTTGTTGTGTTACAAGAAATAATCAATGTTTGTGTATCTTTCTTGACAATGGTCAGCATCTTTTTTCTTCATCATAGACTTCAAATATCATCTGATATGTATGTAAACTTTCAACAACGTTACAGTTTGATTCATAGAATCCCAAAACAACTAAATTATTTACGTTTGGTTGTTGGAATTTCCGACGAGGAATGTATAAATCATTTGAGGATGAGTAGAATAGCATTCTCTCAATTGTTACATCTTTTGGAGACGGCTGGTGGTCTTAAAACTAGTAGGAATAGTACTAATACAGAGCAATTGGCTACATTCTTGTCTGTGCTTGCCCATCACACAAAAATACGCATTCTGAAATCAAACTACAAAAGATCCAGTAGAACTGTTAGCAAACACTTTCACAAAGTTTTAAATGCCATCATTCGACTACATCACATATTGCTCGTGAAACCAACTGTGATTGAAAAAGATTGCACCAATGAACGCTGGAAATGGTTCAAGGTAATATCTTAAATTTTTTTTAATGAATATCTACTGTTATAATATGTTTATCCTTTAATATGGACTGTATTTTTTTTTCAGGGTTGTTTGGGTGCATTAGATGGCACTTATGTCAACATAACGGTACAGAAATCTGATAGGGGCCGTTATCGAAATAGGAAAGGACAAATTTCAGTGAATGTGCTAGCTATTTGTGACTTTAATATGAATTTCTCATATATATTGTCTGGTTGGGAAGGAAGTGCAGCAGATTCACGTGTTTTACGAGATGCTGTATCAAGAAATAATGGATTACGTATCCCCAGATGTACAAATTTTTATTATATCATTTTCTTATATATGACCTACTTGTACTCAAACAATACATATGTTCAATGATTGGATTGATATTTGTATGTTCTAGCTTAGCTAAATTTTAGCTAATTTGAAGGTTTCTTATTTGTTCTTCAATTGGACATCATTTTGTCATTATCATCCAGAATGCAAAGTGGATGGATATTTGTACCAAGATTCTCAGGTTCTTAAATTGTTAATTACGGCAAACCTATACATGTTTCTAATTCATGAAGTGATAGTTATTTAAATATAGTAGCTTACAAAGCATATTGTGTCATGTTTGAATATTGGTTTGAGGGATGTTTGAGCTATAGTTGATACAAAGATGACAACTTTTTTTGATTTCTTAATGAAATGTGAATAACAAGTATTGTCGATCAAGTTAAATTATCTATGTTATGGCATATTTTGAGCGAGCATGAATCTCTAATTTTTTTATTATGAGCAACAATGTATAATTTATATATGGTAAAGTTTCTAATAAAATATATTGTATTTGTGTACAGGTAAGTATTATCTATGTGATAATGGGTATACGAATGGCGATGGTTTTTTAACCCCTTATCGAGGTGTACGTTATCATTTGAATGATTGGGGGGTGGGGAGTCCTGCACCAGCGAATAAAGAAGAGTTTTTCAATATGAAACATACGAAGGCTCGAAATGTGATAGAGAGGGCATTTGGTTTGCTTAAAAAACGTTTTGCTATTCTTCGAAGTGCTAGTTTTTATCCAATAAAAATACAGAACCGTATGATTATGGCTTGTTGCCTAGTCCATAATTTTATCCGAAAAACTATGCCCGTAGATCCGATGGAAGCCGAGGTAGCTCAATTTGTGATGAACGAAGATGCTGATGATTTTATAGATGTGATCGAGAGCACTCCACAGTGGAGCAATTGGAGAGATGATTTAGCTGGATCAATGTACAATGAATGAAGACGATAGTTTTAGGGGGGTATATTGGTTTAGGATTTCACAGGATTTTAAAAGACTTTTTTTTTGTAAAACAATCCGCTGGTATTCAATCAGGATTTTATGTCACTTAAAAACAATCCACTGGTATTCAATCAGGATTTTCAAGATTTTTTAAAGAGTCCATTCAAATCCATTGGTATTCATGCAAGACTTTTTACTATTTAAAAATAATCCATTGGTATTCAAAAATATAAGGATTTTATAGGATTGTTGTGTTAGATGGATTTTGAAGGACTTTTTAGTGGTATCTATAAATACCAACAATCTCATCCAAACCCATCAGATTTTAGAGGACTCTTGAAGTGACTGTTGAAGTGCTTCCTCCGGTAATGTCTCTTCACCTTTGTCTTTATACTGCAATTCTATGAATTTTTTTTTGTGATATGTATATACTGTAGTCTTCAATTATTCTTCCGAAATTCGAATCCGATTTGATAGATCTGCAACGTTATTCTACGATCTCAAACTTTTCCACGAATAAGATGCGAGCTCGATAACCTCTGGAATCATTGATTTATTCATTGAATTGATGTCAATTATTGTTTTGCTGATTACCGATCAATCAGGGGGATGTGTGTGAAGGAAGCTCTTTTTAATTGACGCATCTGATTTGGGATGTGGTGAAAACATACCAAGATCAGTTCATTCTTCGTTCGGGATTTGATTTTGTTTTGTTTAATTTGAGGTTGTTAAAGCGGAATAAACCTTTTCATCTTGTAATTTACAAACAGATTCGTGTTTTGCAGCTTTGCATGTGTTTAGTCCATTTAAACTTCAATATTGCTATAATTCTGTTGGTGGGTTTTTTTAAGGGTTCGAATTAAATTTAGGGATTTACTGTTCATTATCTGGGGTTTTTTTATGTCACTGATTAATTAATCGGCATTTTTTCAGGAAGCTAGTTCTTGGTGGACTGAGTTTTGTTGCGTAATGGTTTTTATCTGTTGAATTAACGTGCTTGATTTATGTGATTCCGATGTTTTTTTTTTTGAAGTTTGTTCTCAATGAATATGCTTAAGATTCTGGTGGAGGTTGTTTGAGATAATTTTGATAGACCATGATGCCATGCTGTTTATTGTCGATTTGTTTGTAATTTGTCTATTTGGTTATTTGTTTATTTCAGCTTTTGGTGCAGTGGATTGCTGCAGTTTGTGTGTATATACTGTATCTCTTTGTTTGTATTGAGTGATGCTATTGGCGTTTTCATGTATATATTGTATCTCTTTGTTTGTATTGGGTAATACTTGTTAATGGTTTCATCCATATCTTTTTATGTATATATAAAAATCAATCACTCTCATGTCTTTATACTTGTTAATGGTTTTCATGTATATACATGCACAGTGACTGAGTAGCTGAGATTTTTTAATGATTTTTGCTGTTTTATGTGATGAATGTTTCGAAGAGGTGCAGGAGATTATGGAAATTGAACTTGCTGCATATAATGCCAAATAATATTGCTGTAATTTTCAGTTTTTTAGGCATCAATTTAGGACGTATTTTAAAGGCTTTTATTTTAAATGAACTTTTTTTATGACGATTGTGTATATTTGAAATTCACTCCAATAAGTACAAATTTGAAACATGTTTATCTTTCAGAATTCATAGTTTCATTCATCTGAAAATACTCCCGTTACTTTTTTTTAGTAATTCAAATGGGAGATTCACAAGGAAATAATAAAGGAAAGGGAAAAGAGAAAGAAAACTATGAAGCTTGGACCAAGGAGGATCCCGATGAATTGTTAAAACTGATAGTGGATGCTATAAAAAGTGGACTGCGTGATGCTAATGGGTCAATTAGCAAATTAAATGTAGAGAGAGTCATCCTTCCTCGTCTCAATGCTAAAATTAAGTTTCCTAAAACGTATAATCATTACCTGAGTCGAATGAAGTGGTTTAAGAAACAATATAATAATATGTCATCACTTATGCGCAACAATTCTGGCTTTGGGTGGGACCCAATTTTAAAGACATTCACCGCTAGTGATGAAATATGGAAAGAGTACTTAAAGGTGAGATTACTTCGTAATCTTTTCAATATATTAATAGTTTACCAGTGTAGTGCATTATATTATTTTCAATATATTAATGATGCAATTATTTTTTTTGCTAGTCCCACCCAAGTCACAAAAATCTTCGAGGAAAAAGTATGGTTGATTATGAGGATTTGAAGATTGTCTTCGGGGGTGGAACTGCTGGTGGGTACAGTTCCATATCAGTAGACCCTGATTATACTGATGCTACAACTTTTGGGGAAGGAAATACTGATTTTGGGATGGAAAATTTTTCATATGATCCGAACAGTGATGCATTCATAGCACCAGATCACTATGAACCACAATTTCAGCCTCTATCACCTCGCCCAAGCATTTCACCACCTCAACCCCCTTTAGGCTCGGAGGTTCCCACTAATAACCCAATTAATCGTAAGCGGAGTAGGCCCGAGGATGGAGGGAGTTCTAACTCAATTGGGAACAACAATAAAGTTCTAGAAAATATATCTGTTGGCATTGAGACTATAGCTGTTAATTTTGAAAAAATGTCTAACTTGATGGAGAAAAGAGAAAGAGACAGAGAGGCAAAGGGAACTATTTGGAGTGCTATAAAAGAGGTCCCAAATTTGGATAACCGAATTCGCTACATGGCGGCTGATTTTCTTGATACTAATGCAAAGAAAGACCTTTTCTTAAAGATGTCAATAGAAGAGCGCTCAGATTGGATAAAGTATAAGTTAGGATGAACAACATTGTTTTGGTGTTATTTTGGTTTCACTTACTTGAAGTATTTTCTTTACAATTTGGTTGTGTATGAACACATGTTGGTTTTGTCAAACTATATTGTTTTGGTATTATTTTGGTTGCACTTGTTTGAAGTGTTTGCTTTATATTTTGGTTGTGTATGAAAACATTTTGGATTAATGGAACTATATTGTTTTGGTGTTATTTTGGTGTACTTGATTGAAATATTTTAGCATATGTTACTTTCATTATTCTATTATTATTTTCAGTTATATTTTATTTTTATCTTTGACTCTTTTAAAATTCGAATGTATGAAAAAAACCTTGAACTCTTATCGTATGTCATAAATCCATGAAGTTCTGCAAAGTCCACAAAGTCCTATAGAATCCATTAAAATCCTGATTAAAAAGTCTTTACAGAATCTTGCAAAATCTTAAAAGTCATAAAACTCCTGCAAAGTCTTTTAAATCCGCATGACTTTTTTCAACTTAAAAAGTCCTTTAAAATCCTAATCCAATACACCCCCCTAAATATGGAATAAGAAAAGGCAAAATTAATTAGTGTTAAAATATAATACTAACAAGGAGCAAAGGCATTCAGGGGAGGCTGTGACTTTTAAAAGGCTTGAAAGCTTATTCTGGTGGCCTAATTTGAAAAATTGTATTCATGAGTTGGTTTCCACATGCCATCAATGCCAAATAAGCAAACATGAGAACCTCAAGACTGTTGATTTACTCTAATCTTTACCTGCACTCGAGCAAGTGTGTAGGCAAATCTCCATGGATTTTATTGAACAATTACCAACCTTAGCTAGGAAGGATACTATATGGGTAATTGTAGATCAATTTACTAAGTACAATCACTTCATTGCTTTGTCTCACCCTTATACTGCCTCAAAGTTAGCTGCTGTATTTATGGATTCTATCTACAAGTTGCATGGCTTACCGGAAAGTGTGGTCTCAGATAGGGATAAAATCTTCACTAGCCAATTTTAGCAGCAACTGTTCAAACTAATAGGAGTACAACAACACATGAGCACAACCTACCACCCTCAATCGGATGGTCAGACTGAGAGAGTTAACCAATGTTTAGAAAATTACCTCCGATGTATGTGTGGGGCTTGTGACGCCCTGTTTCCCTTTTAATTGAAAATAGGTTGTCACCCTTGCTGAGAAACTAAAGATATCATAATTACTTTCTAGTATACAGCGGAAGACTAAAATGAAGACACAAGAGCTATATATTATTATTATTTTTTGTTTAAAAACGTAACATATACACATGTATATCCAAATCTAGTTTGTGCATCACCCACATTTCTAGGTAAAATGTTCGAACCAAAGACCTACATGAATTAACACAACAAAAATATATATTATAATAGGATATAGGTCTAGGTCCATTGTTTATCATACTATACATATTTAAACAACATATAGTTCTCAAAAGGAAACATTATTCTAGTACAACAACTTTAAAGGGACAGTGAGAAGTCAGCCCAGCCTGCTACACGTCCACGTCATCATCTGTTGAGCCTGAAGAATATAAAAAAAAATCATGAGACACCTCCAGAGAGGGATCCCAGTGGGATAACTTTACTGTCTAATACATTGAAGCAATTAAACTATTAATTAAGTACTATATGTCCTTCGGGTACGCTCACCATGGACCATACTATAACATAAAAGAATGTGGGAGTCGCTCGCACATTAAACCTTGCTTTCATAGACCAGACACTCTCACCCTTATGGTCATCGCTCGGTAGGTAAGCTACCTACCGGTTATAACTACGGGGCTTCGGTTATAGATTTTATACATAACTTATTAATTCAATTATCAACACATAATAGAGAGTAGAAGTTACCCACTTGCAAGCTGACTGTGCGAGGATTGCTTTTGGATTCACCGACTGTCTCAAACTGCGCTCGACACATTTAACTGTTTAGTTTATTATGTCATATAACATACTCGTGTGTATCTTATATCTAGGTTATCTTAACCTAAGCATAGCCATTTAATAACCTTATTCAAATAAATCATTCTAAAGACATATATTAATAAGATTTTATACTTATTGTTCCAACATATTATTCGCCATACTTCATTCAATACATGCTTGATCCTTATATTAAGTTCTAAACATGATCATATCATACAAAAATTATTTAAGTGAGATTTAGAATATAGAATACATCATCATACTTATTATATAATTGTTAAGCACTTAAACTAACAATTTTAAGGATAAAATGACACATAAAGTTGCAACAATTTTAATAACTCATAGGTAATTTCTAAAATCACAAAAATATTTACATGATCACATATTAGTGTCAATTATCATATTCTGAAAATTAGAAAATTTTCACAATGTATATAAATAAATGAAAATAGAATCCTTAACAAGACTTTCACTTGAATTTCAGCTCAAAATCAGTTTATATTGCAAACCCTACCAAACCTTATAGAATTAATGAAATATTTTCATATTTTTATAAATGTCTGACAACATATTAAAGTATATCATATAAAAATATCAATTGAAAATAAGATTAAGATAATTAGTTATGAATCTTCTAATTTGGCAGAAAACAGGACATAGTGTATGCTGAAAACAGACTTTCTTGTAAAAATCATCATAAATCGTAGAAGGTTCTACAAATTACATGGTAAATTTATAAATCTCTATAAGAATCTTTAATAAAATATAGTAGAAGACCAGTTTTGAAATCTAAGTAAAAAGTCTAAATAAGGGTTTTAATCAGACCTAAAAACAGGATTATCTGTCACAGGACATAATTATGTTTGAAAATTCATAGTAAATCGAATTCAAGTCCAAATATTATGAAATTTAACAAAAATGTTCTTCACTTTCTATATTATAATATGTTAAAAGGATTTAGCCTAATTAAATTTCTAAATATTTCAGAAAGTTACAGAACAGAGAAGCAGATCATGAAACTTTAACCTAGCATAACAACAAAGTCTTTCTTTTCATTCAATTTAAACTTATATGAAAAATCTCAACCAAATTACAAAGAACATATTTTGATCTTCTACTATATGCTACAAGTCGGAAAAGATCAGAATTTAAAGAAAAAATTAAAAGGTTTAAGCTAAAATACCTTCAAGGTTGCAAGGGAGAAAAAGTGTGATTTCTTTTGTTGTTCTCTTTTCTTCTAAGCTTGCTGGATATTTCCCTTCTTTTTTATAACTTGATGCATCATTAGCTAGCATGAATTGAGTAGGAGGTGTACGAAGCTTAGTAGGAGGTGTAGAAAATGAAGTAGGAGGTGTCATGCCACACCTTAGTCATCAAGGTGTGATATTTATACATATATACTTAACTTGTTTTTCTACCCTTTTTATTATTATTATTATTATTATTATTATTATTATTATTATTATTATTATTATTATTATTTTGCTTGATCTCTTTCTTTAATAAAATATATGTATATAAATATATGTGTTTATGATCACAAAAGAGACTAAAATTAATATTACATGCATAACTCATTTTACTAGATAACATTCATCATAAAAGAAGATACAATTTCCATTTCATGCATGTATGTTCAAAATTGCATACTATGTCTTAAGATTTTATTTTAAAAGAGATATATATATATATATATATATATATATATATATGGATACACATTATGATGCATGCATGTGTGTTCAAGTAAAATGATTTATCACATAAATAGATCATACGTTAAATTACATTAAATAAAGCATTCATAGGAACAAACGAGTAAGTTAAGTATTTTAACCTAATAAAATCTTAATTCATTTAAACTTATCTATTATCTTATCTTTTACTTTCATCCATGCTTGTTGATCGAGCTCGGTTTTTTCCATGAGCAATCCTGCAAAAACCCTTAAAATCTCAAAAGAAATATATGTCATAAAATCTTTAAAATCATCAAGCACAACGTAATTCGTAAATCATAACTTTAAATAATATAAGAACTCACACTTAAATAATTTATACTTGAACGATAAAAGAAATTTTATAAAATATGCAATCCAGGTTTTCTTGACGGGGTGTTACAGGGCTAGTCCACAGTAGTGGGATTCTTTCTTTAGCAGAGTTTTGGTATAACACTTGCTATCACACAATCATAGGGATGACTCCATTCGAGGCCCTATATGGATTCAAACCTATCCCATTAACATTTGGATCATTGGTCCAGAGTACAATGGAAGGAGTGGAAGTAATGCTTAAGGAGAAAAAAGTCATCCAACATCAGCTTAAGGCCCTTCTAAAGAAAGCTCAAGATAGAATGAAAACCTTTGTTGATTGAAAATGGATTGACAGAAAATTTGAAGTAGAGGATTGGGTGTATCTCAAATTAAAACCTTATAGACAGATGTCACTGCATAAAAGCAAGATGTGGAAGCTCAGCCCTAAATATGCAGGGCCCTTCCAGGTTATCTCAAAAATTGGAACTGCTGCCTATAAATTATTGTTGCCAAATGTTGCCAGAGTCCATCCTATATTTCATGTTTCTCTCTTAAAGAAGAAAGTTGGTCATAACACTGAAGTTACTCCTGTCTTACCGGTTTTTGATACTGAAGGTAAGGTGTTGTTGCAACCTCTCAAAGTATTGGCTCGAAGGTTGGTTAAGAAGCACAACAAACCTGCTACTCAATTATTGGTTCGTTGGTCACATTTACCCGATGAGGAGGCCACATGGGAAGATTATGAAGCTTTTGCAACAAAGTATCCTAAGTTGGTGTCTTGAGGGCAAGACATTTTTGAAGGAGGGGTAATGTCATGCTGGTGCACGAGAAGATCATTTCCACTTTTAATATCTCATCTCATTTTGATTCATTTTATTAGTTATGCTGCACTTTTATTGTAAAAGTGGAGAAGCGAGTTTATTAGTTAGCTGACGACATCGTTTCAATTTTGCAATTGTATTTGAGAGGAGAGAGGGTACCCATGCACTCATGTTTTTGGAGTGTGCAATCTCAATCTAATCTTCCCCAATTTCTCTCTACTACTCTCTCTTTTCTGCTTCCCCAAGTATTGTGTGTGTGAATCTGAAATTGATTCTCGTAATTCTTACGCGAATCGTAAACAGCATGACAATAATATTAAGTTGGATGAACATTTAAACTTGAATATAATTACATGACAATGATTTCAGGAACTGATCAATTGAGATTTGGTCCTTAATTACATCAATTGCTTAATTGAAGAATTTAAATGTTTAATTGTGTATTCATAGTGATTCCGAGGATATAAACTTTAACTTTCAGAATAAGAAATTGTAGATGGTTAATTATTTTTATTAATAGAATGTTAAAGAAATAGATTGTTATCGTCAGTACAATGAAAAAGAACAAAGAGTTAAGTTAATGGGATTACAATTTATATTCATGATAGTATTCTACCAACATTAAAAGAAACAATGATTTGATTTAGAGTATTGTTCTTGTGAACTAGGTGTACGGATCATGATCCGTGTAATTGGGCACGTGTGGGTAGGGTCCGGTCCAATTCTACTCGAATCCGCGCTCAGGTTTTTTTAATTTTATTTATGTCATAATTTTTATATTATACAAGTATAACATTTATATACATACATCACAACCTTTAAGTGAATAACTTAGATATTTTTTATTATAAAAATTCATTTAGTATAGCTAATAATTTAATCTTTATGTTATATTAGTATAACATTTATGTACAAATATCATAACATTTATGTACTTAAACAATATCATAAAGGTTATATTATTATAGCATAAATGTTGAATTATTATAAATATAAAGGTAATATTAAAACAATATAAAGGTTAAAAAGATATTATAGGCTTTAATACATTGTTAAAAGATTAAACTAGTAGAAACATAAAGGTTATGTGAACATAACATAAAGGTTAGGCGCGCAAGACTAGGTTTGAGCACGGACCTAGGACAGATGGGGGCGTGTGAAAAATACCGTCGGATCGGGTCGACCCAATTACACGGTTCCCAACTTGTGCAGCTGGTGCATATAAATATTTGTGTTTGAATTAATGCAAAATTAATACTTCTATAACCTAATATTTGGTACTGGTCATTACTTAATATACAACTTAATTGATTTTGATGTATTAATAATTATTTAAGCTTAACTCAAAAAAAAAATTATTTAAGCTTATAAAGGACCAACTTTAATTAGGAGTAAGGAAATAGTAAAAGATTGATCAGCTAATAATTAGAATTCTAGTTTTAATTTGACAATGAATCATAAAATGCTTCCATTTAAGAGATTAGTACCGGATTCTTAAGTCGCTCATTAGAATTGAAGGGTTCCTAAACTCTCCTATTAGTAAAATGCTTCCATTTAAGAGATTAGTACCGGATTCTTAAGTCGCTCATTAGAATTGAAGGGTTCCTAAACTCTCCTATTAGTAAATTAGTTGCTCTGTTTGAAATTAGTGGCAGGCTATCCTGAGTTTTTCGTAGTTGTGAGCATTGTTACCATGTTTAGGTTCAAAGTATATTATTTTCAAATATAAGAATTTTTTTAATCTTTCTAGTATTATTTAAAAGTTGCAAAAAAATTTTTTTTTGTGTGAATAAGTAATGTACTTGCTAAGCATTCGCTTATAGTATATTTTTTTACTTCATACTGCAGATAAAGATAAAGGTAAGGTGTGATTTTAGAATGTAGCAACGCTGAAGTGCAATTGGTGGTAACAGCAAAACCTGGGAATTAGTTTAGAATTTTATAAGTAGTCATGCTCCATAGTTCATTTCGAATGATATAATTAGTATGCTAGTGAGCTTTTTGCTTTGAATTTCTTTTGACGAATAATTGAACTCGAACATTTTAATCATTTTGGATGGTTTATACCGATTTAAAATATCTGGTACGTTTTTTAAAAAACTTCATTTCATTACTTTACGTTCTTTAGAGCAAAAACAAAAAACAAAAAAAAAAAACAAAAAAACAAAAAAAAAAAAAGACAGCCTAGGCATGGCCTTCCCTTTGTTAAATATGAATATGAATTGATAACAAAATTTTCATTGCTCGAAAGTAAGCATGATTTTATTAGAAGTAATGAGTAATGACCTTGTTAGAAGAAGGGGGTGTTACGTAGATATTACAATTGAGACCTAAACCATCCATCGAGAGCCTAATTTAAATTTCCAAAAAATAGAATGAGTAATTATTTTAACATGAATAGTTTAGTTATTTCAATCAGAAGCAAAGCATTAACTAATTTCTAATAAACGACTTTAATAATCTTTCTTTAAGAATTATTATGTAAATATTCTTAAATTAAGAAAATTAAAACTTAATTTAGAATTCAATACATACAAAAAGCGACATGAGTATTTACAAAGCGAAACCACATCTCGGTTTCAAAATATTATCTAAATTGCAAACCTCACAAAATGTCGCACCTGAATTTCTTTAGGAGATGATAAACTTGATGCAGCCTGGTGATCTTATGAACGTAATTGAGCATTAATATTTGTCAACACTTCACATAGAGTGCTTTCTCTTCCTGCTCTTACTCTGAGATTTAGATTCATATCCTATCAAAATTTCAGATCAACAACTAAGTACTTAATTACTAAAAGAATCCAGATATTCCATGAAATTCAATCACAATATTCATCGGTTTCAAAAGGAGATAATTCAAGGCCACAATTTGGCACAACAATGTCATCGTGAACAAACAAAATGCTTTTGAATACATGTATTCACAATTTCAAATTGATATGAGATGGATTTGCCACCAACATACCGATTCTGGGTTGTATGCCTTCCTCAATCCCAGATATTGCAGTAATGGTTCCATCCTGAAATAAGTATGAAAGTAGACATCACTTACAACAAAATAGGATCTTTGATGAGCACACCAATGAAATAACATTTCCCACACTTTTATGAATACATCCTAGACCATCAACATGATTCTTTGCAAGGCAAAATAGCAGCTAATGTGTAACAGCATTGGAGAAATTAAGTAAAGAAGGAAAGGATATTGAAATGATGTGGTGCCAAAACTGTCCAATACTATAATACTGAATCACTGATACCACATCTCAAGGGCATAGCATTTTACTCAGATTTTACAATTTTAGTGAGTAGCTTAATAATGGTACCATGAATTTTCAATGTAATATCAACTCTGTTGATGTGAGGTAATCACAGTGGTCAAAGTAAACTTACATCAAGCATGCAAATTTCCTGTAGCATATATGTCCAAATATGCCAAGTAATTTGTCCCTTTTCAGTGAATTGCTTGCTTATGAGAGCTTTAAGAAACTTTGATGTATGAGCAACAAACACACTTGCCAATTTCGTATTTGCTTTAAGAAACTTTGATGTATGAGCAACAAACACACTTGCCAATTTCATAAATACTCAACATAACACTCCATCAAAATTATGGTCAATCATAAAACCAGATAGCATATCATAAAGGTGAAGACAAACCACATCATAAAATGCCCTCTGATTGCACCAAAATTCCAAACTAGGCATCAGCAATCTCCCTGCAAAAGTTCCACCAACATAAGATAATAAACAGGAAGTTCAATTTAGTCGACTGATTCATGGAATTGAGTTTAGCCGGAGGGGGGGGAGGGGGATTGCTAAAACAAACATTGAACATGTAGTATAGTACGAACTAAGGGGGTACTGTTACAGATCGTGTTTATGAGAGAAGGTGATGGGCTGAAGCCCATCATAAGTTGCTGATGTCTTTAATTAATTATCCTTAGGCTGTTAGTTTATTTAATTAATTTAATTGCTGTTTTGGGCCTTGTTTTTTTGGGCTTTTTAGACTATAAGTACTTTGTTTTTTATTCTAGCTTGGGGGACCTTTTTTTTGGGATCATTGGATTTGGCTGAGGGAGATTTTCCTAGGAAATTATTATCTTGAGTTATCGTTATTCCTGAGTGCTATTTCTGTCCCTAACAAATTAAGGATAATTAATTAAAGACATCAGCAACTTATGATGGGCTTCAGCCCATCACCTTCTTCCTTCTTCTCTCATAAACACGATCTGAAACAGGTACTTTGGTAAGGTGGTTTAGGGAAGGGAGAATGGGAAAGGAATGAAAAGAGATGCTTAGTATTGAGGAACCATTCCTCTATAGTAAACCCTCGGAATGAGAGAAATTTGGAGGTTACCATATACCCCATTCCCAACTACAATCATTCCCATTCTTATTCCCTTTAATTGCCAAGCACGCCCTAATTCATTAAACTTGAGGCTAATAAATGGGGAGAAACAGAAAAAGACTCCCTATTCACACTAGAGGTGTAAGACAACTTGAAAAGTGGAAATTAAGCATACCTGATCTAGATCTGTTGAAACTCAAAGACTGAGGTGAGGCACTGAAAACTCTCTCCTTTCCACTGTCAGAAGCTTCCTACACAAGAGAAAATAAAATGGTTTATAGCAGTGTATAAGAGTATACATTTTACTAATTCAAGAAAAAAAGAAAAACAACAAAAGATAAAAGGGTTATGCCGTAGTATACGAAAACAAAATTTGTAAAAATTCAAACACAAGGTGAGACAATGAGCTCTTTCTCCTATTCTCTGTTAGAAGGTTACTGAACCAGCCCAAGAAAAAAGGATAATGATTCATAGTAGCAATAAAAACCAAAACAGAAGTGTGATGTTAGAGTAGTGCTTGAGAATTCAGAAGCAAGATGATGCCACGATAAACAGAAAGTTTTGCTCAAAAGAAGCATGTAATTCTTGAAGTAGAATTCCTAATCTATCAAAGTACAGGATCTTCCTGGACTAACTAACTACCATATGGATGCCAATCTAAAGCTATCAACATCTAGTATATATTAATTAAGAAAAGAAGAAATGATTTACAATCACCATACAATTCCTTAGGAGTTAGGACCTACTCACATAGGATCTGCTCGCTTTAATAGCAAGCTAATCTGCAATATGACTATCTAATTTTTCACTAAATGGTCAACTAATTCTTGAAACTCTACTGGCTCTATTGCCAGTTAAGGCATATATAATTTGTGTTGACAACTATTTCACACCATACATCATAGTGCAATTCATGGTAACTCTCTCAACTTTGTTTGACAAATATAAGGGTGGACAAGAACAATAACCAATGAATGACGCTGGTTTCGGAATTAGCTTATTGCTGAGGATATATGTTTTACTGGGCGATATGCCAAAAATAAGATACCCATAACATCAAGGCTGAAAATCTAGTGGTCGTGTCATTAAGAACTCTTCCACAAAAGTAGCACATATGGATTAATGAAAGTGAACACTAGAAAAGAGCCACAATGAGGTAATGAATAAAATATCCAAGCAAGAATTTCAGTTTAGTAGATAATTCATATATGTTTAAGCCAAGTGAATATAGCCAAGCCTATTTAGTGTATTACCCACAATAATTTATGACTTTGGAAGGCTTAAATTAATTAATCAGTTTATTTCGAGATTTAGACTGATTTGTTTCTTTAAAATTCACCTATGAGCCTCTCCTATTTCACCGACCGTAATCTTGAAACTCCGAACATTCATGGACAATAACATTGATTATGTTTCAGTTGTAGCAACGACGCAAAAACCGGAAACAGTATTAAATTTCCCTATCCGGCCTTATCCATTGGAGAAAAAAACTGGTTAAAATCATTTAAATTTGACTCTAAATTCAATGCATATGAATTGACAGGCCACAATGATGATAAATAAGACAGCTTCAATACTTGTTAAAATGTAACATCACTATCTGGTATCTATACATTAGTTTTCCATGAATTGGCTCATGATGCTGTCAAGTATTGACTACGAAGAATCTAGAAAGAGGTCTCACCTACACAGGGATACCTAAAAATTTTGATCGCACAATTGGAATCTCCTCATGAAACCTTTATTTCTCCTTTTTTTTTTTTTCAATAACAAGCTATAGGTCCATACGTATGAAAAACTCAAGCATGCAATAGACTATACGTAATCAGTACAAAGAATCAGGACATAGTGGGCAGTCATCACAAGAGAATAAGAAGCCAACCTTATGTCCATATGCTGATTTTCTTCTGGTCATCACGTCAAATGCTTTGACATTCTTGGATAAACGATGTTTGCCAGCGCTTTTTTTATCCATTTGATTATCTGCAGAAGCAGGAGTATGAGGTGACTTTGTCACTTTATTTTCTGCCTTCTGGACAATTTTTTTAGATTTAAGCTTCCTAGTCCCCTTATCTTGGTTTGGAGCTTTAGGAACTTGATCAAACCCACGTTTAACAAAACTAGAATCCAACAACCTCATTTGTATTTGATCTGTAGGCCTGTGGAGTCTACTAACGTCAAAATTCCAGTTACTTTCGCTTCCTGGTTCACCATCAACAAAAGCTGATTCAACTTTATCAGAGACCATTGATGAAACAGAAGTTACCCTTATCTTCTCACCTCCTGATATTCCAGCTGATGTTTGATTATTCTTCTCCATCCTTTTCAAGCTGCTCATAAGTCGTGTCGTTGTTCTAACTTCATTGTAAGACTCCACATTTCTCAAGTTATCAGTTGCCCCTTTTCTCGTCTCTTCATTTAAAAGACACACAGACAGGATTCCTCTACTATCACGGATTTGAGAATATTCCATATCCTTATCAATGACAGCTGATATGCTGATACTTCCACCACAACTTGAATCTGATAATAATTTAATTTTGTTTTTCAAACAATTGACAGGCAGTTCAGGAGTAGCATAATATTCACCACTGCAGCCTTCAGAATACAATTCCTTTTCAAGACCTTCTGAGGCCATCAAGGACATATTCAAGATATCCTCAGAGCCCTCAATTACACTACCACATTTTTGGGGTAACGGAACAACCAAAGATTTAGTTTTCTTTCTATTGAGTTTGCCTTGTGATACAAAATCCTTTTCTTGACTGCCTACATGTGTCTGCCCACCTACCACAAGCATAGAAGAGCCAAAATAAAGATTAAACAAAAACTGCCAACTGAATTCTCAGTAGTTCTTTAGCTATTAAATGGCCTAAAAAGATAAACATACTTCCAGAGTGTGGTGATAGCTGCTTAAGAAGGTTACCTGAGATATCCTTGGAGGAAGATTCTGTGCTCATGAACTTTTCATGATACTCCTTCCAGTATGATGGAAAGCCAAAAAGGAAAGAACTACACACCTATTCAAAATTGGAATTCATGAAAGATTAGCAACTTACTGTGAAAATTTCTTTGCAACAAAAATGCCAATTAAAAGAGACACAATCCAAACTAAAGATGTTAGTAAAGTTAAAGATGCACTCCACCATTTTGAGTTGTAAATAAAACTCAAAGCATTCACAGATGGAAAAATGGGCTTCAACATTTAACTCCATCACGAGATTTTAGCACCTAACATATCTGCTACACAGCAGCAGCTATAACAGTACCGAATGTTTTGTGCATTCACATTAGTAACAGATACTTTATCCTTAGTTCCTTGCTCTCTGTTGCATCTCAAGAAAAAGGGGAAAACCACGTGAAGATATTGTATCCTAACAAGATGAATGTTTAATGCACTTGAATTCTCCAAACCGAACACAACCTCATGAAAACTGTATTTGTTATAGTTCCATTCTTACCATGTCAAATAAGCATTTCTATGATCTATGATTTGTAGAATTCAGTGAGAACAATCTTTTCTCAAAAGAACTCCTGATTTATTCACCATTTAGTAGTTGTAAGTATTATTTCATTAATGAATTTATTATTATATAGTTCGCATTTTTCTAATCAGAATATTTCAACAATCCTAGATTTTAAGGAGATATTTTACAACCTAAACTTTAATTCAAAATATTGAAACATTTCAAGGATACTTGAAAGTATGCTGAAGTGCTTGTAAAACTAAACTGCACATTGAATTTCATTACAGGTAGTAGAGAAACGTGGAACTTTGGCTAAGATTTTGATATTTCCATGGGGATTTTAGACTGCAGTTTTGATAAATATCCAAGACAACAATTATGTTCAAGAGTGGTCAAACCAAACACTTCTGCATAGTAGACTTCTTAACAGAAAAATAGTTTCATTTTTGATTGCAGAACAGGACTTCTCACAAGAGAGAAAAATAATCTACTCGCTAATTGAAATAAGATAACCAAAAACATAAAATGTTAACGACACTATTTGAGAGAATGGCTATGCCTCTTAAAAAGACATGAGAAGCAAGTTGGTGAACTCACATCAGATGGGAACCCATTTTCTAATGTGCGGTCTTTGTTTATGAAGCCATTTAGGATAACACATATCCCATCAGTGGTCTCAAGAGTAAATACATCATATCTTTTAAGGATCGGCGCTGATGAAAAGGATCGCATGGCTTTTTTCCTATAGCAGAAAAGTAGATGAAACCATCATTAAAGGTAACTATGAATACCTAAATTTACTAGAATTTTGAACTGAAACAAAGCAATGGTTACAGTAAATTTGCATCAGGAAAAGGTAAATTGTCACAAAAGTAACATCAATATATCACGTTGAAGACGCGTATCAGGAAAAACAAAAGGACAAATCTATAAAAGTACCATGAATTCAGCAGAACTACAAAAAAATTAGTACATTGACAGTATACATGAAGATTTGGAAACTAAACATGATATTAGTTACACCATTAACAATAAAGCAATTTGCTTCAACCTGATTTTTTTTATGAGAAACAATTTTATTTTTACAATCACAAAGATGGTGGATGCTTCAAGTTAAAGATGCGATCACTTCAAGCTGTTATGCATAAGTTTTGAAATAGATGCAAGAGACCTACCTTACTACTGCATAGCCATACATCAGGAAGATGTTATTTCCAATGGTTTCTCAAAACTCATGTCAATTCATTCAATGATTCCCTCATAAAATAAATAACATTTAAATTTTGTAGTTGATATAACAGCCTACCCCTTCTATGTGCAAATATTTGTTCAAACTATTCATTGTAGATCAAAGAAGCCACTTTTATACTAACTGAAATAGTTTTGTAACTTTAAGGAGAGCCTCCTCCTTCTTAAAAAGTAAATCATTCATTATTTATGTATACATATAAAAAATCATGTTCATCAACTTTAACTCAAAGACGGATTTGAGTTATGGTAGGAGTAAGAGGTTGTTGCATTAGATAGCATAGAGAGGATTATGTCATCTCTGATCCCTTCATTTTCCTTTTGGGGTTGGGTACTGGAGAGGGAGGGGGAAAGAGAGAGAGAGAGAGGGAGAGAGATTTTAAGTGTCCTGGGCCTCCTAGAAACTTGATTTGAATGATCCTCCTAAGCTTGTACTCAAGGACCATTCCTAACCATACCGGAAAGACTTCTGCAATGCCAGCGTTACCATTTAAGACGTTTATGGGACCTTTCTTTAACCTAATCTGATAAAATGCAACTTAGTTGGGTCAAATCTTACACAAGTTGTAGAGCAAGGTCATCCAATTATTCTTCGGATTCAAAACAAAAGTATTTCAAAGCCTACATTGATTCAAATTACTTGAAAGAAAGAGAAATCGAGATAAGCACATAGCACAAAGAAACTTACTCTCGGGAAGTAACCCCGGCAACCGCGAGCCCTTTCCCATGTATGTCATTTTCAGCCTTAACCAACCACCAATCTGCCAAACAGACCTTGAATTTCAGAAAATAGAATAAATCAATAACATATAACAGCAGGTAATGGTAACATTGAGAAACACAAAAAACGCTTACGGTTTGTTGAAAGTGGGATTTTTTTAAGTTGTTCCTGTTGCTATCATGAACTGGAGTTGAAGCAGATACCATGGCTTAACTCCTATTGATTAAGCTCTAGTGATTTTCTTAAGGGGTGGAACTACTCACACCCTAAGGAATTCACCTATGAGCCTCTCCTACTTCACCGACCGTAAACTTGAAACTCCGAACATTCATGAACAATAACATTGATTAAGTTTCAGTTGTAGCAGCGAAGCAAAACCCGGAAACAGTATTAAATTTCCCTATCCGGCCCTATCCATTGGAGAAAAAAACTGGTTAAAATCATTTAAATTTGACTCTAAATTCAATGCATATGAATTGATAGACCACCATGATGATAAATAAGACAGCTCCCAGAAACAGTATTAAATTTCCCTATGCAGCCCTATCCATTGGAGAAAAAAACTGGTTAAAATCATTTAAATTTGACTCTAAATTCAATGCATATGAATTGACAGGCCACTGTGATGATAAATAAGACAGCTTCAATACTTGTTAAAATGTAACATCACTATCTGGTATCTATACATTAGTTTTCCATGAATTGGCTCATGATGCTGTCAAGTATTGACTACAAATAATCTAGAAAGATGTCTCACCTACACAGGGATACCTAAAAATTTTGATCGCACAATTGGAATCTCCTCGTGAAACCTTTATTTCTCCTTCATTTAACTCAAAGACGGATTTGAATTATGGTAGGAGTAAGAGGTTGTTGCATTAGATAGCATAGAGAGGATTAGGTCATCTCTGATCCCTTCATTTTCCTTTTGGGGTTGGGTACTGGAGAGGGTTGGGGGGGGGGGGGGGGGGAGAGAGAGAGAGAGAGATTTTAAGTGTCCTGGGCCTCCTAGAAACTTGATTTGAATGATCCACCTAAGCCTGTACTCAAGGACCATTCCTAACCATTGTACTCAAGGACCATTCCTAACCATACCGGAAAGACTTCTGCAATGCCAGTGTAACCATTTAAGAAGTTTATGGGGCCTTTCTTTAACCTAATCCGATAAAATGCAACTTAGTTGGGTCAAATCTTACCCAAGTTGTAGAGCAAGGTCATCCAATTATTCTTCGGATTCAAAACAAATGCATTCCAAAGCCTACATTGATTCAAAATGCCAATTTCATAAATGCTCTCAACATAACACTCCATCAAAATTATGGTCAATCATAAAACCAGATAGCATATCATAAAGGTGAAGACAAACCACATCATAAAATGCCCTCTGATTGCGCCAAAATTCCAAACTAGGCATCAGCAATCTCCCTGCAAAAGTTCCACCAACATAAGATAATAAACAGGAAGTTCCATTTAGTCGATTGATTCATGGAATTGAGTTTAGCCCGGGGAGGGGGGGGGGGGTGTTGCTAAAACAAGCATTGAACATGTAGTATAGTATGAACTAAGGGGGTACTTTGGTAAGGTGGTTTGGGGAAGGGAGAATGGGAAAGGAATGAAAAGAGATGCTTAGTATTGAGGAACCATTCCTCTATAGTAAAACCTCGGAATGAGAGAAATTTGGAGGTTACCATATACCCCATTCCCAACTACAATCATTCCCATTCTTATTCCCTTTAACTGCCAAGCACGCCCTAATTCATTAAACTTGAGGCTAATAAATGGGGAGAAACAGAAAAAGACTCCCTATTCACACTAGAGGTGTAAGACAACTTGAAAAGAGGAAATTAAGCATACCTGATCTAGATCTGTTAAAACTCAAAGACTCAGGTGAGGCACTGAAAACTCTCCTTTCCACTGTCAGAAGCTTCCTACACGAGAGAAAATAAAATGGTTTTATAGCAGTGTATAAGAGTATACATTTTGCTGAGACCATATTTATTAGTGAAGTCATGCAACCGGCTGTAACTAAAGGACAAAGAAAAAAAAATCAAAATAGATGGTTTTTTCCACGAACAGTCGACTCCACACCCTCTCCATTTATTAGGGTGTGCACACTTTCTAAGGACAATCTTATCAAATTGATGTCACTTGTAAAATTGGATTGGTTTATGTGATTTTTTTGAAATAATTTTTATACACTCAATTATTTATAAAAAAAAAAAAAAAATTTACCAAAATTCATGATTTTTTTTTCTCTATAAATAGAGACCAATATTGATACATTTTGAATCACAATCTCAAATCATCTCTTTTGTCTATCATCTTCTATATTCTCTCATAATTTATATCATATTCTATTATTTCTCCTAATTTCTATTATGGATCTAAGTAACCTAAAAAAAATTTCAAACTATTTTGATTATCCAAACTCCCAAAACTATCCAAATTTCCAGTCTTTTTTGAACACCGAAGACTATCAAAACTCTCAGTTTTCTCAAAATCCTCAATTTTCTCCAAATCTGAATCAAGTTCCTACCTCTAAACAAGCTCAGTCATCGCAAAATATCTCTCGCAATTTGTTTCAGGATACAAATGAAAGGGTGGCCAAAAATACTTGGAATGTGAAAGAAGATGTGACCCTCATGTCATCTTGGATCTTCGTTAGCGAAGATAAAACACAGGGCAGATTTCAAAGGACTGACTCGTTTTGGGAGAAAATCCATAAGATTTACGAAGAAGCTCGAAGAGAAGATCCAAAAGAAATAAATGAAAGAAATATAGAATCACTAAAAGGTCGTTTCACACGACTTAATAAAAATGCCCAGAAGTGGATTGCTGCTAACATTGAAGCACATCGTCGAGTAAGAAGTGGAATAAGCCAACACTATGTGGAGAAAGAAGTTCATCAATTATACGATGGTAAGTTCGCCGACTTGCATGTATTTAATGAAGCTATGAGTAAAATTCCCAAGTGGGAAATAAAATTTGATCATGTTTTAAGAAGTCGTGCTAACGATGACGAGGGTAATGAAGAAAGTGGTGGCAGTTCAAAGAGAACAATGACCAGTGAAGATGGTAAATATTTCAGCCCCACTAATGCAGAAACTCCAAACAGTGGTGGTTCAGCTATTTCACGTCCTATAGGTAGAGATCAGACGAAAAAAAATAAGGGAAAAGGTAAGGCATCAGAGTCTTCATCTAATACTGAGGTTGTTGCAGAACTTCGTGCAGTAAGACTCACTAGAGATAGTGAAGTTCAAGTGCTCAACACACTGGGAAGAGAGAAAGTGGAAATAGAGAAAATGAAGATAAAACACTCTTATTTGATGGCTTTGTTGGCGAATGATCACTTATCCCCAGATGAAGAAGAGATGAAACGTCATCTTTTGTCATTGTTTAAGTAGTGTTTTTAGTATTGTCTTGTAAGTTTTTTTATTTGATGGCATGTGTTTTAGTATTGTCTTGTAAGCTTTTTTATTTGTGTGATTTTTATTATATCGAGTAACTGTAATTTTTATTCTAATTAGTATTTATTTTATTTTTCACTTTTCTTATCCACTTTGCAGAATTGATCACATTCACTTCTCTCATCAAACGTACACTAATATCATCTCAATCCTCTCTAAAGAAATTTTCATATCCAATAGTTTTACCCATTCCACTTCCCAAATGTCTCACAATGAAAATCAATCACTAGATAACTATTCAAGTTCCGATTCTTTCTTTACTGCATTTGATGAATGACAAGAACAGGTTACTCATCAAAATCGCCACGTAGATCGCATCGCCGATGATCTACTCGTAAACAATCTTAATTTGAACGAGGAAGATCCCACTCCTAGAGCTAGAAGAAGGTATTGTGAAAGGCAACGAGAGCTTGGTCAGGAATGTTTGATGAACGACTATTTTGTTGACAACCCGACGTATACTCCTGAGATCTTTCGACGTAGATTTCGCATGCGAAAATCAGTATTCCTCCGTATCATGGAGGCTGTTACTGCCAATGATGAATATTTTCAACAGAGACCTAATACCACTGGTAGACAAGGTCTTTCCCCATTACAGAAATGTACTAGAGCTATAAGGGTGTTGGCGTATAGGACATCAGCAGATGCTGTTGATGAATACTTGCGAATGAGTGCAGCTGTGACAAGGCAATCTCTCATAAATTTCATAGAAGACGTCATTTCTTGCTTCGGTGGCGAGTACCTCAGAAAGCCTAATGAACAAGATTTGACAAGACTACTCCATGTCGGAGAACAACGTGGATTCCCGGGCATGATAGGCAGTATTGACTGCATGTATTGGGAATGGAAAAATTGTCCTACTGCATGGGCTGGACATATGGAGGGAGAAGTGGAAAACCAACAATCATTTTGGAAGTTGTTGCATCATATGACTTATGGAAATAGCATGCTTTCTTTGGAACACCAGGTTCGCTCAATGATATTAATGTACTCCACCGATCTCTAGTTTTTAGTGATGTTTTGGAAGGTCGAGCACCAAAGGTTAGTTATGTCGTGAATGGTCGGGAAAACGATATGACATATTATCTAACTGATGGAATATATCCTTCATGGGCTGCATTTGTTAAGTCAATTACTTCTCCAGTAATCAGAAAACACAAGTTGTTCGCTCAACACCAAGAGGCAGTGCGAAAAGATGTCGAGCGAGCATTTGGAGTTCTACAAGCTCGTTTCGCATTTCTTCGACGCCCCTATCTTGTTTGGGATAAAAGTTTGATGGGAAAAATTATGATGACTTGTATCATCATGCACAACATGATAGTGGAGGATGAACGAGAGACGTACCAAACTTATTATGATCCCACATAATTTCTTGTCGATAATCCCATAAACGATGATCAAAGTTTTCAATACTCTACTGAACGCATTGCAAGTCTATCTGCTTATATGACCAATAGAGAGCAACTTCACAACAAAGAAGCTCACACCACTCTTAAAAATGACTTGATTGA
This sequence comes from Scutellaria minor, assembly GCA_954870855.1. Classification (NCBI taxonomy): domain Eukaryota; kingdom Viridiplantae; phylum Streptophyta; class Magnoliopsida; order Lamiales; family Lamiaceae; genus Scutellaria; species Scutellaria minor. The sequence goes on from OX940737.1 coordinate 13,675,934, forward strand.
GCATATATGGCAAAAATTTGACACCGATAATTAAATATGCAATTTTCATCTTCTGCATTGTTGTTTTTTACTAATCTATTTGTAGCTTGACTTATTTATTTATAATTTTGTATTTCAATTATTGTAATTTTATTTTTGTTATTGAGATTGTAACTTATTTTAAGTGTATCATATATTTTTTTTATAATTACGAATTTGGAATATCATATAATTTAATATATTTCGTACACATTTCAAATAATAAAAAAAATTGATTATAAAATATATTTAATTATTGAATAATTAAATAAAAAGTTTTTTTAGGTTGGGTTGAGTCATTGATAAAGTGTGAAAATTGTAGAGGTTGAGTTGTGTTGTAGGTTGTGTATGTGGAGGAGAGATAAATGAATTTTTTATTAAAATGTTGGGTTGTGAAGGTTTGTTAATAAACATAGTCTAATGGGCCCGACTATCCACACCCCAAAATTTTTTAAACACACCCTTTTTTTTATATTTGATTTAAAAATTTCAAAAAATAACAAAATTCCAATTTTACCCTTATAAATTTAAAAAGAAAAATGAAAATTTTGTCCATCTTCCCCAACCCGTCTACTTCTTTCTTTTTTTTTTTTTTTCTTTTTTCATTCCTTAAGCCTTGAATTTGTAAAGGGGATAACACATGAAAAATCATTCTATGAGTTAACAAACTATTTAATAATAGTGTGAAATCGTGTAAAAAGAATGAAAAAATAACAACATATCTGGGACCCGTTCGACCTTGGTTGTTCGAACACAAAGAGGCGTGTTTGACCACCAGTCGAACACACAGAGGTGTGTTCGCAGACGGGTTGGGGAAGATGGAAAAATTTTTAGTTTTTTTTTAATTCATTAGGGTAAAATTGGAATTTTGTCATTTTTTGAAAATTTTAAATCATTTAAAAAAAAAAGAGGTGTGTTTAGAAGATTTGGGGGTGTGGATAGTCGGGCCCTTTACTAATTCAAGAAAAACGAAAAATAACAAAAGATAAAAGGGTTATGTTGTAGTATACGGAAACAAAATTTGTAAAAATTCAAACAGAAGGTGAGACGATGAGCTCTTACTCTTATTCTCTTTTAGAAGTTTACTGAACCAGACCAAGACAAAAAAATAATGATTCATAGTAGCAATAAAAACCAAAACAGAAGTGTGATGTTAGAGTAGATACCAGATAGTGATATTACATTTTAACAAGTATTGAAGCTGTCTTATTTATCATCATATGACCTGTCAATTCATATGCATTGAATTTAGAGTCAAATTTAAATGATTTTAACCAGTTTTTTTCTCTAATGGATAGGGCCGCATAGGAAAATTTAATACTGTTTCCGGGAGTTGTCTTATTTATCATCAAGGTGGTCTATCAATTCATATGCATTGAATTTAGAGTCAAATTTAAGCAATTTTAATTTTACAATCACAAAGATGGTGAATGCTTCAAGTTAAAGATGCAATCACTTCAAGCTGTTATGCATAAGTTTTGAAATAGATGCAAGAGACCTACCTTACTACTATAATAGGATTATGTCATCTATGATCTCTTCATTTTCCTTTTGGGGTTGGGTACTGGAGAGGGAGGGGGAAAGAGAGCGAGAGAGAGAGGGTGAGATTTTAAGTGTCCTGGGCCTCCTAGAAACTTGATTTGAATGATCCTCCTAAGCTTGTACACAAGGACCATTCCTAACCATACCGAAAAGACTTCTGCAATGCCAACGTAACCATTTAAGAAGTTTATGGGACCTTTCTTTAACCTAATCTGATAAAATGCAACTTAGTTGGGTCAAATCTTACCCAAGTTGTAGAGCAAGGTCATCCAATTATTCTTCGGATTCAAAACAAAAGTATTTCAAAGCCTACATTGATTCAAATTACTTGAAAGAAAGAGAAATCAAGATAAGCACATAGCACAAAGAAACTTACTCTCGAGAAGTAACCCCGGCAACTGCGAGCCCTTTCCCATGTATGTCATTTTTAGCCTTAACCAACCACTAATCTGCCAAACAGACCTTGAATTTCAGAAAATAGAATAAATCAATAACATATAACAGCAGGTAATGGTAACATTGAGAAACACAAAAACGCTTACGGTTTGTTGAAAGTGGGATTTTTGTAAGTTGTTCCTGTTGCTATCATGAACTGGAGTTGAAGCAGATACCATAGCTTAATTCTTATTAATTAAGCTCTAGTGATTTTCTTAAGGGGTGGAACTACTCACACCCTAAGGAATTCTAAGCACACCCCATAATTAATTAAATTAAAAGTAATCATATATTAAATGTCTAGAATATACCCCTTGACCACACCCCATGTATAGTTTGAATGACTAAGGATACTCCATAATTTCTAAATACACCCCATTCCCACTATTCTTCTTCTTCATTAAACAAAATCTTCTTCTCCTTTGTAAACCTAAGAATATCACCCAACCAATATTCTCTACAGAAACGTCTATGGAACAGAAAGATACATTTAAAGCGAGTAATGTAAGATTTCTCACACATTTTTAATAGTTTTAAGTAGTGTAGTACAAAAAATCAAGTTTTGGTTTGAAAAATACAAATTCCCATTGTAACAGACCCGTTCGACCACTATAGAGCGAACGTCTTGAAGACTGTTCGACTGAAGTAGTCAAACATTCTGTATGATGTTCGAATCTCCTAAATGAAAATATATAGAGTTGTTCGACCAAAAAAATTCGAACATCATTCTTGGTGTTCGAAAAACATATTCGAACACTATGAATTATGTTCGATTTTTTTGGTTGAACAATCATAGAAATGTTCGATTTCTAAAATTGTACAAAAGGTTGATTTAAGTTTTTTTTGGCTTTTGCTATTGAACAATATGTTTATTATGTCCTATTTTCACTGTTCATTAGGAAAACAGTTCAAAATCCACAGAACTAAGTGTGGTGAATCTCATGGATAGAAATGAGATGGATCAACAAGAGATTGATCCAATGTATGAACAAATAGATTACACAACTGAGTTTTCCACAGGAGAACTTTTTGATTGTCGTACTTTTTTAGTGGAATGGGTAAGAGGAGTAGCGCATAGGCTTAATATGGTGGTTTTAGTGAAACGCTTAGACGGAGTGGAAAGTGGTAGGTTGCCTAGAGTGTTACTGGAATGTGAAAAAAATGGCAAGTACCGTCCATCTAAACAAAAAACACAAATACAACATTTGGTTTTTGATAATCATGTTGTTCAAAGGAAAAGCTCTAGAGAGAGACTATCGGTACAAAGAAGTATGACTGTCCATATCTTTTAAAGGGCACTCTATTAAATGAAGGCCAATGATTAGTAACAGTTTTATTGGGTGTTCATAATCACCCGATGGGATGTTACTTGGTTGGTCACTCATATGCCGATCGACTTACACCTATTGAAGATCAGTATGTGTTTAACTTGTCAAAGAATAATACAAAACCGAAAGATATTTTGAGTAGTTTGAAAGAATCCTTTGTTGATAATGAGTCAACGCTGAAGATCATTTACAATGCTCGTCATAAGTATCGAATTGTTGAGCACGGAGATCATTCTCAGATGTAATACCTATTGGAGAAATTGAAACATCATGAATATTATTATTTTGCCAAGAGATGTGAGCAGACGGATAGGGTCAAGGATTTATTTTATGCTCACCCAACTAGTGTCGAGTTGTTGCGTGTGTTTTCAAATATTATATTGATGGACTGTACATACAAGACTAATCGGTACAAGATGCCTCTTTTGGAGATTGTTGGGATTACATCCACTGATATCACATTCTCGGTGGCATGTGTATATTTGGAGACAAAACGTTAGGAGAACTATATTTAGGCGCTCACAATTCTGAAGGGATTAATGGATCAATCAACATTACCACAAGTGATTATTACGGATCGAGAGATGGCATTGATGAATGCGATAGAAGTTACGTTTCCGAACTCAAAACATTTGCTATATTGGTGGCATATCAATAAGAACATTTGACCAAGTGCAGATCAATGTTTCATACAAAAAATGAGAAGTGAGATTCATTTAACATCTCATGGAATTCAATGATACTTGCTGAGGACTTGATGAAATTTGATGAGTTGATACGGAGATTGAAGGATGATTACGCCAACTACCCAGAAGCCATTAATTATGTCATTGACAATTGGATAACACCTTATAAGGAGAGGTTTATGTCTTGTTGGACCAATAATGTCATGCATTTTGACAACACAACAAGTAGTAGGTATGAGTATTTAACAATGTAAATTCATTGTAAATTGTTGTTTTACTTTATTACTAAATTTGTTTTAATCGGTAATTATTGGTACTTGGTCCCATAGTGCAGAGAGTGCACATTCAAGGCTAAAGAAACAACTTGGTATGAGTCAATCGAACTTCAAAATTTCTTGGGAAATGATTTATGGTTTGTTGATTGTGTCTCACAATACAATTAAAGCATTTTTTAGAAGAGTTTGAATGTGTTACATCATTGTTACAAGTCCCATGTTTTCAAGATTATACGAGGTTTGGTCTCACATGCTGCTCTGCAGAAGATTTATGAAGAGATGGAGGGTGTAAATTCATGTGGTGTCGATTCCTTGTTATGTGCGTGTGTTTTGAGAAGTACCTATGGGTTGTCATGTGGGCATGAACTTGCGGATTTGACACTAAGTGGTGCACCAATCACAATGGACATGGTTGATAGGTTTTGGAGGAAATTAGACTGTGAGCCTTCAAAAACAGATGTTAATGTTGCTCATGATCTTAGAAGTTGATGGCAGGAGACTGTGGGTGATATTAACAATGTATTCAAGTCTGCAAATGAATCTCAGAGATTATTGTTGCTTAAACGACTCAGAGAGATCTCAAATTTGAGGACATCGCCGTTGCTTGAACCTGATGTTCATACATGTCTTCGTGGTCGACCTTGTCACGCCCCGGTTTCTTCCATACATATTTTATCAGAGTTTTAATTAAAAACAGAGGCGTGCAAAAGAAGAAAAAAACAAGGGAATATCAAAAGAAGAAGAGGATAAAAGACATCAGAATCTTTCTCATAACATATCGGACACAGCCGACTTCATATCATACAAAACATCGGTCACAACTGATTCTCAAACATCATCACAGTGAAAAATTTAACAGGATCCATTGTCATCGGAAATTACAGAAGTTATATATTACATATCAAAAGGTATAGATCATAGTTTCTTGAAACTTCGTAAAAGACATTTTATGAAAATCCCAAAAAAAGTGGCACCATCTCTCTCTCTACTGCTCTATGGTTCATCATCTCCTGTAGTGTGAGTACAGATTAAGGGGTCAATGCATGAAATACACTGGTGGAGATAAACTCTGTATCTTATAACATTCGACAAAGATGTATATATAGTAAACCGAAAGTTCACAACAAAGAGTCACGTTGTCATAGCACGTAAAATTCACAGCAGGCATTAGAAATGGTAAGGGACGAATAGGTGCGGGTATTCCCCGTCTTATCCTATAAAAACAGTCTCATTACCGTTGGTGCATTTCCAGGACCACCAAACCTTCAAGAGTAGTAGAAAAGGGGTAGAGGACGAATGCATGTTCAGAGGTGGACTGCAGCCCATGCACAGTATAAAGTATGACACAACACTTAAAATATACAGCATTTAGCATTTCTCAAATGAGCATCAAAATAGGGAAAACAATAAACAACTTAAGAATTAGAAAATACCCCCACCTCGGTAAGAGGTTATCATGTGATCTGACAAGTTATAAGTGTCAAGCCTAAAGCGTACGATCCAACAGATTGCCTACAAAAGTACCGTGATATCTTAGATCCTCAAAAGATTAAAAGACGGATATAAATAAAGAAAAGAATGATCGAGGAGGTGGGACGGATAAGCAAGACTCGAGGATTAAGGATATCGAGAAGAGTGTGAAAGGTAAACTTGGTAAAAAGGATTGACTCGACCGAGATCCCCGACTCCCGACATAAGGATGGAAACAAACGACTCGAAACGACCCATGAAAATGCTCGTCGATGCGCACACGACGCACTCGGCAAAACCTCACACACACACTCCCCTTGCACGGTCGTGCAAAACTGCACACGATCGTACCCCACAACACTCGACCGTGCGCCACCTTCCAGTGGCCGCGCACGGTCGCTCACTCCTGGTGCACTGTCGTGCCCTCACGCACGGTCGCTCACTCCTGGTGCACGGCCGTGCCCTCACGCACGGTCCTGTGCGGACCAGCCCACACAGCAACGCCACAACACCGTCTTCTTCCTCTAGCTCCGGCTGGCGACTTCCGTCGCAGACAACCTTTCTACCACCATGACCGGTGACCTCCCGTCGCTGTCAACGTCCAACAATTCACAAAACACAACCTAACAAGATCAACACACATAACACATACTAAAACCCAAGCTCAACCCAAAACCACACACACACACACACAACTCCGACCACACCAACCGGCGGCTCCACCACTCCTAACCCGTGGTCAAACACTCCAGAATGGCTATCTACCACTCCGGTGAGGAAGACGAGAGAGAGAAGGCAAGAAACGCGGAGAGAGAAAATGTGATGGACTAAAACTTAGGTTTTTGGGACGGTTGACCGGCGATTTGCCGGTGATCTAACCGTTGGAACGGAAAAAGCAAGACCGTCACAAGACTCGCCTCGATGAGAGCTACAACCTATGCAAAAACTGTTCGATTCCGAGTAAGTTAACTTTTTCGGCCACCGGCAGCGGCGGCCGCCGGAAAAAGAAAGAGAAGAAGGAGAGAAAACTTACGTGTTTTCGATTATGAGCTCGTGTGACTTAACGACTTATAATCAACCTATATATACTCCTCCAAAAGACTTACTATTCACCATAAATATCTCGTATGCCATCCTTCATATTTGTCTCGTATACGTCGTATTCTTCGTTTTCACTGTTTTCTCCACTACTTGAGCTACGTAACTTTGATTGACTTCTAGTTCGTTTCTATTCTCTCGTTTTTTTGTTATGCATCTGATTATATAAAAACCTTCTTGGTTCCACTTCTAAAAATTACGTCCCTCTAAACCAACATTAGACACACATATCTGTAACGCACATAATCGAATCTAAACACCCAAAAATTAACACACATAGAAACATCTCAATTAAGAGTTTAATTATTTAATTATCCAATTATGCTTCGTTTTGTCCCGGGCGCTACATCTCTTACCCCTTAAAAGAATTTCGTCCTCGAAATTAGATGCGTACCTAAAAAGGGCAAGTCGGGATATTTCGTCCGAATATGATCTTCTAGTTCCCACGTGGCTTCTTTTTTCCCATGACGACTCCATTGAACTCTAACTATAGACACCTCTCGATTCCTTTGCTGACACTTTTTCCTATGCAGGATAGCTATAGAAAATTCTTCATAGGTCAAATCTTTCTCCCATTCTACGTCTTCTTGTTCGATAATGTGTCTTGGGTCGAAAATGTACTTCCTTAGCATAGATACATGGAAAACATTGTGTACTCCGATGAGGTCTGGTAGTAGAGCTAGACGATATGCGACCTCTCCAACTCGTTCCAAAATCTCAAAGGGTCTTATGTATCTCAGTTTCAGCTTCCCTTTCTGTCTGAAACGACGAACTCCTTTAGTGGGTGACACCCTCAGAAAAACTTTGTCTCCCGCCTCGAATTTCAACTCCCATCGTCTCTTATCTAAGTACGCTTTTTGTCGGTCTTGTGCTATTTTCATTCTCTCCCGAATTTTCTTTATTATCTCGTCTGTCTGTTCCAACAATTCGGGTCCTAACATCTTATTTTCACCTACTTCGTCCCAACAAATAGGAGAACGACATTTCCTTCCATAAAGAACTTCATATGGCGCCATCCCATTTGTGGATTGGTAACTGTTGTTGTAGGCAAATTCTACTAAGCACAAGTGTTCCTCCCAAGTCCCTTGAAGATCCAGAACACAAGCCCTTAACATATCTTCTAGAATCTGTATTGTTCTTTCTGACTGTCCGTCTGTTTGAGGATGAAAAGCTGTACTGAAAGCTAGTCTGGTTCCCAACTCCTTTTGTAAACTCTGCCAGAATCTGGATGTAAATCGAGGATCTCTATCTGACACTATAGAAATCGGTATGCCATGCAATCGGACAATCTCTTCAAGATAAATTCGAGCCAACTTATCTAATCCGAAAGTCATCTTGATCGGTAAAAAGTGTGCAGACTTTGTTAATCTATCCACAATTACCCATACCGCGTGGTTCCCTCGTTTGGTTCTAGGCAGACCAATTACAAAATCCATAGCTATATGCTCCCACTTCCATTCCGGGATTTCCAACGAAGTTAGTAATCCAGCTGGTCGTTGGTGTTTAGCTTTTACTTGTTGACATACCAGACATTTCTTTACGAATTTTCATACACACCAGACATTCCGTTGGTATTCGATGCTTCTTTTCATATTTTCCCACCAAAAGTTTTCCCTCAAATCTCGGTACATTTTCGTACCTCCAGGATGTGCGGACAACGGCGTGCAATGAGCTTCTTCAAGGATTTCTTCTCTCAGATTCTCGTCCTTTGGCACACATATTCTTTCCCTGAAGACAAGAGCTTCATCCGTTGCAAAGGAGAAGTCTTCAGCTTTACCACTGTCCATGCGAGCTTTCATCTTCGTTAAGATGTTATCCTTCTTTTGAGCTTCAATAATCCATTCACAAAGTGTGGGTTTCACAGTCAAAGTTGCCATCAGGGCTTCGATGCTGTTCGGAGGTGAGATCATTTCCAGATTCAACCTTGACATTTCTTCGGCTAGTTGACGTTGGTTGGTGATCATAGACGTCATAATCCCTTTTCCTTTTCTACTAAGTGCATCAGCCACCACATTCGCCTTACCAGGGTGATAATGGATCGTAATGTCATAATCCTTCACCAACTCTAGCCATCTTCTCTGTCTCATGTTCAGCTCCTTCTGTTCGAAGAAATATTTCAGGCTTTTATGATCAGTGTATATCTCGCACTTCACTCCATACAGATAATATCTCTAAATTTTTAAGGGCGTGCATAACCGCTGCCAACTCCAGATCGTGTGTCAGGTAGCTTTGTTCGTGAGCTTTCAATTGTCGGGATGCATAAGCCACCACTTTTCCTTGCTGCATCAGAACGCACCCCAAACCTTATTTAGACGCATCACTATAGATCACGAATTCCTTTGTTACGTCCTGAACTGTCAAGATTGGTGCCTCTGTCAGTCTCCTCTTTAGCTTTTGGAAACTATGCTCACATTGTTCAGTCTATTGGAACTTTACATCCTTCCACGTCAAACGAGTCATCGAAGCAGCAATCTTCGAAAATCCATTTATGAACCTTCAATAGTACCCCACCATACCAATAAAACTCCATACTTTCTTGACATTGGTTGGAGTTTCCCATTTGCTGACAGCTGCAACTTTGTCGGGGTCTACCTCGATCCCTTATGATGAGACAATATGACCAAGAAAACCTATCTTGTCCATCCAGAACTTGCATTTCTTAAATTTTGCATAGAGCTTTTCTTTCCGTAGAACTTCTAGCGCAATCCTAAGATGTTGCTCATGTTGCGTCTTATCACATGAATAGATGAGAATATCGTCGATAAACACAATAACAAAATGATCGAGATATGCGTGGAAAACACGATTCATCAGGTCCATGAAGACAGCTGGTGCATTGCTAAGTCCAAATGACATTACTACATACTCGTAGTGGCCATATCTGGTTCTGAATGCTATCTTGGATATATCGGCATCTTTAACCTTCATTTGATGATATCCGGACCTTAAATCGATCTTTGAGAATGTGCTAGCACCTCTTAACTGATCAAAGAGATCTTCGATTCGAGGTAGTGGATATTTGTTCTTGATAGTTCTCTTGTTCAGCTCCCTGTAATCAATGCACATCCGAAAACTTCCATCTTTCTTCTTCACAAATAGCACCGGAGCTCCCCAAGGAGATACGCTTGGTCTAATAAAACTCTTATCCAGAAGCTCTTGTAGTTGCACCTTCAATTCTTGTAATTCTTTCGGTGCCATTCGGTAAGGGGCTTTCGACACCGGTGATGATCCTGGTACCAGATCAATCCCAAAGGTCACTTGTCGATCTGGTGGAGGGTCGGGTAAATCTTCGGGAAATACGTCCATAAATTCTCTTACCACCGGTACATCCTCAATGGAACTCATCTCTTGTTCCAGACTCACCATGCTGACCAACCAAGCTTTGCAATTTCTTTTGCTAAGCATTTGGTTTGCCTTCATAACTGATATAATCCTCGTGTCCACTTTAACTCGTGTTCCATAAAAAGTGAACTCGGGTTCTCCAAGTGTTTGAAAGATTATTTCTCTCGTACGACACTTGATCACTGCGTGATTCGACTCAAGCCAATCTATCCTTAAGATAATATCAAAATCCTTCATCTCCAATGCGTACAGATCGGCCAGAAGGATCCTCTTCTCAAAAGCGATTCGTAGATGACGATACAGGTTTTTCATCTTTACCGTCTTTCCCGACGGAATACTAACCTCTAGGGTTTTAGCATCTACCTTACTATCCTCAAACTTCAACAACTTACAGAAATTAACAGAGATAAAAGAGTGGGTCGTTCCGGTATCAAATAAAATGAGAGCAGGTATATCACATACTGTTAACATACCTGTCATTGACTCCGACCCCTCCGCAGCCTCCGGGTGAGTAAGAGCAAAAGCCCGAGCTCTACAGGCTACCGGTCTCGTACTTGTAGTTGCAGCCGTTGGGCTCTTCGGCTTCCTACAGTTCGCTGCAATATGCCCCGGTTCTCCACAGAAGTAGCAACTCCGTGTTTCTGGTTGACATGGCCCCATGTGTACCCTTCGGCATCGGGGACACGGATTCCCAGGTCGAGGAATAAGGAGAAGTGGAGCGTTGTTCTCTCTCTAAAACTTGTTCTGGGTAACGCCTTGACTCGGCCCTGTCCATTTCCTTTTCATCGGCGTCGGAGAAAATTTCTTAGGGAGCACCACATCCAATCGCAGTCGGGAGGTAATTTCCTGAGCTCTCTCAATTACATTAGCATACGTCATAACTCCTTGTTCGGCCAAAATCGATCCAATCTCTGGGCGTAGACCCCTTTCGAATCTCCGGGCCTTTTTGGCATCAGTATCGACCAGGTGTAGCGCCCCGGATCAAAACAAGCATAATTGATTAATTAAATATTTAAATCTATGATTTAATAATTATGTGCGGATGTTTTAACTGTTTAAATACGTGCGTTTCAGATAAGTGTCTAACACCCGTATGAGAAGGATAATTTACCTAGACGTAGGATGTAGGATATTTTTATATCATTAGTTGCACGTTGGAAGTATAGAAAGATAGAAATGAACTAGAGGTCAATTGGAGATCTGTAGCTCGAACGACGATAAAAAGAGTAAACCACAAGGTTTCGGAAATATCAGAAGATATTTACCAAGATATTTACCGAGATATTTATGGTGAATAGTAACTTCTGAAATCTATAAATAGGAGCTCACCCCAGTTCATTTTCACCCCTTTCTTCGAACGAGCCAAAAGTGCCGAAAACACGAAAGTCTCTCTTCTCTCTCTCGTTTCTTTTTCGCCCTCCGGCACGCCACCACCGCCGTTGCCGCCGGAGCCGCCACCGGAGTTCGCCGGAAAATTTCAAAGTTGTCGGTTTTAGCCGATTTTCACACACAACGTAGGTTTTGACGAGTCGAGTCTAGAACAAGTCTCGGATTTCTATTCCGACTTATCGTTCGCCGGAAAACGGTGAAAAACCTTTGCAAAACCCTAAACCCTAACCCTAGCCAACCTTTCTCTCTCCTCGGTTTTCTCTCTTTTCCTTCGTCCTTTTAACCGGAGGTGTTGTCGGAGGTTCTCATGAAGGCGATGGTGAGTTGTTGGGGGGACGTCGCCGCCATGTGTGGTGGTGTCGGAGTTGCAATGGGTTGGTTATGTTTATATGCATGCGTGTGTGTGTGTTTGTGTGTGATCTCTGTTGGGGGCGGCACAGGTGGTGTCGCCATGAGGAAAGTGATAACTGGCGTTGGTGATACGCCGGCGAGTTGAGACGAAAGGTTTTTGTGATTGTGAGTGTTTATATATATATATATGTTTGTGTGTGTGAGAGATGGGTTTGGAGAAGAATGGGTTGGTATCGGAGAGATAGTAGTTGGGAACGGGAAGTTTGGAACGAAGTGGCAGGAAATGTCGGGCAGAAACGAGGCTACCGAGGGAGGCTGTTGGGCGCAGGCTGCTGGCGCGCGGTCGTAACATAGGGCACAGTCGTGTCCCAGCTGGCAGAAGCCACTGGAGGATGGCGTACGGTCGTGCCGGAGCGCACGGTCGTGCGCGGCCAGACAGAACTTGCTGGAAGCTGGCGCACGGTCGTGCGCAGCCAGGGCGCACCGGGAGTGGGTGCCGGGTGCGAGACGCGTGTCGGGTAACGCTGTGTTTCCAATCCTTTCCCATTCATTTTCCTTTAAATCTCTTACCATCGAGTCTTAGCCGACGGGAAGTTGTCGACCGAGGGTCGAGGGCCCGATCGAGGTCAACCCTTGATACCTATGTACTTTCAAACTTCATATACGTTGTTGAGCTCGTATCAACTCCGAACGAGCTCATTTCTTATCCAAGCTTTAGATCCTTCGACTCGTCGCGTGAACGTTATCACTTTAATTATAATTAATAAGGACCTAAGAACATCGTAACTTGTGTAGGCTTCGTTTCGGATTGAGATTGAGTATTTGTTGGATTAAGCTTGGGTATTTGTTGAATTGAGCTTGTGTTATCAGACGTTTGATTCTAGCGACTCATATGGGTAACCACCGAACAAGGTGGGGGTAATTTCTAACTCTTAATGTGTTTACAATTTTCCTTATTATGAAGTATGAATGATGAATACTAAATGCTGTGAATATACGTGTTGTGCCATACTATAAACTGTGAAAGAACTTCGGTTCACATTGCATGTTCGGAGAGTCCTACGGGACTGTAAAAAATCATCTCCCTCCTTTCTACTACTCTATTGAGGTTTGGTGGTCCTCATGAAGCGCACCAACGGTATTGAGACCGTTTCATAGGGTAAGACGGGCTGTTCCCGCACCTATCCTTCTTACCATTTCTAATATCTGCTGTGCATTTTACTTGCTATGCCTTTGTACCGATTGTTATAAATTGTTGATCTATATATGCCTATTGAATGTTATAAGATGCAGACTTTATCCCCACGAGTGTATTCAACGCACTCACCCCCTTAATCTGTACTCACACTACAGGAGCTGTTGAGCATGATGAACCCTAGATGGAGAGAGAGACTGTGCCGCTTTTGAATCTGTTTATTTAGTATATGTCGCACCAACATTTCCAAACAATATATTTTAAGTTTATTCACGTTTTGTAATTATTTTTTAGTATACTGCGAACGTGAGATCCTGATGGTTTATTTCCACTGTGTATGATGTTTATATCGGTAGTGAGATCGATTATCTTCGGCAGAGGCCGATTGTTGTGTATATTTTATCGGTAGTGAGACCGAACGTTATCGGCCGAGGCCGTTGTTGATATGTGAAAGATTCACACCGTCCCTCCTCTCTTTCTTCTGTCGTCTCTAATCCCCTTTTTCTGTCGTCTCTTACTATTTCTTCTTCACGCCCAACGATCAAACTCTGATAAAATGTGAAAAGATTTTGGGGCGTGACACCAGGTGAGTGGCATATCTGCTTAGATGATTAAATTTCCGTTCGTATTCCCCTACCATCATAGTTCCTTGACGTAGATGTAAAAATTCCGTCTTCTTTCTATCTCGGTAGGACTGCGGTATAAAATGATAAGTAACTACTTCTTTAAAGTCCTCCCACGTCATCTCTTCCCTTTACTGCGGCAACAACGTCCTTTCATAGGAATCCCACCAATGGCTTGCCTCCTCCGTGAGCTGAAAAATCGCACATGAAATCTTTTGTTTCTTGGTACATGCCAAATGCCCAAACAATCGATCTAGTGATCTCAACAACTCCTCTGCCTCTGCTGGTTCGCCTTTCCCACTAAACGTCGGTGGATTAAAATGCCGAAATTATTCATATATAAGATTCGGATCAGACCTAACTGGTGGTGGTGCGGCTCGCGTAACCTTAAAGTGTTGTGCTAATCCTCTTAGCACCGACACTAGATCCCCCATGCGTGCATCTGTTTCCTGTTTTGGCTGATTAGCCATAAGTGTTTGTTCTCTCCGAGGTTGTCCTCGAGACATAGCTCTGTTACGATGTATATGTATATATCGTTCAGGTTTCAAAATAATATATAATAAGTAAAGGAAAATAAATACGACAAGCGTGAAGAGATACGAACGCGGATTCCATAATATAGAAAGAAGATACACGTGCTCAAATGTACATATAAGTAAAATATGGGTAACCTTTACCCCACACCAAAAGGGTTATATACATATACTAGTTAAACAACTACCACATACGTATATATAAAGTTTCATCATTCCTAGTTTATATACACAAAACGGTCATCCCCCTATCATCTATGCCACAGCAGCTGGAGGTGACAGAGGTCCTTGTAGGCCCGATGCCACATCCCTCGGGTCATTTGCATCCGGATTGTCCTCTTCAGGATTCTCTTCCGGTTCATTCTCCTCAGGATCCTCTTCAGGTTCCTCCTCGGGATCCTCTTCTGGATCCTCCTCCAAATCATCTTCTTTATCCTCCGAGCTGCCACTAGAAGGGTCATAAGGTCCAGGCTCGGGGGTAGTTGGATAGCTATGACGGCCCCACACTTCTAACATATTCCTTGCCACTCTTCCGAAATCCACAACAGGTGTGTTATCTACAGCTGAATACACCACCTCATCTCAAAAAAACGAGACGTGTTCTAGCCGCCCATGCATCCGGCAAGGTGTGAATCATATGTGTGCAAGCCTGCATATTAGGGATACTACCCCCTGTTTCCCCTGCCTCTCTCCAACAATGAAACAATCTAGATATGTGCTCACCAACTGATACGTTTCCTGACACTTGGCTTTTAAAGAAACGTCGTCTAAGTCATTCCTCACGCGTCTGTACTGGTGGAACTCGTATTCTAGCGGTACGTCTAAATCTAGCCATCTGTCAAGTTTAAGCTATATGAGTCGTTTTGTTTCATCTGAAACTTTATCCGTATCATCCGTTCGAACCCTAACTGTGTATATCAGGTAAGCAAGATGTCATGTAAGCAAGATAACACGTATCAAACACACATTCTTTATATCAAGTTACATAACTTAAGGAGAGACACGCATAGAGAGAGAGGTGCTTATACGTTTTTCTTTGGAAAAGATTTTTAAACATTTTCAACACGTTTTATCCCGTTTTCTCTTTATCAAACTAAATCAAGAAAAGTCCTACAAAGAGTAGAACTATGCTCTAATACCATATTGTCACACCCCGGTTTCTTTCATACATATTTTATCAGAGTTTTAATTAAAAACAGAGGTATGCAAAAGAAGAAAAATACAAGGGATAATCAGAAGAAGAAGGGGATAGAAGACATCAGAATCTTTCTCATAACATATCGGACACAACCGACTCCATATCATACAAAACATCGATCACAGCCGATTCTCAAACATCATCACAGCGGAAAATCTAACAAGATCCATCATCATCGAAAATTATAGAAGTTATATATTACATATCAAAAGGTATAGATCATTGTTTCTTGAAACTTCGTAAAAGACATTTTATGAAAATCCCAAAAAAAGTGGCACCATCTCTCTCTGTACTACTCTATGGTTCGTCATCTCCTGTAGTGTGAGTACAGATTAAGGGGTCAGTGCATGAAATACACTGGTGGAGATAAACTCTGCATCTTATAACATTCGACAAAGATGTATATATAGTAAACCGAAAGTTCACAACAAAGAGTCACGTTGTCATAGCACGTAATTCACAGCAGGCATTAGAAATGGTAAGGGACGAATAGGTGCGGGTATTCCCCGTCTTATCCTATAAAAACGGTCTCATTACCGTTGGTGCATTTCCAGGACCACCAAACCTTCAAGAGTAGTAGAAAAGGGGTAGGGGACGAATGCATGTTCAGAGGTGGACCGCAACCCATGCATAGTATAAAGTATGACACAACACTCAAAATACACAGCATTTAGCATTTCTCAAATGAGCATCAAAATAGGAAAAATAATAAACAACTTAAGAATTAGAAAATACCCCCACCTCGGTAAGAGGTTATCACATGATCTGACAAGTTATAAGTGTCAAGCCTAAAGCGTACGATCCAACAGATTGCCTACAACAGTACCGTGATATCTTAAATCCTCAAAAGATTAAAAGACGGATATAAATAAAGAAAAGAACGATCGAGGAGGTGGGACGGATAAGCAAGACTCGAGGATTAAGGATATCGAGAAGAGTGTGAAAGGTAAACTTGGTAAAAAGGATTGACTCGACCGAGATCCCCGACTCCCGACACAAGGACGGAAATAAATTATTCAAAACGACCCACGAAAACGCTCGCCGGTGCGCACACGATGCACTCGGTAAAACCCCACACACACACTCCCCTCGCACGGTCGTGCAAAACTGCACACGACCGTGCCCCACAACACTCGACCGTGCGCCACCTTCCAGTGGCCGCGCACGGTCGCTCACTCCTGGCGCACGACCGTGCCCTCACTCACGGTCCTGCGCGAACCAGCCCACACAGCAACGCCGCCAACACCGTCTTCTTCCTCTATCTTCGGCTGGCGACAGAAGTCGCCGGCAACCCTTCTACCACCATGACCGGCGACCTCCCGTCGCCGGCAATGTCCAACAATTCGCAAAACACAACCTAACAAGATCAACACACATAACACACACCAAAACCCAAGCTCAACCCAAAACCACACACACACACACAACTCCGACCACACCAACCGGCGGCTCCACCACTCCCAACCCGTGGTCAAACACTCCGGAATGGCTATCTACCACTCTGGCGAGGAAGACGAGAGAGAGAAGGCAAGAAACGAGGAGAGAGAAAAGGTGATGGACTCAAACTTGGGTTTTTGGGGCAGTTGACCGGCGATCTAACCGTTGGAACGGAAAAGCAAGACCGTCATAAGACTCACCTCGACGAGAAATACAACCTATGTGAAAACTGTTCGATTCCGAGCAAGTTGACTTTTCCGGCCACCGGCGGCGGCGGCCGCCGGAAAAAGAAAGAGAAGAATGAGAGAAAACTTACGTGTTTTCGATTATGAGCTCGTGTGACTTATCGACTTATAATCAACCTATATATACTCCTCCAAAAGACTTACTATTCATCATAAATATCTCGTATGCCATCCTTCTTATTTGTCTCGTATACGTCGTATTCTTCGTTTTCACTGTTTTCTCCACTACTTGAGCTACGTAACTCCGATTGACTTCTAGTTCGTTTCTATTCTCTCATTTTTCCGTTACGCATCTGATTATATAAAAACCCTCTAGGTTCCACGTCTAAAAATTACGTCCCTCTAAACCGGCATTAGACACACATATCTGTAACGCACATAATCGAATCTAAACACCCAAAAATTAACACACATAAAAACATCTCAATTAAGAGTTTAATTATTTAATTATCCAATTATGCTTCGTTTTGTCCCGGGCGCTACAGACCTAGCAAGGCTAAAGTCGTAAAGACAAGTCCACCAAACAAGATAAGAGTGCATTTGAGTATGTGGAGTCGGTCATTGATTATGTTCACCAGTTGAATAAATATTCAAGTATCTGCACCTTCGTCAGTTGGACCGATGTTTACTAAAACACGAAGACGAAAACAAATTGTCCAATGTCGATCACAGCGTAATCCAACTGACACTCCACTTATAGAACTACTCCCAGGTCACTGGAGACCTTACGTGTCAAACACAATAAATGTAAAAGGTGACGGTCATTGTGGCTTTTAGTGTGTCTCACATGCCCTCGGGTTGGGGGAGTACTCGTGGGTAAAAGTTTGTGATGATCTAATCAAAGAGTTTGAGGAATTCAGAGCCTTATATGTTATCGTTTGGTTGGATGCTACTCGGGTTGAGAAGACGCTATTGATATCGATGTGTTTCCGTGCTGAAGTATATGATTCGAAATTTTGGTTTATTTTTTTGGAAACTTATAACTTGGCGGCATCAAGATATAATATGGCTTTCGTGCATATTTCTACCCTTGAGGACACCCGTTCCGATGAATCCTCATCTAGCATGCATGACACTTGTTGGAAACAATCATTTCATTAGGGTCATTTTTCCACCTTATTACTTCATTTAATCAAGTGTTTATCCGTTAATATTATGATTGTCATAACATTTTTACCTGGTAGAATTAGTAGAGGACACACTGATACCACCTATTAGTACCATATGGTACGAATATTACTATCCATACGCTGATGGGTGGACACATCTCTACTAAACACAACTAGCTAAGTACAACAGTATGATAACAAAAGATAGTGCATCAATAGGTATTGTGAGTGTGGATCTTATTGACAGTGATTAGAAACACTGAGTATATTATATATTAAGTCATTTGGGACATGTTGATTGTATTATTGTGGTTGAGTTCAAACGAACAGTGGAAATTTGTTGGTAATTGTTAATTGCATATTATGTGTTGTTTGGTTTTAGAATTATTTGTTAGTATTATGGCCTTCATGTCCATTATTTTGGTACTGTTCGACTACAGAAGTTGAACAATTCACAATCCATTTGACACAAAGAGTTGAACACTGTACAAGATGTTCGACAACTAGGGTCGAATTCTGTGCAAAGTGTACGACTTTAAAAGTCGAACACTAAGCAACCCGTTCGACTACAGTGTTCGAACACTATACAAGATGTTCGACTTCAACAATCGAACAGTGGCAACTTCATATAGGTTTGTCTTTAAAACAAAATGATTTTGACATTAATAACAAACTAAGTTTCATACGACATAAACAATCGAATATCCGACTTCAAACATTATACATTACTCCATAATACATCAAACATAAGTTCCCAATCAACAGTACAGATAATTCCTTTATATCTCAAACATTCATATGTGGCGAACATGCAACAAAGTAATGTGAATAATAAGGAATGACTAAGTTCTATGACTTCTATTACGCCTCACTTGCGGCCTTCATGAGGGCTCGGCCTCAGAAGACTCATTCATGGACAACTAGGGATGGAAATCGGACGGATCGGATTGGAAATAGGGTGTTTCGGAAAAATTCCAAAAATTTTCAGAAATGAAAAACCAATTCCGATTTCCATTCGAAAATTTTTGGAATTGTAAAATCCAATCCGATTTCGGAATTTTTGGAATGTTTTTTGAAAATTTTGGAAATTCAAAAATTCGGGAATTTGGAAATTTTTGGAATTTTCAGAATTTTCGGAAATTTTCGGAATTCAGAAATTAAAAAAAAACATTAAAATTTTGATTTGTTGCACTATAAGTAAGGAAAATCTAATGAATGTAAAGTTGTTTGTAGCATTAGGGTCATATATTATTGTCAAAATCTTGGATAATTAAGCCATTATTTTCACATTACAGGATAAAGAAGAACCAGTAATAAAGAAGAACCAGAAACAGTAATAAAACATAGTCATTCCTAAGAGCACCAATAATAAGCCATTATCATTGTCATATATCGTTTCTTCAAGAAAATATAGTCATTCCTAAGAGCACCAGTGATAAAGAAGAACCAGAAACATCTCGAGACCAGAGAGAAAATATGGGCGAAGATCATGATCAAAACACAATCGAAGGTAAATATATAATGAGTCACAACTCACATGGTTTGTTCCTTATCAATAAAACAAATTCTAATTATAGTTCACATTGTTTTAGAAATGATACACTATCATTTGGGCCACTCAGACAGTTAATCTTTGGAGCTCTTCAATACCTACTAGGAACAAATAAGAAAAAATATTATGATTTTTCATTAAAAATAATAGCGATCATAAAAAAAACTAAGTAAATAACTAGAACATACCTTTTTCAATTTCGAAAAGAGTTTGTTCTTTTTCTTTATCTTCAACATGTGACAAACCGCTTCTCAACCAATCTTGGGCACACACTAAAGACTCTACTAGTTTAGGTGTCAATGAACTATGAAATGGATCAAGTACTCGACCCGCCAAACTAAAAGCACACTCCGAAGCAACTGATGTGATAGGAATGGAAAAAATATCTCGTGCCATTATTGCAACGACACGATAAGTTGCAAACTTTCCTTGCCACCATCCCAAAATATTAAAGTTTTCACAACCATCATCTATCCCATCATTCAAGTACCTCTCCAAATCATTCACCGCCTCTAAAGTAATCTTCCTTTTCAATTTCGCTCTAATCTCATCTCTCACATTACTTACTTTGTTAACATCCTTGCTTGTCGAACCATCTTCAACATTAGAGCTTTCTACATTCACAACACTCATAGACTCCGTCTTGTAACATTAAAAAAGGCATGACATGAAGCTCTTCACATCCCTCACAAAATTTTCAACCTTCATCTTTCTATTCTCCATGGTGAGTAAGGGATCATACTCTAACAACTTATCATACCAAAGCTCTAAATATTCCACCTTATTACGAGGGTCCAAAACAACCGACAAAAGAAAAATTGGGTTCAATTTTTCAACCATACAATATTTTTCAAAATTTTCATTCATTTTCATTGCCATGGAAACACGAGTATAATCATCGCTACCCAATTCCCGAATTATAAGCAATTTGACTATGGTCACCTCATCAAAATATATGTGAGAAGAGACATGACGAGAAGTCGAAATACGATTTGTTAACAAGTAAAATTCTTCCAAAAATATGTGCAAACTTTTCAATTTATCCCAATCATAACTCTCCAAAGCACGCACATTCTCTAATTCATTTTTGAAATTTGGATCTTGATCCTCAAACCTATCAAATGTTTTTTCAAGAGGTAAAACCGCATTTATCATATGATAGGTTGAGTTCCATCGATTTTTGACATCCAAGCACACATTCTTTTTATACCCCATATTTTCTTCTTCAACACATTTTTAAACATTTGCAAATGAGATGGGCTACTCTTCACATACTTCACACTTTTCCGAAGACGCTTAATACTTGACTTAATTTCATCAATTCCATCTCTCACAACAAGATTCATGATATGAGCAAAGCAACGTACATAAAAAAACTCACCCCCAAGAAACAACATGTTTCTTTTATTTAATCTTTTCTTCAAATCTTCAACACAAGTGTCATTACTTCGTGCATTATCAAGGGTAATACTCATAACCTTTTCTAAACCCCACTCTAATAAACAACTCTCCACCGCCTTTGCAATCACCTCACCTTTGTGTGGATGTGGAAGGACACGAAAGTTAAGGATTTTCTTATTAAGGATCCAATTTAAGTCAACATAGTGAGCAGTAATGACAATATATCCAAGATTTTGGATAGACGTCCACATATCGGTAGTGATGCATACCCGGGTGGAGTTTTCTTTCAAAGAAGCTTTTAATTTTTCTCTTTCTTCTTGAAAAATTGTATAACAATCTGTAGTTATATTAGGTCTCTTGACTACATGAAACTTCGGTTGCATTTGATTGCAAAACCCTATAAAACCTTCATTTTCAACAATAGAAAATGGAAGCTCATCAAGAATAATCATCCTAGCAAGAGACATACGACACTTAGCTTGGTCAAACTTCCAATTAGAAACTAAACCCCCATAAAGGACAATGAAACTTGTGATTTTTCTTTCAACTCATCGGGTAATTCCTTACAAACTTTTTTATGATTCCACAATTTATTAGTTCCCATCGACGTGGGAGAAAATATCCTCATATGACAAAACTTGCACTCACAATCCCCAATCCATTTTTTAGACTATTTATCATTAATCTTGTCAAAAAAATTTCATACTGGAGATCAACCATGATTGCCCGAAAGTCCTGATTTTGAAAGAGTCTTTTGCTTCTTATTTGTTGTTGCAGTGCTTGCTTGAGACGATGACATACTTGATTCCTTGTTGTACTGAAAAAACACACTAAATTGAATCAACAAACCAAAATACACACCAAAAATTTTTAAGTTATTAATTCATATCAGCCATATTAATTGAAAAATACATACATTAATTGACCAAATAACAACCATATTAATTGATGAACATAACTGAAAATAGAGGATTATGATGCAACAACAACCATATAACAAGATGGGATGCACACATTAAAAGATAATCTGGAAATTTACATTTAATACTTGTTGTAATTATCCTATCACCATGCAACAAAGCAAATAGTTTGGTTCAAATAACATTAAATTAGTGAAAAAGGGACATTAGGTTCATTCTCATACATCAGATTCTGCAGTTTGCCTTGTTTCAACATTTGTCCTTTATCCAATAAATTACTACATAATCTGTGATTTTGTGCCATATTCAATACCTTATTCCATTGACTCATTCAAATCTCTTATTTTAAACAATGAATTCTCATGAATGATGTTGAACTATTCCATTTGTCATTAACTATAATCTTAAGTAGAACAATCCATTTTCTTTATAACCCCTTATATACTTCTTTCTATATATCCCTCTTAAAAAATGAAGTATCCTAAATTTCTTCAATGCATTTTGGTCTTATCAATCAGTTTCCATTTCTCAGATGAACTCAATATTGGCTCACATGCCCTAATTATCATGAAACCTTATGAACCCTATATTACTAACAAAAGATCCCTAATTATTCCTTGCCTTTGCAAAGTAACAAACCAAAATGCCCTAATCTTCAATGTAAGAGCATAAAACTAGTCCAATTAAAGATAAATACCTTGACAATGTTTCCAACCAAGTATTGATTCTCAATATTGATCTTTTCTTGATTCTCTTTGAGAATATCCTTGAATGAATCTGACTCCAGGTTTGTTCTCTGCAACTCTTCCTGTCAAAAGGGGGAAAATGATTTATCTAGTTCCCCATTTAAAAGAAAATTGAGTGTCACGTCCCAAAATCTTTCGTATTTTATCAGAGTTTTACCGTTGGGCGTGAAGAGAGAAATAGCAAGAGACGCATAACATACAGAAAGAATAAGCAGGAGACAACAGAAGAAAGAGATAAGGGATGATGAAAATCCTTTTTCATATCAACAATCGGCCTCACTACCGATATAAATATCATAATAAAACAGCGGAAACAACGTCAGGATCTCTCGTTTATAGAATACTCCGAATTAGTACAAAACCTGAATAAACTTTAAAATATTACAAAACGTGAGTTAAATTAAAACATTATTTTAGAAATGTTTGAGAGATCTCGTCTCATTACAACAAAACCAGAAACAACACTTTTTCTCTCTAACTAAGGTTCCTCATGCTCAACATCTCCTGTAACATGAATTACAGAATAGGGGGTGAGTGCGTGGAATACACTCGTGGGGATGAAATCCGACTCTTTTAGCAATCAACAGATATAAAATACAGAAATAGTAACATTCAGTCATATTATCACAGCACATAAAATGCATAGCATGTATTTCACAACCCAACTCAGGTGCGGGTATCCCCCGTCTTACCCCTACAAATCTCAGGTGCAGGTATTACCTGACCCTAGAGCATCTCAGGTACGGGTATCACCCGACCCTACGGAAACTCAGGAACGGGCATCACCCGACCTTACAATATCTCAGGTACGATTATCTCCCAACCCTACGGAAACTCAGGTACGGGCATCTCCAGACCCTACATATGAATGAATGTGGACCCACGTCCTTTCATAGTATAACATGATCACGTAATCATAACATATATTCACAACATTTAGTATTCCGCCAATCATGCGTTTAAATAGGGAAAACTGTAAATAGATAAAGAGATAGAAATTACCCCCACCTTGTTCGATGGTTACCTGCGTGAGTCGAAAGTCTCAAATGTCAAATATCTCAAGCGCAATCCAGCAGTAACCCAAGCTCAAACCAATCAACTAAGTCAATCTTAATCCAACAAATCACCTACACAAGTTACGGTATACTTAGATCTTTATTAATTATAATTAAAGCGATAAACGTATCTTCCGGAACAAAGACGACCGTTAAAAACGCGATGAGTCGAGAGCTCTAAGGATTGGATAAGGAACGAGCTCGTTCGGAGTTGATACGATCTCAAACAAAGTATATAGAGTTGGAGGGTAAAAAGGTAAGTACGGAAAAAGAATTGGAGAACAGGACGACTCCGGATACACACCCCACACCCGGCGCCCTCTCCCGGCGCGCCCACTCAGTGCACGACCGTGCCCTCCTGGCACGGCCGTGCGCCACCCTCCAGCAACTACTGCCGACCAGCGCACGACCGTGCCCTCCTGGCACGACCGTGCGCCACCATCCAGAAACTCCTCCCCGGCTCAGGCACGACCGTGCGCCAACCTCCATTGGCTCCCACTGACTCGCGCACGGTCGTGCCCTCCGGCACGACTGCACACCAGCGCTCCCAGCAACCTGCTCGCCCTGCAGTTTCTCCGGCTGCCTCCAACGGCAACAACAACACCCGATTCTTCCCCCTCCCGGTCCTCCGACTGTCTCGTTTCAACACACTACAACATCACTGATATGATACCACTCTATCCCAACCCCATCACACACACAAACATATAAATATACAAACACACTTATCATAAAAATGCTTGGCCGGCGACCGAAGGTCGCCGGAAATCCATCGTCACAACCCACCGGCGTATCACCAACGCCGGTTATTACTTTCCTCATGGCGGCACCACCTGTGCCGCCCCCAACAGAGATCACCCAAGCATACACATAAACTCACACACATACATACATATGAACATACCCAACCCAATATAGCTCCGACACTACCACACCCGGCGACGTCGTCCCTCCAACATCTCACCCTCACCTCCGGGAGAACCTCCGACAACAAACTCCGGCTAAAAGGACAGAAGAAAGAGAGAAAATTGAGGAGAGAGAAAGTTTTGCTAGGGTTAAGGTTTAGGGTTTCAAGAGGGTTTTTTCGCAGTTTTCCGGCGAATGATAAGTCGGAATGGAAATCCAAGACCGGTTCTAGACTCGACTCATCAAAACCTACGTTGTGTGTGAAAATCGGCCGAAACTGACAACTTTGAAATTTTCTGGCGAACTCCAGTGGCGGCTCCGGCGGCGGCGCCGGTGGTGGCGCACCGGAGGCTGAAAAAGAAACGAGAGAGAAAAGAGAGACTTGCGTGTTTTCGGCACTTTTGGCTCGTTCGAAGAAAGGGGTGAAAAAATGAACTGAAAGGAGCCTCTATTTATAGAATTGGAAAAGTTACTATTCACCAAAATATCTCATTTCACTATTCACCGTAAATATCTCCCGATATTTCTGAAACCTCGTGTTTTGTTCTTTTCATCGTCGTTTAAGCTACAGATCTCCGATTAACCTCTTATTCATTTCTATCTTCTCGTTTTTCCAAAACGCATTTAGTGGTATAAAATTACCCTATGTTCCACGTCTAGAAAAATTATCGATCTAATCGTGCAGTAAACACGTATCTGAAGTGCACAAATTAAATTAAACAGTTAAATCATACGCACAAAATTATTAAATCATAGGTTAAAATATTTAATTAATTAATTATGCTCGTTTTGATCCGGGGCGCTACATCCCTTACCCCTTAAAAGAATTTCATCCTCGAAATTAAACGCGTACTAAGAACGACTCGGAACTAAATGTGTACTAAGAGCTGCGAATCAAGATATTTTATCTAAACTCTCACCCTCTCATTTTCTTGTTGCTTCTTTCTTTCTATTTCTCGTCAAGGAAAATAACTCAGACTTGCAAATTCCTTTATTATCTGGCTAAAAGCTCGATGTTCAGAACTTTTCCCAATCTTGGGCTTCTCCAATTCTTCCTTGAACTTTCCTATTCAGATCTCACTTTTGTTTCTTGTTCCTCTTCTTCTTCAACTCGTTGTACTATTCGTTGTATTAATCATCCTATATACTTTTTATCTTCATCGTTCACTTGCAGAGTAGGTCGTGGAATAGTTGGTATTGGTAAGTCGTATTTCTTCGTCAGCGAATGTAAATAAATTTCGATAGAGGTAAAGAAAAGAGAGAGAGATGGAGAATGAGAAAGAGAGAGAGAGAGTTGAAGAGACGAGATTAATCTCGATTGTCACTTGTCGATCCGGTGGAGAGCTAGATAAATCCTCAGTAAAAATGTATATGCATTTCTTTATCACCGGTATCTTCTCGGTAGAATTTAATGCTTGCTCGGGTTTTTCCCATGTTGACCAACCAAGCTTCGCAGTTCTTTTCGCTAAGCATCTCGGTTGCCTTTGTATCCAAATTATTCATTGAGTCTACTTTATCTAGGTCTCACGGAAGGTGATCTCTGGTTCTCCAGATGCTTTTGAAAGACAGTCTTCCTTGCACGGTATTTGATTACCGCATGACTGGACTCTAGCCAGTCCATCCCCAAGATCGTGTCAAAATTTCTTTATCTCTCAAGCGTGAAGATCACTAAAAGAATCTTATCTTCGAAAACAATTCTAAGGTGACAGTGTAGGTGTTCTGTCCTTTCCGTCTTTCCTGAGGGAATAAAAAAAACTTCTATAGTCCGAGCGACTATCCTACCGTCCTTATGTTTCAGCAATTACGTTGACAGATATGAAAGTGCATTTCACTCCAGTATCAAATAAGATGTAAACAGGTATATCATATACTGATAACGTACCTGTCATCATCTCTATTCCTTCAGTGGCCTTCGGGTGCGTAAGAGCGAAAGCCCGTGCCCTGCCTGCCACTGGCCTCGAGTTTGGGGCTGTAGCCGGTGGGTTTCGAGACCTCGGACAGTTATTAGAGATGTGTCCTGGTATTCCACACCGATAGCAACTTCGTGTCTCTGGCTGGCTTGGAGCTGTAGCTGATCGGTTTCGAGACCTCGGGCAGTTAGTGGAGATGTGTCCTGGTATCCCACACCGATAACAACTTCGTGTCTCTGGCTGACACGGTCCTGTGTGTATCCTTCTGCATCTAGCACACGAGTTTCCGGGTTTGGGAGTGGGGAGAAGTGGCACATTGGCTGGCCTGGGAAATTTGTTCTGAGTAAGTTCCTGGCCAGTCCACTTCCTTTTCCCAGGAGTCGGAAAAACCTTCTGAGGAGATAGAGTATCCAAACTCATCCGTGAGGCGATCTCCTGGGCTCTCTCGATGACACTTGCATATGTCATCTTCCCCTGCCCCGCGAGAATCGAACTAATTTTTGTACGAAGGCCTTTCTCAAACCTTTGGGCCTTTTTGAGATCGGTATCTACCATGTATGGAGCGTACCGACTTAGGTGATTGAATTGCCGCTTATAATCTCCCACAGTTGAGCTTCCCTGTCGGAGGTCAAGGAACTCTGTCTTCTTCTGGTCCTGAAAATGTTGAGGGATGAAATGACGAGAAACTATCTCCTTGAATTCCTCCCAAGTCATTCTTTCTCTCTGAGCTGGCAGTAGAGTCCGCTCGTACGAGTCCCACCAATGACTCACTTCATCTGTGAGCTGGAATATAGCGTAGCTAACCATCTGCTCCTTAGAGCATGTGAGATGCCCGAACAACCAGTTAAGTGACCTTAGCCACTCTTCCGCCTCTATTGGTTCTCCTTTCCCACCAAAAGTCGGTGGGTTAAACCGTCGGAACTGTTCATAAATCAAGTTCGGGTCAGCTCTAGCTTGCTGAGGGACGGCCTGATTTGATTCAAAGTGTTGTGCTAATCCTCGTAGCACAGTTACCAAATCCCCAACATTGGCAGTCTCCTCTCGCTCCGGCTGGTTGGCCGGCTGGGGTTGCTCTTTGCGGGGTCTTCCTCTCGACATAATACTGTTACGATATACATATATGTATAAGTCATTGGGATAACGCAATACTGTTATACGTAAGTAGATTAGCGCGTTACACGTGAAGAGGTATAAACATATACTTATATAAAAAGTGCGAGAAAGTACATACGCGTATATACATAGAAGCCTAATAAGGGTAGCCTTACACCATCCAAAAGGTGTATGTACATTATCTACGATATATCAACTACCCTACATATATACATATAGAATACTAAATGTTCATCGTCTGTAATCTATCCCTCTATAATCTTGGTACTAGAGAGGGTAAACGCTCGTGCCTGACTTTCGAGTTGCCGCTACTGGTTTTCTGAACCTCTGACAATTAGCCGCAATGTGTCCCGGCTCTCCACACCTGTAGCAGAGTCGGGTTCCATGGAGGCAAAGTCCTACATGCGACCCTCCACACTTGGAGCATGAGTTCCCTAGCGTGGGAGTAGGGAGAAGCGAAGCATTATTGGCCCGTGAGAACTTATGCCGACCAGGGCCTTAACTAGGACCGGTCCATTTCCTCTTTCCTGTCGCCACCTCCATCCTCCTGGATGGCTCCTCGTCCAAGAAAAGACGAGAAGAGATCGCTTGAGCTCTTTCTGTAATCGCGGCATAAGACATTTCTCCATGTCCTGCCAAAATGGAGCCTATCTCCCTACGAAGACCCCTCTCAAAGTGTTGAGTCTTCTTGGCATTCGTATCCACTAGATGGGGTGCGTACCTGCTTAATAGGTTGAATCTCCTCACGTATTCTTCTACGGAGGTGGTTTCTTGACGAATGTGTAGGAAATCTGTCTCTTTTTGGTCACGGTATGACTGGGGCAGGTATTCCTGTTTAATCAACTCCTTGAAGACTCCCCAGGACATAGCACTCCTGAATTCCGGCTACATGCTCCTTTCTGGTCTCTCCCACCAATAGCTGGCTCCTTTGGTGAGTTACAAAACGGCACAGGAGATCTTCTGCTCCTCTGTGCATGCCAAATGTCCAAAGAATTGATCCAACGTCCTTAACCACTCCTCAGCTTCGATTGGTTCTTCTTCTCTGTTGAAGGTTGGTGGATAGAATTATCGAAACTGTTCAATGATTCGATTGGCACCATTTTCATATGATGGTGGTAGCATAGCTTGTGTGGTCTCGTGTTGTCGGGCTGAGTTCTTTAGTAAAGACTTCCAATCTCTCTTCACGGCGTTCACATCGTTTTCGGATGGATTCTCCATCGACGGCTTATTCCTTCGTGGTCGTCCTCATGGCATATCACTCTATAGACGACATACGAAACTAACCTTTATAATCTACCCCGCGTAACCCAACAATCTATGACGTATACACAACACGCACAATCAAACCAGAAAAAAAAATGTATCATACGCAAAACATTATAGATCACATCACTAACATCCTCAAAGAGTTTTTGTAGCCCTCAATTATCAAAACCGACCTTACGCATTACAACCACGGACTAGGAGAACTCACTCATTAGTACACCCTGTTATAACAAGGGTTCATGGTAGTTTCAATTTTTAGTCACACGATATCAACTCCTGCATACGGTCATACTCGTACACTAGCTCACGCTGCTGCAGTCAGCGGCTTTGTGGCAGTGGCTCAGAGCAGTGTGTCGATTATAGTGACCTCAAGAGGTTTTCACAAAATCTTTTCATTGTGATTGTAATGATGTCAAGGGGGTTTTAACAGATTGTGTTCACCGTGAAACAGTTTCATTAACACCCCATCAGTCCTAAACAGTTTATATCATATCAACAAAGTAATGCACATCAGGTAAACACTTACTCAAGCAAGTCCTATGTTCAGGGAGAGTTACCTATGGAGAGAGGATAGTGCTTATCTATGTCTTTTCAAAAATCTTTTTACGTTTTTAAATCACGTGTTTTCCCACTTTAAAACCCATTCCAAAAACCTTTTCTCATTTTCAAATCACATTTTTGACATCATGTTTTTCCCATTTTAAAACTAGTTCGAGCAAGTTCTCAACGTTAGAACTGCTCTGATACCATTTGTCACGCCCCAAAATCTTTTCATATTTTATCAGAGTTTTACCGTTGGGAGTGAAGAGAGAAATAGTAAGAGACGCATAACATACAGAAAGAATAAGCAGGAGACAACAGAGGAAAGAGATAAGGGACGATGAAAATCCTTTTTCATATCAACAATCGGCCTCTACCGAAAACAATCGGTCTCACTACCGATATAAACATCATAATAAAACAGCGGAAACAACGTCAGGATCTCTCGTTCATAGAATACTCCGAATTAGTACAAAACCTGAATAAACTTTAAAATATTACAAAACGTGAGTTAAATTAAAATATTATTTTAGAAATGTTTGAGAGACCTCGTCTCATTACAACAAAACCAGAAACAACACTTTCTCTCTCCGACTAAGGTTCCTCATGCTCAACATCTCCTGTAACATGAATTACAGAATAGGGGGTGAGTGCGTGGAATACACTCGTGGGGATGAAATCCGGCTCTTTTAGCAATCAACAGATATAAAATATAGAAATAGTAACATTCAGTCATATTATCACAGCACATAAAATGCATAGCATGTATTTCGCAACCCAACTCAGGTGCGGGTATCCCCGTCTTACTTCTACATATCTCAGGTGCAGGTATTACCTGACCCTACAGAAACTCAGGTACGGGAATCACCCGACCCTACAGCATCTCAGGTACGGGTATCACCCGACCCTACAAAATCTCAGGTACGGGTATCACCCGACCTTACGGGAACTCAGGAACAGGTATCACCCGACCTTACAATATCTCAGGTACGGTTATCTCCCGACCCTACGAAACTTAGGTACGGGCATCTCCCGACCCTACATATGAATGAATGTGGACCCACGTCCTTTCACAGTATAACATGATCACGTAATCATAGCATATATTCACAACATTTAGTATTCCGCCAATCATGCATTTAAATAGGGAAAACTGTAAATAGATAAAGAGATAGAAATTGCCCCCACCTTGTTCGATGGTTACCCGCGTGAGTCGAAAGTCTCAAATGTCAAATATCTCAAGCGCAATCCAGCAGTAACCCAAGCTCAAACCAATCAACTAAGTCAATCTTAATCCAACAAATCGCCTACACAAGTTACGGTATACTTAGATCTTTATTAATTATAATTAAAATGATAAATATATCTTCCAGAAGAAAGACGACCATTAAAAACGCGATGAGTCGAGAGCTCTAAGGATTGGATAAGGAACGAGCTCATTCGGAGTTGATACGATCTCAAACAAAGTATATAAAGTTGGAGGGTAAAAAGGTAAGTACGGAAAAAGGATTGGAGAACACGACATCTCCTGATACACGTCCCGCACCCGATGCCCTCTCCCGGCACGCCCACTCAGTGCACGACCATGCCCTCCTGGCACGGCTGTGCGTCACCCTCCAGCAACTACTGTCGACCAGCGCACGACCGTGCCCTCCTGGCACGACCGTGCGCCACATCCAGAAACTCCTTCCTGGCTCAGGCACGACCGTGCGCCAACCTCCAGTGGCTCCCGCTGACTCGCGCACGGTCGTACCCTCCGGCACGACCTCGCACCAGCGCGCCCAGCAACCTGCTCGCCCGACAGTTTCTCCGGCTGCCTCCAACGGCAACAACAATACCCGATTCTTCCCCCTCCCGATCCTCCGGCTGTCTCGTTTCAACACACTACAACATCACTGATTTGATACCACTCTATCCCAACCCCATCACACACACAAACATATAAATATACAAACACACTTATCACAAAAATGCTTGGCCGGTGACCTTCGATCGCCGGAAACCCATCGTCATAACCCACCGGCGTATCACCAACGTCGGTTATTACTTTCCTCATGGCGGCACCACCTGTGCCGCCCCCAACAGAGATCACCCAAGCATACACATAAACTCACACACATATATGCATATGAACATACCCAACCCGATATAGCTCCGACACCACCACACCCGGCGACGTCGTCCCTCCAACAACTCACCCTCACCTCCAGGAGAACCTTCGACAACAAACTCCGGCTAAAAAGATGGAGGAAAGAGAGAAAACCGAGGAGAGAGAATGTTTTGCTAGGGTTAAGGTTTAGGGTTTCAAGGGGGTTTTTTTGCCATTTTCCGACGAATGATAAGTCAGAATGGAAATCCAAGACCGGTTCTAGACTCGACTCATCAAAACCTACGTTGTGTGCGAAAATCGGCCGAAACCGACAACTTTGAAATTTTCT
The DNA here is from genome assembly GCA_954870855.1 of Scutellaria minor. NCBI lineage: Eukaryota > Viridiplantae > Streptophyta > Magnoliopsida > Lamiales > Lamiaceae > Scutellaria > Scutellaria minor. Next base: position 13,708,055 of record OX940737.1, read on the forward strand.
GGCGAACTCCGGTGGCGGCACCACCGCGCCGGCGGCAGTTCCGGCGGCGGCGCCAGTGGTGGCGCGCCGGAGGCCGAAAATGAAACGAGAGAGAGAAGAGAGACTTACGTGTTTTCGGCGTTTTTGGCTCGTTCGAAGAAAGTGGTGAAAAAATGAACTGAAATTAGCCTCTATTTATAGATTTGGAAAAGTTACTATTCACCAAAATATCTCGTTTCACTATTCACCGTAAATATCTCCCGATATTTTCGAAACCTCGTGTTTTGTTCTTTTCACCGCCGTTTAAGCTACAGATCTCCGATTAACCTCTAGTTCGTTTTATCTTCTCGTTTTTCCAAAACGCATCTAGTGGTATAAAATTACCCTATGTTCCACGTCTAGAAAAATTATCGATCTAATCGTGCAGTAAACACGTATCTGAAACACACAAATTAAATTAAACAATTAAATCATACGCACACAATTATTAAATCATAGGTTAAAATATTTAATTAATTAATTATGCTCGTTTTGATCTGGGGCGCTACATTGAGACACAACTATTAGAGTAAAGAAGAACTCACCTGGTACCTTCGATTCGAAGATGAAGATGAAGATGGAGAGAAAGCAGTGAATCTAGAATGGCTTTGGAGATGATGGACGAATGGCTTTGAAGTTTGACCTAATAGTATATAGTATAAAATAAAATTATAAAATTTATATGAATAGTATATAGTATATAATATATAGTATATAGTATAAAATAAAACTATAAAACTATATTATAAACTATTATCATTTTGTTAGTAATTATATTTATTAATTCATATTTATTAAGTTATTTTTCTTTTAGGAAGCTCAAATCAAATGAATATTTGAATCTATATTATGATTTATGATAATGCTTTGTTCAAAATCCTTCGATATTTAAAATACTTGTTTTATAATTTGTATAATTTTCTTTGTCATTATTCCTATTATATAAAATGTTATCATTTTTAATGAAATTTATGATATATTTACCTTTGAAATTAGATATTCACCTTTTATTTTATATAATATATAGTATTCTTATATAGCATATAATATATAGTATATAGTATATAATATATGGTATATAGTACATAGTATTCTTCTATAGCATATAGTATATAGTATAACGTATATAGTGTATAGTATGTAGTATATAGTATGTAGTATATAGTATATAATATATATTATGCAGTATATAATATAGTATAATTAAAAAACTACAGTATAAACTATAGTATATAGTATAAAATAAAACTATAGTATAAACTGTACTATATACATATAGTATATAGTATATAGCATAAAGTATATAATATTATTCTATAGCATATAGTATATAGTATATAGTATAATTAAAAAACTATACTATAAACTATAATATATAGTATATATTATAAAATAATACTAAAAACTACAGTATAAACTGTAGTATATAGTATATATTGTAAAATAATACTAAAAAAATACAGTATAAACTATAGTATATAGTATAAAATAAAACTATAGTATAAACTATACTATATACATATAGTATATAATATATTTATATACTATAATATAGTGTAAAGTATATAAAATATAGTATATAGTATTATAAAGTATACTATAATATGTATATTTATACTTACACATAATATGATATAACACCCCATTATTTAAATTAAAGAGTAATGTTTTATTTTTTAATTTTTGGGTTGTTAATTTAATATTCCATAAGTAATTAATCAACATAAGTCGCAAGCCATGTGTTGGGAAAGAAAGAAATGACAAGTCAGCACTCCACATCTTAGAACTTCAACACCTCATGTAAGTTTCTCTCTCTCTCCTCACCACTTTTGGACATCACGTCTATTTTATGTTTATACTTGTGCAAAGTGGGAAAAGAAAGAAAAAGCAACACATATTCTTTCCTTCTCTCTTTCTCTCTCGGACTTTCACACTCTCACTCTCTCGATTTCTCTTCCTCACACGCAGTAATCTCTCTCTATCTCTGTCTCTCTATCTCTCTCTCGCTCTCTTTGGCTGCTGCCGAGGGTGGCAGCAAGTGCTGGACAACGATGGGAGTGCGCGCAGGCTAGCGCCGAGGGGGGGCTTGCTGTTCGGTTTTTGCTGCAGTGCGCAGACAGTGCTTGACATGCCGTTTGAGGCACTTACGAAGATGGGAACGAAAAACTGTTTTTATGGCATATACTAGAGAGTATGGGGAAGGTCTCCACCAAGTTTGGTGGCCATTCGAGATCAGAGGAACGAGGGGGAATTTTACGAAGTCGAAGTTGTGTTTCTGCAACCGAACTGGAGAAAGTCGCGGAGCAGAAGGTCTTAACGAAAGATTTTTAGGAAACTGTTCGTCTGGGGTATTATTCAATGTGTTGAGAACGTTCCTACCAAGTTTCACCTTAAGGCGAGTCCGTTTGAGGGTCATACGATATGTCGGGGCAAAGCACGGCAGACTTGTGGTACAACGGTGAATTTCAGCCTATTGTGTGGGCGCCGTGTGCAGCGCCGTGGGCGCCTGTGGATGCACCGAGAAGCCACGCCATATTCTAGTGTCGAGTTAAGTCACCAACGATGCGTTGTCGCCATCTACGACGAGATGATGATAAAGTAAAAACGACGGTTTCCTTTCCATTTGGTAAGGGTTTTCTTTCTAATATGCAAGAGGTTTATTTATGCAAGATTGGTTACTTTGCAATATTATTTACTTTGCAAGATTTGTTCCTTTGCAAGATTAATATTCTTTGCAAGCTAATTTACCTTCGTTGCAAGTTTAGTGTTCGTTGCAAGCTTAGTTATTTATTTTGCAAGATCGCAAATTTAATGTTCCTTGCAAGTTTAATTATTTAATTTGCAAGTTTGCAAGCTTAACTCATCTTTGCAACTTTGTCAGTTTAATTTCGCAAGCTTAGTTTCTTCTTTGCAAAGTTTAATTCTTCCTCGCAAGACCAATTCTTCTTTGCAATTGCAAGGTTAATTTCACAAGCTTAATGTCTTCTTTGCAAGTTTAATCTTTCTTGCAAGTTTAATATTTTTCTTTGCGAGTTTGAATTAGTGTGCAAGGGGTTTTCCTTGCCACCAAAGTCGAGCCTTCTAAATGCTATATTTAGAACTATTGTATTTCTCTTCCCTGATAAACTATTATCTATTGCGAAACGCTCATTTTTCCAAATGATACGAGCTATCTTTCCTTACATTCAAAAGTCCTTTCTTCGGACCTCTTTCCATCGACCTTTGTATAAGAATACTTTCAATTCGAGACCTAAGTGAAGTTATAAATGGACTCTTTTAGTTGCTGAGACGAGGATTATGCATCATGTAGGAAGTTTAAGCGAATGACCCAGTTAATCATGCTTAACACCTAGAAGCTCTCCGAGACGTTAATCACCAGAGGTGGGGGTAAATTCTTATAGGTTACATGTTGTGAACAATGTACGCTCTTACATGGGATTACTATATGTCACTGATTTTTCTAACATGAAAGTTTAAACGTGAAGTTCAAAGTGAAATGTGTTTTACTTCGTGAATGATGAAATGTGATGAAGGTTATGGGGAGAATGCTTGCTTTCCCATTTGTGTACACGTGCTTTAACGTGAAGTTGTTGGCTGATGTGAAACGTATATGCTTATTTTATAAATGTGGAATTTTGTGCCTTGTTACGTGACAAATGTGAATGTGCAATATTTGCCAGATGAAAGAAATTGTTATGTGACATGATATGTATGCACGGTGGCTCAGAACTGCATTACGGTGGCTCAGAACCACAATAATGTTTACTACGGTGGCTCAGAACCATAATAATGTTTTGCACGGCGGCTCAGAACCGCATTACGGTGGCTCAGAACCACAATAATATTTACTACGTTGGCTTAAAACCACAATAATATTTTGCACGGCGGCTCAGAACCGTATTACGGTGGCTCAGAACCACAAAAATATTTTCACGATGGCTCAGAACCGTACTTTCAAAGGCGGCCTCAAAACCGCATTTATGTGCTATTGAGTGATATGTTTATGTTTGCTTTAAGTATTTTAACTGTTCACCAGTCCCACCCCACCGAGTGTCTTTATGCACTCACCCCTTTTATGTTAAAAATGTTTTCAGCTTGAGGAATCTTTAAGTGTGGTGCGCGAGCGATGGATGCTGGTAGCCGAAGTACTAAAGATTACAATAGAGTTTTAATTACAGTGTTTTATTTTATGGATTTTAAGAGAAATGTAATTCATAATTATACTTAATTTTGTTTATATTTATAGTTCTAAAAACGGTGAATTTTGTCACCCCCCAAAATCTTTTCACATTTTATCAGAGTTTTCACATGGGCGTGAAGATGGAGAAAGCAAGGGACGCATACTCAACAGAAAGAATAAGTAAGGGACGATAGAAGAAAGAGGTAAGGGACGAAGTGAATCTCTCACTTATCAACAATCGGCCTCTGCCAATAACAATCGGTCTTACTACCGATATAAAACAACATACGCAGCGGAAACATACATCAGGATCTCACATCCTTACATATATCAGAATATTACAAAACATAAGTTTGTCCGAAACATAGTTTGAAAATGTTTAAGAGACCTCGTCTCATTACAACAAAATCAAATACAGTACTTCATCTCTCCTCCTAGGGTTCCTCATGCTCGTCATCGCCTGTAGTGTGAGTACAGATTAAGGGGGTGAGTGCGTGGAATACACCCGTGGGGATAAAATCCACCTCATATGACTCATGACAGAATTAAATATCGAAAAGCTAACCTACAGTCACGTTGTCACAACACATATATATGCAAAGCAGATATTAGAAATGGCAAGGGACGAATAGGTGCGGGATTCCCCCATCTTACCCTATATAACGGTATCTCACCGTTAGTGCATTTCAAGAGGCTCACGACACCTCCACAGAGTAGTAGAAAATAGCAGGGGACGAACATAATGCATGATCAGAGGACCTCGGTCCTTTCACAGTTATAATATGGCACAACAAGTATAAACACAACACTTAGTATTCCTCAATCATGCGTTTACTTAGGGAAAACGATAAATAGAGGAAAAGTTAGAAATTACCCCCACCTCGTTCGGTGGTTTCCCGCGTGAGTCGAAAGGTCTAAAGATCTGGTGATACAAGCTCAATCTAACAAGTAATTCAAGTGCAATCCAACAGTAAACCGAGCTCAATCCAATCAAGTAATCAAATCTTAATCCAACAAATCGCCTACACAAGTTACGGTATACTTAGATCTTTATTAATTATAATTAAAGCGATAAACGTATACGTGATGAGTCGAGGGATCTAAAGATTGGATAAGACACGAGCTCGTTCGGTGTTGATATGAGCTCAACAACGTATATAAGTTGGAGAGTATATTGGTAAAAAAATTGAAGGGTTAACTTTGACTGGGCCCACGACCCTCGGTCAACGACATCTTATCGGTTTAGACTCGATGATAAACGTACAAGAAAAGGAACGGAAAAAGGATAGAAAACACGGTATTACCCGACGTGCGCCTAGCACCCGATGCCCACCCCCGACATGCTCAACCGGTGCACGACCGTGCCCTCCTAGCACGGCTGTGCGCCAACCTCCAGTAAAACCTGTCGGCTGGCGCACGACCGTGCCCTCCTGGCACGACCGTGCGCTGGCCTCCAGCAACTTCTGCCGGCTGGTGCACGGCCGTGCGCTTCGGCACGACCGCACACCAGTGCGCCCAGCAGCCTGCGCACCCGGCAGCCCCCCCGGCTGCCTCGTTTCTGCTCGGTGTTTCCGGCCACTTCATTCCAAACCTCTCGTTCTCAACTACTATCTCTCCGATACCAACCCATCTTTCTCCAAACCCATCTCACACACACAAACATATATATATATATACAAACACTCACAATCTCAAAAACCCTTGGCCGGCGACCTTTGGTCACCGGAAACCCATCGTCTCATTATACCGACGCATCACCAGCGCCGATCATCACTTTCCTCACGGCGGCACCACCTGTGCCGCCCCCAACAGAGATCACCCAAGCATACACACAAACTCACACACACACATGCATATAACATACTCAACCCGATATAACTCCGACACCACCACACACGGCGGCGTCGTCTCCTTAACAACTCACCCTCGCCTCCATGAGAACCTCCGACAATATCTCCGGTTAAAAGGATGAAGGAAAAGAGAGAAAATCGAGGAGAGAAAAAAGTTGGCTAGGGTTAGGGTTTAGGGTTTTGCAAAGGTTTTTCGCCATTTTCTAGCGAACGATAAGTCGGAATGGAAATCCGAGACCGGTTCATGACTCGACTCGTCAAAACCTATGTTGTGTATGAAAATCGGCCGAAATCGATAACTTTGAAATTTTCCGGCGAACTCCGGTGGCGGCACCACTGCGCCGACGGCAACTCCGGCGGCGGTGCCGATGGTGGCGCGTCGGAGGCCGAAAAAGAAAAGAGAGAGAAGAGAGACTTACGTGTAAATGTTGCTTTTTGGCTCGTTCGAAGAAAGAGGTGAAAAATGAACTGAAGGAGCCTCTATTTATAGATTTCGAAAGTTACTATTCACCGATAAATATCTCATTTACTATTCACCGTAAATATCTTCTGATATTTCCGAAACCTCGTGTTTTGTTCTTTTCATCGCCGTTTAAGCTACAAGTCTCCGATTGACCTCTAGTTCGTTTCTATCTTCTCATTTTAATAAGGAAATTTTTTTACTAAGACGTTATTAAAGGAAACGGGGCGTTACATATAAAGTATATAAAATATATTATATAGTATATAGTATTATAAAGTATACTATAATATGTATATTTATAATTACATATAGTAAATTTATATAAAATGTATTATATAATATATAGTATTATAAAGTATACTATAATATATATATTTATAATTACATATAGTAAATGTATATAAAATATATTATATAGTATTTTTCTATAGCAAATAGTATACAATATAAAATGTTTGAATTATTTACAACAATTACTATTGGTTTGATGGTAAGTTTCGTGCTTTGAGTGTGAGAGGTCTGGTGTTTGATTCTCAAATATCTCTACTCACTCTACATTTTATAATTTCGGATCGGAAATCGGATCAGAATTTCATATCGGATTGAAAATTGGAATTTTTGAAAATTGAATTTCGGAAATATTTCGGATCGGATTTCAGAATTTCCGAAACTTTTAAAACTAATTTCAATTTCCATCTAAAAATTTTCAAAAAAATCAGAAATCGGAATTTTGGATTTCAGATTAAAAAAATTCATTCCAAAATCGGAAAATTTCGGATTGAATTCAGCGGATATCAGATATTCCGTTCCAATTTCCACCCTTATGGACAACGCTTCATATGCACGCTCCACAATTGGCATCACGAAGTCGATGAATAAGTCTGAATCACGACGGGCCCACATTTGCACCAACGGATGGAGTTGAGCACGTGCTGAATGAATCATTTTCCAGGGTTGTGGACCCTGAGTAGAAGTGACACCAACAACATTTGAAACATGGTCAGGGTTCTGTACCTTTGGATGAGATACTGTGTAATACTATTCCATGTAATTCGGAGAGCACTCCCATGTAGGGTTTGTAGGTATACTAAGACGATCCACAGGCAACAAATGATTACTCCACTGTATGAAGTAGTTGCCCAGCAAATGGAAGACAATCTTGTATTGTGTACCCGTATAACCTCTGCACACTTTACTTGGTATCAAACGCGCCTTAGGTATCATTTGCACATAGTCGTATTATTGCAATACACGATCGAGATGGTATGGCTCAACGATGTCAAATGCACGAATGCATCCAACATAGAATGTTACAGCTTCATGAGAATAAACATCCCTCATCCCAACATAGAGAGTTCAAACAACCTACAACCACAAAATATTCAAAATATGAGGACAAACACTACAGTACAGAACATTCACATTGACAATCTCATTTCCACTTACATTACTCGGTGAGTATGTGTCTAATATCTCTCTCCATGCTAATATACCGTCAATGGAACCTCCGTGAGTGACTTTTTGGGCCCATCTAAAGGCTAGTAAATGGCAGCTTCAAAAGTTCACATTATAAGTTGGCCTTGTCATAGGAAAATACTCATATATCCATGCCTACAACACAAAACATCATTGAAATGTTATGAAAATGAGATAAATATTAAAAAGAAATTAAATTAAAGTTGAACCATTCTTACCTCTAGCAATGTGAAGTATCCCAACATCTGTTTCATGCCATAACGAGATGTCAATCCCAACTGATGATAAAGAAAAGTCAGTGCAACAGTCCCCCATGCATACCTATGTACTTGGGTTACATTACCCAATATTTTCAAAATATTCGTCAACACTCTGTTGCCGCTCTTATTTGAGAAGATTGTGCAACCAAACACAAACCAGAGATATGCTCTAGCTGCACACATTCTGGTGGCCTCGTCTGTACTAGTAACGCCCTGACTAAATCTAGCTCGCAACCACTCAAGCTTAACAAAAGAACCTCTCGTTATCCCAAGGGCATCCTCCGCCTCATCAACTGTTATCCAAAAATATTTAGACATCATCACTGGGGTGGGTACTATCCTATCGTCAAGTAATACAACCGGACGCCCCGTCACTAGAAGTTCGGTAATGCAGGAGACATCATCTAGCATGATGGTCATCTCACCAAATGGTAGGTGAAAGTTGTTGGTCTCCGGATGCCAACGCTCTACAAAGGCACATATTAGATTCTTGTTGGGATTTTTATATGATATGGACTGTAGCCCATAAATCCGAGTTCGAGACATCATAACACTTTAATCATCAAACTCGCCATCTAGTTGCGACGCATTAATCTTCATGGTATGGTACCATAACTTCAGCACATCTCTTTTCTTGTTGAACCAAATCTTTGACGCAACATGATTCTTGAAACTGGGAATCAAATTAGGGTCCATGGGCCCACCAGGATATGGCCCGGTTAAAACATTTATATCAAAATCTCCCTCGTTCACAGCATCACTTTCATCCATATCTGCAGCAACTTTTTCAAGGACATCAGGATGACATGTCGAATGCAACTCGGGTTGCTCGTTCATGATGGCCTCACTTTCTTCTCCTGCAACATTTTTCTCTATAGAAAGAGCCAACACGTGTTTATTCATGTCATCAAACGGTTTATGTTTAGTAATGGCGGCATCAGGGTCTTCATTTCATTGCTTTCTTTCAGAAGCCGTTGGTCGATTCCTCCTCCTGTATATTTTCTGAACTGCATGTAGTCAAAAAATTCGTGTCAATAACAAAAAATAAGAGAAAATTACAAATATGGATCTGTTCGACCACTATGGTCAAACACATTACTATTGTTCAATAGTATTCGTCGAACAACATCACACTATTCGATTCCCAAAATCGAACACTTTATTAAATGTTCGACTATATAAGTTGAACAAATTCCCAATGTTCGACCATAAGTGTCAAACAGAAATATTCCTTTCGACAGGAGGGATCGAATGGTAAAAGTTGTGTTCGACATTCATGGTCGAACGTCCAATGTTGTGTATGACCGTAATTGTCGAACAGTCTGCACAACCCGCGAACAACCAGGGTCGAATAGCTGACAACCTAAAACATGAAATTTTTACATTTTTCTGCATCCTAAACTCAATATTTTCCCACAATAGATTACAATTATATACGCACACCATAAGCCATACAAATTGGTTTGATTTTTACCCATGAATCAATCTAATTTACATAACTTGTATTCAAGATTCATAATAACTCAAACAACTTGCGGTTTGGGTAAAACACGAACCTGGCACCGAAGTATCACATTCGTTTGGAGTGTCCATTGCAGTTGTTTGATTTCTCAAGTCAGAATAAGCACAAATTTGTTCTTCTTCTTTTCTCCATTTTCTTCCAATTTTGATCGCCTCGATTTCTTTTATGTTTTTTATTTAATCAAGGGTTTTATTTTTTTAAGTCAAAGGGCATAATTGAAAATGTTTGGGGTGTGTTTAGAAATATTTTAAGAATTACACATATTACAATTGGGGTGTGAATAGATATTGGGATATGCTTAGAAATACTTGGGGTGCGGATAGTCCCACCATTTCTTAAGTTCGTTTAGAAATAGCAAACTTCCAAGGACCCTAAATTGTGCGATGTTAACCAGGATGGCAATCCGTGGCTACTAATACTCGAAGCATATTACTTTTATCTTCCCTGAAGATTTCAACTAAAATGAATAAATAAATAAAATCATTTCTCTCAAACTCGGAGCCCAGACGATTGAAATTGCTAATTCAATAACGATATGAAAATAAATATCCGGTTCCCTAATTTTCATTCATCTTGAAGGCTCAACCGTTGACCGTACTTACTGGAGCTTCGCCGCTTATACTGTATGACATTAAAAGAAAAACATAAAAAACTGGATAAATAGATATTTGCACTAAAAGATAGTTATGTTATCTTAAAAATATGTAATATAACCAATAATGGTTGCATCATGGTCTTCATTTCGTCGCTTTCTTTCAGAAGCCGTTGGTCGATTCCTCCTCCTGTATATTTTCTGAACTGCAGGTAGTCAAAAAATTCGTGTCAATAATAAAAAATAAGAGAGAAAATTACAAATATGGATCTGTTCGACCACTATGGTCAAACACATTACTATTGTTCAATAGTATTCGTCGAACAACATCACACTATTCGATTCCCAAAATCGAACACTTTATTAAATGTTCGACTATATAAGTTGAACAAATTCCCAATGTTCGACCATAAGTGTCAAACAGAAATATTCCTTTCGACAGGAGGGATCGAATGGTAAAAGTTGTGTTCGACATTCCTGGTCGAACGTCCAATGTTGTGTATGACCGTAATTGTCGAACAGTCTGCACAACCCGCGAACAACCAGGGTCGAATAGCTGACAACCTAAAACATGAAATTTTTACATTTTTCTGCATCCTAAACTCAATATTTTCCCACAATAGATTACAATTATATACGCACACCATAAGCCATACAAATTGGTTTGATTTTTACCCATGAATCAATCTAATTTACATAACTTGTATTCAAGATTCATAATAACTCAAACAACTTGCGGTTTGGGTAAAACACGAACCTGGCACCGAAGTATCACATTCGTTTGGAGTGTCCATTGCAGTTGTTTGATTTCTCAAGTCAGAATAAGCACAAATTTGTTCTTCTTCTTTTCTCCATTTTCTTCCAATTTTGATCGCCTCGATTTCTTTTATGTTTTTTATTTAATCAAGGGTTTTATTTTTTTAAGTCAAAGGGCATAATTGAAAATGTTTGGGGTGTGTTTAGAAATATTTTAAGAATTACACATATTACAATTGGGGTGTGAATAGATATTGGGATATGCTTAGAAATACTTGGGGTGCGGATAGTCCCACCATTTCTTAAGTTCGTTTAGAAATAGCAAACTTCCAAGGACCCCAAATTGTGCGATGTTAACCAGGATGGCAATCCGTGGCTACTAATACTCGAAGCATATTACTTTTATCTTCCCTGAAGATTTCAACTAAAATGAATAAATAAATAAAATCATTTCTCTCAAACTCGGAGCCCAGACGATTGAAATTGCTAATTCAATAACGATATGAAAATAAATATCCGGTTCCCTAATTTTCATTCATCTTGAAGGCTCAACCGTTGACCGTACTTACTGGAGCTTCGCCGCTTATACTGTATGACATTAAAAGAAAAACATAAAAAACTGGATAAATAGATATTTGCACTAAAAGATAGTTATGTTATCTTAAAAATATGTAATATAACCAATAATGGTTGCATCATGGTCTTCATTTCGTCGCTTTCTTTCAGAAGCCGTTGGTCGATTCCTCCTCCTGTATATTTTCTGAACTGCAGGTAGTCAAAAAATTCGTGTCAATAATAAAAAATAAGAGAGAAAATTACAAATATGGATCTGTTCGACCACTATGGTCAAACACATTACTATTGTTCAATAGTATTCGTCGAACAACATCACACTATTCGATTCCCAAAATCGAACACTTTATTAAATGTTCGACTATATAAGTTGAACAAATTCCCAATGTTCGACCATAAGTGTCAAACAGAAATATTCCTTTCGACATGAGGGATCGAATGGTAAAAGTTGTGTTCGACATTCCTGGTCGAACGTCCAATGTTGTGTATGACCGTAATTGTCGAACAGTCTGCACATCCCGCGAACAACCAGGGTCGAATAGCTGACAACCTAAAACATGAAATTTTTACATTTTTCTGCATCCTAAACTCAATATTTTCCCACAATAGATTACAATTATATACGCACACCATAAGCCATACAAATTTGTTTGATTTTTACCCATGAATCAATCTAATTTACATAACTTGTATTCAAGATTCATAATAACTCAAACAACTTGCGGTTTGGGTAAAACACGAACCTGGCACCGAAGTATCACATTCGTTTGGAGTGTCCATTGCAGTTGTTTGATTTCTCAAGTCAGAATAAGCACAAATTTGTTCTTCTTCTTTTCTCCATTTTCTTCCAATTTTGATCGCCTCGATTTCTTTTATGTTTTTTATTTAATCAAGGGTTTTATTTTTTTAAGTCAAAGGGCATAATTGAAAATGTTTGGGGTGTGTTTAGAAATATTTTAAGAATTACACATATTACAATTGGGGTGTGAATAGATATTGGGATATGCTTAGAAATACTTGGGGTGCGGATAGTCCCACAATTTCTTAAGTTCGTTTAGAAATAGCAAACTTCCAAGGACCCCAAATTGTGCGATGTTAACCAGGATGGCAATCCGTGGCTACTAATACTCGAAGCATATTACTTTTATCTTCCCTGAAGATTTCAACTAAAATGAATAAATAAATAAAATCATTTCTCTCAAACTCGGAGCCCAGACGATTGAAATTGCTAATTCAATAACGATATGAAAATAAATATCCGGTTCCCTAATTTTCATTCATCTTGAAGGCTCAACCGTTGACCGTACTTACTGGAGCTTCGCCGCTTATACTGTATGACATTAAAAGAAAAACATAAAAAACTGGATAAATAGATATTTGCACTAAAAGATAGTTATGTTATCTTAAAAATATGTAATATAACCAATAATGGTTGCATCATGGTCTTCATTTCGTCGCTTTCTTTCAGAAGCCGTTGGTCAATTCCTCCTCCTGTATATATTTTCTGAAATGCAGGTAGTCAAAAAATTCATGTCAATAACAAAAAATAAGAGAGGAAATTACAAATATGGATCTGTTCGATCACTATGGTTGAACGCATTACTATTGTTCGATAGTATTCATCGAACAATATCACACTGTCCGATTCCCAAAATCAAACACTCTATTTAATGTTCGACTATATAAGTTGAACAAATTCCCAATGTTCGACCATAAGTGTCCAATAGAAATATTCCTTTCGACAGATGAGGTCAAATGGTTAAAGTTGTGTACGATACTCATGGTCGAACTTCCAATGTTGTGTTCGACCGTAATTGGTGAATAGTCTGCACAACCCGCTAACAACCAGGGTCAAACAGCTGACAACCTAAAACACTAAATTTTTACATTTTTCTGCATCCTAAACTCAATATTTTCCCACAATGGTCTACAATTATATGCACACACGATAAGAAATACTAATTTTTTCGATTTTTACCCATGAATCAATCTAATTTACATAACTTGTATTCAAGATTCATAATAACTCAAACAACTTGTGGTTTGGGTAAAATACGAACCTGGCATCAAAGTATCACATTCGTTTGGAGTGTCCATCGCAGTTGTTTGATTTCTCAAGTCGGAATGAGCACAAATTTGTTTAACTTCTTCTCTTCTCTCTTTTCTTCCAAATTTGACGCCTTAATTTTTTTTATTTAATCATGGGTTTTGTTTAGTTTTTTAAGTCAAAGGGCATAATTGGAAATGTTTGGGGTGTGTTTAGAAATACTTTAAGAATTACATATTACAATTGGGGTGTGAATAGATATTAGGGTGTTCTTAGAATTACTTGGGGTGTGAATAGATATTAGGGTGTTCTTAGAATTGCTTGGGGTGCGGATAGTCCCACCATTTATTAAGTTCGTTTAGAAAAAACAAACTTCCAAGGACCCCAAATTGTGCGATGTTAACCAAGATGGCAATCCGTGGCTACTAATACTTGAAGCATATTACTTTTATCTTCCTTGAAGATTTCAATTAAAATGAATAAATAAATAAAATCATTTATCTCAAACTCGGAGCCCGGACGACTGAAATTGTTAATTCAATAAGGATATGAAAATAAATATCTAGTTCCCTGTTTTTCATTCATCTTGAAGGCTCAACCGTTGACTGTACATACTAGAGCTTCGCCGCTTGTACTGCATGACATTAACAGAAAAACATAAAAAACTGGATAAATAAATATTTTCACTAAAAGATAGTTACGTTATCTTAAAAACATGTAATATAACTAGTAATGGTGGCATCTGGGTCTTCATTTCGTCGCTTTCTTTCAGAAGACGTTGGTCGATTCCTTCTCCTGTATATATTTTCTGAATTGCAGGTAGTCAAAAAATTCATGTCAATAATAAAAAATAAGAGAGAAAATTACAAATATGGATCTGTTCGACCACTATGGTCGAACACATTACTATTGTTCGATAGTATTCATCGAACAACATCACATTGTTCGATTCCCAAAATCGAACACTCTATTTAATGTTTGACTATATAAGTTGAACATATTCCCAGTGTTCGACCATAAGTGTCCAATAAAAATATTCCTTTCAACAGCTAAGGTCGAATGGTGAATGTTGTGTTCGATATTCGTGGTTGAACGTCCAATGTTGTGTTTGATGATAATTGTTAAACAGTCTGCATAAGCCGCGAACAACGAGAGTCGAATAGCTGACAACCTAAAATACGAAATGTTTACATTTTTCTGCATCCTAAACTAAATATTTTCCCACAATGGACTACAATTATATGCGCACACATTAAGACATACTAATTCGTTGGATTTTTACCTATGAATCAATCTAATTTACATAACTTGTATTCAAGATTCCTAATCACTCAAACAACTTGTGGTTTGGGTAAATACGAACCTGACACCGAAGTATCACATTCGTTTGGAGTGTTCATTGCAGTTATTTGATTTCTCAAGTCGGAATGAGCACAAATTTATTCAACTTCTTCTCTTCTCCCTTTTCTTCCAATTTTGATCGCCTCAATTTTTTTTATTTAATCAAGTGTTTTGTTTATTATTTAAGTCAAAGGGCATAATTGGAAATGCTTGGGGTGTATTTAGAAATACTTTAAAAATTACTTATTACAATTAGGGTGTGAATAGATATTGGGTATGCTTAGAATTGCTTGGGGTGTGAATAGTCCCACAATTTCTTAAGTTCGTTTAGAAATAACAAACTTCCAAGGACCTCAAATTGTGCGATGTTAACCAAGACGGCAATCCGTGGCTACTAATACTCAAAGCATATTACTTTTATCTTCCCTGAAGATTTCAATTAAAACGAATAAATAAATTAAATCATTTCTCTCAAACTCGGAGCCCAGATGAATGAAATTGTTAATTCAATAATGAAATGAAAATAAATATCTGGTTCCCTGTTTTTCATTCATCATGAAGGCTAAACTAATGACCATACTTACTGGAGCTTCGTCACTTGTACTACATGACACTAGAAGAAAAACATAAAAAACTAGATAAATAAATATTTGCACTAAAAGATAGTTATGTTATCTTAAAAACATGTAATATAACCAGTAATGGCGGCATCATGGTCTTCATTTCGTTGTTTTCTTTCAAAATTCGTTGGTCGATTCTTCCTCCTGTATATTTTCTGAACTGCAGGTAGTCAAAAAATTCATGTCAATAACAAAAAATAAGAGAAGAAATTATAAATATGGATTTGTTCGACAACTATGGTCGAACACATTACTATTGTTCGATAGTATTCATCGAACAATATCACACTGTCCGATTCCCAAAATCAAACACTCTATTTAATGTTCGACTATATAAGTTGAACAAATTCCCAATGTTCGACCATAAGTGTCCAATAGAAATATTCCTTTCGACAGACGAGGTCAAATGGTTAAAGTTGTGTACGATACTCATGGTCGAACTTCCAATGTTGTGTTCGACCGTAATTGCTGAATAGTCTGCACAACCCGCGAACAACCAGGGTCAAACAGCTGACAACCTAAAACACTAAATTTTTACATTTTTCTGCATCCTAAACTCAATATTTTCCCACAATGGTCTACAATTATATGCGCACACGATAAGAAATACTAATTTTTTCGATTTTTACCCATGAATCAATCTAATTTACATAACTTGTATTCAAGATTTATAATAACTCAAACTACTTGTGGTTTGGGTAAAATACGAACCTGGCACCGAAGTATCACATTTGTTTGGAGTGTTTATTGCAGTTGTTCAATTTCTCAAGTCGGAATGAGCACAAATTTGTTCAATCTTTTCTCTTCTCCCTTTTCTTCCAATTTTGATTGCCTCGATTTTTTTTATTTTTTTTATTTAATCAAGGGTTTTGTTTAGTTTTTTAAGTCAAAGGGCATAACTAGAAATATTTAGGGTGTGTTTAGAAATACTTTAAGAATTACATATTATATTTGGGGTGTGACTAGATATTGGGGTGTGCTTAGAATTGATTGGGGTGCGGATAGTCCCACCATTTCTTAAGTTCGTTTAGAAATAGCAAACTTCCAAGGACCCAAAATTGTATGATGTTAACCAAGATGGCAATCTGTGGCTAATAATACTTGAAGCATATTACTTTTATCTTCCCTGAAGGTTTCAATTAAAATGAATAAATAAATAAAATCATTTCTCTCATATTCGGAGCCTAGACGATTGAAACTGCTAATTCAATAACGATATGAAAATAAATATATGGTTCCCTGTTTTTCATTCACCTTAGAGGCTCAGCCATTGACTGTACTTACTGGAGCTTCGTCTCTTGTACTGCATGACATTAAAAGAAAAACATAAAACCTGGATAAATAAATATTTGTATTAAAAGATAGTTAAGTTATCTTAAAAACATGTAATATAACCAGTAATTCCTGAAATGATGACAATGTAAACTCTAGCCCTAGTCCTTTGCTCCCCAAAATCACAGTTGGTTGTTAAAGTGCCAGCGATAAACTGAAGAGAAATTAAGAAAGGATTTCACTTACACGAAAGGGGAAATGAGAGTTGATTTGATGAATAATCGAAGCGGCAGAGGCGACGATAAGAGAGGAGCTGGGATTTGGAGGTCGGTGATGGCGTGTAATTTCAAACATAAAAGCACAAACTAGTGATGAAAATTCAACTAGAAATTTTTTTGTTTCTTTCCCAAAAGACTTTATTAGTTATATATTTTATGGGCACGGTTATACACACCCCATGACCTTCTAAACACACCCCAATTTCTAAACACATCCACAATTAAATCTACTTCATTAAAAATATTCTAAACACACCCCATCATATTACAATAGTACCCTTAACTTTTTAAAAATTGAAAATAACACCTAAAATATACACATATACTAACCACACCCCAACATATCCAAAACACCCCAGAAATCATTCACTCCCAAACAAAACCCTAACCCACCAAATTGCAAGGAAGAAGGAAGAACCCTACCCTCTCAAATTCAAATTTGATTGAAGCAATTGTTTGACCTAAGATCGAACAAGTTTGTGTGAGTTTGATTTCGACCCCAATTGCCTATAATGGATCCTTACCAATAAGAGCAAGTTTCAAGTTTGCAATGTTCTCTACAATACTTTTGAATTTATTTAGTTAAATTTGTACATTTGTTGTTTGAAATAGAAGGAAATTATTTAGGAATCATGTTTATGATGTGTTGTAGATGAAAACTTGTGTAGTTGTGGTAGAATTTCGAAGAAAAAATGAAATCGCGATGGGTAGTTTTTATTTTCTGGACGCAATTGTTATGTAATGTCTCCGACTATAAGTCGAACAGATTGTGTTATGTTCGACCATGAGTCGAACAATCTCTATTTTGTTCGACTGATAGTCGAACATGAAATGACATATTCGACCTGTTGTCGAACACATTGAATTATGTTGGTCTAGAAGTCAAAAACAGTGTGAATTATTCGAACTGTAGTTAAACATAATCGACTTCTATTCGACCGACATTGGTCAAACAAACTTTCTGCTTCCCAGGCCTTTCCATAGTCAATTGTTTATGTTTTTGTGTACTATATCTTTCATTGATAAAATTTTGATAAATATTACAGGAGATGATGTTGTTTATCAAATGAGGAGGACGAAACCTACTGTCTCTAATAGAAGATGTTGGAACGAGGAGTCCTTCATAACTGAGGAACTGATTGCTTCTTTTTTTTGTCTTTAATTGATGTAGTATATAGCACCGGATGCCACACAAGCTGAGGAAGAAGAGGAGCCACAAGATGAGCCACAAGAGGAGGCACAAGAGGATGAAGAGGAGCTTCTGACGGGTCCTTGTCCCGGTGGGCCCATTCAGACCACCCATTTACACATGGTAGATGAGTTTCAAACCACCGATCAATAATGGGTGGTAATAGTGCGTCTTCATCCAATTTTACCTATAAATAAGTAACATAATGTCATGTATCACTCCATTATATTAATGCAACAACAAGTATTACCATAGAATAACATATCCAAATTACCAGAACGTTATGATCGTTGCCAACCAGGACCATGCATACAAGACAAGACTTAGTTGGGATATGTGTCCTCATAGGTAGAACCGTAACACACATGGTTGGAGAGAGGTAGACTATGGTCATGTTGTAAGCATTTGCTGCCAAATATGTCATTTCAGAGAATGTCCACCCAAAATTGATCTAGTAAATAAGTTTCTCGTAGCAAGTCAAGTTGATGGTTATCTGTTCAATCCGATCATGCATACCAATGATATTCTTGTACAACCATTCAAAGTTTTTGATCTCATCGATGAGATCATTACGAACTTGTGCCCATGAGTTCTCTCCCAACCCTAGTCCGTGGGCTATGCATTGGAAACCACAATGCTCATCTCCCAATGGATTTTTTATACTTAACACGTGTTCTTGTATGATAGAAGAAAGTTGACTTACGAATACTTCATCACCAGCCTTGTGGACAGAACGCCCCCTTATTGGTTGAACTTTCCTTTTCAATGTTGTGAACATTGGTACAGCCTTAGCAGATTCATCTACATAAGTATTTTTCTCGACAGGTGATGAACAACTGTCGTGAAAAGATTCCATGTATTCAAACTAACTAGGGTTATATTTTATTAACATCGAATTCCATAATTTTGTTTTGCTAGGCCTACCACGAGGACGTGTTACCATTT
Source organism: Scutellaria minor (assembly GCA_954870855.1). NCBI lineage: Eukaryota > Viridiplantae > Streptophyta > Magnoliopsida > Lamiales > Lamiaceae > Scutellaria > Scutellaria minor. The sequence continues at coordinate 13,727,437 of OX940737.1, forward strand.
GGGGTTCTTGAAGCGAACTTGTTGACGGTATAGATATCTGACGAAATCTTTTAAGCAACAATAACTTTTGAGACTCCAAGACCGTTCCAAACATGTCATTAATATCACCGATTGTTTCCACCCAATGGTTTCCAACATCAATATTGACAGAGCTTTCACACTTTGATGGTTCACAATCCAACTTTCTCCAAAATTAGTCAATCATATCAAGTTGGATAACTTGACCATCTCGTATCAACTCGGATAGTTCGTGTGCACAAGACAAGCCACACGTCCTCCTCAACACACAACTACAAATCAGAGGATCTACACCACAACTATCCACGCCACTCATCTCGTTAAACATCTCAGCAAGGGCATGATGCGACACTAATCCTCAAATGTTCTTGAACAGAGGAGAAGCATAACGATGTGGTGTCATATTAAGACTTTGTTCGAAAGAGACCTTCACATGCGTATGTGACATGATGAGTAGGTGATGTATTCTTTCCCATTATGTCTTAAAATTCCCTTGACTCAAGCTCAATTGTTTTTTGAGTTTGGCATATGCACTCTCAGCCCTATGAATACACAAATACTTATGTCAAATAACTTCTAATAGAAAACAACTATAATTGTAGTTTATCCATCTATATTAGAGCGTACTTGCTAGTAGATGTGTTATCAAAATGCATGATATTGTCAGTCCAACATGAGACAAACTTCTCTTTATACGGCTGGATCCAATTCTTCATAACATAAGTAACAGCCCTAGGATAATCTCTCTAGTCACCTTCAAGTTTCCTAAGTAACTCATTAAATATGTGTTCATCCTCAGCTAATACTAACATATTCCATGAATGGTTGAACTGTTCCCACTTCTCATTTCTACCAAAAATCATCTTACTCAAGACATTTTTATCGATATGCCACCGACATAGCAACGACGTGGAGTTGGGGAATGTAACATTTATAACATTCATGAGTGCAATCTCGCGATCAGTTATAATCACCTTTGGTAAACATCTGTCACGTCCCAAGATCTTTTCATATTTTATCAGAGTTTCACATGGGCGTGAAGATAGAAATAGTAAGGGATGCATACACAACAGAAAGAAATAAGTAAGAGACGACAGAAGAAAGAGGTAAGAGACGAAGTGAATCTTTCACTTAACAACAATCGGCCTCTGCCGCTAGCAATCAGTCTAACTTAATAAAATACAACATACGCAGCGGAAAAATTCATCAGGATCTCACATCCATCACTTACATCAAAATATTACAAAGCATGAGTTAAAATAAAACATTGTTTTAGAAATGTTTAAGAGACCTCGTCTCATTACAATAAAGCCAAAAATAGTACTCTCCACCTAGGGTTCCTCATGCTCATCATCGCCTGTAGTGTGAGTACAGAATAAGGGGGTGAGTGCGTGAAATACACTTGTGGGGATGAAATCCACCTCTTGTGACTCGACATATATAAAATACTAGTAAAATAATCTTATGTCACGTTGTCACAGCACATAAAATGCATAGCAGATATTAGTAATGGCAAGGGACGAATAGGTGCGAGATTCCCCTATCTTATCCTATAAAACGGTCTCATATACCGCTGGTGCACTTCAAGAGGATCACCAAACCTCAACAGAGTAGTAGAAGATAGCAAGGGACGAACAGAGTGGACCTCAGTCCTTTTACAGTTATATTATGGCACAACAAATATAATCACAACACTTAATATTCCTCAATCATGCATTTAATAGGGAAAACAGTAGACATATAAAGAGATAGAAATTACCCCCACCTTATTCGGTGGTTACCACGTGAGTCGTTAGTTTCAATCGTCTGATAACACAAGCTCAATCCAACAGTAACTCAAGCTCAATCCAAAATATAGCCTGCACAAATTACGGTGTTCTTAGATCCTTATTAATTATAATTAAAGCGATAAACATTTCTTCCGGAAGAAAGACGACTGTTAAATACGCGACGAGTCAAGAGCTCTAAAGATTGGAAAATGATCGAGCTCGTTCGGAGTTGATACGAGCTTTAACGAAGTATTTAACGTTTGAGGGTATATTGGTAAAATGATCGAAGGGTGAACTTTGACCGGGCCCACGATACTCGGTTAACGACATCTTGTCGACTAAGTCTCGATGATAAACGTGCAAAAGAAGGGAACGGATCTTGGTTCGCAAACACGGCGTTACCCGACACGAGCCCAGCACCCGGCGCCCGCTCCCGGTTCGCCCAAACAGTGCACGACCGTGCGCCAGCTTCCAGCAACTCCTGCCTGGTCACGCACGATCGTGCCCCATGGCGCACGACCATGCGCCGACCTCGAGTGATTTCTATCGGCTGGTGCATGACCGTGCCCTCCGGCACAACTGCGCGCCAGTACGTCCAACAGCCTCCCTCGGCTACCTCGTTGTTGCCCGACGTCTCCCCTTCCTGGTCCTCCGGCTACTTCGTTCCAACCTACTCCATCTTCGATATGAAATCAACACTTCCCCAACCCCAAAGCTCACACACACACATGTATATATACAAACACACACATCCCAAAAACACTTGGCCGGCAACCTTCGGTCGCGGAAACCCATCATCACAACCCACCAGCGCATCACCAGCGCCAATCATCACTTTTCTCATGGCGGCATCACCTGTGCCGCCCCCAACAGAGATCACACACGCACACACACAAACGTACACACATATAAGCATAACCCTTCCCAATCCTATATAGCTCTGACGCCACTACTCACGGTGGCGCCGGTCATCCAACAACTCACCCTCACCTCCGGGAGAACCTCCGGCAACATCTCCGGTATGAAGGATGAAGGGAAAAAGAGAAAAGCGAAGAGAGAGAAAAGTTGGCTAGGGTTAGGGTTTAGGGTTTTGAGATGGTTTTTCGCCGTTTTCCGGCGAACGATAAATTGGAATTGAAATCCAAAACTTGTTCTAGACTCGACTCATCAAAACCTACGTTGTGTGCGAAAATCAGCTGAAACCGACAACTTTGAAATTTTTCGGCGATCTGCCGCCGCCGGCGGTGGCGCATCGGAGGCCGAAAAAGAAACGAAAGAGAGAAGAGAGACTTACGTGTTTTCGTCGCTTTTGGCTCGATCAAAGAAAGGTATGAAAAATGAACTGAAAGAGCCTCCTATTTATAGATTTCGAAAAGTTACTATTCACTGAAAATATCTCGTTTACTATTCACCGTAAATATCTTATGATATTTCCAAAACCTCATGGTTTGTTCTTTTCATCGCCGTTTGAGCTACGGGTCTCCGATTGACCTCTATTTCATTTCTATCTTCTCATTTTCTCAATACGCATCTAATGGTATACAAATATCCTATGTTCTACGTCTATGAAAATTATCCATCTGAATCTCGCACTTAAAACACGTATCTAAAACGCATGAAATAAATTAAACAGTTAAAGCATACGCACAAAATTATCAAATCTTAGGTTTAAATATTTAATTAATTAATTATGCTTCATTTTTGGTCCGGGGTGCTACATCTCTTACCCCTTAAAAGAATTTTGTCCTCGAAATTAAACGCGTACTAAGAACGACTCGGAACTAAAGGTGTGCTAAGAGCTGCGAAACTGGATACTCTGCCAAAAATCTCGTTATCGTATATCTGTGTTGCTTCTTTCTTTCCATTTCTCGTCAAGAAAATAACTCAGGCTTGCAAGTTCCTTGATTATTTGACTAAACTCGATGTTCAGAACTTTCGCCAGTCCTAAGCTTCTCCAATTCTTTCTCGAACCTTCCTTTCCGGATCACACTTTTGTTTCTCGTTCCTCTCCTTCTTCAGTTCATAATACTGATCATTGTATTGATCATCCTATATATTTTTCATCTTCACTGTTTACTTGCGGAGTAAGATAAGGAATAGTTGGCGCTGGAAAATCGTATTCTTCCATCAGCGAACATAAATAAATTTTCGATAAAGATAAAGTCGATAAAAATAAAGAAAAGAGAGAGAGAGAGAGAGAGATCGAGGGTGAGGAAGAGAGAGAGAGTTGAATAGATGGGTGAAAAGTTGTCGAATAGCACTCTGATACTCCAGTTGGATGCGATATCTCCTTTCGTTGAATTTTCCAATACGTTCTTGAGATATGATTCGCGGTGCGTTCTATTACACGAATTGATGAGAATATCATCAACGAACACGATGACAAAAAGATTGAGGTACGGATGACGGATGTGATTCATCAAATCCGTAAAGACAGTTGGAGCATTACTAAGTCCAAATGGCATACTACAAACTCGTAGTGGACATTTCTTATCCTGCATGTTGTCTTTGTTGAATCCGCATCTTTGACTTTCATCTGGTGAGATCCAGACCTTAAGTCAATCTTTGAGAACACACCGGTACCTCTTACTTGATCAAAAGATCTTCAATTCGAGGCAGTGGATACTCATTCTCTAGGGTCCGATTGTTCCACTCTCGGTAATCCATACACATCCGAACGCTTCCATCCTTCTTCGTCACAATGAGTATTGAAACTCCTCAGGGCGACCTTGCTCGATCTAATGAGGCCTTCATCCAAAAAGTTTTCGTAACTGAACCTTCCGTCCTTGCAATTCCTTCGGTGCCATTGGATAAGGAGCTCTTGACACCAGTGTTGATCTTCAGATGAGATCAATCTCGAATGTTACTTGTCGATCCAGCGGAGGACCAAGTAACTCATCTAGTAACATGTCCATGTATTTCTTGATCACCGACTCCTCCTCGTTAGCAGTCGGTCTTCTCTCGGGGGTTCTCCACGTTGACCAACCAAGCTTTGCAATTTCTTTTGCTAAGCATCTCGGTTGCTTCCATGGCCGAGATAATTCTTATGTCGGTTTTATCTCATGTTCCATGGAAGGTGAACTCCTGTTCGCCCGGTGCTTGAATGATGATCTTCCTTGCACGAAACTTGATTACTGCGTGGTTGGACTCTAGCTAATCCATCCCCAAGATTGTATCAAAATCCTTTACCTTCAAAGCGTGGAGATTAACTAGAAGGATCTTATCTTCGAAAGCAATCCTAAGGTGACAGTACATATATTTTGTCCTTACCGTCTTTCCTGAGAGGAAGCTAACTTCTAAGGTTGGAGCGACTATCCTACTGTCCTCATGCTTCAGCAATTACAAATATGAAAGTGTGTTTCACTCCAGCATCAAACAGGATGTAATAGGTATATCACATATTAGTAACGTACCTGTCATCGTCCCAGCTTCATCAGTGGCTTCTGGGCGAGTAAGAGCGAAAGCTCTCGCTCTGCCTGCCACCGGCCTCGAGTTCGGCCCTGTAGCTGGTATATTCCTTGCCCTCCAGTAATTAGCCGCTATGTGTCCCAGTGCGTCGCAGGTGAAACAGTTCCGTGTATCTTACTGACACGGTCCTGTGTGTACCTTCCTGCATCTGGAGCACAGATTTCCCGGTCGGGGAGTAGGAAGAAATGAAGCGTTGTTTGCCCTTGAAAACTTGCACTGGGCAAAATCCTGGCTCGGGCCAGTCCACTTCCTCTTGACGGAAACAGGGAAGTCTTTCTTTAAAGGGGCAATATCATCCAAACCCATCCGGGAGGCGATAGCCTGGGCTCTCTCGATGACACTTGCATACGTCATCGTCCCTTGCCCAGCTAGGATCGAGCTGATCTCTGAGCGAATGCCCTTCTCGAATCTTCGAGCCTTTTTGAGATCAATATCCACCAAATGTGGGGCATACCGGCTCAAATGGTTGAATCGTCGCTCGTAATCTCCAACAGTTGAGCTTCCCTGTTGGAGGTGAAGGAACTCCGTTTCCTTCTTATCCTTGTACAACTGGGGATGAAGTGATAAGACACCACTTCTTTGAATTCTTCCCAAGTCATCCCCTTCCTCTGGGCAGGTAGTAGGGTCCGCTCGTATGAGTCCCACCAATGACTCGCTTCATCAGTTAGCTAGAAGATTGCACAGCTAACCATTTGCTCTTGGGAGCAAGTCAGGTGTCCAAACAATCGATCGAGTGACCTCAGCCACTCTTCTGCCTCTGTCAGTTCTCCTTTCCCGTCAAAAGTCGATGGGTTGAACCGTCGGAACTGTTCATAGATTAGGTTCGGGTCAGTTCTCATTGGCTGTGGTGCGGCCCGGTTTACTTCAAAGTGTTGCGCTAACCCTCTCCGACATTAGCATTTTCCTCACGTTCTGGTTGGTTGGCCAGCTGCGGTTGCTCCTTTCTGGGTCTTCCTCTTGACATAATTTTGTTACAATATATATATATATAAGTCATTGGGATAACACGATACTTACTATACGTAAGTAGATTAACATGATACATGTGAAGAGACGCAAACATATATTATATAAAATAAGTGAGAACGTACATACGCGTTTATATATACAAGCCTATTAAGGGTAGCCTTACACCATCCAAAAGGTTTATGTACACTATCTATGATGTAAAAACTACTCTATACATATACATATAGCATACTAAAAGTTCATCGTTTATAATCTATCTCTCGGCCATCCTTGAGTGAGTGAGGGAGAACGTTCAGGTATCGCCTGTTCCTGGCTTTGGCCTTCGTGTTGCAGCTATCGAGTTTCTATACTTTTGACAGTTACTCACTACATGTCTCGCTTCTCCATACCAGTAACATTTCCGGATTCCATGGATGCAGGGTCCCGCATGCAGTCTCCCACACCTGACACATGAGTCTTCTAGCCTCGGTGTTGGGGTGGAGCCTCCTGGATTTCGGGGATTCTGGCAGCTGTATGTCGGGTGGCCCATCTCTCCGCATTTAAAGCAGTCTTGGGTCCCTTGAAGGTAGGGCTCCCTCGTGCATCTTCCCACACTTGGGACAGACATTCCCTGGCCTTGGAGTAGGGAGAAGTGGAGCATTGTTGATCCGTGGAAACTGATGTTGGTAAAAGTCTTGACTAAGACTGATCAGTTTCCTCTTTCCCGTTGCTACTTCCACTCTCTTGGATGACTCCCCGTCTAAGCAGAGACGAGAAGAGATCACCTGGGCTTTTTCTATAACCGCGGCATAGGACATTTCTCCATGTCCTGCCAGAATAGAGCTGATCTCCCAATGAAGACCCCTCTGAAAGTGTTGGGTCTTCTTGGTATTCGTGTCCACCAAAAGGGACACGTACCTACTTAAACGATTGAATCTCCTCACGTATTTTTCTACGGAAGGGGTTTCTTGATGAATACGTAGGAATTCTGCCTCTTTTTGGTCACGATATGACTGAGATAGGTATTCCTATTTAATCAACTCCTTGAAGACTCCCTAGGACATTGCCCTCCTGAATTCTGGCGATGTGGTCATTTCTTGTCCCTCCTACCAATAGCTGGCTCCTTCGGTGAGTTGTAATACAGCACAGGAGATCTTCTACTCTTCTGTGCATGCTAAATGTTCAAAGAGTCGATCCAGCGTCCTTAGCCATTCTTCGACTTCGATCGATTCTCCCATCCCGTTGAAGATCGGTGGATCGAAATGTCGGAACTGTTCAATAATTAGGTTTGCGGCATTCCTTGACGATGGTGGTGGCGCGACTTGAGTGATCCCTAAATATCGAGCCATGTCCCTCTGTTCGGGTACCGCCACCAAATCCCTTCTCGTGGCGTTTACGTCATATCCAGACAGTTTCTCCATTAACAGCTTATTCTTTCGTGGTTGACCTCGTGGCATATCGTTCTATAGACGACATATGTAACTGACCCTTATAATATATCCCACATCACCCAACAATCTATAATAATAGATAAACTAATAACAAAAATCACGGTACCAATAAACATTTATTCCGCAAGTCTTATGTTCAGGGAGAGTCACCTATGGAGAGAGGATAGTGCCTATCTATATTTTTTCAAAAATCCTTTACAAGTTTTCAAATCACACTTTTGAAATCATGTTTTCCCCATTTTTAAAACCAATTCGAGCAAGTTCACAATATTAGAACTGCTCTGATACATTTTTCACGCCCCAAGATCTTTTCATATTTTATCAGAGTTTCACATGGGCGTGAAGATAGAAATAGTAAGGGACACATACACAACAGAAAGAAATAAGTAAGAGACGACAGAAGAAAGAGGTAAGGGACGAAGTGAATCGTTCACTTAACAATAATCGGCCTCTGCCGCTAGCAATCAGTCTCACTACTGATAAAATACAACATAGCAGCGGAAAAATTCATCAGGATCTCACATCCATCACTTACATCAAAATATTACAAAGCGTGAGTTAAAATAAAACATTATTTTAGAAATGTTTAAGAGACCTCGTCTTATTACAATAAAGCCAAAAATAGTACTTCCTCTCTCCACCTAGGGTTCCTCATGCTTATCATCGCCTATAGTGTGAGTACAGAATAAAGGGGTGAGTGCGTGGAATACACTCGTGGGGATGAAATCCGCCTCTTGTGACTTGACAGATATAAAATACTAGTAAAATAATCTTATGTCACGTTGTCACAGCACATAAAATGCATAGCAGATATTAGAAATGGCAAGGGATGAATAGGTGCGAGATTCCCCCGTCTTATCCTATAAAACGGTCTCATATACCGCTGGTGCACTTCAAGAGGACCACCAAACCTCAACAGAGTAGTAGAAGATAGCAAGGGACGAACAGAGTGGACCTCAGTCCTTTCACAGTTATATTATGGCATAGCAAATATGATCACAACACTTAATATTCCTCAATCATGCATTTAATAGGGAAAACAGTAGACATATAAAGAGATAGAAATTACCCCCACCTTGTTCGGTGGTTACCACGTGAGTCGTTAGTTTCAATCGTCTGATAACACAAGCTCAATCCAATAGTAACTCAAGCTCAATCCAAAATATAGCCTACACAAATTACGGTGTTCTTAGATCCTTATTAATTATAATTAAATCGATAAATGTTTCTTCCGGAAGAAAAACGACTGTTAAATACGCGACGAGTCGAGAGCTCTAAAGATTGGAAAAGGATCGAGCTCGTTCGGAGTTGATACGAGCTTTAATGAAGTATTTAACATTTGAGGGTATATTGGTAAAATGATCGAAGGGTGAACTTTGACCGGGCCCACGATACTCGGTTAACGACATCTTGTCGACTAAGTCTTGATGATAAACGTGCAAAAGAAGGGAACGGATCTTGGTTCGCATACACGGCGTTACCCGACACGAACCCAACACCCGCTCCCGGTGCACCCAACCAGTGCACGACCGTGCCCCCTGGCACATGACCGTGCACCAGCTTCCAGCAACTCCTGTCTGGTCGCGCATGACCGTGCCCCATGGCGCACGATCATGCGCCGACCTCCAGTGATTTCTGCCAGCTGGTGCACAACCGCGCGCCAGTGCATCCAACAGCCTGCGCGCCCAGCAGCCTCCCCCGGCTGCCTCGTTGTTGCCCGGCGTCTCCCCCTCTCGGTCCTCCGGCTACTTCGTTCCAACCTACTCCATATCCGATATAAAATCAACACTTCCCCAACCCCAAAGCTCATACACACACATATATTTATACAAACACACACATCCCAAAAATACACACCCATCGTCACAACCCACCGGCGCATTACCAACGTCGGTCATCACTTTTCTCATGGCGGCACCACCTGTACCGTCCCCAATAGAGATCACACACGCACACACACAAACATACACACATATAAGCATAACCCTTCCCAATCTGATATAGCTCCGACGCCACTACTCACGGTGGCACCGGTCATCCAACAACTCACCCTCACCTCCGGGAGAACCTCCGGCAACATCTCCGGTATGAAGGACGAAGGGAAAATGAGAAAATCGAAGAGAGAGAAAAGTTGGCTAGGGTTAGGGTTTAGGGTTTTGAGATGGTTTTTTACCATTTTTCGACGAATGATAAATCGGAATTGAAATCCAAAATTTGTTCTAGACTCAACTCGTCAAAACTTACGTTGTGTGCAAAAATCGACTGAAACCGACAACTTTGAAATTTTCTGGCGATCACCGGCGGCGGTACCACCGTGCCGAAGGCGGCGCCGGTGGTGGAGCACCGAAGGCCAAAAAAGAAACGTGAGAGAGAAGAGAGACTTACGTGTTTTCGTCGCTTTTGGCTCGATCGAAGAAAGGTGTGAAAAATGAACTGAAAGAGCCTCCTATTTATAGATTTAGAAAAGTTATTATTCACCGAAAATATCTCGTTTACTATTCACCGTAAATATCTTCTGATATTTCCGAAACCTCGTGGTTTGTTCTTTTCATCGTCGTTTGAGCTACGGGTCTCCAATTGACCTCTAGTTCATTTCTATCTTCTCGTTTTCTCAATACGCATCTAATGGTATACAAATATCCTATGTTCCACGTCTAAGAAAATTATCCATCTGAACCTCGCACTTAAAACACGTATCTGAAACGCACGAAATAAATTAAACAGTTAAAACATATGCACAAAATTATCAAATCTTAGGTTTAAATATTTAATTAATTAATTATGCTTCATTTTTGGTCTGGGGTGCTACAGCATCTGTCGTTCATTAATACTTTTAATGTACTTTGCGCCCATCTATAGTTGTCCTCGTGCTCGTAGGACATATACACAAACACAACTGAGAAAGTTACGTTTGTAGAAGTGACACCAATTACTTTCAAAAGTGGCATCTTATACCTATTGATCTTATAGGTACAATCCATCAATAGCACGTTTGGAAATGCACATAACAACTCAACAGATGTCGGATGAGCATAAAAAAGATCGATAACACTATATGTTTGCCCACATCTTCTCGCCTAGTAGTAGTAGTTATCCATCTCTAATTTTCCCAAAAAAAATTATAGTTGAGTAAGGCCTCCATGCTCGACAACTCTATGCTTTTATCGAGCATTGTAAATGGTTTTCAATGTTGACTCATTCTCAGGAAAAGAAAGTTTCACCGTGCTCAATATGTCTTTTGGTTTCGTATTGTTCATGGACAAGTCACGCACAAGTTGATCTTCAACAGTCGTTAATTGATCTGCAAATGAGTGTCTGACCAAATTCAACCCTATTGGGTGATTATGCAATCCATATACAACCAATAAGCACCATTATCCATTCTCTTTCAAATGCACTCCTTTCAACATAAAAAGACACTCACACTTCTTAGTGCCAGTATGTCGTCCTTTCAACACCTTCTTTTCAATATCAACAGAGGTGCCTACTGTAACTTTTATTTTCAGTGGACGATACTTACCACCATGCTCACAACCTAAAATACCCGAGCTCACCTTCTACTATCTCCATTATCCGATCGTCTAACTAACACGACCATGTTAAGATGAATTCCAATCGTAGTTGCCCAATTAACCAATGCTTCACGATTATCAAATACTTCATTCGTTCTAAATTCTTCCGAAAAATCTATCTGTTCATATATCGGATTGATAACATTCAATTAATCGGGTACGTTGATAATGCTCATTTGAGATTCATTTGAACCGATTTTCTATAATATACGAAATGTACAAGTAAATACATTGATAAAAAATAAAACAATTTAAAAAAACATACTGTTTGACTAACATTGACCGAACCCAAAACTTATTGTTCGGCCAATGATAGTCGAACAGACAACATTCTGTTCAACCACTGAAAGTCGAATAGACAATATTCTATTCGGCCAAAAGTGGCCGAACACACATCATTTTGTTAGGCCATTCTAGGTCGAACGTACCTCAATCTGTTCGACCTGTAATGACCGATCATGATTTTTACAGAATTAATTTTTAATACAAAATACAAAAAAAATCGGTAAAAAACATCTAAACAACTTACATTGTCCATCTCATGTGTTTTTTCTTGATCCATGATATTTTTTGAGTAACTTGAGGAATGAGTTAAGGGTTTTAGGTATGTTTGTTGAGTGTTAATGGATTTGGAGGATAAAAGTAGTGAGGAAGAAGAAGAAGGTGTGTAATATATATAGATGTGTCAAATGGGGTGTGTTTAGTGATTTAGTATTGAGGGGTGTGTTTAGTGATTTACATTATTTATTGATTTCTTTTTAAAATTATTAGTAAGGGCATAATTGTTTTTGTCTAAATCATTACATTTCTATTTATTTTTGTGGGGTGTGTTTAGAAGTTTATGAGGTGTGGATAGTCGGGCCCATATTTTACTAGTTATTAACTATCTATAACTATACTAATATAAAAGTAGGACGGTTGGGAGAAATTATAAAAATATTATTTTCCCTCCCAAAACTGTCATGTCATAATATGAGTATTAAAAAAATCGAAAATAAAATTATTATATCAATTCATTGTCATATGATTATTCTGAGTATTGTGAGAATATGTTGTAATTAACTATTTTATCTTCACAAATTTTTACACCCTAATACTCTAATAATAGATTTTGCATTAATATCTTTACGTTTTATTTTAATTAACTATAACAATAAACATCAAAATAATACTAAAAATAAGGGAAAATTTTCTTCATAACTCCTAAGCAATCTATATGTTATAAGAAATTAATCAACATTCTTGTGACAAGGTGGGCTAGAATTGCCACCTAGGGACGACGGAACTACAGATTCAAGCTTCGATGACAGATGAGAGGTGGAAAAAGTGAAGATGGAGACAACAACTTCTAGATGGAGTTGTAGAAGGCCACGGGTTTTACAGGAATAAGGGCTTTAGTATGGCGGCAATGGAGAAGACGAGGTTGAAGTTTGATGGGTAGATGATATAATTGGGCCTTAATGCTAGATTTTTAAACATGATCTGTTAAATGGGCCTTTTAGTAATGAGAAAACAATAATAATTAAATATGGAAGGGTGATTCTATATACAACCACGAAATTTCTCAATACAGTCATTATAAAAATGAAATTTCATTTTTACCCTTAAATATCACTACGGTAGAAATATTTCTCAATACAATCATTATAAAAATGAAATTTCATTTTTAACCTTACATATCACTACTGTATTTTCTACGGTTTATTTTCTCTTTTTCTTCTCTCTTTTTTCCTTTATACAACCTTTTTTTATCTTTCTTTTTTTTCTCTCATATTTCCTTTATACAACCATTTCTTTTTTTTTTCTTTTTTTTTCTCTCTTTTTTCCTTTATATGACCATTGATGGTCTTATTTTCTCTTTTTTTTTCTTTATACAACCATTGAGTATTTAATCAAGCTTCAATTCAATTGCTAAAAAAAAAATCATTGTTTGGAGTAGATTACAAATTTTATAAGGTAGAACTCATGATATTCCTAAGGATGGCAAGCCCCACCCTCAATTTAATGTGTGTGTATATATATAAATAATATTACATAAATTCCTATTATAATATATTTATAATTAATTATATTTTGTTAATCTAATTCCTTAATTATTGTTGTTGATGGATTGTAGTTTGCTTTGAAAGGATTGAAGTTTATATGTTTTGTAGTTTTTTTGAACAAAAAGTAGTTTGTATGCTTCAAATTGTGCAATTTAAAAAAAAATTGGGATAGGGTAGGGCACGGGGCGGCTAAGAAAGACCCGTGGTGGACATGGGGGCGAGGCAACGGGTATGTGCATGGGGCGGATCAGGGTAGTCAACTACCCGCCCCACCCGGCCTCGGCCCCGTTGCCATCCCTAGATATTCCAAATAACTTTTGATTTTTTTTTATGAATATGACTTTTTATATTGAATTTTCAACTATCTTGAAATTATTTGGGCTATAGATTTTTTCCCTGGTTTATGGATTAGAAGATTCGTATGAATCATAATTATATCAATGTATACTTTTGAGTAGTTTCATTTCTGATTTACTATAATTCAGAGAATTAAAAAAAAAAAAAGGAAACAGATTCATTGTTCAACAAAAAAACATGACAGTATTATCCTTTCCCCTCCCTCAGTAATTCCAAAATTCCAATCACTACAGACATTATTTTCTATTTTGTCTGTTTTATTTACCTATGTTCTATTTATCTCTATTTTTCTTCTTCTTACAATGGACGCATAAGATCAAAGATTTGGGGGTTCTCTCTATTTTTCTTCTTCTTTTTTCAACTGCTGCATATAATCAGAGATTTGGGAGTTCTTAAAAAATTTTACCAATACAAAATAATTAAAATACCATTGTATAGTTTCACTTTCAATAATCGGTTGAGGCATCGAGCAATAAAAATTTTCTTATTTTGGGTAAAAACTTTTGATGGCGATGTGAATTGTGTAGGAAAAAAAAAGAAATAAACGGTTGTGCAGAGGAGAAAAAAAAAAGAGAATGTGTTGTAGGAACAAGAAAATATTCTTAAAAAAAGAAAAAGAAAAATTAATAAGTTTAGAAATTATTATAATATAAGCTTTCATTAGAAGCTTTATATAGCTTCTAATGAAAGCTTTGAATATAGCTTATGTTAGAAGCTTTGGATCAAATTCTTCTCTATAAATACATGTAATAGATTGAAGGAATAAAGACACCAAATTCTCTCATCTCATCTACTTTTCTCTTCTCGTCTCGTCTTTTATTTACGCATTGCTTTCATACGCTTTTCGTCTGTTCTACTTCAAGCTTATTTTATAGTTATCGTATTTATTTACAACACGTTATCAGCACGAGTTTTTGCTCGAAAAAAAAAGGTTTGTATATTTATATCGTTATTTTTATTCTGTGTTTTATTATGGCTAGAATTGAAAATCAAATATTTCAAATTCTCGATGTTTCTGGCGTAAACTATTTATCCTGGTGCCTAGATATTAAACTACACTTACAAGGGTTGGATCTCGTGAAAACTCTTGAAAGTGTAAATATCGATGAGGCCAACAGGAAAGATGAGGCTAATGCCATGATCTTTATACACCACCATTTATCGGAGGATTTGAAAGATGAGTACATCGGAGATATGGCAAAAACTGAAAGAAAGATTTGGCAAAAACTGAAAGAAAGATTTGATCACACAAAGACTGTGATCCTGCCACGGGTGCAGTATGATTGGCAGCATATAAGACTGCAAGACTTTAAATCAGCCTCCGATTATAATTCGGCTTTCTTTAAGATTGAGTCTCGTTTAGCTCTGTGTGGTGTAAAATTGTCAGAATATGACAAATTAGAGAAAACATTCTCCACCATGCATACCTCAAATCTGGTACTACAACAACAGTACAGGCAGCGCCAATTTCAAACATATTCAGAGTTGATCTCTGTACTACTCACAGCAGAAAAAACAAATGAGTTGTTGTTGAAAAATCATGATTTGCGACCTTGTGGGTCCCAAGCAGTGCCAGAAGCACATGCTAACAAATCTATGGGCCGATCTAGAGGCCGTGGACAAAGATCCGGGCGTGGTGCCTGGAGAGGTGGTGGACGTGGTGGTCCCCATCATGATGTCCAAGCCGGGCGTGGTGCTTGGAGAGGTGGTAGACGTGGTAGTCCCCATCATGATGTCCGAGGCGGACGTGGTGCCTGGAGAGGCGATAGACGTGAACGTGGTTATTCCCGTCCAAATAATTATCTGGTCAATCAAGGAGACCGATTTCAGTGGAACCATGACAAGGACAAGGTGCCCACAGAGAAATCTTATGAAAATAATTGCAATAGATGTGGAATGACTGGCCATTGGGCCAAAGTCTGCAGGACTGCCCAACACCTGGTGGATCTGTACCAGGATTCAATAAAAAATAAAGGAAAGGGAGTTCAGGCACATGCTACTGAGGCAGAAATGTCATTTATTACCCCTCAAAACACCACACCTCAAATCATGAATGATCAAGTTCAAGATGGGAAATCTCTTGAACTATCAGATTTTTTTGAGGACCTTGATCCCATTATATAAAGTGCCAAGTGGTAGTGATAAATCCAAACTTAGAGTTTGGTAATTTTGTGTATATTATATAAATTTATGAAATTGTTATTTTATTATAGTGATTCCAGTATTAATATACTTTTGTATAATCAGGCAGTACATGGAGCATACTGACAAAAGGAATCATTGTCTACTCGATAGTGCAACAACGCACTCAATATTCACAGATAAAATATATTTCTCGAGTGTGACATTGTGCAAAGCACAAGTAAGAACCATATCAGGTCCCGTTGAGATTATTGATGGCTCCGGGAATGCAACAATTATGTTGTCTAATGGTACCACTCTGCATATTGAAAATACATTTTTATCTGGTAGATCAAAAACATGTCTACTAAGTTTTAAAGATGTTAGACGCAATGGATATCATATAGAGACATTGGTTGAAAATACCAAAGAATGTCTATGCGTCACATCATATGATATGAACAAAATGAATGTTCATGAGAAATTTGAAGCAACAGCTTCTGGGCTATATTGTGTCCCGATTCGAGCTTTCGAATCCTATGCTACCATGCCATGGAAACTAATTAATCCCGATATACTTGGATTATGGCATGATCGTCTGGGTCACCCCGGAACTACTATGATGCGTAGGATTGTGAAACATACTAAAGGACATCCTTTAACGAATACAAAGATATTGATGTCAAATGATTATTTTTGTGAATCATGTTCACAAGGAAAGCTCATTATAAAACCTTCTGTAACAAAAGTTGGTTATGAATCACCATCGTTTTTACAACGAATACAAGGTGATATTTGTGGACCAATTCACCCATCGAGTGGACCATTTCGATATTTTATGGTTCTGATAGACGCATCTTCTAGATGATCTCACGTATGCTTGCTATCTATGCGAAATGTTGCATTCGCGCATTTACTTGCACAAATTATTAAACTCCGAGCACATTTTCCTGATCATCCTATTAAAAATATAAGGATGGATAATGCCGGAGAATTTACATCAAAATATTTTGATGAATATTGTGCAGCACTGGGAATTAATGTTGAGCACCCAGTAGCATACGTTCATACTCAAAATGGATTGACAGAATCTCTTATCAAGAGAATCCAAATTATTGCTCGAACTTTATTAGTGAGATCAAAGCTCACTAGTACAGCATGGGGACATGTCGTATTGCATGCATCATCTTTAATTAGATTACGTCCCAGTGCATATCATATGTATTCCCCAATGCAATTAACCTTGGGCTTTGAGCCAGACATTTCGCACCTTCGCACATTTGGGTGTGCTGTACAGGTGCCAATTCCACCTCCACAAAGGACAAGAATGGGTCCACAACGCCGACTTGGCATATATGTCGGGTTTGATTCACCATCGATCATTAGGTTTTTGGAACCAATGACGGGTGATTTATTCTCCGCTAGGTTTGCGGATTGTCATTTTAATGAAACGACATTTCCATTAGTCGGTAAGACAATCCTTGATAATAATAAACCTATGCATGTTGAGAATCTCACATGGTGTGAGCAGAATTTATCTCATCTAGACTTACGCACACTTGAATGTGAAAATGAGGTCAATAGAATCATACATTTACACAATATTGCTAGTAGACTTCCTGACGCATTTAATGATGCCAGTAAAGTCACGAAGTCTCATATTCTAGCTGTGAATGCTCTAGCTAGGATCGATGTTCCTAATGAACATGTGAAAATGAATTTTGATGGACCAAGACAAAAATGGGGTCGACCCATTGGCTCAAAGGACTCTGTAGCACCCCGGACCAAAATGAAACATAATATATTAATTAAATATTTTAACTCGGGATTTAATATATATGTGCGGATGTTTTAACTGTTTAAATACGTGTGTTTCAAATAAGTGTCTAACACCCGTATGAGAAGGATAATTTACCTAGACGTGGGATATAGGATATTTTTATATCACTAGTTGTGCGTTGGAAGTATAGAAAGATAGAAATGAACTAGAGGTCAATCGGAGATTTGTAACTCGAACGACGATAAAAAGAGTAAACCACAAGGTTTCGGAAATATCAGAAGATATTTACCAAGATATTTACAGAGATATTTACGGTGAATAGTAACTTCTGAAATCTATAAATAGGAGCTCACCCCAGTTCATTTTCACCCCTTTCTTCGAACGAGCCAAAAAGCGATGTTTACACGTAAGTCTCTCTTCTCTCTTTTTTCTTTTTCGGCCTCCGGCGCGCCACCACCGGCGCCGCCGCCGGAGCTGCCGCCGGTGCGGTGGTGCCGCCACTGGAGTTCGCCGGAATATTTTGAAGTGGTCCGTTTCGGCCGATTTTGGCACACAACGTAGGTTTTGACGAGTCGAGTTTAGAACAAGTCTCGGATTTTCCATTCCGACTTATCGTTCGCCAGAAAATGGCAAAAAACCTTTACAAAACCCTAAACCCTAACCCTAGCCAACCTTTTTCTCTTCTCGGTTTTCTCTCTTTTCCTTCGTCCTTCTAATTGGAGATGTTGTCGGAGGTTCTCATGGAGGCGAGGGTGAGTTATTGGGGGGATGACGCCACCGTGTGTGGTGGTGTCGGAGTTATATCGGGATGGTTATGTTTATATGCATGTGTGTGTATGTTTGTGTGTGATCTCTGTTGGGGGCGGCACGGATGGTGCCGCCATGAGAAAAGTGATAACCGGCGTTGGTGATGCACCGGTGGGTTGAGACGATGGGTTTCCGGCGACCAAAGGTCGCCGGCCAAGCGTTTTTGTGATGAGTGTGATTACGTATATATATGTTTGTGTGTGTGAGATGGGTTGGGAGAAGTATGGGTTGGTATCGGAGAGATAGTAGTTGGGAACGAGAAGTTTGGAACGAAGTGGCCGGAAACGCCGGGCGGAAATGAGGCTGCCAGGAGAAGGCTACTGGGCGCAGGCTGCTGGCGTGCGGTCGTGCCGTGGGGCACGACCCGTGCCCCAGCTGGCAGAAACCGCTGGAGGCTGGCGCACGGTCGTGCACGGCCAGGGCACGTCGGGAGTGGGCGCCGGGTGTGAGACGCGTGTCGGGTAATGTCGACGGGAGGTTTCGACCGAGTCTTAGCCGACGGGAGGTTCCAATCCTTTCCCGTTCTTTTTCCATGAAAATTTGGACATGCGTCTTATGGACGTAGTAATAGCTTATCTATATGGTTCACTTGATTCTGATATCTACATGAAAATTCCTGATGGATTTAAAATACCAAAAATGGGTAATCCCCGTGAGCTATACTCGATCAAATTACAAAGATCATTGTATGGGCTAAAGCAGTCTAGTCGCATGTGGTATCATAGACTAAGTGAATACCTTATCAAAGATGGTTACAAAAATGATTCAATTTGCCCATGCGTTTTTATTAGAAAATCAGAAACTAGATTTACTATAATTGCAGTTTATGTAGATGACATGAACCTCATTGGCACTCCTGAGGATTTGGCCAATGCTACTGCATATCTGAAGAAAGAGTTTGAAGTTAAAGTCCTTGGGAAAACCAAACTCTGTCTCGGTCTTCAGCTAGAGCATAGAGCAAATGGCATTTTTATTCATCAATTTGCGTACACTGAGCGACTGCTCAAAAGGTTCAATATGGAGAGTGCTCATTCTTTAAGCACTCCTATGGTGGTACGTTGTTTAGACCCTAATAAAGATCCATTTCGACCTAAAGAGTTTGATGAAGAGATACTTGGCCAAGAGGTGTCGTATCTTAATGCTATTGGAGCATTGATGTATTTAGCACAATGTACAAGACCAGATATCATATTTGCGGTCAATGTGCTTGCTCGATATAGTTCTAAGCCAACCCGGAGACACTGGAACGGAATTAAACATATTTTCCGTTATCTCCGTGGTACTATAAATTTGGGATTGTTATATTCAAATAATACAACTAACTCGGGGTTAGTTGGTTATGCATATGCGGGATATAGATCTGATCCGCACAAAGCTCGATCACAAACTGGATATTTATTTTGTTATAATGGCACAACCATTTCATGGCGGTCTACTAAACAGACATTGGTTGCCACATCTTCCAACCACTCTGAACTTATTGTTCTTTATGAGGCAGGCAGAGAGTGTGTTTGGTTAAGATCAGTTATAACTCATATAAGGAATGCATGTGAGTTAAATCTGACTACCACTACGCCTACTATCATTTATGAGGATAATGCTGCTTGCATAGCACAAATTAAAGGCGGGTATATAAAAGGTGATAGGACTAAGCATATATCACCGAATTTTTTTCATACTCACGAGCTTCAGAAAAATGGAGAGATAAATGTTCAACAAATTCGTTCATGTCACAATCTTGTTGATTTATTCACTAAATCTCTGCCTACATCTACATTTGAGAAATTGGTATACGACATCGGTATGAGAAGATCCAACGATAAGCAAGATTGACAGTTTACTTCCAGACTCATGCTAATCGTTTCAGGGGAAGCGAAAATGTTGCATATATGTGTTGTACTCTTTTTCCCTCATCCCAGTTTTTTGTCCCAATGGGTTTTTCTGGTTTGAGGTTTTTAACGAGACAGCTTATACACATGACATAACAAAGCTAAATTCAAGGGGAAGTATTATAATATAAGCTTCCATTAGAAGCTTTATATAGCTTCTAATGAAAACTTTGAATATAGCTTATGTTAGAAGCTTTGGATCAAATTCTTCTCTATAAATACATGTAATAGATGGAAGGAATAAAGACACCAAATTCTCTCCTCTCATCTACTTTTCTCTTCTCGTCTCGTCTTTTATTTACGCATTGCTTTCATACGCTTTTCGTCTGTTCTACTTCAAGCTTATTTTATAGTTATCGTATTTATTTACAACACGTATTTATTTACAGCAGAAATGAGATTTTATTGCTATTGTGGCTGTATAGAGAGAAATTTTAAGGCCGTATTTAGAACCATCCAATATGGAATTACCTTTATTGCCCAAAGTCAAAGTGCAAGTTGATGCTACAATCTTGATTGTTATTAACAAATAATAATAATAATAATATTATTATTATTATTATTATTAATTTTATTAGTTGAATTTTAAATATTTATATAATTATCTGATTTTCTAAAATAATCCTTTTCCTTTGTTGTGATTTCATACTTACGAAAATAGTATTTTAATTTTCATTCCTTAATTCATTTTTTCATACATTATGTGCATAATCAGATATTTATTAATTTATAGTTAAACATCTTTTAATATTTTCTTTGTTGGATTTATTTCTAAAACATTTGTTAACATCATTTTTAGATTTAATAAAGATATTCAAAATAAATTTAAAATATAAATATTCAAAAGATTTATTTACAAAATGTGATAAATCATAAATTATAAAAAATGTGATGAATCAAAAATGTACTTTCATAACATAATTTAATGGTAGGATAATTTTTTAGATATTTAATGTTAAGATAATATATCATTACATTATGTTATCAAAGAGTTATAATTATTAAATATTATATGACAAACCATCCAACGAACGATAATATCATTTAACTGTCCAGCCGGGTGGCGCGCTGTGTCCCTTTCGGTGGGATCGACCCGGTCCGGATCATACGACGCCAAGCTAGGTCGTTTAATTTTTTTAAATTTATTCTATACATGACTTAAACTTTAAAAACACACCGTACCTAAAAAAACAATAAATATTTGGGTTGCCTCCCAACAAGCGCTTAATTTTATGTCTTTAGCTAGACGAGTTTGAGAGAACTTACAACACATACTTGTTTAAAAAATATTAAATAATTATTTAATAACAATATTAATATTGAAAAATATTAAATTCAATCATACTTATAAACAGAAATCAGATACTTATGTGCATAAATCACATACTTAAATATTTAAGAAGCATACTTAAATAATGCAAGAGGAATACGTATACTTATACTTAAATTCAGTCAAAAATGCACATACTTATGTTCAGAAATCACATACTTATATCAAGAAATCACATACTTAAAGATGTAAAAGACATACTTATACATAAATTTAAATTCAGTCATAAAATCACATACTAATGTGCAGAAATCATATACTTATGTGTATAAATCACATACTTAAAGATGTAAGAGGCATACTTATACATAAATTTAAATTCAGTCATAAAATCACATACTTATGTTCAGAAATCACATACTTATATGTAGAAATCACATACTTAAACACCAATGTCATACATACATATATAAGATATATACATATTTATATAAGTGCAACACATACTTGTAATAAATACACTTACACTATGTCCAAAATCAAAAATAAAGTATTTCCATTGATGTGTAGTATTTAATATCAATGCCCATGCATCAATAATATTTGTAACTTTATTGCTCATACTTATAACTATTTAGAATAATACACACTTATATAGCAACATAATTATTAAGAATGAAACACATACTTATAGTTTTAAAACGCATACTTATATCTGTAAGACACATACTTATAACTATTAAGAATAAAATTCATACTTATATAGCAACATAATTGATAAGAATTAAAACTCATACTTATAGCTCTAAAACGCATACTTATAGTTGTAAAACACATACTTATAACTCTTAGGAATAAAACACATACTTATATAACACCATAATAATTAAGAATAAAACGCATACTTATAGTTCTAACACGCATACTTATAGTTGTAAAATACATACTCAAAACTATTATGAATAAAATGCATACTTATAGTTGTACAACACATACTTATATAATTATTACAAATACTTACAGCTATAACTGCATACATATGCAACAATTATTAATTTATTATATAGTTGTAAATCCAAAACACATACTTATAACTGTAAAGCGTATACTTTTATGATCTTGAAAATAAATATCATTTCAATATTTAATCAGCTCATAGTTATTCAAAAAAACTTTGATTAAATTTAATATTTTAAAATATAATTATAATAATTATAGTCATTAATAGTAAGTGTCTACAAGTATGATTGTTAAAGTAAGTCTCTTACATCTTTAAATATGTAATTTCTTGATATAAGTATGTGATTTCTGAACATAAGTATGTGAATTTTTGACTAAATTTAAGTATAAGTATAAGTATAAGTATTTCTCTTGCATTATTCAAGTATACCTCTTACATATTTAAGTATGTGATTTATGCACATAAGTATGTGATTTCTGTCTAAAATAAAGTTTTTATTCTAAACCAATGTGTTTTTAAAGTTTAAGTCATGTATAGAATAAATTTTAAAAAACAAATTGGAAAAAAAAAATTTAACGACCTGATCGGGCACCGTGTGACCTGGACTAGGTCGATCCCAGTGGAAGGGACACAACGCGCCACCCGACCGGGCGCCATGTGACCTGGACTGGGTTGATCCCACTGGAAGGGACACAACACGCCACCCGACCGGGTGCCATGTGATCCGGGCTCGTACAAGAAGAGGTAAAACGCGCCACACGGCCGGGTGGTGCACACTGTATTGGCAGGTGGTACACGCGTGACCCGACCGGATCACCAAGCGCTTGGTCGGGTCACGATGCCCCAGGTAAGGTTTTTTTTTTTTTTTTTTTTTTGTTCTTCTTATTTTTGTTGTAGGCTGGGTTGGGGTGTTGTGGGTTGGGCTAGGTCAAATAGATCCATCTCACGGAAGGGGATCTGTGAGATGGTCTCACATGAGTTTTTGCGTTCTTTTCTTCTCTTAAGATATTTCGAGTTGGATGTCTATATTTGAAATTATTTAATTTGAATATAATTTCCAGTGAAGCATTCGAAATATATAAGTATAAACTCGGATATATATAAGGACAATGAAAACATATTTTCCTAATTTATAGCTCTATTTTTGCAAACATACATCAACAACCGTATACTCGTTTAAAGTTTACTTTTACATTATATGTGATGAAATCACATGTATAAAATAAATAGTTTCAACAAAATATCTAAAAAATGCATTATTTAATAATTTAATCTGCTACAATCATTTTTGTTTATATTAGTTTTAATTTCAGAAATAGAAAGCATGTTTTAGATGGGAAAATAAGGTATTTATATTTTTTTCCATTATCTTATATATATAATGGATAATATTAATATTATTATATATTTAGCAAATATATTTATAACTTTTATAAATAAAATTTATAATATATAAATATAATTGAATAAAGTAAGTAATTTATATATTTTAAATCTTTCATTAATTGAGATTAATTTTAGGTATCGTTAATAAGATGAGTTGTTATAATATTTAAACTTACTTTATAAATTTTATGAACTAAATAAATCAAATTTAAAAGTAAGAATGGATTCATAAGATCAATTAAAACCCATAAACTACAACATTTGAAACAATTCGTGATTTACAACATTTGTTGTACATATTTCCTTCCTCATCATCTTTATTGCATATTAAATTCTTCAAGCCCATGCGATCGGTGACTCTAGAAACAATACCATATAATTGAAATATCATATTCATCCCTGAATTTTTTTGAACAGTTACACGAAAAATACCAATAATCACCATCATTTTTATTGCAACAATTCAATTTTTATAACCATTTTTGTATAAATTTAAATAATTTTAGGTCTTTATGTAGTTATTAAAATTATTTAAGTATTTTTTCTAAGTCATCAACACTACAAAGTCAACTTTCTTGTATTGTTTAAATTGTTGTCAAGATCTTTGTAAGTATATTTGTATTAATTTAAAAAATATAGGTTTTTTTTTGTAGATTTTGAATTATTTGGTGATTTTACAATTATTTACATATATTTTCAATTTTTTTATTTTAAATTTCAAATCACTAACACTACAGATTGTGAAGGAAATGCTCAATTTCTTCCAAAGATCAAAATTTGGAAGTTTTGGAGTAAAACTGCAACAATAGTTACTAACTATTTGAAAAAACAGTTTTAATTCTCTAAAATTAATTTTTCACACTTGAGAAAAAAAAATATTCTAACAGATTCTGAATCTCTGATTCTATGTGTCACGCCCCATAATCTTTTGGTAAAATATCAGAGTTTTTCATTTTTGGGCGTGAAGAGAGAAAGGGGAAGAAGACGAACATGAAAATAAATAAAAAGAAAAATGGGAGGATAAGAAGCAGAACACTTGAAACATCGGATACAACTGATAAAATAGAGTTTAAAACCTTTCACAGCGGAAAAACATCAGGATCCTTTACAAGGAAGGAGAAATACAGTTTACATTTTACAAAACGTGGAACAACGTTTTACAAACGAATCAACATAGGTTAAAAGACAAAACTGGAATCATGGACACAGTTGATAGGGCACCTCTCTCTCTCTACGCATCAAGATTATCTTCGTCTCCTGTAGTGTGAGTACAGAATAGGGGTGAGTGCATTGAATACACTCGTGGGGATACTTTCCATATTTTTAACAGGTTATTAGACAAGAATAATGAATCAAACATATATAATAACTCAGCAATTAAACACATCACATAATATACGCAAATGGATGCGCAGCCCAATGGACACTAAGCCCAATTGGACACTCAACCCATGACTCACCAATGGACACGCAGCCTAATGGACACTCAGCCCAATTGGACACTCAGCCCATGACTCACCAATGGACACGCAGCCCAATGGACACTCAGCCCATGACTCACCAATGGACACGCAGCCCAATGGACACTCAGCCCAATTGGACACTCAGCCTATGACTCACTATCGTAAGATAAACACAGTATATTATCACAACACGTAGAGTTCAACAGTTTATCGGTCACGCAGACAATTATTGGTCACGCAGATAATTATTGGTCACGCGGACAATTATCGGTCACAAAGACAATTATCGGTCACACAGACAATTATCGGTCACAAAGATAATTATCGGTCACGCAGATAATTATCATAGCAAAATCATCAAGTCCACTCATATACGTTTATAACTGATAATAATCAATAGAATATCAATTTCATAGCGATCGAATATGGAAAACAGTAAACATATAAAGTTTAGAAGTTACCCCCACCTCGTTCGGTGGTTACCACGTGAGTAGCGAGTTCCAAAGTCTCATGTCTCAAACCTCGTGCCTCAAAGTTCAATCCAACTGATAGCCTACATACGTTACAGTATTCTTAGATACTTAATGACGTATAAATAAAGCTATAAACATTGCCGGCGGAAAAACGATCGTTAACGACATGGCGGATCGAGAGATCTAAAGATTGGGATTGAGGAGACGAGGGTGAAAGTTCAATTTAATAGGCTGAGATGAAAGAGGGTTCGATTAGGGTTGCAATAAAAAAAGAATGAGCTCAATCGGAGTTGAAACGAGCTCAAACGGAGCGTTTTAAGATAGATGGGTATTTTCCGGCATCTGCCCTATCGCGCACGATCATTCCCTCCCGGGCACGACCGTGCCCACCACGCACGACCGTGCGCGATCGTCCAGTAGCTCCTCCCGACGCGCGCGCACCCGTGCGCGACCGTGCACCTGAAAATTGAGCTTTTTGCTGGTGACCTTCCGTCACCGGCCACCACCTCCACGTCTCACCGGCAACCCCGTTCCAACCTCCTCCATCTCCGGTTACCCCCAACAAACTCCGGTGTGAGAACAAACCCTTCCCAACCTCAAAACTCACACAAACATGCATATATATACAACACACACACACCCTAAAACACTTGGCCGGCGACCTCCAATCGCCGGCAACCCATCATCAAGACTCGCCAGCGCATCACCAACGTCAACTATCACGTTTTCCATGGCGGCACCACCTGTGCCGCCTCCAACAGAGATCACACACGCACACACACAAACGCACACACATATAAATATAACAACTAGTCACCCGATATAGCTCCGACGCCACCACCCACGGCGGTGTCGTTCCTCCAACAACTCACCCTCACCTCCAGGAGGACTTCTGACAACATTTCCGGTGAAAGGAACGAAGGAAAAGAGAGAAAACTGAGGAGAGAGAGGTTGGTGTAAAGTTAGGGTTTAGGGTTTGGAGACGGTTTTTCGCCGTTTTCCGGCGAATGAGAAATCGGAATTGAAATCTGAGACCTGTTCTAGACTCATCTCGTCGAGACCTACATCTGTGCGAAAATCGGTCGAAACCGACAACTTTGAAATTTTCCGGCGATCGCCGGTGGTGGCGCGCCGGAGGCCGAAATAGAAACGAGAGAGAGAAGAGAGACTTACGTGTTTTTCGTCGCTTTTGGCTCGTTCGAAAAAAGGGTGAAAAATGAATCGGAGGAGCTCCTATTTATAGAAATCCGGAAAGTTACTATTCATCCAAAATATCCTGTTTTACTGTTCATCAGTTGAAAATTCTCATTTTACTATTCACCGAAAATATCTTCTGATATTTCCGAAACCGTGGTTTGCCCTTTTTATCGCCGTTTTAGCTACGGGTCTCCGATTGACCCCTAGTTCATTTCTATCTTCTCGTTTTCTCGATACGCATCCAATGGTATAGAAACATTCTATATACCATGTCCAATAAAATTATCCATCTAAAACGTGCATAAAACACGTATCTGAAACGCACGTAATAAATTAAACAGTTAAAATAAACACATATACTTATTAAGTCATGTGTTAAATATTTAATTAATCAATTAAGCTCGTTTTAATTTGGGGCGCTACACTATGATGGCGGGACAAAATATGCAAGTTTTAATCACTTGAGACTAACTATGTCCAAGACCAAAATAAAATGACTCATGACGTGTATGACAACATCTTCAATTTATCTACTTCTATATATATATACAATATATATATATTGTATATATATTGTGTATATATATACACTAGTAGTACTTCTACGTGATGCGCGGTTTATTATTTATTATGACAATATATACGATTTACAATAATATAATAAAATTCTTATATTAAAAGGTTATTCATGATGTCTTATTATTTCGAAATTTATAAAATACCGTGTTTTTTTAAATCAATATTCAACAATTAAATGTGAAAATAACATTGAAAATAGTATATAATAATAATAATAATAATAATTTTGTATTTGTGAGTTTTAATTTCTAAATAATTAAGAAGTGGTTAATTATACTTATTAATATGTTTCGTTCACATTTTTAGTCCTTTATATCCTAGAATTATTTTTAGAATTAGTAAAATAATATTCTGCATTGTTTTTAGATAGATTTGTTCATAAAACATTATATTTATTCCAAAATTTAGTTTATATTTAAAAAAAATTGGTTTCAAATTAATTTTACATTTTAAAACAATATTTTCTTAGATTTTTGAAACCATTTTTCAGATTTTTTTAGAACATATTATAGTTTTTTAAAATAATTTTTAGATTAATTATATCTATTTATTTGAAATAATTTTGAATGAATTATCAAATATTTTTATTAAAAAAATTATTTAATTTATTGATTTTTATATTTTACACAATTAATATTACATATATATTTGAATTAATTTTTAAATTTTATTTGTTGTTTTTAAATTGTTAGACTCACAACCACCTTCTTATTATTATTATTATTATTATTATTAATTTCACATTTTATGACATTGATATTTAGAGATTTAATTTTCAATTATTATTATTATTACTATGTAAGAAATTGGGGGGTCTTGAAATATAATTGTGTCTTATTAAGAGCTAAATTAGTGTATATTAAAGATTGATACATGTATATATGGTTAGGATTACTTCATTTTTAGGAGGGGAATGATTGAATCACAAATTGACGTGCCATTCTTGGTTTCTCCTTTAGTATGTATTAAAAATTAAAGATTTTAGGAGGGAAATGATTGAACCACAAATTGACATGTGTCATTCTTGATTCCTCCTTTAGTATGTATTAAAGATTAAAGATTAAAGATTAAAGATATACAACTTTTTTATATAATCAAATCAAATCAAATTAAATCCTTAAGATAAATATATAGTAGATAGAACCAATGTACTAAATATATATATATATATATATATTATAAATACCTTTTATAATATAATTGAGATAAATAATTATTTAATACCAAAAATAATATGAAAATCTCTTTAGCATGATTGATATGATGGAATGGAATTAGGTGAAAATGGAATGAAATGGAATGGAATTAGGTGGGAATGGTGATGGGAAATGAATGGTATAAAAATATTGATTCTTATGGTTGGTATCACAAAGAAATAGGAAATTAATGAAATAATCATTATAATTATATTTTATGATTGATAACTACAAATAAAATGTATAAATATTAAATCGATCTTTATTTGACCAAATTACTTTCCATTATAGTTTTATTTAATATTCATATTCAATATATCACTCAAATTTAAATTACTTGGCATATTTAAATTTAAAAATAATTCTTTTTACAGAAAATTAATCATTAATATTAAGGTATATTATATTTATATATTATATTTTTTTAATTTTATTATTAGTTTACTATTTTTGCATTATTTACATAATCTTAAAGTAGTTAAATAATAATAATAATAATAATAATAATATATTTATCATATTTTTTATTAATTATTTTATATGATTTTATATTATTAAAATTATAATCTCTTATTTTATATTATCTTAAAAAATATTTTAGTTACAATGTATTTATATATTTTATATAACATATTATCTATACTAATATTCATTTATCTTATTTGTATGTATTTACACACACACACACACACATATATATATATTATAATATATATAGATAAATCTTATATCAAAACTAAAATTATTATCTTTATATTTTTAAGATTTTTATATTTATTAATTATTTTTATACTATTTATGTATTTAATTTTTATTAATTTTTTGTTATTTTTTATATTTTTTATTTTTTATTACTTTTAAATTATTAATTAATATTATATATTTTTATAAATAATTTAATATTATTTACATAATTTTATATAATAATTTAACTTTAGAAAGTTAACTTGAAAAAATATAAAATAAATAATGATAATTTTTAAAATTAATAAAAAAAAAGCGTTCATTTTCTTGAAAACATGAATACATAATACCATAGGGGTAGGAAGGAATTGTGTCACACCCCAATTTCATTCTTAAAATTTATCAGAGTTTTCTTTGCGGGCGTGAAGAAAGAAGGGGAAAAGACGTGCATGATATAAAATAGAAACCTTTGGAAACAGAAAACATACGATTTTTACATAAACAAAACCTCGACATCTAGCCGAAATAAAAACAATGCAGCGGAAAAATATCAGGATCCAACATCCATAAGATTAACGAAGTTATACTTACAAAACGAAAATTTTATAATCGTTATGTGACAAAAGATAGAATATAAAAATATCCAAATAGGGCACCATCTCTCTTTCTCTAAAGCTCAACATGCTCGTCATCTCCTGTAACATGAGTTGTCTCCTGTAGTGTGAGTACAGAATAGGGGTGAGTGAGATGAATACACTCGTAGGGATACTTTCCATGTTTTTAACAATTTATTAGGTAGGTATAAAAATCAAACATATTCAAGTTTGACAAATAGACACAACATATAGAATGCATAGCACATAATTCGGATCTTTTATGGACACATTGACCCATTAGAGCTCAAATCTGCAGTGAGGGCGGGTACTCCCCATTGACCCTAGGTGCGGGTACTCCTCCACTTATTATATGGGTATCATTGTTCCCCCGTAATATGAAACCAGACCTTTGTTCATTCAACATGAATGTAGACCTTTGTCTCTTCATATAAATATGGACTTTCGTCCTTTCACCACATCATCATAAACCACCATCATAAACCATGCATGATCACATTAATCATAACATATAATCACAACACATAAGGTTCAACAATTCATTTAATATCAAGTTCATAAGCATGCGTTCATATATCATCATTTCGCATTAAATACAAAAACATATAATTATTAAAGATTAGAAGTTACCCCCACCTTGTTCGGTGGTTTCCGCGTGAGTAGTAAGTATCAAAGATCGGATATCTCAAGGCTCAATCCAACAGGTAGCCTACATAAGTTACAGTGTTTTCATAAATATTTAATAAATATAATTAAAGCTATAAAATATTCCGGAGAAAGAAGGGTCATTAAAGATACGACAGATCAAGAGATCTAAAGATTGAGGTCGAAGAAACGAGAGGGGATGATCAGTCTATATGGCTGAGATGAAAGAGGATGAAATTTGGATCACGATGAAAAAAGAATGAGCTCAATCGGAGTTGAAACGAGCTCGAACAGAGCATTTTAAGATTAGGGGTATTTTGGTAATTTTGGTTAAAGGGTTGACTTTGACAGAGACCCACGACCTTCGGTCAACGACATCTCATCGGCAACGACTCGATGATGATGTATGGCGGAAAAAATGGGATTCGGATCGAAAACACAACATGGCGCGCGCGTGCGCTCTCCCGGTGTCAGGTAAATTTCTCGGCAGCTCGGCAGGCGTCCTTGGCAGCGGGCGCGGTTTCTCGGCAGCTCTCGGCAGCATCGGCAGGAGGCTCGGCAGATTCGGCAGCGGGCGCACATCCTCGACGGCCTCGGCGCCCCTTCGGCAGCCTCACGCGCCCAGCGCGCGCACTCTCCCGGTGTCGGGCCCAGTGCCTGCTGCATTTCCCAGCGCCACCAGTTGCGGCGCCGCCGCCCAACACCGCCACCACTGTTGGAACCGATGGATCGCCGGCCCTATGCAACCGGAATCGGGATCCAAAGGGTATGCGCAGCGGAAAGAAAACATACCTTTTTGGAAACGAATAGATCAAAGAAAAGACCTCTCGATCTTCTGATGTATTCCTAACCCTTCATTTGTACGTCGTATGGGCGACGATCCTCCAAAGGCTCAACAATCTCGTCCCTCTTCTCTCCTCACGAATCTGTATCTTAACGTGTGCGTGAGATTGAGAGTATGCCTCGTGGGAAGTGCTGATATAAGTGTATATATAGGCTACAACAGGGACCTAGAGGAGGAATTATGGTTGGGCCTCCTGATGGGCTTAGGCGTCCTATGTTCGGTCCGAACACCCAACTTAAGCCCATAAATTATAACTCGGTCCACTAAGGAGTTATAACTGAACTACTATCCTAATCCCATATTACAATATGGGCTCCTTTATTATGTGCATGTTTATTTCCCCCCGTTTAAGATATCGAATGTCCGTAAATTAAATAAGTTACTGACAACTTAATTAATTTACATCTAATTCCAAGAGTAGTACCACTTGTCTTTATTATCATGTCGGATTAAATCCACTTGCAGGGTTTACATGATAATCCTTATGAGCTCCTCAAGGGGACATCATCATCCTAAATAATTAGGACACAGATTCCTTCTACAATCAACAACACACCATATAAGCAATGTTATTTTCCAATTCACCGAGCCTATTGATTTATTAATAAATCTCACCCATTGGCAAATTAAAGAGACAAACACTGATTATATGTGCCCATTATTATATAGGGATTAAGAAGACACACATCCATAATAACAAAGGTCTTGTTCTTTTATATAGTCAGTACAAATCGAACAACCTCAAATGGTTCTGCTTAATACATACAAAATGTACTAGTGTAACTCTATAGTCAAGATAGATTAATACCAAATTACACTACAACCGTTCTAATGGTTTGTCCAAATCCATCTTGATTGTGAGCTACTATTTATAATCTATAAGGAACTGATAGCATGATCTCCTGTGTGGCACCACACCATGTTATCTACAATATAGATTAATCTGGACAATTGCATTAACACATATATAACAAATATAAAATGCAAACATTTGATCATAATGAATCTCATATCATAAAGATGTTCATACAAAAGCTAGGCTTATAGTATACATCCTAACAACCACCTTGTCCGCCGGCAACCCTGCACCACCGACCACCACCTCCGGCAACCCCTCGCCGGATTCCGGTCGTGAATAATGCTGAAAACAACCACCAAAACCCTCACCTTCTCCACCCCTTTCTCTCCTTCTTCCTTGCTCCGGCCGGCGACCTTCAGTCGCCGGCGACACCCCCTCACCCCTAGAAACATTGGCCAGCGACTTCGAATCACCGGCAACCATCTTTCCAGCCTCTCTCACACACGCAGCAACATACACACACGCATATATATACACACACGCACACATACTACAGCGGCGCCACCTGCGCCGCCTTCAACAGCTTGCATACACAAAACACACACTAAACACACACACCTGCGATTATACACACACACCTGCTGCTGCTCCGGCGCCGCCACCCACGGCGGTGCCCGCCCCTCCATCATCACCCCCAGACCTCCAGGCGACGCTCCGGCAGCAGCTCTGGCGAGAAGGAGGGAGGAAACAAGAAGAGAGAGAAAAGGTGGCAAAAACTAGGGTTTAGGGTTTGGAGAGAGTTTTTCGCTGTTTTCCGACGAATGAGAAATCGGAATTGAAATCCGAGACCTATCTTAGACTCGTCTCGATGAGACCTATATTCTATGCGAAAATCGGCTGAAACCGACAACTTTGAAATTTTCCGGCCACCGACTGCGGCGGCGTGCCGAAGATAGAAAACAAAATAGAGAGAGAGAGAAGAGAGAGAGACTTACGGGTTTTCGTCGCTTTTGGCTCGTTTGGAAAAACGGTGATTTTTGAATCGAAAATGCCCCTATTTATAGAATTCCCGAAAATCACTATTCACGTAAAAATCTTAAGGTTACTGTTCACGGTTGAAAATTCTTTGTTACTATTCATGTAAAAATCTTAGTTACTATTCACCGTAAAAATCTTTCGATTTTCCGAAACTTCGTGTTTTGCCCTTTTTATCGCCGTTTGAGTTACGGGTCTCCAATTGACCCCTTGTTCGTTTCTATCTTCTTGTTTTTCCATTACGCATCTAATGGTATAAAAATATTCTATGTTCCATATCTAAGAAAAATGTCCATCTAAAACATGCTTTAATCACGTATCTGAAATGCACGTAATTAAATTAATCAGTCAAAAATCAACGCACATAATTATTCAATTATGAGTTTAATATTTAATTAATCAATTATATTTCATTTTTGGTCTGGGGCGGCTACAAATTGTCATTCCCTCATCCATGGTAATACAAATTCCTATGGAAATCACCGTTTCCACTTATAAAATATATCAATTAAAGGAATAAAAATAAAGATAAGAATGATGATACTCTTTTCCTATTTAGACGTTTCTTATTAAGAGGTTTGATACTCTATACTAATAATAATAGTCATTTCATTAGTTTTCATCAGTTTCTTTTAACATATATGACATAGGAAAATATAATATAAATCTATAAATATTTCAAAACAGATGCATCCATACATTATTATGTAAGACACTGCATTCAACTATATAAAATCAAATAGTATAAGTTAAGCATGTAATAGAATTGAAATTTATTTTCAAATCTTGATTACTAAATATAATGTAATAAATCGTTTAAACAATTCATTGAAATGGATTAAACACAACTATTTAAATCAATGGATTACTAACGAAAAAAACCACATTAATTGCGGAAAGAATAATTCATATTCATCATATTAATAGAATAAAACATATTTGAATAATTTATCTACAGAATACGAATAACAACTACAAAAACTCAAATTAATGATGAAGTCCAACGACAATTATCAAATAGAAAATTTTGAATTAAAAAAATCATCTATTTAATTTTGAAAGTTTTCTATTTAAAAAATCATCTCAATGTATAAATCTTAACAAATTGTCATGAATAAAAAAAAAGAGTTGGTCTTGTGTGCACTCGGGTCGGGTCGGGCCGAGTCCCACCCAAATCGGCACATTTTCCTTTTTTTTTTTTTTCTCTGACCTTTATGTTATGTTAGTTATACCTTTATGTTATATTAGTGATATCTTTATGTCCAGATTTCATACTTTGACCCTAAACCCTAATTTCGGCACAATAAACCCTAATTTCGGCACAAGTTGTAGATATTTAAACATATATTTATGTAATATATATAAATGTACAACTAACATAATTAAAAGGTATAACTAACATAACTAAATGTATGACTAACATAACTAAAATGTATGAAAGATATTAATAGTTGTTTGAAAATATTTTAA
Organism: Scutellaria minor; assembly: GCA_954870855.1. Taxonomy (NCBI): domain Eukaryota; kingdom Viridiplantae; phylum Streptophyta; class Magnoliopsida; order Lamiales; family Lamiaceae; genus Scutellaria; species Scutellaria minor. The sequence goes on from OX940737.1 coordinate 13,762,278, forward strand.
GATACATGTAAAAATGTAAAATGTTTGACTAACATAACATAAATGTATGTTTAACACTATATAAAGAGGTATGTCTAATACTACATAAATGTATCAAAATAGTCATACATTTATGTAATATATAAATGTACAACTAACATAATTAAAAGATATATTTAACATAACTAAAAAGAATGATTGTTATAACTAAAAAGAATAAAAGATTAATATGTCTATCTAAAAAAAATGTTAAGTAAAAGGTATGACTAACACTACTAAAATGTATACTTAACATAACATAAAAGTCTGACACTTGGGAGCATGTTTGGGCGGATTTTGTTCGCGACCTAGAGGCACATGCGGATTCGTGTGGGCACGTACGAGCGCGTGGCGGATCGGATCTACCTGGGTGCACGGATCCAGAGTCCGTGTATCAGGTGCACAAACGTTTTTGTTTAAAAAAAATGTCTATTTACAAACATTCGTATTCAAAACCGAGATAATAATTAAATATCAATTATCATCACTCTCAATACAGTCCATTTTGTCTGTCTCATTGATTATTGAGACAATAATCAAATATCAATTATCATCACTCTCAGTACAGTCAATTTTGCCTCTGTGTTAACTTGGATAGTACCTTTATCGTCATTGTTCCACTCATCAATCCTGGCTTTTGAGGAATCAAAATTCAACCTCAAACTCAATGAACTTAACAAAAAAAATAGTTAACAAATTAATATATTTCATAAATAATATACATAAAATGCTTAATATCATGATTTGAAAAATAAAATATAAATATTTTATATAACCTTCAACTAAACACACTTGGAAAAAATATCAATCCCTTCAAGAACTATTGCGATGAATAGTATAAATTTAACAATTACGTTAATGCAATGTGAGAGAATTATCAAATTTAAGGTGAGAGAACTATTGAGATGGATAGTATATATTATAACAAAGTATTATTAAACAACACCTCATCGTGAGCAGCAGAGTAATAAAAAAAGAATTACGTTTGTGAGATGAGAGAGATTAATCGGATTTAAGGCCACCCAATATTTATGGAAATCAATTATATTATTCCATTAAGATCTCTACTTTTAAAGGAAAACGTTTTTTTTCCTAATTTATACAAATAGATAAAATTTATTTTTATCATATAAATTCACAATTTTATTTTTATTCATTACCAATATAGGATGTGGCTTTTAAACGGGAAAAATCTTACCTTTCTTTTTGTAGCAATATTCTTGTTTTAATATATATATATATATATATATATATATATATATATATAAAGATTAATCTCACCCAAATTTTATAGCAACAAATTCAGTATTTTTGGAGATCATCAGACCACTCTTTAATTTAAAAAAAGATCTCTAAATCTAAATACTTAAGGCAAAAACTTTTGTGCATAAGATGCACGAATTTAAATTTGTGCACAACAATATTATTATATTATATGAAGTAATACTATTATATTATATGAGTGATACTGTTATATTATATATAGTTTTAACAGTATTACTCATATAATATAACAATATTACTTCATATAATATAACAGTATTATTGTGCATAAATCTGAATCTGTGCACATTGTCTACAAGAGTGTCACTCCCATTTAAAAAGAAAAAAAAAATCTTGAAGCCATCATGATCCCAGCTAGTGGGATGGATGAATAGAGTGATTGAAAACTGAAAAGTCAGGAGAAAACAAGTACTCTTGAGCTCCGCAATAATGGCGACCACTCCAAAGTTTTTCAAGGTTATATTGGATCCTCTAGCAGACACTCTAGTAAGCAAAATCAATTAATACATCCATATATTTCACTCCATTTATGTTTCTGCAATTATCGTCTTTTTAAACATGATGATGTTTGTTCACAGAGAATCCCGGGTGAGTTCATGAAAAGGTATGGCCAAAATCTGCAGAATCGCGTCCTTCTGAAAGTTCCGAGTGAAACGACGTCGCAGGTAGAAATAATCCGGTCAGATGGTCAGACGTTGTTACAGAAAGGATGGAAGGAATTTCAAGAGCGTTATTCCATAAGCTTTGGTTATTTCTTAGTCTTTGAATACAACGGAAATTCTCAGTTTGATGTTCTAATATTTGATACAACTGCTACTGAGATAACATATCCAGTTAATAATGCTCATGATTTTGAAGTTGAGGAATCAGACGATGATTCTGTCGTGTTGTTACGACAGTTTTCAGCAAGCAACAAAGGAACTAAGAAGGCATTTTCAGGCAATTATCTGATGAAGAAATCAACTAATTCTGGTTATCTGATTCCTATTTTCTGTCTAATATTGGTTACCATGTTTGGAACAATGGATAAAACGATGTATATATTAATTTGTGCAGAGAGAAGTAAAGAGCAAAGAGCAGTTGCAAAGGAAACAAGCATAAGCTTTGAGAAAGCAACATCATTTGCCGATGCTCATCTTCTTCGTAACTCCTTCTTCATTTCTCTCATGCAACCATCCTATGTGTCTTACAGATTCATCCTCGTAATTCATCGATATTCAACTCACTCTGTCATGATCATTTTATCGAAATCTTTAAGTTTTGCAATTTTGGTTTTCACTTGCAGAATATATCATCCACATTCGTTAAAGTAAATATGCATGAAAGATCAACAAATGTGTGTATTCGGCTTAGGAATGGGAAATCATGGAACGTCAAATATGTGGGAAAGAATGGGCGTGCAAACGTAACAAGTGGGTGGAAGAATTTTGTAAAGGACACTGGTCTTAAAGTGGGTGATGCTTGCATCTTTCAAGTGGCCAAGACAACCAACCTTGTGTGGAATGCTTTCATATTTCGCACCCAACCATGTGCTTCCTAATATTTCTCTACTTTTCTCCACTTAACTAATTTCTGGGTTTTATTTTGTAATCACAAGGTAACTTTAGGAAGAAATATTTCAGGTGTTGGATGTTATGAATTATATGCCATATCAATATAATATAAGTCTAGTTTCTGTATTTGCACAATAGATTTGTATTCTTACAATCCCATTTTGGTGTCTATCATCTCTTAACCCTGTATTAATATATACCAAACTGACCACAAATCTCATGTACAAATGTAATTTTGAGTAGTGTTCAAAACATGTTAATATTTAGCACCATAAGGATTTATACGACAGCTCTCCTCCTCAAGTATTCACCGAAAGGCCTTTCTGGAACAAGAATCAGTTTTCCAACAGCAGCAAGAGGCCAGCTGGAATTAATTAGACAGAAAGAAGCAGAATGCAATGTTGGAAATCAGCTAAGATAATCTAATAAAGTTTGGATTAATATTTCCAATGCAGAATGAAAACTCAAGTCTCGTAGGTATGTTTTAGCAAAATACTTTGGAAATGCATGCAAACCTGATAAAACCAATCGCAATAGAGGCCATCCACATATTGAAACTCAGACTAAACAGATTATGATAACCTGAACATCATCGAAAGAGGGCACATTAAAAAAATATACTGATTCTAGACTACGTAAGATATAACAGTTATCAGGAAGTAAAAGATACCTGAAACAACACTTGTAGGACAACCATGCCCATGAAGATATGGCTTTTAGTGATTCCTTCCCAAACATTAGTACCATCTAGGTTGCGAGTATTAAACATATTGAAAACCTATTACTACAGGCATGACAAGAAATGTGTTGAGAAAGAGAGCATTAGCAAACTCCAGGCATCAGTACATTCTTACATTTCTCATCTAGCATATTTTAGAAGATGACAGTCATTAAAGTTATGCTAATGCTACCTGACAGAAGACAAATGCATTAAATGTCAGTGTATTTGTCACGTCAAAAGAATGATCATGCACTTGATTCAGGAGGCGCCTTCCGCTAAAATGGAGAACTAAGAGCACAATGACTTGATATATCACCTACATTCAGTTGCAACTAAAAATGAGTCCATTTCCATCTCATCATTAAAATGCAACTTGACGAGGTTATCATGGAGCATTTGATACCTGTGTTAACAAATTCCTCCACATGATATTTGTTATAAGAGGCTCCCTTGAGCAAAAACAATTTGTTAGACAGAATTTAATCAATGAATAATTCAATTCACTGATAATGAATATGATCTACCAAAAGAGGTAAGATTTGACAAATTAATAAACTTAAGAACATGCCATCCCTACACAATCTTCCTGTTGGGCAACAAACCATAGGACGGAATATTCATAAAGCATTAGTATTATAAGCATCACCAGGTTTGCATAATAAGCCATATACTCTTCCTTTAGATAAAACTGGAACCTAAACTACCAGATCTTCAATTATCTTACTAATACTTGTTAAAGTGTAAACCAACACACCGAATGTTTAAGAAATTTGACATGCTGGTTATACGGAACAAATTTGTAAATTTCAAGAGATTGCTACATCATGAACAAAAGACTAGTGTGCTTGAACTAAGATACATCTGTAATTTTTTGTTACCAGTCAATCCTTAAAATTCACAGACTGGTTAGAAACTTTTTCATCAATTCCTAGTGCATGAAACAAAAACTACCTTTATGACAGAGACAAAGTTGTCATCCAATATAATGATATCTGAACTCTGTTTCGCAAGTTCTGTGCCTCGAATACCCATTGAAAGACCTATATCAGCCTACACCATTATAGAATTGCAAACTTCATCATGTTAACTGGAGAAGCATGGTACAACAAAGAACAAGAAAATGTAGAAATCCTTCAGAGAGTCCACTCACTTGCACCCATAAAATCCATAAAAAGTTTGACTAAATGGATGCCCGTATAAATGGATTTTCTCACCAACGAGAAAATTGATCTGATATGTAATAGGTCTACTAACATAAACTAGCCAAGTGAAATCAGACCTCATGTAATGCAGGAGCGTCATTGATATCATCTCCAGTGACAGCAACCACATGTCCCTTCCTTCTTAATGTTTGCACAAGCAAGAGTTTGTCAAGCGCTGTTGACCTTGCAATCACCTTTGGGCAAAATGGTAACAAGTCATTAGCTCCTCTTTAGCAATTGTTAAAGTTATACGAAAACCACCACAAGTCAATTCTCATCTCTTACCGAAATCCTATCAGCCACTTCTATTCTCTTCATATCAGAAAGGTTGCGAAAGGTCCTTCCATAAGTAACATTAGGCTCAGTAGCACCACCATTTGAACCTAATATACCACACTCTAAAGCAATTGCTCTAGCTGTTTGAATATTGTCCCCCGAGACCATGCATACCTAGACAAATTATAAAACCAAGAAAAATCAACTGAAGTGCATAGTTAAGAAGCTTCATGATGAAACAAGCAAGTAATGTAGAAAGAATAGACGTTCATCAATTATCAACAACGAGCAAGTAGATTTTTCTCATAAGCAGAAAGGCTCTCTCTATAATATCAAAAAACGTCATAACATTTCTCAAAAGGAAAACAAACAGTGGAAAGAACTAATAGGTTCATTTACTTTAAACTAATACAAGAAGAAAATTATTAGGGCTGAAATTACTTAAAACAGTTCTCAAAATCATATATGGATTCCTAAGAAATGATACTTACAAGAGAGGAATGACATCAAATTTGACACAAATGAAACTAACTGTACAGGAAATATGTTTTTTAAATAACAGCTCCTCCCAACATTCTTAATGGAATCTTTCGTACACTTCTCCTAGACAATAAGTTTTTTGAGATAAATCCAAACAGTACCACAAAGATCATGTATGCTTGTGTCACGTATAAATATACATAACTTAATACCAGCATTGGTGCATAATTGAAGAGCATCTTTCACACCAGGCTGACAAGGAACCTATGATAAATATGCGTTAACTCAAAAAGATAACTAGCATTTTGAAATCCAACAAAAAACGCAGAGCATAAAGTAATTTTGATAGAAGATGGAAGGATATGAAATATGTGAAATGACCCAGAGATTCCAAAACTGACATCAATCAAAGGAAAAAAGAAATTAAAAAAACACCAGCAGCACACAAAAGGAAAAAAAAAAGTAAGACAATCAAGGCCGAACCAATGCTAGGAGATGATGATGGTGAGAAACTAAAATATCTATAATAAGTCAATTGCTGATTTTCGGGTCTCTTATTACACCATTCTATAAGCAGTTGTTGACTGGTTGTGAGCAGATGAGCTTATTACTCCCCACAATGCAGAAAGATGAAAGCAAAATCATTTTCATGTGATGAAGATTCCAGATGCTAAAGTATTGTTATTGAAATAAAGCTAAACAGCTGTTATTAAAACATAACACCTATGATGCACCTTGATACCAACAACAGCTAGTAGAACGAGGTCTTTCTCAGGTAACTTCCAATTTTCCAGTTCCTCATCACTAGATGGAATCTCATCTATATCATATGGCCTGTAGGCGATAGCATTGCAACTCAAGCTTCCTGAAGCCATAACTGAAATTGCTTCCTCAAAAAACGATATCTACATAAAACAATAACGTCACTTTACAGCTCAAACCAAACACTAAGGTTGTGTTTGGATAGATGGAATTGAAATACAAGATTTGAAATGAATGAATCAGAGTGGATTCATAATCCCACCCATATTGCCCATATTTAGTTCATAATGAAAGTGATTGATTTCAAATTCATATATACTCAAACACCACCAATGGATTTACTACCATGAATTTCAAATCCTTTCTAAAATACCTACATCCAAGCACAACCTAAGGTAATAATTGAATGATAAAGAAAGTGTTGTTCTTCATTGATATATTTAAGATTAGGCAACATAACTCTGATCAACTGGTCTCTTTATAACAATTATAAAACTCAGAACACATCATAATTGACCATACGCAACACAACTCTGATTTACTGGTCTTCTAAAACTCAAAACACATTATAATTGACTGTAGTATAAATCAGCACTACTAAAAATAGAGTTTCTAAGACATGATCAGGTTAAGAAAGATCTTGAACAAATATTACAAGCAAACCTTATCTTCATCCATTGGCACCACACAGTCATTCATATCAACGTAATGTGTAGAAGAAGCAAGTATTATCTCTGCATCCCCTTTCCAGTGTCCACGAACTTTAGAATTGGACTGCTGAAAGAGCAATAGTTAATATATGAAGGAAAGACACAGGTGTTGCATAACCTAGACAAATGTCTTCTGAATCTTCAAGCAAAGAAGGTAGTGGAAAACACAACAATGTTATACCATCTAAACAGATTTCTGATATTACCAGTTTTACTGCAACACCACTTTGCTTTTTCTCCGAGGTAAATGGAGAAGCGTGGATTATAAGTGATTCTGATCGAACAGCATGAAAATTCATTCCAAGCTACTCGCAAAGCAAGGTAAATCAAGTTTCCAAAGAGAAGAAGAAACTCTAATTAATGATGAGGACTTCACTGGATTACATTTACTCCCCACTGCAGAAATGCCTTTTCTGTTGGCGATCCAGACACCTCTACAACTCCACCATCCTATCAAAACCTCAACTCCATAATGTATCATGCGTAACTTATCAAAATGAGACAAGGATAGTATAAAGGTACCATTATTATGAGAAATCCAATATCACATAGAAGATATTAGATACTCTACCAATTACATCATTGCTTTTAATATAAAATTTTATGTCTTGTAGCATATATGACATCAGACAAAATTAAAGGACATTCTTAAATTTTCCTCCAATATCAATGGAAAAATCATAAAGAATAACAAATTACACAAAAGACCATCTGTTCAAAATTTTCTATGCTGCTTAAAAAATTGCACAAGAAATAGACTTTCAGAATAAACAAGTGTCAGAAAGTAACATACTAACTTTTTATAAAGAGAATGTAATATACTAATTGTTCCACGACTTCACAACCTAAAGCTTAAAAGACAGCATATAGCATAAATAATAAGCCATTCAATTGCATTCATAAACTTTCTAGTCAGAAATGACAACAGATAAACATAAGAAATCATAACAATTCCCCATCAAACATACGTCGGGGACAAATACACTTCCAGTTGTGTTGTGTGCAATGCCTTAAATCAGCAAAGAGATAACTGAAGGAGGAAGAAGTGATTTATTGTCATGCGGATCAATTTTCTGTCCACAAGCATATGCCTCAACAACAGTCATCTGCACAAGAATGATAGAAAATAAATAATTGCAAACTGAAATTAAATACCCTATATTTTTCCATTATACAACAGTCAAAGAAACTAACACCAGCCAGATTTTCATGCCAAAAGGAAACTAGGAGCGAAGGAAAATAAATAAGCACCTGATTCATGTTTAGGATCCCAGCATCATCACAGCAAATGGTTGAGGTAGAACCTAGTGTTTCACAGGCTGATAGACTCCTAACCTGCAGTTTGATTAAATACAATTCAGAGAATTTAGTTTGAAAATATTTAAGCAAATGGTATGTAGTTAGCTGTGCCTTATCTGTATTAAATATACATACCAATGCCTTATCAGCCATCATTTTTCTCATTATATATGCAAGCCTGCAAAGAAAATACATATTAAAGAAGGCTATTTGAAGGTAAAAAATCTGAGTTTACACAACATCTGCTAACATGCAGATACCAGAAGCAAATGCATAAGAGGAAAGGTTTTATTTTAAATTTCATCAACTGAAAATGGTAGATTTAATATCATATAGCATATTATAAAATGATGCACACTATAATATCAAAAAAGGTAGAGGGCACATTTAAAATGCCCAATAATATACTCAAAAACCAAATCATCCTTTCTCTTGGAAGAGATGTCAATTTCTGTGAATGAAATGTGAAGTTGTCTATAAACAGGTTTACACAGAAACAAGCAGAATGAATAGAGAACCACGACAGTTTCCCATAATGGCTTAGTGAAGGACATAATTTAACATATAGACTTACGTCATAGTAATAGTCAATGGAAGACCTTCAAGTACCACAACAACTACAATAGTCAACTACAGTTTACGCAGATTAGTCAGCAATCTAAGATGAGAATACATTGAAAGAATTTCACACAACTGTTAAATTAATACATACTCCATCAGCAAAAGTCTTTAAGAATCCAAATATTGCACTAGCAACTTTAGTCCTGCCAGCAATGAATTTGACACTGCCATCAGGATTTTTGGTAACCCCACTCAATGTTCTGCTCAATCATAACATTAAATATAATTATTAAAACTTGAGCCAAAAAAAAAAAAAAAGACAGATCCATGCATTTTATCCATAAAAAAGCTACCTGACCACGAGGACTAAAAGAGCCAGTACTGCTACAGCAAAAAAAATACTACCAATAATAGTAGCCATTGCCTTTAGCCATACCTAAATTTATCAACATGACGTTAAAATCAGAAGATAGTCAGTAACCATCATAAAATGTTTGAAATTAACCTGTAAAGGTGTTTCTTCTCTATCATTTTCCGATATGCTTGCCATCATTAATCCCCAATCAGTATTTAGTCCCACTCTCATTACCTGTGAAAGCAAATATCCCAACCTTGTATAAGCTATCACATAATAGTACACTGAAAATTGACCTCAAAATGGACATTATACAAGAAATGAATGTGCTTTTGTGACAAGTAGTATCTGTTCCTACAGGATAATTTATATCACAAGTAAGCATCAGATATCTACAGTTCTATCTGAAGACAACTAACAACATTTTGTGCATGTTATGAGGTCAATATTCAATTTTGACAAAAGAGCATGCTGTAAACCGGAAGTTACATCAGCACATGATGTAGCACATGTTTTGAATACAGAAAATTTTCTTGTGATCCTTTCTAGATTTGTTTCCACGACATTCCATGTGAAGCCCTCTTGCTCATTAACTAATTTGAATAGTATATACTTACTAGCGAATGAAAGGTGACAACTACACCATTAGGAGTACCTTCTCAGCCAAGTTGAATCACAAAGACATCCACTCATAAATAATACAAGCAAAACTCCTTCTTATAATTCCTTTGCGCTTTTATTCGATTCATTGTGTGTGAGACCACTGCAGATTAACTGATCAAAAGAATAACTAACTTTTCAGCCAAGTGAAAGAATGACAACCACACCATTAGGATTACCTACTCAGAAACTAAGTTAAACCACAAACTCATGAACTCATATATGCATATGTAAACTTTACCCATATATGCATACTTTGAGTTGAAGATTGTAACAGGAAATGCTTTAACGTCATATAGTCGAATGCTATGAACAATCAACATGTTCATGGGCAATAAACAAAACTGAAGTTCCTATTAGAAAGGTTTGAAAGTAGAAACCACTTTGTGACAAATTTTCACATAAGAAACTACATGATGATGTAATTTTACAGTTTAATACCAGTGTGTCTCTCTTCCCTTCAGAAATAAGGAAATCCAAAATACTTAAGCAATAAACTGAAGAAAAAAAAGGAGTATACCAGCATTGTGCCATAGCCATCAACAACACTGCATCCAGACATAAGAAAGGGTGCTCTGATATAATCGTTGTGAACCTAACACACACCAGAATTGACAAGTAACTAAGATTATGAACACTGTGATTTCCATAATATATAGAAAAATGTTTGTTGGAGCATACATATGTACTCTCCCCAGTAATGCTTGATTCATCAATTGAAAGGGAGTGGCTAAAGATTACAAGTCCATCTGCTGGTACCTGTAGAAGTATGAAGACAGTGGCTAACTCAATAAAATTCAAACATCAACCCCAACCTAGTCCAAGTCATACAGTTTCTTCTTAGAAACTCGCATTACATATAAAGATTAAATTATGAGTATTTTCCACTGGGCACAGATAAGTCACCCCATTCACCTGATCACCAATTTTGAGAGCCACGATATCACCAACTACTATTTCAAATATTGATACTTTAATCCTTCGCCCACTCCTAATCACCTGATTTTATTTTTTTGTTTCATGGAAAAGTTAGAAATTTAAGAAAATGTAAAAAAGTAATGGGAGAAGTACACATGTGAAATTCAAATTATATTCGCATTGTCCTACCTCCGCTTTTATATTTTGTTTCTCCTTCTCCTTCAAACTTTGGAATTGAAGGTATTCATTATAGCCACTAATAGCTGGAAAAAAAAAAAATTGAAACATGTCGTATCTTTTAACTGGCTAAAGCTGACCATACTAGAGGTATCACAAACATTTGTTGCTATTAGAAAATGAACATGTGTTTCCCTCTCTAAAATGGAACCCATATTTATTTGTTCCCATAACTTGTCCCCATAATACCAAAAATTTAAATGAAATAAGAAAATGTATACAGATTAAAGTGGCAAGCAAAGCGTAAAATAACTATCATAGCAGTTGCCACACCAATATTTACATTATCGTGCATCTAGTCTTCATTAACAATCATTTACAAGAAAAACTAAACATATAGTCATGGTGTAATGAAAATTTGTTAACTGAAGCTCTTATTTTCCCTCTCCCTAAGGCAAATTGTTCTCCACTAGGTCATTACTTTCCTCTTTTAATTCTTCTATCCTACATAGAAATCTGCACTACTTGATTTTTCAAATTCATGTTAAAACTTCGTGTAATCCAACAACCAAAGATATGTTTTAATCCAAATCATGTCACTTCTTTTTGACTTCTGAACAGGTTTATCACCAAATAAGATTTATCTTCAGGCTTTTGTGATGGCTTTTTAGATCCTGAATGATAAGCAACTTACTTTGATTCACTTGGTCATACTTTTATATTAAATTGAAGTTAAATGAATAATAGGTGTTACCTAAAACTCAGTAGCTGTTGCTACTCTGCTAAATAGAAGTTTCAAGCTCTACACTAGTAACATTCTAAAATTGGGACAAGATATTTAGCTTCAGATTCCAATTGCTCATAATGATATATGTTCTTTTATGTGTGCAAGAATCATGTGCACTTGCTAGCTTACTGCAAAATATATATCTTAAAACATGAGTCTAAGCAATACCAATACTCTGAATGAGTCTAAAGAGACTATAGCTCTAATACATTCCCAACATGCTTACTATGTATGCTTAATGGAGTCCCGCTATCAACTAATGATATGATATATGTAAAAAGAGAAAAGTCAATGAACTTCACAGAAGTATCACATATCCACCAGATCACTCATCATTATAACAGAAAGATTATGCAAAAGAAATTATGAGCATAACCCAACAAGGAAGACCTATTAAATGAACTTGGATCTAACGAACCTCCAAACTACCTTTCTAGTTGCAAATTAGGCTGCTAATGCAGACACCATGAGTATCAAATACACCAATCATACAAATAAAGCAAGCTGCAAAGAACCCATGTGCATAAACACAACCACAGTACCAGAAAGGAATTTAAACTGTTACCAGGAGAACATTATACACGTTAAGTAATACACTCCTATGTGTTTACACCTGTAAAAGTGATGAGTAAAAGAACTGCCAATGCAATGCTTCCTCCGCTATACCAGCCTTCAGTAATATCCTATAATGAACATAACATTCTGTTGGAACCAATTAAAATGAATCAATATATGAGCATCAATGCACTTTTATCCATATTACTGACAAGTGTGACCAAACTCTTTACATGATTAACCGAGACAAGCTCAACGTATGAATACTTTCTTTATGTTGCTTTCCACTGTGATTTAGGTTCACAGTACAAAGAAAATGACTACTCATTACCTTCCTGTAAGAAAAATAATGAAAAGAACATATTTGCTAACATAGTTCAGTTTGCGATAGTAGAACAAAAATCATAGATTTGAGAATTTTACCTTCTTCAGTAAGATAATGGATGTTGGGGACACAATCTTCTATAGGTTTATGCTCTCTAGCAACTAGTTTATTAGATACTTAACAAAGATTTTGCTTGATTTCGTAAACATATCATATATGAACTCTAGATGAACATAAGCATGATCCCACAGAAACAATTCAATGTACATATAAAGAACAGAAGAATTTTAGATGTTTCTCTAGCAAATATATTAAAACAGAAAAAACAAAGCCCGAAAAGAGGAGAAAAGGGTCTCAAACAACAAGATGAGCAGCCACTACAGGAACCCAGTCTCCAGACAATCCTTTGCATCTGGCTTTACTAACTAGAAGTTACATAATGGAATGTACTAACTTTTACCTCAATTTTTGTGCTCAGTGCTAAGGAGGAAGCTGCTACCAACATCAAGATTATCATAGAGGTTCTTTGACAAGCATTCCAAACCAACCTCTACAAGATTAAATAAGCTAAAATGAAAAAACTTTCTAGTGATACCCAAATCTAAGTTTTCTTCATTGACAATGTAGTATGGCTGTGCTAAGAACAATATTAAATGCTCACCCAGAAACTTCTCTGTTTCTTCTGAGGATAAGTGTTTGATCCAAAAGTTGTCTTTCTGCTTATAAGGTCATTCTCGTCCCCAGGTACACCTTTCTCTAGATTAGATTTTAACTTCTCAGACAGTCCTTTAGCCTAATGCCATGACAGAAGGGAAAGATATCAAGATGAATTAGAATAGTAATCATATAAAGAATACAATAATAAAGTGATATATGACAAAGTGCAACTGCCATAAACTTGCCCCTCCATTCTGCTGCAAAAGCGAGATATTATGCTCCCCCTGGATATTGAACCAATTCTTCTAGGCTGATTCCAAAATCAACAGTTTGAGTATGGCTTGAAAGTAATGTTGAAGTTCCAGAACCTGAAATGCAGAAGCGAACAGCAACAACAATTATCTTCAAATGAAAAGAGCACTAAGTTCTGTTGCATGATTTTGGTCACATTCGCTATGTCAATTTCCTCAAGACACAATATGTGTACATAAAATATGCCGACTAAATTCAATTTCCTTGTCTCCTTATACATTTCAGCACATTAGATCGAGCAGGAATAAATGAACAAATCATAATTGTTCTTAAAACATAAGCTATATCCAGGACAAAATGAAATGTTTCTTATTCACTGAAAGAAGAAAAATAGTTGTCCATTACCCTGCTCATCCAATATCAAGCAATATCCACAATGGCCAAGAGAGAAGAAAAGACAACTGACTCCATTACCAATGGCTTGCACCAAGAGATAATCTTTAAAAATGATTATCTCCCCAAAAAGAATTGGCAACTCTTAAATTTATCTCTCAGTCTAATTATAATCTTATAGTGCACCTAAATTTTTAACTGCCATTGTTAGCATTAACTCGTTGAATCCTTACTCGGACCCACTCAGACCACATGAGATATTCTACGTTCAATTTTATAATTTAAAATAATCACCACCCCAGTGGCACGTGTATAAAATAAATAACACAGATTAATACATTAAGGCTGCGTTTACTTCGCAAGTTTGGGATTAACGTGAATAGGATAATGATGTGATATATTTGGGATAGGGATAAATTTAAAAGATCTATCATAGATTTACTTTTCATGTTATTTTGTATGATTAGATTATTCACAATCCAATCAAGTGTTTACTTGAAAAGCTATCTAAGGTGATAAGAGCTAAAATTACATAATTAGCCCTAAATAAAAATCAAAATTTTCAATTCTTTTTAAATATCAACGCAGAGCTTTTCCTTTCCATCTTCAAAATGAAGAAATGTTGATTGTCACTTTCACGTGACTTGGTCGCAGATCTAGCGGAGCTTTTCCTTTCCATCTTAAAAAGGAAGAAATCTTGATTGTCACTTTCACGTTTATTGGTCGCAGATCTAGTAGGAGGTAATGGGGAGTATGTAATTAATAATCGCAGATCCAAAAGAAATAGCAAATCATTTGTTTTCGACAAATCTGCTTCTTGGATCAGGTATAGATTTGAGGGGAGTGAATTAAATTGAAGTGAGTTAAAGATGCACCTAAACTTGATGAATGCAAAGAGTTTCAACTCCACAAATCGAAGATAACCACGAAGATTGAAAGATGGATGTCTATCTAATTTGATGGTTTGGGGATAAACTTCTTGGTCTTCAGGAATTTTCAATTTCAAAGTAAGATTTTCTTACTTCTATCCTTTAATTAATGTTCTAGGTACTTATGATTTATATAATTTGAATTTGAATTGTGCGTGTTTTATGTTTGAATGTAAGTAAAATGTATCATCTTTATTTTAGGTTTTTTTGAGGTCATATAAATTCACATCGAAACTATGTCTAATTAATATTTTGTATTTTAATTCTTACTATTTATTGTTGTTGAGACGTCTCATGGCTGATTTATGTGCTCATGTAATGAATTGTTCATTTAATACAAAATATATAACAAATTATTAGAAATGAAATGCATTGGTATAAAAAAACAAAGTTTAAATACAATCATCCATCAATATTTATTGAAACTCTTTGTTCGTGTGCTAGAATTAAGGGGAAGTACATTTTATGGAACAAAATTAAGTCTGAATAGTTTTGCAGACTGATGATCAGAACCCATTTGGGAACAGAGGATTAATCAAGTTGTTACACAAAATGTGTAATTAATTGCTACTTATAAATATATGCACATCTCCAATAATTAGTTTCTATCCATAGATTACTTTTTGTTTTGTTTTGCATAAGCTGTTTAGGGTTTAGCTTGTTTTTCATGTATGTGGTGTGTCCATATAGAGTCACTTGTAACTAAAACAATAAGATTCATATACATAACTAACATCTAAAAAGAAGAAATTTTGAAATGTAAGAAATTGGTATAATGATTAGAAAAAGCCCATAACATAATTACTGTTAATGTGAGTCCTATATTTGTTGCTCGATTATATTTTGAAGTGTTATATATATTGCCTTCAACTTGCTCTTGTATTGTGTAGATTTATCTTTGGTTTTGAAAGTGTTGGGATTTAATGTCTTTAACTCAAACTGTTAATTAGTTTTTATTTCTATAGGTTTTGTAGAATTTTAAAATTAAAGCATTAATCTTTGTTTCTTTGTCCGTGTGCAACCAAAAACTATAATTCTACAAAGTCTTATTTTCATTATGAATGTTTAAGAGAGGAGAATGATGGATTAATAGAAAACTCATCTTTGAGTATATATGAAAATCAAAATTTCACCCTTCAATGAGTTCATTTAAGAATTATTTAGTCTTACATTATGTACATTTACCCTCTACAATTACCAAGTATTCTTAATTTTGTTGAATTTTTGGTTGAGATGTTCCTCATTTCTAATATTTTGTGGAGATCAAACATAAGGGGTTTCATTGAATTTCAACAATATTTTAGTGAGCACCTCACATTCTCCTTCAACTGTCTTTTCAAGCGTATCTTGCGGACGACTGCCATTTTGTTATTGTCGTATACCTGCTCTCGTGTATACATCTAAGACAACAGACAACCGTGGTCATAGATTTACAAAGTGTGGCGTAACCTCGGTAAATTCATATTTTCCATATCTTTCGAATACAAACACACATTTTTTATGATGCATAAGATTGATTCCATTAATGCAGGGTAAGAAATGCAAGTTTTGGGATTGGGTTGACCCCCCCAATATGCACACTCTGTACCGAAAGAATTCCAGAACTGACGAAGATGATTGAAGACCAAAAGATCACAATTGAAGTTCTTCGAAGTAGGGATGCAATCTATGACAGTACTGTGTGCGAGTTGAAAGAGAAGAAGAAACATTGGTGTGCTACAATTGAACAATCAAGGCTTCGTGAGGGTGTCTTGTGTGTGTCTCTTCAGCGGGAAACAACTCTTAGGAAGAGTTTGATGGTGTTTTTCTTAATTTGTCTTATCTTTCTATATGTGAGAAGAAAGTCAATCGGTACTGCAACCACCTTTTTTGAATTAGGCCCTTACATGAATATGTTGTGTTAAGAGAAACAAACTTTTGCAATATGTTCAATGTTATGGTCTTTAGATTTTTAATGTTGTATAACATTTTGAATACCTTGTGAAATGTGACAATGTTGTAACTGACTATTTATGCACGTGAGATATGAAATGTTTAGCACGTAATGTATCTTTTGAATTATAGTTCCTTGAATTGAGTTTAAATTTCAGATATTCTATTTAGGTTTGAATCAAATAATGGTATGAATACTTTTCATAATGGTTGTGTCTTAGCTTTGTAAGAGAACTATTGCAGCAAACAAAATAATGCTTCACCCTATAGCAAATCAATTTTTTTGGCAGAGAAAGGACAATAAAATCTTGTTGGACCTATTACTTTTATATACTATTGTATCTTTTGCAATCCTAACCAATTGAGGAGATCGGTTTCTTGTAATAATTTCAATGCAAGAACATCATTCAAGCATGCTTCTGACAATCTAAAAATATTGCTTTGATATCTATATAGGGCCATTAAAAAGTTTGAAAGATAAGACATTCACATGCATGAACTACTGTTATTTTTTGTCCAATTGCAATTAAAAATTGCAAGAGTGAAATGTAAAGTTGTATGTATTATATTGTTGCATGTGAGTTGTCAAAGTGTAGTGGTTGATTCTAGTGTGGGGTAGGAACCTCTATATAAAGGCTCATATATACCAAATGAACATTCTATATTTTTGCAAACTAAATAAATCTAGTCCATTTTTCATCAGATGCAATGCCTCCCAAAACTATGCCCACCCACGCTTACTATCAAGATAAAGTGTTCTTTACGGAGCAATGGACTAGGCTAGTCGATAGGATATTCATTCACCACCTTCTTGAAGAGAAAAGATCTAATAAATGGGTTGTTGGAGAGGAAAACTATAACTCTATCTCGAAAGCAGCGACGATGGTTAATCATCATTTTGGGCTTGACTTCGATCAACGGTGGTATGTAGATAGAGTTCGTAAGCTCCGTAAGCGCTACAAAGTTTTTAATTGGCTTATTAATTGTGATGGTGTCGACTACCACCCAACTACCCAGCGTGTTTACTGCGAGCCGGACACTTGGGACCAATTATACAATGTGATCATTAACTTATGCTTTTTTGTTCAATTTATCATGTTTGCACTATTAGAATTTATATTCTTCTATCCTTTTTAATAAAAATTTCAAAGCGTTGCAGGAGGAGCGATTGGTGGCTGCCTACAAAAAAGAAGGTGAACAATCTTTTGATGCACTCAAAATCTTATTCGAAGAACAACCGCCCATCATGGCACCTATGCAAAATGAGGTCATTCAAATTTCGAGCGATACTGAGCAACTGTCAAATGACGATTCATCAGTTGTAGAGCTCGTGCATGACAATGATACAGATATCTCTTCACTTCATTCATCTGATTACAGTTCCCTCAACACAGACAATTCATTTTGGAATGAGCTGGCTTGGTATAATCATGATAGTTCAAGCTCAAATTCAATATGTAACACCCCACAAACTACTGTTATGTCTAGTGCGCAACGTAAGCCACCTACTAATTTGAAAGGAAAAAAAAAAGCCAATGAATCAAGTCATCGAGTGAATGGGGATTGTCGTAGCTCATCTGCCTCATGGTCTCCCTTTAAGAAATATTGAGATTGATGTAGTGTGTAATTGACTGTGTGTGTGGCATGGTTTTGTTACATCCCAAATTCATGCTTTCTTATCCTGTACTTTTTATGGTAGTGTATTCTGTTTGTAAGAAGTTCTATGTATTCCATCCTATGATCTCTACTATTTTCTATGTATGATATCCATGGTTTCAAATAATAAATACTTTATTACTTAATTAATTTTCCAAAACTATATGTTACTGTAATAAAGGAGGTCTCCATTACAAATTGAGTTCTATAAGACATGTAGTAATAATAATAATAATAATCATAATAATAATTTTGGGATTCTGTATTTAGAACCATATATCCTTCTTACTTGTAATAAAACCTGAGACTTTCAATTATGCCCCAGTAAAAATAGTTACACGAGTCCAAACAATTTTAATGCAATCCATCAGACTCCCAAAATTAGTCTTGTACACCTAAGTTAATTACAACACGAACTGGTTCCAATTCATTACTGAAAAATAATTAGTTAACTCTGTTACATCTGATAACTACTATCCTTTCATCAGAAGGACATTTCATTTTTTACAGTCAAAAGTGTAGCTATCAAGAGACACTAAAATTTAATTCAACTAGATCAGCAGTGTTCATGATTTGTTTAGATACGACCATCAATCATCATCAATACCATCCGAGCTTGATCCTCAGCAGGGAGACTAAAAACAGTTCGAGATCTTTGTTGTTGTTCGTCAATGTTTTCGCAACGACAATTTGTTGTTCAACAGTTAACACTCCTAACTTCCCCAATGCTTCATGAACAGCTGCCCTTTTCTTAGACATTGCAAACTCATATCCAATAGATTGTGCTATTTCTCCAAACCTTTCATCAGTTCAATCGCAAAACCTGCCCATCAACATCACCATTTGTTCTGCCGTTGTATCATGTTGTTTATCTTTTACATATTTTCTTTTTTTAGCAGACGAGCTACCCAAATGTGGTGAAGGGGAATTGATCTCATTGTCCTCAGATAAGTTCATAGAAAACTCACTAGCATTTGCATTATCTTCATCAACCAGCTGATCTTGATCAGCGGTGTTCAGGTCCTCTGCGTGTTCACCCGTGGCCCTATCTTTGCCAAAGATCTCACACCAATCTGAATACATTGGCCATGGTTTCAATCGCATTCCCTTTGCATTTGTATCGGTCTACAAATTAGCAAGAAAAATAGTAGTTAAAACCTGCCGCAACTATTGAATCAATTGCAAATGATAATTCAATCATTTCACTTTTATGTAGTCATCCCACACGGTGTCACTTTCGACTATAACCATATTATTAGATTCATTCCAGTTAAATCCAGAGCGGCTTAACATACATTGAAGACTCCCATGATTTTTCTTCCATACATGAATTTTAGAACTTATATGGGGTTCTGCACGAAGGTTACTGTGAGGAAGTAGTCTTCGCATCACCCTCTCAAGAGCTTGTAGGTAACCAGCTCGAAAACCATTCTCACATTTCCACCCTTCAAGAACAATCTCTTTCAACGCTTGTAGAAGACCTTTGTCCTCTGTTTCAGACCAAACACGACGTCGTGTAGAGGTGGAACTTTTTCCTTTACCATTTACCTGGTGGTTATTGCTTGCGACATCCATCAGTCCTACATATACATAAACTCGGTATCAAATTGATATATTTTTCTAATATACGTAAAATAAACATATATTTACCACAAATTCCAGATGAAATTAAATGTGAAATATAACACCATAATAAAATTTAGCCATACACCTCAAAATTAAGATTGAAATATAGTATATATATATATATACACAGACATATATACCCAAAACAAGAGAGAACAGTGACATTCAAAAAAGTGTTAATCTACAAATTCCCTAGAGTAACTAAGGGGGGTGTATTGGATTAGGATTTTAAAGGACTTTTTAAGCTGAAAAAAGTCATGCGGATTTAAAAGACTCTGCAGGAGTTTTATGACTTTTAAGATTTTGCAAGATTCTGTAAAGACTTTTTAATCAGGATTTTAATGGATTCTGTAGGACTTTGTGGACTTTGCAGAACTTCATGGATTTATGACATACGATAAGAGTTCAAGGTTTTTTTCATACATTCGAATTTTAAAAGAGTCAAAGATAAAAATAAAATATAACTGAAAATAATAATAGAATAATGAAAGTAACATATGCTAAAATATTTCAATCAAGTACACCAAAATAACACCAAAACAATATAGTTCCATTAATCCAAAATGTTTTCATACACAACCAAAATATAAAGCAAACACTTCAAACAAGTGCAACCAAAATAATACCAAAACAATATAGTTTGACAAAACCAACATGTGTTCATACACAACCAAATTGTAAAGAAAATACTTCAAGTAAGTGAAACCAAAATAACACCAAAACAATGTTGTTCATCCTAACTTATACTTTATCCAATCTGAGCGCTCTTCTATTGACATCTTTAAGAAAAGGTCTTTCTTTGCATTAGTATCAAGAAAATCAGCCGCCATGTAGCGAGTTCGGTTATCCAAATTTGGGACCTCTTTTATAGCACTCCAAATAGTTCCCTTTGCCTCTCTGTCTCTTTCTCTTTTCTCCATCAAGTTAGACATTTTTTCAAAATTAACAGCTATAGTCTCAATGCCAACAGATATATTTTCTAGAACTTTATTGTTGTTCCCAATTGAGTTAGAACTCCCTCCATCCTCGGGCCTACTCCGTTTACGATTAATTGGGTTATTAGTGGGAACCTCCGAGCCTAAAGGGGGTTGAGGTGGTGAAATGCTTGGGCGAGGTGATAGAGGCTGAAATTGTGGTTCATAGTGATCTGGTGCTATGAATGCATCACTGTTCGAATCATATGAAAAATTTTCCATCCCAAAATCGGTATTTTCTTCCCCAAAAGTTGTAGCATCAGTATAATCAGGGTCTACTGATATGGAACTGTACCCACCAGCAGTTCCACCCCCGAAGACAATCTTCAAATCCTCATAATCAACCATACTTTTTCCTCGAAGATTTTTGTGACTTGGGTGGGACTAGCAAAAAAAATAATTGCATTATTAATATATTGAAAATAATATAATGCACTACACTGGTAAACTATTAATATATTGAAAAGATTACGAAGTAATCTCACCTTTAAGTACTCTTTCCATATTTCATCACTAGCGGTGAATGTCTTTAAAATTGGGTCCCACCCAAAGCCAGAATTGTTGCGCATAAGTGATGACATATTATTATATTGTTTCTTAAACCACTTCATTCGACTCAGGTAATGATTATACGTTTTAGGAAACTTAATTTTAGCATTGAGACGAGGAAGGATGACTCTCTCTACATTTAATTTGCTAATTGACCCATTAGCATCACGCAGTCCACTTTTTATAGCATCCACTATCAGTTTTAACAATTCATCGGAATCCTCCTTGGTCCAAGCTTCATAGTTTTCTTTCTCTTTTCCCTTTCCTTTATTATTTCCTTGTGAATCTCCCATTTGAATTACTAAAAAAAAGTAACGGGAGTATTTTCAGATGAATGAAACTATGAATTCTAAAAGATAAACATGTTTCAAATCTGTACTTATTGGAGTGAATTTCAAATATACACAATCGTCATAAAAAAGTTCATTTAAAATAAAAGCCTTTAAAATACGTCCTAAATTGATGCCTAAAAAACTAAAAATTACAGCAATATTATTTGGCATTATATGCAGCAAGTTCAATTTCCATAATCTCTTGCACCTCTTCGAAACATTCATCACATAAAACAACAAAAATCATTAAAAAATCTCAGCTACTCAGTCACTGTGCATGTATATACATGAAAACCATTAACAAGTATAAAGACATGAGAGTGATTGATTTTTATATATACATAAAAAGATATGGATGAAACCATTAACAAGTATTACCCAATACAAACAAAGAGATACAATATATACATGAAAACGCCAATAGCATCACTCAATACAAACAAAGAGATACAGTATATACACACAAACTGCAGCAATCCACTGCACCAAAAGCTGAAATAAACAAATAACCAAATAGACAAATTACAAACAAATCGACAATAAACAGCATGGCATCATGGTCTATCAAAATTATCTCAAACAACCTCCACCAGAATCTTAAGCATATTCATTGAGAACAAACTTCAAAAAAAAAAAACATCGGAATCACATAAATCAAGCACGTTAATTCAACAGATAAAAACCATTACGCAACAAAACTCAGTCCACCAAGAACTAGCTTCCTGAAAAAATGCCGATTAATTAATCAGTGACATAAAAAAACCCCAGATAATGAACAGTAAATCCCTAAATTTAATTCAAACCCTTAAAAAAACCCACCAACAGAATTATAGCAATATTGAAGTTTAAAGGGACTAAACACATGCAAAGCTGCAAAACACGAATCTGTTTGTAAATTACAAGATGAAAAGGTTTATTCCGCTTTAACAACCTCAAATTAAACAAAACAAAATCAAATCCCGAACGAAGAATGAACTGATCTTGGTATGTTTTCACCACATCCCAAATCAGATGCGTCAATTAAAAAGAGCTTCCTTCACACACATCCCCCTGATTGATCGGTAATCAGCAAAATAATAATTGACATCAATTCAATGAATAAATCAATGATTCCAGAGGTTATCGAGCTCGCATCTTATTCGTGGAAAAGTTTGAGATCGTAGAATAACGTTGCAGATCTATCAAATCGGATTCGAATTTCGGAAGAATAATTGAAGACTACAGTATATACATATCACAAAAAAAAATTCATAGAATTGCAGTATAAAGACAAAGGTGAAGAGACATTACCGGAGGAAGCACTTCAACAGTCACTTCAAGAGTCCTCTAAAATCTGATGGGTTTGGATGAGATTGTTGGTATTTATAGATACCACTAAAAAGTCCTTCAAAATCCATCTAACACAACAATCCTATAAAATCCTTATATTTTTGAATACCAATGGATTATTTTTAAATAGTAAAAAGTCTTGCATGAATACCAATGGATTTGAATGGACTCTTTAAAAAATCTTGAAAATCCTGATTGAATACCAGTGGATTGTTTTTAAGTGACATAAAATCCTGATTGAATACCAGCGGATTTTTTTACAAAAAAAAAGTCTTAAAATCCTGTGAAATCCTAAACCAATACACCCCCCTTAGTTTCAATATATTAATATTTGATAATATTTTATTAGATAATATTTAATATATTGGATGAAGTTTGGTTGTTGAGATTTTGTAGGAATATTGATCCAAGAAGAGTTTAAAGACTTGAAGAAGTCTTTATGATTAAGTCTTTCCTACAAAATAGGAATTTGTTTCTTGCTCTCTTACTCTCTTTTGCAGAATTAAATCACGTGGAATTTATCAAGAGAGAAACAAATCAAAGACGTGCCAAACACAAGAGAAAAGACGAGCAAGAAGAAAGAGTGGAGAAAGTGGATCAATTCCATAAAGATGGAGAAAGAAGGAAAGTGGAAAGGTGGAGAAGATGGAAGATGAAGAAGAGTGGAAAGGATGGAGAAAGTGGAAAGGAAGAGAAGATGGAATCATGGAGAACATGGAAGATGGATGATGAAGATCATGGATCATGGAGAAGGTGGAGGATGATGATCATGGATAGATCATGGACAAGAAGCACGATCTGCTGGGTCTATAAATAGCATAATCCAGGCTACAGATCAGTGTGCACTTTCCAGAGAAATCCGAGAGAAAAGCAAGAGCATAGTGAGAGAGAATTAAGGACAGTTTCAAAGCAACAGAGTGTTGGAACATCTGTGACAACATTCTGTTTAATAAAGTCTTTCCTTTGTTAGATTCTAGGTTTGTTGCTTTGTAAACCCTATAGAGGGTTTTAACATTCTTTGAGAGTCGGGAGATAATCTTAGAGTGTTTGAGAGTTTTCAAAGAGATTCTTTCAAAAGATCTCTTTGTGATCGTTTTTGTAATTACTCTTGTAGTAATAAAGAGTTTTGCCCTGCTGGTGTTCCACGAGTATCTTTAAATACTCGTGGATAAATCTCCTGTCCTTGTTCATTTTTATATTCCGCTGCATATTCTGATTTTTACTAAGTGTATGAATGTGTTGGTAAATGTTGTGACATTTGGAACAACATTATCAATCTATTCATATTAATTTTAAGTCTTGCAGGTAATTCTGAAACACCAATCCTTTCACTCCTGATGAGTGCATCTAGGTAGCAATTTTCTGTCTTAAGTGATCACCATTCATCACAATGTATAATTTTCCTTTGTGCCTCAAAATCCCCTCAGTAAAGGAAATATATGATACATTGTATGGTTCAGTGATGCATTCAGTGATAATGTTTTGTACAACCATATCTCCTTCATAGCTATTTTGGATCTCCTCCATCGAAGTAGGCTTAAGAGTGTCACAACCTTGCAATCTACTTCTTCTTGTTCCATCCTGGATACAACATCTGCTACTTTATTTTCAGCACCTTTCTTATATTCAATCCTGTAGTCAAAACCCAATAACTTGGTTAGGTATTTATGCTGTAAGGGTGTATAAATCTTCTGTTCAAGGGGATATTTTAGACTTTTCTGATCAGTCCTGTTGATAAATGGGCTATATAACAGATAGTTTCTCCATTTCTCAACTGCCAGCAATATAGCTAAGAATTATTTCTCATAAATAGATAAGCCCAAATTCTTAACTCTTAACGACTTGTTCATATAGGCTAAGGGTTGTTGCTCCTGCATAAGCACTGCTCCCAATCTCCCGTATGAAACATCAATCTCAATAACAAACGTCTTAGTATAATCTGGTAATTTGAGCACAGGGGCTATAACCATAGCTTCCTTAAGCTGCATAAAAGCTTCTTCAGCTGTAGAAGTCCACACAAACTGGCCCTTCTTGGTTAAGTTGGTTAGGGGTTTAACTATGATCCCGTAGTTTCTCACAAACTTTCTGTAGTACCCTGTTAGGCCTAGGAAGCCCCATAATGCCTTCACTGACTTAGGTCGTGGCCATTCTACCATAGCTTTAATTTTTCCCAGATCTGCAAACACTCTCTTGTTACTAATTATATGCCCAAGGTATTCAACTTGTGACCTCCCAAAGATGCATTTAGATAACTTGGCATAGAGTTGGTTTTCTTTGAGTGTCTCAAACACAAGTTTGAGATGCTCCAAATGTTCCTTCATGGTCTTACTGTAATCAAAATGTCATCAAAGAAAACTAGGACAAAATCCCTAAAAAATGAGTCCCTAAAAAATGAGTGAAATATCTAATTCATCAGGGCTTGAAAAGTAGCAAGTGCGTTAGTGAGGCCAAAAGACATCAATCTAAATACATATAACCCTATGGCTGTAACAAAGGCTGTTTTGGCACATCTTCTGGTGCAACTCTAATTTGATGATATCCAGCTCTCAAATCCACCTTTGAGAACACTTTAGCTTGATCTGATTCATCTAGAAGATCTTCTATTAAGGGAATAGTATAGCTATCCTTGATTGTGATGGAGTTAAGCTTCCGATAGTCAATACAAAATCTCTAACTTCCATCATTCTTTTTTACCAGTAACACAGAAGAAAAATAGAGGTTGTTCTTGGCTGGATCAATCCCGTTTTTAGCATTTCGATCACTAACTTCTCAATTTCTTACCTCCGAAGGAATGGGTACCTATAGGGATATTGTTTTTTGGGTTCATCCCAGTTTTGATTGGAATTTTGTGATCAAAGTTTATGATAGGGGGTAAGCCAATTGGTGTCTCAAACACCTCTTTATATTCCCACATAATAGGTTGAACTTCTGTAGCACTATCACAATCATTCTTAATATCTTCAGCAGTAATCAAACACAAGTAAGCCAGGTTGTCTTCCCTGTGATTTCTCAAAGTTCTATTCATTTGTTTGGCATTCAACATACTTAATCTCACTTCTGGTTGAATGCCCTGTAAAATTATTATCCTGTCCTTGTTGTTAAATTGTACCAGATGATTCTTAAAATCAAAAATAATTGGCCTAAATTGACTGAGTAAGTCAACTCCAATGACCATGTCACACTCCCTAATTTCAATAATCTTATAGCAATACTGGACTTACATTCACCCATCTCCCACTCAAACTTAGAGCATTTGGAGTTACACTCAACTCTACTGTCATCCGCTACCGTGACCATCAAAGGGTTGGTAAATTCAACTACACAACCAACTTGCTCTGCAGAATGGGGGTCTAGGAAGCTATGGGTGCTTCCCGTGTCAAGTAATATGGTAAGATTTTTGTTGCTAGCCCTGTCATTAAGCTTAATGGTATTAAGATGAGTTTGCCCGGCCAAGGCATGTAGTGATACTTGTAAATCATTATCCTCAACAATCACTTCTTCCAGTACCAGTTTATCAGGTGGGGATCCCCATCCATTTCTTCCATTATTATGACAGAGTTTCTTGCACCTGTGGCCAATGTGATAAGTTTCATCACAATTGAAGCAGAAGTTCTTCTTCCTCCTTGCATCCATCTCCTCGGGTAACAATTTCTTAATAGATGGATATTTCTTCTTCAATGTTACAGGCCCCCTTGTCTTGCTTAGCCCCCCCACTTTCACTCTTTCAGCTAGGAGATAACTGAGTATTGTTTTGCTTAGACATTCCACTTGTCCTTTTAGCTAGTAATTGCACCATGTTCTATTGCTTAATGGCTAACTACATAGCTACCAGTAAGGTTTGTGGGCTTAGGATTTCCACCATTTGGCCTATATACTCCCTCAACCCACTAATGAAACTGTTGATAAAATACTCCTCAGATAAGGATCGGTTCATGTCCACCATGAAAGCTTTCAGCTCTTCGAACTCTTGTATATAATTTTGCACACCACCAGTTTGTTTTAGTTTGTTAAACTGCCCCACTATATTACCCCCATCACCATTCATAAATCGAGTCAACACCATATTCACGAACTTCTCCTAAGACATATTTTTCTTCCCTTCCATGTAATCCACATACCATTGATCAGCCACCCCATCTAAGTTCATCGTAGCCAACATAATTTTTTCAAAATCAGACATCGGGCTAAACACAAAGTATTTGTGGCATTTCCTCAACCACAAATGGGGATTCTCACCATTAAATTTTGGAAAATCAAATTTTGGCATTTGGTAAGTGATTTGGGGTTCAGCTATTCTAGTATAAGGAGTGGGTGACAAAATTCCAGCATCACTACGTCCACGTGGAGTATTAATGGCCAAATTACTCGATCCAGATCCAAAATTTGACATAGAAGGGTTCATAGGCTCCTTATCTTAGCTTGGGTTCAACTCCGTGAGAGCTTCCATGATTTGTGTTTTGATGAGCTCAGCAATTCCTTCAATTTGTTTGTTCATCTCCATTTGCCCCAGCAATATAGCCGATGGCCTATGAGTAAGTTCAGCAACCTGCTGCTCCAAAGCCTCAATACGTGTGGTGTTATTCTTTGTCATGTCCATACAATAAGGATCGTTTGTTCTGATGCCACTTGTTATGATTCACGTAAGAATTACGAGAATCAATTTCAAATTCACACATACAATACTTGGAGAAGAAGAAAAGAGAGAGTAGTAGAGAGAAATTGGGGAAGATTAGATTGAGATTGCACACTCCAAAACCATGAGTGCATGGGTACCCTCTCTCTCCTCTCAAATACAATTGCAAAATTGAAATGATGTCGTCAGATTACAAATAAACTCGATTCTCCACTTTTACAATGAAAGTGCCAAAAAAATGAATCAAAATGAGATGTGATATTAAAAGTGGAAATGGTCTTCTCGTGCACCAGCATGACACATGCATAGAAAAGAAAAAGGAAATGGTAAATTTAGCAACACATATTATAACATTACCACCTCTCTTACTAATTATGCCCAATTTAATTACTGGCCACACCTCGCAAACTCACGAACACACATTAATGTCCTAAATTTAAATCAAGTGTATACCTTATATTAGATACAATGGGTTTGAATCTGCATAATATTGAGAAAACAACAAACTATTAATAATGACATATAAGTGCTATGTCATTACAAAGATAAGATGCAACAAGTCAAGTCGAGAAACAGTTGCAACAGGAGCTGAATATGCACCAGCAATCCAAGGTCGCATACCCAAACGAAAACTAAGCTCTCACTCATCCCTCTATCTTTAACACAAAATACGATCAGGGTAGTGTTTGCTGGAATATGTGAATTGCCTTCAAAGATAAAATGATTTCATCTCCTAAGGTAGCAACACTATTAACCTCGAGAGCTCCTATGAACTTTAGGTGTTTTGGAGAACTAAGCTTTAGTGCAGAATGAAAAAACTTTGATGCAAGATTTTCATTTTTCAGTGTACCAAAAATGCATGCAGATCCCAAATACAACATTCCAATCATAGGGATTAGACCTGATAATTGATTGGAATTAATGGCCCCAATTACGGGTCTCTTAATGCAAAGTAACAACTCATTCAAATTTGAAAGGTCAACAGCCAGCTTGTATTGTTGCGTGTTGCAACTTACTCTTGCTGCACGCTGCAGCTCACTCTTAGTGCATGTTGCATGATGCATTGCATTGCATGTTGTGGCCTACTCTGCTACACTGCATTGCTCGTTGTGCTGCAAGCATGCAGCGCTGCACGCACCACCCAAGTCCACTCTAAAAATATAAATTTGGCTTGGGCTCAATCTAATAAAAAAACTCAATTGTGAAGCACCATGACCCACAACTAAGGCAGAATCGGATCGAATCGGGTAGGCCGGGTCGAGTCGTGCTAAGCTGAGTCGAGCACGCACGAGTTTGTGTGTTGCACAAGCCAACCACTCCAAGAGTGTATTAAGCTCATACACATGACTTCATTTATACTTGCATTTCAAAGGTCTTACTTCTTATATGGGATGGTTAAACTCTTCTTTCCACACTCAAGACCTTTACTGTGGCGCCCCATTCCCTTTTTGGTTGGAAATAGGTCGTCACCCTTTACTTATTTAAGAACTAAAGAAATTATAATTACTTTCTAATATACAGCGGAAGACTTAAAAGTGAAGACACGAGAGTTATATTATTATTTTATTTAAAAGCATAACATATATACATATATATATATCCAAATCTAGTTCGTGTCTCACCCACAATTCTAGGTAAAATATTCAAATCAAAAGCCTATCTGAAATTGCCCAACAAAACATATGTACATGACATGATACAAGTCTAGGCCTATAGTTTATCATACTATACATATATAAACAACATATTATTCTCAAAAGGAAACATTATTATGTACGATAACTTTAGAGGGACAGTGAGAAGTCAGCCCAGCCTGCTACATGTTCACATCATCATTTGTCGAGCCTGAAAAATATAAAAAGTAACATCATGAGACATCTCCGGAGAGAAATCCCAGTGGGATAATTTTACTGTCTAATACATTGAAGCAATTAAATTATTAAGCAAGTACTACATGTCCTTTGGGTACGCTCACCCTGGACCATAATCATAAAGGAATGTGGGAATCGCTCGCCCACTAAACCTTGCTTTCATAGAGGAATGTGGGAGTCGTCCGCCCACTAAACCTCACTTTCATAGACCAGACACTTTCACCCTTATGGTCGTCGCCTAGTATGGAAGTAACATACTAGTTATAGCTACGGGCTTCAGCCGTAGATTTTCATACATAACTTATCAATTTAATTATCAACACATAATAGAGAGTAGAAGTTACCCACTTGTACGCTGATCGTGCGAGGATCGCTTCTAGATTCACCGATCGTCTCAACTGCGCTCGACACATTTAACTGTTTAGTCTATTATGTCATATAACATTCATTACATGCTTGATCCTTATATTAAATTCTAAACATGATCATTTCATACACAAATCATTTAAGTGAGATTTAGAATATAGAATACATCATCATACTTGTCACTTAATTGTTAAACGTTTAAACTAGCAATTTTAGACCTAAAATGACATATAAAGATGTAATAATTTTAGTAATTCATACATAATTCCTAAAATTACAAAATTATTCATATAATCACATATTAGTATCAATTATCATATTCTAAAAATTCACAATTTTTCAGTGTATAAAAATAAATAAAAATAGAATCCTAAACAAGATTTTCACTGGAATTTCAACTCAAAATCAGTCTATATTGTAAAATTCACCACACCTTATAGGATTGATGAAAACCTTTCTTATTTTTACAGAATTTAGACAACATGTTGAAGTATAACATATAAAAATATCAACTGAAAATAAGCTTTACATATTTAGTTATGAATTTTCTAAATTAGCAGAAAACAGTGCATAGTGTATGCTGAAAACAGGTTATGTTGTAAAATTCTGCATAAATCATACAAGACTCAAAAAAATGCATATTAAATTTCTACACGTACCTAAGAACTGGTTCTAAAACATAGTAAAAAATCATACATAAAATCGAAGGATACAGTTTCAGAAAATTGTTTGATTCTGACCCAAAAACGGGGAAAAAACTGTCTCAGAACAGCTTGTCTTTGAAAAATCTTAGAAAATTGGGTTTAACTCCGAGTCTTCTGAAATTTTACACACATATTCTACACTTCACACACTAGATGGTGGTAAAAGGGTTTAGCCTAACTCGATTTCTACAACAGACAGAAAATTATCGAACAGCAAGGAAAAACACACACATGTACAGCAGCAGTAAAATACAGTAATAGCAGCAGCAAAATACGTAGCAGCAGCATACTTACATATAGCAGCAGAGTAACGAAGCAACAGGGAGAGGGAGAGAGAGATAGAGAAAGAAACCGTGAAGGAGAGAAACGAGAGAGAGAAAGCTGGAGAGAGGAGAAGCTGTGCTTGTATATGTTGCTGTAGGATTTTCTTTCTTTTATAATCTTTCCCC
Organism: Scutellaria minor; assembly: GCA_954870855.1. Taxonomy (NCBI): domain Eukaryota; kingdom Viridiplantae; phylum Streptophyta; class Magnoliopsida; order Lamiales; family Lamiaceae; genus Scutellaria; species Scutellaria minor. Next base: position 13,793,573 of record OX940737.1, read on the forward strand.
CCCCCCTCCCCTTTTCACACACAAACCAATTTAGTATGCTTGGTGTCATGCAACAAAGAAAGCAGAAGCAGGTGGTGGCAAGAAATGGAAATGAATTGGCATGTCATGCTTTTCCTTTCTTAATTAATTAATTGTTATATCTAACTAATTAATTACTAGTTAACTAATTAATTATACATAAGTACATATACATATATTTATATATGTAAATATATATATACTTTAATTAATTAATTAGGGTATTATAATTTTACTTGTGTGATGAGAAGATATTTTGATACACAATGAATTAGGAATGCATATAAATATATGTGTTTGTGATCACAAGAGATTCTAAAATTAATACTACATGAATAATTCATTATACTAAATAATATTCATCATAAAAAAAAATACAATTTCCATTTCATGCATGTATGTTCAAAATTACATACTATGTCTTAAGATTTTATTTTAAATGATATATATTGATACACATTATGATGTATGCATGTGTGTTCAAGTGAAATGATTTATCACATAAAATCACATAAATAGATCATTATTAAATTACATTAAATAAAGCATTAACAAGCACAAACGAGTAAGTTAAATGTCTTAACCTAGTATAATCTTAATTCATTTAAACTTATCTATTATCTTATCCTTTTACTTTCATCCATATTTGTCGAGTGAGTTGAGATCAAGCTCGGTTTCCTCCATGAGCAATCCTGCAAAACCCTTAAAATCTCGAAAGAAATATATATATATATATATATATATGTCATAAAATCTTTAAAATCATCAAGCATAACATAATTCGTAAATCATAATTTTAAGTAATATAAGAGCTCACACTTAAATCATTTATAATTGAACACTAAAAGAAATTTTATAAAATATGCAATGCATGTTTTCTTGAAAATAGGGTGTTACATTTACATTTCTATTTCAAGTGACTATCTTTAACTATTAATTTCTCACTCACCAAAAATTAGTTTTGAATGATTCAACTTGACTCGGTTATCTACTTCAAATGTCGATTAATATTTTGGCATCTCTTTCTTGAAAGGATTATTTTATAACATCACATAAACATTGGTCAAAGTGGTGCTACCCACCACTTATATCAAACCAACTTTTAGCAATCCTTCCACATGAATGCAGACGCACAACTTAGTCCTCGAGAGACAAAAATGTTGCATAAGAAAATGTGGCTTTTGACCTTAAACCTTCTCTAATGAACATCGTCGGGTGCATCAGTGGCTTAATGGATATTATGTCTTAAATGTCATGTGATTTGGCTGGAAAAATTCAATAGAGGTTGTAACTTGTACAATTCAGGTTGCGATCGATTAAAAAAGATCATCATCGGTGGAGAGCTCTTGAATTCTTCAATTCTTGTTGTCTTCTGATGTGTGGAATGATGAAAATCAGACCCCTATTTATAGATGTTGATGGAGAGTCCTGATAGGATTAAAAGTTGAATCCTGATAGGTTTATGATTCTAATGGAGTGATTTGATTGGTCCATTAAAATTTGATGTCTATTCGGAAGTAGAGCCCTGATAGCTCTAGGATTAGGGGTGTAATTCAAATCAAATCCTGACGATTCGATTCGTGATTCGAATTCGTTTAGACCAATTCGATTCGGTAAAATTCGAATTCGAATTCGAATCCGAATCAATTTTTAAGTTCGTATAATTATCGAATCAAATTCGAATATGCAAATATTCGATTCATTAAATTCAAAAATTTGATTCGATTAATATATATATATATATATGTATTAAATTAAATATATAATATAATAATAAATAAATATATATATATATTAAATTGTTAATAATTTAATTGAAAAAACAATAATAATATATTGTAAATTGTATCTAAAATTGAAACCACTCATCAAATCCCCAAATTAAGAAAAAAGTGAAACCCTCTCTCTCCCACTCATCTCTCAATCGTGATTTTGGCACCATCCACACCCCATCGCAACAGTCGCCCGCATCTTTCCTCACCTATCCATCGCTGTCGTCGCTCCTTTGACCGCTGTCGCAGCCAGCCCTCTCTTCCTGTCCTCGTCCGCAGCCCCAATTATTAAGTCTTCGTCTGCTTCCTTCCCTGTCCTCACCACTCCATCGCTGTCGTCACTCTGTTGACCACCGTCGCTGCCCTTCTCTATCAGCAGTCGCTCGCTTGTCTCCCCTCTCTGGTAGCAGTCTCTTGATGTGCCCCTGCCCCTCTTTGTTAAGTTTTTGGCAAAAGTTATAGTGATTATGATTTTTGAAAAATTGATTCATGTAGAAAATTGATGTCCATTTTGCTCATTGAGAATAAGCTATCATTATTGTTCGAATTTCGTTTGAATAAGCTATTGAGAAATTTGCATCTTAAGTTATCATTTTGCCTAGTTATGATTTTTAATTTCTTATGATGAATTATTTCTTATCTTTTTTTAGTTTGATTGCAGTTTGTATGTGAAATTATAGCGTTTTATTTAAATTCCATGATTAGATATGGATTCTACAAGCATAGTTGATCAAAATATCGAAGAAAATGAAACTATTATGGAGGTAGGAATTTATAATGTAGAAGTTGAAGGGGGTGATGATGTGCAAATTGTAAATCAAGAGGCTGAAGATAATAGGGGTGATATTGAGAATGATGGTGAAGTTAAAGATGGTCAGTTCAAATTAGGAGGCAGGAAAAGGCAAAAGACATCAACAGTTCATGGTGATTTCATTGAAGTGACTGGAGATAAAGGACTTGTTAAGTTTCAGTGTATACATTGTAAGGCAAAATTTACTAAGAATGCTAGTCGTGCAACATCTCATCTCAAAAATCACTTGGAGAGATGTCTTCAAAAATCACTTCATACCAAGACTCAAAGGAAGTTGCAACTTCAACCTGAGAAGTCCAAATTTGAGATGCCCCTCTTGTCCGATGGTAGATATGACCATTCGAAGCAACGAGAAGCTATTGCACATTGGGTTCTGATGAATGAGCAACCGTTTCAATGTGTGGAGAACCTTGGTTTTTCTTTCATGTTCAAACTTCATCTCCCAGAATTTGAGAAGATCTCTCGTGCCATGATACGAAATGATGTCCAAGCGGTTTATGACATGGAGAAGAAGAAGTTGTGTTCAGTGTTGCGGAGCATTAGTAAGATTTCATTGACCACTGATATTTGGAAGTCAAAAGTCAAAAAGACTTTGTATATGTGTGTCACAAGACATTTTTTGATTCACAATGGCACCTTCAGAAATGAGTCCTAAGCTTCATTCCTCTTCCTCCTCCACATGGAGGTAATATAAACTTTTGAGATATTATTTCATTGCATTAAGTTTTAATCACTTATGTGACATATTTATTGATTTAAGTTATATTTCTAAATTTTTTTGCTAGGAGTTGATATCTTTGACGAGCTCATGAAGTGCACAAAGGATTGGGGGATTGAACATAAAATCTTCACCATATCAGTGGGCAATGCTTCAAACAATGATGTTGCACTTCGTATTGCCAAAGATACTTTTTCCAAGAGCCGCAGTTTGCCTTTGGATGGTAAGATGTTTCATGTCAAATGTTCTGCACATATTTTAAACCTTGTTGTCCAAGATGGCCTTTCCGATATTAAATGCATTATTGAAGATGTGAAAGATAGTGTGCGATTTATTAATCAATCAGAGGGTAGGTTGATTAAATTCTCTGAAATTGTGCATCATTTGGATATTCCTATGAAAATATTAATCATCGATTGTCCTACTCATTGGAATTCCACATATGAAATGTTGGTTGAAGCCATTAAAGTTAAGGATGCATTTCCCATATTTGCTCAAAGGGAACCTTTATACAAGTATTGTCCTAGCCCCGAAGATTGGGATAAAGTAGAGGATGTTGTTGCGATTCTAGAGGTTTTTTATGAAGCTACACAAGTTATGTCTAGAACTGATTATCCAACATCCAATGTTTTTCTTGCTGTTATTTGGAGAGTCAAACATATTTTGGACGAGAAAGAAAATCATCCAAATGAGTTTATCCGACATATGGCTAGGAAGATGAAGAGTAAATTTGACAAATACTAGGGGAATTATAACCTTTTGATGGCTATAGGAGCAATACTTGATCCTAGGTTCAAAATGAGGTTGGTTGAGTTTGCTTTTAATAAGATCTATAATGAGAATGATGTTGGGACAAATGTGATGAAGGTTCGGGAAGTATTGTATAACTTGTTCTTTGAGTATGTTGCTCAAGAGAGGACTCGAACAAGTAGTTTCTTCATGTCAGGTAAGGCTTCTTCAAGGTCCACCACTACCACAACGTCTAAAGGAACGTCTAAAGGAAAACTGATTCCTTCTGGCTTGTCCATGTATGATGACTACTTGAACTCTGTGGAGGAACATGAGCCCACAAAATCAGAGTTGGACATTTACTTGGAGGAAGGGGTATATCGATGTCAAGATGGGGAAGCAACCTCTAAATTCGATGCCTTGAATTGGTGGAAATCTCAAGAATTGAAGTTTGGTATTTTATCTAAGTTGGCACGTGATGTTTTAGCTATCCCTATTAGTACAGTGGCATCAGAAGCCACTTTTAGTGTAGAGACTCGAGTTTTAGATCCTTATCGTGCTAACTTATCTTCTGATATAGTAGAAGTTTTAATTTGTGGAGCAGATTGGGTTCGCCAACTTCATGGGATCAAGAAGCCTCTAATGACATACGTAAGTTTCTTATGAAATTTAATGTTATTTTTTACATGTTTTAACAATAACAAATGTAACCGGCGTTTATTTTTATGTACAGGAGGAGGAAGTTCCGGTTGATGTCCAATTGAAAGATTGATGAATGCAAAATGTTCTTTTTAGCTTTCGTAGTTTGATAACTTATGTATTTGATAATATTTTGGTGGAGTTATCGACCGCTAGCTTATTTTGTAACATTTTTTTTAATTTCGTTTGAAGTTTATTAAGTACTTAGATGACTTTTCTTTATATTATTATTGTTCTCTTTATGATTTTTAAGCATTGGAAGATAAAATATGAATTTTTTAATTTTTAGTCTCTCATTCGAATCAAACCGAATCTTGAAATCGAATCGAATCTTGAGATTGAATCGAATCAATAGAAATTTACATCTTGAATCACGAATCGAATACATCTAAAATTTTGTTACGAACCGAATTCGAATCGGATTTGAAATTCGATCATCGAATCGGATCGAATCGAATTCGAATCGAACCTAAATTTCACGAATTCGAATCTAATATCTTTCGATTCGATTCATTTACATCCCTATCTAGGATTCTAACAGCTTGTAGAAGTAGACTTTTAATAGTTCTAAAATTCTTCACAATTTGATATCCATCAACTTCTTTGAGATAATTATCAAACTAAATATATTTATTTATTTTGATAATATCTGTGAGACTTTGACATGTGGCAACTTTTGATTGGCTAGCAAATTTTGACTATCTACAAATGCGCCCTCGAGACTTGTTCACGATGATTTGTTTTGGAGTGGACGAGTCTCGAAATCCTTTCTTGAAACCTTTTGAAACTTATCAATAGTTTATATTCATATCATACCGCCTCTTCAACTTGTACTTGTATTTGATAGATAGTTTATACTCATATCAAGGAGTTCTTCAATTTGGATTTGGATTTGATAGATAGTTTATACTCATACCAATGAGTTCTTCAATTTGAATTTGATAGATAGTTTAGACTTATATCAAGGAGTTCTTCAATTTGGATTTGGATTTGGATTTGAGAGATAGTTTATACTCATACCAAGGAGTTCTTCAATTTGAATTTGATAGATAGTTTAGACTCATATCAAAGAGTTCTTCAATTTGGATTTGGATTTGGATTTGAGAGATAGTTTATACTCATATCAAAGAGTTCTTCAATTTGAATTTGATAGATAGTTTAGACTCATATCAAGGAGTTCTTCAATTTGGATTTGGATTTGGATTTGAGAGATAGTTTATACTCGTATCAAGGAGTTCTCAAGAATTTTTAGCTTGTGCATCACGGAGCTTCACTTGACTTGATTTGTAGACCTTTTATACTCATATCAATGAGTTATGATTTTCATTTCATTTGGGAGACTTAGATAGTTTTTTTACTAATATCTAGGAGCATTGCAGACAATTTACGCTCTTGTCAAGGAGTTTCACTTCTTTCTTCATCAATATTTGCCCCCATCTTCAACTTTATCATCATTTTCTTCAGTATCTTCTTCTTCTTCTTCGTAGTCGTGGGGCTCTTGCATTGGTGATCCCTTAACTTCATTTGTAGCTATGCTAAACTCCAAGTCATGAGCTTTAGTAGCTAATTCTTTGAAGGTCTTTGGCTGAGTTGCTTGAAGTGTAGCACCCCGGACCAAAATGAAACATAATATATTAATTAAATATTTTAACTCGGGATTTAATATATATGTATGGATGTTTTAACTGTTTAAATACGTGCGTTTCAGATAAGTGTCTAACACCCGTATGAGAAGGATAATTTACCTAGACGTGGGATGTAGGATATTTTTATATCACTAGTTGCGCGTTGGAAGTATAGAAAGATAGAAATGAACTAGAGGTCAATCGGAGATTTGTAGCTCGAACGATGATAAAAAGAGTAAACCACAAGGTTTCGGAAATATCAGAAGATATTTACCAAGATATTTACCGAGATATTTACGGTGAATAGTAACTTCTGAAATCTATAAATAGGAGCTCACCCCAGTTCATTTTCACCCCTTTTTTCGAACGAGCCAAAAAGTGACGTTTACACGTAAGTCTCTCTTCTCTCTCTTTTCTTTTTCGGCCTCCGGCGCGCCACCACCGGCGCCACCGCCGGAGCCGCCACTGGCGCAGTGGTGCCGCCACCGGAGTTCGCCGGAAAATTTTGAAGTTGTCGGTTTCAGCCGATTTTCACACACAACGTAGGTTTTGACGAGTCGAGTCTAGAACAAGTCTCGGATTTCTATTCCGACTTATCGTTCGCCGGAAAACGGTGAAAAACCTTTACAAAACCCTAAACCCTAACCCTAGCCAACTTTTCTCTCTCCTCGATTTTCTCTCTTTTCCTCCATTCTTTTAACCGGGGATGTTGTCGGAGGTGCACATGGAGACGAGGGTGAGTTGTTGGAAGGACAGCACCGCTGTGTGGGGTGGTGCCGGAGTTATCTTGATTTGGTTATTATGATATATGCATGTTTGCATGTGTGTGTGTTTGAGTATGATCTCTGTTGAGGGCGGTACGAGTGGTATCACCATGAGGAAAGTGATAACCGGCGTTGGTGATGCGTCGGTGGGTTGTGACGATGGGTTTTTTGAGGATATGTGTTTGTGTATATATATGTTATGTGTATGAGGGTTTGGTGTTGGAGAGGGGTTTGGTTTCATATCGGAGTGTAGTAGTAGGGAATGAGAAGTTGGAACGAAGTGGCTGGAAACGCCGGGCGGAAATGAGGCTGCCGGGGGAAGGCTGCTGAGTGCAGGCTGCTGGCGCGCGGTCGTGCCCCAGCTGGCAGAAGCCACTGGAGGGTGGCGCACGGTCGTGCGCGGCCAGACAGAGATTTCTGGAAGCTGGCGCACGGTCGTGCGCTAGAATGCACGGTCGTGTGCGGCCAGGGCGCGGGCGCCAGGTGCGAGACACATGTCGGGTAACGCCGTGTTTCTAATCCTTTCCCGTTCCTTTTCCTTTATATCCTTTACCATCGAGTCTTAGCCGACGGGAGGTTTCGACTGAGGGTCGAGGGCCCGGTCGAGGTCAACTCTTGATGCCAATATACTCTCCAACTTATATACGTTGTCAAGCTCGTATCAACACCGAACGAGCTCGTGTCTTATCCAATCTTTAGATCCTTCGACTCGTCACGTATACGTTTATCGATTTAATTATAATTAATAAAGATCTGAGTACAACGTAACTTGTGTAGGCGATTTATTGGATTAAGATTTGATTACTTGTTGGATTGAGCTTGTATCACTAGATCTTTAGACCTTTCGACTCATGCGGGAAACCACCGAATGAGGTGGGGGTAATTTCTAACTCTTCTTCTGTTTACAGTTTTCCCCAAGTAAACGTATGATTGAGGAATACTAAATGTTGTTTTTATACTTGTTGTGCCATGATATAACTGTGAAAGGATAGAGGTCCTCTGATCATGCATTATGTTCGTCCCCTGCTATTTTCTACTACTCTGTGGAGGTGTCGTGAGCCTCTTGAAATGCACTAGCAGTGTGAGACTGTTCATAGGATAAGACGGAGGAATTCTGCACCTATTCGTCCCTTGCCATTTCTAATATCTGTTTTGCATATATATGTGCTGTGACAACGTGACCGTAGGTTAGCTTTTCGGTACTTAATTCTGTCTTGAGATATATGAGGTGGATTTATCCCCACAAGTGTATTCCACGCACTTACCCCTTAATCTGTACTCACACTACAGGCGATGATGAGCATGAGGAACCCTAGGAGGAGATAGGAAGTATTGTATCTGGTTTTGTTGTAATGAGACGAGATCTCTTAAACTTTTTCAAACTATGTTTTGGTTAAGCTTATGTTTTGTAATATTTTGATACATGTAAGGATGTGAGATCCTGATGAGTTTCCGCTGCGTATGATGTTTTATATCGATAGCGAGACCGATTACTAACGGCAGAGGCCGTATGTTTATAAGTGAGAGATTCACTTCGTCCCTTACCTCATTCTTCTATCGTCTCTTGCTTATTTCTTTCTGTTGAGTATGCGTCCCTTGCTATTTCTATCTTCACGTCCAATGGTAAAACTCTGATATAGCAGATGTTCCAATGCATGCAATTAGTGCATATCTCAATAATTGAAGTTTCAGACAATCGATCTTTACAACTGAGAGTTTCTCCAACGATTGATGTAGTCAATGACTAACTCTTTGTCATGTTGGCGTGAGTTTGTGAGCTCGAGCATACTGATTGTTCGTCGAGTGTTGTAGAAATGATTAAGGAATTCATGTTTCATATGCTCCCAACTATCAATTAAGTTTGGCTCCAAGTCGGTGTACCAGTTAAATGCACTTTCTTTAAGGGAACGAATGAATTGTCTCACCAAGTGATCTCCATATGTCCCAACATCATTGCATGTTTCTATGAAATGAGTGACAAGTTGTTTTGAATTTCCGTTGCTATCAAATTGTTGAAATTTTGGAGGTTGGTAGCCTTCAAGCATCATTAAGTTGTCAATTCTTGAAGTGTATGGCTTGGTAAATATCGAAGGCAACTTGGAGTTTCCATCAAAGTCATTTATAATTTCCTTGATAAACTCTTTCAGTTGATCTGCAAGAATCACTCCATTCGACGAGACTTGCATCTTTTCAAGTTGTGAATATTTTGCTGGCATTGGAGACATGTTCATTAAGTTGCTTGCCCCCTCAACTTCATCATGGTTCTTGATTTGTTTGTCCATCATGCAATTTGAATCAACGTTGTCCATCAACTTTGTAAGTAACACGTTTCATGCTTGAACACATTTCGTGAGCTCTTCGATAGCTTTTGCTAGATTTGTGATTTGCTCTTCAAGGGTCATTGTGGCTTGCACTGTAGACATTGATACTTTAGAATTTGGCAAAGAGAAGAGATGAAAGGAAGAGATTGTCCCACCGGACGTGTCAAAAATTTGTAACATTAAATTTTGTATTTAAATAAATAAACACAAGATTTGCACAAATTGAATTTATTGAATCAAAACGAATTTCGGGTTACAATCTCTTAAATCCCTTGATTTTTCTCTTTAATTGTTGGAGTTGACTTTGTTCAAGACTTCTTCAATTTGAACTCCTTGAAGGAACAATTATGAAGATCGCTTTGAATTTGATGATCTTCAAATTGAGAAATGCCGATTGGAGGGGTTTAACATCTTGATCTCGGATTGAATGTCGTTCCTCTTGAACACTTTGAAGGTCGCTTTGAAGATCGTTGAAGCACTTAAGGATCGTCTGGAAGATTGTCGTCGCCATCGAAGAATGCTTTGAAGATCGTCATCGGTGGAGAGCTCTTGAATTCTTCAATTCTTGTTGTCTTCTGATGTGTGGAATGATGAAATCAGACCCCTATTTATAGATGTTGATGGAGAGTCCTGATAGGATTAGAAGTTGAATCCTGATAGGTTTATGATTCTAATGGAGTGATTTGATTGGTCCATCAAAATTTGATGTCTATCCGGAAGTAGAGCTCTGATAGCTCTAGGATTCTAACAGTTTGTAGAAGTAGACTTTTAATAGCTCTAAAATTCTTCACAATTTGATATCCATCAACTTCTTTGAGATAATTATCAAACTAAATATATTTATTTATTTTGATAATATCTGCGAGAGTTTGACATGTGGCAACTTTTGATTGGCTAGCAAATTTTGACTATCTACAAATGCAACAATGATTTTTTAATAGATGCAAGACTGATTTTGAACAGTGATGTCATGCAGGCGATGCAATGATTTTGAATGCTTGTATCAATGAATTAATAACAATACATTCCTAAATTAACATCACAACACCAAAGTGGATGCAACAATAATTACAAATGCATGCCAACCTAAAAAATAATAATAATACATTAGTAAATATTAAAAAAATAATACATTACCAAAATGGATGCAACGGACAATGATTTTTAAATGGATGAATTAATGATTTTTAAATGGATGGCAACAAATCAATTAATAATAATACATCACCAAACTAACCTCACAACACCAAGATGGATGCAACAATGATTTTGAATTGCATGCCAACAAATCCTTTAATTACAATACATTACCAAATTAACCACACAACACCAAAGTAGATTCATGCACAATGATTTTCAACTTTGATGGGATGCATGTATTAATTAATTATTAATAATACTTAAATGGATTAAAAAATGTGTCACTGATATACAACTTTTCAATGTAAGGTAAGATAACATTATATCAATTGAATTGACAAAACCATTGTTACATTTATTTATATGTGTGTATCCCTAATGATTTGTGATAGAGGCACATTACACAATTTTGTAAATTCGACATCGCATTGATTCATAGAGAAACTAACGAATCAAATGAGTTGATTATTTTGTCGTATTTCAAATAATCATAGACAACCAAACTTGATAAAGATACAATCATGGGTTGTGGATATAGTTTAGCAGTACAGTTCACAAGTAGTTTAAAAAATTAATGAGATGATTTCATAACAAATACCCAAACATATCGAATATGAGTCTCAAATGATTCATAATAACGTAATGCATAAACCAACAAATTCGATTGCGGTTTTATGGTTGCAGGTTATTGCTATATACAATCAATAAAGAAGGTAGACATTAACTACATTACCTATGCTATTATAGTTGTTGGGGGGGATTCTTAGTTTTTACAATGATAAATTTTTAAGACAGGTAAAAAGGTTTAAATGAAAATGAAGGGTTATGATGCAATGATTTTAGATCCAATGACTGAAATCAGTGGTGTATTAATACAATGATGTACTATAGAAGGGCCCCATTTTAAAATGTATAGAATATCTCGTTAATTATATCAATCATGGACCGAATTTTATATTTTTATGACATGTAACCAAGAACAAAAATATCGGTATCGATAGAAATATCGGTACCTTGATTTTACGGAAATATCGACGGATATATCGATTTCGGTGGAAATATCGGTTTTTTACGCAAAAAATTTAAAAACTTTGTAAAAAAAATTGAAAAATATATCTAGTACTTTACATAATATTATAAGTAACATTATTACATATATTGAACTTAAATTTCAAATAATAATAAAATAAAATATTTGATTAAGTGTCAAATTTATGAAATTCTATAATACTTTCTCATGTTGTGTATTAACACCACTTAATATATGATATGTGTTCATAATTTCATATATTCGAAATGTAATATTATATTTCAATTTGAGATAAAAAAAAATAGTTTGGCAAGTTAAATTTATATTATCATCCAATATGGAGTATAAATAAAATGATATTAAAAAAAAACCAATTTGAAGTTGGGCCAATGTTTAAACTCATTAAATAGCACTTCCATCTACTGTTAAGTCATGGTAAGCCCAAAAACTTGCTAGGCCCATTTAACCATCCTCCTTCCAAAACCTCCCAATTTTCGCCGGTGAAGAGCGCCTAGTGGCGAAGAGGCGGCGGTCATGGAAATTGAAAGCACTCCTCAAGATCAATTAGCCGACAATAAACCGAACAATGACCCGATTTCAACCCAAATCCCTGATTCGAAGCCGAAGATTGTGGTGATAATGGGTGCCTCGGGCTCAGGCAAATCCAAGTTAGCGATAGACCTGGCTTCCCACTTTCTGATCGAAATTATTTGCCGATATTTGGCGATATTATCAGCGATTTATCAACGATAAATCGCAACTTATTGACAGAATTACACACTGCTCAACCAATAACGATATTATGGCGATTTTTACCGAAATATCGGCGATAAATCGCTGATATTTTGGTGAAATAATAAGTCAGTGCATTTTTGGATCTGTTGTGCAATTATCGTCGATATTATTTTGGTGAAATAATAAGTCAGTGCATTTCTGGATCTGCTGTGCAATTTGGGTTTTGGACACTGCATGTAACTATAACTTCAATAATAGGCTATCACTCTATCCCTATATATATATATATAGATAGATATAGTAATGAGAAGGAGCCCACCGTTGGGTTTCTTAGGGAGCCAATCTGACTTATGTGGCAACACACGTTTGTTTTAAGTTCCGCAATATTCTACTTAGCGTGATATTTTTTTTACTTTGGAAATATTTTTCTTTAATTGTACCTAAGATTAGAAATTGTGTAAAAGTTTCATATACTTATAGATTTTGATGAGTAATCTCAACCATCTATTTTTTGAAATTGTAGATAAATTTAGAACTTGTCTAAAATTTGTTTAAAAGTTCTTATAAGAATTTTTATTAAGTAATCTCAACCATCTATTTTTTAATTCTATATAATATTCACAATGTATAAGAAGGTGACCAGTAGATTTTGATGAGTAATCTCAACCATCTATTTTTTGAAATTGTAGATAAGTCTAGAACTTGTTTAAAAATTGTTTAAAAGTTCTTATAAGAATTTTTATGGAGTAATCTCAACCATCTATTCTTTAATTCTAATATTCACAATGTATAAGAAGGTGACCAGAATATTTATAAATAATTCGAATCCAAACATTCTTATCGGTTGTTCTTGCATAAATATAAATAAACCTATCAAAATCTATAAGTATATGAAACTTTTACACAATTTCTAATCTTAGGTAAAATTAAAGAAAAATATTTCCAAAGTACTATTGATATTAATGACAACTAAAAGAGAAGAAAAAAATTGACAATTTACTGATTTGAAAAAATATATATTCAAAAGAATGATACAGAATAAGAAAATTTACTAAGACAAAATGAGATGAATTTGAAAAAAAATAAATTAATGAATGATATAGAATAAGAAAAAAATTGACATGAATAAAATTTTTTATCTAAAAATGGGATAAACTAAGAAAGAATGATATAGAATAAGAAAAAAATCGAGATGAATAAGAAAAAAAGTTTATTTATTTACAATTTCAAAAAATAGATGGTTGAGATTACTCATCAAAATCTATAAGTATATGAAACTTTTACTCAATTTCTAATCTTAGGTACAATTAAAGAAAAATATTTCCAAAGTACTATTGATATTAATGGCATCTAAAAGAGAAGAAAAAAATTTGACAATTTACTAATTTGAAAAAATATATATTCAAAGAATGATATAGAATAAGAAAATTTACTAAGACAAAATGAGATGAATTTGAAAAAAAAATAAAAATTAAGGAATGATATAGAATAAGAAAAAAATTGACATGAATAAAATTTTTTATCTAAAAATGGGATAAACTAAGAAAGAATGATATAGAATAAGAAAAAAAATTGAGATGAATAAGAAAAAAAGTTTATTTAAAAATGAAATAAGATAAGAAAAAATGATAGGCAAAATTAAATTATGTAAAAAAAAGAAAAAGAAAAAGAAATTACGTACGTAAAAATCAAAACAAAAAAAAGCGCGTAAAAAAACAAAAAAAAACAAAAAAAATTACATAGAAAAGAATATCACGCTAAGTAGAATATCGCGGAATTTAAAACATACGTGTGTTGCCACATAAGCCAGATTGGCTCCATAAGAAACCCAACGGTGGGCTCCTTATCATTACTGTATATATATATATATATATATATCAAAAGAAATTAGTTTATCTAGGAGCACATTGAATTCTCCAATGTAATTTATATAACACTTCAAGTGCTATATAAAATGATATTGATTAAGTGTATAAAATGGTCTTATGAATATAAATTTTGATGTAGATTATAAAACATGCTGACTATTTTGAGGAAAACTACAATAACAACACCAATGTAAGTAGTAGCAATAATAAATGACACCACCAAATGATGCAAACTTGACCTAAACTCATTCATTATATATCAAGAAGCCCAAATACAATTCATTAATTCCAAACAAGAAATCAAAATTAATTAAGCACCCTTTAAAAATAATTCACCAAACTCAAAAATTACTTAAACCTAGTCCATCAATCAGCCCTTGTCCAAGTCATATCATTCTCAAATATCCAATGGCAAACTTCAATAAATCCAGGGCTAGATCCCAATGCCAAAAAAGCACCATGACGTGGACTCCACGTGGACGTGTCCAAATGACATATAGCAACCCCATGATTGATTTTTGCCTTAGTCTCTACTTCAAGAATGTCAGCTTCATAGACTCTCACTTTTGGCACAGAATGGCAGTAATAGAGTAGGTATGGGAACAAGCTTTGATGGCAAGACACTGATTTTGTCACTCTCCCACCATTAATTCCTTTCACTTTCCCTATCATCACATCTTGCCCGGACCCCTTCACATCCTCGGTCGTCCCGACCGCCACGTCATTGCCTAAGACCGACACCACGAAGTCGATCATGTCCTCAATCGAGCCAACGCACCTCTTCGTCTCACCGGGGCTAGGCGCGCGCTCGCACTCATCCAGAGTGTTTTTCATCAAATGTTCCATAGTGGAGTTGTCGTCAGCGTGGAAAGTTCGTTTGAGCTCGATTAAGCTGGTCGTTGAAAACGATAGTTTAGATAGAATAGTCCGGGGCAAAAACGACCTTTTCGGCATCGAATCTCGAATATTTGGCATTTTCATCACTTTTCCTTCTTCAAGCATACTTTCCCTAAAGAACTTACCCTCCTCCACACCATTTTTTCTCATTGTCTTAACCCTAACCTTATTTGAACCACCTTGGCTAGACCCTGGCTTAGTATATCCTGCAAATGTGACACCCTTTTTAGCATAATCTTTAAATGTGCTATTCACACCATAACCCTTGAAACCAACTGATTGCTCCATTGATCCTTTTGCATACTCTTTGAATGCATCAACTCCAACATTGAAAGACTTCCCATAATTCAAAAAATTCGTCTTTCCGGAGTTCGAATCCTTCCCGTACGATTGAAACGTATCGGCGCCAGCATTGGCCGAATCGCGGTAGCTAGTGAAGCTATCGGTCCCGCCATTGCCACCACCTCCATAGTTCTTGAAATTGTTGCTAGGGTTATTAGCATTAGTAGTGTACCCTTTGAACGAATCGTTCGCTGAGTTGCCCAACTCACCGTACCCGGTAAACCCCGATCCGACGACGTTTGACGTGTCGCCATAGCTCGCGAATTCAAGCGGCACGCCATTGCCATTCTTGGCGTAGCTACTGAAACCCTGGCTGCCTGAGTTGGTGTCATCCACATAGCTCGAGAAGGTGAGTTTATGGCCGTTACCATCGGAATCATACGACGAGAAACGGAGGTTGGGAACGTTGACTCGAGGCATGTAGTGCTTGAAATCTCCGGCGCCGCCGGTGGCGCCGGAGCCATAGGAGGAGAAATTCGAAGCGGCTACATTGGCGTCGGCGGCGTAGCTGGTGAAACCCTCGTGGTGGCCGGTGGAGCTCCGGCTGTAACGAGTGAAGGAGGCGGCGGCGAAGTTGACTCCATCGGAGTAGTTCTTGAACTGATCGACGCCGCCGAGGCGAGCATTTCCGTAATTGGCGAACTGTTTGTTGGTGTAGAAGGCGAAATCTGCGTCATCGGATTTATGGTCGTCGAGGTGGCAGAGCAGGTTGGCGGCGGCGCAGAAGGCGGCGAGGTGGCCGGAGAGGGCGTGCTGGGCGGCGAGCTTGGTGAAGAAGGCAGCTTGTACAGATGAGAGTGGTGATGCTTTGGAGAGGAGGAATAGGGAGTGAGGGGTATTATTGGAAATGTGTTTGTTCCAATATCTAATGGCAGAAGCTTTGGCTGTGAATGGATTTTGTTTGGTTATTACGTTTGGTTGAGAGAGAGAGTAAACCTGCAAGAGAATGGAATAAACATATGTGTCATGAAAGAGTTGTAAAAAAGACAAGAATAATTAAGCTAGGCATGCAATATGGTGCAGTATAGGGGAAAGACAAAGCAGAAGAAGACTAGAAAAGAGGATAAACTTACTGTCAAATTACAAGAGAGGAATAAGAACAAGAGAATGGTTGTGTTGAGCTTGACTCTTCCTCTGGCCATTTCCATCTTTGAGAGAGAGAGAGAGAGAGAGGGGGTAGTGGCTTTGTTGATGGAAAATGATATTATTATAGGAAACATTGCTCTCTTAAAAAGAGTAGTCATTTACTCTTGTTTAAAAAGTGTATTATGGTAATATGAGTAAATAAAGAAGTTTCTATATGTGAGTGAAAACTATGGGTAAATAAATCATTTGTAGTTTCTCTACATCAAAAAATGTTTATTTTAAAGGGTAAAAAAACAATGAGCGGGTATATTTTAGTAGAAAGCAAGTGGCAGAGATTCTCTGAATGGTTTTAATTGTCTTTTTTTTTTTTTAAATTAATTACTCTAATGTTGAAGTGACATGATGTAGATATCTGAGTCAGAGAAATCTTAAATCTCACTGACCCAACTGTACCAATATGTTGATCTGTCTTTAGCATATGTCTGTGAATTCACATTATTGCAATAATCAGTAAATGAAGCAATATATATTTTGAATTTGAACTCATTTGTTGAACAGAAGATAATCTTTTGTCACAATACATCATACTTTAAAAGGTTTTTATAAATGCACAACTCTCTTTGAGTATTCAAGTGTGTGTACCAAAATTTCATTAAGAGCTTAACAATATCCATTAATATTTCCCCTAGTTGACAGTCTAAATGTTCTTTAAGCATATATATTTCAAGACTCATGATTCGTTCTTAAAGATATTAGGCTCAATCCACTTCATAAGAAAGTAATTATCAAGTGAAATGCCCTACGAACACATATACTATTCCCACCTCAAATTGATGTATCACAGTCTTATCTTATTAACCAAATGGAACATGAATTACAATTACAATCAACTAATGAATAGTTGTATCTGAAACTACTATTAGCGGATACACGTATAATAAATATGTTCTTTCAAAACTAGTTGAGCAAAATTTGGACTTTTCAAATATAGGACACTAGAATCAATAGCTACATGTTCTTTGAAAATTAGTTGAGCAAAATTTGGACATATATCTCAAATCTAAGACACTTGAATGAATAGATGACCACACTATGTGGATCATGCGTGGAAAAGAAGCCCCCACCCCACATTGTTTGAAATCTAAGCATAGATTCTATAGGAAACATACCTCACTATCTAAATCTGAGTCATGCGTAGAAAACAAGGTAGGGCCCCCACTCAATGTGTCTCAATAAAGAATAGATTCCAAATCGCACAAATACCTAAAGACTAAGCAAATAAAAGGACAAATTCATGGGCAATTTTGTCTTATTCACCTAGTTTACAGCTATATAGAAATTAAATGAGAAAACAATGAGAGACATTCTCCAGCTAATAAGATCCCTTATCCAGAAATTATTAAAGTTTATAGGGCAGTGAAACATGTTGAACAAACCATTAAATTGCAAATACCAATGCTGCTGCTGCTGCAAAATGGGCACAAGTCCAACCCCCAAGCAGCTACTTGAATGGATGTTTAATTGCATCATTATCATCGTGAAAGACCATTTCCGAGTCGGCTATATGGATCGAGGTCGAGTTAACATGTCAAGGATTGTAATGTAGTTAATTAATAGACTATAGTATCAACAGTAACACATTTTTTACAGTGTTAGGTTGTAACTGATATAGCACCTACACTCGTTTAATCGAGCTTCAAAGTATAAAGAGTTTAAATTGATCACAAGCTTAGTGCATGTTGAATTTAAAATTAATAAATCTCTTGTTTATACATAAAGAGTATTGTCCTTGAGAAACCAAATGCACAGATTATGATCTATGCAACCAACCCGATCCGGATCCGTGCCTTTTTTTTTTTTTTAATGTCGTAATCTTTATGTTATATGAGTATAACATTTATGTTATATTAATAAAACATTTATATACAAATATCATAATCTTTAAGTGAATAACTTAAATTTTTTTCCATTATAAAAATTCATGTAGTATAGCTGAACCTTTATGATATAATAATTTAACATTTATGTTATATTAGTATAACTTTTATGTACTTAAAAAATAACATAAAAGGTATATTATTATAGCATAAAGGTTGAATTAGTATAAATATAAAGGTTATATTAAAACAACATAAAGGTTAAAAAGGTATTATAGGTCTAAATACACTGTAAAAAGGTTAAACTAACAGAAATATAAAGGTTATGCGAACATAATAATTAAAAGGTTAGGCGCGAGATTAGGGTTAAACGCGGACCTTGGAGGCATGTGAAAATTACCACCGAATCACATCGATCCGATTGCACAATTCCTGACCCGTCCAACTAATGCATATAAATATTTGTCTGTGTGTATATATATTGATGTGGAATGGAAAATCTCATCACAACCTTCCTTATATAAGTTACTAAGGCCCACAAGAGTAATAATCACAACCTTCCTTATATAAATTACTAAGGCCCACAAGAGAAATAAAATTCAAGCTCTCAACAGTAAATGCACAGGAATCAAGATGACAATAATAAACCAAGAGAATATTCAACCATGTTCAAAATAGTAATATACTTGCATTTTAGGAATAGTGCAGTGTTCTTTACAAAATGAAAAAACTTGTCCTCTGAGATACATTCCATAGCTAATTATATCTTTTTTTCCAGTGTAAGGTATAATAAAGAACAATTCTCTATTCTTTGTGAAAACCATAAGGCTCTGTTTGGATAGAAGTATTTGAGATTTTAAGTCATTTGAAATGAATGGAATTTTGATTTCTTCAATTTAAAGTTCACTAATTCCAAATTCTTTATTTGGATAAAAATATGGATTTATTTTACAAATCCACTGATCTCAAATTCATTGTTTGGCAAAACTTAATGAGCATTTGCAATTTTTTCTTCATCATTTTTTCTTGGTTATTATTTAATAAATGATATAAAACATAATTTTATGAAATTTAATATAAAATATAATAAATACAAACTAAAGCACAAAGTAGCAATATTAAAAAAAATTCCATAAACTCCATTAAACAAAAAAACAACAGATATGAGAGAGAATAAGGGAGTAGAAGAGAGAAGATCTAGACAGTTGAGAGATAGCTCTAGCAAAAACAGAGAGAAGATCGCAAGCATAAAAACAGAGTAGATCACTAATGAGAGATAATCGTGGGAGAAGAGAGATCCGTGAATAAAAACAGAGCATATCGAGGAATAGAGCAGATGCTGATGAGAGAGAAAAGTGATGAGAAGATAACTCAAATGAGAGATTCGTAAAGGAAAACAGAATCGATCGAGAAATAAAGCAGATCCAGATACTGATGAGAGAGAAAAGTGATGTGAAAAAAATTGAGTCGATCGAGAAACAAAACAGATCCAATGCTGATGAGAGATAAACTTGATGAGAAGATAACTCAGACCCGTCTGATGAGAGAGGAAAGGTGTTGCTGCACCTTCTTCACTGTCTTTAATTCAGCATTGGAATGACGACAAACTGCATAAAAGATGCATTGAAGAGGCTGCTGCGGGCTCGTATGGTGACGGTGAACTTGTATATGATGTGTATCCTATTAGCAAGAATGGGAAGAAGGTTGAGAAGAGAAACTGAATCAAGAAGGGGCCAAAAAGAGAGCTGGTGAGTCAAAAAGAGAAGGAATTGGCCAATTTATCAGTTTTGAATTGATGAAGGATGAGATGAATGATGATCAAATAAAGATTGCTGCCAAAGATGTAAGTTTTCTGACTTAATAGTGTTATATGAAATTTAAGTAATACTGTTATTATAAGTTACTAATACTGTTAAGTATTAGTTAGTAATACTGTTAACTATTACTAACTAATACTACTTAGTATTACTTAGTAGTACTGTTAAGTATAACTCACTAATACTAAGCAGTATTATTTAGTAATACTGCTAAGTGTAAGTTAGTAATACTGTTATTTATTACTATCTAATACTACTTAGTATTACTTAGTAGTACTGTTAAGTATAACTTACTAATACTAAATAGTATTAGTTAGTAATACTGCTATGTATAAGTTAGTAATACTGTTAGGTATTAGTTAGTAATACTGTTAACTATTACTAACTAATACTGTTTAGTATTATTTAGTAATACTGTTTAGTACTATTTAGTAATACTGTTAAGTATTAGTAGTAATACTGTTAAGTATAAGTTAGTAATGCTGTTAACTTTATAACATGATTACATATGTTGTTTTTTGAGTATATTTATTCTTTTTTGTTTAGGAAATGGACAAGATTTCTCTTCTTTTCAAAAGAGATATTTCAGTGGTATCTCACCACTACATATCAATTTTCAAATCCATGAAGGAGAGTGACACTGAAGAGATGTCCGACTCTCAGAAATTTTTTTCAGATGAGAAAGTGCACAAGGTCATTGATGAAATCATTCTTGATTTCATGAATAAGGAAAAAGATGTTCCATCAAATAAAGCGGGGCCAAATGAAGGAACATGTCCTGAATTTACTGAAGATATCCCTTCCTCAAATACAGCAGACACTAACAAAAGAAGCTGTCCTGATGTTGCTGCGGACATAAATGAAGGAAGTTGTTCTGAAGTTGCAGCAGATATAAATGAGATGCCTTCATTTGATCTGCATTTGAGTGCTTCACCACAAGCCGATGATGACAGTCTTCCTGCAACTCCAACTGAACATATAGATGATCCTGAGAAAGTGAATACTGAGGAAATTTCTGACATTTATGGGTCAATGTCCTACAAGAGGAAGGGATATGAGAAAGAAACTTTGATCCATGTTGAACGGAAGAATGGATTTGTGTCAAATTTCTTTCGTAGGATGGGTAGATTTCTGAGCAAAATGGATGTGCAATCGAAAGAGTTTGCTGACTACGCATTTTTTGATGATAATCATGACACTGATGAGTAAGTTCTGTGATTTGTACTTATTAATTTAATATTTTTCAGTATTTTTAAATCTTTATGTTTATATTTACAGTGAAACTCTATTTCGACATGGACCACTCCTCATTCTTTATAGAAAAGACATGTTCTCTTTGTTCCCCGATGCACAGATCGAATCGTGTGTATTGAACGCATGGGCGTTAATACTGAACAAATCTACGAATGATGGTTTAAGTAGATTTGTTTTTACACTTGATCATTCCGTAAGTATAATTTCAATTTTTTTTTGTAGTCTGTTTTTTATTTGTTTCTATTCTTAAAATTGTTGTGTTTTTTTACAGATGTACATGATTGAACTGCTAGAAGAGAAAGATTCGAAGAAGATGGAAGTACTGGAGCAGAATATCTTCAGTATTTGGGATTCTTGGTTTTCATTGCAGGAACTAGTTCTCAATGTAGTTGATTTGGTATGTTAATTGTTATTAATATACTGTTTTAATATAGGACAGTATTAGTTATTAAACTATATAGTATTAGTTTAACAATTATTATTATTTTTCATTGTAGATATTTGTTCCTGTCTGGTTGTCCCAGCACTACTTTTGTATTGCAATAAACTTTGCAAACAAGAAAGTGCATTATCTTGACAACCAGCTCTATGAAAACAATGATAACAAGTACAAGAAGATTGCTCTATTGATGGTATGTCCTTTTAATAAAGTTACGATATAACTATCTGTTGTACAATCTAAAACCTATATATTTCTGTTTGCAGAAGTCTTGCATGGGAAAATATCTTCTTCGAAAACAATATCCCAGGGCTGCTGAGATTGAAAATTATGAAATAGAAGAGGTGGATTTGCCATGGAGAGCATTAAACTTTAAAGGAACAAATGATTGTGGAATTTTCATGATGGTGCATATGACGTATTTCAATGGTGCTATATATGATAAACCTGATTTAAAAAAAGTATGTTATTCTTCTGAGAAACATTACTATTCAAACATATATAATTGTAAGTTAAAGCTATATTTTCGTAATACTGATATGGCAATACATAAACAGAATTAGTTATGTAACTAAATTGTACAGTGAATAATGTTATGCAGTATTATTAGTTTTTAATTTTTTTTTTCTCATTGCAGCCAGTTTTGAGGAAAGTATTGAGGGCAGAATTTGCTGCTGCTATTGTTATGTCACCTTTAAATGAGGAAATGAGAGATGTGGTTGATAGGGTTACAAGATTCTATTTGTCAAAACCCAAATACATTGTGTTTAAGAGACAAGAGGTTGTTGCAGCAATGAAGAAAAAAAAGGCTGAGATATCAAAAAATGTGAGACCGAAAAGGAAGTGCGTTGAGAAAAAACAATCTTAGTTTAGGTTTTGGGTGAAGAAAAACAACAATATTTGTGTTATATAATTGTCTGTTGAAATCAATTGTGATGTTGAATTAGTATTTTTGAAAAATATGTTTTTAACAGTATTTGATATCATTTTACAATTATAATATATTTATATTGGTTATAACTTTATATTATATTTTTTTTGATGTAGGTATACAGTTGGAAAGTATAAAATGAAAAATAAGGTAATGAATGTAACCTGTATATTATACATGTTTTTTAACAGTATTTGTATAAGAGATAAACAGTAATATTCATAAGCATTAACAGTATTAGTCATAATACTCAACAGTATTAGTATCAAACATAAACAGTATTAGCTATAAGACTTAATAGTATTAGTATCAAACATAAACTTAATTAACTATAAGACTTAACAGTATTAGTATCCAACATAAACAGTATTAGCCATAAGACTCAACAATATTATTATCAAACATAAACAATATTAGCTATAAGAATTAACAGTATTAGTATCAAACATAAACATTATTGGCTATAAGACTTAACAGTATTAGTATCAAACGTAAACAAAATTAGCAATAAGAATTAACAGTATTAGTATCAAACATAAACAGTATTAGCCATAAGACTTTACAGTATTAGTATGAAACATAAACAGTATTAGCTATAAGACTTCACAGTATTAGTACCAAAACATAAACAGAATTAGCTATAACACTTTACAGTATTAGTATCAAACATAAACAGTATTAGCCATAACACTTAACAGTATTAGTATCAAACATAAACAGTATTAGCCATAACACTTAACAGTATTAGTATCAGACATAAACAGTATTAGCTATAAGACTCAACAGTATCATTCAATATTATTATCAAACATAAACACTAATAGCCATAAGCAATAACAGTAATTCTTGAACATAAAAATTACTTACACAAAAATATAAAGTATTAATGCATAATATAAAACAGTATTACTGATTAACAGTAACAGTATTACTGAAAAAAATAGAACAGTATTACTTAAAGCTATTTTCTAAAACAAAGTTTCTTTTGGTATGTATGGTGTTAAACTGCCAAATTCTGATGTTGAATTATTCTTTGATGAACTTCCTCTCTTCTTGTTTTTCTGAAAATGTGTCTTTAGTCTCTTGCTCCTACCTTTAGTGACTGCACGTTCTGGATCAAGAATACAAGTAGAAGAATTTGTGTCGTTTTCAGTTTGTTCGACACCTGCATCACTAATAGAAGTTGTTAAAGAATCAACAATAATACAATCCTTGTTGTAGCTTTCTTCCAAAAGATTTCTCGCATTCCTATTGTTTTGTGATTTCAAGACTAAATTATAGTATTTTCTTATCATCGTGTGACGCCAAAGAACCCCTTAATTTCCCCTTGCTATGCTGTTATCATTGTTATTGAGTTTGTCCCACACCATCGACTTTGCCAATTTTGTCCATCTTTTTTTAATGTACATTTCAGGTATAGATTGTGCTGAATTTATGTGGAGTATTCTCAAGGAATGGCAACACAAAATACCCATTTCTTCAAACAACTTGCAAGAGCATGTCACCATCATCAACTGGTAATCAAATATTACTTGCTTATTTGCAGTTTTACCAGGATTGGACACTTCATAAAGTATTGTGGTACCTTCCATTCCAATGACTTTTGAAAGACAAACAATGCACTTTCTAAACTCCTCTTCAAAATATCTAAAAGCATTGATCGTGTATATTTCAGAAGCATGTTTCCGCAAGTGACCTTGCACAATTGAATTCATCTTGCTGTTCAGTCATCCTCCAACGTTTTACTGTGTTACTGAAAAGTATATAGAAATCTGTCAAATTTGTTGTCTTCTTAGCATGAAACCCAATTGCATTATTTGTCGATTCACTTCTTTGTGATGAAAGAATAGCAGCAGAGAAGTAATTCTTGTTTAAAGTTGTACACCACTTTTCATTTAATCCGTAAAGTCGTGTGAACCAAGAGTGATCTTCGAGATTATATTTTTGCACCATGTTTTTCCAACAGATTTCAAATTCATCTTCATCATCACATCCAGTTAAACATTTGTTGAATTGACTTTTAAACAAATTGTCCGATTTCAACTTTGTAAATCTGGTTATTGCATTTTGTTGAAGATGTCATATACACAATCTATGTCTTGTTGCTGGAAAAACCTGTCAAGACAAAAGTAGTAATGCAGCAATATTACTGAACAGTTATATTTGTAATACTAAAGAGTATTACTAAATAAGCTATACAGTATTACTTACTAGTCTATACAGTATTGATTGATGAAAAAAAACAGTAAAAAAAATATTACTGAACAGTTATATTTGTAATACTAAAGAGTATTACTAAATACGCTATACAGTATTACTTACTAGTCTATACAGTATTGAATGATGAAAAAAAACAGTAAAAAAATATTACTGAACAGTTATATTTGTAATACTAAAGAGTATTACTAAATACGCTATACAGTATTACTTACTAGTGTATACAGTATTGAATGATGAAAAAAAAACAGTAAAAAAAATATTACTGAACAGTTATATTTGTAATACTAAAGAGTATTACTAAATATGCTATACAGTATTACTTACTAGTCTATACAGTATTGAATGATGAAAAAAAACAGTAAAAAATATTACTGAACAGTTATATTTGTAATACTAAAGAGTATTACTAAATACGCTATACAGTATTACTTACTAGTCTATACAGTATAGAATGATGAAAAAAAAATAGTAAAAAAATAAACAGTACAATTTTAGTTATACCTTCTCAATTGTATTTGCTATTGCTTGATCTTGGTCTGTGAAAATTGTGATGGGACTTTGTCTACACATTGATTTCTTGAAAATATTGAACAACCATTCAAATGTTTCTATTTTCTCATCTGAAATGAATGCACAAGCGAACATGACATTTTTCATGTGATTGTTGACACCAACAAAGGGGGCACAAATCAAATTGTATTTGTTTGTCCTATATGTTGTGTCGAATATCATCACATCACCATATAATGCATAATCTTCCTTCATCATAGAGTCCCTCCAAAACATATTTGATAATCTTCCCTCGTCATCCAATTTTACTCTATAAAAGAAACCATCTTCCTCTGCATCTTGCTCTTGTATCATATCTAAAATTGTTTGTGCATCACCTGCTTCGATTTTCTTCATTTTCATTCGATGCACCAAATTCAAGTGATCTTTCATTGTATGCCCAACTATTTCCTCTCCACCAAAATCACATGCCATGTAACGATAAGAGTCTGACGGTTTCATTCTTGAATCTAGCATTGTCTGAATCGCTGCACGTTTTTCATCTGTTATATGTCTCTCTGAACGATGCAAATGACTCCACTCTTTTCTTGTCAGTTCATGATTATGGATAGTCTCATGTTTTACTACCTCGTACTCATTTTCATAATTCAATTTCACTGTAAGTGATGCCTTGCAGTTTGTCCTTGTTGCTTTTGACCTCTTTGTTGAAAACTGCAATTGTAGGTATAGTGTCATTCTAACAGTATAACAGTACCACTAACTTATACGTAACAGTACCACTTAATAAACATAACAGTATTACTAAAATAACACAAAAGTATTACATAAATTAATATAAGAGTTCTGTATAATTTATACATAACAGTACTACATGACCTGTTTTTGTTTGTTTTTGCATCCAGCAGATGAGCAAACATATATTTTCCCAAGTAGTATAGATGTATCAATTGTAGAATATCTACTGTTGGATTTCCGTACTCCAAATCCGATCAAACGAGAATGTTTTTTGTAGAGCTCATACATTTCATCAATAGTCTTCCGTTAGTATCCAATAAGTGAACCAGATAGGGCTTCAATATCTTCAATGTCATCAACCAATTGACTACTCCGTGAATCAATTTCAATTGTTGCAGTACTTGCAAAAACTTCAACATTTGTTGTTTCATCTTCTACAATAATCTCAGTCATATGTTCTGCAATTTTAAGTACAGTGTCATTAAAACAGTATAACAGTACCACTAACTTATAAATAACAGTACCACTTAATAAACATAACAGTATCACTAAAATAACACAACAATACTACATAACTTCACATAACAGTCCCCTCGCGATTCACAAAGAAATTACCAGTAATTTCTCCCATATTTTTTCAGATTCGTCGTTGAATCTTCAATTCGAACACTATATTAGTTTCAAACCTTCAATTAATGGGTAATCGAACACTATATCAGCTTTAAACCTTCATCAATCAATATATCAGCTTCAAACCTTCAATCAATGTATCAATGGCGGAATTTTTTTTTTTTGTCAGAAATAATATGGTCGAAATTTGATCAATGTTGGACGTTATGTCAATGTATCGAAATTAAATTAGAGTATTAGTATGTTTTCATGTTCGAAGAAGAGGTTACCTTCGCGTTTTTCTCAATTAATGTCGCAGTTTTCTCCCCCAAGCCGCCGCGCAGAGACGATGAACAGTGAAATTGAATATTTTTTAATTATATAACGCGTGTTAACACGCGCCCACCATGTGGAGCGCGTCCTCGGTGCGAGTGGGGCAGGAACCGGTCCAGATTGTTGTGCACGGATCCACTGATCCGTACACAAGTTGCACAGGAGTTGTTCTAAAAAAAAATATTGGACAATGCAAATGTGTTTCTTTGATAGGAAAATTGGTTAATGAGGAGCAATTTTCAGACGGGTGGCAATAAAAAGAAAGTTAATCAACCAAATATATTTGATGTTGATATATGGGGAAAAAAAAAAAAAAAAAGAAGGAAAAAAATTGCGATATTTGGGTTGGCAAAAAGACTAACAGAAAACTAAGAAACAGTTAAAGATATATCTATTTTGACTATTTCACAATTATGAGTTTATTACATGTGTATAATGGGTACTCACCATCCCCTTGAGCTGACTCTTTTTGTACACCAATTTGGTTGTGGTTTTCTTGTACACATCAACTCTCTCTAATTATCATATAAATTCAGAAATGACATAGTAGGAAGTCCAAATGAAATTATGTAAATGCAGTATTAATATCATTTCAACTTAATTGCTCTTTGAACTATTGATATGTTTTGGTTAGACTAATTCAACTGGAAATCTTTTTGAGCTAAGTTAATACAAAGTTAAGAAATTTATGATTATATATATATATCAATTTTGGTCTTGAGTATTTATAAGAGCACGAGTAATGGTTAATGAAAGTTGTATTATTAAATAAAATATTAATATTTTAATAATAAAAAATGTAGATGGTGTTATTGCAGATCGTCGGAACTTGCATGTAATAACACCATTATAAGAGAGAGAAAGAGTGAGGACATAATTGTGTGGGGGCCAATAGTTTATAGTTTTGAATATTATTTTATTTTTATTATTCTTAGCATCCACAAATTAATAGTTGTGGATGCCCTAATGGATTAGCTAGATCTTCATGGCACATGGGAATCGAGCTCAACGTGGATCATTTGTCTTCGACTTTTAATTGCATATGATTTTTTTTTTATGGTCCAATGTCTATAATTGATTGTAAAGGCCAATTCTAAACCCATAGCACATCAAGTATACTATGTTCTTTGAGTGAAGAGTTCTATATCTAAAGAGTTTATGTGACATGATATCATGTACGACTTTTCTGAAAACTTAAAATAAAAAATGGTTCCATCAATTTCTTAAAAAGGGTATGAGATGATTTTAGAATCCATAAAGATAAATAAAGGTCTATTGAACTTGTTGTAAGTTTAAAATCCAAGGGAGTCAGTTCAAAGTCAAAATTACAGGTGGAACAATGAAATTCTAGTATATTCTTTCATTAAAAAAAATTAAATATTCACACCACTATTAAGTTGCAATGAAATTTGTCTCAACTTATAAGCTACTTAAAATGTCTCATAAGATGTTTTGGGACTTATAAATTCCTTATCCAAAAAAAAAAAAAAACTCAATAATGTTTTGTAAAATTTTATAAATAAAGTTTTATTTCATACTAAAAAAATATCAAGATTTTATAAGCTATTTTTAAGATATCTTACTTTCAATCAAGTTCTTTAAGTGTCATTAAATTACATAATTTCATTAGCAACATTTTATAAGTCCCATCATTTTTTTTATCAAAATATTTCAACAATTTATATTTAAAATAATACTCCATAAAGCACCTTATGAATTCTGAAATATGTTATAAAATGTGTGAGCTTTAAGATCTTTTAAGTAAGTTTTAATCAAATACCCGTCTTAGAGATGATCTGAGACTACGATTTGGGCTTTTCTGTTTAACCAATTTAATATATCTGATGGGCTACAGCAAGAATAAAGCAATTTGGGCCTGCAGACCATAGGCTCAAAACACTAGGCCCAAATAATATATTCCAATGGTCGTAATACTTGGATTAGAATTTGGTTGGGCTAATAAAATATAGTCCTTAGATATTCAGGTTTTAAAATTCTAATTAATTCATTTCTGCCCAAATTAATTTGCAACTTTGCTTGATGATTTATTTTAATTGTAATTCCTAATTATTTTTAAAAAAAATTATTATAACAGTTCCAAAAGGATATGATTGATAAATGTTGAGCAAGGAAAAAAAGAAGAGAAATTCTAATTTTCTTATAATACTAATAATATATTTATATAATATTAGTCATACTTTTATGTAGTGAAATTTCAACCAAAAAAATAATATAAATACTTTGATTTGGGTCTGATACTAGTTGCACGAATCCAAAATAGATAAAAGTTTTTTTTTTTAATTTATAATAAGAATTAACAATAAAAAATTGGGAAATAATAGTTTTTTTCCCTCTAACTTTACCTTTTTTTTTCCCACTATATATAAGTTTAATTTTAATTTTTTTTAGTTCCATTACCCGTAATAACAAGTTAAGATAACTTAATATCATTTATTTGACATTCAAACTACATATTATAAATTAACAATTTTTAAAAAATATTTACATGAATTCATTCATAAAGAAAAATGTATTCTCTCACCAAACAGCCCGAACAAAAAAGTCTACATAAATTTGGATGTCAAACAAGCAACACAAGATCACTATG
The DNA here is from genome assembly GCA_954870855.1 of Scutellaria minor. Taxonomy (NCBI): domain Eukaryota; kingdom Viridiplantae; phylum Streptophyta; class Magnoliopsida; order Lamiales; family Lamiaceae; genus Scutellaria; species Scutellaria minor. The sequence goes on from OX940737.1 coordinate 13,823,461, forward strand.
ACCTATTATAAAGGTAATCAAACTAAAAGTTAAATATTCCTGAACTTAACAGGATTAAAATACAAAAATGGATAGACTAAAGATATATGAGAATAAATTATATTCCTTCAAAGCCTCAACCATCAAACAAAGCATCCAGTCTATGAGAATCCACATGCATTTATCCCTTTTCTGCACACTAAATCAGCATATTCATATAATAGACTTCATTCAACATCAAATTTTGCTCGCATCTTATTCCAATAATTTCATCATACTTTTACATGCAAATCTACACACGAAGATACATGAACAAGACACTGCTTAAATACACGATCTCCCTGTATGAACGAATATTGTTCGTATTCTACCAGAAAAGAGTCGTGAAGTGAAAGTGACAAAAAAGAACTAGACAATACATAGCAATTTACTCACCATGCCTTTATGTCTTTAGGAGCTCGAGAATGAAGGTGTGTTAGTTACATTTATAGGTTTATTTCTGGACGAAAGGATTTCTGTTTGGTTGATTCGAGCATGCTTACGATCTTTTGGGCAATATCACTGTACTCCCTGTATGAACGAATATTGTTCGTATTCTACCAGAAAAGAGTCGTGAAGTGAAAGTGACAAAAAAAGAACCAGACAATACATAGCAATTTACTCACCATGCCTTTATGTCTTTAGGAGCTCGAGAATGAAGGTGTGTTAGTTACATTTATAGGTTTATTTCTGGACGAAAGGATTTCTGTTTGGTTGATTCGAGCATGCTTACGATCTTTTGGGCAATATCACTGTAGGCCCCCGATACAAGAGAGTCTGGATTTGATATCACAATGGGGACACCTTCATCACTACCACTTCTGATTCCTGTTTCCAAAGGCACCTAAAATCATACATTTAATTGATTAACACTGGACAGATTAATGAAGTTTCAAAGATGACAACACCAAAATACTTGAAGTAAATCACGAACTGACTTTTAGCTAAATGACCGTATGGAAATTTTATGGTAGCTCTTAGTTCAAAATTACCAGCATTTCTACATCTGTTCATATTTATAGATAAATAATAGATAAGTGAAATAAGAGGACAAAGACAAAATTGGTAGCATTACCTCACCAAGAAACTTCATACCCATTTCATCAGCTGTATTTTGAGCTCCACCCTTTCCAAAAATGTAGTGAGGCTCATTACACTTCGGACATTTAAAATAGCTCATGTTCTCTACGATTCCTAATATCTGTGGGACATCACCATCGTTAAAAACATCAGTGTCTGAATTTCAGAAAAGAGAAGGAAATGGAAATTGGTAGAGAAGTAGCATTGCATTTCATATTAGCAGAATACTAATTTGAATTAACAAACAATTATTGTTGCAAAGGAAACGGTTGGGACTAATTATAAGATTTGTGTTTCCCTTTTCTGGAAAGATGAAACAACTTTCTTGTGTTAAAGTTATTGCTTCTACATATTATATCAAATAGAAAATATTAGTATGAAAATGCAATGGAATACATATTACCGGTACGTTGACTTGGGAGAACATCTTAACACCTCTTCGAGCATCCATTAATGCAACATCTTGAGGAGTCGAAACAATTAGGGCTCCTACCAAAAGTTGAAAAATAACTTGGTTATAATATCAAATTCAAGAATGAAGGTACAATGGAACACAGATAATCCAAATGCTTCATAGATCCATTGTCATTTATAAACTGATTCTCCTTAAAAAATGAGGTGTGGATAGATGCATGACATTACGAAGGAAAAGGACACTTGAAATTGACCGAAGGGAAAAAATCCTTTTCAGACATTCCACCAGAGGATAAACCTTGTATCTTTCCAACAACATCATATAACAGATAGCATGTGAAAACATGAAAATCATTTTATTCTACAGGTGATATAGTGCTCACAATAAAAAACTACTTCAAGAGTCGTAAATACCTGACAATTGCAATCTCTGAGAGATGGAAATCTGAGCATCACCGGTGCCTGGAGGCATGTCGACCACAAGAACATCGAGGACTCCCCAATCAACTCCTCTTGTCATCTGTTCAAGTGCTTTCATCACCTAAAAGGGCAAACATATATCATAAATAAAATTGATTGAAAGTTTTGACTTCATTCTTACAAGAACCAAACCAATGTAAACATGGAAAAGCAAAAGAAAGTGCTAAAACATAACTAATAAGAACTAAGCAACACTTGCCATAGGACCTCTCCAGACAATCGCGTCCCCCGCTGCCACAAGAGACCCCATTGACATGCATTTGACACCATAATTTTCAATCGGGATCATCTTCTTATCTGCTAAGAGGTTACAATAAACGAAGAAGTTAACTTTGTACATCTCAAGAGAATAACATAAAAAGGTGCTAGTCAGATTACAATGCATTATTGAAAACATTAAGCATATATAACACATCCTTAAGAGGATCCACCTACTGTTTATCAAGTGAAGCTGACATAAACCACATAGATAGGTGAAAAAAACACAAACCAAGATAATCAACCTATCTAACACACATATAAACAATCAAAGAAGTTGAAAGGGTGTAAGAAAGCAGAGAATTTCAAGTCCATTAAAGCACCACCTGCACTCACTTCAGGCTTTCCATGGAGCTTCATCATTATAGGGATTGACGGTCCATAAACATCGGCATCCAGCAACCCAACTCTAAGCTGGCACTTATTTGCAAGTGATACCGCCAAATTAACTACAAATCACAACACACACAACATCATCACACACTAGGAACAATAGCCTTAAAGCTAACACCTTCACACAAACCCATCAAAAATCCATCAAGAAACACTTATTGCATGCATTCCACCATAACAATAACTCAAAAAACAATCATTTTTCATGGCAGAAATAAACAAGAAATGGCTATAACATACCTGCAGTAGTGGACTTACCAACGCCACCTTTGCCAGAAGCAACGGCTATAATGTCTTTAATCCCTTCAATCTTCAGATTCTGCCCCTTTCCACTCTGCACAGCGTAACCCCTGAGCCCTCCAATCTTGAAAAAAATCAGAAAAAAACAATGGCAGCTGTAATTTCTTGATCAGTTTTGTGTTCAAGAAAAAAAGGCTAGATTTTTAAAATATCTTGCGAGATACAACACTTACAGAACAATGTCGCAGGAACCGATTCATTGATTCTGAAACTTTGATTGATATTCAAGATTAAAATCCGCTGAAGAAAATTGAAGTTGAAGGAGTCATGAACTTTGGTGGACTGGATTGCAATAGAAACTGAAGAATATGATTCGGATCTCATAGGCCCATAAACTGATTACTGATTTTGGGCCTATGAATCTTTAGCTATGAGGCCTATAATACATTGGGCCTTGGAACTGTATTTGAAGAGAAAATCTGTTAATGAATATTATCAGTCTAAATTAGTGCAAACCCTAAATTAGTGGCACAATAGAAGCACCATTAAGAAAATAGAATAATTTGTTGTAATGATTAATTTAATTATATTTATAAGAAAAAGAAAACCTATTTCAAGGACCAATGTAGTGTAACATCCTGATGAAGGCTTGAGCTGTTTTTTTTAACTATATAAGGAATGAAGTTAAATGACAAGCATGATGTCCGTAATAGTACAAATGAAAGTACGTACAGCCTTTTTTTTATGTGATATAAAATGGGAATAGAGTGAGGAAATTGAAATTTGCCCGTCTACTTAAATACCACTATAACTTTTTTCTATTTTTTATTTTATTTAAGACTCGTATTGCATTTTAGTAAGGTAAGATACAATTGTATGTGCAAACATGTATAGTTAAATATATGGTTAAAAATCATGTATCTTTACCTGGATGATATATGTTAAATAAATGTAATGCATCAGGAAAGAACAACACAATGAAAATGTTAATTCTTTACAATTATCGACATTAATAACTCATTTTCGAATTAATCGCAATAAAGTTGATAGTTTCTACCAATAAAAATGGAAGGAAGGAATACAATGAAGACTATCTACGCTAATGAAGGTAGTCGGAGGTTACTATGCAAGAAGGTTGTTTCATTGTTTGCTACTTTTTAACTTAAAAAGTCATGTTGTTATCTCTTGTTTACGTTTTGTAAGTTTTTTTTTTTTTTTGGCTAGTTAATTGCTACAAGTTAGCTAACTAGTTTTTTGTATTTCTTTACCTACACATACAATTCAGATAGTGGTTACAATTATCAGGTAAATTGTAATCGCTATTATTCATTAATTTAAAACTATGTATTTTTAATGTGGTACATAAGTGAGACATGAATTTTTACCTAGAAAATCGGAACTACATTTTCTAAGTTGTGATAGTGAAAAGATAGCTCTTGCATTTGGCCTAACTAGAATCAAAGATGACTCTATGATACGAAAAATGTAAAACCCCAAAATATGATTGTATATGTGAATTCTAGCATAGTGATTGTATAGGTCCTAATTTAGTGTGAATGTTCCCATTTGGATGAAATGCCTAAAGTTAATAGCATGATTCTCAGAAACAGATAACAATCCAAATCGAAAAGCCCACAAAAAGCACACAAACATCGAAAAATCAAGAAATCAAGAAACCCTATACCACAAAATGTAAGAAGAAAACAAGAAGAGCAAAGACGAAGGTGAAGATTCATATGAGAGCTGTTGTTTAGAGAAATAAACTTTTGTGTACCTGGTACACGAAATTAGATCCGTGCACTCAGATCGACCCGGCCCGCCATGCGCCCGCACGCGCCACCAGGTCGCGGACAAAATCCGCTCAAACATGCTCCCAGGTGTTAGGTTTCTATGTTATGTTAATTATACATTTTAGTAGTGTTAGTCATACATTTCATAGAGATGTAAACGAGCCGAACCAAGCCGAACAGTACTGGGCTCGAGTTCGGCTCCAACGAAGTTTGATAACAAGCTAAACGAACTCAGTTCAAGTTCGGCTCGATTAAAGGTCGTCAAAAGTTCGAAATGGGGGATCGAATACAGGCTCGTCAAAAGTTCGAAATGGGGGATCGAATACAGGCTCATCAAAAGTTCGACATGGGGGCTCGAACACAGGCTCGCCAAAAGTTCAAAATGGGGGCTCGAATACAAGCTCGTCAAAAGTTCGAAATAGGCTCGAATACAAAGAAATTGACTTCACCCTAACAAAGAAACACTGGAAATTGGACAATTTAACTTCATAATCAGAAGTTCGATCATTCAACTCTTAACAAATTACATATAACTACTCCCCAGGAAATAAAAACGGTAGAAAAATCTAAGCAAAAAACAATGAAATTGAGCTAAAAATACAGAAAAATAAGTAAAATAAAACCTGGATTTTGAGGCTTTTCATCTATGGAACTAGGCGGTGCATCAGACGGAGTCGCCATAACTAGAAAAAAAGGGTAGTGAAGCTAATCTGGAAACACTTCCTTTTCACGATTACCTCGATCATGTTCATGTATATTTCCATCCATCGATCGGCCAAAGGGTAGTGAAGTGAAGTGAAGGAGGCGGATGAATTAATTTGCCCTGGGTTTCATTGATAAGCTGAGTGGGCCTTTAGCTATTTCAAAAATAATTGCTATTATTAATTGGGTTTTTTTCAATAATAACAAGGGTGATTCTATACCCAAGAATAGGGATGTAAACGAGCTAAACCAAGCCGAATATCACTGGGCTCGAGTTTGGTTCGTTTGTTTTTTTTCGGGCTCGAGTTCGTCACGAACTTTAAAAATGGAGTTCGAGCTCGGCTCGACATCAAAATTTTGAGTTCGATATTTGTTCGAGTTCGGCTCAAACAAAGTTTGATAACAAGCTAAACGAACTCAGCTTGAGTTCGGCTCGATAAAAATTCGTCAAAAGTTCGAAATGGGCTCGAATACAAGCTCGTTTATTCAAAGTTGAGTTCGGCTTCGACAAAAGTTTGTTGGAAGTTCGAACTGAGCTCGAATACAGGCTCGATAGTTCAAGCTTGAGTTCGGCTCGAAAAATTAGAGTTCGAGCTCAAGTTTGAAAGCTGTTTAACACTAATGCGCTCATGTTCTGTTAACCCACACTCTAGGTTCTTGGATTGGCACATGATATTAGGAGTGTGTCTTTCTATGAAGGATATAGTAACCACCTTCCTGCCAGTTTATTCATTGTTTTTCCTAAACTTTATTCCTAGAATTGCCACTGGTTTTTAATGTTTTCTATCCATTCATTGGGGTCCTCATAATGCAACTAACTGTATCTGGTGTATTGTGATTTAACAATAGCAACCCCAAATCATACTGCTCAAGGAAGGCACTGATACACCAAATATAGTATCCAAAATTCAAAGATACACACAGTAAGCGATCATTGTATATATTAGTCTATTACTCATCAGAATCATACCTAAATCTCTCAATAGAAGCAAAATCAGATAATAAGGGCCTAAATCATATAAATTTGCATTCGCCTTAATTGCATAAGATATTTGCAGTAAAATTTGAAATCATTAAATTAGGGCATTGAATCGTCAATTGAGAAGACTGTTCTGTGTGTGAGAGAGAGAGAGAGGTATTAGCGGCGAACCTGCGGCGGCGGCGGCGGCGGCGGCGGCGATGAGCTCCAATTGATTTCGAACGAGGAGGAGTTGTAATCGCGTTCCAGGTTCTACTTCTCTTTGTCCTTATCCTCTATTACACCACTCAGGCTTCGTCTACCCAGATTTCATGCATTGATGATTGAAACACTGAAAATATATAGGAGAAATAATCTATTATATATATATATATATATATATATATATATAAAATAACAATTACCCGTAATAATAGAAATACCAAAAAAGGTGCGGCCATCCCACCCCAAAATTTACTAAACGCACTCATTCCTATACAAATGAAAAACATAAATACACTAGGAATAGAATGTGTTTAGTAAATTATGGGGTGCGGATAGCCGCACCTTACCAAAAATTTCCCCTCTATTTTCATTTTTTAATAATAGAAATTTCATCAAATTTTATATTTTATTTTTTTGTGATATTTATTGAGTTTATTGTAAATTTCTAAAAATATTACTTTTGTGTAATAAATATATAAATGGTATATAATAAGTTCAGAATACACATATAAGTTACAAATGGAATATATTAAATATTTTGTCTTTTAAACTATTTTTTTCGAATACACATATAAGTTCATTATAGTTTGTTTTTCAAATCAATTAATTATTCAATAATTAATTGAGTAATATGATATCAAATAATTATTTATGTTACAACTAATTTTAAATTAAAACTATATAAAGTAATGAATTTGTTTGAAATATAAAATATCTAAATTGTAGAAATTTTGACTTAAAACTTTGCAAAACGTAATAGTACTAATTTACAAGCTATCTTTTTCAAAATCAATATTATTGATCATAATATAATAATTATATAATTAATATATATATACACACACATATAAATGTAGAGTATATAATATATACCTATTTGAGTTTGCAAATATATGAATAATTAAATGAATAAGTTATGTGAAATTATTGCAATACACGTTCACATTAAATTTTTTCTAATTATATTTCATATAAATACATGATATAATGGTATATACATACATTATCCTTATATAAAGATTTTGAATTTTGATACATATGTAGATCTGCATATGTTTATCGTTTGATATCTTTTTATAACATATCATTAATGTATTTTAAGTAATTAGAAAACTAATGTTTTGAAAGGATGATTCATTGTACATTTTAATAATATTACGCCGAGTTTAAATACATGATATAAAACTATATTTTTTATATTCTCTATTTTTTTTTCATATTCAAAATTAAATATTATTTGTTAAGGGTTTATTTATTTTGATTATTGATTTTTTTTAAATGGTAGAATATGGTGATGAGGTTTCCACTCTCGAAAAGCCACTTTTGAAGTATGGTGATAATAATTATATCAAAATTACAACACTTTTTGGATTGACTCTTTTTTACTTTTTTTTTACACCTTTTTAAATTAAACTACAGAATTTAAGATAATCGATCTATATTTTTGTTCAAAAAACTTTTGTAAATTGAGAAATTCTAACTTTAAGGCATCTGGAAAAAACTTATATAGTTTTTTTATTGGTATGTTGAAATTAATTTTTTTTATTTTGGACTGTATAAATATATATTATTAAGCATATATTTGTATACTTATTTTCAAGACCAAAATGCTAAATTATTATGTTGATCATGGAATTATACTTGAAACATCAATATAATTATACTTGAAGTATTATATCTTTTATATTAAGATAATATATCATTGGCAAATTGTATCATTAATATCAAAATTTCAAAAAAATTCAGATGGCATAGCAAGCAATATATTAGAAATAAGTAAATTATATTGAATTTAATTATTAATATGTTTATATTTTAAAATGTAATAGATAAAATAAAAGTTTAATAGGTAAATTAACGAGAGCACAAATTAGTCTGGTGATAGTATAATTTATTTATATGATGGGGGTTTTGTGTTTGTTTCTTATCCATATGTTTTGGATTGGTTAAAGAATTTTTTTTCTGATTACTAATTATTAATTAATTGGTGATAGTATAATTAATTCGAACTTAAAAACTGAATTTGAAATGAAAATTTTAGGAAAAACAAAATTTTGTCTCGGCCTGCAGATCGAGCACCTCCCTGAAGAAATTTTCATACACCAGTCAACCTACGTGAAGAAGGTTTTAGAGAGATTTTACATGGATAAGTCTCATCCACTTAGTACACCAATGGTTGTTCGATCTCTTGAAGTGGATAAAGATCCATTTAGACCTAAAGAAGATACTGAGGATATATTAGGACCAAAAGTTCCTTACTTAAGTGCAATTGGTGCATTACCTTACCTTGCAAATTGCACTAGACCCGATATTGCATTTGCGGTAAATTTACTAACAAGATTTAGTGCTTCCCCTACAAGGAGACATTGGAATGATATTAAACATATTTTTCGGTATCTTCAAGGTTCACAGGATCTTGGTTTACTATATACAAGAAATCAAAATAAGTCATTGGTAGGTTACTCGGATGCTGGTTATATGTCTAATCCTCATAATGCTAGATTCCAAACTGGTTATGTTTTTCTCTATGGTGGTACTGCAATCTCTTGGAAGTCTGTCAAACAATCTATGGTTACCACTTCTTCAAACCACTCAGAGATTATTGCTTTATATGAGGCCTCACGAGAATGCGTGTGGCTAAAATCTTTGATAAAACACATTTGTGAATCATGTGGCATTATTAAAACTGATGTATCCCCTACTGTTCTTTATGAGGACAATGCAGCTTGTGTTGCACAAATGAGCAATGGATACGTTAAAGGAAATTTAACGAAACACATAGCCCCTAAATTCTTTTATCCACATGAGCTCCAGAAGAGTGGTGAAATTATTTTACAAAAAGTACGCTCTAATGACAATCTTGCAGATTTATTCACGAAATCCCTACCTACATCTACTTTTGAAAAATATGTCCATAGTATTGGGATGCGTAAGCTTGGAAGACTATTGTCTTCAGGGGGAGCGACAACATTAAAACAACCCTGAAGGTTGGGTCCTGAAGACCAATGGTTGTACTCTTTTTCCTTGACTAAGTTTTTTCCCATAGAGTTTTCTTAGTTAAAGGTTTTTAATGAAGCAGCTAATGTAACACAATAAAGAGTAGTATGTCATGTACTCTTTTCTCGTCTAGTTTTTTCCCACTAGGTTTTTCTAGTGAGTTTTTAACGAGGCATGTACATCAAGTCGTAATGTCCAAGGGGGAGTGTTATAAATTTATTAGTTTTTAATGGACATTACTCTAGAGCCTTTAAGGTTGTTGGTCTTTTGGCTTTTCATATGTAATGGTCCTTCATATTCAAGGACATGTATATATATTGGATTCATTTTTAATAAAAGGTTCTTCCCTTTTGTTGCCACTATTATCTACTCCATATTATTATTTTATATTCATTGAGAACTATTGTATGTTGATGTGTTGATTCTCGTGGGCTAACAAAGACGTTCGTGATAATTCATTTTACAACATTTTTTAGCTAAGTTAATACAAAGTTAAGAAATTTATGATTATATCAATTTTGGTCTTGAGTACTTATAAGAGCACAAGTAATGGTTAATGAAAGTTGTATTATTAAATAAAATATTAATATTTTAATAATAAAAAATGTAGAGGGTGTTATTGCAGACCGTCAGAACTTGCATGCAATAACACCATTATAAGAGAGAGAAAGAGTGAGGGGCATAATTATGTGGGGGTAGGAATGGCAACGGGGTGGGGTGGGGAAGGGGAGCAATCCCCGTCCCGTCCCCGGCCCCGCCCCGCGAAACAAGGAAAAACTGCCCCCGTCCCTGCCCCGCGAGGATCCTCATTCCCCGCGGGGATCCCCACCCCCATGGAGATCCCCACCACTGTAGGGATTCCCCGCGGGGAATCCCCGCCCCACCCTTTTCTTTTTAAACAAAATAATGCACATTAATTGTTCATAAAATCAAATATCAATAAAAACAAGAAATATGATTCATAATCCGAATAAAAGATGAAAACATAATTTTGTTCCACTAGGAAAAACATAAAAATTAACTATCCTATTACATTCTCATTAAATTTCATCCTTCTTCAACACTTCAATCCACCGGAATCTTCAATCCTCATGCGATTTGTCCACGCAAGCAATATCATCCTTCAAATATACAAAACATTCAATAGAGTGAAAAATTTGCAAAGTTACAAATATGTAAAAATATGATATTATTATTTCTTGTATCTAAAAATAAATGTATCAAATTTCAATATTTTATAAATAAATGAATTACTTACATTTTCATCTTCATCAATGTCCTCATAAAATGTACAACATTCGGAATGAGTAGGCGCACAAGTATCTGCAAATAAAATATAATTTCATATAAAGTTGAAAGTATAGTGTAATTATTTGTAAATTATTAAATGATATTACCATGAATTCCAGCCTATAACCAATCTTGAGCACACATTAAAGCTTCTAACGTGTCATGATGAAGTCTACTGCGATGTGGGCTAACAAACCTCCCACTTATACTAAAAGCAGACTCTGAAGCCACAGTCGAAATAGGAATCAACAAAACATCTCTAGCAATCAATTGAAGAGTAGGATACTTAAGTGCATTCTTCCACCAACTTAAGATATCAAAATCAATCTTTCTTGGTAATACACGCTCCTCCAAATAAAGATCAAACTCGGACTTGACATTGTCATTCTTACAATCTGAGGCAACAAATTTATCATAATCCCTCATTGGATCCACCTCCTCATAATTCGGTGAATGGGAATGAGCATTTGAAAAGCTCGTAGAAGAAGATTGACAAGAGAAACCACCATGTGCACTCATTTTCAATTTGGATGAGTATTCAAAAACCAAATTAGAACAAAGCTCTTGAATTCTCTGAATTTCCCTCTTTGCACCTTCTTCACTATAAAGAAGAGAAAAATAGTAATTCAATAACTTGAGCTTGTATCTAGGATCCAAAACCGTAGCCACACCCATAATGCCATGAATTTGTGACCAATACTTATCAAATTTATCTAACATTTTAGCTGTCATAGCTTCAATGTTAGAATTCCCACAACAAAGCCACCGTCTCAAAGCCATTTTAATTTCACAAATTTTTGGAAAATAAAGATTGGTAATGGGGTATTTGGTCCCTGAAAAGATCTCGGTCACACTATTAAACAATTTCAGTTTATCACAAATTTCTTTGGCTCTTTCCCAATCTTCCTCAGTAGGAGCACTTTTATAAAGTGGATCTCGTTGTTTTAAATGAGAGAAGACATCTTTATAGCAAATGGCGATACTAAGCATTGTATAGGTAGAATTCCACCTCGTAGTCTAAGACTAACTTCTTAGTGATTTGAATTTTCAATTGACAAGCCGTCTCCTCAAACCTTTCATATCTTTTAGGAGTGGCTACCCAAAAAGAAACACTAGTACGAATCTGCTCAACGCCATCACCAATAACTTCCAAACCATCTTTGACAATCAAGTTCAAAATATGAGCATAACATCACATATGCAACAATGAACCATCTGGCCAAAGTAAACTTGTATCTAATTTGTTCAAAACAATATCAATCATTGCATCATTAGTTGTACAATTATCTAAAGTCAATGTAGACAACTTATGATCAAGATTCCAATCCATCAAAGAATCAACAAGAACATTTCCAAGTACTTCAGATGTGTGGGGACATGGCACATAGATAAACCTAAATTAAATAATAAGGAAGAAATGAAAATGCAATTTATATATGTTATACTAGCAAATTATATCTTATCAAATTTGAAAAAGAGTAAATACCTGATGATGCGACTTTGAAGCTTCCAATATCCATCAATAAAATGAGCAGTGATTGTCATAAATCCCTTCTTTTGATTGCTTGATGTCCACATGTCTGTTGTGATAGCGACTCTACTCGTATTTTTATCAAGAAGCTTCATTGTCTTTGACCTCTCATACTCATAAATCTTCAAGATATCCCCCTTCAAAGTATTACGACTAACCACTTTAAAAAGTGGTTGAAGAGAATTCATAAATCTTCGAAATCCAATATGTTCCACCATACTCAATGGGTACTCATGCAATATGATCATAGTAGCCATTTCTTTTCTAGCCGTTTCTTGATCAAATGAGTAAGCCCCTATAGCAACTTTCCCATCAACACTATTTTTTGACATCAAGAATGTTTGCTTTATATCTCCTCTTTCTCAATGGACATATTTTAAAGTGATCATGTAAGTGTCTCGTCCCATTCTTTGTATCCCCTCCAAGTTTTTTCTTACAATACACGCATTCTGCTTTCCATTTGTCTTCTATCTTTTGCCTCTTATAATGATTCCACACTTCTGATTTTAAGCCCATTTTACTTCCCAATGTTAGAACTTCATCACTTCCATCTATGTATTGTACTTCATTTGTGTTTGTCGGTGTTGGATTCAAATCATCTCCAAGAATAGTATGATCACTTGGTAGAGAGCTATTCATTGGTGAGGGATGAAATATGGAGTCTTGAGTAGGAGGGCTAAAGGATGACATATTTTACCTATTAACATAAATAATAATGAATATAAACATTAAGATTAAGATTATATTCTCATTTTTGTTGAATCAGCATTAAGATCAGTTTATTCAAAATAGAGTGATGATAAGAACAACTGTTGAGCAACCTCAATAGTGATGATAATTATTTATGAATTATTTCCAGAACAGAGTACTTGTAATTACATTTATGAAACAAAATTACAGAAATCACAAAGTAGCAGAAGCCTATGCTTTAAAATTCCAAAGCCTATGTTTTCTAATGAAAAAATCATCTTCTAACCATTGCATTATTCTTATTTATTTGGTTAAAATTATATGTCAGCATCACACCAAATTTATCCTGGTTTAAATAATAATAGAAGTATTAATTATTTGGGTTTCCATTTTTCAATCATATTCAATGTGCAAACCAGAATATATTTCCAGTTCAAACCAAGAGTTCTACATTTCTTCTCAAAATACAAAATGGGTGGTCAAAAATTTCCCAGTGACATTTGATACATTACTTAGATTTAGCTTCTAATGATACAAAACTGAAGGTAATGCACAAAAATCACAATCAAGGTCAGGCCAACACAAACAAGGAATAAAAGGTGAAAGTGAATCCTGCAACACAAACAAGGTGAAAGTGAGTACCAAGCGCAGAGACTACCATAGGTCGGCGGCAGGCAAGTGACAAGTACCCTGACTTTGCTTTCCTCTCCAACTCGAGTCCTAAGATGTCTAGACTTGCTACCTTAGTCCATTTCATGTCAGGAAAGCAGATTCTCCTTCAACCTTGCGCAGCGACGACGACAACGATGGCGATAGCGACGGTGGATTTGTGTGGCTAAGATTGGTGGAGGTAGAGGGAGTGGTGGAGATTAGGGTTTTGGGTTTGAACAAGATGAGGAAAAATAAAGTATATTATATGATATATAATTATATATTAATAAATATAATATATAGATATGTAATGTTTGCGGGTCCCCACGGAAAACGGGGTGGGTAATACCATTCCCGTCCCCGTCCCCACCCCACCCCGCCAATCGGGGGTAAAATTCTCCCCGTCCCCATCACCACGGGGATAATTTTTGGGGAATCCCCATCCCGATCAGGCCGAATCCCCGCGGGGAATGGGGAATCCCCACCCCGCTGCCATCCCTATTCCTATCTCACATATTATGGAAACATATTAATGTGTTTGTTGCTGATGTGTCACAAATTCAATACAATCATTAATTTCAGAATAAAATATTTAAAGAAATATGATTGTTGTATATCAGTGGTGGGCATATTAAAACATGCCTATGGTGGGTGGGTATCATTATTTTTAGGGTTAAAAATATTTTTCCATCCGAACTATATGTGATTTTACACTTTTTTGTATAAATTTTAAATTTGATGCATTTTACGGTATTCGCTAAAATCCTAGTTGTTATACCCTGAAAAATTAATGACTTCATAAGCACAATAAGAGAAAAATATTGGGGGTCTCATCCTAATAAACCGCACGAGCAATCGAGCTGTGAAGAGGTCGCACGACCCAACTAGGCTCCGAGATGGTCCTTAACCCAGCCACAACTGAATACAAGCATGGCCTAAACATCCTCGGCGAAGATCTAAACACGACCCCACCGACATCAGAGTCAAAACTGACTCATACTGTGGATGCAAGACGAGTAGTTATAAAGTCAGCCACCAACTTTCTTCCAAAGTCATACTTAAGTATGGGACCAATCGCAACATCATTAATGGCAAACCTGCCCAAGAACGGTGGTTTTCCTAAAATCAAAGGATTATGACCCTAAATTTATCCGAACTTAGACTACTATATAAAGAAGGGTGCATTTATTATTGTTGACGTCAGATTTTGTATGGCACAAAATCCTAGCCAAACACCAAAAAATATCGATCCGGCTCAAAGAAATAGAACCGAGTAAAGTATGGAAAATCGAATAAAATAAGAGAAAGACGGTGCCCGATGCCTACTCGGGCAAATTTGCTAGGCTCGTTCTGACCGGACAGAATGTTTTATACTGAATCTGAGAGTAAAAGCTCTTTACTTGCTTGAATACCATGATTTCGGAACCCCTTTAAATGAGGGTTAGGGCCCTATTTATAGACTAAAACTGAGATACAAAACTTGGGGAATAAGACTTAAATCCCTCGATTTTTGGGTCTAGATAAAGAAAGAATGGATTAAATCCTATCTAAATCGGATACGATTTGATTGTAGATTTGTTTCCTTGTTTGAAGATTCTAGCGTGAAATAAGCAGACTTTTCCCTGCTCATCTGATATAAATTATTTCCATTCTCTGGTCTTTATCATTTCTTATCGCCCCCAATAAACCCGCTCTTGCCCAACCGATCTGGTCGACCCATCTCTACTCGGCTCGATTTACTGGATCCAGCTTCACGAATAACCTTTCTGGTCGGGTCTTACTTCTGGTCGGTCCGGGTGACCATATTTGGTATGAAAAATCGATATTCGTCGACTGGTCATCTAATCTGGTCAGGTCGGACCCTACTGGCCCGGTTCAGTGCTCAGCTCTTCAGCTTGCTTCCGACTTAGTCTCATTGGACAGCTCGGGTCAATCTGGCGGGGTATAACATTAGCCCCTTAGGCCGCGATCAGAGCTTGTTCTGAGCGGGGTCTAAATCCATTCAGCCCTGCCAGATCAACCAGCCCCTGCCATGCTACATACCTACTGGCCGAGCTAGGTGCCAGGTGTCAAGATCTGTCCCCACGTGTCTTGATTTCAGAGATCGGAAGTTGAAGAGACGTCGTGATCCCCTATAAATACGTGAGAAACAAACTCATTTCTCCACTTCTTCTCTTGCGAACTCGAAACCCTCGCATTTTTTTCTTTCTTCTCCGAGCAAAAAACACCGTCCTCAAACCACCGTTCAAGATCTCCCGTCCTTCAAAACCTCCCAAGGTAAATAAATATTCGCGTCTCTTCTGTTTAATTTATGGCTTCAAATTCATTTTCCAGTGACACGATCCGAGATTACGACCAGGGGATCAGCCCCATTTCAGAGTCGTCGTTTTCCTAGACGTCCAGCTCGTCCAATCCGTCTTCCTCGTTCGACTCAAATACCGTCCCGACAGAGCAATTGGTAAATGCTCCGCAAGCCGCGTGTGGTTCAGGTGAAGCAAGCACGTCGGGACGGGGCGACTTGGTCATCCCTAAAGGGGTCCCGATCCGAGTTATAGCATCCAGGCGCCCGATCCGGCAAAGCGCTCCCGATCGCGACTCGGAGGCCTTTGACTTTCCGACCTATGTGACTCAGGCCGAGTTGAACAAGTGGCACGCGTTTTTCGCTATTTCGGAGAGCGTGACGCTTACTGTTCCTCATCCAATGGATCGGATGGATCAGCCTCCCGAGGGCCATGTTGCGATCAGTGTTTAAGCCCTTGAGGCTGGCCTGCGATTTTCCCTCACCGTCACTCTAGTTGGCTACCTAGAGCATTGGGGAATTGCGTCAGGTCAGCTACACCCCAACGGCTGGTCATCCCTTGTCGGTCTGATGGTGATGTTCTGGCATTATGGCCTCGGAGTGCCGAGCCCTCATGAGGTCGCGTGGATGTTCAGACTGAAATTGGCTCCCGGTCTGAAGAACCACTTTTACTATGCCTCGATACGAAAATACCGACCTCAGCTGGTGTAATGTTTGATGTCATCCATCAAAGACTTGCACGACAAATGGTTCTGGGTCGGCGAGGAATGGTTCCATTTCTTATTCTGCTAATCGTCTTTTCTGATCGTTAACTTTTCCTTGCTCTGCAAATATCCCGCCAAAGAATCTTGTGATCGGCGACTCATTCACCTGAAAGATTCGCTATCTGCGTAACTTCTCCGCAGGTGATCAGAGGCACTACAAGATTCTGCTCGCCGAGGAAAACCTCCTTGGTGCTGGTTTGATCTCATCGTTTCGTGCTGCTCCCAGCCGAGTGTAAGGTATATACTCTTTTTCGGGTCGAATTTATATCTGTTGCATGATTTCCGAACCTTTGTTGATCGATCGGGCTTCTAATTTTTCAGTTTCTCTCCCCGGCCTAGGTATTTCTCTAAGGATGGACCCCGCTGAACGTCTTCGCCAACGCCCGCAGAGCGCGTCGGCCCCAGCTCGGGATGCTCAGACTTCTGCCCGGGGACGCGGCTTCAACTGTCCCATCCAGTCCCAGGCCACATCGGCAAGGCGGCCACTTAGCTCCGAATAAGAGACAAGTAAACGGGCCCGCATTGAAAAGGGCAGTCCCTCTGGAGTCGACCAATCGGCTTCTTAGCCCCAGCCTGTCTCCGACCCGGAGTCGTATTTGGCTGGGTCGATGAGCGTCACCGGCTGGGACCTCCGGCGGGTGGCCGAGACCGAGGAGTGGTTGGGGTGGAGACCCCCCTTCCAGATCAGCTTCAGTCGGGTCCATTCCTCGGGGGCCGATACAAGTCTCCCGGACGGGGTGGGGGAAGCGATGGAGGCTCCTGCGCGGGTCTGGACCGAGGAGCTAGAGGGCTACGCCCAACAGATAACCGATATCGATCTTAATATCTGCTCGGCTATCCTTCTCTCTCAGGCTTCTGTCTTTGCCTGGAGGGCCCAAGCCTCCCATCTTGCTGCCCGGGAGAGGTATAAGCGGCGACGGACGGAGTTGGGCGATGCTCGGGCCGAGCTGGCCGCCGTCAAGGACGAGAAGTCCACTTTGACCGCTCAGTTGGCTTCCTCTCAAGAGGAACTCGGTGTGCTGACCCGAGCCGCCGAGACTGATCGGCAGCATCTCGCTGACCTGACGGTTGAGATGTCCTGGCTCCGTACCGAGCTGGAGAAGGCCCAGGCTGTCCAGCCGGATGAGATGACGGTTGTCCAGAGGTTCAAGGTGTCGGCAGAATACAAGTACGAGAGTATTCTGACCTACCTCTTGTGCTTCATAGACAACATCCAGACCAACCGCGCTGCCGGGGTGGACGACGGGCTTCTGAAAGAGGCTCTGGCCTCCTACCTGGAGAAGCAGCCCCTCCCAGCCTATCATCTCCGGATGATGGATGAGCTGTCGGAGTTCTTGCCTCCGGGGTCCGATCATCTTCTCCGGCCGGCTCCCCCCATCGACTTCATATCGATGCCCAACCCTCCGGTGGAGGCCGATTTTGAGGTCGAAGAGGGCAGTAGCGACGGAGGTAGTGACGATGCTGCGGGAGGCTCGGGTGGAGCAGCAGCAAGTGTGGAGGAGGCAACGGAGCCGACCGAGGCGGGCAGCGATGAGGTGATTGAAGTTACCGACCAGTAACTTCTATCCCTCATGGCACCTTTTCTCAGTGCCCGACGTTCCTTTCTGTCCATCGTTGCATCTCTTGTTCGAGGCATCAACTCTTATCCTCTTTTTTGGTCTAGTTCAAGTCTTTCGTGTTATTGCTGTTCGGTTTACTGCCTTTTTGTAAGAGGTTCCGGCATCCAAACCGGTTTATTCTATAAAATATAATTCTGCTCGTAACTTTGTGTATTTTCTGCTCTTGATGTGTTCGAAACAATGAGTTAATTGTTCATATCATTCATTTATGTTCGGCTTACAGTATGTACGTTCTGGCTCTTCCATCATTAACTTGTCACCACTGGACATAGCATATAAGTCGGTAAGTCTTTTGATTCATTCAGATTTAGATCTCGAATGAATTTGGGGCCGGAGCCCTTGGTCGGGGTCCGAGCTCAACGAATATGCTTGGATAAGACTGAAGATCTTTATTGGATTCAGAGCTTGGATGAGCTTGGGGCCGGAGCCCCTGGTTAGAATCCGGGCTCAGCGAATGAGCTCGGCTTGGGCCGAAGCCCTTGTTCAGATTCAGAGCTCAGGTGAGCTTGGGGCCGGAGCCCCAAGTCAGAATCCGAGCTCAGCGGGCCGAAGCCCTTGTTCAGATTTAGAGCTCGGGTGAGCTTGGGGCCGGAGCCCCTAATCAGAATTCGAGCTCAACGAATGAGCTCGGCTTGGGCCGGAGCCCTTATTCAGATTAAGAGCTCGAGTGAGCTTGGGACCGGAGCCCCTGGTCAGAATCCGAGCTCAGCGAATGAGCTTGGATTGGGCCGGAGCCCTTGTTCAGATTCAGAGCTCGGGTGAGCTTGGGGCCGGAGCCCCTGATCAGAATCCGAGCTCAATGAATGAGCTCGGCTTAGGCCGGAGCCCTTGTTCAGATTCAGAGCTCGGGTGAGCTTGAGGCCGGAGCCCCTGGTCAGAATCCGAGCTCAACGAATGAGCTCGGATTTGGCCGGAGCCCTTGGATACATTTAATATAAGAAGAAACCATATATCTTATTCAGGAAGCGAAAATTACAAAATCTAAAAAAGAAATAATTTCCTAACAGGCTAGTGGTAATACTTCTTCAGATGTTCAGCATTCCAAGGCTTGGGTACCTTCTTTCCATTCAGGTCGGCAATTTCATATGCGCCTCTGGTGAGTACTCGGACTATTTGATAAGGTCCCTCCCAGTTCGGGCCGAGTGGTCCTGCATGAAGTTTTCTTGTGTATTGCAGAACTTTTTTGAGGACTAAATCTCCGACATTGAATCTCCTAGCTCGGACCTTAGTGTTTGTAATTTTTTGCACTTCTTTGTTTGTAGATAGAGTTTTTGAGGTTGACATCTTCTTTTTTTTCTTCCACGAAGTCTAGACAAGTCAATAACGCCACTTCATTGCTCTGCTCTTCAAAATTTTGAGTTCTCCATGTCAAGATTCCGACCTCAACTGGTACGACGACCACCGACCCGAAGGCCAAGCTGAAAGGGGTTTCCCCTGTTGATGTTCTGGCCGTTGTTCTGTACGACCAGAGGACTCCCGATAGCTCATCTACCCAGGATCCTTTTAAACCTTCTAGTTTCGCTTTTAAAGTGTGCTTGATGATTTTTTTTATGGCCTCTACCTGGCCGTTCCCCTGGGGGTGGTAAGGAGTGGAGAACAGCTTCTTGATGCCTAAGTTTTTGCAAAACTCTCTGAATCCTTCCGAGTCAAATTGGCGTCCATTATCAGAGACCACGGAATGCGGGATGCCAAAGCGGCATATGACAGACTTCCAAACGAAATCAGTTATTTTGGGTTCAGTTATTTTTACGAGTGGCTCGACCTCTGCCCACTTTGTGAAATAATCAACGACCACGATTGCGAACCTTACTCCTCCTCTTCCGGTTGGTAGTGGTCCGATCAGGTCTATCCTCCATTTGGTGAATGGCCACGGGGCCGCGACTGCCTTCAGCTCTTCTGTCGGTGATTTCATCAGTGGGGCGCACTTTTGCCATCTCACATTTTCGTGCAAAGTTAATTGCGTCCTTTTTTAGGTTCGGCCAGAAATATCCTTGCCTGATGATTTTAAAGGCCAGGGTTTGTCCTCCTGTATGATTTCCACAAATTCCTTTGTGAACTTCTCTCAGCACGTAGTTGGTTTCCTTCTCATCTAAGCATCTCAGTAGGATAGGGAGAAACCTCTTTTGTATAGGATTCCATCCTTCAAAGTGTAACAAGCAGAGCGAATCCTTAGTTTTCGAGCCTCGATTACATCATTGGGCTCCTTCCCCTCTTCCAAGTATTTGATGTCGGGGTCATCCAAGTATCTTTCTGCTCGGTATTGTATATCATTTTTTGTTCTAATGCTGAGCTCTCGACCATACAAATATTAACCGATCCTATTTCTTCTGCTCCTTCACTTGTCGCAAGTCGGGCCAAGGCGTCAGCTTGGGCGTTTTTCGCCCTTGGAACCTGTTCTGCTCGAATTTTCCAAAAATCTGCCAAAGCTACTTCTACCGACCGTAGGTATCTTACCATCTTCTCATCTCTCGCGGCATATTCTCCTAAAATTTGGTTGACGACCAGGAACGAGTCGCTGAAGACCTCGAGGTCGTCCGCTCCAAATTGTTTGGCCATTTCTAGTCCGGCCAGAAGGGCCTCGTATTTTGCTTCGTTATTTATTGCTGGAAATTGAAACCTTAGTGCCGAGCAGAAATACTTATTTGTGGGGCTTATCAGAACAATTCCAGCTTCGGCCGCGGCCAATGTGGAAGATCCGTCCACAAACATTTTCCAAGGTCTCTCGACCTTCTCTTCTTGGAGCACGACAGCAAGAGTGAACTCAGCAATGAAATCTGCTAGGGTCTGTCCTTTAATTGTCATCCTCGGTGAATAATGGATGTCATATTGTCCGAGTTCGACCGACCACTTTAGTAACCGTCCCGAGGCATCTGGTCGGCCAAGGACTTGTTTTAAGGGAAAATTTGTTAAAACTTCGACCCGGTGTGCTAGAAAATATGGCGGCAGTTTTCTGGCCGAGATGACCAGAGCGTAAGCTAGTTTCTCCATAGATGGGTATCTTAGCTCGGCATCATGTAGGGATTGGCTCACATAATACACCGGTTGCTGTGAGCTCTTTTTCGCTCGGACTAGAACTGCACTTACAGCGTAAGATGAAACTACTAGGTAGAGCTGTAGTTTTTCTCCAGGTTTCGGTTTTGCAAGTACCGGGGCCTCCATCAATGATTTTTTCAGCTCCTTAAGGGCTATTTCACATTCGACATTCCATTCAAATTTCCCATCTTTTCTAATCAAATTAAAGAACGGTTTGCACTTGTCTGTCGATCTCGATATGAATCTGTTCAGTGTGGCCACTTTTCTTGTTAAGCTCTGGACATCTTTTATCCTCCTTGGAGGGGTGAGTTTCATTATTGCCTCAATTTTTTTGGGATTGGCTTCGATCCCTCTTTGGCTTACCATGTAGCCGAGAAACTTTCCGGAACCGACCCCGAAAGAGCACTTTTTGGGGTTCAATTTCATCCTATACTTTCTCAGAATGCCGAACATTTCTGCTAGGTCTTTGACGTGGTCCTCCATCCTCTTGGATTTAACTAACATATCGTCTATGTAGACCTCCATAGTTTTCCAGAGCTGAGCTGCAAACATCTTGTTTACTAGCCTTTGGTAGGTTGCTCCAGCATTCTTTAGGCCAAAAGGATCATTTTGTAACAATAAAGTGTCTGATCAGTGACGAACGTTGTGTGTCGTTGATCATGCTCGGCCATGGGTATTTGATGATATCCCGAATAAGCATCCATGAAGCTCATGATCTCATGTCCCGCTGTCGTATCGACCAGCTGATCTATATTTGGCAGGGGAAAACAGTCATTGGGGCATGCTTTGTTGAGGTCGGTGAAATCTATGCATAATCTCCAAGCCCCATTGGCTTTCCTTACCAGAACTGGGTTGGCCACCCAAATGGCATAATCATATTCCCTTATGAAGTCGTTACCGAGCAACTTCTGCACTTCTAGTTCTAGCCCCTGGTACCTGTCAGGTCTTAGCCTCCGTCTTTTCTGGATCACTGGCTTGGCTGTTGGGTCGATGTTCAAATGATGGCACGCATCCTCTGGTCAGATGTCTTCCATGTCTTCGTGACGCCAGGCGAAAACGTCTGTGCTCTTTTTTAGAAAAGCTATCAGTTCCTCCCGGAATGATTCTTTCAACTCTCTGCTGATTTTGAGCTCCATCTCTGGTCGGTTTTCATCTAACGGGATCATATCTAAGCCTTCGATAGGTGTTACTTTGCTCATGGGTGTTTCCTTCCTTGGGTCTAAGGTTTCCCATTCTTCCTTGTCAAGGTCTGCCCTACCTCTTCCATGTCCGTTCTCTGGTCATCGGCCCTTGGATTTGTGCCGACCTCGTTTTCTTTGGTCGGATTTTTGATCGGCACCTGTCCTTCCGGGAAGCTTGGTATGAGCTCGGACTTCATGAGTTCGAGTTCTGGTTCTAGCTCCATATCCGAGACAATCTCTACCGCCTTTGTCCTGCTTTCTTCAAGCGTCATTTGCTTGTCTACTGAACTTAACCCGTTCTCTATAATGTTGAGCTCCCTGGGTTTCAGTCCTGCTTCACATTCTCATGCGGCCAGTTGATTCCCCCGAATGAAGTATACGTCGTCTCCGACCGAAAATTTGATGGTCAGATGGTGTATAGATACTACTGCCTTTATTTTGGCTAGGAGAGGTCGTCCCTAGATTGCGTTGTATTCTGAGTTAAGGTCCACCACTTTGAACTCGGTCGTCGTGTGAACAATTTTATCTCTGGCCCCGAATACGACCTTGAGCTCACATGTTCCGACAGTGCTCGTCATTTTTCCTCCGAAACCTTGAATCGAATCCGAACAGGATTGGAGGTCGGATTCACGGAGGCCCATCCTTTTGAAAGTGTTCAGGTGGATTATGTTGGCGTAGCTTCTTGTATCGACCAGGACCCTGTAGATCATTGTAAGGCTAATGTTTAATGATACCACCAGAGCATCATTATGAGGTTGTACTCACTACAAGAAAAAAAGGCTACGATTAGTGTTTTTAACCCTTGTCGTAGCCATATTCAAACCGTTGTCGTAGCTGGTGTTGTCGTAGCCTCTGAAAAAATCCGCTCATAGACAACGGTTTTTAACCGTTGTCGTAGACTCTACGACAACAGTTTTTAACTGTTGTCGTAGCCATATAAAAACCGTTGTCGTAGCCATATTAATAAAAAAAACAATATTTTGCCACGTAAGCTTGCCACATCATCACACACGTCATGCGAAGGATGACATCATCACTGAAATCATCATAATCAATATTATGCATTGTGTGAGATTCGAACCCGAGTGGCCCGGTGGTGCTCTAACCACTAGACCATTGATGTCTTATGTGACAATGTCTTGCATATATTTCTTTTATAATATATTTTTGATATTTTTCAATTTTCTATTATTAATGCATTTCTTTGTTAACTTTTATAAAACCATTACTTATTAATATAAGTAATTGATTTCCAATTTTGATATATTAATATATATATATATATATATAATTGAATGATTAATGACTATATTAATAATAATTAATATAATTTTCAAATTATATATATATAATGAATATATTTATAAAATTAATATATTATTCAAATTATATATATAATGAATATATTTATAAAATTAATATATATTTGAAATTATATGTATAATTAATATATTTATAACATTAATGTATTTTTCTCATTAATATATTTATAAAATTAATAATCTATTGTACATATTTTCTAAAATTTCTTTATAATGAAATAAAATTTAATTCTCAAAATTAGTTTATTTCATCAATTTTATTCAACAATATATAGCATTTCTTCTTTCATTTTAAAAAAAAATTTGTAATATTTGACTTTTTTTTTAAATATTAGTCTACGACAACACTTCTACGAGGCTACGACAACGTTAGAAAACAACTCATGTGACATTGTCTTGCATATATTTCTTTTATAATATATTTTTGATATTTTTCAATTTTCTATTATTACATATTTTTTGTTAACTTTTATAAATTAAGTACCATTAGTTATTAATATAAGTAATTGATTTCCAATTTTGATATATTAATATATATATATATATATAAATAATTCAATGATTAATGACTATATTAATAATAATTAATATAATTTTCAAATTATATATATAATGAATATATTTATAAAATTAATATATTTTTCAAATTAATATATGTATATTAATAATTAATATATTTTTCAAATTATATTTATAATTAATATATTTATAAAATTAATAATCTGTTGTACATATTTTCTAAAGTTTCTTTATAATGAAATAAAATTTAATTCTCAAAATTAGTTTATTTCATTAATTTAATTAATTCAACAATTAATATATGCATTTCTTTGTTAACTTTTATAAAGTACCATTACTTATTAATATAAGTAATTGATTTTCAATTTTGATAGATTAATATATATATATAATTGGAAGATTAATTAATGACTATATTAATAATAATTAATATAATTTTCAAATTATATATAATGATTATATTTATAAAATTAATATATTTTTCAAATTAATATATGTATATTAATAATGCATATATTTTTCAAATTATATATATAATTAATATATTTATAAAATCAATATATTTTTCAAAATTATATTTACAATTAATAAATTTATATAATTAATGTATTTTTCAAATTAATATATTTATAAAATTAATAATCTGTTGTAAATATTTTCTAAATTTTATTTATAATGAAATAAAATTTAATTCTCAAAATTAGTTTATTTCATTAATTTAATTCAACAATATATAGCATTTCTTATATCATTTTGAAAAAAAATATTGTAATAGTTGACTTTTATTTTTAAATATTAGTCTACGACAACGCTTCTGCGAGGCTACGACAACGTTAGAAAACAACTCTTGTCTTTGCTTTTCTCATATTTCTAATATATTAGAAAGTCTTTTTATTATTCCTATTTTATTTATAATTAATTTTAAGTAATCCAGGTTTTATTTGTGTTAAGTAATCAGCATTTTTTGTTTAATTTAAGCTTATAATTTGTGGTTTATAATTTGTTGTAAATATTTACAAAATTTTATTTATAATGAAATAAAATTTAATTGTCAAAATTAATTTATTTCATTCATTTAATTCAACAATATATATCATTTAATTAAGAAAAAAATTAAAATAATTGTCTTTTTTTTTTAATTTCAGTCTACGACAAGGGTTTTAAAATGGCTACGACAACGTTTTCTAACTCTTCTCTTAGGGGTCCTAGGACAACACGTCTACGACAACGGTAGGTTAATACCATTGTCTATGAGAGAAGTTTTCGGGCTATGACAACGGTTTAAAAATGTCTACGACAACGGTAGCTAAAACCGTTGTCTATGAGAGAATTTTTGGGGCTACGACAACGGTTTTGACAATGGTTGCTAAAAAACCCTTGTCTATGAGAGAAGTTTTTGAGCTACGACAACGGTTTTGACAACGGTAGCTAAAAAACCCTTGTCTATGAGAGAAGTTTTTGATCTATGACAACGGTTTTATCTACGACAACAAAATTTTAGGCTACGACAAGGGTTTTTAGCAAAAACACATGTCGTAGGGATGTTGTCTATGAGAGAATTTCTTGTAGTGACTCTCCCTTCTGCATCGTGTTCGATAAATGTCAACGATGGATGGATCGGTTCTGACCTCGGGGGGTTGCATCTTTGATATCCGTTTCTCGCTTCTCTGATCTGTTCCCTCCTCATCTTCTTTGACAATCTCTGCTCTCCAGAATTGTTATTCACAAGGGTGTGAATTTCGTGAATAGTTCCGAGCTGGGGTGGTGGTGGGGGAGGTTGTTGTGGTCTTTGCTCGGGATTCTTGACGTATTCCTTCAGATGGCCTCGATCAATTAACTTTATGAGCTCGATTAAGAGTGCCCTACATCTGTCCGTGTCATACCCCGGAGATTTATGGTATTGACAATACCTGCACTGATTCAACCGAGCAGGATCAACTTTCATTGGTCTCGGGATTGGCAACATATTCTGGCCTTGTAGCTTAGTAAGTACTTGGGCTGGACTGACTGTCAGGATGTGTCGAACCCGGTTTAACTCCTCGTTCTGGTAAACTTTGAACTCTCTTGGGGGCTTGAAGGGTGTCGCGCTCTTCCTTTTCTCATTCTCTTCCCCCTTTCTTGGGTTGACTTTTCCTCTGGAACAACCTCTTCGGCTCCGATATATCTTTCAGCTCGGTTTAGAAAGTCGTGGTATGTTTTGGGGCCGTGTTCATGGATATTCCACCAAAATCTTGTTTTTGGACAGAGGTCGGCCATGATCGCCATGAGCACAACATCATCGGAAACGTGCTCCATTTCCAAGACGAGCTTGTTGAACCTATCCATATAAGATCTCAGCGATTCGTCTCTGCCCTATTTTATATTCACCAGTCTTTCTTTCGGGGTAGACCTCGTCTTCGAGCCCATGAATTGTGTGAGGAAAAGGTCAATTAGCTCCTCCCATCCTCCGATAGAAGAATTTGAAAGTGATCGGAACCATCTCTGAGCTCGATCTCCTAGCGACAAGGGGAAAGCTTTGCACATGAGCTCCTCCCCGACCCCTTGTAGCTCCATCCACGAAGCGTACTTGTCTATGTGTGAGCTCGGGTCAGTTTCGTCATTATAGAGACCAATTGGGGGTACTTTGAATTTTGTTGGGGTAATCCGATTAGAAATCTGATCTATGAAAGGTGAGGTCTTCTTCCGCGTCCTCTCCTGTTCGGATCTTGGCCTCTTGGCTTCAATCTCAGCCAATCTTTGTCTGAGTCTTTGCTCCTTCTCGTCTTCATCCTCGGAGTTCCTGCTCTCCCCATTTTTTTCTTCTCGTCGATACTCATTCCCGAAATTCAGCGTCTTTCGAGACTTTCTGACCTCACGAGCGGAGGTGGGGCCTATTCGGTCAAAAACGCTCCTTGTTTTAGTCGGTGCTGCAGATCGGGTCGCACAGAATTGGGTTTCTGGTTGACTTTCTTCTGGTGGCGGGGTTTCTTCTGGTCGCCGCTCGGTCGCTACATCATTTCCTCTGTTCTTCCGTTTGTTCCTCGGCTCGTCTGAGGATTGAGTGTCCTCAAGGTCATGAGTTCTTCGGTTCTTCTCTCTAGCCTCCACTTCCTTGAGTCTCTCACTAAGTTGGAACATCATAGCCCTGATCTCCTCTGAGGTCATCCCAATTCCTCGGGGCTCGGGTACTAGTGGGATGCCTATGGGAATCCTTTCCTGGGGAGTGTTGGTTACGACACCAGGGGTGTCGTGTAGCTGGCGTTGACCAGAGCCGCCAAGCAATAGATTTTGGGGGTCGGGTGTGTCTCCCATATCTTCTCGGTTATTGAACGTGTTGGTTGTCATGGAACTGTGGTTTTTCGGAGGTTCGCCCCTTCTTCTAGCGTCAAATGTTGACGTCAGATTTTGTATGACACAAAATCCTAGCCAAACACCAAAAAATATCGATCCGGCTCAAAGAAATAGAACTGAGTAAAGTATGGAAAATTGAATAAAATAAGAAAAAGACGGTGTCCGGTGCCTACTCGGGCAAATTTGCTAGGCTCGTTCTGGCCGGTCAGATTTGGCCGGACAAAACGTTTATACTAAATCTGAGAGTAAAAGCTTTTTACTTGCTTGAATACCATGATTTCGGAACCCTTTTAAATGAGGGTTAGGGCCCTATTTATAGACTAAAACTGAGATACAAAACTTGGGGAGTAGACTTAAATCCCTCGATTTTTGGGTCTAGATAAAGAAAGAATGGATTAAATCCTATCTAAATCAGATACGATTTGATTGTAGATTTGTTTTCTTGTTTGAAGATTCTAGCGTGAAATAAGCAGACTTTTCTCTGCTCATCTGATATAAATTATTTCCATTCTCTGGTCTTTATCATTTCTTATCGCCCCCAATGGACCCGCTCTTGCCCAACCGATGTGGTCGACCCATCTCTGCTCGGCTCGGTTTACCAGATCCGGCTTCACGAATAACCTTTCTGGTCGGGTCTTACTTTTGATCGGTCTGGGTGACCATATTTGGCATGAAAAATCGATATCCGTCGACTGGTCATCTAATCTGGTCAGGTCGGACCCTTCTGGCCCGGTTCAATGCTCAGCTCTTCAGTCTGCTTCCGGCTTAGTCTCATTGAACAGCTTGGGTTAATATGGCGGGGTATAACAATTGTAAAAAAGAGTGTAGTTGCATCTAACTAAGAATAACAAAAGAGATAAGCATAAAAAGTATTCGAGCTAAGTACATATATACGAATTCAACTAACCAAACTAATTTGACCGACCAGGTCAATCAATATCATTTAGGAAAGCAGAGGTCTGAAGACCCCGGGAAAAATTCAATTTTAGTCCATTTAAAACGCTACTGTCCAATTTTACTCCACTTTAAAAACCTTATCCAATTTTAGTCCACTTAATCAAAAAATTGTCACTATTTGGTCCTTTGGTACCAATTTTAGCACTTTATCCGGCGAGTGTGCTTCAATTGCCCCCAATTTCCCCTGGATGACACATCGATTGCTATTGACCAATAAAAATTATATGAGTCATATATATACTGAAATACAATTTATTTTTTTAACACAAACTAAAATACAATTTAAAATATACATTTTTTTAAAATATGAAAAGTAAAATACTAAACTAAAATACGTTGACTTAAAATTAGAAAGCCCTAAACCTAAAATTAGAATCAGAATCAGAATCAGAATCCCCAAATCAAAACGTAGGAACCCTAAATCCCTAAATCGTCGGTTAACCGTTGCTTGAAAATGGCTCCCCGAAAGCGCAAGAAAGCATCGAAGAAGGGAACACCGAAAGCCCTTACCCCCAAAGATCCACCCCCCGACGAAAATCAAAACGGGCGAAAGCCCTAAATCAAGAAAAATCCCCAAAACCCGTCGAAGCCCCAAATCCAAAAAAATCCCCAAAACCCATAGATGGTGAGGAGGACATTCGGTGCTCAAGTCCGAGTTTGGAAGAAATCCCTCATCCAAATGGAGACGAGGTTGAGAAATTGAAGAAATTGGAGCTTGAGAAACTGCAGGAGGAAATAAGGAAAGGAAAGGCAATGAGACGTGAGTACACACTCTTTCTTCCTTTTTATATGCAGTGTGTTAGTTTTTAATTTATGGTTGTTGGGTGAATAGTGTAGCATTGAACACTGTTGCTTTTTTATTCAATTATTTTATGTGTGGTCCCATTCTGTTTTGGATGTTTTCTATGCCTCATTTGACTATAGAATATTTTTTTATTGATTGTTGTGAAAGGGAATATAATGATATGTGTGTTTTTCCTTTTTTTATTGGTTTTGAACAGTTGGCATTGAAGAATTAAGTGAAGAATTAACTGTGGTACTTCATTGGGGGGTGAATTTAAAAATTTACCCAAGGCTGAGTATGTTGGGGGTGAAACACTAGTGTTAGAGGATGTTGAACCCGCTTCTTTGAATTTGATTGCATTGACTGAATATGGCATAATTAATAGAGCTTGTGGTTCATCATTGCACTATAGATTTCACACTATCTTGAACAATGGGTTTAAATTGATAGTTAGTGATGAAGAGCTTGTTAATTTGTTGAAGGAAAATTTTGAAAATGGGACAATGCATATATATTTAGAAGCAGATGTTGTGGACACGTTTTCAACTTAAAACCCTATAGAAGATGTGGCTGAAAATGAACACTCTGATGATTTGTTTGAAGATGAAGAATTTTTAATTGGGAATAATGCTTATGATAGAGAATCTGACCATGAGTTATTTGATGACTATGAACCTGAAAAACATGAAGCCTATGTTGATAGAAATGTTGTCACTGATAGTGAGGCTAGTGATGATGATGTGGTAGATGTTGATGTTGTTGGTTTTGATGAGAATAGAGTAAGTGATGAGGAGAATATACCTGGAACTTATCCCATATACAACCCCAAAACAGAATGGAACCCCACATTCCAATTAGGAATGCTATTTACTTGTAAGCAAGAGTTTAGGAAAGTCATACAATCTCATGCAATTATGACAAAAAGGAGCCTGAAAACAGTGAGGAATGACAAGGGGAGGGTGTATGTAAGGTGCAATGTACCTAATTGTAGTTGGAAAATACATTTAAACAAACTTGAAAATCAAGAGACTTGGCAAATCAATTTATATGAACCTGACCATCAGTGTGCAGCAACTCATGAGGTGAAAAATCTAAATGCAAAATGGCTAGGTGAAAGGTTTGTAGACAGATTTCAATCTGACCCAAGTAAGAAACTCAAGTCCTTTAGAATGGATGTGATTAAGGACTTAAGGTGCAATGTATCTAGGCAGCAGTCCTTTAGGGCAAAGAATAGGGCTTTGGAACTGATACAAGGGAACCCTGATGATCAATACTCAAAACTTTGGTCTTATGTAGATGAACTTAGGAGAACCAATCCTGGTTCAACAATTCTTTTAGGCACAGATGCTAAGTGCAGGTTTTCTCATCTTTATATGTGTTTTGATGCTTTGAGGAGGGGGTTTCTAGGAGGCTGCAGGCCTTTGTTGGGGATAGATGGATGTTGGTTAAAGGGAAGTGCAAGGGGTGTCTTGCTAAGTGCGGTTAGGGTTGACCCAAATAACAATTTATACCCTGTGGCATATGCAGTGGTAAAACAAGAAAACTTTCATACATGGGAGTGGTTTTTGACATGCTTGAAAAATGATCTTGAGATAAACTGTGCAGAGTCGGTGACAATAATTTCTGATAAGCAAAAAGGTTTGATAAAGGCTGTAGGACAGGTATTCTCTGGGGCAGAACATAGGGTTTGTGTTAGACATATGCACAATAATATGAAATCTGCAGGGTTTGGTGGAATGATGAATAAGAATCTGTTGTGGAGTTGTGCTCAAGCCACAACATCAGGAGAATTTAGAGATGGGATGAGGAAACTGAAAGAACAAAATGAGACCCTCTGGGAGTGGTTCATAAACAAACCTCCAACTCAATGGAGTAAGGCATTTTTCTGAGAGACATCAAAATGTGACATGCTTTTAAATAATGTGTCTGAGTCTTTTAACAGCTGCATACTAAAGGCAAGAGATAAGCCAATAATTACATTGTTTGAGTGGATAAGAGTTTACCTTATGATGAGGCTGCAGAAGTGTAGGGAAAGGGCAATTGGAAGATGGAGATGTAAACTTTGTCCTAAAATAAGAAGGATCTTGGATAGGCACAAGGACTTTGTTAGTGATTTCATACCCATAAAGTCACATGACAAGCATTATCAAGTGTCATGTTATGATGGAACACAATATGCTGTTGATTTGGAGAAGTGGTAGTGTACTTGTAGGGTTTGGCAACTGACTGGAATACCTTGCAAGCATGCTATATGTGTTATTATAAGCCAGAGACAGAATGAGGAAGACTTTGTAGATAGATACTACTATGTTGACACATACATCAAGGTTTATCAAAATGCAATCCTAGGGGTGAGTTATGAGAAGTTGTGGGGGCATTCAAACTATATTCCACCACTGCCCCACACTTTGCCATGACATCTAAGGGAAGACCAGTGAGGCTAAGAAGGAGGAAAGCAGATGAACCATCTCAGACTCAGACAAAGAGGAAAGGAAAACAAGTTAGTCGAACAAGGTTGAGTAGGATAAGGAAGAGAAAAGAGAATAAGGTGCTCTTATTTAAATTCTTGGTTCAAACTGTATTTTTTTATTTAATTTGACCCAAGTATGTGTTCTAACATCACACTATCTCCATTTTTTGGTCTTTACAGGGCAAAGGCAATACAAATGAGACCCACAAAGAAGATGGAAATCACCAAGATGGAAATGATGAAGAACCCATAATGCAGCCTAATGTTGTAAGTCTTTGTTTGTGTATCTGATAAGCACATCATATTTGTTTGTGTTAGGTCAACATATCAATTTACAATTTCTGTTTTGTGTTAGGTTCTCCCACCAAGTACAGATCTTTTGAATCAAGAAGTAGATGATGAATTGATGGCAGACATTAACAAAGACATTGATGAATATCTAATGAATGAAGCAGCCAACATTCAAGGGCCATCAATGTATGACCAGTTTTCTCAATCACTCAGTGAAAGGTCCAATGCACATGAAGAAATCAACATTTTCCAATTTAGTCGATAACAATTCACATCACAAGAACAACCTGCAGGGCCTTCCATACCACCTCCAGTGCCAAGGAGAGTAAACATCAGAGCCCCTGCTCCATGGACTTTGAGTGGGGTGAGATCATCTTGGGTGAATCCAGATGATGTGGTGCCTGAGACAGAGAAAAGGTTGGCGGTGGACAATGATGTTAAGTACCTGGACTTGTCAATGCCAGGGACAGAAAAGTAGTTTTAATTATGTATATATTGCCTTTCAAATTCAGAATTCATAGACATGTAGGGATTTGCTTTTAGTTCATATTTTGGTTCCTCATTCAACATGTGATCTTTTGTGTAGTTTTTGGATAATGTTTGGTGATTAAGTTTCTGAAATGCAGAAGGGCTATTTGGTACAGTGCTCATATATGTCCTCATAAATGTTAACAATTGTGGAATATATATGTTAGTTTATGGTTGTTATTAGTTATCATTTGCAGTCACAAGACAATATTTGCAAATAAATATTACTTACAAGATTCAAGTTATTGAAGAATGCAACTTACTATTAAAAACAGAAAATAATAGCCATAAAAATTACTTGCAAGATTGATACATCATAATACAAAGTTTTCTTCAAAATGCCCTCAGACAGGTCTTACCACTACAAGAAATTTGGGCTACGACAACGGGTAAAACCCGTTGTCGTAGCTAATTTTTGAGCATTGTCGTAGCCAGGGTTGCAAAAAAAAATTCGCCATTTTATAACGCACTAAAAGCGTTGTCTTACATAAGACAACGCTTTTTTTTACAACGCACTAAATAAAATGCTGACGTCATCATAATGCTGACACGTCATCATGCCACGTCATCAAAGTGACGACACATCATCACGCCACATCACCAAAACGCTGATGTCAGCGTGCCACGTCAGCCAAGTGACAACACATCATCATTGTAAATAATGTGCATTGCCTGGGATTCGAACCCAAAAGTCATGGTCGTACTCCAACCACTAGACCACTAGTGTTTTATGTTATAATATTCTACATACATTTCTTTTATTTCAATTTTCTATTATCACATATTTTTTGTTAATTTTTATTATTTGTATTTTAAATATATTTTAAAAGGTTAAATAAATAAATATATATATATATATAATTGGAAGCTTAATGACTAATTAATATGTTTAGTAATGTTTAATCTAATTTCATTTTAGGACAATTATAAAATATATCAGTGCATATTTTTAATATATTTTATGAAAATACTTTTTTTTTAAATTATGAGTTTGTTCATATAAATAATATTAATGCAAATAATATAAGATAAAATCATAAAATTAATAATTAAACTTTTCAAATTTAATTTAATTAAAAAACAATTAATATTATTACATATTTTTTGTTAATTTTTATTATTTGTATTTTTAATATATTTTAAAAGATTAACAATATATATATATATAATTGGAAGATTAATGACTAATTAACATAAGATAATATAAGATATATAACATCATAAAATTAATAATTAAACTTTTCAAATTTAATTTAATTAAAAAAATTAATATTATTACATATGAATTATAAAACATAATTTTTGAATTATGTTTAAAAATAATATATAAATTTTGTATTATTATATAAAAGGGTGAGAGTAATATTTTAGTTGTAGTTTCTTAATTAATTCAAAATAGTATTTTATAAAAATACTATTTTTTTTTAAATAGTATTTTATAAAAATACTTTTTTTTTAATTATGAGTTTGTTCATATAAGATAATATTAATGCAAATAATATAAGATAACATTATAAATTAATTAAATTTTTTAAATTTAATTTAATTAAAAATCAATTAATTTATAATTATTACAACACATAAAAAAAGTGTTGTCTTTTAAAAAAAACACCATTTAACAACCCTTTGAAAAAAGAGTTGCACAAAAGTGTTGTCTTTTTTAAAAAAAAACGTCATTTAACAACCCTATGAAAAAAGCGTTGTCTTTTTAAAAAAAACGCCATTTAACAACCCTATGAAAAAAGCGTTGTCTTTTCCAAAAAAAGCGTTGTCTTTGGTCGAATTTTTTGACCTAAGACAACGCTTTTCGAAAAAAAAGGTTGTTAATTCAAAAAGACAACACAAATTCATAAAAAAGGTTGTCTTTTAGGGGTTGTCGTAACCCAAATTTCTTGTAGTGTACATATCCAAAACTAACAACAAACATCCATAAACTAATCAATTCAATGTGCAATCCACCAACATACAAGAATCACAAATTGAAGAGCTATGAATTTCATCCTCATCCCCCTACACTTATTCTTCCACATCCTATTGTCATCTCTAAGAGTTTTGTTTTGGTTAACCATACGTTCAACGTCTTCTTTCAATTGCTTCATATCTCGTTTGAGATCTTTCATTTCTGCTTTCAACATCTCATACGCTTCTCTCAATTTTTCGTATTCGTCATTGTCATCCCATTCGAAATAGTCGCACCCACCACTTTTCTGCAGAATACATGTCTCACGTATCAAAATAATAAACAAATATTGATTACAACCAATATTTGCCAAAAATAAAAATGCATTAACACAGAGAATTGACTTCGATTAAGAACATTATTTGCCAATATTTGCCAGCTAAATATTTCCAATAAACTGAATTATTTGCCAGCTAAATATTTCCTAAAATGCATAATGCAGAATCACAGATGAATTATAATGCTAAATATTTCTCCTTCAATAAGAACAATTCTATAACCAGCTAAATATTTCCCAAAATGCATAATCACAGATGAATGTTGTTTTATAAACTGAATCTTGTTTCAACGACACGAAATGGCTTCCCTCGATTTTAAGAACTTACACTATATCTGAGACAACCCCAAAACCTCTTCCCTCGATTTGCTTCTGTTTTGGTCGTTCGCAAAAATGGCTTGTCGTCCACACAGACACTCGTGCGCTGCAGATGATTGGGAGCAATCGGACATTTCACTGACAGATTCAATTCTGGAGAACTAGGGCTCGTCGTTGATTTTGGGGGAGAACAGATTTTGTAATTTAATCTCAATTCATTCTAATTGATTTTTATTTAAAGTTTTTCTCTTAATTATTAAATATTTAATCCACCTTGGATATTAACTTACCTTTACACATAAGCACCAATTTGGATAAAATGTGCCACATAAGCGCGAGTGGACCAAAAATTGAAATTGGGGGTGATTGAAGCACACTCGCAGGATAAAGTGCTGAAATTGGGACCAAAGGACCAAATAGTGACGATTTTTTGATTAAGTGGACTAAAATTGGACAAGGTTTTTAAAGTGGAGTAAAATTGGACAATAGCTTTTTAAATGGACTAAAATTGAATTTTTCCTGAAGACCCCCGATTCTTCTCATTTTTCTGAGTTTATATCAATTTGTCCTTAAACGACCTTCATAAAATCTATGATCTAGATTATTATCTAAATACTTAGATTTTTTGGTTATAAAAACTATTTACGGTTTTTTGACGTCAAAACTAGTCATTGATTTAGGATACGTGTACGGCTATGATTTATTCAATACTGTAAAATGCATCAAATTTAAAATTCATATGGTAAAATGCAATTTTTCAAAGTTTATTTAAAAAAATGTAAAATCATGTATAGTTTAGATGGAAAAATGTTTTTAACCCTTAAAAATATAATTGTAAAAGATTAAGCTTGAGCTAGTTGTGAAGGAAGGAATCAATGTTGGGAGTTTGATAGATATAGAGTTAAAGTAGTAGGAATGTTTGTTTAAAACTAGTTTACCGGTGGAATAACATTTTCCCCTTAGTTTGTTAATACACACGTTTGGTTAGACACTTCCTGAGCAATAAATGGATGCCACTTTTGGTTTAACATAGAATTAAGGGATTAAAAAAGTCAAGTAAAATTTGAGTTATTGAAAAAAAAAAAAAAAGGAACCAAGAATCTGATTCATGTGTGGATTCTTGAATTCACCTTTTTACACTGATTAATTTAAGTAACTAATTTTTACACTTTTTTTTCTCTTATTTGGAGCCATACGTTTAATGTAATTTTAATAGGCAAATGCTAACCACGGCTAGGTCTAATCATGTCATTTTTCATATGACGTGGGGCCCGCATTAATTTGATTTAAAAGTGAGAAAACTGTAACTTACATTTCTTAAATTAGTTTTTATCGTGCAATGCACGGGAATATAAATATAACCTTATATATTAATTTTTGAAATTATTATAAATATATAAATACTATCATTAAAATATATATAATACAAATATTGTTAAAAACTATTTTTCCACTCTTTCAAAAACCGTCCCAACCGTCCACACCGCACCACACCACCTCGTATATCTAAATTTATTAGAAAATCACAATTGAAAATTTTAAAAGAAAACCGCACCGCTAATACAATGTGGTGTTTATTACCACTCATATATAACTGAACCGCCACCACATCATATACATTCTTACTATATACTAAAATATATAATATATTAATAATTTTAATTATATTTTAGTCTTTAAATATCAATCAATGTAATGATATTCAAAATGGTATTTTAATAATTTGTTAAATAAATTCAATCATTAAACATATTTTTTCATGTATAGATTAATGTCTCTCTTTCAACCAACTCTATTTATGATCTTATTTGGCTCTACCAAGTAAATAGTGACTTAAACAGTTAATGGCTTCAAGCCTTTCTTTTTTCTTCCTCATTTTCAATTCTTCAATTTTCTATCAATTTTCCTTCTCCCATGACAACAAATATAATGAAAAGAAAATAAGGTACATAACATAACAATAAAAAATATCTCTTTTTTCACATTCTTCAGTGATTCAATAACAATTTTATATATTTTTTGGTTAGAATTTTTTGAATTGATTGTAGTGGATTTATTCGATTATTCAATATTTTTTTAGTTTTTTTTGTTATTTGTTTGTTTTTGAATATTTTTTTCATTAAGTTTTGTTGCAAATGTTCAAGAATAAAAATATAGGATTCTAAGTTATAGCATCTTGTGAGAAAATTGCACGTGAACTATTGTTTTGATTATGATATATATAATGGGAAACTTAGAAACACCTCTTTTACTATATGCGATATTTTCTAATGTTATTTTATTAGGAGGAAAAAACTAACTATATTATAGAATATGATATTATTGAGGAGCATTGAATTGAGAACCCTAAGATAAAAGAATAGGTCTCATGTGCAACTGGTGCATGGATCTTAGATCCATGCACTCGAGTCGGGTCGGGCCGGATTCAACCCGGATCAGCGTATTTTTTTCCCCCGATCTTTATGTTATGTTAGTCATACCCTTATGTCCAGATTTCATACCCTTAATATAATATTTTAATTTAAAAAAAAAAATTGTTGGCCTTCATACTATGTTAGTCATACCTTTATATTATATTAGTCATACCTTTATATACAAATATCATACCTTCATGTAATACTTTAATCCTAAACTCTAAACCCTAATTTCGGCACAAGTTGTATATGTTTACCTTTATTTGATATTACTCATACATTTATGTGTTATTTTTTATACATTTATATCAACATAAATATACATTTATGTAATATATAAAGGTATAACTAATATAACTAAATGGTATGACTAATATAACTAAAAGGTATGAAAGGTATTAATAATTGTCTGAAACATGTTAAGATACATGTAAAAACCTAAAAGGTATGACTAACATAACATAAAGATATGTTTAACACTACATAAAGGTATAACATCTGTGATCGAATTTGGGCGAATTTGTGCGAGACCTTGGGGCGCGTGCAGGCGTGTGCGGGCCCATGGATGCGCGTGGGAGGCGAGTGTACGATTTCAAAACTATGCAATGGGTGTATAAAAGTTTTTGTCAAGATAAAATTGGTTGCAACTTTATATATATATATATATATATAATAGTTTATTTAAAAATAAAAACCACAAACCCGCATTGTAACCGCACCAAACTGCTTCAAACCGCAATTCAATTTTTTTTTAAAAACCCGCATATAACAATTTGGTTTATAAACTTCAAATATAAACGCAAAACCGCACCATGTTTCAAATGTATCAATAATAAGGGTTTAAGCACTTTTTTCTCTATTTCTTTTAGTATTTCCAAATTTATATCGATAATAAAGTTTTATTATAGAACTAAAGTAATACCATATAAAAAGGCAGAAAAGTAAGGAATTTTTTGTTGATGGATTTGGTAATGAATCATCAATCAATAATCACAAATTAAGGTCCAAAAGACAATTAGAAATCAAATAAGAAAGAGTGACACTCCTGTGCACAATGTGCACAAATCCAAAATTATGCACAATAATACTGTTATATTATATGAAGTAATACTGTTATATTATATGAGTGATACTGTTAAAACTATATCACTCATATAATATAACAGTATTACTTCATATAATATAACAATATTGTTGTGCACAAATTTGGATCTGTGCACCTTGTACACAAAAGTTTTTGTCAATAAAGAAAGAAGAAACTATTCATTTCAAATGAAAAACACATAAGATATATGGCAAGAAATTTGTCCGAAAATACATCACATAGGAAAATAAAAAATTAAGGTCCAAAATATGATTAGTTATCAAAAATTAAGAAACGATCCTAAAGTCCTACTAATTGAAAATGAAAAGCACAAAAGACTCAAGTTTTGAAATTTGTCCAAAAACCATAACATAGAAAAATCACACTACTTGTTCACATTCTCAATCTTGACACATACTTTGCCCTTTTTTGTTGGTGGTGCTGGAAGACTGCCTTCAACACACTTTAAATTTAACTTGACAGGGGTTGAAATCAGAATCACTTGACTGAATAAGGAAAATTCAATATACAATTGAAAAGGATTAATAGATAAAAAGGAAATGAATCACGTACATTATAAGATTATATTTGATGTGACTATATAACTTATTTATTTTAACTTTAGCATATAAATATACCTACATAACTGATAACATTAAATATATATAATTAGTAGAAATGTTTACTAAACATACCTCAACAGTCTCAGACTCCAGATACTTCTTGAATTTTGAGAATAGATCAGACTCCTTTAGTAGAGCTTTAACTTGGAGGACACACATATATATAATAGAATTATATAATAATTATATTATATTATAAATTAAAACAATACTTACTTGAGCATCATTGTAGTATACATCAAA
Source organism: Scutellaria minor (assembly GCA_954870855.1). Lineage (NCBI taxonomy): Eukaryota > Viridiplantae > Streptophyta > Magnoliopsida > Lamiales > Lamiaceae > Scutellaria > Scutellaria minor. The sequence goes on from OX940737.1 coordinate 13,863,194, forward strand.
CCTAGAAAGTTTATAGGGATCAACAGAAATTCTCATAACATATAATGGAATCCTTCTTCTTCACTTTTTGAATGAACTTTGAGAAGAATACGCTTGTCAACCAATAGTTCAATCTCCTTTGGGAGGCTACGTCCATATATAGACTGAAACATATTGATATATGAAAGAATAGAAAATAATTGGTTAACTTAGAATCAGATTTAATATTTGTGTAAATAACAAAGAAACGGAAAACATAATTTTATAGATAAGAATAATCTTCATGAAGTTATTACCTCCATCTCAGTTGCGGTTTTTTCAATCAGCTTGACACATTCCTTATTCCACATATAAATAAGTGCATTTGTCGTATGCTGGAACTTCATAAGCTCTTACTAATCGGAGCTTCATACACTAGAACGCTTGGAAGGATTAACATTTTTCACCAACGTAAAACTCTTTTTTTTTTTTTGTGTAAAAAGAATCATTTTTCGCCAACGTAAAACTCTTTTTTTTTTGTGTGTGTGAAAAGAAAATTCAAATTCTCCCAACAGTCTACTTTGCGTATTATATGTATTAGCAGTGCACCCGTGCAATGCATGAGATTAAATATAATAATTATCTATTTTATTATCATTACATTTATATTATCTTAATTTATATATAGAGTCGGTAGTCCAATTCAAGTTACGAAAAACCAAACAAAATAAATGGATTATTAAACTAAAGTAATTGATCGGTTGCATAATACGATAAATTGAGTGTGATGTTCAAATGGTCGTTTACAAATTTTGAAAGATTTCTTTGTAAACTACATTTGTCGCTCTATTTCTTTGTCCACCCTCTTTATCACTTATCAAAATTTTGAGTCCCTTACGGTTGGTGATTCTGAAGATTGCGACATACAACTCTCCATGACTGAACACAATTATATTTAGTTTTCCTAATCTGGTTTCCACTATTGTGTCTTGTTCTCCCATTGATTGATCAAAGTCACCCACAACTAACGTCGTCACTTCTGAAACGGTTGGTAGATTGTAATTTCTTGGGTCTCTCACCCTCTTCTTCTAATAAGTTTAAATTTGACATCTTGACTTTTTTGTTCAAACTTCTCTCTGGCCATTCTCAATGATTTGACCAATACGTTGTTCTTATCCAACATTAATTTCAATTCAGCCACAATTTCTTGATGGAGATCGTTGCCCTCTCCATTTTTTTTAAATAATTATAATTTATTAATTTCAAATTAAAAAATAATAGACTTAATATGAAATAGATATCAAAATAAATTCTTATTTAAAATAGTTTTAGAGTAATAACTACATATTGAACAACTTTTATTCTATTTTGAACCTTATTTTTGGTGTCATGTATATGTATAGTTGTGCAAACTTGGGAGACAATTCCTCATTTGGAAGCAAACTTCAGATCAAATGGTAGTTTTGTCCATTAAGAGTAAAAACTGGTGGCGAATTGTCTGTATTCATATTTTTTTCAATCTTTCATCCCATAGATATGAAACAGAACATGTTGTATGATCGAATATTATCCAATAAGTGACAGAACATGTTGTTGTATGATCGAATATTATCCAAGAAGTATTTTTGTCACGTCCCATTTTCTTTTACATAAATATCAGAGTTTTTCATTTTTAGGTGTGAAGAGAGAAAGGGGAAGAAGGCGTACATGATATAAAATAGAAGGGAAAAGGAGAGGATAAGAAGAGATACACTTAAAACATCGGATACAACCGATAAAATAGAGTTTGTAACCTTACGCAGCGGAAAAACATCAGGATCTTTCACAAAGAAGGAGAAATACACTTTTCTATTTTACAAACGATCAACAAAGCTTTAAAAGTCAAAACCGGATAAAGGACACAGCTGATAGGGCACCCCTCTCTCTACGCGTCAAGATTTTCTTCTTCTCCTGTAGTGTGAGTACAGAATAGGGGTGAGTGCGTTGAATACACTCGTGGGGATACTTTCCAAGCTTTTGTAACGCCCCAAAATCTTTCGTTAAAAATATCAGAGTTTTTCGTTTTTGGGCGTTAAGAGAGAAAAAGGAAAGAGGCGTACATGATATTAAAAAGAAAGAATAAGGAAAGGACAAGAAGTGATACTCTTAAACCATCGGATACAACCGATAAAAGAGAGTTTAAAACATTACGCAGCGGAAAAACATCAGGATCTTTTACAAAGATGAGAAAATATAGTTAACATTTTACAAAACGTGGAACATCGTTTCAACATAGCTTTAAAGACAAAACCGGACAAAGGACACCGCCGATAGGGCACCCCTCTCTCTACGCGTCAAGATTCTCTTCTTCTCCTGTAGTGTGAGTACAGAATAAGGGGTGAGTGCGTTGAATACACTCGTGGGGAATAACATCCGCATCTTATAACAGTCAACAGTTATACATACCAGGAATATAACACTCAGCCACGTTGCCACAGTATAACATGATCACGTAATCATAACATATGTCTCATCATTTAGGACTTCTCAATCATACTTTGAAATAGGGAAAACTGTAAACAGTTACAGAGTTAGAAATTACCCCCACCTCGTTCGGTGGTTACCACGTGAGTAGCGAGTCCAGAGATCTCGTGTCTCAAATCTCGTGTCTCAAATCCCGTATCTCGATGTTCAATCCAACTGATAGCCTACATACGTAACGGTGTTCTTAGATCCTTAAAAACATAATTAAAGCGATAACAGACTCCGGCGGAGAAACGATCGTAAAATACGCGACAGATCGAGAGCTCTAAAGATCGGAGTTGAAGAAACGAGAGTGGATATCCAATCCATATGGCTGAGATGATAGAGAAAGAAATTTGGGGCACGACGGAAAAAGAATGAGCTCAATCGGAGTTCAAACGAGCTCAAACGGAGCATTTTAAGTTTAGGGGTAAAACGGTAATTTTGGTCAAAGGGTTGACTTTGACCAGGCCCACGACCCTCGGTCAATGACGTCTCGTCGGCGATGACTCGAAACGGATGAACAACGGAAAGAAAACGAGGTTCGGATCGAAAACACGGCGTCGGGTGCGCATGGGCGCGCACGGTGCGCGCGGCTTCCCGACACCCGACGGCTGCCGAGTTTTCTCGGCAGCTGCTGCACCCGGCGCACACCTGGTCGAGTTTTCTCGGCCAGGACCTTCCCAGCTTTCCCGACGGTGGCCTGCTCGAGCAGGCTACTTCCCGGCGTCGCCCGGCGCGGCGGCGCCGCCTCCAGCCACCACCACCTACCTCGCCGGATACCTCGCACCGCTGGCTACCACCTCCGGCCGTCCATCGCCGGATTCCGGCGGTGAATAGTGTCCGAATCTTCGCCGCAAAAACCTTCGAAGCCCAGTTTTTCGAAAATCCCAACTTCAACCAAAACTCCGGCCGGCGACTTCCCGTCGCCGGCGACGACTCCCAACACCTACGCCGGCGACTCCCCGTCGCCGGCAACCCATTCCGGCCAAGCCCAACCACCATCACAGCCTTTACACCCTCTTGCATAAACACACACACACACTTACGTATTACACACACACACACCGATCTTCCCAGCTCCGGCCGGCGGCCTCCTGCCGCCGGCGACCACCACTCATCACTCTCACCTTGGCCGGCGACCCCCAGTCGCCGGCCACCACCATCGCCGAGCACACACACACACACAGCAAGTTACACACACAAACACACAGCGTATGGTGTACCACACACACACACCCACGGTTCTTGCTTGGCCGGCGACTTCCAGTCGCCGGCCACCCTCCCCACAGCCTCGCCGGCGACCTCCCGTCGCCGGCCATCAGTTCACACACGGCGGCGCCACCATGCGCCGCCCCAACAGTGAGCACAACACACACACACTACAACACCTTCAAACACACACACACCATGCGATACACATATATACACACTGTCCTTCTCCGGCGCCGCCACCCACGGCGGCGCCGGCCCTCCAGCAGGTCACCCTACCTCCGGCGGTCCTCCGGTCGTCAGCTCCGGCGAGAAGAGAGAGAAAAACAGAGGAGAGAGAGAAGGTGGCACAAGGGTTAGGGTTAGGGTGTAAGAGGCTGTTTTTCGCCGTTTTCCGGCGAACAAGAAATCGGATTTGAAATCCGAGACCTATCCTAGATTCGTCTCATTGAGACGAACGTCGTGTGCGAAAATCGTCTGATTCCGACAACTTTGAATTTTTCCGGCCACCGGCCGGCGGCGGCGCCGGCGGTGGCCCGCCTGAAACAGAAACCCGGAAAGAAAGAGAGGAGAGAGAAGGACTTACTCGTTTTCGTCGCTTTCGGCTCGTTCGGAGAAACGGTGAAAAATGAATCGGAGGAGCCTCTATTTATAGAATTCGCAAAATTACTATTCACCGAAAATATCTCCTTTACTATTCATCCAAAATATCTCAAACACTATTCATCCGTTGACTTTTCAACATTACTATTCACGTAAATATCTTCGCTTCATTTCATCGTAAATATCTTCCGATTTTCCGAAACTCCGGGTTTTGTCCTTTCCGTCGTCGTTCGAGCTACGGGTCTCCGATTGACCCCTAGTTCGTTTCTATCTTCTCGTCTTTCCAAGACGCATCTTATGGTATGAAAATATTCTATATACCATGTCCATGGAAATTATCCGTCTAAGTCACGCGTTAAACACGTATCTGAAACGCACGTAATAAATTAAACAGTCAAAGTAAACGCGCATACTTATTAAGTCATACGTTAAATATTTAATTTAATCAATTATGCTTGTTTTGATCCGGGGTGCTACATCCCTTACCCCTTAAAATAATTTCGTCCTCGAAATTGAGCACGTACTTAGAACATCGAAACTAGATACTTTGTCAAACCTCTCATCCTCTTATCTCCGTGTTGCTTCTTTCTTTCCATTTCTCGTCAAGGAACTTGCAGGTTTTGATTACTTGGTTATGCTCGATGTTCAGAACTTTCGTCGGTCCTGAGCTTTTCCAATTCTCTCTCGATCCTTCCTGACCGATCCATATTTCTGCTTCTCATTCCTCTCATTTCCGAAAAGTACCGGAGCTCCCCAAGGCGACACGCTTGGTCCGATGGAACCTTTGTCCAACAGTTCTGGTAATAGAACCTTCAGTTCTTGTAATTCCTTCGGTGTCATCCGATATAGAGCTCTTGACACCGGTGCCGATCCTAAGAACGAGATCGATCTCGAAGGTCACTTGTCGATCCGGTGGAGGACCAGGTATACCCTTTGGAATTACGTCCATGCATTCCTTTATCACCGGCACCTTTCCGATAGAAGTCGATCCTTGCTCAGGGTTCACCATGTTGACCAACCAAGCTTCGCAATTTCCTTTGCTAAGCATCTGGGTTGCCTTCATGTTCGTTATAATCCTTGAGTCAACTTTAACTCATGTCCCATGAAAGGTGAACTCCGGTTCTCCAGGTGTTTAAAAGACTACCTCCCACGCATGGCACTTGTTCACTGCGTGATTTTACAGTAAGCCAATCCATTTCCATAATCATCTCAAGTCCTTCATCTCTAACGCATATAGATCGGCTAAAAGAATTCTTCTCCCAAGCGCGATCTTTAAACCTTGGCAAAGGTGTTTCGTTCGTATCGCCCTATAAACGGCATACGAAACTAACCCTTATAATTTACCCCATGTAACCCAACAATCTTAACAACATATAAACAAATACCAAGTATCATGATACCGGTAAACGTTACTTCATAAATCATATAACATTCTCAATAGCTTCTCTGTCATTCATTTACCATCGTAGGATAAATTTCCTGTCATTCGTTTATCATCATAGCATAACATAGTCTAATCTCAATAGATTCTTTGTCATTCATTTATCATCGTAGTATAACATTATCTTGCGGGTTATCGTATACCCAACTTACATATATCAACCAGAAAAACACAACATAAGTAAAACATCATGTAACACATAACAGATGAGCACTCTTTTTCTTCAGTTCTTATGATTAAAGAGAGACACGTATAGAGAGAGGATGGTGCTTATCCGTTTCTTTTCAAAAACCTTTTTGAAAACCTTCACACGTTTTAGAAACACATCTTTCTCACTCGTTTAAAACACATCCTTCTCGTTCAAAACACATCTTCCTTGTTCAAAACACATCTTTCTCGTTGAAAATACATCTTTCTCATTCATCATCACAGCACACAAGAATGCCTTGCACCCATAACATTTCCTTCGGTACAGGTGGGTATTTCCCGTCTTACCCCGTATCCTAAGTACAGGATGGTATTTCCCATCTACCCCATACCTCAAGTACAGGATGGTATTTCCCATCTACCCTGTTTCCTAGGTACAAGAGAGAATTCCCCCATCTTTTCCCGTACACGGTTTCAAGATCATTGGTGCTTAGCCGTTTCTTTTCGAAAACCCGACCACGTTTTAAAATCACACTTTTGAAATCACGTTTACTCTTTTTAAATCAAGCTTGAGCAAAGCCCTACAAAGGGTAGAACTAAGCTCTGATACCATCTGTAACGCCCCAAAATCTTTCGTTAAAAATATCAGAGTTTTTCGTTTTTGGGCGTTAAGAGAGAAAAAGGAAAGAGGCGTACATGATATTAAAAAGAAAGAATAAGGAAAGGACAAGAAGTGATACTCTTAAACCATCGGATACAACCGATAAAAGAGAGTTTAAAACATTACGCAGCGGAAAAACATCAGGATCTTTTACAAAGATGAGAAAATATAGTTAACATTTTACAAAACGTGGAACATCGTTTCAACATAGCTTTAAAGACAAAACCGGACAAAGGACACCGCCGATAGGGCACCCCTCTCTCTACGCGTCAAGATTCTCTTCTTCTCCTGTAGTGTGAGTACAGAATAAGGGGTGAGTGCGTTGAATACACTCGTGGGGAATAACATCCGCATCTTATAACAGTCAACAGTTATACATACCAGGAATATAACACTCAGCCACGTTGCCACAGTATAACATGATCACGTAATCATAACATATGTCTCATCATTTAGGACTTCTCAATCATACTTTGAAATAGGGAAAACTGTAAACAGTTACAGAGTTAGAAATTACCCCCACCTCGTTCGGTGGTTACCACGTGAGTAGCGAGTCCAGAGATCTCGTGTCTCAAATCTCGTGTCTCAAATCCCGTATCTCGATGTTCAATCCAACTGATAGCCTACATACGTAACGGTGTTCTTAGATCCTTAAAAACATAATTAAAGCGATAACAGACTCCGGCGGAGAAACGATCGTAAAATACGCGACAGATCGAGAGCTCTAAAGATCGGAGTTGAAGAAACGAGAGTGGATATCCAATCCATATGGCTGAGATGATAGAGAAAGAAATTTGGGGCACGACGGAAAAAGAATGAGCTCAATCGGAGTTCAAACGAGCTCAAACGGAGCATTTTAAGTTTAGGGGTAAAACGGTAATTTTGGTCAAAGGGTTGACTTTGACCAGGCCCACGACCCTCGGTCAATGACGTCTCGTCGGCGATGACTCGAAACGGATGAACAACGGAAAGAAAACGAGGTTCGGATCGAAAACACGGCGTCGGGTGCGCATGGGCGCGCACGGTGCGCGCGGCTTCCCGACACCCGACGGCTGCCGAGTTTTCTCGGCAGCTGCTGCACCCGGCGCACACCTGGTCGAGTTTTCTCGGCCAGGACCTTCCCAGCTTTCCCGACGGTGGCCTGCTCGAGCAGGCTACTTCCCGGCGTCGCCCGGCGCGGCGGCGCCGCCTCCAGCCACCACCACCTACCTCGCCGGATACCTCGCACCGCTGGCTACCACCTCCGGCCGTCCATCGCCGGATTCCGGCGGTGAATAGTGTCCGAATCTTCGCCGCAAAAACCTTCGAAGCCCAGTTTTTCGAAAATCCCAACTTCAACCAAAACTCCGGCCGGCGACTTCCCGTCGCCGGCGACGACTCCCAACACCTACGCCGGCGACTCCCCGTCGCCGGCAACCCATTCCGGCCAAGCCCAACCACCATCACAGCCTTTACACCCTCTTGCATAAACACACACACACACTTACGTATTACACACACACACACCGATCTTCCCAGCTCCGGCCGGCGGCCTCCTGCCGCCGGCGACCACCACTCATCACTCTCACCTTGGCCGGCGACCCCCAGTCGCCGGCCACCACCATCGCCGAGCACACACACACACACAGCAAGTTACACACACAAACACACAGCGTATGGTGTACCACACACACACACCCACGGTTCTTGCTTGGCCGGCGACTTCCAGTCGCCGGCCACCCTCCCCACAGCCTCGCCGGCGACCTCCCGTCGCCGGCCATCAGTTCACACACGGCGGCGCCACCATGCGCCGCCCCAACAGTGAGCACAACACACACACACTACAACACCTTCAAACACACACACACCATGCGATACACATATATACACACTGTCCTTCTCCGGCGCCGCCACCCACGGCGGCGCCGGCCCTCCAGCAGGTCACCCTACCTCCGGCGGTCCTCCGGTCGTCAGCTCCGGCGAGAAGAGAGAGAAAAACAGAGGAGAGAGAGAAGGTGGCACAAGGGTTAGGGTTAGGGTGTAAGAGGCTGTTTTTCGCCGTTTTCCGGCGAACAAGAAATCGGATTTGAAATCCGAGACCTATCCTAGATTCGTCTCATTGAGACGAACGTCGTGTGCGAAAATCGTCTGATTCCGACAACTTTGAATTTTTCCGGCCACCGGCCGGCGGCGGCGCCGGCGGTGGCCCGCCTGAAACAGAAACCCGGAAAGAAAGAGAGGAGAGAGAAGGACTTACTCGTTTTCGTCGCTTTCGGCTCGTTCGGAGAAACGGTGAAAAATGAATCGGAGGAGCCTCTATTTATAGAATTCGCAAAATTACTATTCACCGAAAATATCTCCTTTACTATTCATCCAAAATATCTCAAACACTATTCATCCGTTGACTTTTCAACATTACTATTCACGTAAATATCTTCGCTTCATTTCATCGTAAATATCTTCCGATTTTCCGAAACTCCGGGTTTTGTCCTTTCCGTCGTCGTTCGAGCTACGGGTCTCCGATTGACCCCTAGTTCGTTTCTATCTTCTCGTCTTTCCAAGACGCATCTTATGGTATGAAAATATTCTATATACCATGTCCATGGAAATTATCCGTCTAAGTCACGCGTTAAACACGTATCTGAAACGCACGTAATAAATTAAACAGTCAAAGTAAACGCGCATACTTATTAAGTCATACGTTAAATATTTAATTTAATCAATTATGCTTGTTTTGATCCGGGGTGCTACAGCTTTAATATTGTCAAGCCAATCACGTATTAAACAGATATAATAATTCAGCACTTAAACACAACACATATTATACAAAACACATAACTCGATTCATAAACGGACACACAACCCATGACTCACAAATGAACTCGCAGCCCAATGGACACTGAGCCCAAAGGACACTCCGCCGACTTTCTAATGGACACGCAGCCCAATGGACACTCAGCCCAATTGGACACTCCGCCGACTCACTACTAGACACGCAGCCCAATGGACACTAAGCCCAATTGGACACTCAGCCCACACCTATCACACTTTCGTAAAATAAACACAAAATATATCACAGCATGTAGAGTTCAACAGTTCAAACATTAAATAGGGAAAACAGTAAACACGTAGAGTTTAGAAGTTACCCCCACCTCATTCGGTGGTTACCACGTGAGTAGCGAGTATCAAAGATCTCGTGTCTCAGATCTCATGTTTCAAACCTTGTGTCTCGAATTTCGTGTCTCGAATCTCGTGTCTCAGATCTCATGTTTCAATATTCAATCCAACGGATAGCCTACATACGTTATAATATTCTTAGATCCTTAATAATATATAATTAAAGCTGTAAAAGTCTTCGGTGGAGAAACGGTCTTTAAATACGCGATGGATCGAGAGCTCTAAAGATTGGAGTTGAAGAAACGAGAATGGATAATCAATCCATATAGCTGAGATGATAAAGAATGAAATTTGGGTCACAATGGAGAAAGAATGAGCTCAATCAGAGTTAAAACGAGCTCAAACGAAGCATTTTAGGTTTAAGGGTATTTTGGTAATTTTGGTCAAAGGGTTGACTTTGACCAGGCCCATGGACCCCGGTCAACGATGTCTCACCAGCAACGTCTCAAAAAAGACGAGCGATGGAAAAAATGGGGTTCGGATCGAAAACACGGCGCGTCGGCACGAGCGAACCCGGCGGCTAGGCTCGTTTCTCGGCAGCTGTCGAGTTTTCTCGGCAGCATCGTGTCCCGTCTCGGCAGCTGTCGAGTTTTCTCGGCAGCTCTCACCCGACGCTCCCGGCGCCAGGCCTGCTCAACCAACCACCTTCCCGGTACGGTGACACCGCCCTTCGCCGCCGCCACCTAGTTCACCGGATACCTCGCACCGCCGGCTACCACCTACGGCCATCCCTCGCCGGATTCTGGCGGTGAATAGTGATCGAAACCTCACCGCAAAACCCTTAAGTCACATTTTCAAAACCAAATCCCAACCTTCAAAACTTCGGCCGGCGACTTCCAGTCGCCAGCAACCACTCCCAACCCCTCCGCCGATGACCCCTCGTCGCCGGCAACCTTTTCCGGCCAACCCAAACCACACATACAACCATATATGCATACATGCGTATACACACACATGCGTATAACACACACACCAACCAACAGCCTTGGCCGGCGGCCACCTGCCGCCGGCCACTACCACCAGCCACCATAGACACTGGCCGGCGACCCCCCAGTCGCCGGCTGCCACCTGCCGCCGCGCAACAGCCACCACAGAGCAAACACACACACACGCATATGAAAGCACAAACATACACTCACTGCCCTTGCTTGGCCGGCGACTGGAAGTCGCCGGCCACCACTCCACCACCGTCGCCGGTGCATCACAGGCGCCGGCCTCCAGGTTACACACGGCGGTGCCACCCAGCGCCGCCCCCATAGCCACAACATGCAATACACACACTAGCACACCCTAACTCACACACACATGCACGACATGCATACATAACCTATTGTCCTTCTCCGACGGCGCCACCCACGGCGGCGCCGGCCCTCCAGCTCGTCACCCTTACCTCCGGTGATCTCCGGTCATCATCTCCGGCGAGAAGAGAGAGAAAAACAGAGGAGAGAGAGAAGGTGGTGCAAGGGTTAGGGTTAGGGTTAAGAGGCTATTTTTCGCCGTTTTCCGACGAACGAAAATTTGGAATTAAATTCTGAGACCTATCCTAGATTCGTCTCGTCGAGACGAACGTCGTGTGTGAAAATCGGCCAAAATCGACAACGTTGGATTTTTCCGGCCATCACCGATGGCGCCACCGCCGCACCGGCGGTGGCGCCGGTGACCAGAAAACGGAAATCGAGAGAGAGAAGGGAGGTGAGAGAAACTTACATGTTTTCGGCTCGTTCGGAAAAATGGTGAAAAATGAATCGGGAAAGGCCCTATTTATAGAAATCCGAAAAGTTACTATTCATCCAAAATATCCCAATCACTATTCATCAGTTGATTTTTCAACATTACTATTCACGTAGAAATCCCGTTTTACTATTCACCGAAATATCTTCCAATTTTCCGAAACTTCGGGTTTTGCCCTTTTCGTCGCCGTTTGAGCTACGGGTCTCCGATTGACCCCTAATTCGTTACTATCTTCTCGTCTTTCCAAGACGCATCTAATGGTATAAAATTATTCTATATACCATGTCCAAGAAAATTATCCATCTAAGTCACGCGTTAAACACTTATCTGAAACACACATAATAAATTAAACAGTCCAAAAATACGCACATAGTTATTAAGTCATGCGTTAAAATATTTAATTAATAAATTATGTTTCGTTTTGTTCCGGGGCGCTACAGTTTTGACTTGTTGTTATCTTCAAACAGTAATCCATATAAATATTGCAGTGATGTATTCATTAATTTTGTATAATATTAAACTTTCAACTTCATTTTTAATTCAAATTTTTTGATTAGTAATGAATGTAATCTATATCCAATAGAATTTTGAGCGTTTGGGAATGCTAATATTATAAATTAATTTTTTTAGGTGATTATACTAATGTGAGGATTGATTCAACATTTATTAAATCGAGAATTTATTGCGGATTGATTGAACATTTATTAAATCAACAAATTTTTTTGGGGATTAATACTATTTTTATTTTACTATCTTTTTAGGTTACTAAAAAGGCTGAAAGTAAAAATATAGAATATGAATTTTTTTTTTTTGAGGATTTGTCGGGGATTGATTAAACCTTCATTTAATCGATGAATTTTATTGAGTTTTAATACTATTTTTTCCTTTTTTTAGGATAATGGAGATAATTCAGTGTCTAATATTTTACTAAATTTAATATTATTTTCTATTTCTTGTGGGATGATGGAGAGAATTAAATGTGTAGCTTTTTTTTAAGCTTTATAAACTTCAAGATGAAAATCAACGATTGAAATACTATTTTCTATTTCTTGTGGGATGATTGAGAGAATTCAATGTGTAGCTTTCTTTTAATGTTTATAAACTTCAAGATCAAGATCAATGATTGAAATTAAAAAAAAATTAATCACTAAATAGGCATTAGTAACTATAAAGATTAATATTTTTTGTTTTTATTATTGAAGAATTTTTCTCTTTATATTTTTCCTATTCAATTATTTAATAATGAACAATTATGTTATCATCAATTTCCCATCAAATATTAACTAAAGTTATTTTTAAACAATTACTTTGAATAATAATTTATGATATATAGTTTATTGATTTTTCTTTTAGATTTGATATTAATCCCAAAAAATTGTGATGTTATCATCAATATTTGATAAACCAACAAATTTGGAATTTTTAATATTCCGAATAACATTGTCATAACACCATTATTTGAATAACGATATCATATATAATGTATATATATAGGGTTAAATGCAAAAAACAACCCAAACTATTGACTTTTTTCATTTTGCAACCTAAACTTTTTTTTTATCAGATTGCAACCTGAACTATTAAAATTTATCAAATTGCAACTTTTGAACCATTTTTCGGCAAAAACGTGAACACTTGACATACACGCTAACTTCATATAAGTGTCACATTTAATTAAAATATTACAAAAATACCCTTATGTTTTCGGTGTGCCGGTTACGTGTTCTCGTTTTCATCGTAAAATGGTTCAAAAGTTGCAATTTGATAAATTATAATAGTTCGGGTTGCAATCTGATAAAAAAAAAATTTAGGTTGCAAAATGAAAAAAACCAATAGTTTAGGTTGTTTTTTGCATTTAACCCATATATATATGAATAGCATTGATGACGATGATATATTTAATGTTTAATTATATGTGAATATTTAATTAGGTTATTTCAGACCCGTTTGAGCACAAAAATATCTCTCTATATATATAATAATAATAACAAAAGTTAGTCAGGAAAAATTGTAATTCTATTAAGAACTAAGGGTAATTTGGTAATTTAATCATTCATAAGAAAATTAGAAAAGAAAGAATCACGAACAGGAAAGTGTTCTATTTTCAAAATATCTTAATCTTTTCCAAATTTGAAGATTTTAATTATCTTAATCTTTTCCAAATTTGAAAATTTTAATTATAAATAAAAAAAGGCAAAAAAAAAGTGTAAGTAGTTATTCCACATAACGTGGAATTGAAAATATTTTTTGATATCCAAGTTTCTGTGCCTTTTTTATTTATAATTAAAATTTTCAAATTTGGAAAAGATTTTTTGAAAAAACAAATCGTGTCTGATTGTGACTAGTAAAATTTTGCAGTTTTTATTTGTGACTGATCGTGGCTGGTAAAATTTTGCAGTTTTTATTTGTGACTCATCGTGGCTGATAAAACTTTGCAGTTTTTTTTTTGTAATTAAATGAAAAATAATTTGGAAAAGATATTTTGAAAATAGAACGGTTTCCTATTCGTGATTCTTTCCTTTCTATTTTCCTTAAATGAAAAATAATTTGGAAAAGATATTTTGAAAAAAAGTGTAAACAATTATTCCACGTCACCTGGAATTATTAAATGAAAATATGAAATATTATATATTTTGATAGAAATTGTAATTCTTTTTAATATAAAGAGAGAACAAAATTTTCTACGGACAATATCCAAGTTTCATGGTGTGTGTCTTTTTTATTTATAATTATTGTAGCAATCACCAATTCAAAAATTAAATTAATTAATTTAATAAATAAAAAAAGTAGCACCGTTTATTTTTCAATAAATCAGATATGAAAATTTTGGATATTATAAATAAAAAAGTAAAAAAGAATTAAATTAATTAATTTAATAAATAAAAAAAGTAGCACCGTTTATTTTTCAAAAAATCAGATATGAAAATTTTGGATATTATAAATAAAAAAGTAAAAAAGTGTAAACAGTTATTCCACATAACGTGGAATTGAAAAGATTTTTTGATATCCAAGTTTCATGGTGTGTGCCTTTTTTATTTATAATTAAATTTTTCAAATTTGGAAAAGATTTTTTGAAAAAACAAATCGTGGCTGATCGTGGCTGGTAAAACTTTGCAGTTTTTATTTATAATTAAATGAAAAATAATTTAGAAAAAATATTTTGAAAATAGAACGATTTCATGTACGTGAAGTTTCATGGTGTGTGCCTTTTTATTTATAATTATTGTAGCAATCACTGTTTCAAAAATTAAATTAATTAATTTAATAAATCAAAAAATTAGCAAAAATTAAATTAATTAATTTAATAAATCAAAAAAGTAGCATCGTTTATTTTTCAATAAATCAGATATGAAAATTTTGGATATTATAAATAAAAAAGTTGCTATCATTTTTTTTTCTTTTTTTCCCACACGTTTCACTTTATCAAATTTACACGTTCACATACACATTCATATATAATTTCTCAAATAAACCCCACACATAATTTCTAAAATAAACTTCTCAAATAAATCTCACACATAATTTCTAAAATAATCTAACGCACAAATCTCACACATAATTTGAGTTCTTCATTTGATTGAGCAGATCTTCATAAAATATCTCAATGGCCCCCGTTGGAATATGATTCGAGATATTGATACTACTAGAAGACTCTAGAGCCTTCGTGTGCGATGTGTTAGGGCTTACGATGTTCCTGCATTCAGAAGTACAACGGAGCTATATAGTTTTGATTGTGTTTTGCAGAGATAAAATGGTTATTTATTTAAAAATATCTATTTATTATGTATATTATAGTGGAATATAATCTCTAATTTCATTTTTTTTCACATAAATTTTAGGTTGATACAATCCATGGAGTTGCTCGAAAACCTCACCTTGAAAAGATTCGTGATAAGGTTACAGAAGGAAAAACGTATGTACTTTCTAACTTTATTGTTTCAAAATACGACTCCACCTTGCGAACATCTGAATCAAAGTTGAAGTTTCAATTTTATGGATAAACACATCTCGAGGAGTATCAAGACGATGACTTTCCTAATTGTCTGTACATTTTTAAACCATTTGACGAGATTATTACCATGAAAGCCATTGAATCTATTTGGTAAGGATTACATTATTTTTTATGAATTTATTTTATTTTAAATTTATTGTTGTTAATGATTATTATTTAATAATATTTTTTACCAACATTAATGCAGATTTAATGGGAAGAATTGTTGCATTTGATCCACCAAGAAAGACTGAAAGTGGCCAGAGATTGATGGAAATTATAATTGAGGATCTGCAGTATGTTTACTTAATTTAGATGTAATTTTATGAAATGTAATTATATTATATTAATTATTTTTTAATAATCATTTCATGTATGTCAAGAAACTACAACTCACCATTACTTTGTGGGAAGATTGCATAGATACAATATTTCCAGATATAGAATTGGAGAACAGGGAGCCTAAAATCCTGACTCTTCAATTTGGTAGGGTGGTCAATTTCAAAAGTAAGTATAAATTGTTTTACTGTTATTTCATTTTTAAAAATTTTGTAATCTCATATGATTTACTTTTGTTTTGTAATTATTGTGATGTGATCTGTTTCACATACTTATTAATGATATATATATATATATATATATAAATATATATATTAATTTGTTTAGTTTAGTTTCGTAATTAATGTGATTTGTTAATTTCATATGATTTAGTTTTGTTCCGTAATTACTGTGATGTAATCTATTTCACGTACTTATTATATATACATATATTGTGTAATTTGATCTATATAAAATGGTGTAAAATCATACTTAGAAATATCAGATTAATTATTGTGATTTATTTTACGTACTTATTTGGATATATTCTTTAATTTGATACGCATAAAATTATAGATGAGGTTACTGATGAATATCAAGTTAATTATCTGATCTGTTTCACACACTTATTAAATATATATACATATATATATTTACACTTATTGAATATATATATATAAATTGTTTAGTCTGATTCGTATACAAAAATTTTCAAATCTTACTGATAAATATCGGATTAATTATTATGATTTGTTTTACGTACTTAATGATATATTTATATTATTTAATCTAATTCGCATAAATTAATTACTCTGATTTGGTTTACCCACTTATTAATAACATACATATATATATATATATATATTGTTTTATCTGATCCGCATAAACAAATTTCAAATCTGATTGATAAATATCATATTAATTATTGTGATCTGTTTCACATACTTATTAATGATATATTTATATTATTCAATCTGATTCGCATAAACAAATTTCAAATCTTCATGTCAGATTAATTAGTATGAGCTTTTGTATATGGTTTTTAAATTTTTTTTACATATTGATCTATGTATTGTAGAAATTAATCAAGTTAGCAACGCGTTTCATGCTACCAAGTGTGTTGTCAATTCCATTGATCTTCAAACAAAAGAATTTAGAAAGAGGTAAGTTATTTTCTAAAACTATTTACAATAATTAATAATTATCTATATATATAAATAAGTGTGTAAAACAGATCACAGTAATTAATCTTGATATTTGATATTTATCAGTAAAATTTGAAATTATTTTATATGGATCAGTTAAACAATATATATATATATATATCATAAATAAGTGCGTAAAACAGATCACAATAATTACAAAACTAAACTAAATCATATGAAATTACAAAATTTTAAAAATGAAATAATAGTATAACAATGTATACTTACTTTTAAAATTGATCACCCTACAAAATTGAAGAGTTAAGATTTTAGGCTCCTTGTTTTCCAATGTTATATTTGGAAAAATTGTATCTAAGCAATCCTCCCACAAAATGACGGTGGGTTGTAGCTTCCCACCATATAAATAATGATTATTAAAATAACACTTAATATAATATAATTAATTACATTTAATAAAATTATTTATATATATAGATACATATAAATAAAAGAAACTTACTGTAGATCCTCGATTATAATTTCCATCAATTTCTTGCCACTTTCCCTAACATATAAATAATGATTATTAAAAAATAATTAATATAATATAATTACATTTAATAAAATTATTTATATATATATACATATAAATAACTTACTGTAGATCTTCAATTATAATTTCCATCAATCTCTTGCCACTTTCAATCTTATTCGGTGGATCAAATGCACTCTTGAAAGCTCTCTTCAATTATAATTTCCATCAATCTCTTGCCACTTTCAATCTTTTTCGGTAGATCAAATGCACTCTTGAAAGTTCTCTTACCACTTTCAGTCTTTCTCGGTGGATCAAATGCAACAATTCTTCCCACTACATCTGCTTTAATGTGGTTAAAAAAATTATTAAATAATAATCTTTAACAATAATAAATTTAAAAAATAAACTAATTTCATAAAAAATAATGTAATTCTTACCAAATAGAATAATTTGATCATTGGCGTTCATAGTAATAATCTCTTCAAATGGTTTTAAAATGTACAAATTATTAGAAAAGTCATCGTCTTGATACTCCTCAAGATACGTTTTTTCATAAAATTGGAACTTTAACTTTGATTCAGATGTTCTCAAGGTAGAGTCGTACTTTGAAACAATAAAGTTAGAAAGAATGTATAATTTTCCTTCTAAAACCTTGTTACGAATCTTTTTCAAGTTGAGGGTTTCTAGCAACTACATGGATTGTATCACCCTAAAATTAATGTGAAAAAAATTGAAATTAGAGATACATTCAAATATGACATACATAAAAAAGAAATTAGATTATTTTAAATAAATAACCATTTTGTCTCTGAAAACACAATCAAAATTGTATAGCTCCGTTCGACTTCCGAATGCAGGAACATCGTAAGCTCTAACACATCATACACGAAGGCTCCAGAGTCTTCTAGTAGTATCAATATCTCCAATCATATTCCAAACTAGAGCCATTAGGATATTTTATGAACATCTGCTCAATCAGATGAAGAACTGAGAAATTTTGTGTGAGATTTACTTTGCAGAAGCAGATGAAGAACTTAGAAAATATGCATGAGTGCTATGAACGTGTAAAGATTATGAAGAACTCAGAAAATATGCGTGAGATATACTGTTGGAGTGCTATGAACGTGTAAAGATTATGAAGAACTCAGAAAATATGTGTGAGATATACTGTTGTGAACGTGTAAAAATTGTGATATAAGTGGGAAATATGCGTGAGACATACTGTTGTGAACGTGTAAAGATTGTGATATAAAACACTTCTTTGATAAGTAGGAAAATATTTAAATTATGTGTAAATGTGTAAATTTGATAAGGTGAAACCGCAATGAAAAAAAAGTGGAACACTTATTCCACATAACGTGGAAATTTGAACTCATAATATTAATATCAAATATTATATATTTTGATAGCAATTTAAATTTGTAAAGTGAGAATATGGGAGAGGAAGGAGAGAGAGATCAACAGACATGTTATTTGTTTCTCAATATTATTTTTAAATGTGAATATGCGAATATTATTTTTTTGAAAATGTATCTAGACAAATTTAATTAAAAATAAGCTGTTTTCTAATTTTTTTAGAATGAATCTTAACAAATATAATTTTGTACAGATAATATTCTATTTTCCTGGCATAATTTGTTCGATAAGCAATTTACATTTATAAATTTAAAAAAAAATTAAAACGTGTAATTTTTTTGAAAATAAGAGGTTTTCTAATTTATGATTTGTTGAAAAAATAAGTTGTTTGTTAACAAACAAAATTTTCTACTGATAATATCCAAGTTTTCTTATATAATTTTTTGGAAATTTTTTTGAAAAACAATCAGTTTATTGCGTGAAAGGGGCAAGCAGTTTTGTGGTCTTTATTTTTTAAATAAATTCTTTTTTTGTATTATCCTTAGAATGGTGAATTACGAAATTGTCCTTAATTCTTAATAGAATTACCATTTTACCTGACTGACTTCTGTTATTTTATATATATAAATATAAATATTTAGATATATATATATAGATGAAGTAAGGGTAATTGCTTATAAAATATTGTGATGGGTATATATATATCTATATATTTAAAATAAAGAAAGATCTTTTTGAAATAATTCAAATTCCCCTGATATTTTTATGAGTTTGTTAAAAACTCTCTTTTTGTAGAAATTTGTTGGAGTATGCGTGAGTTTGTTAAAACAATCTTTCTATTGAAATTTGTGAGAATACGTGTTGTCTATTTAAAATTGGTGTTCTATCCATTGTTTTTGCTTTCATATTTTCTTCAACCAATTATATTTCAGATCACTAATTTTTAATTAACATAATTTTTTTATCAATTGATGTGATTAAGAATAATTTAAGATGAATTTGGATATTCAATTAAAATATAAATTAAAATTCTATATTATGGTGATGGATAAATAACTGCAATTTATCGGTAATAGTAGGAGAACCTTTTTATTATGAGTTAGTCTCTTACGAGACCGTCTCACGCGTGAGTCGGATCTTATTTGAATATACTTGGAAGAGAAGAAATAGATTAGGCCTGGAAAATTAATTGTAAAGGAGAACAGCCATTTAGCGTGGGCTTAAGAAATTGAGGAGGGCCCATCTCATTTCATTAAATGGAAAGAGGATACGCCTACCGCTAATTCACGCCAACATTACAACAATATATATTAGCTTCTGCCCGAGTATTGAGATGCGACTTTCATAACCAATTACAATTGCACACCTCATAAAATATTTCCACTTAAATTTGTTAAGTTCCCCAGCTAATTAATGTATTTGATCTGAGTCAGTCACGTTACTTGTATAATAAATCTAATCTTTTAAATTATTATAAAATCCCATTAATTTCATCCAATTATAGCAACATAACAATAAGAATAAAAACATATACTTATAACTTTAAAACACATACTTTAAAACACATATTTATATAAAACACTTATATAGCAACATAACAATAAAAATAAAAACACATACTTATAACTTTAAAATCCATACTTATAGCTGTAAAATACATACTTATACAAAATGCTTACTTATATAGCAACATAAAAACACATGTAAAAAAATACATACTTATGTTAATTAATTTATTAAGTATTTAAGAATAAAAACACATACTTATGGGTGTAAAATACATACTTATAACAAAATTTGAAATATATAAGAATAAAAAACACATACTTATAGCTTTAAAACGCATACTTATAGTTGTAAAACACATACTTCTATAAAAACGCTTCTTTAAAACACATACTTATAGTTGTAAATCACATACACTTAAATAAAAATGCTTATTTAAAATGCATAGTTATAAGTGTAAAATACATACTTATAGCTGTAAATCGCATACTTATAATTGTATAACGTATACTTATATAATTATTAAGAATAAAAAGCATACTTATAGCATTAAAACACATACTTATATATCTATTAAAGATAAAACACATACTTATAACAATAAAACACTTACTTTTATAACTATTAAGAATAAAACGCATACTTTTAGTTGTAAATCGCATACTTATAGTTATAAAACGCATACATATATAACTATTAAGAATAAAATGCATACTTAGTAAATCGCATACTTATAACTATAAAACACATACATATATGACTATTAAGAATAAAGCGCATACTTATAGCACTAAAACACATACTTTTATAACTATTATAAATAAAACACACATTTATAGTTGTAGAACACATAATTATAATTGTAAAAGTATAACATTTGTGTACTTTTTTTCGACAACACTTGAGATAATTTTGATTTTACTAGAAGTATTTTGTGTTTGACAAAATTTGTCTTTTTCAATATTCCGATAGCTATAATATGAGTCTTTCTATATTTAAAATGTTTATTAGATTTCAAATTTGATTTCTAAAAATTTTTAAAAGTAGAGAAGAACTCTTGGTTAAAAATGGGCATCAATAAAAAAAGTTATAATTTTCATTTAGATTAATGTTTATTTTAAATATAATTTTCAATGATAATGTGGTGCATAATATTCTGGGCAAAGAAGCTGGGTTGCGGGCTGGGGTGCATGGGGTACTGGGCTTGGCAAAGAATGTGGGTCACGGGTTGGGGTGGATGGGCTACTGGGCTTGGTAGAGAAGCTGGGTTGCGGGCTGGGGTGGATGGACTACTGGGCTTGGCAAAGAAGCCGGGTTGCAGGTTTTAATTTGATTTGAGTGGGTCAAATTAGACCCGTCTCACGTAAGGAGATTCATGAGACGGTCTCACGTGAGTTTTTACGTTTTATTATTGATTTCTTTTGATCTTTCTAGATATGATATTGTATTATTGTTTTATTCAAACACTATTAACATATCTTCATTAAACCAGTATCAATATAGTATGCGAAAAATTCTATCTTAACCACTTGACCTGTGTTTAGCATTGAAATCAGGGAAGAAAAACCATTTGCAAAATCTTGATGAAATATATATATTTATTCAAAATAAATCATTTAAAAATCATAAACGGATAAACTTTCATGAAATTAGTAAGAGATATCACAAAGATCTTTATAAGATTTGTTGCGAGAGTTGAGATTTTTCAGTTAGAAACTCAACATCATGGAAATCTCTTTTGATTTATAGGATGTAATCCATTTTTAATTTTTTTTACTTAATTTAAAATATAAAGATAAATTAGGCGGTTTTAGGCGGATATTTTTGGGAAAGCTATTAATATTGATTTTGTTATTTTATATATATATATATAGTTATAGTTATAGTTATAAATTAATAATGTTAGCTTTTCAAATATTGACAGGTTTGGTTAAAATTGCAATAAAAGAAAATGTTGTGATTTTATCGACAACTAACCCTATAAATAACAATGAGATAAATGTGAAATCTAAGTAGTTATGAATTAGATATATCTAACTTTTTTTAAATATAAATGATTTATAATTCAAGAAAATGTAGTGATTATTTAAAATGTTTTGCACATATAATATGCACACTGAAACAAATGGAGGAGTGCGTTTTCTATATTTTATTGATATAAAATATTTTTTAAATTGAAAGAATTTTTTTATAAACTATTATAAACATGTTATACTTTAATAATTTATGATTAGTTATGACGAGCTTTGAATTATGGATTTAATAAATAAATAGAAGATTAAGTGAAACTTAATGCATTACAAAAGATTATACATTTAAACATTAGAGAAATATGATTTTTTTTGAAATAGATAGAATATATATTTTTTCTGTACTTTAAATTAATTAATTATCTTCAATATTTCCCTAGGAAAAAGTATGAGAGTTGATTTTAAGCGGAAAATCAAAATCTAATTTTAATATGTTTGAAAATTAAAATTAAAATATAAGATTCAATTATATAATATAAAATAACAAATTTAAATCAAAAAATTACTCAATTTATTATAAAATTACCAAATAAATAAGTAATTGATTCGAAACATACTGCATATAAAAAATTATGAGATGGATATTTCCAAATTGAAATCACATTCCAACCCCAATTAGCGTTCACGATCACTTATAAGACACAATCCAATAAGTAGAAAACAATAGGGAGTAACAAACAAAAACCAAATTTCACAATTAATTATAAAACTAAAATCAATATATGGAGTTGAAGACGATTGACACCGTAAATAAGATCTATAACTTAACAAACGAAATAAAAATATTTTTTTTCTTGATTTTACTTATGAACATATTTATGTATAAAATAATGTAAAACTCATATTTTACTCCATTTAATCATACATATTACATATAAATATTTAAACCGTACAAAAATTTATTGAAAAAATGTATATCCAAAAACGAGGAGATTTACTTTAATTGCAAATATAATTAATTTTTTTGAAATTGATAAGAAAAAATCATTTAGAACAAAACGCATGATAATTCAACTGTCAATTTATATTATCCATATACATATTTATAATTTCAACTAATTATTGATTAAATTTTAAAGAAATATTGTAATCAATGAAAATAAAAAATATCTCACACAAAGAAACATACATGAGTATTACTTGGAGTTGAGAAAGAACACGAGCTTTGTCCTTAGAAGCCAATGTGATCCACAAGATTTCCTCACTCAAACTAAGCCACGTGTCATCGCGTAACTTGATTCATCAAAAGCCAAACACCCCCTCAAAAATACCAAGATTTTGTCCATCATATGTTCATAATGCTTGCTACAACCACCTTAATATCCTCGAACTCAAACCCTCCTCCTCCAAATCCAACCCACAAAATTCCTCCATTTTCATCATCCCATCTCATATCCATCAATCGCCGTACCCTTCTCACTTCTCTCTCCATCACTCTCTCTCCATTCTTCATATCTTTCCCTCAAATCAACAATGCTGACCCCATTTCACAAGCTCGTGGCCTCTTCCAAATGCCTCCTGTTCGCCTCACCAACAGGTACTTGTTTGTTTCTGCTGTTTCGAAATCTAAATTTTGAATCTTGGGTTTCATTCGTGATTTCGATATTGAAGGTACTATTTGGTGAGAGCAGGGGAGTCTGAATACGAGAGTTTGGGTGTAATTAATACAAACCCGGTGGCGAAAACATCGGTGGATAACGGGTTGTCGGAGAAAGGGAAGAAGCAGATTGTGAGGGCTGCATTTGACTTGAAATTAATGGGGGCATGTGAAAATAGTTGCTGGCTTTGGCCTTCTATTACTCAGAGGTCTTATCAGGCTGCTGAGATTATTGCTGCTGTTAATGGTGTTAATAGAAGGTATAATTATTCTTTCATAACATACTTTTTCTTTTGATTTGTTCAATGTACTAAGATACTTTGTTCTATGTTGAATATTACTGTGATTGTTATGATAATCATGATCCTTACAGCAATGGGATTGATAGTTTTGTTGTGGTGGATGTAATTAGTAACGGGTTTAAATCATTTTTCGTTTCATAACTATGGTGTTCCGATTTTGATCTCATAATTATCACGATTTTCAATTTAGTCTTTCCAATTTCTCCTGATTGGGCTTTCCGATGACCTAAAAATGACGTGGCAACACATGTCAAATTCTTATTGATTGACACGTGTCGCCACACCACTTTTAGGTCACCAGAAAGCCATTTTCATGTGAAATCTACTTTTCCGGTCAAAATTAAACTGAAATTGGACAAATTCTTAAATTATGGGACTAACTAAAATCTAAAGACACCATAGTTATGAGACGAAAATTGATTTTAACCCAGTTAGTAACACAAGAGATGAAATTGAAGTTTGATATAAGAGAAAGAACAAAGAATTGCTCTTTCTTGATACTCTAAAGTGAAGCTTGTCACTAACATATGAGAGACAAATTTGCTGGTTTTTCAATGCCTTGCTAGTTTCTAAAGATTGATTATATGTTGATGCAGCCATATCGTCCCCGAATACAGCTTCTTGGATGCCCGGGGATTGGGGGCGTATGAAGGCAAAAATCTTGATTCCGTATCTGAGGTAATGCATTTCTAGTAATGCACATAAATGTTGTTGATTTTACACTTTAAGTGATAGTGAAAATGTTGTCATGTTCCTGAAACTCAAGTTCAGGTCTATGCCTCAGATAGCCTTTCTCCTAACATCAAGCCGCCTCCAATAGATGATGGAACACCAAACGAAAGCGTTCAGGACGTTTTTGTCCGTGTCACACAGCTCATGTCGATCCTTGAGACTCAATATTCCGGAGACACTGTCATTATAGTTTCTCCTGATTCTGATAACTTGACTGTGCTACAAGCTGGTTTAGTAGGGCTCGAATTGCGAAGGCAAGTTTTTCAAGAACATGTTAGAGGGTGTTTGGCTAAGCTTATTTTTAGATGTTAGTAATGACAATTGTATAATTTTAATGATCAAATTGAAATGTGTTTACAAAAAATAATGTCTTATTTTAGAAATAAGTTGGGATCTCATACTTAAAAAAAAAAGCTTATTTTTAAATCATTGCCAACACTCAGCTTATAAGCCTTTAAACATCTTAAAAAGCCAACCAAACACCCTCTTAGTATCTATATTATAATGTTTTACGATTTGAAACTGGTTTTTGCAATATCTATAGGCATAGGGAGCTGGCTTTCATGCCCGGAGAGGTGAGGTTCGTTGATGCCAGCAGCATACCGGCTTACAAACAGCCGGCCTCCGCAGTTTATAAGTGTTTGAATCCACCAAACTGCACTTGACTATCTTCCATTCGACATCAAGTGTTACTCATCAGTCCCACCCTGTACTATACTCTGTATGCTGGATTCTCCTCAGCCATACATGTTCATATTCAGACAAACTAATTAATGATGTGGTCACTGTCCATCTACCTATATAATCTAATTAAGGTGAAGAAGGTGAAGCATCAATTTCTTAGAAGTAAATGCAGTATGGACTCAGCTTATAAAACCCCTCGATTTCTTACATTCTTTCAGCACTGAAGTGAAGTGAAGTTAGTTAGTTAAGTTAGCAGCAGTGATCATGTTTTCTTTTTGCAAGATTTTGATGATGACAGTTGTGATTGGACTGTCAATCCTGGGCTCGGTTGGAGGTGGGTATAATCGTCGTCTCTTGAACATCCAGGGAATTCCCACACTTCCGATTACTACGCCATCGTTGCCTCTTCCACCTCTGTTCTTCTAATCCCATTGCCCCTTACTTCCCTTTCTTCCCACCTCCACCAACTTTTACTATCCCTTAACTTGCATCTTTTTCTGCTCTCTCTCTCTTTCTCACACTGTGTTTGTGTTTGTTGGTGAGAGAGAGAGAGAGAGAGAGTTGTGGTGTGCTAGTTGATCCATGGAGATGGAAGAAGGCCTGTTATGTTATGCTTACTACTTACTAGACCTCTGCTGCTTTACTCATGTTGGTTTGTTTTCTTAGATGGTATCTAGGAATTTGTGAATGTTGTATGATTGTATCTATTTTCTATGTTGTACTATATTATTGATTAATAAAGTCATTTCTTTGTTGCAAGTCTTTTTATACAAATTCATCCTCTTAGTAGGAATTTCATTCTCGGTTATATTCTTGAAACGAATCAATCCATAAAATAGAGATTGTTTTGTGAAATCATCTAAGTTTTTGTCTCAAAATTTTGTGTAATATATTAGGTACATGTATAAAGAAGGGGGTATGAGATCAATACTACATTGTGACAGAGAATTTGAGGTATTTGAAGAGATCAAGGGTTGATTATGTAATTGATTCAACCTTGACTTTGTTTTTTTAGGTTGTGTAGGAATGGACTCTAGAGAGGTCTTTTGATGACTTTTTAATTTTAATGACTTTGTTATTTACTAATATAGCTTTATTGTCCCCTATACTTATCCTTATTCTGTGTAGGAACTATAATAACAAATCTATTATTTTATTTTCTTGTATAAAGCTATTTCATGTGTATTTGAGATTAATATTTCTAGTTTTGAGTTATTATATCATCCAACATGAGATTCTTTGTTTTAATAGTGTTTTGCTATTTTAGATTTATTATATATTACAAATATTAAATACTAGTATTAATGCAAAGCCGTTTCACATTAAGCTTTATGAGAGAGATCTTTTCATATATAAAACCGATATTGATTATAATAATTAGGTTGACCCGCTTTATTGATTCATATGAACTTCATTTTATATATGATCTCATGTGAGACTGACAACACCAGAACTAAACCCTAATACGACCGCAAGTGAACGGTGTAACTATAGACAGTGCTGAGCAAAGTCGATTCCACAGAGACTAAATTACTATGTCAATTTAATACCCTAATCCTAATAGCTCGACTCTGTCTAGTTTCTCAAATAAGATTGGTTGGTTTATAAATTAGAATTGTAAAACAAAGACTTGGACACTTAAAATAGTTGGCAACAACGGTGGAGAATAAATTAGATTAAAAGATGTATCCTGAGGTTCGATCTCAGTTACGACTTCCCTATGCCAGATTATCCTAATTATCTAGACCTTTAAACTGAATTCCAGTTTTTATTAGGCGATCACTTATGTGGTTAACCCTCCTCTCAGACCATGCTAACATGTAGAATATGTATAAATAATTATCGTCTCCGACTAACTATTGTATACACAACTCCTAAGAGATCAAAAGATCAATGCCTACACAGATATCTCACACCTCTCGGTCGATATTGATTACCTATGCTATGTATTGTAAGCCTATTAACAATCCTCCCCTCTCGGGCGATGAAATATTAAGCTCGATATTGATTATCTATGCTATGTGTTGTAAGCCTATTAACAATCCTCCCCTCTCGGACGACGAAATATTAAGCTAGGTGAATCAAGCAATTGGCCAAATTGATAAATTCATAAATAATCACGAACACATAGATCAAAATATAGAACGCAGTCTAGATAAATCAAATAATCAAAACATGGAGTTATCGTAACCTACTTTCTAGCCCTAGAATACAATAAAGAAATTAGCTACTCATGTTCATAATAATCAAAGTCAAATATTCAAGAGTAAACATTTAGAATCAATCACTAAAACAAAAGACTAATAAAACCCGAAATTGTATGTATCAACTCCGACTCTTACTCTGATCTTCTCGTCCTTATGTTTCTTGCTCTCTACTCCAAATGTTTTAAGCTTCTCTCTCTTCTTCTCTCTCCTATCTTCCATTTTTCACACTTAAAAACCCCTATTTATAGGTTGTGCTAATTTTTGGTGGAAACGGGCAAAGTTTGGCTTCAAAACAAAGAAATCGCACAGGCTTAGGATCGGCGCCCAGCCCGACCGGATGAACTCGCTCGGTCGGGCCAAAACCCGATAATGACTCGATCTAGCTCGGCATTTTGCTCGGCCAGATAGGATTTTCAGTGGCATTCGATTGTTCTTCGACACATGGCCCGGCCGGGCTGCTTCAACAACCTTAGCCTTCCATAATTTTGTCGTTTTTGCCCCATTTTCGTTTGTTCCTTCTCCAAACTTCGTCCCAATGGACTTTTATCCTAAAATATGACATTTTAACTATAAAAACAAGAAAACACGTCACTCGGCTCAAGATAATCAATTTAACCACAAAATAACTGAAAACTCATGCAAATGCTATCGGAATGATCGTCTAAATGAGCCTAAAAACATGCATACACGACGTGTATGAGAGACCCACACTATTATTAAAATAAAGATATTATATATTTTAAAGTATTGAAGTATACGACAGAATACCATTTACAATGGAGGAATTCAATTGTATTGACCCACTCGAGTACGGAAAATCCATTATAATTTAAGATTAAAGACGCAAATTTTGCATTTGAGTGTTCAAATAATTAAAGATCCATAAAAGTAATTCATCTTGGACATCTTGTGTTCTTGTTACTCTTAGTTTTATCATTATTAATTATTACATATTATTATTTTTAATATGTGATATTTCTCAATCAATACATGTGAAATTTGTTAATCATAATTCTAGTATTATCATTTTATAATATTTTTAAATAATAAGAAATTATAAAATGTCAGATGAAGCCATACTTTTGTTAATTTTTATTATTAATTTTATATTTTGGATCTCTAATTAATAGTTAATATATATCCTTTGAATTTAAATCGATGAAAGGTGGAACTTAGTATTTATAGTGGCAATGACTCAACAAACCAAATTGTACATAAAATGTTTGTAAATTTCTAGTGTGGTCCATCCACGTGGCACTTTCAGCTTCTTTACTTCGTTCTTGAAAATGACTTTAATTTATTTTTTCTATTTTTTCACTTTAATAGACATCCAATTAATCTAGTTAATAAATAATTTTAAACTTATTTACTGATGGATGATCCTCTTTGCCGACCTACCTAATCTGATCACCAATACATCTACTTTAAAAACTGAAATATCTATTTTAATTCTTAGAATCCTACCAAAAATATGTGTATAGTGTTTTTCCTTGTATGATTCAAATGTACACTAATTTTCAATACAATTTGCAACTACCCTCCTTTATGTTTCGGAGTGATATACAGTGATTGTTTATTCGACTTAAAGAAAATTACAAATAGATTGCCAACAATAAAGTACAAATAAATGAATAAATATTAGATATTTAAATAATTTTATCTCTATATATAAATATCATGTATAATTTAGATGGATTTTTTTTTTAATTCTATATTTAAATACATGACTATATTTTAGTGTTATAATTATATGGGCATGCACCCCTTATTTAGTAAGAATTAACTTACAATGTCTATTCTAAATTATATTTTAGGGATATCATCCCTTTCTACCATAATTAATATAATGATTTATATTTTATGTATCTTTATTTAAAGAAAAACATTTATTAATAATTCTTTATCTCAAGTTCTTAACTGCATAAATTTCACAAAACAAAGCATGATAACTTAGTAAGTAGTAAATGATATCTACTTAGACAAGTCTTGAATTCAAATCACCAAGAGATCATTTGATCATCTTAAATAAAAATTGTACTTAAAATTAGGGAAAAAAGGTTTTTTTTTTAATCATTTATGTTTGACTCATTAGATTTTTAGTCCTCTATCTTTCATCTTTTGATTTTTAGTTCTATATATTTACAAAATATAAGTTTTTTTAGTCTTCTATGTTTGACTCATTAGATTTTTAGTCATCTATCTTTCATCTTTTGATTTTTGGTCCTCTATGTTTACAAAATATCATTTTTATAGTCTATTTACCTGTAATAGCGGGTAACTTTTTTTTATCTTAGTTATATTTAATCTTAATACCAAAAAAGTTTTTATTCATCTAATATGTCTAAATTAATATTAATAATTAAAAATTATATTTTTCATCCCAATACGAATGGTTGGAGACTTGGAGTTTTGTGAGTATGAGAAATAAAACATTTTAGCATCAAAATTGATATTAAGCAATTAACAAATTTATTTTTCACAAATTACTCCAAATGATCCATGGGTTGTAGTCAGTTAAATTCTCCAAAGGATAAATTGATGTAATTTGAGAACTAACAGAATATAATTAATGTCATTTTTTTAGTTTTGTGTTATTTGTTTCCAACACGAAATGTATGTAATTTATGAAAAACAAAATTTTTAATTGCTTAATATTTATTTTGACGCTAAAGTGATTTATTTCTCATAATCACAAAACTCTAACTCACTCGTATCGGGATGGAAAATAGAATTTTAAATTATTAATATTAATTTAGACATGATAGTCAAATAAAAAAAATATGGTGTTAAAATTAAATTGTAATTAAAAAGAAAAAAAAAGTTACCTACTACTGCAGGTAAAAAGATTGAAATATGATATTTTTTTTAAACATAGAAAACTAAAAATCAAAAGGTGAAAAATAGAGGATTAGAAAATGATAATTTTTAAACATAGACGACTAAAAATCAAAAAGTAAAATATAGAAGACTAAAAATCTAATGAGCCAAACATATAGAGGACTAACTTTTTTTTTTTTTCCCTTATGCAATTAACCTTTTACCTTATTCGAATATTTATTAATTGTCGAGGAAAGAACAATTTTATTTTCTTTTTTCTTTTCCAATATAATTATTCTTACATAATGTCATATTTTAATTATTTATGTGCATATATTATATATATTTTTTATTAATATTAAAAAAATTCTGACTTCCCACCTCAAAAAGCAAAAAAAAGAATCGAAATTCGAAAGCCCAAAACACTGTTTCTTCGTCCTCGCTTCTCTCTGCAAAGCAAGAATTATTCAAACACTAATTCTTTCTTTTTTTAGTTCATCACATACACTCAGCACCCAATTCGACCTCTCTAATTCCTTTTCTCCCTTTGTTTTTAATGTGGGTTCAATTGATTCAGTTATATTGAGTGCTTAGATTGGTGACATGAAATTAAAATCTTGGATTAAGAGTTAAAAATTCCAATGGCGATCAAAGGCGTCGATTTCAAGTGGTAAGTTCTTGAATGTGCGTTTCAAGTTTCATCTCGTAAAGTAAAATAAAAGCAGCTGAAATTTCGCTCTTTTGAAATGGGAAAATTCCGCATGTAATTTCTGTATAATTTCTTGAAGTTTAAACCTTTTTTACTTAATGGGTTTTTGATTTCTTGTCTAAAGTTTATGGCTTTGAATTTGGGTGGGTTTCTTGCAGGTATGATGGGTTCTTCCTGTCTATGCTTGCTACAAGCATGTATCCTTTTGATGAATGGATGTTGTAGATTTCAATTCTTGATTGAGAATTACTTCCTTTGAATATATATATATATATATATATATATATATATATATGTGTGTGTGTGTGTGTGTGTGTGTGTGTGTTTAATTTGATGCTCTTAGTTCCAATACTGAGGTGTTAGCGAATTCAATGAATATCTGCTATAATGGGTTTCCAATGATTTCTTAACAAAATTGTTAGAATAATAGTTGCGATTAATTGGAAGAGATACCATTTGTGTGCATACCCGTTGCACATATGGATTGTGGTGAGTAAGCCTTAGCTTTTGGGCAGCAGAAATGAGTTCATCTGATTGTGGTTGTGAATGATTGTAATGTATTTTTCTCTTCCAATCGTTAGGTTGACTATACGACAGTGTTTATTTTCCGGCTCTTGATGTTTCTTGATAATGGCTTGGCTTCTGGAATGGGATTGTAAGGCCTCTTTCTCTTCTTCAGATGAGGTTATTTTTATGCAATGTCATGACATTTTCTAGTCCTCTTGGTGGTGCAAAAGTAGATCAAATCCGTCTGTATTGACTCTACCATATTTTGCTAGCTCGTGAGATAACATAGTTTCGTGTGATCTCTTGTTTAGGATGTAACCGATGAATATTTAAGCCGTGAATCTCGTTAACTGACACTCAAAAAGTAATAATAACCTTAAATGATTGAGTACAAGTTCTCGATTTTTATGGTTTTTGGACTATGACCTCAGGGATCTTGGTTGGCAGCAGAGATATGCACGTTTTTGTGGGAGGATTGTTGTGCTGTCTGTTCTTGTTCTGCTACTCTATCCCTTCCTTTGGGCTTGGACAATCATTGGTACCATCTGGTTTACTCGTGCAAAAAATTGTGTGAGTTTGTTTCCTATCTGTTTTAGCATGAACTTGTTCTGAAAACTTGGATAAGATATAATATGTAGAACCTGTTTTCAGTTGCCTGAAGACGGTCAGAAGTGGGGTTTCCTCATTTGGCTGCTTTTCAGCTATTGTGGCCTCGTCTGCATTGCTTGCATATGTCTGGGAAAGGTTAGTCGTGGTTTTTCTTAATCAATCTTATTTTAGCTATTCTGTAACTTACATGTTTTCCCCGTTTTGCAGTGGTTAACAAGAAGGCAGGCACATCTGTTGCGCGCACAACAAGGGATCCCTGTTTCAGAATACGGAGTAAGCTCTATCAACTTATTCTGCATTCAATTCTTGAATATTAATAGTCATGGATGTTTGAAGACAGTGTTTTGCTAGTATACTCTGCAGTTCATGATGATAATAAGCTCAGATCTCTTATCCATGAAACACGAACCTGTACTCAGAGTTTCATTAGATAATTTAATAAACATCCAAATGTATCACAAAACATCTTCGTTTTTACGGGGAAATGCATATGTTGAAAGTGCAGAGCTGGAAACAATCATGTGAGACTCATGTTTCTCAGGACAATGATGTGATCCATTTTGATTTAACCCTTTAAGGTTATTACTCCCTTAGTCCCAAAGTAAATGTCGTTTTAAGTGTCTTCACACAGATTAAGAAAGATGATATAAAGACTGATCTACGCCTATTTAAGTATAGTTATTGTGTGAGTTTTTCTCCTTCATCTAAACAACCCTCTTCAATATGGCCGGAGTAAAAGAGGGTATTTTTGATAGATTATGGGTAAATATGTCTTGAAATCCTAAAATAACACTTATTTTGCGACAACTTTCTTTTGCTAAAACAACATTTATTTTGGGAGTATATTCTTATATTTAGGCTTTACATGATCTCATTACATACATGATAAGCATTTCTCTTAAACTTACGAATCTCTAGTACATATTTTCCTTCTAATTTGACCTGCTCGAGCTCTTTCGCCTATAGGTTTTAGTCGACATGGTTAGAGTGCCCGATTGGGCAATCGAAGCTGCCGGGCAAGAGCTGAGAGGGATGGGGCAAGACACAGCTACATATCATCCAGGACTTTATTTGACCACAGCCCAGGTAACAAACGAGCGACCAACTTCACCTTCGATTCAATTGATAGTAGCAATTGTATCTGACAATAGTACTTCGCAGAGAGAAGCAGTCGAGGCACTCATTCAAGAACTTCCGAAGTTTAGGCTGAAAGCCGTTCCTACAGACTGCAGTGAGTGTCCTATATGCTTGGAGGAGTTTCATGTCGGAAACGAGGTTAGGGGCCTACCCTGCGCTCACAACTTCCACGTGGGGTGCATTGACGAGTGGCTGAGGCTAAACGTGAAATGCCCCAGATGCCGTTGCTCCGTCTTTCCAAACCTCGACCTCAGTGCATTGTCAAACATCCACACCGACACACAAAGATCCTCGACCAATCTTAATGTCGTTGCCACTACTCACTATGTAAGAAACCAGCCGCCTCCTTCTCAGACATACCTCTTGAGATTGCAGGGCTTGCTCCGCCCTGTTCGGACAGAGAATGCCGGTGAGGCGGAGAGTGCGGAAACGCCCTCAAGTGTGGGGCCCGTGCAAGTGGTGGTTCAACAGTCGGCCCCACCTCGGCCTTGAATCGAAGAGCCCAACTCAAATCTCTAACAGACCACCACACTCAGTAGTAAGTTTTGTTGCTCCCATTGTCATTGAAAATGTACAAGTGATGATGAATATGGTGACAAAGGTGTTTGTTCAGATGGATTTATGTAAGTTTTGTTGAACTGTGCAGTGTTCTGCTTTTTCTTGTTTGAATTTCTTAGCTTTTTTTTTTTTTTCAACTTTTGTTATTAGTTTTCACTATACCAATCGCTTAATAATAGATTTTGTACTTTATGATCATATATATATGTATCGTTATGTTTGGGATTTAAGTATCTAAAAAGAAAAATCACTATTTATTAGTTTTTAAATAATTAAGTGGCATATTAAATTAACCAAAAATGCATATTTCCTCCATATATATATATATATTTTATATTTTTTTTGTCCTCTGCATTTTACTTTTCATATTTGCTCCTACACTTATATTGTTGTTAGTTTCTGTTCCGTTATATTTTGTTTTGGCTACTTTTTTTATTTTTTATTTTTTTAATAAGGGGTAAAAGTTGATAAAAACAGATGGTACATAAGTGAATGAGTAGAAAACAAAGTATAAATGGTAAAAATTAATAAAACTGAAAGTATAATAATATATAGAGGATAAAAGAAAACATAGGGGTAAAATAAAATAATGGAAAAACAAAGTATAAATGGAAAAACTTAATAAAAATGAAAGAGGACTAAAGAGAGTACAATATAGGGTAAAATATGATTCTTTTTTCTTCAATTAAATAGTTGAAAAGTAGACTAAAGTAACCAAGATACTCCTAAATGTTCCTAAACTCAGTATTGGGTTGGGTTGACTACCTCGGCTGATTCAAATTCAGGCCATTTGATACATCGATGTAGGAGATTCAAGGATATACATTAATTTATTATTAGATCTTTGGGACTTTAGTACTTTCTCGCATACATTTATATCGACATTAATATGATACATGAATTTGTCTAAATTCTTAGCAAAACTTAATATTTATTTGATAATGCATTTTCTTGTAAGATTGTCTCTCGAAACTTGATCCTAAGATTAAATTTCATCTAGAAGATTTGAGCTTTCACTCTGAAAAATCACAACTTTTACTTGAATCGATTGACATTTTAAGCAAATTTTTCACTATTGATCAAAACAACATAACTTTTTATAGAGGGTTAAATGCAAAAAAATAATTTAAACTATTGATTTTTTTCATTTTCCAACATAAACTATTTTTATTTTTATCAAATTACAACCCGAACTACTAAAATTTATCAAATTGCAACTCTCAACCCATTTTCCGGTGAAAATATGAACACATGACTTAGCACGTTGAAAATATAAGGATATTCTTGTAATCTTGTATACGTGTTTATATTTTTGTCGAAAAATGGTTCAAAAGTTACAATTTGATAAATTTTAGTAGTTCGGGTTGCAATTTGATAAAAAAAAAACATCACAAAAATCCATGTGAGACAATTTCAGGGATAGTTACCGTGAGACGGAGCCCATCATCCACAAACAATATGTGAATTGTAAGATATGGGTTGTGGGTAATTGAGTTGACCCATCTCACACAATAAAATAAAAATTTGTGAGACGGTCTTACGAGAGACTCACTCAAAAAATTTAGGTTGCTTTTTGCATTAAAAAAAATTAGGTTGCTTTTTGCACTCAAAAAATTTAGGGTTGGAAAATGAAAAAAATCAATAGTTTAGGTTGCATTTTACATTTAATATATATATATATATATATATATATATATATATATATATAGTATATGATATGCAGCTAGACACATCAGCATTTTTTTATTTTCAAAACTAACAAGATCAAAAAATATATTATATATAAAATTATGTTATTTTGATCAATAAAAAGTTGGATTAAAATGATTGCGATTTTTTCGATAATTACCTAAATAAATTGGATAAACTTTATCTCTGATCTTCATGATTATTTCTACCAACCATTTGTCTTGTCAGTATTGGTAAAGGGAAAAAGGCATTGAGCATGAAAATGGAGTCAAATACGAGTATAACAAATTATTGTTTAGATGAGTTTGAGATAGAAAGGCATTAAACATGAAGCGCACACGTAGAAGTTCTACGAAAACTATGGCTCCCATTAAACTAATAGCAACCATTCACTTTTCTTTTCTTTTTAATTTTATTCTATTTATATTATAATGGGACATAACAAAGTTTGTTCTTTATCTCCATCTGTAGTTACAATTTATAACTTTATCATGATATAAGATATATGAACAATAAATTATTTAGGTATAGTTACTCTATTATTATCTTTATCTTTACGAAGATAGCATTGATTTTGGCTCAAGGGATGGATTTAGGGAGTGGGGCACGGCTGCGAATGTGTCTCTTGGACTTTCGAAAATGTTCTTTTATATATAATTTTTTTTGATATTTTTTATTTATATCATTAATTTATAAGAGTTCGTCTCTTTTACATTTTAAAAATGTGTTTTCTATATAAATTTTAGTCCCTAGTTTGCTTAATGTTTTTGATAAAATTTTTTTTTATCCCCTTGAAACAAAATTGTAAATTCATCCCTGTTTCGCTCCCTATATAAATATTTGAGTTGAGACTGTCTCAAAAACTATTTGATATATAGAAATGATGATAAATAGACAGAATATGTGTGTGTGTATATATACATATATGAGAAGAACGTGATTATGATCATTTTACAATTCACATTCTGTTTGATGAACATATTATCCATATTCGGATATTTAAACAGAATTTCATTTTGTAGAAGTTGTATTGATGTTGTTCTTGTTGTTGTTGTTATTATTATGATTTGAAGTTATAATTTAGGATAAAAAAACTCAAATTTGAGAATTTGTTTGGAGTATGGCTTGTGTGACCAGGGGAATGATGTGCCCCCAATCCCAAATCTAATACTTTTAAGTAATACGACTAATACTTTTATATATAACATGTAATATCTTATGTAATATCTTTCACTAAACCATATATGTCAATCATACAAGTAAATAATTTATGAGTAAACAACTAATATCTTATGAATATACAACTAATATGTTTCACTAAAACATATATATATATATATATATATATATTTCAGTTATACAATTAATACCTTATGAATATGCAACTAATATTTTATGAATATATAACTAATAACAATTAATAATACATTTGGTGATATGTACACCGAGGTATATAAATTTTTGCAATTTGTTTGTTTTGCTAAACTTAGGTTGTGAGTAAAGTCTTAAAATACTCTCAATAATGCATTAGAATAAAACTGCTTACCTTCAAATGATCTATTTTGAAGTATTTGAAATATTGGATTTCAACTATAAAAAAATAATCACACAATATTCTAACAAAAAATCATACGAATAATTTAATTGGAAATCATAAAATTCTTGCTGAACCTACCATGTTTAAACTTTTGAAGAAATCGTTAGTTGAAATAATTTGATTTTAAATTTTACAAAATTTGAGATAAGTGGAGAATGATAAATGAAATTGTAAGAACTAATAAAAATATTTAAAAAAAGGCAATAATTAGATATTTCCCTTTCGTGTGTCCTATTGCTACACAAACAAAAACCAAGCACAAGAATTATCCTCACTCTGATTCTATCCATAATCATTGTTTTATTCTCAACTCTTCATTTCAGTTCCAGAAAATTACCGATTCTCTCACTCAGTAATCATGGCTGTGGCCAACGCTTGGGCCACCGGCCACTCCGTCGTCCCGCCGCCGCAGCTCCGCCCCTCCTCTTCCTCCTCCGTTGAACCCCTCAACCATTTTAGTAAGAAAAAGTTCTCATCCAATTTCCCCATCAGAAGAAGCAATAATTCTAAGCTATCTTGCCGCTGTAGCAGCAATCTCGAAAACAATAAAGATAATAGCGATTGTGGCTCCAATAATCTCAATTTTTCGTTTCCTTCTTCCACTTGTTCGTCGTCGTCGTCGGATTGGGATTGGAATAGGTGGACCCGCCATTTTTCTGAGATTGAGCAGGCTGAGAACTATGCCTCTGTTCTCAAGGTTCGATTATTACTTTCATTTATTGTTGTAGATGCTTATGAATATTGAATATGATTTGTTTGTAATTTCGGTCATTTTGAGTTGGATTAAACAGAATACCAAAAATAAATAGAATAAGGTTTTGTAATTTTTGTGTCTGATTGCTAATTATGCTCTAAAGGTTCAATACGATCATGTTAATCCGCCTGCACAGTACTATGTACTATTTCTTATCAATTTTTTTTTCTAGTCTTGATTTTGCCAAACTAATTATAATATTAAAGTATTGCATCTATTGTGTGTGTGTGTCTTTATCCGGAGAAGGCTCTTCTGTGTTGCTACTTATGGTTGTGTTTTTACGAAAATGGTTCGAGAAATTCTGTGATGATTGGTTTTGGTGCTTCAAATGGCAATATATTGACAATCGTAATGGTTCTTTTAGCAATTTCCTCAATTTTGGTCAGTCTCTGTGCAGTTGCTGATTGCTATCCGATAACATCATTAGTAGTTGCCTTCATACTGGGATAGGAATTCAATCTATGGGAATTTTTAAGTTTTATTATTTGGTTTGTTTGAAAATTTTATTTGCCAGAGATGCTTTATACGGGTGCTACTTGGTTTTCTTTCTGTATTCTGGATTGATTATAATATCATGAGAGGAGCTCCCTGATTAAGCGTTGCATCGTGTAACAAAGTGTGGATTTCAAAGTGGTAAATTTTCAGATATTTTGAGGAAAAATAAATAATCTACTTCTAAAATTTCAGTTCCATGTCATGTTATAACTTAATGCTCTGGGCATAGTAATTGATTAGCGTATAAATAAACCCTTTTAGAGGACAATTTATTTTGTTCAACCCAAGCATTAGAAAACTATCTATAAGCAGGATGGTAGCCATATGTAATAGAGAAGGGTCAAAAAAGGCAGAGAGAAGAGCACTTGGTGTGCTGTGGTTGATTGTGTCCAGTTATAATCATTCGATTTGTTTGGACTCTTGAGCGATTTAAAATGTGAATTTACATTGAGAAGATGCTTAGGATGCTTAGTCGATCAATCTGTCTAATCTTATAGGATCATGTCTCAAAAATTCTAGAGAAATGTTCACTAGCTAAACAACATATACCATTTGTATAAGTTGGGATCATGATTGATTGTTTGAATTTACAGTTCCAATTAGAAGATGCAATAGAGAAGGAAGACTTCCAAGATGCTGCTAAATTGAAAATAGCCATTGCAGAGGCAACATCAAAAGATAGCATAGCTGAAATTATGTCGCAGTTGAAGGTAAAAATAGTGGTTGATGTGAGTTCTCATACTTGTATAATTGGAAATTGTTAATCTTCTTCAGTTTTCCTCAGGATGCAATTGATGAAGAACGTTACCATGATGCTTCAAGATTATGCCAAAGTACAGGAAGTGGGCTGGTAATTTTAATATTCAATTGAATTGTTTCTTTTTTTAATATTCATTCTTGATTGATATATGATTCTAATGTTTTCCATTTCAAAAGAAGTCTATGTTGAGTTACATAATCAATTAATCAGCAATCATAGACATAGTAATAAAACCTTTGAGATATCGAGTTTCTCGCAATTTATCATGGATTTTTGAATGAAATTATTGTGATAGATTAATTTTCTCACGAGTACATAATATCTCGATATAATCATGACATATTGTTGATGGCAATTATTGGCCCACCATAAAAGCTCATCATTCATGGATTTTTGGATAACTGTTCACTTTAAATGCCCGTATATTGAGGTTAAGGATTTTGTTTCCACTTTCCATATGTGTTGATATATATATATATATATATATATATATATATTAATACTTCTATAAATTAGTAAGTTTTAGCTTTATTTACAACATAAGCACGTTCCATTTCCTCTATTATTTAATTAATTTTTTTTGAATTTTTTCCACTAAATTAAATATTTGATTTTTAACAAATAACTTATGTAACTTTTGTTATAATTTTGACTAGTTTCTGCAAAAAGATCATGTCAGGTTAGTTCCATACAAGGCCATTGAAGACTAGATTGGATTGTGATATTATCTTTTGAGGAACAGATTCTGGTGGACAATGTGGAAGCTATTACTTGCCTTGCTTGTTCTTCAATGGCTTTCATTACAGTTAATTTCCTGAAAGTGATGAATTCTTGTTGTCCATAAATTCATATTGTGCCTGGCTGCCTGCAGGTTGGTTGGTGGGTTGGCTATTCAAAGGATTCAGGTGATCCTTTTGGAAGATTAATTCGGATTACTCCAGGGACAGGCAGATTTATTGGCAAAAGTTATAGTCCAAGGTACTAATGACAGAATTGAATACAGAGAACTAACTATTCGTAGGGTAATCAATATTAGTTAGTTAACAAAAACATAAACTCTCTAACATTGGGTAACTATTGCAGGCAGTTGGTCACATCATCTCCTGGTACTCCACTATTTGAAATATTTGTGGTTAAAGATGGCAGTGAGGGATATAATGTGCAGGTACATGAATTTTTAATACAGATTTGAGTTTTTAATAAAGCTGTCAGATTATTTTTTGGAAGCTTATCTTATTTGTTGTGTGCATGGGGATCTAGTTATAGCATGGTATTAAATCAAAACTTTTCTGCTTCTAGAGAATTTGTTGTTATACAACTCTCTAAGGACTTTGGTAACACAGTAGAGAATGTCCTTGTCAATTTGTGTCCATGTGCAAATGCATCTCACAGTCTCACTCACTTCAGTTTTATAACAATTTAACTTCCTGTTTGGGTCCACTAACAACATAATAGACAACACTTAGAAACTAGGCTTTTGGATAAGAACCTTGTCGAGATCCTGTATGATGCTGAAAATTATTTCTGACCTTTTCCGTTGCACCTTGTATTAGAATGTGTACAAACTTGTTTCAGACACTTGTTCAGGCATCATCAGTCTCATTTTGGTGCTGCCATCCAGAATTTTCTACATGGCGTTTATCATGCATGTTTTAGTCTCCTCTTATTTGGTTTGTCTGTAAGCAATGCAAAAGTTAACATTTATTATGCAGTGGCATAAATAATTTCTGCTTAATATACACAGATGCAATGTTATATGCCTACTTATTTCTGTAGTAACTGGGAGTTCAGATTTTGACAGTAGGATTTGTAGTGTTCTTTCTTGGTGATGAAAGCAACTTTCCTTATTCACAAGCTGTTATATACTTGTATCAAGAATGTATTTGGCTTTATTTTTTAGTTTCTATTTTTTTTTTTTGCAGTTTATATCACATAAATTCTAAATTCTGTTGCTAGATGTCCAATCATAAATATGTAGCTTGTGCTCAGCCTTTATGCCTGTGGAAATTTGTCACCATTTGTCTTCTGACTGAAGAGATGACCTATCTTCTACTAAACTATTTTTACAGGTTGCGTTTCTAAAACAAACTAAAGGAAATTCGGAAAATTCTGTTTCGTCATCTGATAAATCTACCAAGGGCCCATCAGCAGGTGAGACAGAGAATGCATCTGTAGTTGATGTTAAGCTGGAAGAGAATGAAGCAGAAAAAGTCGAAGGGAAGAGTATTGATGTAGAAGGGGCTGCTGGAGAAGGAATAAAAAGTGTTATAAATTTTCTTAAGGAAAAAATCCCTGAACTAAAAGTTAAAGTAATGAGAGTTGATGTTACTGAGAATTTAACCGAGGATATGGTGAAGCAGTTCATTGATGAAGACGGTGAGAACTCAAGCAGCAAGGATAGTGAAGATGAAGTTTCTGATATAGATGGCAATCAGCTAGATCGAGTTTCTGCTGAAGGAGATAGTGACACAATGGAAGATGAAAACAACTTGGATATGAAGCTTTACATTGGAGGCGTTCTACATAATAAAGAAGACACTCCTACCAAGGAGGAGTTTGTTCGTATTCCAGCTCATATTATGGATATGGAGAGGGATTCTTTTGTATTGCATATTCCTAAGAAATATCATGATAATGACACTGAGGAAGATCTTGCATCTAAAGTTAAGGTGGCTGCAATAGCCACCCAAGGTATTTCCGAACTTATGCCTCCTGATGTTGCCAAGGCACTCTGGAGTTCCGATAAAGCTTCTCCTAAGGTATAAACTGAAAAGAATTTGACACTCTTTCCTGAAATAAAAATAATATCACTGACTTCAATTTTGTGCTTCTGACAAATGTTCTGAAAAAGGTGTCAAGATAGTGCATATATGTGCAAATTAGCACAATAAATTCTGGCTTCCACATTATATTTGTTTGTTAAAGTTGTGCAACTTTTTCGTTCTAATTTGATGTGGCTCTTTCTAAAAGGAGATGAATCGCATCTCAACTTTCTTAAATCCTGATCTTGGTTGAAGCAAAGCCTGTTGAGGCTTTCGTATTGTGTTCCATTTTATTGAATGTATATTCAAATTGGACATGCATTATTATTATGCAACCAATTTTGAACTA
The DNA here is from genome assembly GCA_954870855.1 of Scutellaria minor. Lineage (NCBI taxonomy): Eukaryota > Viridiplantae > Streptophyta > Magnoliopsida > Lamiales > Lamiaceae > Scutellaria > Scutellaria minor. Next base: position 13,905,751 of record OX940737.1, read on the forward strand.
TGTGATGCGTTTCACTAGAATATGTGTCTCCAGTCTGTAACAATAGGTCTTGTTCAGACAGCTGAAATTGTTCCTAACTGTAAATCTTTTTCAGCTCTTAAATGGCTGTATATCTAATCACTAATCTCATTTAATACATTTGTAACTGCATACAGGTTTCTAGAGATGTGCGTGAAATAGTAAAGCTTGCAATCAGTCAGGCACAAAAGAGAAGTAGGCTGTCTGAGTACTCAAATTTTAGTCGTATTACTACCTCCAGTGGCGATTTAGATCCATTTGATGGTGAGTTGGCCCACTTTACCCTCCTCAATCCCTAATTGCATGCAAATGAAATTTAGACAAACAACATTTCTTGGCCTTGCAGGTCTTTATGTTGGTGCTTTTGGCCCATATGGCACTGAGGTGGTACAGTTAAGGCGGAAATATGGTAACTGGAATATTAGCAAGGACGAGAAATCTTCTGATGTGGAGTTCTTTGAGTACGTTGAGGCAGTCAAACTGACGGGAGATTTGAATGTTCCTGCTGGCCGGGTATATATATAGGTTTTGGCTCATTCACATTTGTTGTGTATTTCTTGAATTCCTACTAATCTTATGCCTGTCCAGGTAACATTTCGTGCTAAAATAGGGAAGGGTAACCGTCTTTCCAACCGGGGAATGTACCCTCACGAACTAGGAGTGGTATGTGCCTCTCTCTCTCTCTCTCTCTCTCTCTCCACCCACTCTCAAGTCACGCTAACTACAGCTCTGGTGTGAATGTTTTATTTGCTTGTACATAATTATGTATCCCAACTGTATAAGGAAGGCTAGTTATCTGAACCGACTAGAATAAAATCTTTCTTCCAGATTGCAAGTTACAAAGGTCAAGGAAGGATTGCAGAATTTGGGTTCCGGAATCCTAAATGGGTTGAAGGAGAGCTTCTTCAACTGAACGGAAAGGTATTCATTCATATGTTCTTGTTAAGAATCGTTTTTTTTTTTTTTCAATTTCAGCTTTATGATTTCATTAACCATTCTTGTCAATTTAACACAGGGTTTGGGGCCATATGTCAAAGGTGCAGACCTCGGTTTCCTCTATGTCGTCCCTGAACAAAGTTTTCTTGTGCTGTTTAATCGTCTTAAACTACCACAGTGAGTAACGCCTACAAAATAGACTATGCTTTTTGCATCAAGAAGTCTTTAGATTTCCTTGGAGTGTGTTTTTTTTTTTTTGTCCCAATGAGCAGAGGGATTTGACACTATGTTATACATCCTTGAAATAATCTCCCAGCTCTACAGTTTTGTAATGTTGATCAATCGAGCTAGTTCTATGATCACTTTTATCAGTCTCTCTCTCTCGCTATATATATATATATATATGGTCGTATGTATACGAGCATCCGGTGTATTGTGCATTAATGCACCGGACGTCGTATGCATGCCACGCATAACATCATAAAGGGCTCCTTTTATGTAATAAAGTGGAAGACCATATTGCTTACCATCTTTCCATGCACATAAAGCAGTAAAGCTAGCTTTAAAATATGTGATGCTTTTAACAAAGTAGAAGGTAGGAAATAGTAGATTTCTTTGTGGCTTTTTGACCTCTATATATACACACACACACTAAATTAATGGAAGACATCATGACCCCACCCATGGAGGAGCCTAAAGTGTACTTGAAAACTGTCTATGGGATTTGCTAATCATTCATTGCTCTTTTGTTGCTAAATGATAGTTTGACTTGTGTACTCTATTGAAATTCAAATAGCATTTCAAACAATGAAACATAAGATGAAATATTATTACCGTGCATGTATAAAAAAAACATTTCAAACAATGAAACATAAGATGAAATATTATTACCGTGCATGTATAAAAAAATGTCGATCGTATATTGATTGATTGTTTTAAATCTTCTAGCAAGTGCAGAGAATGTATGTGACATCCAAAAAGTGATTTTTGGAGGAAAAATAAAGTGATTTATTGTGCTTTTAATTATTGCTCATTTCCATGTGTTTTTGGTACGTTTCTCCACCTTTTTGCTTTGTAAAAAAAGGGTTTTGCACATTTGCCCATACTTGGTAAATCAATTTCAGAGTAGTAATTTTTTTTGAGACAAGATTCTACAGATGTTGCACCAAATAAAATATATCGAATGTAATAATTAAGGTCCGTTTGACATATATGCATGGGTATTGTGTGTTTGTGCCCAAGTTGAGCACCTAATAGGTGTAGCATACACCTCGAAGGGAGAAGGTGACAATTAGTTTTTCTATCTTGAATTTTAATTTTTTTTATTCAAGTATATGATAAGTATATATTAATAAATTTATTTCATAAAATCAATACATAACGCTCAATTTAAAGTAGAAGATGAAATGTTGTTCACGACTTTGTGAAAACAAGACTTAGTTGGCAATCTATGTAATGTTAAATATGCTTTGAATGAGGTTGAAAGTGAGTAAAAGCAGAGGTGAAGAAGAATACTGCTTTTTGTGTTTCTCAAAAGATAGGATTTGAAGACCATAATCTGCCACTTCTAAAGCTTAATTAAAGTTCTTTCATTTTCTCTTGTCTTTTTCCTAAAAACAAATCAAAATTCTTCATTATTACTTAATCAAGAAGAGATACATCAATAGAATATTTTCCCCCATGATATTATTAGCTTATCTTTATGAAATTCTTTCCCAAAAGTGCCTACACAAGTTGCTATGATAATACAACTATGTTTGATATGATTAAATTAAATTTATTGCAACGAACTCCAAATCGATTAATTTCATTAGAGCTCGCCTGAATAAACTTAATACATAAATTCGAGTAATAAAATAAAAATAAAGTTCTATCACTAAGCCACAAATATAATTCTAAAGTAAAAAAAGGATTAGAAAAGTTATGCATGATTCTACCGACATAACTTTATGGGATGAAGTTCCTTACTTATAAATTAACTCACTTTCACTAATATATATTGGTTGTGGGTTATGGATTGTGTGATAACTCATCTCACAAAATTTAATTTATACAAAAACTCATGTGAAACAGTTTCACGGATAGTTACTATGAGACGGAGCCCATCACCCATAAATAACATGTGAATTGTAGGGTTTGAGTTGTGAGTGATTTGGATTGTGGGTTGATCAGACTTACTCTTTAATTCATGAGATGATCTTAGGTAAGTTTCCATATTTAAAAAGCAATATATGTTGATTGTATGATTTTATTTTTTTTAATGTAAAATTAAGCCTTAATCTACTTTTCTAGAAATATTTGGCCCATCATGGGATTACTGCCCCATGATAAGTTTGACCAACTATGAAAAATCCACGTGGTTTATTTTTCCTTTTCAAGTCATTCAAGTAGTTTGTGAAGAATCAATTCCGAGAAAAGGAAATCATATTCTTGTTTGGCACAACTTATTTTTGACAGTTTTTTATTATGAGTTGGAACACCGAACACTTAACCATCAAGTATTTAATAGTATTTTAATTTTACCATGAAATACTATACTATAGTCTATAGATCTTTCATTTTAAAGAAAAGTCGTGTTCAATTATATCATTACTAATATACGTCAAAAGTTATTAGGTATTCAATTAAAAAATCTTACTATTTTCCTTATAACATTTTTGTAATTATTTATAACAAATTTTAAACAAAATCTAATGAGTATAGGAAATAGGTAAATAAGTGAGATTTTGAGGACTTTACAAAAGTGGAGCATTTAATCAATTTAATAAAAAATAAATTCAGAACTTACGTAAAAACTCCTAAGATATCATATATGAGAACTTGTACTACTCCATAATTTAAATTCAGTTTCACAAGTTAAATTTATTAGAGATCTCATCTTACAAAGAGTCGTACTAAAAAATTTGATGAGTTTTTATTTATTCGTGATTGATTATAAACAATATTGCAATAATTGCATTAAATAAAGCGACGACGACGTTTTCGTACGTTGGTCTTTCCACGTAAGGAATCGTCACTGCCGCGAAGAAATCGCAGAAAATCCCAACTGATCACGCTCCTCTACAACGAGTCCTACTATTTCTGAAAACGTAAAGGCAAATCATTTACCGCCACATCAGCTGCTCATTCAAAAAGCTCCACGTCTTGTTTATATCATTGGAAGTTCAAAATCTTGAACGTGCTCATCTCCGCAGACAATCACTCCTCAGTATCTATTTTTAAATTAAACCCCGAAAATTACACTATTAATTTAATGCCCAGAAAGTTTCCAGTTCAAAACTCTCGTTCAAATTTTGCTCTTCATTGTTGATTTACGATACAAATCAAGAACATAGCATAAGATTTTCCAAGTTGGGGAATCTAATGGAAAATCAAGAAGCCAATAATCAGAGCAGGAAAACTCTGCGTAGAAGCAGCAACAGTCACATATCAATGTCGGATACTGAGTCAACAACGAGTCAGGTCGATTCCTGGCACTCCCCTCTCCGATCCGACTCACCCCTCCGCTCCGACGACCCTTGTTTCCTGCCAGAAACCGACAATTTCGGTAATAACAGCAGCAAATCACTCGTCACAGCTGATAAGTACTACTCTCCGGTGCCATCTCCCGGAAAACCCAATTTCACGACGGGTTCTCCGGCCGCCGGAGTTAAGGGGTGGCGGCCCTGGCCCCACTCGGAGAAGAACTCTGCCGGAAATGGTGATTTTCTGGCGGGGAAGGGTGGTCGGAGAGAAAAGTCTGCATCGGAGAATCCTGATTTTGGGGCGAAGGGGAATTCTCCGGTGGTGATTGGGCTTAACAGGCTGGTGAGGGAAGAGGCGACTCCAGGTCTGAAGAAGGTGGGCCCGGTTGGTGGTGGTGGTGGTGCGGTGGAGGAAGGGTTTGGCGGTGGTGTGAAGGATGAGGTGGGCGGAGAGAGGCGGTCGAGGGCGGCGGTGGACAGGCGGTCGGAGAAAAGTGGGGCGAAAACGGCATTGGTGTTTAGAGTAATTGAGCTGATTGTGTGTTTGATTTCATTCTCTGTTATGGCTGCTGATAAAACTCAAGGCTGGAGTGGTGATTCCTTTGATCGCTATAGAGAGTATAGGTATAATTTCTTGATTGATTTCTTCCATTTACTTATATATTTTTGTGTATCATTGAGATTTCTTTCTCTTAGTGTGCTTGCTTTCTATATCATTTAGAGGATGTTTATTGATTGAAATTGTCGGAAAAATCACAAACTTTATTTAATTTGCAATTTTAATCATGTTTTTGTATTAACAAATATAACGTGAACTTTCATAATTTTTTGCAATTTTAACCAACAAGCAACCATTTTTTGCAATTTTAACCAACAAACAGGGTTGCGTTCAAGGATGTTGTATTCTTCCATTTTGACGATTTTGGTTTTTTTCTAACTCCAACCTTTTTGATAATAGTTTCTCCATGACAATTTTACAGTTCAATGTCAGCACATTTTCGGATTTTCTCTAATGGTAGAGATGATCTTGTCATTCTCATTTTGAATCGTATATACTAATTTGATTCTATTTTTATCTCAGTGGTAGATCATACAGTTTTAAACAAGAGTTTTCTGTTAATGAAATTTCTTGTCGGCACATTCACTGTTATAATGTATGTGGTCTTGTTATCGAACACGAATTGTGATTGAACAAGTAAAGAATTAAGAGCACAATGCAATATTCTATGTTGCATTTTGTTTGTGAATGTGTTATTATCTAAAATCTGATGATGAGTAAAGTAAGTATTGGTTGTTGTTGCAGATATTGCTTAGCTGTAAATATAATGGGGTTCGTATATTCTGGATTCCAAGCATATGATCTAGCTTACCATTTAGGCACGGAGAAGCACGTCATCTCCCACCATCTTCGTTACCATTTCGATTTCTCTATGGACCAGGCAAGCTATTTTCACCTTAATTACCGATACATCTCTCATTGAACTTTCTCTGTTTTCAAAATAGATGAAAAAAAGTCTATCTGCGTTTGATGCAGATTGTGGCCTATCTTCTAATGTCGGCATCATCGTCGGCTGCAACGAGGGTGACGGACTGGATTTCAAACTGGGGCAAAGACGAGTTCACGTTGATGGCCACTGCTTCGATTGCAATGTCCTTCTTGGCTTTCTTTGCCTTCGCATTCAGCTCTCTCATATCTGGCTACAATCTCTGTCATCGTGATTAATTTTATGAAACTATGATTTTATGAAACTATGTAATTTAGGAATAAGGGAGGTGTACATAAGTAGTGATATAGAGCTCTATAGGAATTAATTTTTTTTTTTTTTTTTTTAAAATTGATTTTCCACATAATGTAAAATGAGAATTAGCACTAAAGAGGTATGAATTTTGCGCAGAATGTAAATTCACCATGTCATTCACATGAAATTGCAAATAGTTTAACAATGAAATATAAACTCCACAATGTCCACATACAATAGAAACTACACTAAAAATAAAATCATAGAAATCAAAACATAAACCAATGGACATCATAGAAATCAAAATTTCCTGAATAGCTTTCTAACAAATTTCATCAAAAATTTCCTGAATAGGTTTCTAATAAACTTCTGGTAAATGGTGACAAGGGGTTCGAACCCTGATTAGAGTACCACTTGAGCTACATGTTCGGTCAGAGTATGGAAATAGATATTCTAAACTATATCACTGAAAACTTGTAACTTACACCCCTTCAATATTTCTATATCACTGAATTCAAAATTTCTATCAGTGGAAACTTACACCACATAAGGTGATAAACATTGTTCTTCACTGATAAGCTTTTTGCCATGGAAGAATAATTGTGATCTTCTCCCACCAACAAGGAAACCCTAGAACCAAAATCCAACTCCAATGTGTTCCCAGAATCTGATTTGACAGAATAGACTTCAAACCCAATCTTCAACTTGTGTTGAATATTGAACATATATATTTTCCGTTTATTTTGCTTCCTTGTGATTTGTAATTAGCATAACTGATTAGCACAATTTTAGGGGTAAATTGATTTCTAGAGTCTTCTAACCACTGAATATATTTTGTATTGTATACTATATTCAGCAGTGAAAATCATAAACTCTTTCCTTTCTTTTTGATCGTTATTAAATTTATCATGGTATCAGAGCAGGTCTGGTCTCACACTTCCGCATAGAAAATTCTTACAATCATAAATATCCCTTCATCGCAATCAACCATCAAACATGGTGAAACCCAGCGATGAAAAGGTCGGTTCTTCAAACACGGTGGATGTTATGTCCCCGTATTATGTTCATCCATCTGATAAATGAAGGTTCATCGGAGATCCTGTTGTGGAAGCGCTGTAACGCCCTGGTGAAAGGGTGGCTCACAGTATCAATGGAGAAAGAAATCCGAAACAGTGTTAAGCATGGTAAAACATCGCGCAAGATTTGGCTCGATCTAGAGGAGAGGTTCGGATAAGAGAGTGCACCTAGGCCTACGAGTTGAAGTGCACACTGACACTCACCCGACAAGAAAAGATGTCAGTATCCGTTTATTATACGAAATTGAAAGGGATTTGGGACGAAATACAATCCGTCTCGTCTGTACCAAAGTGTACTTGTGGAAAATGCACGTGCGACGTTGCAAAACAGTTGGTGGAGATGCGAGAAAAGGAGCAACTTTATGAGTTCCTTATGGGCTTGGACGAGACATTCAATACCGTCAAAACTCAAATTCTGAGTACAAAACTGGCGCTTGGGATAAGAGCAGCCTACCATCTAGTTGCACAAGATGAGCAACAACAAATTAATACTGCTACCAGAAAACCCACGATCGAAGTAGCAGCTTTTCAGGCAAATGAGGTTCATGGGGGATTTGCATCAAATGCAGGATATCAGCCACAAAACAAACGAAATGGAAGTGATGGCAAGCGTCAAAGAAAGTGTGACAAATGGGAAGGACGAACCACACCATTGAATATTGTTATGAGATCATAGGTTATCCAGACAAAGGAGAGCAAAAATCAAAGAAAATTCATGCAAAGGAGATTGATAAGCAGAAATCGAATCCGAAAGCTGCGAACGTTGATGGTGGCTCAAGCTCAATCCCAGGAATAAGTCAGGAACAACTGACAAAATTGATTGAGTATCTTAGGAATATGACCCAAGACTACGAAAGTCAAGTCCCTTCGATTAACATGGCTGGTAAGATCTTTTTTGATAAACCATGGGTAATAGATTCCGGTGCCACGGAACACTTTACCTATGATGGAAGAATGTTAAATTATCAAATAGATCCAGACATGAAGGCTCCTGTAAAAATCCCAAATGGTGATAGCGTGCCCGTTGAGGGCATTGGGAGCACCCAACTGCCCAATGGACTCAACATTAACCATGTCTTACATGTTCCAAATTTTCAGTGCAATCTTCTATCTGTTAGTCGCTTAACTAAGGATTATAATTGTGCTCTGATATTTTTTCCGGATTACTGTGTAATACAGGACTTGAGCTCGAGAAACCTGATTGAGATGGGTAAGCTGCGAAATGGTCTATATTATTTAGAGCCAGCGAAGACAAAACATCAAGCTATGTCAGTTGTGGTGAGTCCGGAATCTGGCACAAAAGATTGGGTCATGCATCTAGAATAAAATTACAGCATGTTGATTTAGTTAATAAAGTTTTTGATGATGACTATTGTGATTCATGTTTGAGAGCTAAACAGACTCGTATGACTTTCACTCTTAGTTCTATTAAAACGAATGATTGTTTTGAGATGATTCATTGTGATATATGGGGACCCTATAAAATACCCTCTTCCACTGGAGCTCACTATTTTTTGAGTATTATTGACAATTATAGTAGAGGGGTGTGGGTGTATTTGATGAGATACAAAACAGAAGTAAGCAAGTATTTGATTATATTTTGTAATTTGGTAAAAATACAATAGGGCAAGATAGTCAAGAAGGTTAGAGCAGATAATGGGACAGAGTTTCAGTCGAATTTGATGATGGATTTCTATGTTGATAATGACATAGTGCTACAAACTTCCTACACCGATACACCTCAACAAAATGGGATAGTAGAACGAAAGCACAGATACATTTTGGAGGTAGCACGGGCACTACGTTTTCAAGCAGAAATGCCTATTGAGTTCTGGGGCGAGTGTGTTTTGACCGCCACATACATCATAAATAGACTACCCACAAAAATTCTTCAACATAAAACACCATACGAGGTCCTTTTTAAATGAAACCCAATTATAAACACTTGCGCGTTTTTGGGTGTCTAGCCTACGCCAAGGATAATAAAAAGGGTAGAGATAAGTTTGATGAGAGGGGGAGACCTTGTGTTTTCGTTGGTTATCCTAATGGTCAAAAGGGATATCGAGTATTTGATTTAAAAAACAAGAACATCACAACATCTCGAGATGTTTAATTTTTTGAGAATGTGTTCCCATATAATAAAGACTTTCATCTCAAAAATATTATTGAAAAGCGTTTGGAAGCATGGGAACTCGATCACGTGGGAGATGGAGTAGTGGTATATGATGACTTGCATACATATGAAATTGATGAAGTTAGTCAGATCGTGGATAATGGTTCGACGGGGAGAGATCACGCTGAATTGAAAGCTCCACAAGTCATGGACCAAAATATTCGACAAAGTGGTAGAGTGAAAAGATAGCTCAAGCACTTGCAAGAGTATGAGATAAACTTGCCACAGTCTATAGACCATTCACAACCCAAGCCCGAATCAGGCTCCTCCACGGTACATCCCTTGTCTCATTTTGTTTCATATAAGAAGTTTTCTCATGCACATAAGTGTTATCTTGCAGCCATCACTTCACGTGATGGAGAGAATGGAGAGAAACTATGAAAAAAGAAATTGAGGCACTTGAGGCGAATAAGACATGGACCCTGGAGTCACTACCACCAGGAAAACGCGCCATCGACTCCAAATGGGTATATAAAATAAAATATAGGCCAAATGGAGAAGTTGAGAGGTATAAGTTGCAAAAGGGTTCACACAAATAGAAAGGATAGACTATCATGAGACCTTCGCACCTGTTGCAAAGCTAGTGACTGTTTGATGTATGCTCGCAGTGGCAGCTAAAAGGAACTGGATAATCCACCAGTTAGATGTTAATAATGCGTTCCTTCATGGGGACTTGGTCGAAAATGTCTACATGAAGATACCTCAAGGTTTTGCCAAGAATGAGGATACAAAGGTATGCAAGCTCCAAAAGTCCTTATATGGACTACGACAGGCATCGAGAAATTGGTATTACAAGTTTACCCGAGCTTTGTTAGATATCGGTTTTCGTCAATCAAAAGCTAATCACTCTCTCTTCATATATAAGGGGGTCTACTCATGTATGTGCACTCATTTACGTGGACGATGTGATCTTGGCGGGAGATAACAAAGATTACATCCAGTACGTGAAAGACTATCTCGATAGGAAGTTTAGTATCAAGGATTTGGGGCCGCTAAAATATTTTCTCGGAGTTGAAGTTGCTAGATCGGCTGATGGAATTGTCTTGAGTTAAAGAAAATATACTTTGGACATTTTGGAGGATAGTGGATTACAGGGAGCACGCCCAAGTGCGTTTTCTATGGAGCAAAATGCACGATTCACCCTCGATGAGAAGAGTCCGCCTGTAGACTCGACTCGATATCGACGTATCATAGGACGGTTATTGTATCTAACAGTAACCAGACTAGACATCCAATTCGCAACAAACATGCTTAGCCAGTTCATCACCTCACCTCGCCAAACTCATATGGATGTTGTCTACAGAGTACTACGTTACTTAAAGGCGACACCAGGTCAAGGTATATTTTTTCCAACAAATGGAGATTTAAAACTCGAGGCTTTTTGTGACTCAGATTGGGGGAGATGTCAAATGACCAGAAGGTCCAGTATAGGTTACTTTATATCGCTTGGAGGATCGCCCATATCTTGGCGCACTAAGAAGCAATCGGTAGTCTCGAGATCTTCAGCTGAGGCAGAATATAGGACGATGGCCACCACAGTTAGTGAAGTACTGTGGCTTAGATGGTTGCTACACGATCTAGGGGCAACTCAAAATACAGCTACTCTGTTACACTGTGATAATCAAGCAGCACGCCATATTGCCAACAATCCAGTATTCCACGAGCGAATGAAGCACGTCGAGATGGATTGTTATTTTGTTCGAGAAAGAGTTGAGTCAAAAGAAATAGAGACAAAGAAAATCTCCACGTCTGATCAGATTGCAGACATTTTTACAAAGGCACTTGGAACTGATCGTCTTTGAATTCTAATTAGTAAGTTGGGCGTTCGCAATCTTCACGATCCAACTTGAGGGGGAGTGTTGAATATTGAACATATATATTTTTCGTTTATTTTGCTTCCTTGTGATTTGTAATTAGCATAACTGATTAGCACAATTTTAGGGTTAAATTGATTTCTAGAGTCTTCTAACCACTGTATATATTTTGTATTGTACGCTATATTCAGTAGTGAAAATCATAAACTCTTTCCTTTCTTTTTTATCGTTATTAAATTTATCAGTTGTCATCCACATAGTAAAGCTTAACCATCTTATAATCCCTATACTTCACATTCTCAGCATTCGAATCCCTAATTGATAATGAATGATACTTCGTTTTTTAGAGCCATGACAATAATGCATCTTGCAAACAGATTTGCATCTTTTTCTTCTGCAATTCACTCTCTGCCATGTCCATACTTTTCTTCTACAACTTACCATCACCCATACTTTTCTCCTCATATTTTCTCGTTTCTTTCTAATCAATATTTTTGTTTCTCTTTCGATTGAGGCTTTTTATTTTGTAGGAGGTAACCCTATTTAATATATTTTTTTAAATAGGGTTACCTTTTATAAAAATAATGATAATATATATATATATATATATATATATATATATATATATTAGTTAGAGTTCTCTGTCAATGTAGTATTACTCACGGATGAAAATATACCAATATTGCGATATATCATGCAATATATCCGTTCTTCAGAAAATATCCCAATATTGCGATATATCCGTATGAAAATATCCTAATACTTATGTAATATATCCCTTCTTCAGAAGGTGCAATACAAATATGGGGTAATTTTTTTTTTTTTCAGAACTAGAATAAGTCCCATGCAATACACAAACATATAAATTTTAAAATTTATATATTTGGATAAAAAAATTTAGAACATGATAAATAATAAATTTCTTGGGAGAATTCCCATCTAATTTATTACTTGTGTGATATACGACCATATAATTGAAATATATCGAGTTTGATTTGTTAATTTACAAAAAACTCAAGTTCTCGATCATATTTCAATCTCATTTGGTACCCGTGTGATGTATGGACAAAATAATTTCAAGTGTCAATAAATTTTTGATATAAAAATATTGATCATGAACAACAATATAGTTCTTCAGAGTTATGTCAATTCAATCTACTACCCATATAAGTTACGAATTTTAAAAATTTCTTACTTTCATTATACATTATCTGTCTACTTTATTACTAATTATTTTTTTCACAATTAGTTTGGAAAAAAACATATGCAAATATATGCTCAATAACTTATTCATTATAATGAGTATAAAATGATGATATTATCTAATATTATAATCAAGTCTTAGTAATATTTCAACTTCATTTGGTATCTGTGTGATGTAGCAAACAAATTTCAAGTGTTAGTAATTTTTTGATATAAAAATGATGATTATGAAAAATAATATAGTTCTTTTAAGTTATTTCTATTTAATTTATTCCCCATTTAATTTACTAATTTTGAATATTTCTTATTTTCATCATATATTATTTGACTACTTTACTATTTATTTTGTCACAATTGACCTGAAAAAAAAAACTTATACAAATATATGTTCAATAACTTATTCATAATGAGCATAAAAATAATGATATTATTGTATATTACTCCAAAATAAAAAAAAATTAAATTTAATATACCATTAAAAAATCTATATTCCAGATGCTTTACAACCATGAAACTATATAACAATAGAAAGTAAAATATTTTATCATTATTGTTAGGAAATTATCATTAATATTTTGATGAGACAAAATACAAATGTAATAGGAAAATATATTACCCCATTTTTCACATTATTTAAGTGAAATTAAACTATCATTTGAGTCTAGAAGATAGGTTGAAGAATGGTGGAAATCAAGATTCAGTAGCTGAAAGATCAAGTGAAGATCTGCTGCAAGCAGTAAGAAAACCGTTACTGTAAGCTAGAAGAATACATCACAGTATATTGTAAGTAGTAAAGATACAACAGAGACTCAGTACGCTTGATTACTGTATGGAAATAAGTTACAGAAAGCAAGTGCTGCATTCTACAAAGTCAAAGAGAAAAGAAGAATGAAATGCTAAATTTCTAACATTAATGCAGTACGAGTAAGATCAGCTAAGATCCAAGGATCAACCACTTCAAAACTAGCCAGTATAGACAAGCTAAAGATGTAGTGCAGATAGCCAGTAAGCTGCAGATATATGGCCTAATAGACTGTAAAAACCTGCAACCTAGTACAACTGCATATAATAGCCTGGAGTGCAAGACAAGGAAAATTTAATGCAAGCCTTTGAAAGCATTTAATGCGAGCTCTACAACATGGAAGATGATTCAAATTCAAGGGAATATATCTCTCTTCAATGTACATATTTCCTCACATATAAATAGAGAAAAGAGTTGACTGGAATTACTACTAAAACTGAAAATACAAATCTCTAAGCTCAAGCAAGAAATCTCTCAAAGTTTTAAGTGTTCTCAAAACAACAAGTTTAAGTCACTCAACCTCAAGAAATAGTCAAGCATTTGGTCCAAGTTTTAGAAATCCAAAGGCTACTTCAAGCACCAGTCGAAGAAACCCCATATATATTTTTAACCCTTGTGCTGTGTGCTTAGGTTGTTTTAGGTGCCCTCACTTGATATGAAGTTGTTCTTTGTTGAGTGTTTAGTCTTAAGAGTTATGACAATAACTCTGTGTGAGTTAGAGTGATCCTGTGTGGGTCAGCCTTTGAAACTTGAGTTACTTGTGTGGAAGCTAAGTCTTAGTAAGTGCAATCTTATTAGGTTGAATGTTTGTTAGGTCGAGTCTTGTAAATTAAACTTACTTAACAAAGCTTGTAAAAACAAACTTACTTAACAAAGTTCCTCCTTGTGAAGGAGTAAAGTGGACGTAGAAGAATTATACCACCTTCGAACCATTATAAGACCTTGTGTGTTGTTCTGCTATTTTCATATTCATGCCTATTTATTTATTATATCTAGATATCTTGTCATACTGCATAAAATATATTTCTAAAGTTTATATTTTGAGAGGTTTATATTTCTAAAGTTTATATTTTGCTACAAGAACTCTAAGTTACAGTAAGCAACACTACTTGATAGTGCTGTAAGCTGAAATTGTATCCTGCGCTGTAAACTGTCTAGGTTACAGTATAGTAAGTTCGACAAGTTTTAAAAATTGATAAATGTTCATTCACCCTTCTCTGAACCTTTGTGCCACTTAGGACCAATAAGTGGTATTGGAGCAAGTTGGGTTAAAAGCCAAATTATCTGGTCACCTACCTAGATCCACCATTATTTCTGTTTGAAAACCATTTTCATATCTATTTCAAAATCTCATATCATTAGCATATTATGGATCCTTCACATCACAAGCTTCCCATGTTTTCCATAGAAGAATATGATGACTGGAAGATTAGGATACGTGCACATCTCTCAGCCATTAACGATAAGATGTCGTATGTTATCACAAAAGAACCACCTATAATCACAAAGCCCAACCATCTCTAGGTAGAGAGACCAGAGAAAGAGAAAGAACTACAGAGAAAACAGTTGTAGACAAGCAGTAGGGTAGCAACAACAATATGATGATGACATTGAAGACATTAGTGCAAGATTTCCAAAACTAGATCACAAGAGAGTCACACCTCCAGACTACTTGATCAAGCCTTGACTTGAATATACAATAGAAGAGACGAAACGAGCTAATCTGGACAATGTAGTAAAGAATGCTCTCTTCATCATATTGGATAAAGGAACATTTAGCAAAGTGAAGACATGCAAAACTGTAAAGAAAATTTGGGATAAGCTGGAACAGATATGTGAAGGCATAGAATTCATAAAGGATAACAAGATATCCACAACAACACCACTGTTCAAACTGTTCGAGATGAAGCCTGATGAATCATTGGAGCAGTTGGACTTGAAGTTTACATCCATTGTAAATGAGTTAGAAGCTTTGGATAAGCACTACACTTAGAAGAGAAAAACATGAAGGTGCTAAGAGCTCTATCCGCAAAATGAGATAGCAAAACCACTATCATAAGAGTGTCTATGGATCTGAGGACCATGAGCACCTTTAATTTATTCTCTAACCTCAAAGCATTTGAGCTTGACATCAATAAAAGGAACAAAAAGGCTGATGAGACAAGTACTAAAGTTACAATACTTACTGCAAGATCCTCCAAATATACAACAACTGCAAGCAATAACAGACATACATAGATGCATGCAAAGGATGTTGAAGAAGACATGACCCTACACTACAAAAAATTCACTAAAAGACAACGAATTTTGAGCGTTGTCTTTCCCAGATTTTGAGCATTGTCGTATCCAGCGTTGCAAAAAAAATTTCGCTGATAGACAACGCACTAAAAGCGTTGTCTTCTTTAGATACGACAATGCTTAAAAAGCATTGCACGAAATGATTGTCTTTTTTTATTTTTAATTAATTATTAAATAGGACGCTGACGTCATTATAGCGCTGACACGTCATCATAACACGTCATCGTAGTGTCTTTTTTTAATTAACTATTAAATAGGACGCTGACGTCATCATGACACGTCATCATAGTGCTGACACATCATTATAGTGTCTTTTTTTAATTAATTATTAAATAGGACGCTGACGTCATTATCGTAGCGCGTCATCATAGTGTCTTTTTTTAATTAACTATTAAATAGGACGCTGACGTTATCATGACACGTCAACGTCATCATCACACGTCATCATCACACCACGTCATTGTAGTGTCTTTTTTAATTAACTATTAAATAGGACGCTGATGTTATCATGACACATCATCATCACACCAAACTATTGCATAGGAAGCTGACATAAGCGATGACATCATCATATTTTTTAATTAACCCACGTCATCGTAGTGTCTTTTTTAATTAACTATTAAATAGGACGCTGACGTTATCATGACACATCATCATCATACCAAACTATTGCATAGGACGCTGACATTAGCGATGACATCATCATATTTTTTAATTAACTATTAAATATGACTAATTAAATAGGACGCTGACGTCATCATGACACCAAACTATTGCATAGGACGCTGACATCAGCGATGACATCATCATATTTTTTAATTAACTATTAAATATGACTAATTAAATAGCATAGGAAGCTGACATAAGCGATGACATCATCATATTTTTTAATTAACCCACGTCATCGTAGTGTCTTTTTTAATTAACTATTAAATAGGACGCTGACGTTATCATGACACATCATCATCATACCAAACTATTGCATAGGACGCTGACATTAGCGATGACATCATCATATTTTTTAATTAACTATTAAATATGACTAATTAAATAGGACGCTGACGTCATCATGACACCAAACTATTGCATAGGACGCTGACATCAGCGATGACATCATCATATTTTTTAATTAACTATTAAATATGACTAATTAAATAGCATAGGAAGCTGACATAAGCGATGACATCATCATATTTTTTAATTATCCCACGTCATCGTAGTGTCTTTTTTAATTAACTATTAAATAGGACGCTGACGTTATCATGACACATCATCATCATACCAAACTATTGCATAGTGTCTTTTTTAATTAACTATTAAATAGGACACTGACGTTATCATGACACATCATCATGACATCATCATATTTTTTAATTAACTATTAAATATGACTAATTAAATAGGACGCTGACGTCATCATGACACGTCATCATGACACCAAACTATTGCATAGGATGCTGACATCAGCGATGACATCATCATATTTTTTAATTAACTATTAAATATGACTAATTAAATAGGACGCTGACGTCATCATGACACCAAACTATTGCATAGGACGCTGACATCAACGATGACATCATCATAGCCAATATTGCGTGTTGTTTGGGAATTGAACCTTAGACTCAAGGTGGTACTCTAACCACTAGACCATTGGTGCTTTATGTAATAATATTCTACATGCATTTGTTTTATAAGTATTTTTGATATTTTTAAATTTTCTATTATCACATATTTTTAAAAGGTTAACAATACATATATATATATAATTGGAAGATTAATGACTAATTAATATGTTTAGTAATGTTTAATCTAATTTCATTTTAAGACAATTATAAAATATACTAGTGCATATTTTTAATATATTTTATAAAAATACTATTTTTATAAAATTATGAGTTTGTTCATATAAGATAATATTAATGCAAATAATTATATAAGATAACATCATAAAATAATTAAACTTTTCAAATTTAATTTAATTAAAAAACAATTAATATTATGAAAAGGTTCACAATTAACACAATACATAAAAAAAGCGTTGCACAATGGGTTGTCTTTTTTTAAAAAAATCCACTAAAAGACAACGCATAAAGAGCGTTGCATAAAAGGGTTGTCTTTTTTAAAAAAAATGCGCTGAAAGACAACCCTTTGAAAAAAGCGTTGCAAAAAATGGTTGTCTTTTTTAAAAAAAATGCGCTGAAAAACAACCCTATGTAAAAAAACGTTGTCTTTCTTGAAAAAAGCATTGTCTTTCAGCGCATTTTTAAAAAAAAGACAACACTTTTCGGAAAAAGGGTTGTTAATTTTAAAAAGACAACACAAATTCATAAAAAGGGTTGTCTTTGAGGGGTTGTTAAAGACCATTTTTCTTGTAGTGCTACTTATGAAATTTTAGAAGTTTCTGAAGAACAAAAAAAGAGGGAAAGGCTTCAAGAAGAAGCCCTCAACCCCATAGGTATTTACCAACCCACAGTATAATATAGTTTCCTCTGATCTATGTTATAATTGCAGGAAACCATACAACTATGATAGAAAGTTGTCCTTACCCCATAGTACACAAGTATCATGAAGAGGAAATGAAACAAAAAAAAGAGAAGATGAGAGATGAAAAACAAAAAAACTTAGAGCTCTTCCTGGAGAAGTTGAAGTTATCAAAGCTACATGTTCTTCCAAGAAAAAAACAAAAGAACAAAGTTCCTCTAAAAGTGACAGTGATAGTTCAACATCTGATGAAAAAATATTAATTTTCTTGACGGCCAAGGAATGTGAAGAGGAAGACAATGATGAGGTAAATTCTCAAACCTTTGTTGGTTCTGATAAGGAGAAGCTGAACTTGATCTGATGGGTTCTGTTTTGTGTATTTTGATTATGATGTTTTCCCTACATTTTAGATGTCAATTAATCCTTTATTCTTGATTTTGATGAAGTTTTATGATTTGTAGGGCCAGATAAGGATTTAATTGATATTGGAGGCATTTTGGATTGATTTGGAAGAAATTTGGTGGATTAATCATTTATTCTTGATTTTGATGAAGTTTTGTGATTTGTAGGGTAAGATAAGGATTTAATTGATATTGGAGGCATTTTGGATTTAGTTGGAAGAAATTTGGTGGAGTCCTCAAAGCTTGCAAATTCTACGACGGTTTTAGCTTTAAGTGTGGGCACGCCTAAGCATTAGAGTATGAGACTTGATGATGCACTTTGGGTATACTGAACAACTTTTAAAACCCTGAATGGCATGTCTCCTTACCGTTTGGTCTTTGGAAAACCATGTCACCTTCTAGTAGAGGTAGAACACAAGGCATAATTGGGTAATAAAATAATACAAAATGAGATTGGATGATGCCGATGAGCTTAGAAAATTACAACTGCAGGAGCTTGAAGAGATTCGAAATGATACATATGAAAGCTCTAGGATTTACAAGGAAAAGACGAAAGCTTTTCATGATCATGATATTTGAAGGAAAGAATTTTGTGTTGGTCAGAAAGTCATACTTTTTCATTCCAAGTTAAAATTATTTCCTGATAAATTGCGTTCTAGATGGCTAGGACCTTTCATTGTTACTAACATTTATCCTCATGGTGCAGTTGAGATTCAAAGTCCTGAAACGAGTAAGATTTTCAAGGTTAATGGGTATCGCTTGAAGCCTTTTTACAAAGATTTTCAAGTGCAAAATATTGACCATCTTACTTTGGACCATCCTTCTTACCATGATTGAATGTCAAGAATGTCTAGCCAAAGACATAAAAGAAAAGCGCTCTTGGGAGACAACCCAATTTCTCTTACTTTAGTATATTTTATAGAGTTTTAAAGTTTATTTCTTAAGCTAACTTAGTTTTGATGTTGTTTTTCGTTTCTGCAGATATCCCCTTGTTAGACATGGGCACGCCTCATGATATGTAAATTGTGAAAGAAGTGAAAAGATTAGACGTGCCCATGCTTTACTCCAAATGTGTTGCAGCATGTCTCACAAGAAGGGAGTCTTTTTTATTTTATAATTTTATTTTGTTATTTTTCTTTATTTAAAAAAACAAAAAGAAAAAAAAAATATATATATAAACAAAGTTTTCTTTCACAGTACATACATGTGCATTTTATTTTTTATTTTAGTTTTCTCTTAATTTATATATATATATATATATTTTTAAAAAGAATAAACAAAAAAAGAATTTTGATATCCACGTTTTAGTTCTAAACAATGCACATGGTTATATATATATATATTTTATATATATGTTTGTATGCTCTTATTATATTATTTAAAAAAAAAGAAGAATTCAAGTGTTTCAAAATTGCAGAATACCCTTTCCTCTTCAATTTACTAACCTGATCCCCTTTCTCCCTCACAGCAGAGACGACACTTCACTCAAGAAAATAACACACCACACATTCAAATCTCTTTCAGAGAACAACGATCATCATCACCGTTATTTCTTCATTGGGGTAACACCCAACAATCATCATTTTCACTTTATCATAGTGTTCGCTTCTTTCCCTTCATATTTGATATGGCTTGTATGAGAGGGGGTCATTCTCGTCCCACTAACCGAACCCCACCACAAGATGAAGATGATGACCCCAATATCCAAGTTCCCATTGGGATTTATCACGGTGAACCCGAAGCCTCTTCCACACGGAAATGGCCGCAAGGGCTCGATAAGGCATGACTATCACGGTTTGTTTCCCAATGGAGTCGGATTTGAATAAGTGTCTCTCTTTCACGAAGAAAAATGAGAAATATTAGTATCGATTGGTTTGTCAAAAGAGCAATGTTCCTTATAAGTACATTCATCACCCAACTTTTGCTATTTTGAATATTGAAAATGAAATCCATGAGTTAATAGCTAATATTGATTGGGAAAAATATGCTTCAATTACTTATCCTACATATATTGAGCTTGTGAGAGAATTTTATACCACGTTTGAATTCAAATCAAAAGAGGTTATGAAGGGTTGTAAGGCTAAGTGTGTTTTGTTTAGGCTCTTGAGCAAATAATTTAAGCTTTCGATTTCGGAATTCACGGTCACATTTGGGTTTAATTCTGAAGAATCTGCAAGTTCCGATGAGTATTTGAATTTGTGTTGTGGTTATCCAAATGAGTTTTGCCCCATTACTTTATATCGTACTTGGTCTGAATCAAATTACTACAATCCTAGTCGCTCTAAAGACACTCATCTTTATGATTCGGATTTGAAATACATATATCGGTTTCTTGCATATACTTTTTCGTGTTGAAAAGATTCCCCATATATGTTAACGAAAAGTGAATTCTATTTCTTATGGTGCATGAAAGAGAAGAAGAAAGTTAATCTCTGTTATTGGTTAGCAATACAATTTGACCATGTCATGAAGAACAAACGCCATTTGCTTTTAGGGTCTTTAATTACTCATCTAGCCGTGAATCTTAAATTGCTTGATCTTAAAACTAACAATCTTCATGTTGCTTGTGAGATGCAACCATTGGATTTACATTGTTTGGAAAATATGTTTTTGATTAGGAAGAAGGATGGAGTTTGGTCATTTTATCCTCCGGGGTCTCCATCATTAATTGATTGATTCGATCATGCACTTTCCGATCATGAAGATGAGCATCAAGAAGAAAATGGCCATCATTTTTTCATGAGAGAGTTTAAAGAGAAGATGGTGACTCTTAGAGAACAAATGATGAGAATGGAAAGAAACCAATTGGCTTATTATGAACATGTGTGGTTTCAACCACCCTTTCCTCCACCACAATGATATTTGGAAGACCACAAATGCTCATCACTTCAAGGAAGTACTTCCTACTTCTTATACTTTATTTCTTATTTTGAGCATTTTTTTACATTTAGGACAATGTAGATTTTAAGTGTGGGGGAAGAGTTTCAAGAAAGTTGCCTTTTGTTTTCCTTTTAATTTTTCACTATCATGTTAAAAAAAAATGTTGGAAGTGGTCCGTTTTGCAAGTCTTGAGTATTTGGTTCATAATCTTGATTCCTTCTCTTCGAAATTCTTAATCTTCTATTACTCATCCATGATATCTTTGACTATTTTGATGTGTGCTAAAATTATTTTGAGTTCTCATTGTTATACCATGATTAATTGCTATCATTGTTGATTGAGAAATGCGGTTTAGTACAAATGACCTAATTTGTTGGTGAGATTTGAGCCGTGAGCATTCATTCTTATTCATATGTTCAAATTCTTTTTTGTGTGATTGTTAAGTATGGTTGATCTTTCTAGAAGTTGCATTGTTATGCATTTCTATGTTGAACCCCTTTGGTGAATTGAATGTGCAAAATCAAAAAACGATGTTAGGCTTAATCATTTTGTTTTGATATAGCCTTTTTGTTCTCAAGCCCATCTTGAACATAAACCCCTAGATCACCAACTTTGATCCTTAGCCTTTTCTTTTAATTTAACCTCATTACAAGCTTAACGACCATTTCTTGTTTTACCCACATTTTGAACCCCGAATTGAAGTAATTTTCAACATGATCACAATAAGCTTCATTTTATTTGGAGAGAGATTGCAAGTAGTTTGTAAATATTAGTTGTTTAAATTCTTAGTTTAGAATTATAAAAAAAAAAAGCAAAAAGAAAATCGCTGAAAAAGAAAAAAAAAGAGTTGAGTTTCGAGTTTTTTGTATATTTTTGTGCTAGAAATTTTTTGAAGCAATCTTTTGATTCTTGATGTCATATTTGAGCTTGGTGTGATGGATATAATATGATCATGATTATTTCAATTCTAAGCCCAAAAATTCCTTCTTATCATACCCTAACCCAAAACCTTATCAAACATTATCCCCTTAAATCCTTGAATTTTGTGCATTTTGGTTCATTCATTGTTGAGAAAGGATATGATATATTTGCAAACTTATGGTAAATATCTTCTTATGTTTTGACTTGAGAGTTTTTTGATATTTATAACCTAAACACTTGAGTGAAAAGAGTGAATCCAAAGTGAGATGTTAATCTTATGCATTTGGAGATTATATTGATGCAATTGTTCATGGGTTATGGGATGAGAACTCCTTTAGAAAAATCTGTATTTACTTGCATGAAAAATGTTTTTTGGATGAGTATAAGAAGAGGAGGAAGGAATATGAGTTGAGATCATGAATTTGAGCTTAAGTATGCTTGAGGACAATCATTGTCTAACCAAGCCTTTAGGCAGATCATGAGTGATTTTAAGCAGATAAACTCAGCTCAAGAAAATCTGATACTCAAAAGTGAGTGTTCTGCACTGAAAGAGATAATTTTAGATTATGAATATGCTAGTGCAAAATGCAAAAATCTCAGAGCAGAAGTATCCAAGCTCAAGCTACTGGCCACTAAGCTAGAAAGTGAGAAGAAAAGCCTTCTACTTGCAGAAGTTTTTTATCTATATACACTTGATGTATATAGAAACTGGTCTAAGATACAATGTTGAAACTTCTTAGAATACAACAAGTACATAAAAAACGTTTAAGTTTGTTCAGGCTGATGCACCAATTTATAAAGAACATTGCAACATGAAAAAATGAGTAGATGCACTGAACAAACTAAACAGAGCTGACAAGAGAAAAAAACCCTTGTTTGTAATTACTATAAGTAAGACTGTAAGAAGCCATAACTTGCAGCAGAACCAACAGTTGTAAGAAAATGCAGGTTACAACAACCTCACAAGTTACAACAAAAGAATTTATATCTACCTTATACCAAGACCTATATGTCTAAACCTAAAAAAGTTTATACTCCAGAGAGGTATGGTGGAAGACCACATCAAGCAACACAAGGAAAGTTCCTTCACACACTGTACACAAGCACTATACAACAAAGATTGCTTATAGGAAGAGAACCAACTATGCTTCCAGCAAACCATTGTTGTTAAGCAAGTATGAGTTCCCAAATAAACTAACCCCAAATGACTCGTACTTGTATGAGTATCTAAATCTTTCTGAACTGTAAGCAGAAACAGTTGTCAGGAATGAGCAGTGATGTATGGTATATTGATAGTGGCTGCTCAAGATATATGATTGGCAATAAGAAAACCTTGAATAACTTTCAACCATGAAAAGGCCCTAAGGTGGTATTTGGAGATGATTCAAGAGGAAGCACCAAGGGTATATGAAGCTTAGTCAAAGACAGTGCATGCATCAATTAAGTGTCTTATTTAAAAGGACTGAAATACAACCTTTTGAGTATTAGTCAATTTTGTAACAAAGAATACTCTATGAAGTTCAACCTCAACAAATGTCTGATCAAGGATAACCAGACCAATGAGGTGAAACTCACAAGAACTAGAAGATAGAACATCTACCTAGCTAATTGGAGTTCAATAGTGCAACCAACATGATTTATTGCTAAGAGTTCACCTGAGTTGAGTTAGCTATGACAAAAATGAATAAGCCACTTGAACTTCAAGACCATCAACAAGCTAGCAAGAAAAGGTCTAGTGAGATGACTACCAGACTTGGCTTTCAAGAAGGAAAGTATATGCGGAGTATACTAGAAAGAAAAACAAGTCAGAAGCTCATTCAAGGACAAAGTACAAAAATCATCTCACAGAATTCTAGATCTTCTACATATGGATCTATTTGGTCTAGTTGAACTTGCCAATGTCAGTGCCAAGCTTTACATGAACAATCTTCTTAGCCAAAAAGTTAGAAACCCAGAATAGGCTACTTGATTTTATGAATAAAATATATAATGAAAAAAGCCTAAACATTGTGAAGATTAGATCTAACAGATGAACAAAATTCACAAACAAGTTCATAGAGAAGTATTGCTCAGAGAATGGAATATGTTATGAGTATTCAACAATAAGAACGCCCCAACAGAATGAAGTTGCTGAAAGAAAGAAACATAACCATCAAAAAAGCAGCAAGAATAATGATCGCAGAAGCTGAAACAACCAATACATCATGCTATACCCAAAACATATGCTTAATCAACAAAGATCATGACAAGACCCCCTATGAAGTTTGGTATGGATTACTCGTACATATCCTATCTACACATCTTTGGATATAAATGTTATATTCTCAACAATGGAAAAAAGCACATGAAGACCTTTGATGCCAAATCAGATGAAGAAGTATTTATAGGATACTCATCAGTAAGCAAGACCTTCAGAATTTTCAAGAAGTGACTCCAGTGGTTGAAGAATCAATACATGTAGTATTTGATAAACCACACTGTGACACAACTATTCTTGAGAAGTTAAAGGAAGATATGTCACAATTGAAGATAAAAATGAATACATGTTTATTTGTTTTATCTTACAAGTAGAACCTAAATGTGTTGAAGAAGCTTTAGATGATATTAATTGGATTCAAGCCATGCAAGAAGAGTTGAATGGATTTGAAAGAAATCAAGTATGGAAGTAGGTTCCCAGACCTGAACATCAAGTAGTCATTAGAACAAAATGGATAGTCAAGAACACGTTAGATGAATCTGAAATTGTTGTAAGAAACAAATCAAGATTAGTTGCCAAGAGATATTGTCAGGATGAAGAAAGTGATTTTGATGAGACTTTTGCACCAGTAGTAAGACTTGAAGCAATCAGAATTTTTCAAGCCTATTTTGCACACAAGAATTTCAATGTATATCAGATGTATGTCATGAGTGCATTTTTGAATGGTTTATTATCTGCTAGAGGAAGATAACGTCTAATAAATAATTGTTAACCATGTTGGCAACCACATCAGCTAGAGGAAGATAATGGGATAACATCTAATAAATAATTGTTAACCGCATATATTTGGACCTTTAATATCCACATTTGAGGAAGAGAATGGGATAACGTCTAATAAATAATTGTTAACCGCGTTTATTTGAACCATTTATTTGGACCTTTAATATCCACATTTGAGGAAGAGAATGAGATAACGTCTAATAAATAATTGTTAACCGTATTTATTTGGACCTTTAATATCCACATCAATAAAGAGAATGAGATAACATCTAATAAATAATTGTTAACCGCGTATATTTGGACCTTTAATATCCACATCAGCGTGATTTGACAACCACATCAACTAGAGATGTTTAATTTAGAGATCTTAACCACATGACAACCACATCAACTAGAGGTGTTTAATTTAGAAACCTTAACCACAAACTAGAGGTGTTTAATTTAGAAATCTTAACCACATGACAACCACATCAACTAGAGGTGTTTAATTTAGAAACCTTAACCACATGACAACCACATCTGCTATAGGCGTTTAATTTAGAAATTTTAATTTGAAAGTTTCCAATCTGTCAAGTTTGGATCGATAAGATTTATCTTATGGATTGATATGAATCAATAAGATTTATCTTAAAAATCTGATCGATAAGATTTATCTTAGAAATCTTAATTTGATAGTTTCCAATCTTATCTTTCAAGCCTTGGATCGATAAGATCTATCTTAGAAATCTTAATTTGATAGTTTCAATTTTTCAAGTTTGAATCAATAATATTTATCTTGGATCACTAAGATTTATCTTTGATTGGATCGATAAGATTTATCTTTGATACCTGCCTTGATAGTTAACTTATCTTTCGAGTCTAAAACGATAAAATCCCTAATAAATATTATGTTTAGTGCAAAAAATTAGTACAAACTATTATTTTTAGTGCATAAAATAATACTACTATTATGTTTAGTGTAAAAAATAAGTATTATTTTATGTATTGTTGGAGATGTCCTTAAACTCACAGAGTATTATATTTAGTGCATAAAATAATACTACTATTATATTTAGTGTAAAAAATAAGTATTATTTTATGCACTGCTGGAGATGTCCTTAAATACACAAATGTGTTTTGTATTTTTTATAACGTTTATAAATTCATCCACTATAGGGCTTCGAATTCAACTTTCCTATTTAACTTAACAAGTATTATCAACGAATGAGTTCATCATTTTCTCTCTCATAATTTAATTTTCTTTTTTCTTTTTTTCTTTGTATAATGTGAAAGAATGCAATTAGACTTTTATTAACACCCATATTATTAAAATATAACCTCCACATATTATTAAAACATAAACTTTGGATATATATCCTAGCTAGAAATGAATTCAAAGTAAATAAGTGTAAAACAAGAGATCATGTAGGAGCAAATGTGATGGCTCATGCATGCTCCATACCTTCAATGAACTTCAAGCTCATGTCATAGCCAATAATCCTAGAATTATCAGAGACCCAAAACTTCTCCATTTCCTTAACATCCCCTCCATTTTCCAAATCAAAGACTGAGAATCTTTCAATATCCTTAATGTTCCTTCCATTTTCCAAATGAAAGATAAATAATTGATCATCATAATTGACTATAAATTTTCCATTTTCGAGACACCGTGGAAACTTATACACTCTATACTACCAAGGATAGGAAAAAAGATAGGAAAAAGAAGAAAAAATTTGATGTTTTGTCCAAATCAAGTAAGCATCATCAAGCAACCAAATATCCACAGATAGTTGATGCCTATCTAGAGGGCAGTATTCATTAGTAGGCACAAACACAAAAGTAACAAGAGAATTACCCTTCATATCTACTGGAATAGCCACATTCTTCACCTCCATTTTCGTCACATCACCGTATAACACACAATTCTTCATCAACTCTTACAATCCAATAAAGTTTGTGTTTCACAGATAGGTTTTCTCTAAGAAACGAAACTCTAGAATGAAAATCCAACTCAAACGTAATTCAAGAATCCGATTTGACAGAATAAACTTCAACTCCGATCTTCAACTTATTTTCATCCACATATTAAACCTTAACCACCTTATAATCATAAGCAAACCATAATGAAACAAACCAAATTGTTGGGACTCTTCGAATTTGAACCAACTTCAACAACCTCAAAGCAGGGTTCCAAAAGGCAATCTGGACTACAAGTGCATGGTTTAAAACTGAGGCAAAACAAGCCATTGCAACAAGTCACGTAAATCACCAAAGGGGAAGCTTTTAGGATATACTTCACATTCTCAACATTTGAATTCATGCTCAACAAACATATTTTCTTACACGAGGGATAATAGATAATGAACGATACTTATTAGAGTCATGATTATACAACTGACGACGAACGATACATCTTCATGAATTGGAGCCATGACTTACAAACACACTTGAAACAGGGGATAGATTTCACCGAAAGCCGTGTGTGAGGATGCATTCAATCATGTCCTTACTCAACAAACTCTTGGAAGATATTGTGTGGATTTGAAGAGAATAACGAGGAAGAGAGAGATTTGCGTGTTATAGTTGAGAGGGAGGAGTACATGTGTTGTGCGTGCATTCAATGCTTGTATCACTAGGGTAACTGCTTAATATTTGATTAAAATTGTTAACTATTACACTATGCATGTTATGTTAGTTATACATTTATATTATTAAAGGAGAGAGAACAACACGAAGTATTTTGGAGAATGTAATATTGTTTCCTGTCTTTTCCATTAATATGTGTATCTAATATATACAAAGTCCAAAAGTGTTAAACTAAGAAAAGATATAAACAAATCTCTTAAAATAAGTAAACTGCTAACAATTAGCCTAGGATCATTCTACAAACAATATTATCCTAGATAAGAGGAGATGCACGTGTGTATATACAATATTACTAATACCCCCCTCAAGTTGGAGTATGAAGATTCAAAATACCCAACTTGACAAGAAGAGACTGAAACTGTCGTGGACCCAGAGCTTTAGTGAGAATATCAGCGAGTTGTGAGGTAGTATGAATATAAGAAGGAGCAATAGTGCCTCGTTGAATC
Source organism: Scutellaria minor (assembly GCA_954870855.1). NCBI lineage: Eukaryota > Viridiplantae > Streptophyta > Magnoliopsida > Lamiales > Lamiaceae > Scutellaria > Scutellaria minor. The sequence goes on from OX940737.1 coordinate 13,934,008, forward strand.
TCATCACGCACAAAATGACAGTCAACCTCGATATGCTTGGTGCGCTCATGAAAAACCGGATTATTAGCAATATGTAAAACAACCTGACAATCACAATGTAAAGGAACAGGCACATTCTGCTCAACACCAAGACTTTGAAGCAATTCTTTTAACCATAATATCTCGCAAGTAGCGGACACCAGAGCACGATATTCTGCTTCAGCAGAAGAATGGGAGACTGTCGCCTGTTTCGTTATTTTCCATGAGATTGGAGAGTCACCAAGAAAAACAAGATATGCTGTAAGGGAATGATGACTCACAGGACAACTAGCCCAGTCTGCATCACAATATGTTTCCAATGCTAAATTAGAATCAGCACGAAGTAAAATACCCTGTCCTGGACGATATTTTAAATAACGTATAACTCGCAAAACAGCTTCCCATTGAGAATCAATAGGATGTTGCATAAATTGTGCTAAAATTTGAACAAAATAACAAAGCTCGGGACGAGTAATAGTGAGATAAATCAATTGGCCAACCAGCCGCCTATACCTCGCAGGATCTATCATAGGTGTATTTGATGCAATTGCCAACCGATGATTCTCTTCCATTGGAACACTAGCTGGTTAGAACCAAGAAGGCCTGTCTCTGTCAAAATGTCAAGAGCATACTTGCGTTGACAAAGGAAGATCCCGCTTGAATTACACGCTACCTCTATACCAAGGAAATACTTCAATTTCCCCAAGTCCTTCATTTGAAAACAATTACTAAGATAAGCTTTGAACTTGGCAATGGCAACACTATTATTTCTAGCAATGACAAGATCATCAACATACACAAGAATATTCAAAACAACATCATCATTGTGATACACAAATAAAGAGTGATCAGAAGGACTAGTAGAAAAGCCATATGTACGTAAAGTTGTGGCCAACTTTGCATACCAGCAACGAGGAGCTTGACGCAACCCATACAACGACTTTCGGAGTCTACACACTTTCCCAGACAAACCACTACTAAAACCAGGAGAAAGATGCATATAAACTTCTTCATCTAAATCACCATGAAGAAAAGCATTGTGTACATCCATTTGGTGTAACTCCCAATTATTAATAACAGCAACAACAAGAAAAGTACGAACAGTAACCATTTTCACAGTGGGAGCAAATGTCTCTACAAAATCAATGCCCTCTTTTTTATGATTCCCAAAGATAACTAACCTGGCTTTGTATCTTTCAACAGTGCCATCAAATCAAAATTTAACATGAAACACCCACATATATCCGATCGCAGATTTACCTGGAGGCAGGTCCTCTACTGTCCAGGTCTTATTATTCTCTAGAGCTACAATTTTCTCTACCATTGCCTTTTTCCACCTTGGATCGCGCATAGCCTCTTTAAAAGAGCTGGGTTCGACATTCGTCGAAATAGCTGCAAGAAACTGATGGTGTGTAACAGAAAAAACATTGCAATTCACAAAATGTGCTATGGGATAAGGAGTACCTGAGGATTTGAGTGATGTGGGTGAAGCTACCGGGGGAACCAATGTTGTGTGAATCACATAATCTTTATAACGAACATTCTCAAAATTTTCACGTTTGCCTCGTCTAAGATTATTATCAACTGAAACATTCCCAATAGCATCAGCTCGAGTCATGTTATCTTTGGCCTCAACAAGCCCACGACTAACTGTCTCACCCAAAACAGCAGCATCATGTTGCTGTTCCTGTTCGATATTTTGTTGCGGGCTGCCAGTAGTGTCATCTATCTGCTGCTGTTGTTCAACTGTCGGTACACCCTGCTGCCCAACCGTAGCACCATTATTATTGACAACATCATATGACACCACGATGGGCTCCTCTCTCTATTGACCAACATCAACCACATCATTATCTGCATCATAAGAAATGCCACCAAACTCCTCGGGATACGAGGAATGCAACCCTTTCAGTTCCTCTTGACTGGCCAAAGGAAAAATGTCCTTATAAAATTTGACGTCTCTTGATTGAAAGTAATCTCCTGTGTCCAAATCAAATAAGTGTCATCCCTTCTTCCCAAAGGGATAACCAAGAAACACGCAACGTCGACTTCGACTGTCAAACTTATCACGAGGATGAAGATTCTTGGCATAACACAAACAACCAAAAACTTTAACTGAACTAAGATTAGGAACGCGCCCATAGAGTAACTCATGAGGCGTCTTTCTTTCAAGCACACGAGAGGGAGTTCTATTGATTAGATATGTAGCAGCCAACACACATTCACCCCAAAAATCAATTGGCAAACAACCTTGAAAGCGTAAAGCTCGAGCAACATTAAGAATATGTCGATGTTTGCGCTCTACTCTCGCATTTTGTTGAGGTGTTTTAACAATAGGTTTGATGAATTATTCCATTCTCTTGCAAGTAACTATCAAGACTCTTAAACTCCATCCCGTTATCACTCCGTATAATTTTGACCCTTTTTCCGAACTGACGATCAATCAAGGCAAAGAAATTTAATATTAAACGAGGCACCTCATCCTTGGTTTTCATCAAATAAACCCACCACACCTCTTGAGAAATCATCCACAATAGTTAAAAAGTATTGGGAGTTGCAAGCACGATTCTTACGATAAGCACCCCAAACATCACAATGTATCAACTCAAATAAATCATTTGCCTTATTTTCACTTAGCGAAAATACATCACGAGTCTGCTTTGCTCTATGATAGATATCACATGATCTAATGTCTAAATTATTCTTATTTCTACTAACTTAAGGTAGAAGCTCCAATGCTTGCAATGATGGATGACCTAGCCATTTGTGCCATAGTTCCGTAGTCTCATTCCCTGACACGACATTAACTCAAGCTGGTTCCCCCATTGTCAAGTAATAGAGCCCATCATTCAGCTTACCCACACCAATCTTCATCCTCAGGGTACGGTCCTGTACAAAGCATCCAGAATTAGTAAATTGCATGCTTAATTCTTTTGAAGTAGATAAAAGTTGCGAAACCGACAGCAAATTACAATTGAATTGAAGGACAAATAACACTTTTGACAAAAAAAGATTGTCATTCAATTTTACAATCCCAACTTTGGTAGCCTCTGTCTTTGCACCATTGGGCAACCCAACTTCAATAGTTCGAATAGATTGACAAGAATCAAATAAGTTTTCGTCACAACAAACATGAGTTGAAGCACCCGTGTCAACAATCTAAGTATAAATACCCTTACCATTCAAACGAACATGATTCGTAGTGGCCTGTACCTCGCCAAGAATGGTGTTTGCTTTGGCTGGAGGTACAACATTTGATGCACTAGATGCACCTCTACCACGACCCACTCCGCGTTGCCTATTTTACCAACCTTCTGGATATCCATGTTTTTCAAAACAACGATCCTCGAGATGTCCTGACCAACCGCAGAAGGTGCACTTCATTTTGGATCGTGCAGCCCCCTATTTTCGACCCCTGTAACGCATTACCCCGAACAACAAAGACCATCGGAGAGGCTGCTTCTGCTCTCTATTCAATCAAAAGTCGGACCTTCTCCCCTTGTACAAGCCTTGAGTACACAATATGAAGAGAAGTTAGAGGCTCGATACCCAAAAGACTTGAGCGAACAACAACATAATAAGTCTCTAGACCCATTAAAAACTCAAGCACCTGATCAGTTTCGCGCCGCTTACGAAGGACCTTATTCAACCCACACTTACAGCCCGAGCACAAACATGAGGGTAAGGCATCAAAGTCGTTAATGTCATCCCACAATTTCTTCAATCTCCTATCATAATCCATTATCGACTCATCACTCCTCTGTTTGCAGTCAGCAATCTCTAATTTTAATTGATAGATTTTAACACATTTCCCAAAGAAAAACATTGTTGAATATCCTCTCATAATTCACGAGCAATGTTGCGATAAGAGATGGTAGATCGAATAGCTGGATCAATTGTATTGAAAATCCAAGCAACAATCATATAATTAGTAGTCCACCAATCACCAAGATCAGCAGATTTATCCTTAGGTTGACAAACAGTACCATCAATGAACCCCAATTTTCGCTTTGCACCTAACGAAACTCGAAACCCTTTAGCCCATTCTTCATAATTCGCTCTCTTGAGAACAACATGCGTGATAACGGTCCCGGGATTATCATTTGGAGCGAGGGCATAAAGAGGATTTGGGGTTGATGACAATGATAGTGTGTTATTATTGTCAGCCATGATTCGAAAAAAAAAATCAGGAAAGAAAAACCTGCTCTGATACCATAAAGGAGAGAACAACACGAAGTATTTTGGAGAATGTAATATTGTTTCCTGCCTTTTCCATTAATCTGTATATCTAATATATACAAAGTCCAAAAGTGTTAAACTAAGAAAAGATATAAACAAATCTCCTAAAATAAGTAAACTGCTAACAATTAACCTAGGATCATTCTACAAACAATATTATCCTAGATAAGAGGAGATGCATGTGTGTATATACAATATTACTAATAATTATACTAGTCATACATTTATGTTATATTAGTCATACCTTTATGTCCAGATATCATACATTTATTTAATACTTTTAACTCTAAAAAAACCTAAATTTCGTCACAATTTGTACATGTTTACCTTTATGTAATAATACTCATACTTTATGTGATATTACTCATACCTTTATATCAACATAATCATACATTTATATAATATATATGTATGAGATACTTTTAACTCTAAAAAAACCATAATTTCACCACAATTTGTACATGTTTACCTTTATATAATAATACTCATACCTTTATGTGATATTACTCATATCTTTATATCAACATAGTCAAAATTTATATAATATATATGACTCATACCTTTATATGATATTACTCATACCTTTATATCAACACAGTCATACATTTATATAATATATATGTATGAGATCTAGGATTCGTGCACCAGGTACACAAAAGTTTTTGTCAATTATCTCATCCATTCAAAAAAATTACGATCTTTATCTTTCGTGAATTTAATCTCAAACTCTCTTTTTTAATTATATTCACATGGAGAGACGAAGGCCACAATTTCGAGATTCATAATTTTGATTAATCTAAATGTGATTTGTTTGATTTAAAAAAAAAGCCTTATCCAAAATTTCATCTAAAAAACATTATCAAATAGTTATAAATTTTGTAAATTGACTTTTATATACTCTAAAATACCTTTCAATAGTGTTACAAATTAAAATACATTTTTCTAAGAGAAGGGCTTATGTACCCCCAACCTGTCCTGCTAATCCATCCGCATACTTCCTTTTTTTTTGCTCTAATTCTTCATTTTCTCTCACTTTTTTTTTCTCCAATCGTGATGTTCTTTCTCCCTTATTCTTTTTTTCTTGTTTCTCTATTCTTTCATTCTTAGCAGCCAACCCATAGAACAAGGTTTGATGCGTGGTGTGCGTCTTTTTGTTGTGAACTTACAGTTCTTAGTTTTGTTCGTTGATTATCGTCTCTTCTTATTATCTCCCTAAAGATTAGAGTTTTATTCATACTATGTGTTGGTCCCAAGTGGTCAGAGGTTCAGAGGGGGGTGAATGAACCTCTATCAAATTTTGCGTTTTAAAAATTTTCTGTAAACAGGTTATTGATTCTACAAAGAATGCAAAATGCAGTAACCTCTCGATTCAGTAAGCTGACAGTATGCTGATTCAACTTACTGTCTCGGTATCACAGTATGCAGCGGAATAAACTAAGATAGAGTTTCTCTTTGAAAAAGAGTTTTCTTTTCACAAGTATGATTTTATCAGAATCCTTTTAACAGTATGCTTATGATAAATGCAGCAAGATAGATATACTACAATGCAATGCAACAAGTAATCAAAAGCAGTAAACACACAAAGGTTTATAGTGGTTCGAAGGTGGTGTATTCCTTCTACGTCCACTCTACTCCTTCACTGAGGAGGAACTTTGTTAGGTCAGTTTGTTTTACAAGACTCAGCTTTATAAACCTCTTCCTATCAAGTTTACCTACTAGAATCAAAGATTTCTAGGCCAAATCCCACACAGGGTATAATATCTCACACAGAGAAAGTAGCCTACACAAGACTAAACACTTAGCTAGGATCTAATCCTTCCAACTAAGGACATCAAAACTAAAACAACCTAACACACAACAAATGGTTAAAAGTATATAGGTTTCTTCAACTGGTGCAACTCGAAGTCAGCCTTGAACTTGAAAGCTCGAATGCTTGAATAGACTACTTCTGAAGGTTGAGTGACTGAACTTGGAAAGCTTGAGAATAACTTGAGAATATGATAGCTTATTAGATTGGCAAATAGTTCAGTAGTCTTCACAGTCACCTTCACCTTCTATTTATACTGCTGGAAAATGCCTGTTGAAGAGAAAACATTGTCCTTGTAGAGATTCAAAATGATCTCGCGTATCTTTGCAATAAATGCATTTGGAAAAACTGAGAAGAAGGGTTCGTCCTTCTCTGATCCGCATTAATGGCGCCACTACTCGGCTATAGTGTTTTTGCAGAGCTACGGTCCAGGTAGCATCACCTCATTGACTCGACACTAACTTCTATCTATTGGTAACTTAGACATGATCGAATCCTCATACTGTATTCAGTATATACCTCGTACTACAATGAATAAGTTAGAAGAACTTACAGCTTGCTGCTCAGGTTGCAGTAGCTGCTTTCTGTTCTGCGCCAGCTTTCTGTTTTAGAACAGCTTCCTATTCTTGAAATCTGCAGTCAGCTTCCTGATCTGCGTTAGCTTTCTGATCTGCGTCTACTTCTTATTTCAGAACAACTTCTTATTCTCGAAACCTGCAGTCAGCTTTTTTGATCTGCGATAGCTTTCTGATTCTGACTCTGAACAACTTCCTGTTCCAGAATCCTGCAGTCAGCTTCCAGTTTTCCATACTACTTTCTGTTTTGCTGCTTACTGATCCAGCTTTCTGATTCTGTTCCTTTCTTCTGCTTACTAACTTTCCTTGCTGAAAACCAGTCTTCAAGGTTTCTTCATGTCCAGAATCCTGTTATATTCTATATCTTTTTGATTATTACATCTTTACAAATTATAACTTAGAAAGATAAACTTATCAAGCTACAAACCACTTATAAAATATGGAAAATGGGTACTCTAAATTCCTATCTAAAGTTACATTGTCTCATCAAAACCTAGTCAGAAATATCCCAACACTATGAGATAGTTTTCCTTCAATATTGCGAATTAGAAATCTTAATTACAGAGCTCCCATTTTCTGTTGAATCTTTTTTGGAGGATTAGATTGAAATAAGTAGAGTTTTGTACTAAAATGCAGAACCAAGTTATATTTTATTTAGTTGTTGAAGATTATGTTGTGATCATTGCCCAAGTTACACAAATACTTCTGATTACATTATATTGTAATTAGTTACTTCCTAGTTGTATGGCTCATGTTTTGGAGTTCATTGTGTGTTCTTTCTAATCTTTTGGAGTTTTCTTTCTTTTTCTGTTTTTAGTTAAATTGCAGGTCGCTTATAGAAAAACAAGATAACAATGTTATACCTTAAACATATAAATGCAAAACCTTATAACATAAGTATATAATACCACAAAGGTAAACATGTGATGATACCTTAAAGGTATTTATGTAATACATTGAAGGTAAAAATGTAATACATTAAATGTATTTATGTAATATTTTAAACATAAATATGTAATACCTTAACCTATAAACATTAATACCTTAAAGGTAAATATGTAATACATTAAATGTGCACATATGTAATACTTTATACTATAAGCATTAATACCTTAAAGTTGTATATGTAATACTTTAAACTATAAACATTAATAACTTAAAGGTAAATATGTAATACCTTAAATATGTGCTTATATAATACCTTATACTATAAGCATTAATACATTTAATTGAATGAATGATTAATACATCATATCACTGAATGAACAACTAATACATCATTTTACTGAATGAACAACTAATACCTTATGAGTATGCAACTAATACCTTAAGAGTATACAACTAATACCTTTCACTGAATGAGCAACTGATACTTTGAGAGTATACAACTTATACCTTAAGGGTATACAACTGATACCATGTACTGATGAATTAGGTGGGATCAGGTGGCCGCACGTGGGATGGCCCACGTACCAGATCAAGTCGGGGGCACGGATCTTACATTCATACCCCCGGTGTATATAAGTTTTTACCTTCTTCTAAACTTCATTTGACATAAATAATTATTTTAATGAGTAGGGTGTGGAAGAGAGAGAATAAAAACTAGAAAACATATATGATCTATTGATACGTACTTTGTGGTTCATGTGTTGGATTTCACAAACACAAAGCAAACTACGACATGTTTCATATGTTCCACGTTTTCCGAATCTTTTTCGAGAAATCCGATTGCTCTTACGTCATTCTCTTGACCTTCTATTTTCCCTTCTTTGACTAATTTCAAAAAAAAGATATCAAAGACTTTGAGGAATCGGGAATTTTCAAAGAAATGAAATCTCGTTTAGTGAATGCTTACACTATTGTATGTTTTTTACTTTGCTCTTTTGGGTTGGTTGTGTCAAAACAAGTAAGAGAAGGGATTTCTAATGGAGATAAGACATTGAAGTGTTGTGATTTTGATTATTTTGCCATTAGTATAAACTCTTCATTTGAGGAGATTCCATATGTTTATTAAACAGACGTTATAATTTGTAAGATTCTTTTTGGGAGAATTGGGGGATTTTCTTTTTTAATCTCATTTAGGATTTGTAGTTTGTGTTTTTCATTATTTTTTTTTTACTTTGATTCTATTTTTTCTATATCTTTTGCATTTTTCATCTTTTTAATGTATTTAAATGATGTGGTGTGTGACTTGGAATTTTAGGTAGAAAAATAATATAAAAATAAATGTCATATGTGAAATAAACTGTCATATAAGTGTAAGTCACCTGAAATCTCGGAATTGGAGGTGAGTGCATGTCACTCACTGAAAATTGACTAAAGAATATAAATTCCAATGAAAAAATACTGAAATTGGATAAATTTCTCAATTACAGGACTAAAATTGATATAATTAGAAAATAACATGACCAAAATCAGACATGACCTTTAGGATAGAACTAAAAATGAATTTTTCTCATTTCTTTTTTCTTTTTATTTTTTTTACAAAAAGGAGTATTTTCCATATTTTAAAAATAAACATTTGCAGATTTTGTGGTTATTAAACTGGAATTGATTAGCTAAATTGATCATCGTAATAATAGATAAGTACTTGTTACCTTGTTAATTTGTAACTTTGTCCGGGTGCGTAGTTGAGTTAATAAGACTATGATGATGTGGAGAGAAATTCCCCGACAACACAAGTTCAAACCTCGCATGGGACAAATTTTGACTAAAATATTGTGGAAGTTTGTCACTGAAATATTGTGGAAGTTAGTTCTGAGAATCGTATCTTGTCGACTCTCTCCCACGGTTGTCTGCCACTTGAACACATCTCTCGATTTGCATTTCAACTGATTGAGGAGTCTATAGTCGGATGTGGGAGTTCTTCCTTTCGCCATAATAAAAAATAAGTCAAGTCTGGAAAACAGATCCTCTTCATTATTAAAATGATAAATTTAGTAAATTTCCTATAATCGATCTCATCCCTTTATTTCATCTAGAGGTGCTCAAACGGTTCGAATCATCGCCAAATCGAAATCGAATCGTGGGGATTCCGATTTTGATTCCGGTTTGTAAACTGTCGGTTCCGGTTCGAACCGTCGGTTTGGACGGTTTGTTTTTTTTTTTTTTTTTTACTTTGTTTATAATTTTTTAATTTTTTTAAAAATTAAATTTGCATATAAATATTACAATTATTCATATATTACAAAATAACAATGATTTTTGAGTAAATAATTTGATTTAAATTAAAAAATAGAACTTACATTTACAAGTTACAATTTCAAAAATTAGAATTTACAATTCCAAAAATTAGAATTTACAATTTAAATACAACCAAACGACTTAGGAAATCTTGTTTCAAAGAGTTGGATCCTCCAAATTCTAATATTCAACATGCTCTAACACTGACACTGAGGGGGTCAGTGTTGGTGAATTCTGTAAATTTTTTAAAATTGCGAGCAGCTGCTCGTCTGGAAAATTTTCCAGCAGTGGCTCTGCTTTTTTGGCCCTTTCCAAGCGACTAAGACAGTCAGCCACCAGGTTCTCAGTCCCCTCCTTATCTCGAATTCCTGGATCGAACTCTTGATACCTATTTTCCATCTCAATGGTCTTAGCGCCCTTATCCTCTCCTTCCAGAATCTGCATGAAATTTTCCTCCAATTTATTCCTGCAATCAAGCTCAGAAAACTCTTGCACAATTAGCTCAAGAACACTCACAACATAAAGAGAGTTAGAGTCATTAAGGAATTTCATAGCATCAAATATATTAAATTGAATGATCTCTCCATCAAATTTCATAGTGAGGGTTCCCTCACGTACATCTATTTTTGTTTGAGAGGTATTCAAGAATGGCCTCCCCAACAAAATAGGTGTGGAATGTTCTGAGTTCCCATCCATATTTAACGTGTAAAAATCAGTAAGAAAAATTAAATGGTTTACCCATACAAAAACATCCTCAGCCTCTCCAGCTGGGTATGTGTGGCTCCTATCAGCTAACTGAATAACCACTCCAGATTTCTTCAATGGCCCAATACCTAGTTGTTCATAGACGGGCCATGACATAACGTTAATAACAGTTCCAACGATTATGAGAGCATAAACAAAACGATTATTACATGAATAATTAAAAGTTGAATTAAAGAAAATTAGATTTACAATGAATTATTCATTTGATAAAACATCGAAGTAGAGCAGATCAATAAAACATTATTTTGTCCACTCACTTGAGCCTCTATTTGCTTTAAGATCACCTAGTCATATCAAAATCAACTTATTGGGCTATAATATTTTAGTATCTTATGAAGAATTATGAAGAAATGTGATACCATTGGGGGTTTATATCCTAATTTTTTTGTGCCATAAGGATCCTAATGTAAAGATAAACTTTTGTCATAAAAACTCAAGTGAGACGGTCTCACGGATAGTTACCGTGACACGGAGCCACATCACCCACAAACAACACATGAATTGTAGGGTTTGGTTGTGGGTGATTGGGTTGTGGGTTGACCCGACTCACGCAATGAAATAAAAATCCGTGAGACGGTCTCACAAGAGACTCACTCAACTTTTGTGACTCATCGGTGGCTCTTTCTATTCATGATCCTACGACTTCGAGTTCCTCTGGAAGCAGGCTTCTCGATCAGCATGACTGAAATGTTTGATATTGGGTCCGATGTTAGGAATTATTCGAGTCCAATTTGTCAACTTTTTTTTGTTTCATAGTACAACCCGGGAAAATTGGTAAAAATACCATATATGTTTACCCTAATAATGACTTTATCCTTAAATTTTTTGGGTTTTTAAAAGTATCCCGTATATTGACATTTCTTATCGAAAATAACCAGTCACCTGTGGTAACAGGTAACTAAACGGTCACAAGCTGACGTGATAGATAAAATCCACATGTGTAATCATTATTTTGATTTATTTTAGTTTTTTTTCCATGTCAATTGAGAAAAGGAGGAAAAATCCAACCATTTTCCCCTCAAATCCTCTGAAAACAGTCAAAAATTCCTTTAACTACATATGGAACAATTCCTTTAGCCATTTATTAAGTTTATGTAGAGCAAGCTTCAAAATTAAAATCCTCTTCAAAAATTTCCTTTAACTACATATGGAACAATTCCTTTAGTCATTTATTAAGTTTATGTAGAGCAAGCTTCAAAATTAGGCAAATCACTGTACGCTCGTTTTATCCTCCATGGCTCCCCTCATTCTCTCCAATTTGCTTCCAAACTCATTGACTTCTATGGAAAAAAAAAACAACCCAACCTCAACACCTCAACCCAACCTCAACTTGCTGAAAAACAAATGAAAAATATATTCCATGTGTGAATTAGCCGGCCACATCAGCATGTTACTTGCTACTACAGGTGACTGGGTATTTTCGATAAGAAATGTTAATATTGATATATTTTTAAAAAACCCAAAAAATTAAAGGATAACATCATAATTAGGATAAACATACGAGATATTTTTATCAATTTTCCCTAGTACAACCCTTATCAACTAAATAAGCAGATCTGATCATGTTTTGCTTTTTATAACACGAGTTTTAGCTTTACACAGAAATCATGTTATAAGTACAAACAAAATAACACCATAAAATGAAATTTCATGTAGCACCATGACATTCAAATAAAATTGTTTACCATTAAAATATAAACTCCACCACTCACTACATAAAGTTTGGATATATCCTAAAAATTGATTAAATCCTAACTAGCAAAATAAATAAGTCTAAATTAATTCCTAACTAGGAAAACTAAATAAGCCTAAAGGAAGAGATGCAGAAGCAACGTGATGGGTCATCCATGCTCCATACCTTCAATGTACTCCAAGCTCATATCATATCCTACTATCCTAAAACCATTGTACTCCCACATATTTTCAATCTCCTTAAAGTCTCCTAAATTTTCAATTTCCTTAAAGTCTCCTCCATTTTCCATATCAAAGACAAATAATTTGGCACCACAAGTGACTATAGCTTTCCCATTTTTGTAACACCGTGTTATGGATTTTCCTTACTTGACGTGTGAAGGAAAAGTAAAGGTTTGATGATTTTTCCAAATCATTTTAGCATCATCAAGCAACCAAACACGAGTATGCACAAGAGCAGCAAGACAAGTACCCTTCCATTCCCTGAATCTTATAGGTTCTCCATTTTCCTTCATATCGGCTGGAATCGGCTCATACTTCACCTCCATTTTCGTCACATCATACCACAAAACACACTTTTCTTCATCAACTTCTACAAGCCAATAAACATTGTTATTCACGGATAAGTTTTCTCCTTTACAAGTATTGCCTTCTCCACAATGCAAAACCCTAGAACGAAAATCCAACTCCAATGTTATCCAAGAATCTGATTTGACAGAATAGACTTCAACCCCAATCTCCAACTTACATTCATAAAGCCTAACCACCTTATAATCATCTCCCTCACCATCATAAGCAAACCCTAGTGAAGCATAATAAGAACGACTTGGGGCTTTTCCAATTTCAACCCACTTTGCCAACCTCAAAGCTGGATTCCAAATAACAATCTCACTTTCAAAAAGTCTAAAACTTAGGCAAATCAAGCCTCTGCAAGAACCCACGTAATTCAATTGTCTTGCACTTTTAGGATATGGAAATTCCATATACTTCATATTCTCTGCATTCGAATCCATGCTCAACAATGATATTTTCCATCCAATATGCGGAAAGAGATAATAGATAATGAATGACAATTTATTTTTAGAGTCATGATTACAGAACTGACGACTATGTATCTTCATAAATCTTGGACTGCTCAAAAGCCGTAGCCATGTCTTGCAAACAGACTTAAAATGAAGGATCGATTTAACCGGAAGCCGTGAAAGGATGCACTCAATCATCTCCTCCGCCAATTCACTGCCACCCATCGTTTTCTTTTGCAACTTACTGTCAGCCATATGGCGATCTATTCAATAACGTTTTCTCGTGATTTTTTCTCAATTATTGATTTCTAATCAATATGTTTGTTTCTCTTTTTATGGATCTGAGGGTTTATTTATTTTATAGGAGGTAATCTATTAATCTTTTATCAAAATAAGAATTCATGAGAATGAATCTGATGGAGAGAGAACGAATCTTATGGAGATAACCACCATTCAATTGGGGGATTAACGGTAAATTATTAGGGGTGTATATAATAAGGTGGGTATATTGATATGTCGAACATCTAAGATATCTATTAATTGAACTTTTTATATAATGAGGGAATGAGATCAATATACGTCAGCCGTGGACATATTAAGAGTTGCCCACGGTTGGCATTTTATCATTTTTGATTGGTGGGATACACTGGGTGTATTAGATCATAACACGTATATAATTTACCTCTTTTATATATTTAATTTTGGAATTTCAAATATGGATTTGAAGTGATGGAATATTTAACTACACACGTGTCATGATCTGATACGCCCAGTACACTACATCAGGTGTAGGATGGAAGAAACCGGATATATTCAGAATAATTTGAAGAAAATAATGACAAAGAGAGAGGGATTTGCATGTTATAGTTGAGTGGGAGTAGTACAGTGTGTTGTGTGTTGGTGTGTATCATCAGGCTTGCTGCTTAATGCTTATTAAAATTGGTAACTAATTGTATTATACAAATATTTATAACTAGGCCGTTTTAATTAATTAAAATGATGTTATACAATAAGACTCTGTTTACTTTGGAGGATGACTAAGGATAGTGACATTTTATTTAGTTTTATTTAGTATTTATTTTGATGGAAATAAAAATTTGGGTTATCCTTCCGACCTAGGATAAAATGTCAAAATTCGGATAATAATCTAAGTCACTCCCGGGATAGTTTACCCAAAACTTGGGATAATATTAAGAAATTACATTTATATCCCTAATAAACATTAAACATTTACATAAAAGAGACATTTATGTAATATCACTTTTATCCTAACCTTCATATATTATATATTAATCGGTGGATAATGATAGTTAATATTTTTATCCAAATATTATATATTAGAATAAACATTGGAAATAGATAGCAATTTATATCTTATCTTATGAAGTTATTTCACCTACCTAGATAATTAATATATCTCTATTTTCCAAAGTAAACGAAGCCTAAAGGATAGAGGAACGAGTCTGCGGCACAGAAAATGTGAAATGCACATATGATGAAATTATCTCATCCATTTAAAAATTTACGAATTCTATTTTCGTGAATTTAATCTCAAACTCCTTTTTTTTTTTGATAATTATCACGTGGAGAATGGGAGGCCATAATTTCGATATTCGTAATTTTGATGAATCTATAATGTGACCGTTTATTTTTCTAAGAGAGCCTTATCCAAAATTGAATTTAAAATCTATTATCAAACACTTATAATTTTTTTAAAATAAGCTTCCTATTGTGCTAAAAAAAAAATACTTCCAATAGTTACCAATTAAAATACTTTTTCTAAACTTTTTTTTTAATGGGCTAGGAGGGTGGAATGAAGGGAATAAAGACCTGAAAACTTGTGGATCAGGTTTGAACCTTGTCATCATAGGCCTGCAACTTTATAAATATGGGATACTACTTGGTACAAGACTCGTGGTTACATTTTTCTAAACTTCTATTGACATAAATATAGTATTGAGTTTATTACTTTTTTTCCCAGTAAATTAGGGGGTTTGGCAATTTTGTACTCTAAGTTTTCGGGCCGGTAATTTAGAACTTTAACTTTCCAAGTTTCGTGAATTTTGCTCAATTTCAGCCTGAATCATTCAATTGAGCCGAAATCGTATGCGAAATGCATGTGATGCCATATTTTTGGGCTATTTGGCACAAATGTTGATTTGGCCTTTAATTTATAATTTATATTTCTTTAATTAAAAAAAAAAATGGAATAAGAATTTTAAAACAAAAATTCACTGCATCTTCTCTCTATTCTCTCTCCTCCCTCATCTCTTTTCTAAGATCCGTTGCAACTATCTCCACCGCCACCTCCTCCACCCTGCTCCTTCCCTCCTGCCTCTGATGGGAAATGACGAAAATAACGGTTGTTGCTTAGTAGTATGACGATGGCTATGGATTTGCTAGCGATTTGGTTGAGGGAGAGATCGACGAATCTCGCCGGAGGGAGGCGGTGGCGAGACTCGATTGGAAGATGAAAACGGTGGGAGAGGCTCGGCGGCACTGATAAGAGAGCAGCGCTGTCTTAGTTTCTCCGGCGAAGCTCCTTGGCTTTCTCCATGAGGAAGTTGAGGTAGTAATCGAGCACCAAATCGATGGAACTCATCGAAGTGAGGGGGTTCGCCAGAGTGAGTGTGTGAAGGAGAAAGCAACAAATCTGTGTGAAGGAGTGATGGGTTCTCCATGGTGTGTGTTATGCGAAGAAAAGTAGCAGATCGGCGGGACTCCTCGGAGTGAGGGGTTCGCCAGTGTTGCTATGTAAAAGAGATGGTGGCGGTGAGATAAGGTGGTGGCAATTTGAAGTGAAGATGAAGGTAGAGGAATTTGATGGCTCGAGGAAGAAGATGAAGTTGGATTATTTCCAAATTTTCATTTTTTATTTTTCTGTTTTATTTTTATTTTTATTTTTCTACTTTTGTTATTTATAATTTTTGGATTTTCATTTTTTATTTTCCTTACTTTTACGTGGCATAATGATGTGTAAATTTTAATGTCATTAGGATTGCCACATATACAATTGTTTACACATATGCGAAATTGAGTGAAATTTGGCCGAAAAACCCAAAATTAAAGACATCACGCATTTCACGTGCGATTTCAGGCCCAATTGAGCGATTCAGACTGAAATTGGACAAAATTCACGAAACCCAAAAAGTTAAAGTTTTCAAGTGTTGACCAAAAAACTTAAAGTTCGAAATTGTTAGACTCCTAAATTATTGGGGAAAAAATAATAAACTCTATAGTATTTCTTATATTTTATTTTTTAGATTTTTTGTTTTGCAAAAAAAAAAAAGTATTTCTCATATTTAAAAATAAAAATTTGCAGATTTTTTGTTTGGCTAAATTTAGGGCACGACTATCCACATCTCAAGACCTTCTAAACACACCCCAATTTCTAAACACACCCACAATTAAATCTACTTCATTAAAAAATTTCTAAACACACCCCATCACATTACAATAATACCCTTGACACCTAAACTATACACATATACTAACCACACCCCAACATATCCAATACATCCCAAAATTCATTCACTCCCAAATCAAAACCTTAACCCACCTTTGGAGAGAAATCCAAGAAACCTACCCTCTCAACCCGCAATTGTTCGAAGAAATTGTTCGGCTTAAGTTCGAACAAGTTTGTGTGAGTTCACATTCGACAAAGCATCTACTTATAATGGATCATTACCAAGAAGAGAAAGTTTCAAGTTTGCAATTTTCTCTACAATGTTTTTCAATTTTTTTGGGTAAATTTGTGCCTTTGTTGTTTGAAATAGAAGAACATTGTTTAGGAATCATGTTTAGGATGTGTTGTAGTTGAAAACATGTGTAGTTGTGGTAGATTTTCATCGAAAAAATGAATTTGCGCTGGGTATTTTGAGGTTTTCGGATGCGTTCGATTCGACCCTGGTCGACCGAATGGTATGCATCATGTTCGACTTATAATCGAACACACTGTGATATGTTCAACCACATATCGAATGGTTTATATTTTGTTCGACTAGTAGTCGAACGATCTGTATCTTGTTCGACCAGTTGTCAAACATGTGTGTGTCTGTTCGACCATAGTTTGAACTGACTGGAAATGTTCTACTATAGTTCTAACATCTCATACACTGTTTGAACTTCATTGGTCGAATAGTAACTTTCCAAAGCTTCTTCCCAGGTCTTTCCATACTCAATTCTTTTATGCTGTTGTGTACTATTTTTCTTTGATAAAATTTTGATAAATATTGCAGGAAAGGATGTTGTTTATCAAAGGAGGAGGACAAGACCTATTGCCTCTAATAGAAGATGTCGGAACGAGGAGTTGTTTACGACTGAGGAACCAATTGCTTCTTCTTCTGGTCTTGAAATAATGGAGTATGTTGAACCGACTGCCATACAAGCCGAAAAAGAAGATGAGGTATAAGATGAGCCACCAGAGGAGGCATAAGGGGATGCAGAGGATGAAGAGGAGCTTCTAACGAGTCCTTGTCCCGGTGGGCCCATTAACCATATGTTGATTCCAAGTTTCAAAACATATGTTGCCTATTCAATTTGGCATGAGGTGAATAGGCCGATCCTGAAGTGTTGGTGCCACACCACAAAGATGGAGACATTGATATTCGACAACCTCAACTCGGAGTTCTTGAGGATTCTTGCTAGATCGAGCAATCTAGCTATGAGGTGGTCTTCGTATAAGACGTCCAACAAGAATCTCATTTGTGCGTTCGTGGAGCGTTGACAACCAGAGACGAACATTTTTCACATGTCATGGGGTGAGATAACAATCACTTTGGACAACATTCGTTGTATCATTGGCCTTCCAGTCAGTGGACACTCGGTCATGTTACCACAAAGTAGGAACATATCGAAACGTTGTCATACAATGATTAGTAGGTTGTTTGGAGTCTCCGATGCAGTCGCAAATGAGGCCCTTTCTGGTCTTAGAGGCAGCAGTATCAAATTGGAATGGTTCCAGTCTCAGTTTAAAAGAGACACATCCTCAGAAGATGCAGACAAATTGGCTTGTTCTGCTTGAGCATATCTATGGTTTATGTTGGGATGCACACTCTTTGCTGATAAGACTGGAACTCGAGTGGATACTAAGATCCTCACACTTCTAGAGTGTTTATACTGTGTCCATATATATACGTGGGGAGTGGCTGCTTTGGCGTTCTTGTATCGACAGCTCGGACTCACCTCTCGAAGTAGGGTTCGATAAATGAGTAGTTACTTGACACTACTCGAGGTACAATATCCACGAACTTCTTACATTTTGTCTTTCTTAACCACTTCAATTGATGTATTTAACCATTTTTCCCCTCAATTGTGTCAAGCTTGGATATACGAGTACTTTCCAGTTTTCAAGCCAACACACAACGTGAACTATCGGCGGGATGAGCCCCTAGCAAGAAAATGGATTCACCGATCCCACGGTGGTGGAACCATTGATCGGTTATTGGCCATTCGAGAAATCTTGGACACAATGTCGCCAACCTACGTGAGTAGTTAATTGTTTTCTATGTAAGATTTTTTTGTTAACTTACGAATAACCATTTATGATATTTGTTGGTATATGTAGGTTAATTGGATGTCCTATAGTGACGTTCGGGATCAGCATCCATTGGATGACGTCACTTTCTATTAAGGGTGCATACGAGCCTTCGAGATAGTGGAGCCGTATCATCCAGATCATGTGTTTCGCCAATTTGGGTTTGTTTAATGCATCCCTGATGAGACACTCGTTCCAATGCTCGCCCGATGGGAAAACACGGGCGCCCAGTACAAGGTTACATGGGATGCTCTCGGAGCCTATTTCCGAGTTTGGAGGAACCATGTACTCTCTCAAGATAGCCGAGGGAGATGTGCGTGCCCGGATTGTGAGTGATTCAACATGGTCTCACATCCGATAATCCAGAATCCAGAAAATATATTTAAGCATCATGTTCCACCTGCTCGACCTCGAGGGCCGCAACCGTGAGAGATGATTGGAAATGTGTTGGGCCATTTGGAGCCGGCGTATCAACAGTGGTTATTAGACCAGGATGGGCTCGATGCATCGATTGTGGTCCCAACTTTAGTAGGGGCTTATCGTGCATTGAAAGATCGAGAATAATGATCAACCTAAGTCATCACGACGGGCATCATCTAGTAGATCTCGTTGGGGTCGTAACCGATAGTTTGGGTTCCCTTACTTGTCGATCATGTTTGGCTTGTGAAATATTTGAAAAACAATTATAAACTTTGAAATATTGTGTTTTTTTAATATTTGCCTATCTTTGATTCTTGTAAACTATGTTGTTTTACGTTTTGAAGTAAAATTGACGTTAGTTGATGCAAACAAGACATGAGTTGTTACTCGAATGTATTCGATAAATAATGATTGTCGACACATTGCTTGATTGGTTCGACCAAATTCACTGACACAATACCTTCACGTGATAAAATGACATCCGACAGAATGTGTTTTGCCATTGTTCGGCCACTTGTCGTCGAACGATTTCAATCATATTCGACCACTATTCGAACATAGGACAACCTTTATATAGCGAATTGGCCACTGTTCGACCAATACTGGCCGAACGATGTACAACATGTTCGAACAGTAGCCGAACATATAGCAATCTATTCGACTCATAGCCGAACATGTTATACATCATTTGGCTAGTATTGGTCGAGCAGTGGCCAATTCACTATATAAAGGTTGTCGTCTATTCGAATAGTGGCCGAACATGATTGAAATTGTTCGACCAATAGTGGCCGAACATTAACAAAAAGAGCCTCATTTAATCTTCTGCAAGCATGCCAATCTAAGAAAACATGATATGTTGAAAATCTTGCTATTTCATTATGATATATAACAATAAGAACGTTCATCACCAGAACAATAGTATATACAATCCAAGTTATGGCTTATCAACATTATAAGAAAAATAAGTAAAATATTGTATCATACATCCCAACACTTGTTCATATAAATCTAATCATCATCTATGTTAATTGATGCAATACCCATTGAAGAGCTTTTACTATGACTTTGAAGAGCATACTTCATGATTCGTCTTTTATAAAATTCAGATCAACCGTTTGCATATGGTAGATGAGTTTCAAACCACCGATCAATAATGGGTGGTAATGGAGCATCTTCATCCAATTTTACCTACAAACAAGTAACATAATGTTAAGTTAAGAGACATTAATAATGCATCATCAAGTATAACTAAACAAGTAACATATCCAAATTACCAGTACGTAATGATCGTTGCTAACCAGGGCCATGCATACAAGATGAGGCTTCGTTGGTATTTATATCCTCATAGGTAGAACCGTGACACATGTATGTCGAGAGGTGGACTATGGCCATGTTGTAAGCATTGGTCGTCATATATGTCATTTCGAGGAATGCCTACCAAAAATTGATCTGGTAAATAGGCTTCTCGTAGCAAGTCAAGTTCGTAGTTATCTGTTTAATCCGATCGTGCATACTAATGATATTCTTGTACAACCATTCAAAATTTTTGATCTCATCGATGAGATCACTACGAACTTGTGCCCATGAGTTCTCTCCCACACTAGTCCATGGGCTATGCATCGGAAACCACAATGTTTGTCTCCTAATGGATTTTTTATACTCAACTCGTATTCTTGCATGATAGAAGGAAGTTAACTTACGAATATTTCATCACTAGCCTTGCAGACAACGTCTCCTTATTGGAAGCATTTTCCTCTTCAATGTTGTGAACATTGGTACAACCTTAATGGATTCACCTACGTAAGTATTTTCATCGACAGGTGACGAACAATTGTCTTAAAATGATTCCACGTATTCAAACTTACTAGGGTTACATTTTGTCGACATCGAATTCAGCAACTTCACTTTGCTAGGCCTACCATGAGGACGTGTGGCCATTTGGGGTTCTTGCAGCGAACTTGTTGATGGTATAGATATCTCGCAAAATCTTTTAAGCAACAACTTTTGAGACTTCGAGGCCGTTCCAAACATGTCATTAATATCATCAATTATTTTCACCCAATGGTTTCCAACATCAACGTTCACTGAGCCTTCACACTTCGATGGTTCACAATCCAACTTTCTCCAAAATTTGTCAATCATATCAAGTTGGACAACTTGACCATCTCGTATCAACTCGGACAATTCGTGTGCATAAGACAAGCCACACGTCCTTCTCAACACACAACCACAAATTAAAGGATCTACACCGCAACTATCCACGTCACTCATCTCGTTAAACATCTTACCAAGTGCATGATACGACACCAATCCTCGAATGTTCTTGAACAGAGAAGAAGCATAACGATGTGGCGCCACATGAAGACTTTGTTCGAAAAAGGCCTTCATATGCGTATGTGATGTGATGAGCAGGTGATGTATTTTTTCCCACGATGTCTCAAAATTCCCTTGACTCGAGCTCAATTATTTTTTGAGTTTGGTATGTGCACTCTCGGCCCTATGAATACACAAATACTTATGTCAAAACAATTCTAATAGAAAACAACAATAATTATAGTTATTCATCTATGTAAGAGCATACCTGCTAGTAAACGTGTTATCAAAATGCATGATATTGTCAGTCCAACACGAGACAAACTTCTCTTTATACGGCTGTTAGGGATATACTGGAAAGTATGCTTTTAATGCTACTTTGTATATAAACTGATTCTTATTTTTATGAGAATAAATCTTTTATCAATGTTTGCATTAAATATTATGAATATTATTTACTTAAATGCATATATGTTCAATACACTTTTACATTGTAGACAATGTGGTGTGTAGAAGATCACAGAAGATCACATTGTTAGATTCTTTTAATAAGTATAGTAAAATTCACAACTTAGATGGAATTGAACAATCCATTGGTAGAAGTTGAAGTGTAAAGCTCGGATTGGTTTTTCTTGACCAAGAGATTACACTAGTACATTTGATGTGTTGAATAGGACCTACAGTGAGATAAATCTTCTAGACTGACTTGAAAAGAAGAATTAGATCTTAGTGGTTATTGATTTCTTAATTTCTGTCACTTAATTGGGATTGTATATAATTAATTGATATTGTTTTGATTTATTATGGGTAAAGAATCAATAGATTCAATACTTTGTATTTTGGGTAATATTATTAATCATATGACAGATTGCTAAATTAATACAGAAAATCGTGTCTTGATACGTCAAGTTGAGAATGTCCCCTTGGTGGGCTCAGTACGTTTATCATATCAAATATGGTCAGTGGATTAATTTCCGGTATGATAATAAAGTTGAGCTGTCTTTTCCCAAGAAATAAAAGATATTAATTAATTAAAGCATTCAGTAACTTAAATTAATTAATGGACATTGGATCTTAAACATAGGAAATAATAACCGGGAGCCATATTTCATAATATGGGTTAGGATGGATAGTGCAATATTAATTCTATAGTGGAATGAATTAATATTAGAGTTGGACTGGTGTACAACGAGTGCATGAATCTTCGATCCTGCACTCGGGTCGAGTCGGGCTGAATCCGACCCGAATCCGCGCATTTTTTTTTCCATGCATTTTTTTTTGCCCTGACCTTTATGCTGTGTTAGGTATACATTTATATTATATTAGGCATATCTTTATGTTATATTAGTGATACCCTTATTTCCAGATTTCATACTTTAACCCTATACCCTAAACCCTAATTTCGGCACAATAAACCCTAATTTGGCACAAGTTGTAGATATTTACATTTATATGATATTACTCATACATTTATATGAGATTATTATACATTTATATCAACATAAACATACATTTATGTAATATATATAAAGGTACAACTAACATAATTAAAAGGTATAACTAACATAACTAAAGGTATGTCTAATATAACTAAAAGGTATTAATATGTCAGTTTAAAAAAAATGCTAAGGTACAGCTAACCTTACAAAAGGTATGTCTAACATAACTAAAAGGTATACTTAACATAACACTAAAGGTATGACTAACATAACTAAAATGTATGTCTAACATAACTAAAAAGTATAGTTAACATAACATAAAAGGTATGTCTCACATAACTAAAAGGTATGTCTAACACTACTAAAAAGTATACTTAACATAACATAAAGGTTAGACACCTGGGCCCATGTTTGGACGGATTTTGTCCGCGACCTAGAGGCGCGTGCAGGCGCGTACGGGTGCGTGACGGGTTGGGTCGACCCGTGTGCACGGTTTTAGGGTCCGTGCACTAGTTGTATATAAGTTTTTGTCTTAATCTTAATGGGCTAGAATAATATTGTAGCTCAATATTGGTTTCTAGGCCCGTCCAATCCTAATTCTCCTAAAGGCCCCTTGAGTAGCCCAATAAAAGCCCATTTAACTAAGGTGGTTAAAGATAAGAAATAATTATTGTTGCTAGATATGAGGAGATCATATCTTTCGATATATTGTTGCTAGATATGAGGAGATCAAATCTTGATATTTCTTCTCCTCCAAGGCTCAAATTTTCGACCACTATGCCTATAAAAAGGGGCTGGTTTTTCAGTCCCAGTGTGTGTGTGCATATACAAAAGTGTTGATTTTTTAGAACAACAAAAGTGAGAAATTAATTCTTTCTACAAGAGTTAAAAGAGTTCATTTGATTCTCCACCGAATTTACGAGCTTGAACTTGGGGAATACTCAAAAAGGTGTTTGGGTTGAAGCAATTAATCTTCTAAATGGTGTCTCTCCGATCAAGAGGTAAATATATATCCCTTAGTTCCACATGTTTAGGGCTTTGTATAATTCATCGTTTATTCAAAGCATGAATTTTTTTGATTTAATTGCTTTAATTCATAAGGTTAGATTTATGATAATTCTTATTTAAATTACACCCGAATAGATCCATGTAGATCTCCAACAACGGCTGGATCCAATTTTTCATGACATAAGTAACAACCTAGGATATTCTCTGTAGTCAGCTTCAAGTCTCCTAAGGAACTCATTGAACTTGTGTTCATCCTCAACTAATATCAACATATTCCATGAATGATTGAATTGTTCCCACTTCTAATTTCTATCGAAAATCGGCTTGCAATTGCTCAAAATATTTTTATTGATATACCACCGACATAGCAACGACGTGGAGTTGGGGAACGTAATTGAGATAGCATTTATGAATGCAAGTTCGCGATCAGTTACAATCACCTTTGGTAAGCATCCGTCGTTCATTAATCCTTTCAATGTAGTTAGCGCCCATCTGTAGTTATCCTCACCCTCATGGGACATACACACAAACACAATTGAGAAAGTTAAGTTTGTAGACGAGACACCAACTACTTCCAACAGTGGCATCCTATACCTATTGGTCTTATAGGTACAATCCATCAATAGCACATTTGGAAATGCACGTAAAAACTCCACAGATATCGGATGAGCATAAAAAAGATCAATAACACTATTTGTTTGCCCACATCTCCTGGCCAAGTAGTAGTAGTTCTCCAGCTCCAATTTTCCCAACAAAAATTACAATTGAGTACGGCCTTCATGCTCAACAACTTTATGCTTTTGTCGAGCATTGTAAATGGTCTTCAAGGTCGACTCACTTTCGGGAAAAGAAAGTTTGACTGTACTCAATATGTCCTTCGATTTCGTATTGTTCATAAACAAGTCACGCACAAGTTGATCTTCAACACTTGTTAGTCGATCGGCAAATGAGTGTCCGACCAAATTCAACCCCATTGAGTGATTATGCGATATGCATACAACCAGCAAACACTATTGGCTAGTCTCTTTCAACTGTATTCCTTTCAGCATAAAAGGACAATCACACTTCTTAGTGCCAGTATTTCTTCCTTTTAACGACTTCTTCTCAATATCGACAGACATGTCTACTGTAACTTTTATTTTCGATAGATGATACTTACCACCATGCTCACATCCCAAAAATACCCGAACTCACCTTCTACTGTCTCCACTATCCGATCGTCTAACCAACACAATCGTGTTAAGACGAATTCCAACCCTAGTTGCCCAATTCACCAACGCTTCATGATCATCAAATACTTCATTCGTTCTAAATTCTTTCAAAAAATCTATCTCTTTATACATCGGATTATAACGTTTATGTTGACAATGCTCATTCTAGATTCATTTGAATCGATATCCTATAATGTATGAAATGTACAAGTAAATACATTGATAAAAAATAAAAAAATTTAAAAAAAAGATATTGTTCGACCAACATTGACCCAACACAGAACATATTGTTCGACCAATGATAGTCAAACACAAAGCTATTGTTCGACCACTACTAGTCGAACAAATTGTATTTTGTTCGGCCAGTAGTGGCCGAACACACAACATTCTGTTTGGCCATTCCAGGTCGAACACACTACAATCTGTTCGACCTGTAATGGTCGATCGGGACTTTTGTAGAAATTTTTTTTAGCTCAAAATACACAAAAACAATCGGTAAAAAGCATCTAAACAACTTACATTGTCCATCTCATGTGTTCTTTCTTGATCCATGATGTTTTTTGAGTAAGTTGAGGTATGAGGTAAGGGTTTGGAAGATTAGGGTTGAGTTTTAATGGATTTGGAAGATAAAAGAAGTGAGGAAGACAGAGAAGGTGTGTAGTGTATATGGGTGTGTTAAATGGGGTGTGTTTAGTGATGTAGGATTGAGGGGTGTGTTTAGTGATTTTCTAATTTATTGATTATTTTTTTAAAAATTAATAGTAAGGGTATAAATGTCTTTAACTAAATCATTTCATTTCTATTTATTTTTGCGGGGTGTGTTTAGTAGATCTTGGGGTGTGGATAGCCGGGCCCCTAAATTTATTCGTGATAATAGATAGGTAGTTATTACCTTGTTAATTTGTAACTACACATTTAAGTAGGAGTAAGTTCCCTTAGAAAATCATACTAACTACCCAATAAATTTAAAAAGTTTATGAAAATACTTATAAATTTTATGAAAAGTTGATGAAAATAAGTTGTTAGTTTGTGTAACCTTAACTTTTAATTGTTGGGTCGTAGTAAAATAGGAAAAATTCATTTTTAGTACTGTTCTAGAGGCGTTATCCGATTTTGATCCTGATATTTGCTTATGTTTTTTTCGCATGTGACATTTCTTTTTGTATTATTTTCCTACCTAAAATACCACATCATCCTCCAAGTCATTTAATTGACTTAAAAAACAAAAATGATAAACATATCAAATAAAAAAAGGAACAAAATAAAAAGAAAAATGAAAAACAAAAAACTCACCTTAAACAAATCAACCAACATTCCTAAATCCCCCAATCAAGCCAACAACCCTACTCAACTAATTAACTGTAATAATCCAAATGAAAATCTCCTGCTGTGAGGGCAGATGATAGCAACAATGGGATTCACCATTGACAAGCTTCATCAGCTTCTGTCATGATTAAAACGTGAGTACAATAATTTACATTCAAAGATTTTTTTTTCTTTTGTGGAGTTAATAAATTTGGTTGCTATTCTGGGATTCTCAGGAAACGAACATTGATTCAATGGATTTTTGGTTTGTCGAAAAGATAATAAATGATGAATGATACTTGGATTTTAGAGTCATGATTACAGAACTGACGACTATGTATCTTTCATAAATCTTGGACTGTAGCCATGGACTTGAAAATCAATTTAACTAATCATGTCATCCACCAATTCACTCTCAGCCATCTATTTAATATCGTTTTCTTCCTCATCTTTTCTTAATTATTTCGATATTGTGTGGGAAGATTGGATTTCTTGCTTAGAATTCTAATGATTTGAAGAGAATAATGAGGAAGAGAGAGAGAGAGACTTACTTAGAATCCTTGATTGATCGATCAACTAGAGATTTAAATGCTAGTCCCAAGCCACCTTCAAGCAAGTGTAAGGTCTAAATCAACCAACTAATTTCAAATTCTTGGTTTTAGCCACTATCAAAGTGTTTTTACTATTTCCTCTCCTGTTAAATGTAACCTCAAGCTATTCACCTCACGGAATTAATGTACACGATGTAAAACTACGTATATAACTAAAACTCTCTAAGAATTCACCTCATTATATTGAAAGAATATTGCAAGACTAACATGCACACAATATAACAACAAGACATTCAAATAAAATAATTATAAATACTAAATTTATAAGATCTCAACATTAAAATATAAACGTAAACTTAGGATATGTATCCTAACAATTAATTCAAAGTAAATAAGTCTAAAGCAAGAGATGTAGATCATGCATGTTCCATACCTTCAATGTACTCCATACTCATATCCTATTATCCGATAAGTATTAGAGTCCTAAAAAATTTCAATTTGCTTAAAGTCTCCTCCACTTTCCAAATCAAGGACAAATAATTTGTCATCATAAGTGGCTATAGACGGACGGGATGCCCTGTTACACTCACCTGTTACATCTCCTATTACATTCATTAGATGGTTGACACATAGGAAAGAGAGAATGTTAGACATAACAGTAAGAAAACAGAGGGCAAACAGTGTTAAAACCATTCAATAAGGAAACTCAGATTTCTGATTCAATTTTGGAAAGAATCAAAATCTTTCGATTTTGCTCCGATAAACAAACGATCATGAAGATTGCCACTCTATTCTTGATTGCTACGAGAAAAACAATTCGAAAAGTTGAAGGTTTCTTCCTCACAACGAAGACAACATGTTCGAAGATAATTCGGGTGAGATTTTCTCCCTTTTCTGTCAAAATTTTTGATATTAGTTTTTTATCTCACATACTTGGGAGCATGATTCCGCCTCTGTAATTATTCTTCGCTGATTTGTAAGAAAATTCATGTTCGAATGATTTCCTTTTAACTGAGTACACCAATTGTTATATAGAATTCCTGAATGAGTGAAAAACTTCACTGTGTGGCAGGTGTTGGTTTTCTTGTTTATTTAAACCTTCTTCATGATCATTCTTGGTATATATCTGTAATTTAACTTCAATAAGCAGTATATTAATCAAATTAAGCAATAGATAATCCAATTCTGATTATATAGAATTCATGGGGTTGAATTCTAAGGACACCATTGTTGTGAATGAAGAATTTGTTGAGGGCTGAATAAACATTGACAAATAAACCATATTTGAATTGCAAAATGCATATTTGAATTCATTTTTCATTTGATTTTTTATTTTTATATTCTAAGATTTTTAGAGTAAAACAAAATTGTTGTGCCTATGTGATTATGAGCTAATCAGGCTATATACA